>OZ053305.1:5448665-6706813 GCA_964056655.1 Arabis hirsuta
TTGTTTTCTTCTTCTGGGCATCAGTTTATCATCAAAGTTAGCATCAATGAAGATTCAGACGCAAATTACCCATGAAATATAATTTCATCACACGCCCTGTGGGTTTGAATTTGAAAAAGAAAAAGAAAAAGCAAAAGGCTTCAAGTGGTTGCAACCACACCGACGCAACCAATTTATTATTATGTGTACTATTGTTTTATAACGTTACACGATATCCAATTAATATTTGGTTCAAGATTTGTTATGGTTAAACGAATTAGCTTTTGACTATGTCCACTGCATAACCTTTGCTTTCCTTTCAAGTTGTTAGTAGGATTCTCTATTCAGCCTGAAAAATATCTCTAAATTTATTTGTTGAATTTTTTTTTTTTTTGAATTACCAGAAGGTATGGGGGCGAAATCCGTAATCCTCCACGACCCGACACCACATAATATAATATTAGTTTTGTCCCAAGAGACACTCGAACCAACGAACTCTAGGATTTGTCTGAGATTTTTACCAGTTGAGTTATTGGTTTTTGGTGTTGTTGAACTTTCTTACAACAAAGAATTTGAACCATACATAATTAAAGGAAGGTCAGAAACCTTGAACTTTTCGATTATTTTCAGAAACTAATTTGTGGAGGGTAGATTCTCCCCAATTAATATTTAAGTAATGTTTTTAGAGTTTGCAAAGCTGTGCGATAAGCCACCAAGCAATAAGATCTCAAGAGAGTTTTATTAGCTGTTTAGAAAGCTGTTACGAGAGTTGTTTTCTGTAGAATGTTACGATCCCCTTTTTGAGTGAGTACAATGAGCTATATATAGAAGAATATCTAAAGTGGGCCAGCTAATAAAATGGGTTTGGCCCATTAAACAATAATTCTAATTTAGGCCCATTATTCCATTAAACCCATTTTGCTTATGGGCTTAATGTTATTTTGGGCCTAGATTCAGACTGAGCCTTTGTAAACTTGTTGTGAATTCGTCAGGACATTGTGGAGTTGACCTCGTCACTATATCGATCTCACAAGGGTGAAATCTGACCCCAACAGTTAGCCCCCCAGCTTGGTAGTATCGAGTTATGATGATGCCAAGGTAAAAGTTTCTGGAGTCTGAGATCGATATGTTGGACTGCAAAGTTGCCAGGCGGGGATGTCTTGTCATCGAACTCGGGAAGTTCTTGTTATTCCGCGTCGAGTTGATGTCTACGTGTTTTTCTGGACTTGTTTTCTTTTTATTGTCTTAGGAGACTGAGGAGGTTGATGGTCTTGTTGCGTTAGTGGGCTTTGAGGCCTGGTGGAAAATTTCAGGAATTTTTCCAAAAACAATGTGATTTTAGGAAATTCCCCAAGTATAAATAAGCCTGCTCCCTGGAGTTATTTTCCACCAATTCACTTTTTCCTTAAGCAAAAGGTAAAAAAAAATCATCTCTCCCTTCTATCTCTTTATTTTATTATTATTTTTGTAGGGTTTTCATTTTTTTTTTTCTCTCTCTTCGAACCGCCGTCGCTCCTCACCGTCGCCGGCTCGCCTCTCCTCCGTCGCATCTTGATCTCCGGCAAGGCATGTTCACGTCGGGACGAGGCTTGCAAACGAGGTGGCGGCGAGACTCAACCACCGTCGACGAGACCCTACCACACGACAACGAGATTTTACCACGCGGCATCGTCGAGATCCGCCGTGGCGAGCTTCGGCAGGGCAGCGTCGCGAGGAGGGAGAGAGACCAACCGCGCATAACCGCCGGTTCGAGATAAGCCGGCGACGAGATCTGTCGTTCGAAGAGACCTCACGAGTTGACTCAGTGAGTTGACTCGACCGAGTCGACTCACTGAGTTAACTCGTTTTTTTTTTTTTTTTGTGACTCAGTGGTTAAAGGACTTGGTAGCAAGGCTGACTCTGCGGAGCGAAATTGATTTAGATCGTTGATCTTTGGTACAGCGGAGAGGTGAATTTAGGAGGATGGTTTCTGATTCTACGGACTCGCAGCTTGATGGTTCGAGCGACTTAGATGATTCTGGAGATATGGTCGCTGATCCCTTCCTTCTCGGAAGGAGAATGGTTCTTTCGCCAGCATCCGACACTGGTAGTTTGTCGAGACCGGTCTACTCTGACGCTCTAGTCGCGGTTGACGAGGTTACCGATGAGATTGCTTTTCGTCCGGCTGCCAAGAAGCCGAGAGCAACACGTCGAGAAAACAGTCCGCCTGGTTCCACCATGTCAACTTTGAAATCTTTGGATTCCCTCAACACTTGCTTTAGTTTTCCCGACGGAGTCGAGCTAGTTGTTCCTTGCTCAGATGCACGGGCAGATCATCCTCCAGAGGGCTACTTCACTCTGTATGAAACATACTTTCATGCGTGCTTCCTGTGGTTCCCGATCCCTGGCGCTATTCTTGACTTCTTATGGAGGACCAACCTTGCGGTTGCTCAGATCACGCCTAGCGGAATGCGCCACTTGGTCGGGATTATGGTACGCAGCTATGAGTGTGGCTACGAAGTCGGAGTTGACCATCTGTTGAGTTTTCTGGAGGTTAGAAAAACTAGCTCTAAGGACAAACTCCTTTATTTCCTTAAGGGAAAACCGGATCTCCAAGTCGTCGGAGATTTCCCAACATAGATCGTTTTTGGTCGGAAAAGTTTTTCTTTGAGAAAATCAGTGAATCATCTGTTGGTTGCGCTCATCTGGACATGCTTCGAAAGAGATGGGGGACTCGCGGTAGCAGACCCTGCCGCGTTTTTTTGTTTGTTTAGCTTACCATTCCTTGATAGTTTTTAAACTCGCCGTTTCTTTGCTTGCCTATATGCGGAGGTTCGCGATTCTAACCATTTTCTCTTGTTGTTTTTGCAGTTCTGAGTCGCATTGAGAGGTTGCCGAGTGACTTATTCGTTCTTCGCGATATACTTGCTGCTGAGAAGTGTAGCTGGAAAGAAGAGTTTTCTTTACGTAGAGTCAGAGAAACTCGTGCTTGTCGGTTCGGAGCTATTTTGCAGATTTCTTTGCCAGAGATGCCGGACAACGTGAGGAAACCTTCTGCTCGTGAGAGGAGGGCTGCCGAGGCCAGAAGAGGATACACCACGAGAGTGTCAGTTCCAAGAGCAGGCACTACTGGAACCCTTGCACCCAGGCAGCGTCGTCCAGCGTTGGAATGAAATGATATCATCATTCTGATCGTCGATCTGAACCTTCGCATAGGCATCAAAATGATGTGCAGAGAAGGGATGATGATGCTGGGGAAAGTCGTAAGCGTTCTCGAGAAGATAGGGGCAAAGATATTGCTGGCGGTGAAGACCCAAGCAGATCAAGGCGTGCATCGACTCCTCGACGTGATCGCGTGGCGATGGACTCATCCTTTCCTCCCGGTTTGAAAAGAACTTTCAGCAGTGCTGAGCTGGCGGCGTCGCATCTGTCCAAGATCGTTTTCCCAGGCACTGAGTTTCCCCCTCCAGAACAAATGTCGAAGAAGAGTTCTTACTCAAGCATGGCCCTAGAATGTATGACGGTAAGTCTTCGCGGCTACTCTTGTGGGATAACGATTTCTTTTTTCCTTCTTTTTGATTTGCTAACTTGTTTTGCGTGATTCGTTTCTCTGTTTGACAGTTCTTTTCTTCGCTTAATAAGGTTGCGATAGACTACGAGGTGACTGCTCGCTCACTGACTCGTCAGCTTGCTAACGTTCAGAAGAAGCAGAAAAAGGACGCAGAGGATCGCGTTGTTACTCTCGAAGCTGCTGTGAAGGAAATCGAGGATAGGCGTCGTGAGATGGATGGAACGTTTACAGAGTCTGAATCCGAGAGGAAGCGTCTTCAGAAGGAAGTCTCTGATCTTACCACCCGCTTAGATGTTGCTGCCAAACATCAAGATGCGGCTGTGCAACGAGCTGTTGATGAAGCGAAGCGCAAACTGGCGGCGAAGTTTGACGCGAGGATTGTCCATGCTACAGAGAAGGTTAGAGCGATCAATGGCCAACCAAGGATTGACATAATTGATCTTGCTGAAGTCCGGAGTAACATTGAGTTCGTAAAGTTACTTCAGAGTGACAAGGCGCCTGATCTTGGCGTAGAGCTCGTTGAGCTTGAGAAACAGGAGGTAGACCTATCACTTCTAGACGAGGTGTTTGCTAATCATATGCGCGAACTTGAAGGGATCCTTAAGGATTCGCCGGTTATCGCGACTGATGATCGAGTTGAGGAGTTGGATGCTGATGCCGTTGAAGAGGAGGCTGACTTGGATTCGAGTTCCTCTAGTTTGTCGAACGATGATGATTTGTCAAACTCTGTGACAGCGATTCCTTCTGAGCAGACCATCGAGGTTGTTGACGATGTTGTCGAAACCGCGACTTAGTTATGTTTTTTTTTTTTTTTTTTTCAACACTTTGTTGTACTTTTGATTTTAGACTTAATATTTGATTCAGCTTGGAGGGCGTTTATCCTTTTGTTCACTGTCATTTTTGTCTTGCATGCTGTCGTTGAATTGTTTGTTTGCAAAGTTCAACTGTATTAGAGTCGGGACCAGCGATAAGTTTACTGTGTTTTTTGATGATCATTTCGGTTTACAGACGAGTCTGCATCGACACGCCCGCTCCGACAATGATCACGTTATTGCGTAATGACCAACGATTAAGTTGTTGGGTTTATGAGATGAACATTCTGGTTTACGGATATGTTCCCGTGAACAAGTCCGCTCCAGCAATGAACACTGAATTTAGACCAGCGATTTGTTGTGTGCTGGGTTTCTGAGTTGAACATTCTGTTTTACGGATATGTTCCCGTGAACAAGTCCGCTCCAGCAATGAACACCGAATTTATATAGCGCGCTTTATCGACTGAGGATGTAGAGAGTTCGTCACTGTGGCCAACAGGAGCGAGTTAACAAGGAGAAGAAGTCTGTTTTGGAGGAGAGTTTGAATGAATATGCAAGTAAAAACTTGGCTTTTGATAATTGATTTTTGATAAGTTTGCAAGTGAACACTTGGCTTCTTATAAGTTTGCAAGTAAACACTTGGCTTTTGATAAGTTTGCAAGTAAACACTTGGCTTTTGATTTATTCAATACGGCAAGCCGTATACAAAGAGGGAAGTATATGAGTATACGTACCCATTCCCCCCTTTTTAAGGAGAGGGGCAGCTGTACCCATCCGAAAATGGGTTGCCTACGTACCTTTTGCAGGGATCAAGCCGCCCCGTAGTTCAAGTGAAGTAATCTAATGATAGTACTTCTTTAGGTGCATCGCGTTCCACGACCGTGGTATTGGAACGTCGGTCATGCTGGCGAGCCCATATACGCCTGGTTTGATGACTTTGTTATTTTGTAAGGTCCTTCCCAGTTTGCTCCGAGCTTTCCGGCGTTTCGTTCGGCAGTGTTTTGGAAGACTTTCCGGAGGACTAAGTCTCCTTCGTGAAACGGGCGCGGCCGAACGTTTTTGTTGTAGTACCTTGTTGCGGCGTTCTGATAGTTCTGGATTCGGATCAATGCTTCATTTTTTCGTTCGTCAATAAGGTCTTGATTATCGGCCAGCATCAAGTGATTAAGCCCTTCTTGTAGAGGAAGGAGTCGGCGGCAGAAACCCGGAAAGTGTATTTCTGGTGGAATCACGCACTCCGTCCCGTAAATGAGAGCAGATGGAGTTTCTCCCGTGGCCCGCCGCGGGGTTGTTCGGTGAGACCATATGACTCCTTCCAACTCATCTTCCCATCGTCCTTTCTTCTCATCAAGTCGCTTCTTCAATCCGTCAACGATTGACTTGTTGATTGCTTCGGCCTGACCGTTTCCCTGTGGGTACCTTGGTGTGGACTTACTGAGACAGATTTTCCATTTCTCGCAGAATCCCTCAAATCTGGCAGAAATGAATTGAGAACCATTATCTGTAACAATCTCGTAGGGCACTCCATGGCGGCAGATTATATTCCTCCATACAAAACCTTCGACTTGGGCATCATTTATGCTGGCGTACGATCCTGCTTCGACCCATTTTGAAAAGTAGTCCGTCAAGACTAGCAGGAATTTCTTCTGTTTGGAGGGTCCGACGATATCCATAGACTATCGCATATATGGGTATGGTGACGTGATGGATGAAAGTACTTCGGCGGGCTGATGGATGATTGGGGCATGGCGTTGACATTTTTCGCACTTGGCTGAAATTTTTTCGCAATCTTTGATCATAGTCGGCCTATAGTAGCCATGCCGTTTGATTTTTACAGCTAATGCTCTTCCGCCAGAATGATTGCCACACGATCTGCCGTGGACCTCTTCCATTATGCTTCGAGATCCTTTTCCTTCAACACAGCTCAACAAGGGGTCCGAAAAGCTCCATTTGAAGACGTTTCCGTCGAGTAACACATAACGGGCAGCTTGGGCTTTCAGTTTGCGGGCCGCCCATTTATCTTTAGGAACGATGCCGTCGACGATATACTCCCGGATGCGTCCGAGCCACCCCCCGTCGCAGCCGTATTCCGTTGCATGGGTATTTTCTGTGACCGAGTTGGGGAGGCGGTTCCTTCTGCTAAGGATGTTGGGCTCGCCTTTGAAGGCAGGCGTTGTGCCCAAAAGCGGTTCGTCATCCAGTGGCTCGTCTTCTTGGATGGGCGCATTGCTGGGTAATCGCTCGTTGTGTAACGTTGATCCATTAGTTCGAGAGGGCTCGCAATCGATATTCATCATCTCTGGTTTGCCCAAATCTATGTCTTTAGTTGAACAACTTGTTGTGGCACCGCCGGCGTCCGCCGCGGTGGGAATTTGTTCGCAGGTTGCTCCTTCGGCGGGCTGGTCGATGTCTTCCATCTCAATGTCTGACCTCTCGCAGGGCATGTCACCCTTATCGGCGAGGGCTTTCTTAGCTTGTGAGCGTGTCACGACGTTCGCCATTCCGGGTGGGTTTATGCTTGGGTGTTCAATGTGTTCGACCGGGATGATCCGTCTCAGCTCTGAATTAGATGTTGACGCCAACACTGCCAATGCATCTGCCGATGTGTTCTTGCTGCGGGGTATTCTCGTCAAGCTGAATTCATTAAATTGGGCTGCCAAATCCTTTACTATTTGTAAATATGCTTCCATCCGCCCGTCTTTTACGATATACTCTCCGGTGAACTGATTGACGACAAGCTGCGAGTCGCAAACGCGTGAAGGTGGTCGACTTTTAGTCCTTTGGCAAGCCGCATTCCTGCTATCAGAGCTTCATACTCTGCTTCATTATTGGAAGCTCGAAAACCCAGGCGAAAAGATTGCTCAAGTATTTCTTCAGTGGGAGATGTCAGGCGTATCCCCACTCCAGCTCCATTCTTAGATGATGACCCGTCGACATGGAGTTTCCAGAACGAAGTTAGTTCCTCCTTGCCAAGATTATCCTCTGGTAACTCGATCAGGAAATCCGCCAGGACTTGAGACTTGATGCTAGTTCGGGCTCTGTATTCGATATCATACTCACTAAGTTCAATTGCCCATTTTGCAATTCGTCCTGACTGGCTTGGACTATGTAGAATGGATCGAAGCGGAAACGTGCTGAGGACTACTATCGAATGGGACTGAAAATACGGTCTTAGCTTCTGGGCCGACATTAAGATGGATAAGGCTAACTTTTCTATCTGAGGATATCTCGTCTCGGCGTCGGTGAGGCTTTTACTAACATAGAAGATAGGTTTTTGCTCGCCTTGCTCTTCCCTGACGAGGACTCCGCTGACCGCTGTTTCGGATACAGCAGTGTATAGAAAAAGCGGTTCTCCCTCCACTGGTTTGGCTAGCACTGGTGGGCTTGACAAATACTTCTTAAGCTGTTGAAAAGCATCTTCTCACTTTGGCGTCCACTCGAAAGGCTTCTTCTTCTTTCCAAATTCTTTTTTTCCTCGCAGAGTGTCATAGAATGGTAGGCACTTGTCGGTTGATCGCGAGATAAATCTGTTAAGTGCGGCAACTCTTCCAGTGAGTCGTTGCACTTCTCGCTCTGTCCTCGGCGATACCATGTGGATGAGCGCGTCGATTTGTTTCGGATTTGCTTCAATGCTGCGGCGAGTTACCAGATAGCCCAAAAATTCTCCCGATGTAACGCCAAATCTGCATTTAGCCGGATTTAGTTTCATGTTATGGAAGTTCAGCCTTTCGAAACACTCCTCCAAGTGGGTTATGTGATCCTTCTCCTCCAAGGATTTCACCAGCATGTCGTCGATGTAAACTTCCATTATCTTGCCGAGTTGATTGGCAAACATCTTGTTTACTAGGCGTTGGTAAGTTGCGCCGGCGTTTTTAAGGCCAAAAGGCATTACCTTATAGCAATATATCCCTCTGTCTGTGATGAAAGCCGTCTTGTCGCAGTCTTCAGGTTTCATGAAGATTTGATTGTAGCCGGAGAAAGCATCCATGAATGACAACATCTTATTGCCTGCCGTTGCTTCGACGAGCCGGTCTATGTGCGAAAGAGGAAAACTGTCTTTGGGACAAGCTCTATTTAAGTCGGTAAAATCTACACATACACGCCACTTGCTGTTCTTCTTTTTTACTACAACGGGATTCGCCAACCAGTCGGGGTATTTGATTTCCATGATCGAGCCAACTCGTAGCAACTTTTCGACCTTGTCATTAACTGCTTTCGCCCTCTCTGAGCCGAGCTTCCTTCTTTTCTGCTTTACTGGTTTAAAATTTGGATCGACGTTCAACTCGTGGCTTGCTATGCTGATGTCTATTCCGGGCATGTCCTCCGTCGCCCAGGCAAAGGTATTCACGTTCTTTTTCAAAAAGTTGACGAGTTGCTCCTTGATTTCTTCTCCTAGGTCAGCCCCAATTTCCACACACCTTTCGGGGTGCAGCTTGTCGATGCCGACCATAACAACAGGGTCGCAAGTTGGCCTAACTTCTTTCGCGCGCCCCTCTGTGATCTGTAGTTTCTATAAAAGTTTGGAGAGCCCCTTCACCGGCTCTCTGTCCATTTTCATCTTCTTATGCTCCTCTTTTTTGGTATCCTCTGTAACGGACTTTCTCATTCTGTGCTCCGTCAAGAAACACATGCGTGATTCTTTCTGGCTCCCGAAAATAGTTTTTATACCTTTTGGTGTGGGGAACTTCACGCAGAGATGATATGTCGAGGCGACTGCTCGCATTAAGTTCAACCATGGCGTTCCCAAAATAGCGTTGTAAATTGCTGGATGGTATGCCACTTCAAACTCAATAGTCTTGGTCATCCCCCCCAGCTCGAACAGGTAGTCGGATTAGTCCTATAGTCATAGTTGTCTCTCCAGAGAACCCGGTGAGCGACTTTGGATATGGCTTGATCTCGGACAAATCGACGTTTATTTTTTTTAGAGTGTCTTTGAAGATAATGTCGACAGTACTCCCCGTGCCTATCAGGATTTGAGCTACGTCACAGTCACCGATGATGAGCTCGATCACGAGCGGGTCGTCGTGTGGCCGATCTATCCCCGCAGTCTCAGATTCTTCAAAGGAGATCACGTCATTAGGAAATTTTGAAGGGGTCTGAAGATTAATGCTGACCTCGGCGCGCCGCTGAAATGCTTTTATAGATGAGACGGTGTCCACACAGTAGTGCGACCCGCCCATTATCATGTTGATGCGCCTCCTGGTTTCAGGGGGTGGACTCTCGCTGCCTTGCCTTCCGCGTTTTGGGAGCTCGCCGTTGGCCTTTTCCTTTTGGTCTACTTCAAAATCCTTAAGAGTAAAATCTCCTTTAAGCTGGCCAGCTGCTAGTTTTACCGCGAGCATGCGACCGAGATTTCTACAGTTGGCAGTGGAATGTCCGTGGATTCGGTGATGATCGCAATAGGCTGTCTCGTCGTGGGATCCTTGTCCTCTAACCCATGTATTGCTCATCATGCCCCTTCCACGGCCTCGGCCCCTTCCTCTACCGTATCCGGGCGAGTCTACTTGAAAGTTGTGGGCTCCCCGGAATCCTCTTTCATGTTGCACGAATCCGCCAGACTGATTATTCTTCTTGTTGCTTTGTTGGCTCTGATTCTGGGAAGGAGTGCTAGGTTGTTTTATCTTTCCGTGTTTTTCCGCCAATAACTTCATTTTTTCTTCGTTCCTTGCAAACTTAGTTGCTCGGTGGAGGGCGTCCTGGATTGTCGCCGGCTCATTCACCATTATTTCCTTGCGGAAATCTGACTCGTACCAGAGTGCTTTTCTCAGAGCCTCAAGGGCCGACGAGTCGTCAATGCCTTTTACCCTTGACAGGATGGTCTTGAACCGCTCGATGAAGTTGCGGAGGGACTCCGCAGGCCCCTGCGTCATTGTCCATAGGTCGGCTCCCAGAGTTCTTCGCTTTATGAATATAGCGTATTGTTTGAGGAAAGCCGCGGACAACTGGCTAAAACTATCAATGGAGTTACTCTCAAGCCCAGCAAACCACTGGAGAGTTGGCCCTTTGAGGTGTTCTACGAACAGATGGCATTGACCAATATCCTTTTCATCTTCTCTGAAGTTGTCTCGTCCCATTGCTATAGTGAAAGCGGTGATGTGATCCGTTGGATCAGAACTCCCTTCATAGGTTGGCACTTTAATCTTTCCAGGGTCGGACAACCTTGCTTTTGAGATGCGAGCCGTGAAAGGTGTATGTTGTGCTTCTTCAAGCACTCGATCAATCTCCGGTGCCGTGCTGGTCGCTCAATGCATTTGTGAGCGCATTGCCTTTAGATCCATATTAGTTCGGTACATAGAGGCACGGAGCTTGTCTAATTCGTCCTGGTGCATTCGTGGTGCGACTCTGTAGGTTTCGGCTGTTCGGCGTCTTTCGCAGTGGAGACGTTTTTCCTCTTCGGAGGTTCGCTGTGTCTCCCAACGGAGACGTTCTTCTTCTTCGGCGAGCTCGAAGGCGTATTTCTCGTCTCCTGGGTAATAGGTTTGTCTTACAGTCTTCTGCCCTGGTTCGTTGGGCTCATCGGAGTCGACCTCTTCGATGTTATCCTCAAGATCGACCACTAACGCAGGCTTGTCAGCTAGTGCCAAACCGCTAGGCTGTCTGGGGCCTACTGCCGGTGCCGAGCCGCCAGCTATTGCTTTACCTTTGTTGATGTCTCGTCCTCCGCTTCCGGGAGTCGGGTCGGTGTTTAGATCGAGCGGACGACGTCGACGGATTCTTTGAGCTTCTGAGGGCGTGGAGAAGTTAAGAGCTGTCGGGGCGATACGGTCCACGACTTGGGGTGTAAATCTCGTCGTTTTTTCGTGGCTTGCCGCGGCTAAGGAATCCATCCGGTTTTTCATTGTATTGTTGAAGTTGTTCTGTTCCCTTGTCTTTCTAAGGATTTCTTCAAACATTCCCTTTATCTATGTGATCTCCGTGGCGAACTGTGATGGTTTTTCTGCGAGCTTGTCTGTTGCGGTGTTGTTTCCTCCGAGCGCGTTCGCATTGGTCTCAGGATCGATGATGACTTTGGGTGCGTTCGCGTTTGTTTCGGAGTCCTTGGTTGCAGATCCGTCCATGGCGAGTTGTTGAGGGTTGCTTTCGCTGTTGTCTCCCTCGAGAGTCATCTCTCCTGATCTCGGGCGCGGTGGTCTTTTGAGAAGCTTCACAAGTTTCCCCACAGTCGGCTCCAAATTGTGGAGGGTAGATTCTCCCCAATTAATATTTAAGTAATGTTTCTAGGGTTTGCAAAGCTGTGCGATAAGCCACCAAGCAATAAGATCTCAAGAGAGTTTTATTAGCTGTTTAGAAAGCTGTTACAAGAGTTGTTTTCTGTAGAATGTTACGATCCCCTTTTTGGGTGAGTACAATGAGCTATATATAGAGGAATATCTAAAGTGGGCCAGCTAATAAAATGGGTTTGACCCATTAAACAATAACTCTAATTTAGACCCATTATTTCATTAAACCTATTTTGCTTATGGGCTTAATGTTATTTTGGGCCTAGATTCAGACTGAGCCTTTGTAAACTTGTTGTGAATTCGTCAGGACATTGTGGAGTTGAACTCGTCACTATATCAATCTCACAAGGGTGAAATCTGACCCCAACATAATTTTGAATAAAATGGTAGTAAATGACAAAAATACGATGATAATTTGCATCTATCATATTTTGTGTCAAATATAGATGCAAGATTTTCTAAATTAACTATCATGATGTTTCACAAGAGCTGAGGCTTAATTGGTAAATTTAAGGCCCATTGAAGTCACAAGAACCAAATCACAAACACTGATCTTCTAAATTTGCGGAGAGCCTCATAGTTTAACTTTCAAGTTGCCTCTCTACACAAAACTTGTCGTGTATGGATGATTCAAGTGGCATTTGGTTGGCCACACAATTCAAAACGTAACGTTAACAAGGGACCAGTCACTTTTGTGATATGTCTGAAGGCAGATACCGATCGAGCGTTTTAGCACTTTATGCCAATAACTGATATATTCGTTTCGGTTTTAAGGAAATATAAACTATAAGTTTTAAGAGGATAGAAAAAAAACATATGTTTTTTTGGTGTTACCAAATTTAAAAATTCATATCTTATATGTTGTTTTCTTGAAATCATGATTTGGTTGGCATAATATCAAGTTTTAGAATCGGAATTCATTTTATTTTCAATTCAATTCTTATATATAACAAATGTTAACCATATAGGATAATATCTCGGTTTGGTTTAAAATAGTTTCAGTTCTTACTATATAATTTCGAATATAGGACCGAGAAAAAAATGAAATTGAAGTTTTGAATTAGGTTGGTTTCAAGTTGATTATCATGCGTTTACTTGGTTTGGAATTGAAAGTTAAACTGAATTAAAGTACTTGTCAAATGTTTTTCGTCCGGTAATTATACTTTGAATTTAGAAATCCGATTTTTCCTGTTTAAATAAACTTACAAAAAAAAACCCTAATTAAAGCTTGGTCAAGAATCTATTTATCAGAAAGTAAGAAAAAAACAAAGGTAAACTGTGAAGTCATAGTCAAAAGAAAAGTTAGTTCCAACCAAACAAATTAAAATGTGATCAAGTTGAAAAAGTGACAGATAGAGAATCTATCCTTTGGATCCTCTCCTCCATTTTTAGCCCTTCACTTGGATCTCTCTTGGATAACTCATTAAATGACACTATCCAATATATACCCACATGTGTATCACCGTATGCATATGTATGTGTATCTATATTTAGAAGCTTCCTTATTTTGTCACAAAAAATATCTTCATGTTTTGTTCCATTCCGTAATAACTCATAATTCTCTTCCAGGGTTCTAGGATTTGGGTTTGGAGATCTAAGAAGAAGAAGAAGAATTAGAAGAACGGTTTTCAAAAGAGAATGTGTACTCGTCATGATGATGATCAATCACAACACAACCTCCCTTGTCTCCATTGCCAACCACATTCATATATTCGCATGGTACATACATAAATATATACCTCATACGTTTTGTATTAAAGGTATAGTAATCCTCACCAAGATGAGTGCTTGATTGCTTTGTTAGGTTCAACATATGATAGAGAGATGCATTATACTTCGTATGACTCGAGACGAATGCGTCAAGGCGTTAGACCAGCACGCAAGCATTCTACCACTCGTTACCCTCACCGGTTAGTCTTTATAAATATCGTTACACATATATTAAAATTGTTTTAAGGGTATTCGATTTGCGACGTCAAAATGATAACTATATGGAAAAAAATGAAAGAGTTTCTTGGATCATGTTCGTCAATATATTCGACACATGTAGTTTTTCAGCTATATACCAGGCTTCTATTAGGCAATTGTGAGCTACAAATGTATCTAAAATGGTTTTTATTTTCTTTATTTTTGCAGTCTGGAGAGGACTTCAAAGAGAAAATAAGGACTTCTTCGAAACGTATGGGCATTTCATCTCTCGTAGGCCCATCTTAAGTAAGATTTTGTGTTTTTGTTTAGTTGGTAATCAATTTTAATTTAATTTCTCAGCCATCATATCGACCAAACATCAAAGCATTATCTTGTACGATTTTGATGAAGAGAGTCTTTTTTTGGGCGTATGAATGTTGATCAGGTGGCTATGTTCGGAGATCGCTTTAGGCTTCTAGTCTTTTAGATTTGTAGACCTTTAGCTAGGCATATATACCTATTGATAAGATCAAATATTCATGATATATTATATGTAGACCTTTTTATGTGGTTTGATTATTAATTGATTTAGCAGATAGCTTTTCTTGTGTAATATATTTATAAGGTTGCTTATTTAGATGCAGTATAGTTACTGAAAGCCCTGAATTATAAGAGTTGTTTTTTTGCTAGCTGTTATATAATAGCATCTATGTTGAAATGTTTTATCGAAGACATAAAGACTCTAGCCAAAGCTTTTAAGCATGTCTCTTTCATCTATATTAACCGAAAACTCAATGTAACGACAGACAAACTCGCAAAATAGGCTCTTAGTTTGACGTGTGTAATCTCGAGATGATATGAATGAATAAAATCTATTTTTTAATAAAAAAAAGTTGAAATGTTTTAACTAACGTGATGGTTGTTTGAATAATAAATCACTAATCCGGTAGTTGGCAAAAAAACAAAAAAAACAATGTGATCCGAATCTGAATTTTAATTTGAATATGTATCCAAAGTCCAAACTAAAACATTTTAGTTTCTTGATTTAACCACAATTATTCTGAATTCATACTAAAATCGAATAAAAAAACTACGAAGCTAGGTAAAGAAATGTAAAAGAAAGTTGGCAACAAAAAGAAGTTACATATGATAATATGTTAATATAATAAATTTGGATATTTTATTTCAAAGATCTACAATCCCTTTGGAAACATCAAATAAAATATTCTTGTAAGTATCTTGGCAAAAAGAATTGAATATTCGTCCTTAGAAACACATGGACGAATGTTCAACTTAGTTCATTGGAGGTAATAACCCATGCAGGAGAGATAATCCTGCCAATGGTCCAGCCATCGACTCATATATGCTGTTAAGTTGATGGTATGGTTCATGGAAGGAGACAAATTCAACTTTAGTAGAGCAAACTCTGCTATATATTAGATACATACGGTCTGAAATATCGGGTATCTCTATTGCATTCGGAGATGGAAGCTATAATTTGGACGATGTCATATATACTAGAGAGAGGGATATAATGCCACAAATTTCATACAAACTGTTCAGATCTGATGAATATCGTCCGTTATCTAGAAGAGTGGTATGCGCTATTCTGATAGCAAAATTCAAAGAGCTGCAAGATCAGTTTCTTTGGTTTTTTTTATTTTTAATTTTTCGTTTTTTAATTCAAAAGCAAACTGTTTGGTCCGTTCTGTACGTTTTAGGTTTTGTTTTTTCATTTGTAAGTAATATTCTGTTTTATTGGATTACTAATTACGGAGACATAGATTTAAGTAATAGTTTGGTTGGAAAGTTCTCTAACAAATTAGCATTCCCGGTTCTCTCCGGTTTTAGAAAAGTGGAAGAAGCCAGTGCTTCTTCACTGGTTCGGTTTCTATTAGGTTGAACCAGCATGAAACCGGAGGAGCCCACATTTCTTAAACCGAACATAACCGTGCGTGTAATCAACCCATAATTGAGGGATTTGTCTGGACGATTCCGTTTAGATCGGAGAAAAATCTGCGATAACACACGACAAAAGTTTCCATCTTCCTCTTCCAACTAATTCATTATTATACCGACAAGATCTTGGTGAGAGGCTCTTGGTCGCATCTTCTTGATTCTTTGAGAGGATGCGTTAGAGAGTCCACTCTTAAGCTTCGAAACAAAAAGGGTCTTCAAATCCTCCAAGTAATTATTTCGTAATCTTCTTTTTTTTTTGGTTCTGTTATTACTATTTATATAATCTGCTCGATATAAATTTGAGTTTTTTCTCAATCAAGTTCTTGTTCCAATTATACTGGGTACTCTAACTTTTGTCCGCTATTACAAAAAGGTCTCACCTTTTTCGCTATTTTACAGTCTTATGATAATTAGTTCAGATTCCAAAAAATATATGTTTCTTAGTGATGATGTTCTTCTTTGCTTTTTGGTGGAATCTTTAGGACTCTATTTGACTAGCCATGGCTGCTGCTGATACCACAGCTTCAAGCTACTGGTTGAATTGGAGGGTTCTCCTCTGTGCATTAATCCTCTTAGCTCCATTGCTACTAGCAGCAATTCTCATTTGGAGATACGAAGGCAAAAGAAGAGTAGGAGAAGGACGCGAGAGCCAGCGAGAATCCCCCGGGACATTGTTCCAAGACGAAGCTTGGAACACATGTTTTAAAAGAATCAACCCTCGCTGGTTGCTTGCTTTGAGAGTATTCTCATTTGCTGCAATGTTGACTCTACTCATTTCCAATATTGTTCGTGATGGAGGCGGCATATTTTACTTCTATACTCAGTGAGTTTCTTAATCGTTTAACTTCCTTTTTCACATTTCTGAATCTATATGAAATGAAATGAAAAAAGATCCAATCTTTTTGCTGTAACAGGTGGACATTTACTCTTGTCACACTCTACTTTGGGGTATATCTCTTGCAAATTCCGATGTTGAGGTTACAGTATTAGTTTCAGACACTGAATCCGTGTTTTTTTTCTCATGGCGTAGTATGCTTCGTTGTTATCTATTTACGGATGTTGCATCTACGATAAAGAAGCTGGTGGTAACATGGAGAGTTATACAAGTATAGGTGATGCAGAACAAGGCACTTATAGACCGCCAATAACTCTTGATGGGGCGGGAAATACGTCAAAACCTTCCCATACACATTCTGAATCACCCGTGCGTGAAACAGCGGGTTTTTGGGTTTACATCTTTCAGATCATTTTCCAAGTAAGTGTCTTTTTTCCCACCTAAATTATCTTGTTGAGAGTGAAGACTGTACAATGCCATCTCAAAGGACCTAATTTTGTTTTTTGTTTTACTGTGGCAGACTTGTGCGGGTGCTGTTGTGCTAACAGATATCGTATTTTGGGGGATAATCTATCCGTTTACTAAAGGTTACAGGTTGAGTTTTGTAAGTTCTGGCTCTTTGATTGTCTCTCTGTAGAAAAATTTGTAGTCATTTTATATGATGAAATCTCTAGTCCAGAAGTTGACAGTGAGTATATTTTGATTGCAGCTTGATGTTTGTATGCATTCTCTCAACGCTGTTTTTCTCCTCGGTGACACATGTTTCAATTCCTTGGCAAGTCTTCAAAACTGAAGTTGGCTGATACACTAATCTCCCGCATTCTTATTAGAAACCTAACATAAATTTTCTTTCTTTTTCATCTAGCGATTCCCGCTGTTCCGGATCTCTTACTTTGTGCTTTGGAGCTGCATTTTCGTGTCTTACCAATGGATAATCCATGCTTTCAAGAACTTATGGTACGCACTTTTTCTGTTTTCTGATCTTCATAGATGTTAAAGTTCCCATCTTTTTTACCCCAACGTTCACTCATTGTTTCGATTAAGTACTCTGAAAAATGTCCGCGTGAAATCTTAACGACAGACAACACCGCAATCTCTTCAGCGTTTTAATGGTTCTTGCTCTACATCTTTTGCAGGTGGCCATACCAATTTCTTGATCTTTCCTCACCGTACGCACCCTTATGGTACGTTCTTAAACTCTGCAGACTTGGTATGTATTGTGTAAATATCAAATTCAACGATCAGAAAAGCGACACTTATTATGATCTCTTACTGTTTCTGCAGGTACTTGGGAGTGGCAGTGATGCATATACCGTGCTTTGGCGTCTTTGCTTTGGTTACAAAGCTGAAGAGTTTCTTGCTACAGCGTCACAACTCGAGATAGTTTCCATATTCTATTTGCTGAGATTCTTGTTCGTGAGACTTGAGAGTAGAACACACATGAGGAGACAATGGTCTCATGCAGTCATGGTCTAAAGTCAAACAAAGAGTCAGAGAAAGTCAAACCCTCTTTGTGATTTAGCCAGAAGAAAAAAAGAGTAAGCCAAGGGATCTCTAGTTTCCTTCCAACACTCATTATGAATGACAAAATCCCAAATGTGTTTCATGTTTGTTTTAAATATTTGACAGATGTAGAAATATGAATGAGATTTTGTTCAATAATAATGATAAGTCAAATACTTTATACAAATATACACATATGTTGTATTTATGGGAAACTAAATGTACTGAAAAACTAAGTTGGTTACTAAATGTTAAATGGCACACAAACCAATTGGTTGAAGCTGAAACGTTTGTTTACAAATTAGGTGGAAGAATCCTCTAAAATTGAAAAATCCACCAGCTTTTTCCGGGGAGGAGTAACTTCAAAGTCTTGCAACTATTTTGTCCGAATATGTATTTAGAAAAACATTTGACTGCTTTGTGTAGAATATTAATTAATGTTTTTATTTTATGATTTTATTATGAGGGAAAGCAATAATTTGTAAGTTGCAACTATAAATAAATGGTAAAGATAGTTCCCTAACAATTGTTGGGTTTTGGTGGTGAGAGCTAACTACCGAACTTGAAGCTACCATTCTCTCTCTTTCCTTCATTGATCTCTAAACGGTAAAGATCCGCCATTTTTCAGTGCTTTGATCTGTATTCAGTTTGATTTCGGAATCTGGGTTTTAATCGATTTGATTAGGAATTGAGTCCGCCTCTGGATCTGTGATAATTTATCAGTTTATTTAGCGGTGGTTCTCTTTATTTCATTTTCTCAGTTTCGTAATGGCGAGGAAGAAGATCAGAGAGTATGATACAAAGAGATTGGTGAAGGAACATTTCAAAAGGCTTTCAGGCAAAGAACTTCCAATCAGATCCGTTCAGGTTAATTCTGGTTTCCTTTGTCTCTTTTTTTTAACAGCTTATGGGTTTAGGGCATTGGTTTCTCCGACATTGAAGCAAATGATCATTTGTGGTTATATATCTATCCAAACATATTAAGGAAGCTATAAAGATTGCAGCTTTTTGTCGTATTTCGACTTGTAAAGGATTCATTGCCTGATTGATTGCATCATATATGAATCATGATGATTGCATAAGTATCTCTTTCGATTTACAGTTGTTTTCCTTGTTCTTTCTCATAAGGTGGTTTTGATATAAACTGTTTATTATGTGTAGATAAACCAAACAACTGATCTAAATGAGCTAGTAGAGAAGGAACCTTGGCTTTCGTCCGAGAAGCTCGTAGTGAAACCTGACATGTTGTTCGGGAAGCGTGGAAAGAGTGGTTTGGTTGCCTTGAAACTAGATTTTGCTGAAGTTGCCACTTTTGTGAAAGAGCGTTTGGGCAAAGAGGTACCTTTGGTTTTAAATCTATCTTTCTCAGACCATTTTACACTTACCATTTCTATCTATCATCTGTAGGTAGAGATGAGTGGATGCAAAGGACCCATAACTACATTCATAGTTGAACCATTTGTACCACACAATGAAGAGTTTTATCTTAATGTTGTCTCGGATCGGCTTGGATGCAGCATAAGCTTTTCAGAGTGTGGAGGAATTGAGATCGAGGAGAATTGGGACAAGGTAATTTGGAAGAGCTTTCTTTCAGAGATTTTTGTTCAAATGTCATTGTGTCTAATTCAGTATCTTGCTTCATAAAGATGAAAATTTTGTGCTGAGGCTTCAATTTCTACACAGGTCAAGACAATATTTTTACCTACTGGTGCTTCTCTAACACCTGAAATGTGTGCACCTCTTGTGGCTACTCTTCCCTTAGAGGTAATCATCGACTCTGAACATGACATATAATCTGGACTCGTGATTTCGACTTATAATATTTCGACGTACAGATCAAAGCAGAGATTGAAGAATTTATCAAAGTCATTTTCACCTTATTCCAAGGTATGCCAAGGATAGCTGAACCTACATACAAAGACCAAATCACCTTTACAAGGATACAAACTAAGCCTTAAGTCTTGTTTTTTTTTTGGTGTGCTAGATCTTGATTTCACTTTCTTGGAGATGAATCCATTCACGCTAGTTGATGGAAGGCCTTATCCTCTGGATATGAGGGGTGAGCTTGATGATACTGCCGCCTTCAAAAACTTCAAAAAGTAAGTCTTGACTCCTGCATTTCCCAAATCTTTTGAGCTTAGGAACTACGAGTATGCGCAGATGATTAACCCCTCAAACTTGCAGATGGGGCGACATTGAATTTCCTATGCCGTTTGGAAGAGTAATGAGTCCCACAGAAAGCTTTATCCACGGACTCGATGAGAAGGTATCATCGTCTTGACATTAATATAACTGAAACTTTTGTCTGCTCCATCGTTCTGTGACTAGTAAAGAGTGCTTTCTTTGTAATGCAACTTTGTGGCTGCAGACAAGTGCGTCCTTGAAGTTTACCGTTCTGAATCCCAAGGGACGTATTTGGACAATGGTAGCTGGAGGAGGAGCAAGTGTCATCTATGCTGATACTGTATGTTCTCTATAGAATCATTTCTCTGCATTTTTCCTCCTTACAAGTCCATCCAACATAAAAATTTCTTACTAGGTTGGAGATCTCGGGTATGCGTCTGAACTTGGCAACTATGCTGAATACAGTGGGGCACCCAAAGAAGATGAGGTTCTGCAATACGCCAGAGTCGTTATCGATGTAAGAATTTATATTTTTCTCCTTCCATGAGACATTCTTTCCTGTGACTGAATAACAATGAAATGATACTGCAGTGTGCTACAGCCAACCCGGATGGGAAAAGCAGGGCTCTTGTGATTGGAGGTGGAATAGCCAACTTCACTGATGTTGCTGCTACTTTCAATGGCATAATCCGCGCTCTTAAAGAAAAGGTAAGCCAAGAATAACTCTGCGAGTATTACTGGCTAAAGGACATCAAAAGCAAAACATATTCTTATCGTGTTGTGGTTATATTTGTCAACAGGAAGCAAAGCTGAAAGCAGCAAGGATACATATATTTGTGAGGAGAGGAGGACCGAATTACCAAAAGGGACTTGCGAAAATGCGAGCTCTTGGAGATGAAATCGGTGTCCCCATCGATGTCTATGGTCCAGAAGCAACCATGACAGGGATCTGCAAGGAAGCAATCCAGTACATCACAGCCGCAGCATAAGCCGCTTTCATTACCTTCAGATTCATATGTAGTACCAAAAACATCGGTTTTTTGGAGCCACTATCTACTTTGTGTTCAAGACACTCAATCTAAGCTACTTGCGAACTCTTGTGGCTCGATTCTCTTTTACATCAGATTCAATCAACAGTAATTGGTACTCTTGTTAATTTGTTTACTCTCATTTTTCTTTTGATTTGATGGTCTCATAAAGCGTTAGATGTTCTGTTGTGAGACCGAAAGAAGAACGATAAATGACAGAATCAAATTTGAGTAACATAATCATATCGAACAAAAGTACCATCGATACTTAGAAAATAACAAACGAAAGTTTCGACATTTCAATAATAGTTATCAAGGAAGTTGTTGTTGCTGCTGCTGAAGACTGATGAGCTTAGAGTAAGGACCATTGATGTTCTCAACGAGGCTATTGTGGCTTCCTTGCTCTATGATCTTACCTTCTTGTATTACACTTATCATATCTGAGTTCTTGATTGTAGATAACCGATGAGCCACCACCACCGTGGTCCGGTTCTTCATTAGATGATCCAATGCTTCTTGTACCTAACAAATCATTAGTATAAACCCGTTAAATCTTCGAGGTTTATCTCTCGAACCAAACTCTAATGCTAAAGAAGAAAGCTTACCAAAAGCTCTGATTCAACGTCCAAGGCGCTTGTGGCTTCGTCAAGGAGCAGAATCTGTGGATTCTTGAGGATGGCTCTAGCGATAGCGATCCTCTGTCTCTGGCCGCCCGACATCTGAATGCCTCGTTCACCGACTTTGGTACTGTAACCTTCCGGGAGAGAGCTGATGAAGGTGTGAGCGTTTGCAAGCTGAGCTGCTATCGTGACTTCCAATTCAGAAGCTCCTTCTCTTCCGTACGAGATGTTCTCACGGATCGTCGTTGCAAACAGAGCTGGTTCTTGTTGAACTAGACCGATGCGTCGTCGCAGCGATTTCAGTTTCAGTTTTTTGATGTCTTGTCCTGTAATAATTTTGGAATTAACAAAAAAAAAAAAACGTCTTACTCAACAAATTTCTTGTGGTGCAAGAAACCTGATCAGAGTTTCTTGTGATTGAAGAAATTAAGTCAAGAGCTAGCACGCACCGTCTATCATGATTTCCCCGGCTGTAGGGTCGTAGAATCGGAGAATGAGCGAAAGGACCGAACTTTTCCCAGACCCGCTTTGTCCCACGAGGGCCATGCTTTTTCCCGAAGGAATTTTCAGGTCGAAATCGCGGAAAATAGACACATAGGGGCGTGAAGGATAGCTGAAATGGACACCTTTGAGCTCAATTTCCCCTTCTACAACACTAAGCTCTTCACCGGTATCCCCGACGACCTGAGTTCTTCGGTCCAATAGCTCGAAAACCGATGCAACCATCTGGTTTCCTTTAAGAAGATCAGGGGCTAGAGCCAACACTTCACCCATCACTAACGCCGTTACAATCAAAACCATGAATGTTTTCATCACTGATTCGAAACTTGACAATCCTTTCCCCATCAAAATCGATCCGTACCTGTAAAAACATCAAAAGTTTCAATCCTTCCAATCTTCTATACTTAGTTTGTCTGTGTAAAACTGTTTGTATATAATACCAGAGGGCAAGGCCGTAGGAAGAGAAGATAAAGAACTGCGAAACACCGTACAAAATCCCGGCAATTTGTCCACGCCTGAAAGAACGTTTGGAAGGTTCTAAAAGCTCTTTGGAATAAAGATCTAGAACCTTCTCCTCGGCACAAAAGGCGGCCACGGTTCGAATGTTGCTAATGGACTCTCCGGCTAACATATTAGCCTTCAGATACGCTTTACTCAAGTTTCCTCCATAGCCTTGCATGAAAAGTCTCTAACAAATACAAACAAGAAAAACGTAATTAAGAACTTATTTAACGCAGGTGAATATTTTTTAGAAAAGGCTAAAAACTGCGTTTTACCTCGCTGATATGGCCGCTTATAATCAATGGATATGTTGCCAAGACAACAAGAGTGAGACGCCAGTTGAGTATAAAGGAAATGATGAAAGAGGTCACAACGAGACCAAAGTTCTCCAGTAGAATCGTCGATCTATCGACCACGATGGTTCTAAGCAATGCCGCATCGCTTTCAAGCCGCGATGCCAACATTGAGCTAGTGTTATCTACCTTATCAAACCACCCAATTTCATTCCTCAAGATGGCTAAACCAAAAGACAAAACAATCACACATCATTAGGTTAACCAATTGAAAGACAAACTAATGGTAGGATTTAAACCGCAGTTTTGTGGTTGTGCGTACCTGAAAACAACTTTTCGCGGACGCGGAGAGTGAGACGCTCACCCATAATACCGAAGGTGGTATGCTCAATGGCGTGCGCGATGACGGTTATGACCGAGGCACAACAGAAGAGGATAGAGATTCTCTTCACCTCTTTTTGAGTCGTATCCCAGTCCATGTAATAAGAAACTAAAGCCTGCGAGATCCCAAGCGCGAAAAGCGGCATTTGAGATCCCGCGACTAAGGAACCTAATGTCCCACAGATTCCGTACTTCCAGTCCGGACGGATCATAGAGTAGAGACGTCCCAAAGTTACTTTTTCTTGTTCCTGTTTGGTCGTGTCTCGTAGATTTACTGATTGATGACTGGAGCATAAGCACCTCGGTGCTATAACTGGTAGTTCAGGCAAAGAATTTGTACTGCAAAAATGAAACAAAAGAGAACCTTCATGAGAATTTCCACGAGACGTAGTGACGTTAAGTAGAAGTGTATTTTTTGGTTTATGAAAAATCTAAAGAGAAACTGCAAAACCTGATTGGTATGCTTGGAGTGTGGTTCAAGCTAGGGTTGGTAGCTTCTTGGATACGAAGGAGAGAAGAGTAAGCTCCATCAGGGTTCGAGATGAGTTCGTCGTGGCTTCCAGACTCGATGATCTTTCCTCCTTCAACGACGGCTATAATGTCGGCGTTTCTTACTGTGGAGAGTCTGTGAGCCACCACAACCGTCGTCCTCCCAATCATCACTCTGTCCAACGCTTCTTGCACGCTTTTCTCTGACTCCGCGTCTAGTGCGCTTGTGGCCTCATCGAGTAAGAGTATTGAAGGGTTCTTAACGATCGCTCTTGAGATCGTGATCCTTTGCTTCTGCCCGCCGGATAGTTGAATCCCTCTCTCACCTACCTATAAAACCGAAATACAGAGTTTTAGGGTTTTTATATAGTTGTTACTTGTGTTCAAAGGTATTTGAGTTTTCGACATACCTGGGTTTCAAAACCTTCCGGGAGGTTGTTGATAAATGTGAGGGCTTCCGAGAGATTTGCTGCACGGGTAATTTCCTCATCCGTGGCATCGGATTTACCATACATAATGTTCTCGCGAATCGTGGTTGCAAACAGAGCAGGCTCTTGATTAACCAGACCTATATGTCCTCTAAGCCACTTGAGATCCAAGTATCTGATATCATTCCCGTCAAGAAACACCGCTCCATCAGTAGGCTCGTAGAACCGTTCGATTAGAGAAATAATCGAGCTTTTTCCGGACCCGCTTCCTCCGACAAGTGCCACGATTTTCCCAGCTGGAATCTCCAGGTCTAGCTTGTCAAAGATCACCACATCAGGTCGAGACGGGTAGGTAAAAGTCACTTCTCTGAACCGAATGTTTCCGTCTACTTTCCCGAGTTTACGACCTATTTCCACCCTTTTTTTCCGTTCGATCATCTGAAAAATCGGATAAGCAGCAGCTCTCGCTCGTATAAATGTTGAAATGTCTGGAGCTGCCTGTCCAAGAGACCTACACAACCGAAAAACAGAGTCGATCAAGAAAAAGAAGAAGTGAAACTTGTATCAAGTAAAAGATGGATAATAAAACTTTGTATTACAAGCCAGCGATGACGACGTTAAGCATGGTAGTGAAAGATTCGCCGCCATTAGCAATTCCCTTGTGAACAACGATGCTTGTGAACCAAACAAGCAAAGCCCAAGACAAAAACAGGACACAGTGCATCGAACCGAACCCTAGTCCTTTGGCTAAACCGGCTTTTCTACCGTAAGTGTAGGTGTTCTTCAGAGCTTCTCGGTACGATCTCACCGCCTTTTCTTCTCCCGTGAACGCTTGTACGGTCCTCACATTCCCAATCACCTGAATTTGAACAGAGAGATTTAAGAAATTGAAGTACACACTAAAGAAAAATCATATTCAGATAGTTTTCTTGTTATACAAGTTACCGACCTCTTCCGCAATTTCTCCGGCCTTCACATATGATTTCCGGACACGGACGACGAGTCCGGTGCTGACGAATGCATAGATGCCACCGGCCAGAGCAATGAGTGGGACTATGGAGAGAGTGACGAGACTTATTTGCCATACGCTTGTGAATCCGATTGCAAAACCGGCTATAAACCGGCTTATGCAGTGCAAGAAATTCCCTACCTGCAACAAAAATACAGATCATCCGGTTACCATGAAACTCTCTTTATTATATATACCATGAAACGGATTTAAGTGATCACATTTAAGAATATGCATGCAAAAACTCTCTTTATTATTATTATTTTTTTTTTTTTGAGAAAAGCTCTCTTTAGTATTGGACTAAGCAACAATCATTGACATTAAAATGAAATTGAAGGACGTTTAAAAAAAAAAAATTCTTTTAAAAAAAATTGTTATTTTTTTCGTGGTTTATGGAAATTATATGGGTTGATTATTACATCTGAAAAAACATTGTACTGAAAAAAAATCCATTTATTATATTAATCGAATTAGATAGATTCATTGTACTAAAACTAATAAAATCATTGTCTTGGACGACAAGAATGTCAGAAGTGATGGCGGAGATGACTTCTCCGGTGGAAGCTTCGGTGTCGAATAAGCTTATGTCTTGACTTAACATTGATCGGAGATAAGCTTTTCTCATCTTCGCCGCTTGTCTCTCTCCCGTATGCATCCAACATGCAACCTCTGTTTCCATTCAATTCAATAGTGTATTTCTTCGTTATGTTACTTACCCATCCATGATGAGAAGAGTATCACCACACTCAGATATACAAAATCCAACGAGTACTGCATAACCAAAATAAAAATTAAATGGAGCAAACATAATAACAAAATAACTTATCATCTATTAGCATTTCCGTTTGAATTTTATGTAAAGTACAGATGTATTTCCAAATAGAAATAAAATTTGCATTTAACCGAATTTTGACCTTAGCAATTGAGAATTCACGTGATATATTATCTCACATGCATTGAACCCACAAATATTATATTTTTGTTTCTAGAAAATTTTGATTTATTAGATCTTAACCTCCCTTGGAAAGGAAAAGAAAAGAAAAAGCCTCTCTTGGAGTTACGACTCGTCATGTTAATTTTAGTCGAACGAAGATTCGAATCAACACAATTCCTAGTTCAAAATCTTACTACTCACTGCAATCAATATATCAAACTTCTTAGATGTATACAAAACTAAAGGAAAATAGATCTGAGACGTTTTTCAAAGTTCATATTTACTCATATGGAGGATTTTGAATAAAACCCTAAGACCCTTTAGAAAAATCGATAAATGATAATGAAAATGTATAAACCTTGGCGACTTTGTGAGAAGCTTCTTGTGGGAAGAGGTAAGCAAGACCGATGATGTTGATGAGTTTGCCGAAGAAGATGAAGAAAACAGGAACAGAAGCTCCATGAACACATGCACCAATGGATCCAAGAGCCATCAAAACACAATCGTAGAAATCAGCAAAGGAGAAGAGCTTAAACACTGACACACTTGGCCTCTCCTTCTCTTTCTTCTTCTCCACCACTGTTGCTGGAACGTCGGACGGATGCATTTTCACGTGAAGCGATGCGTTTCGATGGAGAGAGAAATGAGAGAGACTGCTGGAGAAAGAGTAGTTTGTGAGAGACACTAAAGATAAGAAGGCCTTATATATAGATGAGGAGGTTCAAGGGACCAAGTAGATTAGGTTAAGTTTGAATTATGAGGACAATAGAAGGACTAATTTGTCCTTGGTTCGAAAACTAAAACCTGAAATATTTTGGTGACATAAAAAAAATAGTTTTATTAATTTAAATGAGATTTTTTTGGTGTGAAAACTACGAATGTGGCCGTAATTTGATAACTCTAGTAAATTTTATTTCTAACTATTTTATATAGAATTATTTATCAAATAAATAAATAGGTAAACTTTTGTTTTCCGTTTTCATCGAAACTGTAAATAAAGATATATATAGATTCAATGAAAAATAAGTACGAAATATAAATTTTGGAATGTGTAAATATTTTTTATGTTAGTAACATTTTAATTTTATAAGCTGAAATTATTAGAAAACGATAATAATTAACTGAACTTTTTATAATTTATTAGAAAGCAATATAAATCAATTTTTAAGAAAAAACTAAAACACAGATTTAGTGACAGATAATATACGCACACAATTATTTTAGATAGAAAATCCAAACATTCCATTTCAAATAGATAAAGTTCCATTTTAAGTTGTGAAATGACGTAGTGACAGTTGTAAATTCACTGGATACAAATATGATCATAATCGGGACCGAATTCAGCTCTGACGCTCTTTGTTGATGTAGAGACTAAACTAATGGGCCGGCTAATTGTGACCCTTTGTTGAGAAAAGAATGTCAGTTTTTAATTATATAAATTGTCGATGTAAAAATTCTAAGAGATATATGATGATATAAAATGGTTTTATTTTTATTTTTTATTTTATTTTAAGCATTGCTAGAGGATTTTCGTTGACATAAACGAGTTTAATGGAACCTAGAGAGAACACACATGAACCCTTCCGAATTTCGGAGACAACAAAGAAAACGAGTTTATAACGGTCAAATTTTCGTTTGTTGGACAAGATTTTGATAAGTTTCTATATATAGACTCATTAACCGGCTTAGAAATGTTTTTCCAGGTTTGTCTTATTGTACTAACGTTAATAGTTACTATTACTAACGTTAAAGCGAGTTTTCGCTTTGACAACTGATATGCTCGCATTTTTCCTGAGCTACTTTCTCAAATTAAGAGATCGATGTAGTACTTAGGGATCGAATCCACAGGGAATCGAATAACACAACCAATTCGTGAATTCAAATTATGCTAAGTGAATATGTATTAGTGCAATAAAAACAGCAAGTAAACAAGTGAATGATTATGGTTCTTAAAATTCAATGAGACAAAAGAGTTAGGCATTGGGTTGTTCACAGGAATGAATCAAAATCGATCGTGTCGATCGACACAGATGTCTGTGTCGATCGACACAGAGATAAAAACGTTAGGATTTTATTAAGCACGGTTCTAGAACTCAAACACGAATATAAAACCAATCAACTTTCGTTGCAGAGATTATCTATGACTAAATCCCTAAATTCCAAATTTCTTTGCAAACTTAGTGAATAAAATCAAGCATTAAATTCAGGTTCAATTGTTCACAAAATTACTAAGCCAAATTTCTTTGCGAATAGATAATTTTGCTCATCTAAGATTATATCAGGTTGTTAATAATACTTTCGCATCTATTAAAGCAACCTAGGATATCCAATTTCAGTTGATCAATCCTAAAATCAGAGTTAAATCAATCTAGATGAAGAACATAAAGATAAATCCTAACAGGGTTTTAATCCTATCAATTTCTCATCAAACCCTAGAACTTCCCAAAACCTAACAAGCAAACTACTCAGACATGGTGATTGAAACCAACATCATGAATGAAATAAATTGCATTAAAAAGATAGAGTTAGAGATACAAAAGGGTTTCGAAATCTCTGAAAGTCTGAAGCTCTCCCCAAATCTCTCCTCCTCCAAGTCTCAATATAAAATCCAAGATAAAAACATGAAAACCTAAGGAAAAACTATTTATAATGTCTAAAAATCAGATTGGGCCTTGGTGTAAACTTCTGGGCTTTTTGGGCCAAACTGGAATTTCTTCAAAACTTGAAGTCTTCACGTGTCAGACGGGCATGTCGATCGACACACAGGTTCGTGTCGATCGACATGCCTTGAAAACTCGACTCCGACTTGATCACTTTAGCTCTTCTTTCCTTGATGCTCCCAAAATGCTCCAAAAGCTCCCATAAAACTCTAATCGTCCAATAACCTGCAAAGACTCAAAACAACTCGAAAAATACCAAAAAGACTCTATGAAAAGGACTTATATCATAGTCGAAAACGGATAAAAACCATATATATCAACTCCCCCAGACTTAGCATTTGCTTGCCCTCAAGCAAAACATAAACCAAGAATGTGAAAGAGGTTTGAAAACACTAAAACTTACCTTCCCTTGGAGCAATGAACTGACCCTTCCAATCTAGTGAACCACATAATACAGAACCAACCCAGAATCAGACCACCATGTACTTCTCCGCAGACTTTCGCAGCTTCCCAAATTCATCCATCACTTCACAGCATAATCCACTAGTCCTCATTGCTGGGTCTCGTCCCAGATCTCGATGTCAAGAACCTTATAGACTCATTCCCATACAATACCACGACTAGTGAACCATACAACCTTTGGTACTCTTTCTCTCCCCCAGACTTATTCGATTCAGAAACTCAAAAACAGTGCTTTCACTACTATTGTTTCTTGTGAGGAGACAGGGTCGTGAGATCGCTCGTCCTCTACATCCGTTCTAAGGGACTCAGACTGCTGCTTTTGAGCTCCAGGTGATCACCTCTTGAGTACTGACTCACTGGAATTTCATTTCCTCATCTTATACTCAAGAACTATCATATCACCCCAAATCATTCAAATTTTTTTTTTTTTGTTATTATTATTATTATTATTTTTTATTATTTGAATGAGGAGAGGAGTACCATTACTTTCAACAGAGATTGCATTTGTCAGGTATGAATGAGGAGTCAAGCTCTATGAACACCAATCACCGAGGAGACCACATAATTAGCTCGAACCCTGGGCGAATTATGCTGGAAGTAACAGACGTCTCTAGTTAACTACTCAACCTTAGGATTTTCCATTAGTCTTCTCTGAAATTGATCCTGAAAAATGGTCACACAACTGAAAGAACAATCCAATAGACCAAGAGAAAAGTCATAGTTTCCAACTGTTTTGACTCAATAAAAACGAAAAATTTGACTCAAAATAAACCAAAACAAATAAAAACACGTTAGTAGTTTCCCTCCCCCAGACTTAACCAACACTGTCCCCAGTGTGATTGAAGCATGAGTTTGGAAAGAAAAGAAAACAAACAAAACACCAAAGAAAAACGAAAGGGAACTTACCTGTGAAGGGTGTGTCGATTGACACGAGTAGGTGTGTCGATCGACACACTGACGTTTCCTCGCTCTTTTTTTTTTTGTTAACACTTAAAAACAAAACCAAAAGTTAGTAAACAAAAGAAAAATAAAAACGAAAATAAGTAGTCTTACCAGTGGGTTGCCTCCCACTAAGCGCTTGTTTTCAGTCATTAGCTCGACTGTGTCAGGACGCAGACTCCTGGTGGATTGGTGAAAGGAACAACACCTGGAAAGAGCTTCATAGTGTTCTGCATCATCTCTTGGATAACTACCTCTCCTTTTTCCTTTAGCTCCATGGGAAGGATGATTCTGAACCTGGAGAAGGGTTTGGAAGTCTTCTTGCGCTTCACTTTGGGTGTAGCTGAGGCTCTATCAGATCTCAAAGGGGGTGGAATCGAAGGTAGTGTACACGAGATCTTCTTCGTGTCAGCTCCAAAGTCTGAACTCAGCTTTCCTCCATTAGTAACGGTCAGACAAGAATTCTCCATGATATGGACTGAAGGGTAAAAGACATTCTTGTTGATCTTGGAGAAGGAGATCCGTTGATTAGGAAAATCCACAATCGCCCCCCACAGTTGCAAGGAATGATGACCCAAGAATCAATGGTCTCTCCCTGTCATTCTTCGTCTCCATGATTTGAAAATCCACCAGAACCAGACAATCGTCTACTTGAAGCATCAAGTCATGAATGAACCCTTTCGAAACTGTTGGAGAAAAGTCGGCTAGCGCGAGAGACATCTTCGAAGGTTGCAAATCCTTAATCCCCAGCTTCCTTGCAACAGACTGAGACATGACATTCACATTAGCTCCAGTGTCACAAAGAGAATTCTTGAATTTCATACCTTTGATCGAACACGGAACAACGAACATCCCTGGATTCGGTATCTTCTGCAACTTCCTCAGCTGTGGTTGAGCATGTCCCCCTTTCTCCTTTGGCGTTTTGACACTAATAGTCCGTGGGAATGGAATCTTAGGCTTGTAGACTCGCTCCTCTGCAATAGCTAAAGGTTTCGAAGTGGTTGGACTCGTCTGGGACCCATGTCGATTGACACTGTCCTTGTGTCGATCGACATGAGTTTTCAGTGTCGAAGATGTGTCGACCTGCGTGTCAACCTTATGCGAGAAATCATCGATTGCGTAACTTCCTGAGTTAAGATTTTTGATCTGTGTCGATCGACACACTCCTTCCGTGTTGATCGACATGGGGTCTGTAGCTCCAATCTCGTCTCCTTCAACCTCCTCTTTACTCTGAAAAGTGATAGCATTGACGTGTAGTCTCGGGTTGGTGTCAGTCTTGCTTGGAAGAAAGCCTTCTTGCCTCTTGATTGTCTCTGCGGTTTGAGCAATTTGAACATCCAGCTTCTTGACATGGTTGTTCAAAGCTTCGAATTTCCCATTCAGATCCTGATACATCGCATCCATTTTCCCGTTAAAACTCACGGTCATCTTCTGTTGCCCTTCCAAGATCTGCTCTAGCATGGATTTCATCTCGTTGCTCTCTGCTGTCTGAGGAGGAGGTGCCTGATAGGAGGAAGAACCGTAGTTCCTTTGGTAGTTCTCGTTGAAGCCTCTGTTACCCTGCTGATTCCCAAACCTCTGATTCTGAAAACCAGTCCCACTGATGAAGTTGACATCCTTTTCATCCTGTGTCGATCGACATGCTACTTTCGTGTCGATCGACACGGGGTCTGGAATGAAGGTCTCTACCTCCTGAGCAAACTGAACTGTCTTCTTTCCTACTAGAAGATTGTGTACAGTATCCAACTTAGCTTTAACCTCTGCGATTTGGCTTCCATCCATGTTACCACCCAACTTCTTCCTCTCGAAATCTGCATTCTTGGTGCTATTGCTGGAGGCCAAGTTGTCGATGAGAATCAGAGCATCTTCCGGATATCGGGTGTTGAAGTTCCCGTTGCTAGCTGAATCGAGGGTCATCTGATACCTCCAGTCAATCCCTCTGAAGAAAATGCCCAACAGCTAAACATCACTGAAACCATGGTGAGGGCAGTCTCTCTGGTAGTTCTTGAACCTCCCCCAGGAAGCCTTGAATGCTTCAGTAGGACCCTGCTTGAAGGTGGAAATCTTAGTCCTCAGGTCCTCTGATCTTGCCTCATCAAAGAAATTGTTGAGGAAAGCGTTCTTGGTGTCCTCCCAAGTGGTTAGCGATCCAGGCTCTAGCTGCTTCAGCCAGTAAGCAGCTTCTCCACCAAAAGAGTAAGGGAAGAGCTTGCAGTAGAGGTAATCACTGGATACTCCATTGGCCTTGATGCTAGACGCCAAATCCTCAAACCTATCAAGGTGATCCATGGGGTGTTCAGAAGACAAGCCATAGAATGGGTGCTGAGCCACAAGAGAGAAATAGGCGGGTTTAAGCTCGAAGTCGTTCCTCTAGAAAGCAGGAGGACGAATCGCTGCCCTGTTGGCATAGAATTCGTCTGGCCTGTTGTACTCTCCTAGAGTGCGCCCACGCCCAGCTGGCTCATGGCGCTGTACAGCATGCTGCTCCTCCAAAATCACAGCCCCGTTCTCATCAAAATTTGACCTTGAGCATTCGTCTACGACCCTCAGCATCTTCAAAGAACCCATCTTCACCTCTGATAAGGATTATTGGATTCATATTGGCTGTCCTTGTCGCTGCTCTGTTGGCTCGTTCTAACCTTAGAATCTCAGGATTGAGATCAAGTAGCTCTCTGTTCTGGTTGTTTCTGGTAACGCGCTGATGCATAAACCTGAAACACACAAAACAAAAAGAAAAGAAAAAGTATAAGTAAAATAAACAAAAATAAAAACTTAGACAAAGTTCTAATAGCACAAATCGATTGGTTAGATCGACTCCCCGGCAACGGCGCCAAAATTTGATATGCTCAAATTTTCCCTGAGCTACTTTCTCAAATTAAGAGATCGATGTAGTACTTAGGGATCGAATCCACAGGGAATCGAATCCACAGGGAATCGAATAACACAACCAATTCGTGAATTCAAATTATGCTAAGTGAATATGTATTAGTGCAATAAAAACAGCAAGTAAACAAGTGAATGATTATGGTTCTTAAAATTCAATGAGACAAAAGAGTTAGGCATTGGGTTGTTCACAGGAATGAATCAAAATCGATCGTGTCGATCGACACAGATGTCTGTGTCGATCGACACAGAGATAAAAACGTTAGGATTTTATTAAGCACGGTTCTAGAACTCAAACACGATTATAAAACCAATCAACTTTCGTTGCAGAGATTATCTATGACTAAATCCCTAAATTCCAAATTTCTTTGCAAACTTAGTGAATAAAATCAAGCATTAAATTCAGGTTCAATTGTTTACAAAATTACTAAGCCAAATTTCTTTACGAATAGATAATTTTGCTCATCTAAGATTATATCAGGTTGTTAATAATACTTTCGCATCTATTAAAGCAACCTAGGATATCCAATTTCAGTTGATCAATCCTAAAATCAGAGTTAAATCAATCTAGATGAAGAACATAAAGATAAATCCTAACAGAGTTTTAATCCTATCAATTTCTCATTAAACCCTAGAACTTCCCAAAACCTAACAAGCAAACTACTCAGACATGGTGATTGAAACCAACATCATGAATGAAATAAATTGCATTAAAAAGATAGAGTTAGAGATACAAAAGGGTTTCGAAATCTCTGAAAGTCTGAAGCTCTCCCCAAATCTCTCCTCCTCCAAGTCTCAATATAAAATCCAAGATAAAAACATGAAAACCTAAGGAAAAACTATTTATATTGTCTAAAAATAGGATTGGACCTTGGTGTAAACTTCTGGGCTTTTTGGGCCAAACTGGAATTTCTTCAAAACTTGAAGTCTTCACGTATCAGACGGGCATGTCGATCGACACACAGGTTCGTGTCGATCGACATGCCTTGAAAACTCGACTCCGACTTGATCACTTTAGCTCTTCTTTCCTTGATGCTCCCAAAATGCTCCAAAAGCTCCCATAAAACTCTAATCGTCCAATAACCTGCAAAGACTCAAAACAACTCGAAAAATACCAAAAAGACTCTATGAAAAGGACTTATATCATGGTCGAAAACGGGTAAAAACCATGATATATCAACAACATGTTGTATTCGTTTGTAAGCACTTGTGTTCTTTATTGGTTAGTTCACGATGTTATTAACATTTTCAGTTATATTTTAAAACAAATTAATATAAGAGTGAAAATTGTTGATTGTCGCTAACATATCAGCATGTTGCTCGCTTAATGCTTCTCACCATCGTCGACATCAATATCAACTAATTCCGTCTATCAAACTCCGATGAATGAGAGTCGAAGTCTCTTACGTTCAGAAATGAATCTAAATTTTCATGGAACAAACACTTTAAGGACGGTTACAATTTTTTTTGTTGCCTCCTTGTTTCTCATGGCCAAGCTAAACATATGTTTCAAACTGAGGTTCTTCTGCCTCTTCCTTGAATGGCTTTGTCTGCATTTTTTCTAGTGGTGCCTCTCCGGCTGAGGAAATGTTTTTCATTCCCTTCAAGAATTTTTTTTAATTGATTTGTTTTTTTTTTTTGAAGTCCCTTCAAAAACTGGAGCCGTCTGTGTGTTGGCGTATTCTTACAAATGCCACACCTCTTTTTATGTGTGTTATATGATGTATGGAGAACTACGTTTATTGAGAAACTTCAAGTTTTTGTGTTCTTCTGGGATTAGGGTTTGTTGATGTGCGATATGGTAATGACTTCTTCAACACGTAAACGAGACAAAAGGATGATATTTGAGATCCCAATAGATGTATGTTTAACTTTTTAATATGTAAAAATGTTTGATAACTTTTTATTTTTAGTAGATGTGTAGATTTGAAAATTTTTATAGATGAAGAAGAAAAATAAGAATAGAAATTGGAGAGGAAGAAAATCAATGTTTCCGTGCTACTTGGAAAATACGTAAACGTGATTGGAAGAAAATAATCGACGACAAAAAAAAGTATTTTAATGGTGATTATCAAAGAGAACGATGATGATTTAGTGATTACATAGATTTAGTTTCATTTTTTTTAAAATGATGATGAATTAGTGATTAAATAAATTACATATTTATCTTTTACTCTTACGACCCAAAAAAATCTCGATCAAATCAAAGTAATTCTTACATTTATTTAGTTTTAAAATTTTCTTATAAATGACTCCGATAAGTTTCATTTTTATGTTACTTTTTTCTGCACATTAGTTGTAGAATACACTCGGATTGAACATATAAGCATCTTATTTCAAGTAAAATTCTACTATATCCAATAGTCCTCACAAAAACACAATCTTGTATATGTCCATGATTGACATAACATCTTTAAATCTATTGCGAAGTTATATTTCTCATAAATTCACCACTACATTTTATATATGAGACTAAGATAAGATTTATTCATTGAAATTAATATATACACATGAACTATAGTAAAAGATTATTGTTTCCATATACATAAAACTTGATGATGGAGGAATAGAAGATTCTTGATTTAAAGTTTTAAAGGCCGACCTGAGAAGAATGGACGACGTAAAAATAACAGAAATAAATGTAAAGTTTGGATAAAGTCATATGTCCTCAAATGCCAATCCAAATTTTCAAATTAACACACTAAGCTCCTAACGTCATATAATACATGTATAAACGTTAAATGAGATTGGTATGATTCAAGGAGGTTTATCAGGTTTTTCGCCCTCTTTACTTTTCTCATTTTCAAAATTTTCTAGCTAGCAGACTGTTTAGCCCTTTCTTTGCTGACCTTTTTGAATATTAATTATCTAAACTTTTTTCTTCCTAATTCGACAACCAATCAAAGAATTGTCTTTAATTGAATGTGTGGTTAAAAAATGGTTAATTAGGCTAATATTATGTTTTGGATATGTAATTAGGTGATGGGTCTATGTATAAAAAAGACAAAAAAACCGTTGGGCTTTTTGGATGTGTACATAGGTGGTACCCGCACGCATGCACGGGCACAATTCATTAATAGGTTATTATCGAATTAAAATTATAACATAATTTCAATGGCCATGATTTGTAATGCTTTTGATTTGGTTTGTTAGTGGTTTAAAAACTTTATTGCAAGAAGATGATGATGTGATTCGAGAAATTGTGTTATTTTCTATTCTTTTTTAACATTATATATATTTTTGTAATGTGATTTCATTGACATTTCCCTGAATGTATATGATTTTCCTTCAAGAGAAAGAGAAATGCAATACAAAACTCTCTCAAGCACGTTTACAGAGAAAGGTCTTTAGCCAGTGTGTTACTCAGTAACTTTCCTTTTACCCAGTAAAAGTTTCTGTTTACTGCCTCCTTTTTTAAAAATCACTTTTCACCAAACTCTTTCAGTAGTCCAAAATAGTAAACCTAATCTGCAAACAAGCTTTTCGGCGGCCTAAGGCAGACCAACGGTGACCGCAGGTCAACCGGAACCTCGCCTTTCTTCCCAGCAACCAGATGACTGTCACTACTCTTCACCGAACGACTCTCAACCAAAAGGTCCTACAATGAAGCTTCACAACGACATCATAAACCTCCAAAGGAAGGAACTGAATTTCTCCAGGAAGGCTCACAACTTGCTCTCCAGATCTACACAACACAAGGAACAACACAAATTCAACGGCTACAAAATGGAAAAAAGACTCACATATGCAGAAAAAGGAAAAGCTAAGGCAAGGAACAATTCTTCACCACCAAGACTGAGGATACAAGCACCAAGGATTGATACCTCTGAACTCATACAAAAGAATGAACTCACCCTCATCGAAAGGCTAACAAACCCTAAAGCGCAAAGAGTTTGGTCTATGATAGCCTACTTCACCAGAAGATGTGAACTAAGAGGAGCCATAGAGGGAGCATATCTTGGAAATGGACTATTCCAATTCAGATTCACTAGTGAGGAATATATCAAAAATGTTCTAGCTAACAGACCATACCACTTGTCCACTTGGATAGTGATTCTCCAAAGATGGGAACCAGTAATATCACCAAACTTCCCTTCTCAGATTCCCTTCTGGATCCAACTAAAAGGTATCCCTCTACACTATTGGAAAAAGGAATTGACAGATAATATTGGAGAGGCTTTGGGAAGGCTAGAAGGATCTGAAATAACACCAAATACAGCTAGGATTAGGGTCTCTATCAATGGCTTACTACCACTCATCCAAGAAACCATCATAGACTTTGAGGAAGGGGAAGAAGCAAAGGTCACTCTCACCTATGAAAAGCTGAAGAACTACTGCTCCAAGTGTTACTGTCTTACACATGAGGCTATGGATTGCAAACTCATATCATCTAACACAAGCCAAAGGGACAAGGATGTAATAACAAAACCACACCAAAGAACCCAAAGAGAATACCAAGCACAGGAGAAGGAACTTAGCTCTGACCAGATGGCCTACCAAGAGAGAAGGGACAGACATGGCAGAACTTTTGGTGAAAGACCATCTGCTAAACTAGCACATACAGCTCGGCCCTCAACTGGATCAGACAGGCACAATTCTAGCCTTGGCATGGAGAGAACAAGAACCCATTCTGGTTTTACTGACAGGAACCGACTCCATCTGAGACCACACTACACACATCAAAGAATGGAGGAGGAGGAGGTGAGATCATACTCTGGTAATACTATAAGATATCAAAGAGCCCAAGGACAACAAATGCAATGGATGCCAAAAGAACCTGAATCAGGGATGATATCCACCACATAAGCCAAAGACGTCCCCCCTTGGAAAGGAATCTCAACCAGCTGGATTTCCCATCTACAATACCCACTGCAAACCAAGTTAAGGAGGAGCTAATGGATGTTCCCATCAACTACTGCAATGTCACCAATCCTACTGAAAAAGCTGCTAGGCAACAGAGAGTGCATGAAAGAGAATTGAACAACATGATGGAGAACACTGCAGCAACAATTATAGAAGCAGCAAAATCACAACAACTTCAAATCATCAATCCCAATCAGGATATGGAGAATCAAAAAGACTTACCGGCCTCGCAGGACCTACAACAACTGCAAAGCTCTGGGACAGGGACAGAGTTCCAGCAAAAAAAGAAAAGGGGAAGGCCACCTCTTAAAATCAGAACAACACCATCTTCAAACTCCCTCCCAGGAGTATGCTCCCGCAAAAAGAATGCCCTACAGCTCCACAAATCCCCAAGGAAAAAGGTACATCAGTCACCAGCAAAGAAAGGCGGAGCAAATAATATGATTAACAAAGGACCAAACCTCCCAAAGGGATCAAACAGAGCCTCAACCAGTAATATGGGCCCACCAACAACAATCATACCAGCAATAGTCAGATTCCCACCTAGCAACAATCAACAACACATAATCAGAGAGGCTAGAAATCAACAGAACAATAACCAAGGAGATAATGTGGGAAACACACCAGAAAGAAGATCTCACCAGCTAGGAAGGGAGCAAACTGATCAAGCCAATGGACATGGGAATACACCAACTAGCCTAAGGAACAGGAAAACAAAAGAGTGAGTGGATTTTCACAATCCACAAAACCTCTTCCTTAGCCATACTTAGCTGGAATTGCTGAGGGTTGGGGTCTACCACAACAATTCCTAGACTGAGGAAGATACGCAACAGTCTCTTTCATGATATACTCTTCCTCAGTGAAACAAAGAATCCTGATGTGATAGTACTGAAAGATTTGGAATGGCTAGGATATGATTCAAACCATCTTGTTAGTCCCCACAATAATAAAGGGGGTGGTTTGGCACTATTCTAGAAGGAAAATGTGGACATTGAAGTCATCAATGCAAATCATCACTTCATCGACACTCAAGTAAAACATGAAGGAAAATTATGTTACATTACCTATGTCTACGGGGAACCAGATCATACAAAGAGGAGGGATGTATGGAATCAACTCACCACTCTTGGAGCTATCAGAGATACGGCTTGGTTCCTAACTGGAGATTTCAATGAAATCATTGATAATTCAGAAAAGCAGGGAGGAACCACAAGACCAGAAAGCTCCTTTGTAGACTTCAGAAGTTTCCTCTCAGAATGTGACCTCTATGATCTACCTCATTCAGGTAACTTCTATTCCTGGAGAGGCTCCCGAGGCAGCCATACAGTACTATGTAGACTGGATAGAGCAATGGCAAATTGCTCATGGTATGAAAGATTCCCAGCTACCAGATGTGAGTACTTAACCTTTGAAGGCTCAGACCATAGGCCTTTAATCACCTACCTTTCGGGCCAAAGGAAGAGACCAAAAGGCCTATTCAGATTTGATAGGAGCCTCAAGGATAATGATGAGATCCAAAAACTGGTGAAAGAGACCTGGAACATAAGAGGAGAGAAATCAGTAGAGCAAAGGATCAGCAGTGTCAGGAGAGCTATTATCCAATGGAACAAAGAAAAGCAAAGGAATAGCCAAAAGATATTTTTGCAACAACAAGAGAAGCTGGAAAAGGCAATGACTAGCACTACTACAAAAGCAGAAGTGATTCAAGAAATAAATGTTGAACTTGCTAAGGCATACAGAAAAGAGGAAGAGTTTTGGAGACAAAGAAGTAGACAGATTTGGCTAAGCTTAGGAGACAAGAATACGGGCTATTTCCATGCAAGCACAAGGTCAAGAAGAGTTATAGAAGACACCAATGGGAATGTAGTCTATGAGGAGGAAAATATTACATAAACAATCAACAACTACTTTAATGAGCTGTTTACCTCTCAACCAGGAGATAGAGTGACCACAGTGCATAAGACCCTAGAACCAAGTGTATCAGAAAGCACCAACAAAAATCTCATCAAAGAGCCCTCTCCAAAAGAAATAAGAGATGCTATGTTCTCCATCCACTGTGATAAGGCCCCAGGACCAGACGACTTCTCAACAGACTTCTTCCAAGCTAATTGGAGCACAGTGGGAGCTGCCATTGTAAAAGAAGTACAATAAATTTTTAAAACAGGGATACTTCCAAGCTCTATCAACAAAACTCACATCAGATTGATACCAAAAACTCAAAGCCCTAAGACAGTGGCAGAATATAGACCTATTGCACTTTGGCAATGTCTACTATAAAGTGGTTTCAAAGGTACTCACCAGGAGATTACAACCAGTTCTACAAGGATTGGTGTCTGAGAACCAGTCAACTTTCGTCCAAGGCAGAGCCATCAGTGATAATGTGTTGATAACCCATGAAGTCCTTCACTACCTTAAAACATCTGCAGCAAAGAAATTTTTTTCCATGGCTGTTAAAACAGACATGAGCAAGGCTTATGATAGATTGGAATGGGGTTTCATCAAAGTTGTCCTAGAAAGAATGGGTTTTCAAAAGATTTGGGTGAATTGGATGATGCAATGCATTTCATCTGTATCCTACTCATTCCTACTTAATAGCACTTCAAAATGAACTACACTACCATCTAGAGGAATCAGACAGGGAGATCCCCTATCTCCCTACATTTTCATACTTTGTTCTGAAGTACTATCCGGCTTATGCAAAGCTGCCCAACAAAAAGAAAGCTTACCAGAAATCAAGGTGTCCACACACAGCCCAAGGATTAATCACCTCTTGTTTGCTGATGACACAATGTTTTTCTGCAAAACAAGTAAGAAAAGTGTCAAAGCTCTTAAAACAGTTCTCAACAATATGAAGAGGCCTCAGGATAGAAAATCAACTGCAATAAATCAGCTATCACATTCTCCTCTAAGGCTCCACAAGACATCAAGGAAAGAGTACAAAGAGATCTTGGAATCCCTAGAGAAGGTGGAGTAGGGAAGTATCTAGGTTTGCCAGCGCACTTTGGGAGGAAGAAAAAAGATCTATTCAACATGATTATAGATAGAATGAGACAAAGAGCTATCAGTTGGTCTACCAAATTTCTATCATCTGCAGGGATGCTGTAATGCTAAAATCAGTGTTAGCAGCTATGCCAACATATACAATGTCATGTTTTAAACTACCTATGAGCCTATGCAAGCAAATACAATCAACCCTAACCCGGTTCTGGTGGGATGGAAGCTCTGAAAAAAGGAAAATGTGTTGGATAGCCTGGGACAAACTAACATGTCGAAAGAAGAATTGGAGGATTGGGCTTCATAGATGTCCAAAGCTTCGATGATGCACTGATGGCAAAGCTAAGCTGGCGGATACTCCAAAATCCAGAATGCCTACTAGCTAGGATTCTGTTAGGGAAATACTACACATCATCACCTTTCTTAGACTGCCAACCAGCAAACACTGCCTCACATGGCTGGAAAGGCATTCTGATAGGGAAAGAGCTTATGAAACGGAAGCTAGGGAAAGTGATTGGAAATGGAAGGAGTACAAAGATATGGAAGGACCCATGGCTCTCCCTCACCACCCTTGCATAACCTATAGGACCACCAAATAAGGAAACAGTGGACATGTTAGTTTCAGAGCTAATATGCCCAATTTCAAGAGAATGGGACTCTCAGAAGATCACTAACCTTTTCCCAAGCTATGTAGAGGAAATAACAGGCCTCAAACCAAGCAACACAACAGCTGAGGACAAATTGGTTTGGCTTGGGAATCCTTCATGGATTTATACAGCAAAATCAGGTTACCAAGCAGCTAGAGAGGACGCCCCAAACCTACCAATCAACGGAACTTTGGTAAATTTTAACTGGAACTCAACAATTTGGGATATCAAGGTGCCACACAAAATAAAAATATTCCTATGGAAAGCGATCAGAGGAGCCTTACCAGTAGGAACCTAGTTGGCAGCAAGAGGAGTTATGGCTCAAAATCAATGCATCAATTGTGGAGAAGAGGGATCAGTGGATCACCTCTTCCTCCGGTGCCCTTTTGCCCAAGAAGTGTGGAATTTAGCCCCTTTCAAGGAGGAATTCTCAATCACTACAACTTCAAGCCTTCAAGCGGGTCTCCTCCAATCAGAACAAATAATTTGCTTACCTCCGATAGGCATCACCAAGGAGCCGCTATTCCCATGGATCGTCTGGACCATCTGGCTATCCCGAAACCAGAAGCTATTCCAGAATAGGACTTTCTCTCCAGGAGAAACAATCACCAAGGTGGTTCATGATGAAATCGAATGGACAAAGGCCCAACAGAGTAACCCATCAAAGGACAGACATGTGTCTACCACTCAATCGGACATTGCAGGAACCCGAATCTTCTTGGATGCATCGTGGCGAGTAGACTCGACGAACGCATGATTAGGATGGCTAATCAAGGACCACCAAGATCGAATAGTGGCGCAAGGTTCAAAGATCGAAGGCAGAATCACATCTCCATTGATGGCTGAAGCGTCGGCTATATGAGAAGCCTTATCCCAAGCAAACCGAAGAAACATCCGCGGCTTCACCATGATCTCAGATTCGAAGCAGCTGATCAACCTCATCACCACCAACACGATTCAATTAGAGATCTACGGCATCTTGCAGGACATCAACAATCTCTCACTCGATCAGAATGTAGGCTTTGTTCATGTACTTAGATCCCAAAACGAAGAAGCGGATCGCATCGCGAAATCTGCTTTACTCGATGTAATGATAAGAACCAGTCCACAACCGGTTTAATGAATGAAAATTTTAGATTTTGGACCAAAAAAAATCTTTTTGTAATGCATTTTTTTCATAAGTTTATTTTGCGCATATAACTATTTTTAGTTTTAATTAGAGAAGTAAGATTTTCTTACGGTTGATAATAATTTTATAGTATTTAAATTTGTGAATGTATATCAGTTTACAGCAAAATTACATTCTTCTACCGTTAAAGTATATCAGTATTAATCAGTATTTATGAACAAGAAATACTAATACCTTTCAAGGAAATGTTAGTCTTTTAGTACTACTAAAAAGTGATAATTTTCGAACAAAAAAGTTCTTAAAAGCCTAAAAGGTGTTAGTCAATGTTTGCCGGATAAATCTTACTCTCTCCGTTTTTTAATATAAGATGTTTTGGCTTGAACTACGAAGTTTTAAATTTTTTTTTTCATATAGAATTATTTAATATATAAAATACAAACAATTCAACCAATTACTATATATTATATTATGAAACAAACATAATTGATCTTGAAGAAAGTGTGGTCGTTGAATCAGAAGAACAGTGTTGTTTGGCATAAGAAAAGAATGGTGATAATGGTGACGAATGCAAATATGTTGGTGAAAAAGAATATTGTGTAGGTTTTGAAGTAGACAAGGAAATCCAGGTAGACGAGAAAGTGAAGAATACAAAAAACTAAAATGAAGATGGAGATGAAAAATGAAAGAGGCAATGAGATGAAGAAGATGAGGAAAAGAAGATGAAGATTATTAATCAAACAAATAATATGGAGATGAGGATGAATTCGAAGAAGAAATCAATCCAAGCAACATAAAAATTATTCTCTTTTAATTTTACGTGCATTTGTGAGAGTTAATGTCACCATATTGAAGTTAATACCCCCATAATTTGTTTCAAATATAAATTATTTTCAATATTTTACATGTATTTGTTAGGGTTTTAGGCTCACATATTAGGGTTTAGTATCTATTTATTTGCTAAAATAAAATAAAATTATAGAGAAAAGTTTCATTTCTAAATGAAAAAAATATAGCATGGTTTTCAAATTTATTTTTCCCATGCAAGGCAATTAACGTTTACGATAAGATTTTGAAAAAGGCTAAGTTCAATATGAAACAAATCAAATGTCTCAAAACACGTCATTCGGAATTGAAATAACTTGGATTCGATAAAATAGTCCAATTATAAAAATTATCCGACATGTTTTTTATTGTGTTGATAACGAATAAGAAACATTACCATAGATAATATAATTATATGTCTATTATCATCTCAATAACTTTTATATATATATATATATATATATATATATATATTTCTTAACGTTCAATATTTCATAAATAATCTTAAATATCGATTAGTATGGTTTGTTCAAATATAGTTTATTGAATGTTAGATATATAATATATCAAATTATGTGTTCACCATTCAAAATAAATAATTAGTTTTGTGTTGAATGTAAAATCCCAAACTACAATTTTAAACTTTTAGCACCTGAGATATTATTGGACCGAGCAGTACCTGCCTAGTAATATTATGAAAAGTTAAAAAAGTGCCCCATATTGTAATGGGAAAATTTGCCATTAATACAACAAAAAAATTATAATTTACAAACTAACCAATAAACTTAAATCTTAAGACCTAGATTGTGCCGCATACCTTTTTTCCCCAACTTTTTAAATTTTTTTTTTTGGTTATTTATTAAAAAGACCCTATTGTAATCGTCCTAATAAATTGAATAAGTACGGACTATTTCACAACTACATTACGATTCTGGCAAATTCTAAATTCGAGACATTCTGATTATTGAGTAAATATACATACATATATAGATACAGAATTTTCTTGATCAAAGAAATAGTAAATCAAGAAAATGAAAAATTGACTTTTTTTTCGCCGGAGAGGTAGCTGAAGAAATCGGCGGGAGAGCCACGATGTCTAGCTAGAGAGTAAGATCCTCCATCTCCGGCTCTGACGTCGTTGCTCTTGTGTTGCGAGATCTCGTTGAATAATCCACTGTAGGATCTATCGAGCTGTTTCTGTCCGTCCGATGAGTTGACTTCACAAGTCGTCGAATCGGATCTCAACGAAGGAGAATCAGATCCGGCGAAGAAATGAACGAGAAAGTTATCTTGCGGCGGTGGTTAGTTGGCGGCACCGCCGGTGAAGTCACGTGCGTTTGAACCTCCGATTACTTCGTCAACCATAGAGTTTATAAGCGATCCCGGAGCTGAACCGTATCGGATCAGTCCTCCGCCGGGACGAGATGATCTCTGCGACGAGGATGACGTGGAGGAAGATGATTGGTACATGACTTCTATCGCCAAATATAGAGAGAGAGAGAGAGAGTTGGTTTTGAAAAAGAAAAGGCGTAATAAAAAATGGGCATTTTTGCAATTGATTGATAAATTATTATGTAGTAATTATATTATTAATATATTTACTTACTTAATTTTTTAAAAATTGGAGAAAAGATGCCATGAGTGTACGTATTACGTGTGTGAATGTTGTACATGCACTCGTGAGTACATATTTTGTTAAAATTCATGAGTTCAGTAAGTTATTAAAATTATTTGGTTAATAGGAATTTTCGACCGAAAGAAAAAAGTTTATTGGAATTCTGTGTATTATTTTGTTCGTAATACAATAATCCGCTGGGTTATTACATGCAGGACAATTTTGAGTGCGTTTTATTATTTTTTGGGTAATTACTCAGCTATGAAATCCGCACATTCGCTATTTTTTTTATAAGAAAGAAAATGCAAAATTTTGTAAATAATCATGATTGGTGTCACATTTGTGTTTTTGTCAAAAATGTTTGAAGAAATTATAAAAATTCCATCTTTTGCATACACATTTACAAAATGTCATTTAGTGGTGTTCATTTGCAAAAATACCACTAATTATAGATTTTTAAACCCTATATCTTAAAATTATAAACCCTAAATAATGTTTTGACCCCTAAATCTCTATAAACCTTTAAAACTAAACCTTAATAGTAAATAGTTAACCCAAATATAAATAATATAAAAAAAAAAAATTTTGAAAAAATGATATTTTTGCAAAAATTTCAAAAATGTAACATTTTTATAAAATAACACTTAAAAATAGCATTTTTTTTGAAATTTCTCAAAATGCTTCAAAATCCGCACCGCACTTGCTTCCCAATTTTAAAGATTTGATTCGTATATTAAAAAAATCTTAAATGTAGTGTCAACGACAAAAGCATAACAACTTTTGGATGGACCATTATTGGACCTTCAACCCCATCCAAACACTAGTAATCTATAGTTGAGTCCGCAGACAAGGCTGCTCATGCGACCGTGCGTCCTACCTACTGATTTAGAATCTAAATCAAGAGGCAGAATTATCATATGTCATTCACTGATCCAAAACAAAAATTAGAAAAGTATAAGAACATGGTTTCTAAAAGATTAAACATAATTAAATAATACATAAAATAGTTATAACCTCAATAAAAAGGTTCTAATTTTAGAGATTTAGAACTCCAAATTTTAGAGATTTAAAACCCCAAAAATAATTTATAATAAAAAATATTTAGAACCCCAAATTAACAAACTACCATTAAACTACCATTGTCTATGTTCTAAATGTACCTCATTTTAACGAATTTGACAAAAACAGAAAACAACACTATGACATCGAAAACGTCTCTAATATGGTGCCATATCAACTTTAAACATCCGATGACAAAACTATTTTACTTCACGACTTTATTTAGGAGACAAGCGAACAGAGGTACAAGAAAAGAAAAGAGGACGAGCGCGTCCCTTAGGAACATCTGATAAAATTAAAACGATACATAAAACATTAACTAGCAAGATCCACGCAAAAAATATGATACACACATATAAAAAATAGTCAACGTTTCTAAAACTCTAACAAAATTGATATAATGAATTCAACAAAAAAAAACAAAATGATATAATGAAAGGGTACAAAAATTGTTTTTTTGATGAAAATGATGCTTTTTTTTTAATATTACTCAAACAACCTTGAAAGATTTATTATACCCGTTTTAACCTTATTTCTTTTGAAAACAGAAAACATATTTACGAAACTGTCATCAATGAGGCAGCAAAATTTTTCCGCCAAAAGCGAATAAGTCTACCGTTCATGTGATGGTAGATTTATTTGCGATTGGTAGATTTATTAAGTAGTTGGTAGACTTATTGATGGTTCGCGTAATGGTATACTTATTTATAGTAGTGGTAGATTTATAATATACGGTATACTTATTTCTAGTAGTGGTAGAGTTAATTTTGTGGTCGGTAGACTTATTTCTAGTAGTGGTAGAGTTAATTTTGTGATCGGTAGATTTATTTATGGTTCGCGCAATCGTAAACTTATTTATAGTAGTGGTAGATTTATTTTGGAGTGATAGATTTATTAGCAGTAGTGGTAGAGTTAATTTTGTGATCGGTAGAATTTTTAATGGTTCGCGGAGTCATAGATTTATTTGTAGTAGTGGTACATTTATTTTTGAGTGATAGACTTATTCGTAGTAGTGGTAGAGTTAATTTTGTGATCGGTAAACTTATTGATGGTTCGTTCAATGGTAGACTTATTTATAGTGGTGGTAGATTTATAAATTATGATAAACTTATTTGTAGTAGTGGTAGAGTTAATTTTGTGATTGGTAGACTTATTTCTAGTGGTGGTAGAATTAATTTTGTGATCGGTAGATTTATTGATGGTTCGCGCAATCATAGACTTATTTACAGTAGTGGTAAATTTATTTTTGAGTGATAAACTTATTAGTAGTTGTGGTAGATTTATTTTGTCATCGGTAGACTTATTGATGGTTCGCGCAATCGTAGACTTATTTATACTAGTGGTAGAGTTATAATATGTGGTAGACTTATTTATTGTAGGGGTAGATTTATTCAATCTTTTCACTTTTTTACTAAAACAACCTTCAGTTGGTAGACTTGTATATAGTAGTGGTAAATTTATTTATAGAAGTGGTAGATTTATAATATGTAGTAGATTTATTTATAGTCGTGGTAGTGGTAGATTTATAATATGTGGTAAATTTATTTATAATAGTGGTAGATTTATTATAAGTGGTAGATTTATTTATAGTAGTGGTAGATTTATTAAGGGTAAAAACGTAATTTACCCTTTTTCTGCACAAGCCAAGGTTCTCTCCAACCCTAACAATGGCCACCAGCCACTTTTTAGCTCGTTTTTACTGTATTTTAACTCGTTTTCAACTGGTTTTTGTCTAAAACTAGTAGATTTAACATTATATATATCTATTTTCTAACAAACAATCAAAATATTTTGAATTTTTTTTTTAACTTTTGATTTTTAATTCGATTTTTACCTGAATCTCGGTGCTTCTGCAGCCTCCACACCTCCGCCGAGCACGATCTGGTACTTCCGCAGCCTCCGCGGCCGCGATTTCAAACAAATGTTTGATTTTTTAATATAAATTATGAATAGTATTTTCGTAATAAAATTTTTTTACTAAGGTTTATATGTCTTTTAAAACTTTTATTCAGTATTAAGTTTGTTTAACAATTGTTTTACTAATTAGGCAACTTCCAAAATTGTTTTAGTAATTAACCCATAACAAAGTAAGCATTTTCCCTTTTTTCTCCAAATGAGTATTTTAGCTTACTTCACAATGTTCATGTTCCCATGTTCATGTTCCCATCTACTTTTTGTTGTTGCTCTTAGTTTCAAAGTTCCCATCTACTTTCCCTTTATGCATTTATCATAATCCACATATTAATTAGTCGGGACCCTAATCAATACCCACAACAAATTATATACTTTTACGTTTCATAGAAATGTACAGTTTATGTCTAGTAATTAAATCATTTTTTATATTAGTTATATTTCTATCCATTTTTACAGCACACGGTTTCATAGATCTTTACAGATGTTAACATGACTCTTTTAAATGTCCACTTCTTCTTTTATGTTTGTCTTCCAATAAAATTAGCATCTATAATACTCTATGTATTAATAATTAGGAATCTAACACTCCTAAATTAATAATTAGGTATCTAACATAACATGACAATTCTATCCTTATTCCACTTAACTTACTTTCTCTAAGTTTTACCTTTTATTAATTGTAAAGCTTTTTACATTAAAAGAAAATTAAAACCCTAATCTCTAATCTATAATTTTCTCTCTGCCGTCATCTTTCTCCTTCTCCTCCCCCACGTGTCTTTCTTCTTCTTTTTTCTTCATACCTTTTTCTTGTTGTTAAATCGATCTCATCATCATAATAATCATCATCTTCTTCTTCTCCTCTTTTCTTATATTCAATTTTTTCATTACCTGCTTCGTCGATCTCTAATGGTTTAGGGTTTCTTCGTCGGTCCAATTTTTTCATTACCTGCTTCTTCACATGCATTTAACACATGGATAGTTAGCTATAAGTTCTACGTAGTTAACTATATCTACACAATACCCAGTAATAGTCAACTATACTCAACACAAATATAGTTAGCTATAAGACCTACGTATTTAACTATATCTATACAATATCCAGCAATAGTCAACTATACTTAACACATGGATAGTTAACTATAAGACTTACGTAGTTAACTATATATAATATATGCCAGTATAGTTGACTACTATACATAATATATACCAGTATAGTTGACTACTATAATATATCTGTATAGTTGACTACTATAATCTGAATGAAGATACAAAAATCTTCAATCAAGCTCATTCTGGATTTCTTGATGAACTACTCAGAATAAAAAAAAACATCAATCAAGCTAATTAATGTCCCCTATTGAATACAGGTTCATGGTGAATATACTGCCTCCTTATTTTTTTACCCACTTTCTTTTTAAAATTTTTGCAGGGCAAAACCGTCCACTTTTTAATTCTCACTGCTATTTACCTAAATTTGATTAGCCTTATGTTAGTTATCTAATTATCTTAGCCTAAACTGATATTAAGCTAATTAACCCATTTAAAATTGCATTCACCACATGAATTCGACAATTAATGTTATATATCCATTGAAAATTAATTCCGATCATGTATATGAAAACTAATACTGCGACAAAACCATTATGGCTATAATCATTTGGTTAAAGCAAGTATTTGTCACATTTCTTTGCCTACTGTATTTCATAAAATAAAAGATTATTTGAAGACAAAATTTTCATAATTAAGTAGGAAAACATACGTGCAGTATTCTAGACGCTTTAAACCCTAATTCATTCATGATTCCATGAATACTTAAGTCTTCACCATTAAAGCATAAAAATTAAAAAAACTATTGTCCAAGTAAGTCAAGGGTGACAAAACTTATCCAATCCAATTTCACCAAGTCTGGGAATTATTTCCATATCCAAAACTTCTTCCCATTTGGAAATTAATTTGCAATTGTCTTGTTCCCATTTGAGAACGACAATGAGACCTAAAATATATGAGGACTTTGTTTTTGCCTTTTTGATAACCAAAAATTCTGAGGAATTCAGATGAGTTATTTTTATTATATTGTTTAATTTGCTAAGAAGAGTCTTTGTAGAGTGTGTTTGGAAATTATGTCTTCTTCATATGCTGTTTAATCTTGGATCTGCGCAGAAAAATTGTGCCTTCTTCATATATGCTTTTAATGATTTAAAAATACAAAAAAATTCAAAAATTCATTTTTCTATTCATATCGTTTTTGTGATTTTTATACAAAACGATTTTCACTATTATTACTAGAGCCCACAAATATGGAAACTTCTTTCTTGGCTGATGATTTTCACAATAAATCCATAAATGGATATAAGTAAAATGATTGATATCTATAATCTCTCAATTATCCAAAATTCCGTATAAAATGTTTGTTATTTAAAAAAAAAAAACAGTAAAAAATGGGATCGTAATTAAAATGCGTACAGAGTCTTATGACTTTCGCATGCAAGATAGACGTTATTTTTTTGTAAACGTAATCACAATTACATAAAATCATATCCAACCCAAAACTTCATTTTTTACTTTAAAATGGAGTGTTTCTAGAATGGAGTTATGTTTTACTCTAACCCTATTCTATTTTGGAAAAAAAAATAAAGTGAATGACAAAAAAGTGGAGTGATAAATTAAATTACTCCATATTTGGAGTAAACCTAACTTTTACTCCATTTTGGAGTGGGATTTAAAGTGGAATTGGAGATAATCTTACTCCAAAATTCATTTTGAAATATGATTTGGAGTACAGTTGGAGATGCCTGATTGTTTTCTAAATAGTGAAATTAATATAAACACATCTGATGCGCATGCACGAACCGTATAAATTAATACGTGCTTTTGAACCCCATCCTTATTTATTGACCCATATGCGAGAAATTGAAATCTGTATTAATTACAGTCCTAATATGTCTTTATTATTCTCGACATAAATTACAGTCCACCCTTATTTTTTTTCAACAAAACCCCGTGAACTAAAATCCAAACCAAGTTAAGCAATAGAAAAATCACTACAAGAAAACAGGACTGTTTCCGACGGATTTCCGATCAAACTGTCCATCAGTTTTAGGTGGTCGGAAATAAAAGATTGATCGGAAACCGTCAGAAATTTCCAACGGATTTCCGACCGATATGAGTCGTTGCAAATACCGTCGGAATTTTCCAACCGATAATACCGTCGGAATTTTCCAACCGTCATGTCCGTCGGAATTATCCGACCAGCGATACCGTCGGAAATTTCCGATCGTCGTGTCCATCGGAATTTTTCAACCGTCAAGACCGTCGAAAATTTCCGACCGTTTTCCTACGGATTTGCTTTTTTTTTTTAAAAAAAATTAAATTATTTATTATTTAATCTATTAATTATTTAAATTACGAAATAATTTATAAAAAAAGATAAAAATAAATTGAAAATGTAATTTAAATTATTTAAAAGTATTTTAAACATAATAAAATGTAAATTAAAATAAAAAACTAAAACCGTCGTAAACATCTAAAACTGACAATCCGGGAATTTGCTCCTCATGAAAGCCTTCAATGCTTCAAGACTCTCTTTTGTTGCGGCGTTCTCAAGCTTCAATTCTTCAACTTCCTTCTCAAGTGCTTCTTTGAGACGGGCTACTTCGTCATAGAGTACGGGATTGGTCGCGGAAGAAGAACTAGGCCCGAACCTAGAAGCTACATTGCCTAATCCAGGACGACGACCCTTGCGCAATGGGGTTTCCTACGGAAAATGAAATGCGTCAATATGGAAAATTAAGAAAAAAAAACAAAGTCGACATATAATTAAAACGTAACAATGCCTGGAGGACCATATCGTTGACTTCGTATCGTATCGTTGACTTCGTAAGCATTTTGGACCATCTTGAGCATAGAACTTTGCAAAAAATTCTTTTGGTTGGAAACAGAGGTTCTGGAACGAGCACAATATTCAAGCAGGTTTGTGTTAGTTAGTGTAAGGTTTCCCAATTGTCTCATTATGTGCCCGTGAAATCTTAGAAAATCTTACTTAAACTTCAAATGTGCATGAAAAGAAATCTATAGTGGGCAAAGTGCATGAAAAGAAATCTCAAATACATTTCTTGCAAAACAAAAGAAAATGACTATGAGATAGTCTTAGATCTCTTATCTATTTAGATCAGATAAACCTGTAGTGGGCAAAGGTACAAAACCCGAGCCTAGTTCTGTCTCTCACAATTAGTCTTCGGAGACGAGTGCCATCTTCGAGAAGAGGTCCTGTCACAACCCTCACATTGAACTTAAATGCGTCCCCTGCATTGTTGATGCCTCTAATCTTAGTACTTCTGATACGAGTAGTCCAATTGTTCAAGTCCTTGTTTTTGTCTGTGTCTACTCTAAACAATCCAGCTGTGAGAGGGGGTATATTCAATGGATTTTGAGGTTCAAAAAAACTGTTTATTCTGGAAGAGAGTATCCCACTCATTGATGGTAAGCCAGTTGTTGACAGATGCACCTAGTACCGCATCGATGGCTGATTGAAAACATATTTAACACTAGATTATTACAAAAGTATATGCTTAACAAACCACTAAACTGTATTGACTTGTAATCAGATTTGATACACCAAAACAAAGATCTACAATACTAGAACATCACCCATCAATGAAGCTCGGATCTTTCCAACAATTATTAGCCACCTCAATTTCTAAGATTCTATCTAATATGATACCTTGGGCATGAAAATGCAGTACCTCATCGATTCCTAATTGAAAACAGATTTAACACTAAACTGTATTGACTTCTAATCAGCAATTATTAGCAGATCTGATACCTGGGGCATGATGAAAATGCAGTTGTTGGAGATTTGGGGGCGGTTGAAACATGATGTTTGACCTAGAGTGACGAGTGAGAAAGACGGAGAGAAAAAAAAAGCTGTGTTTTTTTTTTTGGTGTTAAAAAGAGAGATGCTTTTAATTTAATTGTTTGTTTCCCCTAATAAATTATTTTAAATAGAACAAATTGTTTGTTTCCAAAATAAAAAAAAATGTCACAATATCCATATCCGTTAGATAATCTTATAGTATAGTTATAAATTTCCTACCACAACCAGTGGCGGAACTAGAAATAAATTTTACCGGAATCATAATATATAACTGAACATATCTATTTTTTTTTTACAATACTATAATAAAAATGGTAAAATTATCGCAAGTATAGAAATGTGTTTTAAACTACACACACTATTATATAATACAAGGTGACATACACAAAGCATATGTAAACATGTTCAAAATTAGAAATTGTTGTTTTCTATAAATATTTATCAATTTGGGGATCACTTTGTAATTATTTTCATAAAAAAACTATGAACATACAAAACTTATCAAATTGAAAGAAAATCCATAAAAATTTCAAATTTTAAATTTGTAAAATCCTAAAAATTTTAAAATTACAAAAATTTATTAATCTCTAAAAGGTAATTGAAAATGTAATGTATTTAGAGTTCCAAAATTATATATATTTGAATCGATATAATTTTTTAGACAAAAATAAACACAAGTTTTAAAACGTTGGTCAACAAATATAGTTTAAATTATAATAAGTAAATTTCAATAATTTAAAATAAAATATATAAACGACATATTTATTACACTTTTTCTTCCGAGAATATTTTTACTCGTGCCTTTGTTACTATCCCAACATTAACTAGTGAATTTTAAATTTAATTTAATTTTAAATTCAAAATTGCAAGTATAATCTAACTTCTATCGTCACTATAAAATGTTGTTTTATATAAAAAAAATTAAGTTTTTTTTGAAATTTTGTATTATTGTAAATTTTGGTAATTTAAAAAAATTAATTTCGGAGAAAATATAATTAAATATTTATAGTAACCTTCAAATTATGTATTTTCTTAAATTTAATATTTTTTTGAATTTTTTTGTTGTTTTTGAATACTATAATTTTAGAAACTTTAGGATTTTACAAATTTAATTATTATTTTTTTCTTATATTTTTGAAATTTTAGTGATTTTCTTTCAATTTGTTAAATTTTGTCACTTTTAAATTTTTTGGATTTTTATTTTTTATGAAAATTATTACAAATTGACTCCGAAATTGATAAATATTTATCAAAAGACATAAATTTGTAGTTTTTAACATATTTACATATAGTTGGTGTATGTCATTATGTATTAGAACATATTTTTAAACTTGAGATGGTTTGCAACATACTTATTCCGTTTTTAAATAGTTGGTTTTCTATAGTTTTCACGCATATTAAAAAAATATATTAATTGTTAACAATAAATACATTGTTTTTTATGTTAAACAATTTTCAATAATTTTTAGCCAATAATAATCCAACAAAATCAATTAATATATCTTGAAATTCACAATTTACCATTATTACTTAATAAAAACAGTATAGAAATTATAAAACATCAATATTTTAAAAATAATTTATTTTTTCAGAACATCAACTATATGAAAATCAACTATATGAAAACGGAGGAAATATTAATCAATATTTCGTGTAGTTAAAAATAATTTTTCCTAATTTTAACTAAGTATATGTTCCATCAACTTTTATTGGTGGTTATGGAAGAGGGGGGTTATAAAATTAACAAATTAATTATTTTTGGTGCAAAATTTGATTGGATTTAGTGAAATATTTAGTCAAAATTAGTATTTGACCCCTATAAACTAGTGTTTAAACTTCCAAATGCACCCATCAATTTATATAATTTTACCATTTTTTATTATAGTATTGTAAAAAAAATATAGATATGTTCAGTTATATATTATGATTCCGGTAAAATTTATTTCTAGTTCCGCCACTGGATATGGTAGGAAATTTATAACTATACTATAAGATTATCGAACGGATATGGATATTGTGACATTTTTTTATTTATTTTGGAAACAAACAATCTGTTCTATTTAAAATAATTTATTAGGGGAAACAAACAATTAAATTAAAAGCATCTCTCTTTTTAACACCAAAAAAAAAAACACAGTTTTTTTTTCTCTCCGTCTCTCGCTCGTCACTCTAGGTCAAACATCATGTTCCAACCGCCCCCAAATCTCCAACAACTGCATTTTCATCATGCCCTAGGTATCAGATCTGCTAATAATTGCTGATTAGAAGTCAATACAGTTTAGTGTTAAATCTGTTTTCAATTAGGAATCGATGAGGTACTGCATTTTCATGCCCAAGGTATCATATTAGATAGAATCTTAGAAATTGAGGTGGCTAATAATTGTTGGAAAGATCCGAGCTTCATTGATGGGTGATGTTCTAGTATTGTAGATCTTTGTTTTGGTGTATCAAATCTGATTACAAGTCAATACAGTTTAGTGGTTTGTTAAGCATATACTTTTGTAATAATCTAGTGTTAAATATGTTTTCAGTCAGCCATCGATGCGGTACTAGGTGCATCTGTCAACAACTGGCTTACCATCAATGAGTGGGATACTCTCTTCCAGAATAAACAGTTTTTTTTTAGCCTCAAAATCCATTGAATATACCCCCTCTCACAGCTGGATTGTTTAGAGTAGACACAGACAAAAACAAGGACTTGAACAATTGGACTACTCGTATCAGAAGTACTAAGATTAGAGGCATCAACAATGCAGGGGAGGCATTTAAGTTCAATGTGAGGGTTGTGACAGGACCTCTTCTCGAAGATGGCACTCGTCTCCGAAGACTAATTGTGAGAGACAGAACTAGGCTCGGGTTTTGTACCTTTGCCCACTACAGGTTTATCTGATCTAAATAGATAAGAGATCTAAGACTATCTCATAGTCATTTTCTTTTGTTTTGCAAGAAATGTATTTGAGATTTCTTTTCATGCACTTTGCCCACTATAGATTTCTTTTCATGCACATTTGAAGCTTAAGTAAGATTTTCTAAGATTTCACGGGCACATAATGAGACAATTGGGAAACCTTACACTAACTAACACAAACCTGCTTGAATATTGTGCTCGTTCCAGAACCTCTGTTTCCAACCAAAAGAATTTTTTGCAAAGTTCTATGCTCAAGATGGTCCAAAATGCTTCTGCTGTTCGCACTGTAGGCTAGTTCCCCAGAAGCATTTGCAGTAGATTTGGATGGAACAGGAAGCGACAATACAGCACAGAGTAACTTGGTCCCGGCCTGAAAAGCAGCACAACCGAAAAATCTTCTATAAAAGAGGAAAATGCAATTGAAATAAATGTAATATAGATTTAAGACAAAGCAAACCTTGCCCCATATGTATCCTTTGGTATTCTTTTGTCCTTCTTCTTGATATGATCCATCATCGTTCACCCAAAAATGAGGGTTGCCTGCACACTGAACTCCTGCCAACTGCAAAATATGGCAACAGAAAGAAAAATACTCTAGTTATCAGTGACATCCAAAACCTCTCTCTCGAATCAAGAATTGGATTACTAAAAAACGAAATCAAAATTTCCGATTCGGTGTGTCTCGTGAACAAAATAGTCGCTTGGGGAATAACCTCTTCTTCCTCCGTAACGTCGACGACGAGAACCGTAACCAGTGCTCTTCTTCCATTTCAACCCGATCATCATCGATTTTGCTTCTCTTCTCACAATCCTAATTTCAGATCCAAAAACAGAAGAATTGTGAGAAGAGAAGCAAAATCAGATTGAAGTTTGATGAAAAGCTAGCTGGCCCAAAGTGGGATTACCGTTGCTGGAACGGTGACGACTGACCACAGGATTGAAGTCTTGGAACCACTAGCAGCGTGTCAAAAGAACGCGCTCCACTTTTCTTCCAAAAGATCATTGGCCTGATCGGAATTTTGTGCTGCGAATAGAAGTGAGCAAATCGGAATCTGGTGGTGAGGGATTGAAAAAGAGTTTTTTTTAGAGGGAAACGCTATCAGCGGAAGTAGGTTTTTCCACTTCAAGTGAGTCTGCTCTGTTCAAAAGAATGTTGTTAGTACTATCAAACAAATAGCAAAACTTTCATCAAATTGCTATGTAATTGTATCATAACAAATTATTCTTAAGATATCAAACGCGGATCTGACATTCCTATAATTACAGGATCTTAAACGCGGATCTGACATTCCTGAAATACAACAAGAACAGGGGATTGCATCAAACAAATATGAAAACTCTCTTCATGTGTCTGAATTCCCAAATCTGAATATGGAGCAAAGAATTAAGTTTCCATCATCTAAGATCGAAATTCATACCCAATTCGCTAGCAGAGTAGAAAGGATGGAATCCATTCCTATAATTACAGGATCTGACATTCCTGAAATACAAAGAACAGGAGATTGCATCAACAACAAACGGTAGAACAGAAAAAAAAATGCATAGATCTGAACATTAAAGAACAAACGAAACAGAGAAAAAGAAAAGGCAAACCTTAGATCCGCAGAGAGATAGAGGCTTGAAAGTTACAGAAGAGAGCAAAAGAGCTTTCAATTGAATCTCGTATGGATGGATGTAGAGAGGCAGAAGAGAGCAAAGGGCTTTCAATTGAATCTCGGATGGATGCAATTGACTCTCGGATGGATCGGCAGAGAGAGAGAGAGAGAACAGAGCTTCAGGAGCGGTTGGATATGACGTATGTGCCAATAGTACAAGTTAAGACCTACCTCAAGTTCCTGTTTTACCCCTACATCTTTAGTCGGAGAGTGGACTTTCGAACCGCCGCTCAATTGATTGTTTTATGGGTTTTAGATCACAACTACATAAAAGCGCTTATGATTAATAATTTAAGTTTAAGATTCGTGAAACATTATATGAATTTTAAAAATAAATATAAACGCAAAATATTAAATTTATGTTAAATAAAACATAATTTATATATAATAGTTATCGTGAATGCGCGGGTTTAACTCTAGTTAAAAAAAAAAAAGACAAAAGTGAACTGAGTTTCGACAAAGATGCTTTAATTCATATGAAAGTTGTTAAACTTAGACCATGTTTATCGGTCAGATTATAAAGGGTTCATTGGGCCTTTTTGATTAAAATATAATAAAATTGGGCTAGATTGTTTTGAGCTGGATGATCAGTAAACTGATCTTTTTAAGCTCGGTTCAACAAGGCCACGTGGCCTCCTCCTACTCGTTTTCATCACCTCTTGTTTTTTTTCTCTCTTGCGGCGACGAAAATGGCGATTTCTTCAACCTCTCTCTCTTCGCCGGCGGTTGTCTTCGTCGCCGCAATCGAGATTTCTTCAACCTCTCTCTCTCTCACGGCGATGGAAGGCGTGTTGACTCGATCTCGCGATCTCTTTCACGGCGACGGAAGGTGAAGAGATATGGAGACCCAGATCGAGACCGCCATATCGAGACCCAAATCGGGTTGACTCGATCTGTAAGAAGTACGATGATGCCTTTGCTCGTCTCTATGGAGCTTTTGAGACCCAAATCGAGACCGCTCTCGAGGTGTGATTATTTCTCTTTTAAGATTTTGCTTGATTTGATTCGGTTTGGATAACTCTCGGTTAATTTTCAAAGGACTGTGCTTGACAATGTCGAACATAGATAAGGGGAAAATATGCATGAGTCCAATTTAGTGAAAATCTTGAAATTGGGTCCCGAATTTTGTTAAAACCAGCAAAAGATAGAAACTGAAAATACTCTTGATTGATTGAATAATGAAACGTACAGACTCTAATCTCTTAAATAGACTTCAGAAATAACTAACCACTACTCTTATCTCTAACGTGTTTCCTACAAACCAGGAAGACACATTCTACTTCTTTGACCAATAATAACTTAAACACAACCTCAAGACTCGGACTCAACAAACGACTTAGTCATAAAACTTAGATTTTATTCATCAATACCTCCCCTAAACTGGAATTGCTCAGTTCGAGTTTACTCTTCCCTTGAACATACTCCCAAGCTGCTTATTTGTTTCTCGAACACATCAAGCTTAACAGGTTTGGTCATCACATCCGCTAATTGCTCATGAGTTGAGCAATACTCCAAATCAATCACTTTTTCATTCACAAGGTCACGTAGAAAATGATACCTTACCTGGATGTGTTTACTCCTTCCATGTAGAACTGGATTCTTGGACAGTTTGATTGTAGAACTGTTGTCACACCACATATCAGTTCCATGACCTTGATCAAATCCAACTTCTGCAAGAACATTTCTCAACCAAACTGCTTGACACGCTCCATTTGCTGCTGCTACAAACTCTGCTTCCGTGGTAGATAAAGTAACGATAGGTTGTTTCTTTGATGCCTATGAAACTGCACCATTACCGAACATGAATGCATAACCCGAGGTGCTTTTCCTATCGTCTTCATCACCAGCATAGTCACTATCAACGTACCCAACCAACGTCTCTTCTCCACCATGCCTATACTGAATTCCAAAGCCAATAGTACCTTGGACATACCTCAGAATTCGTTTTGCAGCCAGCATGTGTTGTTCCGTTGGGTTTTCCATGTAGCGACTAACCAGATTAACTGAATAGATTAAATAAGTTCGGGTTGCAGTTAAATACCTCAGACTTCCCACGAGTTGCTTGAATGCAGTTGAGTCAACCATCGTTCCATCTCCTTCTTTGGTCAGCCTATTTCCAGGAACAATAGGATTTTTGACTGGATTGCAACTCTCCATACCGAACTTTTTCAAAGTATCCATGGCATATTTTTTTCTGACAAATGAAAATTCCTAGCTCATCTTGAATAACCTCTACACCCAGAAAATATTTCATCTTTCCGAGATCTATCATCAACGTAAAGACTTACGATCAACATGTTCTCTCCCTCTGTTTTTACGAACAAGGTGTGTTCGCAATAACATTTCTTGAACCCTTTTCTTATGAAGTAACCTTCAATCCGACTGTACCAATCCCTCGGAGCTTGCCTTAAGCCATACAATGCCTTGTTAAGCTTGTAAACCTTATTGCCATCTTCTCCAGCTTCTTCAAAGCCTTTGGGCTGCTCCACATATACATCTTCATTGAGCTCTCCGTGTAAGAACGCGCTCTTTACATTGAGTTGATAGACACTCCACTTTCTTTGTGCCGCCAATGCAAGTATCAGTCTGATTGTATCCCACCTTGCTACTGGAGCAAAAACCTCATGAAATCTACCCCATAAGTCTGATGAAATCCTTTAGCGACTAACCTCGCTTTGTACTTGTCGACTTCTCCTCTTTCATTGAGTTTTGTTTTGAATACCCACTTCACTCCGATGACTTTGGCTCCCACAGGTAATTCGAACGAGCTCCCAAGTGTTATTTCCTCGATCGATTTTATCTCAGCCTCCATTGCTCGTCTCCACTTGTCTTGTATGATTGCATCTTCAAATTTTTCGGGATCGCCATCGGAAACAAACATCGCTATCAATTCATCGCCATCATCCTCTATGATCAACCCCATTCGACGACAAACATAATCTTTCATCCACACTGGCTTCTGCTTGTTCCTTCCCGTTCCGCCACTACGAGTATCAGAGATTTGCGGCGTGTTTGTTTCTAATTCTGGCTCAGCAGGTTGTGGCCCAGTAACAACACATTGTGGCCCAGATGTTGCAGCATTTTCTTCCAATTAAGGCCCAGTACGTTGAGGCCCAGTTACTGCATATTGTGGCCCAAAATGTTGCCCATAAATTACAATATCTTCTTCTCTTTGTTCTGCTTCTTTTCCTTGCTCACCGAGCATATCTTCTTCTTCTACATTCCTAATTCCTGGTTTGTTTAGAGCAGACTGGTGCAAGTCTTCTTCTTCAGTATCTATGATAAACTTATCATCTTTGATACTCTCCTCCCAGTTCCATGATTCTTTCTCATCAAACCTCACGTCCTTGCTAATTAAGATCTTCTTCGAGACAGGATCATAAAGACGATATGCTTTAGATTCGCTGCTGACCCCAAACATTACACCCTTTATGCTTTTCTCATCCAATTTAACTCGTTTCTCATATGGAATCATAACAAAAGCTATGCACCCAAAGACCCGAAGATGTTCCACCGACGGTTTATACTTACTCCATTTTTCAACAGGAGTCACGTCTTCTAGAATTGCAGTTGGACTTCTATTCAGTATATGCACCGCATACCGAGCAGCTTCTGGCCAGAAGTTGAGTGGTACCTTCATCCCAAACAACATACACCGCACCATGTTCATAACGCTTCTATTCTTCCTTTCGGCTACTCCGTTTTGCTGTGGTGTGTATGCCGTCGTGAGCTGCCTTTTGATTCCATTACTGGTGCAATAGTCTTGAAAGGCCATGGAATTAAACTCTCCCCCTCTGTCTGTTCGCAGACATAGTAAGAGCTCACCAAGCTCTCTTTCAACCGCCGTCTTGAATTCTTTAAACGTTTTTAAAGCCTCTGATTTTTCAGCCAGAAAGTAAGTCCAGCACTTGCGACTATAGTCATCAATAAAGTTGATGATGTACCTCTTTCCGCTTTCAGAAGTAGGCGATATAGAACCACAGATGTCGTTGTGCACAAGCTCTAAAACGCGACTTGCTCGCCACATACTCTGTTTTGGAATGTTAGCTCGATTTTGTTTACCCTTCATGCATATCTCACACACCACACCAGTGTTACTGATTTTTGGTAAACCTCTCACCATCTCCTTCTCTGCTAGAGTAATCAAGCTATTGTGATTCAAGTGTCTGTATCTCTCATGCCACATAACCTCTGTACAGTCCACCGTACTCTGCAAGTTCTGCACCTCCATCTTGTCTTTAGATTCCAGCACCGTGGCAAAGATCACGAACATCTTGTTGGTCGACATGTTCGAGTGCATAATTAATCGTTTTTTGTTGCTTATGCCAGATCTCGCACATGTCGTCTTCGATAATGATCCTTAAACCCTTCTGCTGCAATTGTCCAACACTAAGCAAGTTATTCTTCAGGCCTCGTACGAAGTAAACCGATGAAATAACTTGTGTAGTGCCATTGATTTTCAGTCTCAGATTCCCTTTTCCTTCAACCGGCATCCTTCTGTCATCTCCAAGCTTTACATGCTGCCGAAATGTATCATCAAAATCGATGAAGCACTCCTTGTTTCCGCACATGTGATTGCTACATCCGGAATCTAAGTACCAAACATGTTCATTTCAGCCTTAGTAAGATTGATTTGTGCCATAAGTAACACATCTTCAACCAACTCCACGTAATTGGCCGTCTTCTCCCATGTGGGACATTCATTTTTGAAATGTCCCATCTTGTGACACCTAAAGCATTCAATTTCATCTTTGTTGAAGCTTGTAGTGCCTCTTCCTCGTCCTCCTCTACCTCCTCGATATCCTCCTCTTCCTCGAACATATCCACCACGTCCTCTGCCACCTTCCATCTTCAAAGCATGCTGTTCTCCGCTATGCTTATTCATGTTTGATTCATGAACTAGCAACGAACTTTGTAGGCCATCAACAGTCAACGTCTTGATATCATTTGTTTCTTCGATAGCACATACTACGTACGTGAACTTCTCCACTAACGTACGGAGAATCTTCTCAACCACCTTGGCATCCGGCATCTCCTCACCAAGATTTCGCATATCATTAGCCACCACTATGACTCTAGAGAAGTACTCCGTAATTGTGTCTCCATTATTCATTTCGAGCACTTCAAAGTTTCTCCGCAATCACTGCAAATGTGCACTTTGAACTCTCGTGTTTCCTTGGTACTTTGTCCTCATGGACTCCCAAATATCTCTCGAACTATCCTTCTTTGCAATCGTCTTCAAGATCGTCTTATCAATTGAAGCAAAGAGATAGTTTTTCACCTTAAGATCCTTCAGCTTCATCTCCACAAGCTCCGTACGTTGCTGTCCAGTTAGGATCACATTCCTCTCCGGCTGTGAGACACCCGTCTCAATGAGATCCCACCATTCTTTTGAACGTAACAAATTCTCCATGAGCATTGCCCAATGCTCGTAATCACCATCGAATTTTGGAATGCTCAGCAATGAATCACGATCACCCATTTTCACGCTCTTTCTCTCTTGCACTCTGTTTTCTCTCTTTCTCAAACTTGAACTTGTAACAGGTTGGATTATAAGCTCTGATACCACTTGTTAAAACCAGCAAAAGATAGAAACTGAAAATACTCTTGATTGATTGAATAATGAAACGTACGGACTCTAATCTCTTAAATAGACTTCAGAAATAACTAACCACTACTCTTATCTCTAACGTGTTTTCTACAAACCAGGAAGACACATTCTACTTCTTTGACCAATAATAACTTAAACACAACCTCAAGACTCGGACTCAACAAACAACTTAGTCATAAGACTTAGATTTTATTCATCAAATTTTGGATATAGTGACCGAGTTTTGGTATGAAAGTGAAGAGTTTTTGAATGTCTTAACCTTAGCTATGTTATCTGTATTGATTGTGATTTGAGAATGATTCACAAGTTGCTTTAAAGGTTCTTCTTTGAAATTTCGAGTAAGGAGTTGACATGTAATTTTAATTTGCAGAAAGCTGAGCTAGTTACCAAGGAGAAGAATAGGGCTTCTGCTGTTGCAATGAACGCTGAGATCCGCCGGACCAAGGCTCGATTGTCTGAGGAAGTTCCCAAGTTGCAGAGACTTGCTTAAACAAGTCTTTACTTGGTTTTTGGCAGGGAGATCAACGGAAACTAGCATCGCTGTGACTTCAGTCAAATCAGCAGGTATTGTTATCACACAGTAAATCTCTTAAGGATAGAGTTGGCAAGGATTCTAGTTTGCCGACTCTTCATTCACAGAAAATGCTTATTTATAAATCTTATGATTTTACCCTTAGGAAATCCGCCTGAAAACTGGGTACAAGTGCTAGATGGTATTCGTCAAATGAGATCTTCTGAAGATGCACCTGTTGATTCAATGGGATGTGATAAAGCAGGAAGTTATCTTCCTCCTACGGTATGATTATCTTCGTCAACTTAGTGACTGGGTTTTGTGTGAAGAGACGCTTATGAGATTACTCTGAGTTCCTAGCTCCTTGCGCCTGGGGTTTACCACAAAATGCTTTTCTCCTCAAGTTTCTGGTAAAATTTGATGTGTAACTTATTGCTAGTGAATAACTTAAGAAGTTATCCTCTTCTTATTACTCAAGTAAGCAACTTTGCTTTTTTTCTTTTTCCTTTGTTGTTGTCATATTTGATAAGATAAAGTTATGCTTGATAAGGCAGAGAGATGGATTGTTCTTCTTTCACTACCGATCATCTTTTTTTTTTATATAAACATAATTTTTTTTTTCTTTTGAACCCTTTTGAGTCTTACCAATAAACACACCAAAATCATAAAAATTTAATTGAATCTCAAAGATTAAACAACTAATAAATTTAATCTTAAAGTATTGTTAATGAACTCCAATGAGGTTTACCAATAAACATGCTCTTAGCACATGATCGGAACAGTGAACTACGATTCTTAAATCTCCGTGAGGTGAAAAATTATCATATATATATTTTTGGATTTGCATGATATGTATTCGAACATGAGAATTATGATATAAATTGACTTATATTGGTTTGAATTATCTAAAATTGCTACGTTAACCGTATAAAATGTTTGTTATTTAAAAAAAAACAGTAAGAACTGGGGTCGTAATTAAAATGCGTACGGAGTCTTATGACTTTCGCGTGCAAAATATGTTATTTTTTCTGTAAACGTAATCACAATTACATAACCATCTCCAACCCAAAACTCAAATTTTTACTCTAAAATGGAGTGTCTCTAGAATAGAGTTGTGTTTTACTCTAATCTTATTCCATTTTGGAGTAAAAAATAGAATGAAGAACAAAAAAATGAAGTGATAAATGGAATTACTATATATTTGGAGTAAACCTACTTTTTACTTCATTTTGGAGTGAGATTTGGAGTGGGGTTGGAGATAATTTTACTCCAAAACTCATTTTGAAATATGATTTGGACTGGAGATGTCTGATCGTTTTCTAAATAGTTAAATTAATATAAACACGTCTGATGCGCATGCACGAACAGTATAAATTAATACGTGTTTTTGAGCCCCACCCTTATTTATTGACCCATACGCGATTCGTGAGAAATTGAAATCTGAATTAATTACAGTCCTAATATGTCTTTATTATTCTCGACATAAATTAATGTTGATTGATGTGATCTGTAACTAAAACTTCCAGTTTAAAGTTGAATAATTTTCTCATCTCTTATTTTTTTCAACAAAACCTCGTGAACTAAAATCCAAACCAAGTTAAGCAATTGAAAAATATTATGTAATTCCATGATATCGTTGTCATGATGTATGTATAAAATGTGAAAATTCTTATCTGTTACTATGTATAACAAATTCTTATTTGATGCTACTAATTTTGTTTGTTTGTCTTAACTCTAATACTTAATGTTCCGCAAGAGAATATAGCAACTCTTTTGTTGATACTGTTCATATAATGCATATAAAAAGTTAGATGAATCAACTTGTGACAGCAACAATTAAAAATGTGAAACTAATGCTTATATAGGAAATTTGGCTATCACCAGTAAAAATTAACGTCTATAACGAATTAAACCATATATCTAGATAAAAAAAGTTTACATACAAAAGTTGAAGATCTATATAATTATGGTTTCAACCGGAGACAGAGTCAAAGTTTCCGGGAGTAAATCTTTCTGTGCATGATGAAGAAAAACCATTTCCTTCTCCACCACATATGACGTAGATTTCTTTGTACCTTAACCCAAATGGATTTAAACTCTCTCAGGTCTATAAACATATCTTTCCTTCCCATCATATTTTCGGGCATAAATGAAATGTTATCTTGAAATGTTCTGCAACGAGGAGACCTGAGGGTACAAATGAAACTAAAGTGGTTGGGAGATACAACAAGGATCAACAGTTGAGGAGAGAAGAAGCCTGATGTTTAGACCTATGAAGCACTCGGCCACCGGATTTGTTGCTTAGAAGACAACCAAAGCAGAGTAGAGAACAAATGGTACCAAAGAAAACCGCTTCTTGTTGCTGAGCAAAAGCGGAAATTTGTTGGATCTCAACAAGATGTGAGTACACGGATTTATAAAAGCCTTTATGAGAATGGTTAGTCTTTCTCTTATACAATTTCAATATTTAATATTTTAATTTTCAAAAAACATTTCAATATTTACACTCTCTCAATACCTTCTTGATGATTATTTTCGATTTTTCGACAGCCAAGAGACAGAGGACGATCCAACAATCTCAAAGCAAAGTAAATCCCATAAACCGCAACTCAAGAGACCAGTGCGAAGATAGTTTCATTCGTCCTCAGATGACCTCAGTTAATATGACCATTCATAGGCGTTTTACATAAAACAAAAAGTGCGTTGACAAATCCAACGTATACTTGCTCTTTTGTTTTGCTAATAGGACTACGTTCTAAATGTTTATTGGTACTTCTGGTCCAGTGAATATTCGGTTTTGGTCCGGTTTTGTGACAAGAAGAACCTCATATTTGTAAATGGAAAATTCTTCGGTTCACCCCCTAGGAGTGAATCTCTCTGTATATTCTTCACCCACCCCCCTCTTAATTAATTAATCATAATTTACCATGTAATCTAATTAAACAAATTAAAATATTTAATATTATCTAAATAAACACTTATTATTTGTTTGATCAAGATTCATGTCTCATAGTGATCGTGAAAGATTTTAAATCTGAAACAATTCATCTTTGTTTTATATCTCTCTAACTCTCTCTTTGCAGGCTCATCGAGCATAAAAGTAAAAGAAGAAGGAACAGGAACAGTTCATCTAGTAGGCTCACATTTTATCTCTTCTGCATTTCCTTTAGGAACCTCTTTGCTTTTACTTTCTTTACTTGTCCTCATTACTCTTTTGTTCCTTTAGAAGACTCTTTAGTAGTTTCTCTCTTGTGCATATATATATATTCAACATTTTGCTCAACTCTGTACTTTCTTCCTTCTCTCCACTTCACCGTATCTATGTCTGCTAGTGGTTCGCTGCTTTGGCTCCCACATTTCTCTCCAAAACCTATATACATGCCATCCATTTACTACATAAAATAATTCTGTTTGTAATGAATAGAAGTTCTGAACTTACCTATTTGAAGAAGCAAGAGAGCAAGGGATGTGACCAAAGAAGGAACTTGAGAGTTTTCGACATTTTGGGTACGGGTAAGCCTGAACTACACAAGGATTAAACTCCAAACACATCCGTTTGTGTGAGGGGAATGGGTCAAGGGATAAGACCAATAATGGTCACATGCAAGGAGAACCAAAATAAGGTGGAAACAAAGTTAACACCTACAGAGGAGTGGAAAGAATTTTGAAGAAAACCATCAACTTGTTATTATTTCTGACTTCAAAACTTAAATCTCTTGTTGATTGAATCTCTCTAATCACTGTGCTTACAAGATATAGTTAAACTGAATGGAACCATCATGTAAACCTACCTGAATTAGTATCTTTACAAACAATGGATTGTGGCAAAATTCGTTTTGTTTTTAATGTAAGGCGGGTGGAAGGGTTTGCATTTGCTGATGAGAAATTAACAGGCAAGTCTTTGCATATGATCGATCCTGTCGAACAAGTAAACTAGAAAAGAAGAACAATTGAACAAGAAAGGCAGAAAACTTGAATATGACACAAGTAGAAACGAAACTGGTAATTGACTAGCAGCAAGAAACAAACAAGACCCTACTTAAAATCCCAAGGAAACATAAAGTCCATAGTTATTATATAGCTGATAGATAGAAACGGCGACTAGCAGTTGGCCTTTAGAGCGGTGATTTGCACTAAGCTTGGGAGACAAGAAGAAGAGCAGACAAGTGGTGGCCAAAACCTTGGAAAGGGACATACATATCCAACATGGTCAGGTTTCACACCGACATTGGGAGCTTCTCCGAGACTGACGTATTTGAAGTAGCCATCATCACCGATGATAAAAGCTGTGTGATGGGGATTTCCGGTCTCGGTGGGATCATATCCGTCTACGTCAGAAACCACAGCGGCTTTCTCCTCCTCGTCAATGAAGAAGCTCCCAGCTCCGGTGCGTAGCTGAACATGATCAACACAAGTGACTGGTCTCTTATCCAGTTTCAAAAACTTGATCCAGGACACAGCCTCGGGCTCAATCATGGTCGTAACCCAAATTTCCAACGGGTCACACGGATCCTCACCCTTCTGATATAGCACGGCCAGCTGTTTTTCTCCCACACAAGAGAGAGCCACAACCTCTTCATCGTAAGAGTGAAACGGAAGAGGCAGACGCGGTCCAAATCTCTCCCTTGTAAAATCAAAACAGAGTAAGAAATCATCAATATCTTCAATCCATAGAGTTTCTCCTGGAGGACAAACTATCTTCTCCCGAGCGAAAAAGTAGGCATCTCCCTTCAAGGATGCGCCGCGTTGATCAAACTCTACTTCCCAGTCGGGATTGACGTCAAGAACTTTCCATGAATCAGAGCTCAAGTCGTAGATTTCAAACCCAAAAACGTGACCATACTTGCCAGGGGGGTTATTCTTGATAACGGCGGTATCATCCACAAACCTCAAGATTTTGTGGGTACGGTTCTTCTTGTCATATCCGAGAGCGTACCTGTCTAGACTGTGGAAACTTGATCTGGGACCGATCGACCTTGTTTGCCTGAGATAAGGGTTCCACACCAGGAGCCTCGACTTGTCCTCTGCAACGCATAACAATAAGCCCTCGCAATGAAACACTTGAGATATCTCCAAGTGACTGAGTAAATCAACCTGCTTTATAGATACATCAGCAAAGTCTTCTTCTTCTTCTTCCTTGCGGACATGGAATCGCATTGAACACACCTTGGAATCCATCGTCATGAACCCCACAAACTGCCTTGTTGCTGCTGCTTTACCCAAAACCCATTCTCTCGATAAAGAGTCCCATAGTTTACAAGTGGATCGCACTTCTCTCACACATGTTATCGGAATCCTCGCCAAAATCTCCTCCCCTACCACTTTCGCTGGAAGATCGCAGATCCTCTTCATCTTTATTCCACAGATACTCTTCTGAGTTAGGGCTTTCTCTCTTTTTATACTTAAAACGGAATTGGGAATATTTGACCTCACTAGAGGCGGCTAATAATAAAAGTCAATTACTGTATAAACTTATATATTACATAAGCTATTGACCTACTTTCTTAAACAAAGCATAATGAATATCACACATATAAATGAGAATCACTCAAGAGAATACATCACGTACGGGATTGTATTCCTAAAGTGAATCCTTAAGCTCCTCCAGCGGCAGAGCTCCGGTTTCCGACAAAACTTTTGGCTTTAGTGCACAATTCCCCATATACAAGGTCGGTCGTGAGCATAGGCCCAGGAGGTATGGATTTTGGGCTCCCAAAATTTTCTGACTTTTTAATATTGAAAATATGCCTCCAAATTTTTTTTTCTTTCGAGAAAAAGCCTCCAAATTAAAAATCTACCTATAGACCTCTTAAAACTTCTTTTTTTTTGTTTAGGGCCTCCAAAATCTCAGGATGAGCCGTGCCCATATAGCCCTTTTCACTATTCTAGATTCTCTCTCTCTCTTACTTTATATACTTTTGAAAGAACATGCATTTTAGCCAGTCTTCTTGAGGTTTCTTCCAACGTTGCTCTTGGATAATGACATCTAAAGAATAGGCTATTAGTTGTTTCTTCTTCACGGCAGCATAGAGAATGTGGGCTAATATGCTGACGTCCTTTACGTTGTGTTCTTGCAAGATACTGGAATCGGAAAAGCCGTCAATAGCTCGAGGAAGCATAGTTCCGATAAAACTAGCAAACTTGCAAAGACTCTTTTCGCTTACGAGTTTGATCTTTTTCTTTTGTGTGTTTAATTAGTTTTCTTTCTATGACTACTCTCACATTTGCCATGTGCATTAAACTTTGGCAAAAGGTTCCAACAGATACAAGTCCATCTTTTGATTCAAATGCAAACCAGCTGCCTTATAGGATGTCTAAATCGTAAAATGTCATTACATGGGGCATTGGTTGATCATTACGGATTTTGTTTTTATATATAGGCTGCGCAGAGAGTGGAAGGAATTGGTTGGCCATTCAATGAACACCCCAATAGAAATTGCGGGTAATAGCTCTCTCCTCTTTTTCGTCTGGATTTATAGTATTTGTGTGCATATGAAAATGTGTGTAAATAACTAAAATATATTAATGAAATTAGAGAGAACACTACAAGAAAACATTCCAATTTTAACCATCAATTTGGTCTAAAATTGGTCAAAAACAACTATTTCTGACTAGTATTTGACCAAAATCGATTCGTCAAAAATTGGTGGTCGCAAATAGATTTTGGTCAAAAAATAGTCAAAACTTTTTGACCAATAAAAGTGGTAAAAAATTTGGTTCTAACCATCAAAGTGGTCGGAAGATTTTGACCAATCAAAATGGTCAAAATTTTGGTTCCGACCAATAAAGTGGTCGGAATTTTTTGACCAATCAAAATTTTCAAAATTTTGGTTTTGACTAGTAAAGTGGTCGAAATTTTTTGATCAATCAAAATGGTCGAAATTTTTCGACTATATATTCCAACCAATTTTTGACCAACTTAAATATTTAATTTTTAAGAAAATTATATTCGAAAATATTGAAACTCAAATTTAAAATATTTGATTCATAATAATTAAATTAAAATATAAAATAAAACACAAATAAATATTCTTGTTATAACTCTATCAGGGATTAAAATATTTTAAAATTCAACTATTTGGGTTATGGTAAACCCATTTACGTTTTCTAGATAGAGTAAGTGTTATTTTATAGAGAAAGTCAAAGATTGATCCCTCCCATATTGTCGATGTGGGACAAATACAAAAGGCTATATATGATCAATATTTGGTCGATAATGTTGTGACCAATTTCTGACAAGTATTTGTTCGTAAAAAATTACTCACGAATTTTTGACCAAATTTTGTTTTAGTCGATAAATAGTAAGAATATTTTGACTATTTACTGATCACTTGTATTAGTCAAAAAATTTTGATCATATTTCGACGAGTTTAAATTTTCATAATTTTTTGGTTGAAAATTTGTCAATAAACTTTTTGACCATTTTACTGGTAAAAATTTGGTCAAAAATTAATGTGTTTTCTTGACCAATTTTCAACCAATCTTCTTTGTCACAATTTTTCGACCATTTTTTGATAAATTTACGAATCCGTTAAAAATTGGTTGAAAAATTTCGACCAGTTTTTGACACTTATATTTCGTTATTTTTTTGACCAATTTATAACGAAAATAAACATTCGTCTAAAATTGATCGAAAATGGTTAAAATAATTTCTGACCTCAAAAAAATTGGTTAAAATTTGATATGTTTTCTTTGATCAGCTGATATAAAGATGACTAATAGTTTTGTAGGGAACCTGAAGTTGGTGTTGAAAGCCTTTGATGTGTTGTACATCTAAATCCAGCATGTCTGAATAGCTTGTTTACTAATAACATCATTAACAAGTAGTTTAACAGTTTTGTTTAATAATGTTACTATATACTAAATTTGATCAGATTATTAAGAAGTACCTTATCCATGTTCGGTACAAGATCTTGTAGCTTCTTTAGTTTCCCGCTTGTTCTCGTTCTCCTCCCCTATTATATATATAAATCATCAGTATCTAAAAAAAAGATTGTAAAATAGGAGGGTAAAAATGTAGTTATACATGAAATTTTGTTTCGTATAATGTTTTGTGAATCTGTCTTTACATAGTTACCGACCAAATTCTCTTGTTGATCCTCTTCTATTTTTTTAGCTTTTTTACAAAACATAAAATTTGTAGTAGTTATTTATCACTAAATTTTGCGAAAAATTATCATTTTCATTGCTAACTTTGGAATAAAAGGAAAGGGTTCACTGAACTGACTCGCTCAGCAATGCTTCTCGGATCGGTGGCGCAGCCGCGTTTGGCCCGGAGTTTGCATGGCACAGAGTCTTCTGGAAGCTGCATGTAGTTATCCATGTAGTTCATTGAAGTGTCTGAAGGAAGACTATACTGCAAAACCGATGATAAAGAAACTAGGTTAGAGTTTGCCCCTTTGTTCAAAAAAAAAAAAAAGTTTGCCCCTTGAGCCAACAACAACAATATAGTTTGATACATTTTTATACCGTTCCTAGTTCAAATTTTATGTCCATCTCCTCACATACATTCCACATGAGCTCTTAAGTTGCGGGAGTTATGTGTCAGTGTCAACTTACAAAATAATCGTGGCTTTGTTTTCAAATAAAATTAAGGATCACACTAAAGGTCTAAAGCTATAAAAAAAAAAAAAGGCCCACACTATAGGCTTGACCATTACAAAGCTCTCTTCACACTATCAAGAGCACTCTCTCTGACTCTCTTCAAATGGCTACTCTCTCTCTTCACTCCCATTTCTTCCTCCTCCTTATTCTCCTTCCGGTGATATTCAATCTCCGACATCACTTAGCGGTGGCCGGAGGATGTCAATCTCCACCGGTGAACTTTAATTTTGGAGATTCCAACTCTGACACCGGTGGACTCCGGTGGACTCGGCTACACCATCAGCCTCCCTTATGGCCGCTCGTTCTTCCGGCGATCCACCGGCCGTTTGTCCGACGGACGGCTCGTCATCGATTTCCTCTGTAAGTCAAACTTTTTCTTGACCGGTGTTTTGACTCGTAATTATTCGACGGTTGAGATTAGACGATAGCTGTAACATGTCTTTCGATCAAAGGAAATAAAAAAGGAAAATTGTTAGTGTCATAGAACTGGAAAACCATTGACATCTATGTGTATAAATAGATGTCGAGGATAGCTTTAGAGATCAAGCTTTGTGAGAGAGATCATTCTAAAGGCTAAAGGGTGAGAGTTCCTTGTAAGGAGTTTTGTGAGAGATTAGATTATTTAGAGATACTTGTAAGTTCTCTACTTAGGTTTTTTGTAAGTTATATTGAAAGAAATAATCTAATAGATGTGTGTTTGAAAAAGAAACTATATTGCTACTGTTTACATCGCTTCACTAAATCTCTTAGATCATCCACATTGCACATAAAATGTGGATGTCTCTCAATAAAAAAATATTAAAAACACACTCTTTCTTCCTTTTACTCAACTTTATACCTTCTCTTTCATCCTTTTACTCAACTTTTATTAATTTTATATTTAAACACACTCCAACTTTCATTCATTCTCTCTCCAAGTTTGTCTTCCCCAAGACACAACTTTGTCTTCCCACTCCAAAAATATCCACTATCTCTTCTCTTTAATCAAATTTTATTAATTTTATATTTCAATACATCCCATTATTTCAACTAAAAACACTCTCTTTCTTCCTTTTACTCAACTTTTAATAATTTTATATTTAAAGACATCTACAAAATATAACCAATGCGGATACTCTTAGTTCTCACACTTTCATACTATTGTTCCTACCACTTTGGCTTGTCCTGATGGCTTTTTTTATCCCTACGGCTTCTTGTCTGAAAAGTTTTGTTTTGTGTTATAAAGACTTAGTATAACACGAGTTTTGTTTGATGAAAACTTTATTAGTAATTAATTAAGAGTTATATAGAACCTGAAGATTGCGGCGAGGAGGAAAGTGACCGCCGGTAAGAGATTAGTTAAGGCACAAGCAATGGTCGGAGATGAATTCTGAAGTCCTACGAAGTATAACACTTGGTTTCCTGTCACACTGCAAATCAAATCAAGATTTATTAATCGGGGTATAAACCAAGTTAATAAATAGTGTAGAAAGTGGGATTGCTATTAGTAGGGTAAAGTGTATATATGTAAAATACCCAGTAATTAAGCATAAGAAGATTTGGAGAAGAACCCTTATTGTGATCTTGGATCTTGTCTTCCTGCACAAGGAACCATGTATGAAATTTACTTTTTTATTAGTCACTATAATCATTAATCAGGTAGCCTCGATTAACATCGAATGTAATGATAAAAAAAACAGTGGTTTAATCCCAAACCCTTCACTGATGAACCAATCAAATTACCTTCAGCAACAAAAAAAAAATATTATTCAAATAAAAACTTCAACGGAATTAATAAAAAATGTTATATGATGAATCAAAATATACTACTTGTTCCAAAAACCCAAGTCAAAACCTGTTGCTTATTTCACTTTGACCAGAAATCTCAGGAAAAAAGTAGGATTAGGTCAGGAGCCCAAGTCAGCTCTGAGAAGTGTTGAGCTAACAAGTTAGGAACGGGTCAACAAGGAGGTTATCATAGTCGTAAGAACGAGATTCGCGGAGAATATGCCAAGAACGTGCTCGAGATACATGGAATCGCCCTGGAGACGTGGTGCTGGATTGAGCTTTAAATACACAAAGACCGAGTAGATTTCGCAAACTTTTAACTTACGCGAGAGCTATACACTACATTTTCAGCTTGTAATATGTTTTACTCGAGATTTTATTGTATATTCGATTCATTATTAATATAAATCTAGCTCCGCTCTGCTCTTCTTTTAATCGTTGAGTTTATAGATATTTTTTAAGATCAAAATTTTTTCTCTAAATTCACGTACAAATACTCAGTGTGGAATTCAACTTCTACACTACTAATGTTTTTTTTCTTCTTTCCCTCCCTACAATCAAATACACTTCTCAAATCTAAGAAAAATAAGTAAAACAATTGATGAAAAATATGCAAAAGAGAAATGAAGTGAGACAGCAAAAACGTTGTCGTATAAGCACGTGTATTGGCAAATTCCAAATTCAGATGACGCATAAAACTCTCCTCGCATCATTATTTTGTTTGGCTGTTTGTGTTTTCCGTTTAGGAAAGAAAGAAACATGACGCGTGGATTGTGTGAGAACATACGTCACCTTTCTCATTTCTTTGTCTCTCGAAAATCGGAATTAACGATAATGTAACTACGTATAATTCGACAAAGATTGACGATACTAGGTGACCGGAGAGAGACTCTGAGAATAAAGGGAACAGAATTCTAATGCCCGTTAACAAACAAAAAAGCTAATTAGTGTCAGTAATACAAGTCAATTGGTAGAACTTTTTCTTCACAATTTCCGAAATAATTACTTAGGCCTATAATTACTCACCAAAAAATCTACACTTTACCATAATACAGTAAAAATTCTATAAATTAATAATGTTGGGACTTTAAAAATTTATTAATTTAGAAAAATATTAATTAATCGATAAATTATTTAGAAAAAAATCTATTTTAAATAATAATTTTCTTAATTTTTTTTTGTCGAATGATGTTATATCAAAAAATTTAGTTGAATCTTTTACAAAAATAACATGCATTAACTTAAAATTATGATTAAAATCTTTGATTATCGAAATAGAATGAATGTTAACATCACAATATACTATTCAATTAAAATGATACATATTTTTATGTATAAAATTTAGAAAAATCATGGCTATTATCATGATGAATACATTTATAAAGAACTATGTGTAAAGAATCAATTATTTTGTCTATATTTTTTCGCAAAATTTTTATACATATCTACAAAACAATTCTAAAAACAAAAAGTAAATGTAAAGATAAGTTCTAACAATATACAACTTTATGTCAACAAAAATTATTGAAGTCATATTTTAATACATTATCATAGTTATATATGAATAATTATATATGATTATTAATTTATACTATTATTAGAACCATATTTTACATAGAAGTTTCAAAAAAATTACTATCTTATCATCTTATTGAATTTCGTAAATTTTTACATTGGTCCGACTCGGGACTAGACAATTTTATTACTTTATAGAGATTATTAATTTAAAGAATATTAATTTATAGTGGTTCTACTGTATATGCCTAATATCGTAATATCCGGACGATAAAACGATGCCGTGTTAATCTATTCTTCTTACTTTACTTAATTTTAATTTTAACCATCTGGAAATTCATTAGTTACCAAGCAATTAAATATTGGAAATTAAATAAAAAAATTGTTGGTCAAGAAATTAATTAATTAAATTCCATTCAAATGATGATAGAAAATACATTTTTTTTGGTCAACGAATATAACTTATTTCTACGTTAATTAATGAAAAGCTTCTCTTTTTTTTTTGTGTGAAACTTTGGAAATTAAGTAATTTTTCTGCAACATAGTCACAAAGCCATTCAGTAAATGAATTTGTTACCTTATATGTTAATATAGTTTAGTTATATTACACACTCACAATTTTAACGTTTCTACTGATGAATGATGTCATCGTTTAGTAATTTCCAAGTTAGACGTAAAACGAACTTAAGGATGTTTATCCATGAACTTTTTATGGGTTTTTTTAAATATAAAATTATTAAAAACATTTTTTTTTATTTAACTTTATACCTTTTTCATCTTTTTACTCAACTTTTATTAATTTTATATTTAAACACACCCCAACTAAAATATATTCTCTCTCCAAAAATATATTCCTATGTCTTTTAAAGATTCTCTTTCCAAAAATACCCATTATCTCCTCTATTTACTCAAATTTTATTAATTTTGTATTTCAATACACCCCATTATTTCAACCAAAAACACTCTATTTTTTTCTTTTACTCAAATTTTATTAATTTTATATTTAAAGAAACCCACAAAAGTTCATGGATAAATATGCTCTAAAAAATCACTTTTAAGATAATATATTCATTACATTAAATTCACCCAAAAACAGTACTTGAGGAAAGAATTTAACTACTGAAATTGACAATCAAACTTTTAGTATCTCTCACTAATCTTTGTAAAACATGGACTCAAGAGACATTTAAGAGAACCGTAATTAATTTATACTCAAAACAGTATATAATAGAACCAAACATATTTTCTAAAGTTTTTGATCAATGCAATTGTGTTAATCATATATTCTTGCATGTTGAAACTCGTTGGTTGGTAATATCATGTGTAAATTATATAGATATTGGTATGATTTTGTACCGTTCGAGAATAAATGCGACCGGAAAAGTGGCGATAGTGGCAAAGATTTGGCGATAAGCGACGAGAACGAGAGGCTTCATGCCGGATTCCATAGCCTGCGTAGCCAATTTGCACCAACATCATCGCCAAGAACGGCATCAAACCACTTGATTTAACCATCTTTCTCTTTTAATTTATTCTTCAATTTTTTTTAATAATATTTTTGTATCTATGTATATGTTTCTCTCACTATTACTAATCAATAATAGTACGAGAAACCAAGGAAAAAAGAGAGAAAAGGGTTCTTATAACATTTATTAGTGGATTTATATCGTAAAACTTACAAATAGAGACATCAAATTTGAAAATTTCACTTATATAACATAACTTCGAATAAATGGAAAAGGGTTATAAATTATTAACAAAAAAATATTATAAACATTGTACATATACTTTATTAATTAACTAATTAATGAAAAATTTCAAAAAAATGTCAATTTCCAAGTGCCATTTTTCAAAAATACCACATTTTCAAAAAATTTGCAAAAATGCCATTTTTTCAAAATTATTTTTTCATTATATAATTTATGTTTGGGTTAACCATATTGTATTTGGGTTTAGTTTTGAGTGTTTAGGAGGTTTTAGGGGTCAAAACATTTTTTAGAGTTTAGAATTTTAAGATATAAGTTTTATAAATCTATAATTACTGGCATTTTTGCAAATGGACACTAGTAAATGACATTTTTGCAATTGTCCCTTAATTAATTATGTTTTGACGATATATCTTAATTTAATGTGAATGCATGAGATCTCATGAGAATACTTGAACCTGGTTAGTGGTCGGGTCGTTATATAAGACCCTATTGCTCAAGCTCATACAAATGGATCGGCCTAAAAACTGGTTTTGTGACGTTATATAAGCATTTTATTAATTTTCAGATACGATAGTATAACGTTTCACAATTACATATTAACTGCGTTCTACTGCTACGTAGCTACGCATATTTTATTCTTCCTTTCATTTTTAGCATGTTACTTCGATTTCAAGAACTGTGTATCTATAATAAATATGGTCAAGTACTTTATGTACAATAATGTTTATAATATTGATGAAGTTCAGATTGTACATTTACTAGTTGGTTGTCTAGCCAAAAGGATCGTATTACATGCTATTACTGTATTAGTTTTCGTACAAAGTGTTTTGTTTCATCTCCAACAAATTTTGGATCATAAATACAAAAATATGTCCTAATTGTAAAATTCTATCATGTAAGGATATTTGGAAGCAATGGCATCATATGTTTCTTCAAGTTTTTGCGTAAACATGGATGGAAATTTATTTGCCTTATATGAAAATTGCTATATTTTGGTTTGGAGGTTACAATCGAAATTTTTGTAAAATTAGTAGATGATCGTGATACTTTATGATCCAACAATTAGCCAATCATGGCCTTACCTATGTTTTATGGATTGTTGTTAATCGTAGATAATTTAAAGAAGTAATAAGGAGATTATATATACGCAATTATCGAGTGATGTACGGATTATATATACGCAATTATCGAGTGATGTACGGATAAGCATATATAAACCATATTTGGGATTCAGAAGCTTTGTGCGCTCGTAGTTTTACACTATTTCTGTGTCAAATAAACTAAAATTAAGGAATATATACAAAAAAATGGTCACTTCAACTGTTATAAGGGAAAAAAGTAAGTGGCTGTTTTGTCCTAACAGAAAAATAAAATATGAATATTTAATTTCCATGCTGTGTTTTCAGAATTTATTTTACTATTCTGCAAATAGTAAAGTATCATGTGATGAACACACGTATATGTGATTCGACAGAGTCCCCTTATTTGACAGCCAAAAAAGCTGTTGGCGATGTTATATTTCTAATTTTTCAAAATTAAAATAAACAAAAAAAAGAAGGGATTGTTGTGATTTGTGACAAGTATATCAGCACATGAAACGTTAATCTTGACAGTTAATAAACAAATATTCGAATACATTTCAATGTTTTTTTCTTTTTAAACTTAAATACAGTTCAATGTTTTAATCAATAGTGTAGTAGTTAATCAAATAACACATGATTCTATCAACTTATAAACCGAAGGACTAATTCCATAGGGCCCACGTTCCACCACCCATTTTTCTGACCAGACGTCGAACCCAGGTGGGGGAACTCAGAGCCGTGAGCCCTTTACTACTAGGCCACAACGCTTGGTTTCATTTACAAATTATGCACCCATTGTTATACTTTTGTTTGTCCCGAGTTCGATCCACAACTTCATTTTAATTGTTCTTCCACTGGATAAAATTAATTATAAATATACTTTTTCATTAAAACCCATTTGTGTTGAGTCCAACTAAATTACTTAGTGAATTTCTTTATTAAAGATATCAAAACTAAATCAAATACAAAATTACTTATCTAAAATTTGTTACCAATTTCATTTTCCGAGTGATTTTCAGAGAATGATTTAAATATGAACCTACTCATTTTGATTTTATACAAGATGAAACAATCCGATCCATTTTTTTTATAAATAATTAACATTGGATTCGAATTAGTAATCCCATAAATGCTAACTTTCAATAACCCAAACAACAATCAATTAACCAGCGAAAATCAATAACCATTAAACCAATTAAACCAATCAATTCCAATAACCAAGAAAAACAATCCAATCAGACATGAACCAAGAATCCATTCCAACTTAACCATTCTAAATGTTCGACAATTCCAGAATTACTAACACTCTAGCAATTCCAACAATTCAACAAATAAACGAGACCACTAGACTATCTCCCCTTCCTCGCCTTGATTCCACGTTCACACTTTCTCTTTACCTGCATCACATGGCAAAACGAGATGCGTGAGTATTATCACAAGTACTCAGTGAGACGATCATCCCATCAACTTGGTTATACACACATGCATAAGCAAAAGATACAATACCAAGATGAACAAACAATAATGCATACACGAACAATCAAACGTGAATCACTCCAGGAGCCTTGCGTCGATCGACACAACCACTAGGTGTCGATTGATGCACTGCACATGTGTCGATCGACATGACATCGCAGAGCACAAGGATCGAGCCTATCCTCTCATGGCTCAATCCTGTTGCGATCCATCGATCTCCTGCACGAATCCACCAACAAAACACATGAAATCCAATCCAAACAATCATATTCTATCGATTCTTTTACCCAAATAAACCATGGTCACGCACTCACCTTGGATCTGGAAAGAAAAAGGATGAAAATCATGAAGAACGCGAAGAACACTAAGAACACGAAAAACACGAAGAACACGAATCTCCAATCTGAAATCCTCTCTCAAATCGCGATCACCAAGCACCAGAACCCGTTTCCAAAGCCTCACAATCACAACCACGAGCTTTTAGGATCAAAACCGAGAAGAAATCAACAATGATTCTTCGTTTTCTCTCAAGTCTTCTCTCAAACTCACTGGAATTTTCTGGAACTAAAAAGATGACCAAAATGCGGCCATCCCTATTTATACCGAAGCCCTAGGGCTTCCCTAAACTGGCCCACCAAACCGAGCAATTGGAACCTAACACGTCGGTCCAATTTTAACCTGTGTCGATCGACACACACCTTGTGTCGATCGACACAACACTCAGAACCCGACTTCTCGCAAGTCACAACACGTGTGTCGATCGACACACACACCCTGTGTCGATCGACGCACGAACTAAAAATCCACTTTTGTTTCACGGGCATTACAATTCTCCCCCACTACCACGGATTCGACCTCGAATCCGCAACACCGTCTCACTACGGTCTCAACTATCTGACCAAAACCCGGCCAGCACCACTCGAGATCACACTCGAATCGCACAACACCGTCCTACTAAGGTTAACACTCCCGTCCGAAACCCGACCAGCTTCGCCCGGAAACACCCAGAATGCAATGTTTTCAAATCCGGACTAGGTCTGCCCGATTGACCGTACAACAACCAAACAAAAACATGTTCGACCAGTCGTAGACCCATACTTAGACCAATTGATCGCGCAACAATCAAACAAGAACATGCACGACCACAACGCTACATAAGTTTACCAGGGTCGTCTAAACCGAGGTTCCAAATGCAAGTAAAAATCCTAGACTAGACGCCACATATACAACAATACTCCTGACCCACCCGGCCAGCACCACCTGAGATCTTTCCCGATCCCTGAAACTCATCCAGTCTCATACTCATAATCACATCACAGACGCTATGTTCATACTCATATACATATACACCCCCCCCATTCTCCCAGAGTCGTCCCCCTGGAGATCATGGTGTATAACATACCCTTCCCACCTTCAGGACCGCTGTCCATCAGGCTATCGGTATGCTCCATGCCCCTCTCACTCTCGGGACACACAGTCCGTCAAGCTATCGGCATGTAGGAGACCTCACTTGTCCCCTGGAGAGAACCTCACCTATCCCCTTGAGATATATGCAGGAAACCTCACTTGTTCTCTGGAGAGAACCTCTCATGTTCCCTCAAGTATACCCATGAAACCTTACTTGTTCCCTGGGACACCTTCTGTAACGTGCCTCATAAGTACCTGTCAACCAGAATCACTTCTCGTGGTTCTCATGACATCCTCTCACCTAGAATGTCATCACATCCATGACCAATCACTAGGTCATCCGAAACAATCCAATCACTAGGGTGTTTCCTGCCAGAGTCCCTGGAAAAAGATAAGTTCTAACTCGCATAAATTTTTTTTTTCCAGACTCCCCGTAGGAAATAGACATGTTCTAATTCACATAAAACTTCTATTTCCCAGCGCCATCTAGGGAACAGACAAGTCCTAACTTTCCATATAATTTCCATTCCTAGATACTCCTCCTAGAACATGGACAAGCTCTAACTCACATAGAACTTCCATTTCTAGCCATCACATAAACATATGACCCCACCAATAATAACATATAAGACCTCATATCTTATAAACATATTTAATAAGAAAACCCCACCAGAAAAGAAAGACAACTCAAGCCCCCACTTGCTTCTCGAACCACTGCGAGAACTTTGTCTTCATCTTCGCTTCTGGTTCCCAAGTCTCCTCCTCGACACCATCACGTCCCACACGACTCTCACCAACGGTATCCTCTTCCGGCGCAGAACCTTGACTCTCCTCTCGAGAATCCTCACAGGCCTCACCACCAACATCATGTTGGGCTGAAGATCCTCTGGGATCCTAGCCAACACCTCCTCAGACTTATGTAGACACTTTTGCAGCATAGAAACATGGAAGACTTTATGAAAAGCCTTCATACTCTGAGATACTCCAACCGATAAGCTACTGGTCCAACCCGTTCTACAACCTTGAATGAACCCATAAACCTCGGACTTAACTTATTCTTCGAAATGGATCTGTTAGGACCCCTCAACATCACTGCGTTGAGATACACCAGATCTCCCAGCTCAAACTCCAGCTCTTTCCTCCTCTTATCAGCATAACTCTTCTGTCGATCCTGGGCCTCCTTCATGTTTAGCCTCAAGACACATATCTTCTCCGTCGTCTCCTGAATAAAATTTGCACCAAACATGCTCCTCTCCCCCACTTGAGTCCAACATAATGGTGTCCGACATTGCCTCCCATACAGAGCCTCATATGGAGTCATCCCAATACTCACCTGATAGCTGTTGTTATAAACAAACTATACCAGGTTCAGATGATCCGCCCAATGACCACCATAATCCAGCATACACATCCTCAGCAAATCCTCCAGTGTCTGAATCGTCCTCTCAGACTGTCCATCCGTCTGAGGATGATAGGTTGTACTCATATGCACCTTAATGCCCATCTCCGCCGAAAATGCCCTCCAGAACTCTGAAGTAAACCTCGGATCCCTGTCTAACATAATACTCGCTGGCACCCCGTGCAGCCTCACTATCTCACGCACATACTTCTTAGCCAAAACCGCCGCTCTATCGGTCTTTTTGATGGCAAGAAAATATGTTGATTTGGTCAGACGATCCACAATAACCCAAATAGCATCATAGGTCCACGACACCAGCAATCTTGACACAAAGTTCATGGTAATCATGTCTCACTTCCTCTCTGGAATAGGTCAGCTTGATGCTCAGCCTTCACTAGTTGACACACGTTGCACGCTGCTCGCTGACAACCCGACCCATTTAAAAAAAAAAAATTAATATTAGATTCGAATTAGCATTCCCATAAATGCTAACCCTCAATAACCCAAAAACAATCATTAACCAGCGGAAATCAATAACCATTAAACCAATCAAACCAATCAATTCTAATAACCAAGAAAAACAATCCAATCAGACATGAACCAAGAATCCATTCCAACTTAACCAATCTAAATGTTCGACAATTCCAGAATTACTAACACCCTAGCAATTCCAACAATTCAACAAATAAACGAGACCACTAGACCATCTCCTCTTCCTCGCCTTGATTCCACGATCACACTTTCTCTTTACCTGCATCACATGGCAGAACGAGGTGCGTGAGTATTATCACAAATACTCAGTGAGATGATCATCCCATCAACTTGGTTATACACACATGCATAAGCAAAATATATAATACCAGGATGAACAAACAACAATGCATACACGAACAATCAAACATGAATCAGTCCAGGAGCTTTGCGTCGATCGACACAACCAATAGGTGTCGATCGATGCACTGCACATGTGTCGATCGACACCATGGTACCACCATGGTATCGATCGACATGATGCCCTTGTGTCGATCGACACAAAGCAATTGTGTCGATCGACACGACATCGCAGAGCACAAGGATCGAGCCTATCCTCTCATGGCTCAATTCTGTTGCGATCCATCGATCTCCTGCACGAATCCACCAACAAAACACACGAAATCCAATCCAAACAACAGCAAACAATCATATTCTATCGATTCTTTTACCCAGATAAACCATGGTCACGCACTCACCTTGGATCTGGAAAGAAAAATGATGAAAATCATGAAGAACGCGAAGAACACGAAGAACACGGATCTCCAATCCGAAATCCTCTCCCAAATCGCGATCACCAAGCACCAAAACCTGTTTCCAAAGCCTCACAATCACAACCACGAGCTTTTAGGATCAAGAACGAGAAGAAATCAACAATGATTCTTCGTTTTCTCTCAAATCCTTTTTCAAACTCACTGAAACTTTCTGAAAATTTTCTGGAACTAAAAAGACGACCAAAACGCGGCCATCCCTATTTATACCGAAGCCCTAGGGCTTCCCTAAACCGGCCCACCAAACCAAGCAATTGGAATCAAATCCGTCGGTCCAATTTTAACCTGTGTCGATCGACACAACACTCAGAACCCAACTTCTCGCAAGTCACAACACATGTGTCGATTGACACACACCCTGTGTCGATCGACGCACCAACCAAAAATTCACTTTTGATTCACGGGCGTTACACAAGATATTATGTGATTATAAGTTACTGTGAACCAAATAATCAGTATTTTTAAAAGATGATATATAGTCTACCCATCTTAATTTGATTGATATAATAATATGTTAGAATATAGTATCTAGTATATCTAACTGAAGATTTTTTTTTGGTTATGACTACATTAAAAAAAAAAAATGGAATGTATTTTAGTGTTTTATTTTTGTATATACTAAAATAATTTTATAATGAGTTTTATCATATTTTTATTTTAATATTTTGCACCCAGTTATTAAAAAAAATAGATCCGCCACTACGACGTGCACACATGATTTCTAATAATATATACCACCGATAATCAACATTGACAATGATACTAGCTAGACACAATAATGTTATAATTATTATGATAATATAATGTCACGGTACACGAAGAAACATGAAAGTTAAAATCGTTAAGTTTGATTAAATATGTGAAGATAGTCAGAGAGCAGAGACATGCTTGGCTTCTTTATACAGTTAGTTTCAGTTTCACTTACGTAGGTCCAAATAGATGCCTCTAAATGACCCTTTCTTCATTAAAATTATCGAAAATGCCACTGTTCGTTGTTGCACGAGACAAATAAGTACAAAATAAGCCTTATTATTTCATTACGATTTTTGTTTCAAGGAAAGAATCCAGAAGAATCAAGAAATGTGTCAGACAAAACTTATTAAAACTAAACCTAAAGCTAACGTTGCATTTATAAAGTCGAATACTTATAGTTATAGGTGGATCAACCATGTTGCCTATCTTAATTTGTTGGTGCTCTTAGTTACAAGACAGTACAAAACAATAATGTTCAATAACTCCTTATACACATTAACCATTTGTTCGAAAACTACTTGGCGTCTAATTTTATAGATCGAAAATCCATATGAAACTGTATATTATTTGCTATGAAAATTAGTGACAAAAACTAACTGTTAATTCCGTTTTTTCATCGAATACAAATATTTGGATTGTGTATTAACTAAAAGAGTATGCAATGGGGGAAATTGATGAAGAAATGAAGAGTGTGACTTTTTTATAAGCTTTAATTTTCTGACTTGAATTTATAGTTTTAGTGTTAATTTTCTATGTATTTTTGTATCGCCAGCCAATTACATATGGTATGTGAATTATACAAAATAGGCTTTGATTGATCCATCCACCACCATATGGTCGCTCCTATATTAGCTCTGTCAATTTGTTAATCAAGAAATATAATATACGTGGATCGGATGCTTAATTTTTTATTTTTTTTTCAAAATCGGATGCTTAATTATAAATCTTGTTTTGTTACTTTTACGTATACAACACAACTCATACATAGAATAAGTCAAGAATCGATGGGACTATTATATCTATTTATAATGTATAGATGAATCTGTACCATAATAACTCTTGTGATTAAGAGTAATTTTCTCATTAACCCGAAAAATGTATGTACACATAAGATATATATATATATATATATGCTAGAATTAAGCTAAAGGAAACTTAACTCTAACCACTCTAACTAACCTCTAACCAACTCTAATTCATATATCATCTATTTACATATTTACATCTTAATAAGGTGCACGAGACTTTTGTAGTTATTGGATGTGTAATAATAACAAAAAATGTATGCTCTTTGACTTCACAGCTCGACTCTTTTTGATCTCGTGCCAATCTCTTTTTTTTTTTTTTCTTGTTGATAAAGCGAAACAATTATTTTCTGGACCGTACAACTTCTCTGATACGCCAAAACTATATATCATAAGTTACCTGTCTTCTACGATTTTTAATAAAATTCACGCGACACATAAACACACACATACACATACACATACACATACACATACACATACACATACACACGCATTTATATATATTATAAATATGGTAATCACTAAGTGAGATTATGTTGATATGATCGAAACGATCTTTTTTGCACCATACCGCATATAATCATGATATAAGAAAAAAACAGCACAAATACTAATAATCATATTTTCTCTATACTTAGACGCATAAAAATAGGTTAATTACACATGTTAACCCACGAGTTGATACGATTCTACATTCATCTTATATTTAATCTCCTTTACACATTGGGAAGAAAATACTAGAATATTCTTCTTTCTTTAACCGTATGTTTTCATTTGTAATTATTTACTTCATGTGGCTATTGTTTCTTTGATTTTTGGATTAATTTAATTTTTGTTTAATCTTTTGGCTTTACGAATTTTAGAGATGAGTTATATACTTCTATATTCCGTCTTCAAGCGCAGAACCGCTCGTGAACCTTTTTATACTGTTGTGATTTTTTTTGTTTCTTTTATTGATTCCCCCGTGAAACCCCATGCAAACGCCCTTGAAATTTACCTTAATGCCCGTCAATTGCATGGTCTAGTTTGTAATTTTATTTTATTTTTGTTGAAAGGTAATATAGTTTGTAATCTTTTTAAAAATAAATGATAATCTATTGTTCTCTTATTGTTTTTGTTTTCGTCGTCTAGATTTTGGTAGTTTTTTTTTTTTTTTTTTTAATCTCAGCTGAAAGAGTTCGTCAAGCCTGTGCCATTAATTTAAAATTTAAGGAGTCAAATGTTGGCGACAAGTTGATTTTAATGTCAAAAAAAAAAAACTAGTAAATTTTTATGAAAGTAAATAAAATATATTTTTGTTTTTTATCGAAAATAAAGTGCCGACCTCGCCATATATGGGGCTCTATCAATACAAGTAAAAATTGGGACCCTATTCTTCCTAAGAATAAAACTATACTGTATTTCATTTTCAAATATGTGGTAAGTAATTTTCTTTCTAATTTTAAAACAGGTAATGATGATCGATTGCGATGAAAGCCTTTAATGATCAGCTGTACGCAACTACGTATAAATATTTCACTAGAAACCGAAAGTTCATAATCATTTAATAAAATCAACCACATGTATAAATATGACAAAAGAAATGATTTGATTTTTTATACTCTATTATAATATTCGACAATATATGATATAATTAGTTAATTGAAATCTGAAGTGATATATGTTATGTGTTTGGTTATGCATGTAAATATCCACTTCGACGAATTCGAGTTTTGTTTTTTGTTAAAGTTCTTGACGTTTTCCTACGAATTTGAGTTTTGGACTGTGTTATATAGTTGTATATACATGACATATGATATATATATATAGGAAATATATAATTTCATTATATATATATGAAATAATAGAGAGATCATGGGTATTTACTGTTATGTTGCTTCATAAATTCATACAGCCAAAATTTGTCTCTTTTCCCACTCTCTTGTCCAAATCATTTTGTTCTTATTACAGTACTAGACCATCATCCAATCATCGTTCAACATTTGGATGGTGTTATACGGTATGTCAAATTAAATACCAATGTCAGTGACGATCACATGTATATTTATTTATGTTGAATCATATAAGCATAACTAAACGTCTTTTTCAAAAAACTAAACCTTTGTACCAATCACTTTTTCCTCTCGCTAACGGTCTTGAGAATTTGGCCATTCTAACCAAAAAAATAATATAAAATTGTTTGGAACCAATCGCTCCACAAACCAATATGGGCTTTTATAAGCCCACTAAGAAGCCAATATAATCGACAGCTAAACCGAATTAAAACCGAAATACTCATATTTCGGTTTGGTCTTGTTCAGCAAAAATTTGATACCAACCTATAAGATTAAAAATATTTTGATTTGTCTTTTTTTCTTCTAGCAGCTTCTTGGAAAAGATTCTGATGATAATCGACAACATGACAGGTCGTTGTTTTCTTGATAATTGCTTGAAGGTATATTTATCTTCTAAAGGAGAAGACGTGAATGTTCATATTATTAAAAGGTCTTGTGAGATTGTTCAAGTTCCTTTTGCTTAATTTTGATTCTCGACAAGCTTTTCTTTCTTGATGTTAAATGTCTTGCTCTCTATTCAGCTCTGTTTCTTCCGTTTAGGAATACCGTTTACACCAATGGCGGATCTAGAAACTTTTTTGACCGGGGTCATTATATAATCCTCTATATATTAAGAAAAATTTTTGGGTTCATCCCTAGGGGTGAATATCTCTCATTCACCCCCTCATAATTAACCAATCATAATTTAGTTAAAAATAAAAAAATTAAATTAAATTAATTGTAGGGTTTAGTATTTAGGGTTTAGTATTTAGGATTTAGTGTTTGGGGTTAGGGTTTATTATATGGGGTTTAGGGTTTAGAATTTGGGGTTTAGAGTGTATTTCTGGTTTAGGGTTTAGTATTTGGGTTTAGGGTTTAGTATTTGGAGTTTAGGATTTATTATTTGGTGTTTAGGGTTTAGTATTTGGGGTTTAGGGTTAGTATTTATAGTTTAGGGTTTATTATTTGGGGTTTAGCGTTTATTATTTGGGGTTTAGGGTTTAGTATTTTGGATTTAGGGTTTAGTATTTGTGGTTTAGAATTTTAAGATTTAATGATTTAATAATTTAATCAATTAAGAGAAAGAGATTTACTGGTCTCCACATTTATTTTATTTATTTAATATAAACTATTTTTAGCTAAATTGTTATTGGCTAATAGGGAGGGGGTGAATATTTCTTATTCACCCCTAGGGGTGAATATTTCTTATTCACCCCTAGGGGTGAACCCAAGAATTGTTCATATATTAATAGAGGATCCTAAGAGGGTTTCAAGGAACATTTTAACAAATATGGAAACAATAAATATATGGTAATTAATGTAGAAGATTTTATTTAAAAAAATATATAGTATATGTGATAATATCTTATTTTGTTTTTAGTAATACTAGATTTTTTGATCCGCGTCAAACGCATGATTAGAATATTCAAAAACAAAAAAATCATGATTTTTTTAATGCACAAGAGAAAATAAAAATAACAAAGATCAAATGGTATATATCTCCCATATTTTATCTTAAAAAAACTTATTTGCATGAAACTTAGGTTAAATGTATAATTTTTTTTGAGAAATGTCAATTTTGAGATGCTACTTTTCAAGAATGTCATCATTTTGAATATTTTTTCAAAAGTGTCACTAATCTTCTATATATTTATGAGAAATTTTAAGAAATGTCACTTTTCAAAAATGCCATTTTTTAAATTTTTTTGCAAAAATGCCACTTTTTCAGAATTATTTTTTCATTATATCATTTGTGTTTGGGTAAACTATGTTGTATTATGGTTTAGTTTTGAGGGTTTTAAGGGGTTTTAGGGGTCAAAACATTTTTTAGGGTTTATAATTTTAAGATTTAGGCGTTAAAAATCTATAATTAATGATATTTTTGCAAATGAACACTCTTAAATGACATTCTTGCAAATGTGCACATCAAAAATGGTATTTTTGCAATTGTCCTATATTTATTGAGTAAACATTTAGTGAAAAAAATGTGTTATTCAATGAGGTTTTTATGTGACTATATTTTAGCCCAATTACCCACCAAATTTTTATTATATATACAATATATAATCATCAAACGAATATGAAAGCAACGAATAGGTGGTAGTTAATATGAAAGATTTTATTTAAAAAACATAGAGTATATGTGAGAATATCTTATTTTCTTTTTACTAATACTAGATTTTTTTACCTTCGTCAAATGTGGGATTAGGATATTCAAAAACAAAAAATCATGATTTTTTTTATTACACGGGAGAAAATAAAAATTAAAAAGATCAAATGGTGTATATCTCCCATAATTTATCTTAAAAAACTATTTTGCATGACATTTAGATTAAATGTAGAATTTTTTTGAGAAATATCATTTTTCAAGAATGCAATCATTCTGAAATTTTTTCAAAAGTGCCACTGATCCTCTATATATTAATTGAGTAGAATTTAGTTTAAAAAAATGTGTTATTCAATATAAATTTTAAGAAACAAGTCATTTAAATTAACTAATGAAAACATTTCTATTAAAACTATATGCCATGGTTAGAATCTCTACATGTTTTTATTAATTTTATTATATAAATCCATTAATACATGTTTTACAGATTTAAGTTTAACTAAATGTAATATTTACACTTACAATATCATCTATTTTTTTTTAAATTGATATAATAGTAAAGGTTTTCATTATTTTATTTGTAACAATATTATTTGAGAAATTTTAAGAAATACCATTTTTCAAGTGCCACTTTTCATAAATGCCACATTTTCAAAATCTTTACAAAAATGTCACTTTTCCAAAATTATTTTTTCATTATATCATTTATGTGTGGGTTAACTATGCTGTATTAGAGTTTGGTTTTGAGGGTTTAAGAGGTTTTAGAGATCAAAACATTTTTTAGGGTTTATAATTTTAAGATTTAGGCTTTAAATATTCATAATTAGTGTTTTTTTTTTGCAAATGGATACCTCTAAGTGGCATTCTTACAAATGTACACACCAAAAGTAGCATTTTTGCAATTGTCCTTTATTATTTATTATTTTATTTCTACGCTTATAAATTTTTATATTTTATTATCGGAAAACATATATTTTTGTTTGTTATGTCCGACAAATTCATATAAATCTAAAAAATTATTTGATTTATTGCATGCTGTATAATTTACACAAATAATAAAAAATCAATTTTACACTTCAAATAAATTGAAATAAATAACATTTGCATTCGTTCTAATATATTTATGCAAAGTTGATCAAAGCATATGACATCAAAATATGTTGAGAAATTTTAAGAAATGCCACTTTTCAAGTACCACTTTTCAAAAATGTCATATTTTCAAAATCTTTGCAAAAATACAACATTTTCAAAATTATTTTTTCATTATATCATTTATGTTTGGGTTAACTATGTTGTATTAGGGTTTAGTTTTGAAGGTTTAAAGGGTTTTAGGGGTCAAAACATTTTTAGGATTTATAATTTTAAGATTTAGGCTTTAAAAATCTAGGGACAATTGCAAGAATGCCACTTTTTGTGAGCACATTTACAAAAATGTCACTTAAGAGTGTTCATTTGCAAAAATGCCACTAATTATAGATTTATAAAGCCTATATCTTATAATTCTAAACCCTAAAAAATGTTTTGACCCCTAAACCCCCCTAAACCCTCATTACTAAACTCTAATAAAACATAATTAACCTAAACATAAATAATATATAGAAAAAATAATTTTTTTAAAATGGCATTTTTGTAAAGATTTCAAAAGTGTGGCATTTTTGTAAGGTGGCACTTGAAAAGTGGTATTTTTTAAAATTTCTCAAAAATCTATAATTAGTGGCATTTTTGCAAATGGACACCCCTAAGTGACATTCTTGCAAATGTACACACCAAAAGTGGTATTTTTGCAATTGTCCCAAATATGTTTGATCAAAATTGAATTTTATGACATCTATGCACAATATATATAATTTTGTACGTTTATATTTAATAAATATATTTTGATGTACGTTTATGACATCAAAATATATATCATTAGAATACACTTCTAAATATTAAAATCGATTAGAAAATATATTTAAGTATTTAATCCCACGCTTGGCGTAGGTCAAAATCTAGTATATTAAATAAGAGAACAAAGAAATCATTCAAAAAGAAATCCAGCTTTCAAAGAGTAAGAGACAGGGAGGGGGAGGCTTTCGAAACCAAACGAGACTAGGAGGAACATGGGAATTAGCACCATTCCTATGAGTGTTTTTGTATTGTCCTCATCAATGAATTAATGAGTTTCTTCGCCCTCCGAAGGACTCGTTTTCAGCTCATGGAGGAACCCTTATATATTCTATTTAAAAAAAAAGTCAAAAAAATCAAATGACAGAAGGATTTCGAATCCTTGGCTTTGCTCTAAGGATTTCAAGTCCTTTGCTTTGCTCTAAGGATTTTCAGTCCTTGGCTTTGCTCTAAGGATTTCGAGTCCTTGGCTCTAACTAGCTAAGCATCATCGGCTTGGTCAGCCTTTACCTAACCAACTATCAAATACTACGCACGCTCATCAAACAGCGTACTCAAATCTTTCTTCAGGATTTATAACGTACGCCAGAGCTAGAAAGTGGGCGCGGGTTCGAACCGCAGACAGAAGGATTTTCAGTCCTTGGCTCCCCAGAGCTACTACCTATCGCCCACTTGATGATCTATCAACGATCTTGCTTCTCTTATGAAATTGATAAAGCTGCGTCTTAGCGCTGTACCTTTCTTTCTCCTCCAACCGGATCCTTTCTTATTCTTATTCTTATTCGCGCGAGCGGAGCCTCCCTTATAGATAGATCGGGAAGCTCTTGAAGGTGGACCGAACTTTCTTGTCCATGTCTAAAAGTCAAAAAGGAAGTGGAATTATTGTGTTCAAGCAGAGCTTTGCCAAGAGTTCAATCTTAAGGCCGGTACCTATAAGGTAAGGAGTGAGAGGTTTCAAGCAGATGAGAAAGGTAGATCCTAGCCGCTTATCCTTAACTTAACAAGATGGCTCGGAGCAAGCTAAGTCTTACGTTATAGTGATAAGAGGATAAATGGGTAAATGGTTAGAAAACATAATATTGTTAAAGAATAAATATTTCTCTAATAAATTCCAGTTACGAATAATTTTGTCGTTGAAGGAAAATGTAAAATTTCTTTTTTGCTGAATAAGGAAACAAGATGTAAAATTTCCTTTTGTCATTGAAGCAAAATGTTAATTTTCTCTTAAGTTTTGAACAAGGAACCAAGAGAGAGACCTATGTATAAAGCATTAGGGCATAACAAAGGATCTACGCTTCATTAGAGAGGTTTCTTCCACACCATTAACAAACTAATCAAATAATAATCCAAGAAACCATGACAAATACTAATGTTGATGTTACTAAGCCTAGCCTTCTCCGTGCATGGTGGTGAGACTCCATATCAATATGATTTTTTTTTTTCCATTACTATATACAAGGATTATGAACTTTGTATTCGTCTTATGGTTCCACATGTCCCACTTGAGTCGATCAAATAAAAACCTTAAGGCTTTAAGGTTGTATCTTCATCTAAAAGTTTATGTTTCACCATATGTATGCGAAGAAGTTGAGGACGTCCTGAGTATTGAGAAATATACTCTTGGAAGTTGAAAAAGGGTAATATCTCCCATGTTCTGAGAGATAAAGAAAACACAAAAACGTTAACTTGTTATCCAAAAAAAGAAATATTTGCAATTAGCGGGGAAAAAACTAGCCTAATCCATCTTACTAGTACTAGAACAGACGTGAAGAAATCAGAATCAATGGGAGTATATACTATGAAGACTTATAGTAGATTTATATCCGAAATTTACTTACTAAAATATCCAGGAAAAACTAAAGATTCAGATGATTACATATTTGATCTTGTTAATTCCTCTTCTCTCACAAGAAAGAAGAAAAACTGAAACACGGAAACAGAAAGAACAAAAGAAAATAGACATGAAAACTTTTAAGACATACCTCTCTGAGTTTTGTTTTTCAAAAACTCAACTTTCTCCTTGAGATTCTCGAATTCGGTGACCAGATTCAACCGACGGTAGAATAAACCGACGGATTTGCTCACCAGTTTCACAAATTGACCAAACGTCACTGGATCTGCTTCTTAGAGTAGACTTAGAGTATATTACGATGTAATTGTTTGCAGACTATGGATATTAAGAGCACAGATTACGCACAAATTACACACACAAGAACCTTAAACGTTACTCATTATCTAAGAAACAAAAAAGAACAATCAGCGGGAAAAACCTACCCGTATTTACTTTTGCGTGTGTGCTTGTTTGCAGATTATGAAAATTAAGAGCACAAATTAGACACCCACAAGAAACTTAAACGTTACTTGTTATTGTTATACAAGAAACAGAACCTAGAATCAGTGGAAAAAAACTACCCAAAAATCCATCTTACTAGAACTAGAATAGACATGAAGCAATCAAAATACTGTGAAGATTTAGAATAGGCAGGGTCGGCCCTGAGGGCAAGCGGGCTAAGCCCACGCTTGCGGCCCAAATTTTTTTGAGTTTTTGCTTATATATATTTTCGGCCCCAAATTATACATAAATGTGTCTTTAGTTCAATTGGTTTATGGTCTTATAAAATAAAATGTAGGTGGAGGGTTCAATTCCCCTTAAGATCATTTTGTGGCCCTTAAATTCTCAGGGTCGGCCCTAAGAATAGGTTTCCATCTTCTTTACTAATTGCAATGTGCTTGTTTATATGTTTGATCGTTTGCGGATTAAGGAAATTAAGAGCACACACATACAAGAAACTTAATTAGTGGATTTCATATGCCGGAGAAATGTACCAGAGTATTAACCGTGATATTCTTCTCTTCTCGTTCCTCTTCTTCTTGCTATGACTTTCTCTCTCTCAAAAATTCTGTTTTTGTATCTTTCTTTCTTAGTGTAGAATACGACTTCTCTTTCTTCTCTTGTTCTTCTTGATCTGTAAAGCTATCTCCATTCATAGTAACTCAAGCGGTTTCTCAAAAAATAATATGATATAAATAATAATATAATATTAAATAAGTCTCTAAAAAGAAGATACTATTACGCATAATGCAATTTTCTGCGACAAATCTTCACAATAGAGACATTATGCTAAACGCAAAAATATCTTCTTTTATCCCCTCACGTCATGCTTGAGAGGAATATTTTGTTTTTCCACTTTTAGTTATTTTCTCTAATATCTTAAAAATTGTTTAAACTCGAATTTAAACCCTTTGTGTTAATTTTTCAGGAACTTTCCTTTTTCTAATATATTTCCTAATTCTATTTGACAAACAAACAAGCACACATATGAAACCTAAACTCAAGTATCATAGCGAGCCATTACAACAAACAAAACCTATCATGATAATGCAGCCGAAGAAGGAGATGATCGGTCCAGACGAAAAGACTTACTCCGATTCAAAGCGGCAGATGCTCGTCTCCGACCTGATTCCATTGGTCGTAGAACGCTTGAACTTTGAAGCTTTACATAAAGCAAGGTCAATCTCTTTAGATTGGTATTCCACTGCGGAATTAAGCATCAGACAAAACCCAACCCCATGGTCATTATGTTTTCGAGCAATAATGACGTTTCTTGTAAGTTGTTTGATCCTCATCATAACAAAACCTACTTAGTAAGAGTTCTAGGGTTTGGTTTCCATAAGAGTCAGTGTTTGGCGAATTCCGGTAGCTGGTTCTTGATGTTAGACCATAAAACAAATTTTCATCTTTTGAACATGTTTACTCGAGAGAGGATTCGTCTTCCGACCTTGGAATTAATTGATGGATGGCAGATGAGGTTCGATAGGGTCGGCAAGTCTGATTTCGTGGTGACCTTACGTGATGAAGCTTCTCGAATTTCGTCTATTAGTACTAGCAAAAAAGTTAGGATCCGCAGTGCGGTTTTGTGGGTAGATGAAAGAAGCATAGATTACTTTGTTGTGTGGTATTTTGATGGCTTTTTTGCATATTACAAGAGAGGAGATAGTAACAAGACCTGGAAAGTGCTTCGACATGAAAGTTGTGTCGATGTGGTGTTTAAAGATAGGAAGCTTTACGTGCTTGGTAGTCGAAACATCACTGTTTTTGATTTCTCCGTTGGTGATTCTCCAAAGGAATGTGCAAGTTTCCCACTTCCGGATTATTATCATCAAAAGTATTTCAACAATCTTGCTGTGACTTTGTCTGGAGAAGTTTTAATCATCTCAAGTATCGGGAAATCCTTCTACAGCTTCTACAAGATGGATCGTAATTCATCAGGATGGAGCGAAATAGAGTCTCTAGGTGACGAAGCATTGCTTTTGGATCAAGGAATAACTGTTGCAGCCAAAGATGGAGTTGTGAAAAATTGCATATATTTTAGTAATGATCAGTTTCGTAGATACGACGGGATGGGACTACCTGGCGATGATAACGGTCTTTGCGTCTACAATATTCTGTCTAAGAATGTAGTCCAAGAGTTTCCACATCTTACTGATTCATCGCCGTTACCTTTCAAGGATGCTCGTTGGTTTTTCCCCACTTTTGGTGGAAAATGGTTGTTTTAAAGCTATATCAAGTTTTGTCTTATGTTAAGAGTGAGTTGTTTTTTTTTTTTTTTTTTTTTTTTTTTTTTTTTTTTTTTTTTTTGTAAATTGTGGAACATGATGAGTTTTGCTATTTTTTTTTACATTTAAGTGTTTCGAATCGAAGGGATTTAAAAACCATACTCCAATTCCTATCAATGGCAACGTTGTACCACGTGTGTTGGTGTCTCAGGAGTTACATCTTTAGCTTGGCAATGCATCTTTATCTACAATCCATCAAGAACAGTCAAAACAACGTTCTGGCTTAATCCATCTGATCTCATGCGTTTCTGATTTTTTTGGTTATGTATATTTCTCTTATTTATTTATTAGTAATACTAGTGCGCGTTGCCGCGCGGAAAAATAAAATTCATAATATTAATTAGTAATATTTATCTTTTATTAATAAAGAGTAATGCACAAGAAAATAAATTTTATTAGTTTCACCTTCTAAAAATGAAAAAAGGCTTGCAACTTTTGTAGTGAATTCAAATTTACCCACATATAGTTTTTTTTTCGTCGTTTATCTCTTATATATTAATTGGAAAGTTATTTTTCGAAAAAAACTTGTGTCCTCACCAAATTCATTCTTATAAATTTAATATGATATGGCATGGTAAAAAATGTGACATGGCAATCCACTCAATAAAAATCAATTTCTGTTTGCTCACGTTTTTGGCCCAAATTTTCAAAATTATCCAGCCCAAAACCAGTTTTTTTTTTCTTTGTTTGGTCACGTTTTAGAGTCATTTTTTGGGTCACACGTCAATTATTAGCCCAACAATTGATCAAAGCACACAATTAAACATACTTCTATAGAATTCACTATATATAAGGGATCACGGCCAACAAAAATTTGAAACTGATTTTCACAACCTCTCAAACTGATTTTTTAAAAAAATGGAATTTCCATCAAAGGTAAAAAATATTATTTTCCAAAATATCATTGTTTTCTTATAATTTGTTTTTTTAGTTTTAGCTTCTTTTTAATCTCTTATATATTAATTGGATAGTGATTCATCTGCACAATCACTCTCACCAAAATAATTATGACATGGTTTATCAAAATTGTGACATGGCAATTTTGAATCAATAATAAACCTTCTACAATTAAATTTGTAATTGTTACCATAAATAAACCAAAAGAGTTTTTAATCAATATATTATATTGTAAAAATAAAATTATAGAACACTTTCATAGAATATATATTTTTTTGAAAATAATAATAAAGATTTACCAAATTTTTAAAAGAGATTTTGATATGTTTGTGAAAAAACTTTCCAAGTTTATAGCAACAAATATAATTATTTTTTTGAAATGTTTTTTTTTAACGTAAGACAATTTGAAAATAATAAAAAACATTTTTTAATTTGAAAGCAACAATTCTTTTTTAATCTATGTTTCATTTAAAATATTTATTATTATATATATTAATATTTTAAAATACTCCCTCCGTTTCAAAATATAAATTGGTTTGGAGGTTTTTCTATGTTTCAAAATATAAGTTGTTTTGATAATCCTAGGTACTTTTTAATTTTATTGACTATTGTGTAACCAATAGTATTTTGCAGTTACTTTTTTCATTGGTTAAATTATTTTTATTATATATATAAGATGATACTTTTTAGAAGAAAAGTAGTTTCTTAATATTCGCACTTTTAGTCAAAACAACTTACATTTTGAAACAGAGGGAGTATTAAATAATTTATTTGTATTCTAAATTCTACTTAAGATATTCGGACAACCTAAATTTAACATTTTTTTAATTCTAATGTATTAAATTATTATACATTTTGATTTGACATATTTACATATATAAAATTATTAAATGGTAAAAATAAATTTCTGAAATTCATATTATTAATAAAACGATATTATTGATAAAAAAAATTAACAACAAAAGAATCAACAACAATGTCTATAATAAAAATCAAAACAACTACATATTTTCCATTTTTAAAGACTAAAATTAAAAACAAAACTAAATAAATAATTTATCCGCATGTATGCGGAAGAATCACTTAGTATTTCATAAATAGACAAACGGTGCAAAGGTGTTAACCCATACAAGGTATGTACAAACCCAGTCGAGGTACAAATAAACCCATTTGAGGGTAAACCCATTGTAGGGTGAAAGAGACACTCTCAAACAGAAAGGTATGGTTACACGTGACCGGGTTAAATCTTCTGAAACTTAGAATTGCAATTGTTACCAAGCTGTCCGCATATTGCGACAGTTCGTGATAATTCCATTTTAGGGATACAATCCCAAAATTTAAAAGCTTGTACCCTGAGGGGATTAACAACCTTTGAACACTAACAAAAGACAATTATATAGCTAGCATACTACATTAAACCAAGGAACATATAATAATACAAGGAGAAACACGTGTGAAGTTTTTTTTTTTTTGTTGGAATGGAGGAGACAATGTCTCCCCTTATTTATTCATGAAGCTAAAAACATCAAACATAAACTGGTCTCAAAAGCTCATAACCACGAGCATCGTCCGACAGGATTGAAGCAACACAATTAGGCGGCGAGTCAAGCAAGTGAAAACCAAAAAGAAGAGAAAAAGCATAGTTCGCTAATCCGTCAGCAAGACGATTAGCTTCCCTATACACATGAGTGATACGGACAATCCAGTTCCTAGAAATGAAGCCATGGCACAACCGTACCAGGAACGACAAAGGATGAACGTCGCTAATCCCAGTCTTAAGATACCCAACCACAATCTCAGAATCCACCTCCAACTCAACCCGGGTAGCTCGTTTTTTCCAGGCTATGTATAACCCGTAGTATACCCCCCCATAATTCTGCCATCAGAGCCGAGCAAATCCCAATATTGAGCGCAAAACCCACCTGCCAACTCCTCGTCTCATCCCGCAGTACTCTCCCCGCCGTGGCCCTCCCCGGATTGCCTCGCGACGCATCGTCAGTGTTGAGCTTTAATCAGCCATTCTCCGGAGTTTTCCATGCTATCATACGGTCCTCTCGTAATAACCCTTCCCTTCCCGACCGTTGTATCAAGTTAGCCTCCAAAACCTCCTTAGCCAACTCTTTAATAAACTGAACTCGGTCCCTACATTGACCATTCTTACCAAATACATTACCACACCTTCATTTCCACCCCCACCATATCGCCATACAAAACAAAGTAGGCCACCCCGCGATCCCTTCTGTCTCTTCCCGTAAGTTCTCGTACAACCATTCTAATAATGAAGAGGAGAAAAAACGCTGTCGCTTTCTTACCGGGACCACTCGAAGCCAGATACCCTCCATTGTCGGGCAATCCCGTAGTATGTGTATTATAGATTCCTCACCCCCTCGCACTCAGTCTAAACCGTATATCTTCAGACACATGGGGCACAATCCTTTCCCACGACCAGCCTGTACACTCACCCCACAAATCTCTTTACCATCTCGTCCGCTCTACCCTCCGGCACATCGGCTATTATCATCTCCATCAAAGTATCATTAGTCAACCACTTGTCCTTCCAAAAACGTACATCTCTTCCATCCCCCCACACCCACCTTTGTCCCATTAAAATCACTTCTCGGATACCATAAGCCACACTCCTCCAAGTAGAGGACCAATTACTTTTTGGTATTGTCCAAGAAATCAGTTTCGTGTTCCCAACTTTATACTTACTTCGCAAGACTCTCGCCCACAAACTGTCACTATCATGCAATAAGCGCCAGCCCATTTTCGCAATCAAAGCCTTATCCATATCCTTTGCTTTGCGGATTCCCAATCCCCCTTCTTCCTTCGGCAAACACATCCTCCTCCACGCTATAAGATGTTGTTTTCGTTTCTCCCTAGTACTCCCCCACAGAAAAGAACGCGACACCTTATCCAGCTCCTCTAATAGCCCTGCGGGCATAGATATAACACTCATTGTATGCACCAGAACAGATGATAACACCGCCTTCGTGAGTGTTATTCTACCCGCGAGACTCAGACATCTCCCTTTCCAACCAGCCAGCTTAGAAGAGACCCTCTCCAGTACTTCCCCAAACGTTGCTTTATTTAAACATTTCTGTAAAATAGGCATCCCAAGATATTTGCCCAACTCTGTTGTAGCCTTAATTTCACTCTCCTCCGTAATAAGCTTTCGTAAATCTCTTGACACATTTTCAAAGAAAATATTTTAGACTTCTCCAGACTAACTTTCTGATCCGAGGCATTGCAAAACTTCTCAAGTACTCTCCTAACTACCCGTACCTGAGCAACAGAAGCCTCAGCAAAAAGAATTAAATCGTCAGCAAAACAAACATGGGAAAGCAGCGGGCCACCTCGGGATAACTGAATCGGTTTTCACTCCTTGCACCCGATCGAACCTTCAATCAAATGACATAGTCGTTCCAGACACAACACGAACAAATATGGGGATAGAGGGTCTCCCTGCCGTAATCCCCTCATCAGCTTAAAAGATTATGTTTTCTCCCCATTCCACAATACACTCATCGAGGGGCCTGATACACATTGCATAATCCATCTCCTCCACACATATGAGAATCCCGCCTCTATAAGGGTGTCTTCCAAGAAATCCCACCTTATACGATCATATGTCTTCTCCAAATCTAGCTTAAGTAACATCCAGCCCTTACATCAAACACGTGTGAAGTTTGAAAACACACATATAGGGTCTAAATGGTAACAGCGGAATCTGGCTGAATTTTGCTGAATTGCTGAATCTTGCTAAATTTTTAGTAATTTCTTGCGGAATCTGGCAGAATATCTTGAAATGTAAATGGTAATAGTTGAACCTAGTTGAATCTGGCTAATTTTTTTAAAAAATTATATATATATATATATATATATATAAACCTATAAAAATTAGATAAATAATTTTATTAGTTACATAAACTAACAAAATATTAACTTTTACGATTATATTTAATAATTTTATCAAACATAAAATAACAACATAATTTAACGATAGATTTGCAATTCAAAAAATTAAAAATGAATTTATCTTACAAATAGAGTAAATTAATCCAAAGTTTTGTTTCAATAAAATTTACGCTAATTGTTGAACTTTCTGTTCAGAAAAAATATTCTTATATTTTCTTTAAATTATATTAGTGCAAACAATTACAAAAAATTGAATTGACCCAAATCAGAAAAATTAAACTTAAAATACATAAACACGAACTTTGTTTTAAAAGTAATAAAACTACCTAAATTATCTAAAAATTCTATAATTATAATAATTATCAAAATATTTTCAAACAAAAATATCTATAAATTATCCAAAATTATTTGTAATCACATGAAATACCCAAATATGATAAAGCCTATACGTGTTTGATAATGATTTAAAATATCAAAATCATATATATTATATCCATATTATCCGATTCATTTACAAAAAAAAATTCCGATGTACTTTTGCTCTCCTAATTATTACTTTATAACTCAAATATTCGCTCTTATCAAACCTATGATCCTAATTAAACATATTTATACGTCATTTGGTGTTGGAAAAATTGTTGAATCTAACTGAATCTGGCAGATTTGTTTTACATAGCAAATGGTAACTGAGGAATTGCTGAATCTAGCTGAATCTGTCTCAATCTGTTTTATATGTCACCATTTATAGCCATAGTTTATTTTCTGTCTCATTCAAAGCCTAAAACATTTTTGCCCAGAGATCTTTGGTCATACTCTATTCTTAACAACGCATATTTTGTTTCGCGATGCAAACGATACTAACAACAAATAACCAAAAAGTTCTTCTTCTTCTTACTATTTTAAATTCAGTTGATCTTTGGTCATACTCTATTTATCAGTGTTAGTCTCGTGATTTGTCTCGTTTTATCCGTTCAGTTAACACAAAACTAAAATTTCATTGCACAAGTCTCTGCCATCACTTTCAATACACATATTTTAAATCTTCGATCTGCCCTTAGGATCACAGTTCCATCTTGCCAATTTGTCATTTTCTATTCAATTTTCGTGATTGGTTTTCCATACATATAAGCTTGTTTAATGATTACTTAAATAAAAATATAAACTTAAATAAAACATAAAAACTGAAGACTAAGATCAGGTTACCATAGAAAAGTTGTATATATAGAATTGATAATATATGATTGTAAGAATTAAAAGCCTATGCCTTATGGTTTGTGAGAGGCAGGTTATCAATTTCGCTGGTTATGGATGTGCCGATGTGCTCGAAGAGCTCTTAAAGATTATTATGCTTGTTTTTAATCTATGTAAATTTAGAATTTGATGGCTCAGGTAATCCTAACGAGAGGTAGTCCACAGAAGTCCGAGACAAAAAAATAGAAATAGAGTGTCAATAGAAAGAGATTATAAAACTACAATAACAAGTTCCAAAACTAAAAAAAGAAAGAAAAATTTCAACAATTCTTCAAGCGTGCGGTCTCAATAACAACAATATAAGAAGGAAAGCATCATGAAACATGAACAAACCAAGTGAGACAAGCATTCAACATCAATTCCACAGTCCCAAAATTATTTCCAATTCTCCGATTCTACTATTCATGGCCAAAAAGTTTATCCAAAAATTCAAATTCCAAGTTGAATCATGCCACAAATAAATAAATAAAAGTAGGAGGGACACCATTTCTAAAAATTATGAAATCTACAATCCTAAATAATCAGACAAAACCCAACCCCATGGATCATCCTTTTTTCGAGCAATTATAATGATGTTTCATTGTTTGATCCTCATCACAAAAAAACCTACTTAGTAAGAGATCTCGGATTTGATTTCCATAAGAGTCGTTGTTTGGCCAATTCCGGTAGCTGGTTCTTGATGTTAGACCATAGAACAAATTTGTATATTTTGAATCTGTTTACTCGGCAGAGGATTCATCTTCCGTCCTTGGAAACAATCAATGGAGGGCAGATAAGGTTCGAGAGGGTCAGCGAGTCTGATTTCGTGGTGACTTTTGGTCACAAAGTTTCTATTAGTAAAAGCAACAAAGTAAGAATACGCAAAGCGGTTTTGTGGGTAGATGAAAGAAGCAAAGATTACTTAGTTGTATGGAACTTTGATAGCTCTTTTGCATATCACAAGAGAGGAGATAATAATGAAAGCTGGAAAGTGGTTAAACCTTTGAAAAATGAAGGTTGTGACGATATGGTGTTTAACGATGGCAAGCTTTACAGGCTTGGTGGTAGAACGATCAATGTTTTTGATTTACGGTGGTGATTCTCCAATGGTATGTGCAAGCTTCAAATTATCTCCAAATTGTCGAGGTTATCGCCACAACAATCTTGCTGTGACTTTGTCCCGAGAAGTTCTGTTCGTTGAAAATTGGGGGGTATACTCCTTCCACATCTACAAGATGGATCCTGAATCATCAGAATGGAGCAGAATCGGTTCTCTTGGGGACGAAGCGTTGCTTTGGGATCAAGGAATAACGGTTGAAGCCAAAGATGGAGTTATGAAGAATTGCATATATTTGAGTAAGTATCAGTTAAAAAGACACTCTAATTGGGATAGACCACCCAACGATGATAACGGTATTTGCATCTACAATTATCAAAACCCAAAAGAAGTCCAAATGTTTCAACATCTTTCTGATTTCTCCTCGTCATTACCTTTCAAGGATGCTCGTTGGTTTTTCCCAACTTTTGGTGGAAAATGGTTACTTTAAAAGCTATATCAAAAGTCCTCTTTTGGTAAGGGTGGATTATTATTATTCTTGTATTTTGTTTTTTGTGGAACAAGAGTTTTGCTAGTTTTATATTCCCTTTGTTACATGAAGATTGATTGTTGTTCCACAAAGATTGATGTTCTAGCATTTTTTATTGATTAATATTAACAAATTGTAAACTTTAAAAAATATTAAATGAGGATATTTGAATTTATAAAATAACTATTGGTTCATAGTTGTTGAAAAAAGTTTACTTTAATAAATAAACACAATTTATTGTTTTTTAATTTGTGTGAAACTACTTCAATCTTCATAGAATGGAGGGAGTATTCTAGTGTTTCGAATCAAAAGGTTTGAAAACCATACTTCAATTTTTATCTGATCTAATAGAATATAAACTTTTTATATTTGTTACTTTGAATTGAAAACTATAAATTTATTGACTCATGGTCAACTGTTTCGATATCCGAAAGTAAAGTTTTGGGTTCGCTTTAAACAAATATTAGTAAGTAAACGAATTGTATAATAATGTTGAACTACATTTTAATGGACCTATGTTATATAGTTCCACAACATTTTTTTCAACTTGAGATAATAAAAGTTAAGAATCCATTTTATTAACACTAGGATTTAAAAGAACATTCAACTACATTTTAAAAAAAAGATTTTGCTAACAAATCCAAAAATACAATTTATTTCCAAAACACATACGAACATAAACTCATAATCATCTTTAAAGGATATTAAAACATTATTTATTATCAATTCTCTAAACAGTTTTTCTGAAAAGATGCAACTTTTAGCGATGACCATAAAGCGGTTACTTCGAAAAAAAACTACTCTTGACAAAACGGTTACAACGACGTAACTCTTGACAATAGCAGTTTTAACGAAAAGATGCAACTCTTGCAAATAACCATAAAACGATTTTTTCGAGAAGATGCAACCCCTCAAAATAATCATAATGCGATTTTTTGAAAAAAAACGGAAAAAACTAAAACATATATATATAGGCTAAACGATTTTTCTGAAAAGACACAACTTTTAACGATAACAATAAAGCGGTTAATTCGAAAAATAACTACTTAGGGCATTTCCAACCCCACACCAAATCTCACTCCAAATACCATTTTGGAGTAAAATGTTCTCCAACCCAACTCCATATTCAACTCCAACATGGTGTAAACCCATTTTTTCCTTCAACTATGGAGTAATCTTATTTTTTACTCCATTTTAGAGTTGTATTTTTTAATTTATAGGATAGTCCTTCAAATTTCAAATAATTTTGTTATTTTCGTTTTTTTCAAATTTTTACAATAAAACACATTTGAAATAAACAATCTTACGTTGTAGTACAACATAACATCAAGTTATATTAAATAACTATTTTATCTACATAAAATAAAATGCAAATAGCATATATTTGATAGAATAATTAAAAATATGGGGTTAATTTGTAAATTTTATAGAATATAGGTATAATTAGCAATTAATCAAAAATAAGAAAAAAGAATAACTTGGAATATTTTTTGTTGTGTAGAAAGTGGAGTAATACATTGGAGCAAAATTCAATCCCATTTTGGAGTTACTCTATTTTGGAATAAAAAATGGAGTGATACATTGGAGATGCTCTTAGCGGTTATTTTAAAAAAAACACAATTTTTGACAAAATAGTTATAATAAAAAGACACAACTCTTGACAAAACGATTACAACGAAAAGACGCAACTATTTGGGATGTTTCCTAATGATCTTGATGTTAAACGATTACAACTGTTCGATCCACGCTCACCGCACCAATTTGATAAGAAGAACACCAAAACTTTATTGATCAAGAGGAAAGCCAAATTCTCTCAAGTCTCCTCAGAACTTGAGAGAACTCCCGATACAATGAACCAAGACACTTCTTCGATCCCAAGCCAAGACTCTAATTGACCCAGAGTATCTATTTATATTTATAGAACTCTTTACATTCACCAATTCACTCTATATACAAACTTTAACCAATCAACTAATCAATTACTCTTGAGCTGCATTCTTCTCTTCACTGATCTTCTGTCCCTTCTTCCATCCTCTAGCGTAAGCTCTCCATGGTTTCGCCCTACCAGAATCAAGGAAAGGGATCTCTCCACGACACAGTGTATATTGATAACCTGGAGCAGATATAGATTTTGTTACCATGATTAGTAAGGCAATTTGGAGGGTTTAACACATTTGAACATTGCTAAACAAAGCTCACTGTTTCCGCGTCTCTGCTCCTCCGCTTCATGGAGACTTTAAAGATGTAATCTGGAAAATTAAAAGGTTCATGTTTTGTTTGCTTAGAGAGCCAAACCCACATTATATTCTAACTAATCAAAAAGAGCTCAAATACTTATTGAAATACATAAAAGTAGCGATTTTTCATTTTTGTCCCTGTAAACTTTCACCATACAACTATCCAAGCTAGGAACTTCAGGCACACTACTAGCTGCTTCGGTTGGAATATCACCGAAACACTACATTTGAGACTCTAACTCAGCATCAATAGCCTGCCAAAATCGTCCACAATCACTACACTATAAAACAATTTAACAAAAATGATAAATTATTGTGATGTCGAAAGTCTTACATTCACGGATTTTAGGTCAGCCGGCCCTGTGAGGAGTCAAAAACATAATGAAATCCGTCGAATGTGATCCATAAGTTGAAAACTAGTTCACTATGAGAATGTCTTCTGAAAAAATCCACGACAATTGGACAATCTAGAATAATATCTTGAATTTAAAGAGATTTTTTTTGTCTTTTGTCGTTTATCTATTCCAAACAACCAAAAGTAACATGGAACATTAGTAAAAATATCGTAATCTCAAAAACATAGCAAATAGCCAGAGGCAAAAGGTAAAAACTAGATAGCATTTGTATTGTTTTACGACCCCATTGGGAATCTTGTTGGTTGCATATTTCTTTGTCAAGTCGTTCAATACTTTTCAATTTTATACAACGTTGCATGCAAGAGGGGGTAAGAAATAACGTTCTTCGACTTCTCAAATGTGATTCATCTATAACCTAATACACGGCAATATGTGTATCATGAACACATATAATGAACGAAATTATATCCAGAAAATATAAATTTTGCTTTGTTATGGTACTCTCCCACTACAAGAAAACTAAGCAGTTTCCGACGGACATATTGGTCGGAATTCCGTCGGAAACAGGTGTTTCCGACGGAATTCCGACCAATATGTCCGTCGGGTACAGGTGATCGGAAATGAAATATCGGTCGGAATCCGTCGGAAATTTCCGCAGATTTCCGACCGTTTTCCGACGGATTTGGTAATTTTTTAAAAAATTAAATTATTTATTATTTAATCTATTAATAATTTAAATTACGAAATAATTTAAATAAAAATATTAAATTATATTGAAAATATTCAGAAATATTCAGAAGTAATTTAAAGTATTCAGAAATATTCAGAAGTATTTTAAACGTAAATTACAAAACAAAACTAAAACCGAAGAGAAAATCTAAAAATGAAAATCTGGGAATTTGCTCCTCATGAAAGCCTTCATTCCTTCAAGGCTCTCTTTTGTTGCGGCGTTCTCAAGCTTCAGTTCTTCAACTTCTTCGTCTTTCTTCTCAAGTGCTTCTTTGAGACCGGCTACTTCGTCATACAGTCCGGGATTGGTCGCGGAAGAAGAACTAGGCCCAAACCTAGTTGCTACATTCCCTAATCCAGGACGACGACCCTTGCGCAATGGGGTTTCCTACGGAAAATGAGATGCGTCAATATGGAAAATTAAAAAAAAAAAAACATCGACATATAATTAAAATGTAACAATACCTGGAGGACCATTTCGTTGACTTCGTCGACGGACAACTCACACTGGTTCGAAGAAGAAGAACCATCCAAACCTTGAGAGAGAGTCATTTGCGTAAACCGCTCTTCCTTTCTCTTCTCCACCTTATCGACGATTTCAGCAATGTTCGGATAATCGATCTTCCCGGTTTTTTTGCTCGTGTGTGTCCGTTTCATCAAAGCAACTAAATCTGGAACCACACCGCCAGATTCTTGAATCTGCAAACGTTTCATAAATATTGTAAATGTGAAAGATAACAAAAATAATTTATAAAAATTTCCATGCACTTACCATCTCGTCCTCCCGCGCTAAGAAACTCGTAGCCCCAGAGTTGTGAGTATCTCGAGGATTCTTCTTACGGTTTTCCGAGTTAATATTTGCAAGCTTTTTTGTTGCCGGATCAGCCCAATACGCCTGCAATCCCAGCCAAACATCCTCGTTCAAGTTACGCGGTTTGTCATCCCCGGTCTCCCATTTTTCCTTCCACTCGTTCATGTGTCCCGAGTAACTATCCGACGCCATCTTGTAGAACGCATCCCTAACTTGTCCCGTCAAACTAGGATGCCAATCAAAATCTTGCTACATTATTGAAAACAAAAATTATTAGTAACTATAAAATGATTTTTAAATATTATAATTTTTTTATTAATTAAATACATACCCTAAAAGTTCGGAACCACAACTCTTTCTTACTTTGAGGCATTGCGTTCCACGTCTTATAAGGATGTTTGAGGAGTGCACGTATCATCTTCAAAAATGATTTTGAAATCTTATTTTTCTTACCGAACCTAAAAACATGAAAACAATGTGTTAGTAAAAAAATCAAATTTAGTATTAATTTTAACAGACCATACAAAATTTAAATTATCTTACCAAGTCGATTGGCCTCGACACATTGGGTCGAGTTTAGGAATGTTCTCTCGGCCCGGTTGAGTCAACAACTCTTCGATCGTGAGTTGTTGTTGGTTGGAGCTTTGACTGTCCGGAATATGAGATGGGCTCGGGGGGTTTGGGGCTGGGGGGTTTGTGTTGTCGCTCTGTGCACGATTCGGGAGGTTAACAAGTCTACGGAAATCTCTCATCGACCTGCATAATTCATATTTCATAATTCCAAACATCCTAAACATTCCAAACATCCGAATTCCCAAATCATATTTCATAATTCCAAAAATCACAATCCAAAAATCCTAATTCACAAATAATAATTCATATTTCGTAATTCCAAAGATCCTAATTCAACAAATCCTAATTCCCAAATCATATTTCATAATTCCAAAAATCCTATTCCAAAAATCCTAATTCATATTTCAATTATTCCAAAAATCATAATTCCATAAATCCTAATCCAAAAATCCTAATTCATATTTCAATTATTCCAAAAATCCTAAAATTTCCTAAAATACAAAATTCATAATTTCATAATTCCAAAAATCCTAATTCAACAAATCCTAATTCCCAAATCATATTTCATAATTCCAAAAATCCTAATTCATATTTCAATTATTCCAAAAATCCTAAAATTTCCTAAAATACAAAATTCATAATTTCATAATTCCAAAAATCAAAATTCCAAAAATCATAATTCCAAAAATCATTATTCCAAAAATCCTAATCCAAAAATCCTAATTCATATTTCAATTATTCCAAAAATCCTATAATTTCCTAAAATTCACAATTCATAATTTCTAAATTTTTATAAAAATTCACAATTCCCCTAAATCAATCAAAATCTAACAAAATCTAACAAAAATCCAAAATCTAACAAAATCTAAATCCAAATTAGAACACATACATGTTTCCAATTGGTGGGTTGAGGAGGAAGAGACGGCGTGGGTGGAGGAGGAAGAAGTCACGGCGGTCGGTGGAGGAGGAAGAAGAGCCGACGGCGGTCGGTGGAGAGAGAAGGACCGGCTTGGTGGAGAGAGAAGGACCGGCACAGCTTGAGAGAGAAGGACCGGCGCCGAGTACTCGTAACCGGCGGAAGATCTGCGGAGGAGGAGAGAAGAAGAAACCGACGCAAGAAACTAGATCTGCGGAGGAGAGAAGAAGAAGAAAACATGTGAGATATTTATTTAGTATTTGCGACGGATTTAATTAAATCCGTCGCAAATCCGTCGGAAATTTATAATTTCCGACAGATATTTCGGTCGGAAACTATAAAATACACAATTTTATTTAAAATTTTTTTTATTATAACAATTTTATGAAAACAATTTTTGATTATAAAAATTTTATTATAACAATTATAACAATTTTAACAATTTTATAACAATTATAACAATTTTCGGACGGATTTGGAATTATAACAATTTTTAAACCAATTAAAACAATTTTAACAATTATAACAATTATAACAATTTTAACAATTTTATAACAATTATAACAATTTCCGGACGGATTTGGAATTATAACAATTTTAACAATTTTAACAATTTTATAACAATTATAACAATTTCCGGACGGATTTGGAATTATAACAATTTTTAAACCAATTTTAACAATTTTTAAACCAATTATAACAATTTTAACAATTATAACAATTTTAACAATTTTATAACAATTATAACAATTTTCGGACGGATTTGGAATTATAACAATTTTTAAACCAATTATAACAATTATAACAATTTTTAAACCAATTTTAACAATTTTAACAATTATAACAATTATAACAATTTTCGGTCCGAATTATATAAAGTCAGCTTAGAAATTTTAAATTAAAATATATTACAAACACAAATTAAAATTTTTTTTAAAAGACAAATATATTTATAATCCGTCTGAATCCGATAAATAATCTGAAGATGCTGAGTCCGATTCTTGGTCAAACTCCCCAATCTCTTCCTCTGAATCCTCAAATATAGCATCTTCTGCGTCCGGCGGTGCTCTGTTGCAAAGGTTCGGTATCTGCTACCCCATCTACCCTTCCTCTTGGGTTAATTGATGTCACCGTAATCCATGGATCTTGTTTGTTTCGTACTCGAGGGTATGGAATATATGATACTTGGTTTGCTTGTGAGGCAAGGATGAATGGATCGTATTTTTGAAGTCTCTTCCTCGAATGTACAGATGTAACACCAAACTCGTCTTGTCGAACACCGGTAAAAGGATCATACCAATCACAGTCGAAGACAACGCACCTCAAATCGAGTAAGCCGGGATAATGAACCTCCAATATTTTACGCAAGACACCATAGTAAACAAGATCACCGGAATGTGATGAAATTCCAGAATTAGAGGTGCACCTTCGGTTCATTTCTCTATGGATCTTAAAAGCGTATCCGCGGGTGCAGTACATCGGATATGACATAGCAACCGATGTTAGGCCGGACGACAGCTCCTCTAACCACGTTGGAAATTGATGGCCATTAGATTTCCAATGCGAGATCTACACGAGACAACAGTTTTCCATTATTACACGAACATTTAAATATTTTACATAAATCAAGCGTCAGAAATTTTTTCACTTACGTAGAATGGTAACCACTGGTCAAATTCAGAACTTTTTAGCACATTCAATTCATCTTCTGTGTAAAGTGGATTTTCTTGGCGTAATTGGTCCATGTAAATGCTGAAAAAAACATATCATCATTATTTATTTATTATCATAAAAAGAAAGTTGTGAATTATTTAATTTGTAATTAAAAATACCTCTCGTATGGCATGACTTCTTCGCAATTTGTGAGAATGTACATATGCAAGTGTTTTTGCTCCTCAGATGAAAGCCTCCTTGATTTTGCTTTCCCACTTAGTCGGCCGACTTGTGAGAACATATGTGGGACATAAGCTGGATAAATGGGTTTTTCTCCTCTATCATCGTAACGCCCTGGTTTTTGACTCTTTGATTGGGCTTTTGAAGGGAAGTAGCTTACCACAAAGTTAGATGTTTCCTGGTTGATGCTTTGAGCAACAATTGAACCCTCTACTTTGCTTAAATTTTTGACTTTTTTCTTCAGATGGAACATATAACGCTCGAACGGATACATCCACCGATATTGAACAGGGCCACCAAGAGCAACTTCCCGAGGAAGATGGACCGGAAGATGTTCCATAACATCAAAGAAAGACGGTGGAAATATCTTCTCTAGATTGCAGAGGATCATTGGTATCTTCTCCTCCAAATTGCGTATCCCGTCCACTGTAACGGATCTCGTGCATAAATCTCGGAATAAAGCACCTACCGCTGCATAGATCAAATATAATTTTTTAATATACAGTAGATATATTAAAATATATGTGATAATGTAAATTGATTTAAATTCCCAAAATTTACCTGCAATTGCTTGATGGACGTTTTTTGGTAGGAGCTCTTCAAAGGCAAATGGAAGGAGGCGTTGCATGATAACATGACAGTCATGACTCTTCAGTCCAATAAACTTTCCTTCCCCCATATCAACACAATTACGAAGATTAGACGCATATCCATCTGGGAATTTAACATGATGCGTAATCCACTCAAAGAACTCTTTCTTTCCTAAACCATCCAACCTGAAGACCGGGATAGGACCTTTTCCATTCTCCATGACATGTAGTTCCTTTCGAGAACATATACCGGGCAAATCCAATCTAGACTTCAAATTATCTTTGGTTTTCCCTTGCACATTGAGCACTGTATTGATGATGTTATCGAAAAAGTTCTTCTCAATGTGCATGACATCTAGATTATGCCGCAAGAGATGATCTTTCCAATATGGTAAATCCCAAAAAATACTCTTCTTATGCCAATTATGTTGTTGCCCATAACCGTCAACATGATCATGCCCATTACCACCACAGTAAGCCGTAGTCATAACACCAAAATCACGAAACTGAGTCATAATATAATCACCATTTAACTGGGGGGGGGGGACGATCGTGAAGCACTTTTTTTTTCTTTGTAAACAACGTGGTGCTCCTCCGGTACGGATGATCAGCTGGTAAAAAACATCTATGACAATTAAACCAACACGCCTTTTTGCCATGCTTTAATTGGAATGCATTAGTGTTATCTTGACAGTACGGGCATGACAACTTTCCGTGAGTTGTCCATCCAGATAACATTCCATATGCTGGGAAATCGCTTATGGTCCACATAAGCACAGCTTTCATCGTGAAGTCCTGATGGCATGAAATATCATATGTTCGAACACCATGCTCCCATAACTCTTGCAATTCATGAATCAATGGTTGCAAGAAGACATCAAGCGAACGCTTCGGATGGTCTGGACCGGGAACAAGGATTGTGAGGAATAGAAACTCTCGCTTCATGCACAAAGTTGGAGGCAAATTGTAAGGTGTGACAATGACTGGCCACAATGAATATTTCCTCCCATGCTTCCCAAAGGATTGAAACCATCCGTTGATAACCCAAGGTATACATTTCGTGGCTCTTCTGCAAAACTAGGATACAATGATTGGAAATGTTTCCATGCACCTGCGTCTGAGGGATGCGCAATTTCTCCATTAAAGGTATGCTCTGCATGCCATCTCATAGGACCGGCTGTGCGCTCTTTAACCGCTCGGCTAACGGCAAATACCACATCCTCTTAAACGGTACTCGACCTCTACCACTTGTGTCTTGAAACCGCGGTTGGCGACAAAACCGACATTTCAACCGGTCGCCATCCTCTCTCCAATATATCATACAGTTGTTGATGCACACATCTATCATTTCATACGACAAACCAAGCCCGGATACAAGTTTTTGTATCTCGTAGTATGAACCCGGGTGAAGATTATCTTCGGGCATAATATCTTTCACATAATCAGCTATCGCATCCATACAATCCTCTGACAAATTCCAATCAGTCTTTATACTCATCATTCTGTATGCAGAGTATAAAGATGAAATACCCTCTTTGCAACCAGCATATAACGGATCAGTTGATGCATCTACCATATCAAAGTACCTTTGGGCATCTAAAGTTGGTCCTTCGGATCCATCCTGAAAAAACGAAGGTATATTCTCCCGATAGGCTTCGTTAACCATTTCTTCCATACCTACATTTTCATCTACTTCCGGTATTGGTTCCTCTATCATATCCGCACTAGTACTAGCATAATTCCCCATTGAACCATCTTCACCATGCAAATACCATATCTTATACCCCGGCATAAATCCGTCTCTATAAAGGTGTTGTAATACAAAACGCCCAAATTTCTTTTTACAATTCCGACATTTAGAACAAGGGCACGATATTTTACCTTGATCTTCTATGGTTTGCGGTTGGTTTAATGCAAGATTCATAAATTGTTGAACTCCATCGACAAACTCATCCGTAAGTAAACCCGTCTCTGGATCATGAGAAAATCTATCCATCCACGCTCGAAAATATTGAGGGGGGTTTGAAGGAGCCATTTTTATGTGTTTTTCTTCCAATTTTCGTAAGTGAAAGAGGAGGAGGAAGAAGGTGTGATCTGTTTTTAAAAATAATCTGGGAAATTTCCGACGGATTTCCCACCGAAATTCGGTCGGAAATTCAAATTTTTAAAACGGTAAAAATGGCTCCAATTTTTCCTACCGATTTCCGACGGATTGAATTTCCCACCGTTTTCCGACCGAATTTTCCGATGGATTTCCGACCGATTTCCGACCGATATTGCAACCGTATTGCGACGGGAATTTTTCCGTTGGAAATTTCCGACCGATTTTGGACCAGTCGGAAAACGATCGGAAATCCGTCGGATTTCCGTCGATAATTTCCGACCGAATGTTCTCCGTCGGAAATTCGGTCGGAAAATACCTTTTTTTCTTGTAGTGTCCGGATCTGAATTGATTTATCACAAATTCTTAATTTAAAAGCACTTTTGTTAATTTTTTATTCATTACAACTAATAAACTGAAAACCAAAACAGAAACCAAAAAACAAAAAAAGTTAAGCTCCTAGGGTTTTCCATTGGATTTTTCCAAATTAAATAGGAAAATTTTATTCGATAACCCTCCCTGGTTTGTTCACAAACTTCCACCAACCTCGTAGTTCTTGCACTCCGATGCATAGCCACGGTGCAATCTTGACGGCTACAAACCATAGCAAACAAAGCCCCAAGTTCATACCGATGTATAGAGCCAATTGAGTAGAAATAAAATAGAGGAGGTGGAGCAAAACACCCTAGCCAAAGATATGAGCCAAGAGTCCAAAGAAGGAGTCTCCTTCACAGGCGCTCACTTCCGTAATTGCAAAAACCCAACATAAGCAACTAATTAGGCCGAAAATGATATAGAATGGGAGAAATAGCCAAATTCCTAAAGCATCTATTACGTCAAAGGGAATATTGTGTGTTCTCATATAAAAGATCGCTTCAATGTTGAGGATCATAATGATGCTACTCATAGCAACATCGAATCGTAGTTTCTTGTTCATCCTGCAACCAAAACCATTATAAGAGGATTAGTTTCGATTTATTGAATCAATTACATAATATATATCTATATATAATAGCAAATCCAAAAAAAATGAATATTTTTTATTGTGTCTTCTTTAAAAACCATCTTCTATTTATAGGTTTTTGCTAGAGCAGAGTTTTTTTTTCAAAATAACCGCATTATGGTTATTTTGAAGGGTTGTGTCTTCTCGACAAAAACCGTTTTATAGTTATTTGCAAGAGTTGCATCTTTTCGTTGAAACCGCTTTGTCAAAAGTTACGTCTTTTCAAAAAAAAATGTTAAGTAGTTATTTTTTGATGTAACAGTTTTATGGTTATCGCTAAAAGTTGCGTTTTTTTCAGAAAAATCGTTTAGCCTATATATATATATATGTTTTAGTTTTTCTGTTTTTTTCAAAAAACCGCATTATGGTTATTTTAAAAGGTTGCATCTTCTCGAAAAACCACTTTATGGCTATTTGCAAGAGTTGTATTTTTTCGCTAAAACTGTTTTTGTCAAGAGTAGCGTCTTTTCGTTGTAACCGTTTTGTCAAGAGTTGTGTCTTTTCGAAAATAACCATTAAGTAGTTATTTTTTGAATTAACCGCTTTATGGTTATCACTAAAAGTTTCGTCTTTTCAGAAAAATAGTTTAGCCTATATATATACATGTTTTAGTTTTTTTTTTTTCAAAAAACCGCATTATGGTTATTTTGAAGGGTTGCATCTTCTCGAAAAAACAGTTGTATGGTTATTTGCAAGAGCTACATCTTTTCATTAAAATCGTTTTTGTCAAGAGCTGCGTCTTTTCGTTGTAACCGTTTTGTCAAGAGTTGTGTCTTTTCATTATAATTATTTTGTCAAAAGTTGCATCTTTTCAAAAATAACCGTTAGTTATTTTTTGAAGTAACCGCTTTATGGTTATCAATAAAAGTTGCGTCTTTTCAGAAAAATCGTTTAGCCTACATATATATATATATATGTTTTAGTTTTTCTGTTTAAAAAAAAAACTGCATTATGGTTATTTTGAAAGTTGCATCTTCTCGAAAAACCCGCTTTATGGTTATTTGCAAGAGTTGCATCTTTTCGTTAAAACCGCTTTTGTCCAGAGTTAAAGATCTTTCTAAGACTAGGCAAAAGAAATTAGACTTTGTTTCCTATTTAACATCAAAGGTCTTGATACTATTTGGGATGTAAAGCCTCTTATGAATGGAGATGAAATCATCGAAGAAGTTCAAAACAGAGGAGGACCGGTAATCGAAAAGAAAGATAGAGGTCCCATTATCCGTGAATGGGTAAGGCTTCAAACTGGCTTGCTTTTGATTGGTAACACGCGGAATGGTGGAATGATTCCATTCCGGATAATCTAATATAATATTTTAAATTTTTCTCTAAGTGAAGTTTTGAGAGGCTGACACTTGTCACTTTTGGTGTTAACAATTTTTTATTTTTAGTACTTTATTTTTACTTAATTTTGACATTTGTCCCTCTAGATTTTAGAATTTTTGCATTGATTCTTTAAAATAAAAAGGTGATATCAATATATTAACTAAAACTAAACATTAAATTAACATCAAATTATCTTCATAAATTAATTAAAAATATATAAATTATATTCTAATAGATAATTGTTTTTTTTCAATATCTCTTTTCAAATTCTTTATAAATTTCTTAATTAGAACTTCCGAAAAACTATCATATTTAAAAAATATATATTTTTAACTTTTTTTTTGTTGTTTTGTCTTTATGTGATCAAGTATATTAAAAGTATATCCTATACAAATTAAATTATTCTATAATAAACTAATTAAAAAAGTATATAAGATGTGCCGATGTTTTTTTTGTATTGGTGACATGCCATAATGTCATTATATAATTTTTTACCATGTTTTGTATATCAATATTTTGATAACACGAGAAAAAATTATATACTTTAAAATAATTCACATAAAATAGTTTGAAATTATTTTTTACTTTTTAATCTCTATTTTTATTATATTGTAAGATCAAATTAACTATGTAATTAAAAAAAAACAGTCCAATAAATATACTTTTTAAAACCTAAGAAATCTTCAGGAAAAGAAAACCTTATATATAAACGTTTTTTTTTTTTAAATTCGTTGTAATCATTTTGCGTCTTTTCAAGAGTATGTTTTGTCCCATTATCCGTTAGTAGTATTGATCAATAGGAAACTACTCAACCGAAGCAGTTAGTAGTATTGGAGATAAAGATCATTCTAAGACTAGGCAGAAGAAATTAGACTATGTTTCCTATTTAACATCAAAGGTCTTGATACTATTTGGGATGTAAAGCCTCTTATGAATGGAGATGAAATCATCGAAGAAGTTCAAAACAGAGGAGGACCGGTAATCGAAAAGAAAGATAGAGGTCCCATTATCCGTGAATGGGTAAGGCTTCAAACTGGCTTGCTTTTGATTGGTAACACGCGGAATGGTGGAATGATTCCATCCGGCTAATCTAATATAATATTTTAAGGTTTCCTCTAAGTGAAGCTTTGAGAGGCTGACACTTGTCACTTTTGGTGTTAACAATTTTTTATTTTTAATACCTTATTTTTACTTAATTTTGACATTTGTTCCTCTAGATTTTAGAATTTTTGCATTGATTCTTTAAAATAAAAAGGTGATATCACCGTTGCCGCTGCAAACACAAAGGACCAATGTGGAAAATCATCAAACCAAGTAATAAAAATATTACGATTATGATTTTCGGTAAACAACTTATTGTGACTACTATGGGTGTTCAATCAAGATATATGGACACAAGTAATATCTCACACATAAGTAAGAAAGCAAATACTAAGATTCTTACGAAGCCATGGGTTCTCATACTGAATCGACGAATACCAAACCAATATAAAAGACAATTAACATAATCTGTTTAAGCAAAAGTGTTGATATTTAACATAGTCGATAAAGCATAAAGCATGTGCCAATGTATTATATATATATTATCTGACAAAGCAATAGAATCCTAATTATCAATCGTAATTTGCAAAGTGCCGATCATAAATCAAACAAATAATAAAACAAAATATGTAACAGCATGATTCCATTATAGTATCAATAAGCAAGATTCCATTGTTATGAACCATGTCTCGATGACAAATCAGAAGATAGTTTATGACTACAGCATGTCTCAATATTATAAATCAATAAAATAATCAACGATGAACCATCAAACAACAAAGAGATCAAATCATTGTGAATTTACGTTGTTCGATTTTATGTAATATGAATTCACGTTCTAAGTTTATAATTAAGTATGATTTTAAGATTGAATTAAAACTTATCTCGATCGATGAAAAGATGGAGAGATCGGAGACGTCCGAGAAAGAACGAGATGGCGTCAAAGATGGGAGTATAACGTGGATTAGGGTTTTGCTTATTTTGATGAAAACGAAGTGAAAGATAGACACGTCAGATAAACGAAGACGAGATTATGTCGACTAGGTTTTTGTGCTCATACGATTAGGGTATTCAGACGGCTAGACTATCGTGTTGATAACGTGTTATGAATAAAACAATGGGAGAAAAAATTGTTGTGTCTTATTCCATGAGAAATACAAGGTATATATAGGGATACAAAGTTTGGGGAGGAAGTACAACTTGAGAACCAAGTAGGACTTGGAGAACAAGGTAGAAGGTTCTAGATTATGGGTTTATAATGGACACCCACTTAATGGGCTTATAACAGTGATTTGGTTCTTTGTATTTTTAACAAAAAAATCCTTTCAAAATCCTTTTAAATCCCATGAAATCATTAAAAACCAATAATACTATAATTTAATATATTTTTTTAAATTCATGATCCAATAACATAGGATTTGACAAATCATAACAAATCAATTGAAATGCTAGATTGAATACACCCTCCTAAATGTACTTAAAAACTAAGTTGGTTATATGTTAAATGTCACACAAATCAACTGGTGGAAACTGAAACGTTTGTTTTACAAATTAGGTGGAAGAGTCCTCTAAAATTGAACAATCCACCAGCTTTTTTCAGGGAGGAGTAACTTCAAAGTCTTGCAACTATTTGTTAAATTTTTGTCCGAATATGTTGTTTAGAAAATAATTTGAACATTTGACTACTTTTGTGTCCAAAATATTGGGACAATTGCAAAAATATCATTTTTGGTGTGTACATTTGCAACAATGCTATTTAGAGGTGTCTATTTACAAAAATACCACTAATTATTGATTTTTAAAACCTAAATCTTAAAATTATAAACCCTAAAAAATGTTTTGACCCCTAAAACCTTTAAACCCTCAAAATTAAATTATAATACAACATAGTTAACTCAATCATAAATGATATAATGATTTTTTTTTTTTGAAAAAATGATATTTTTGCAAATGATTTTGAAAATGTGACCAGTTTTGAAAAATGATATTTTTTTAAATTTCTCCAAAATATTAATGTTTTATTTTATGATTTTATTACGAGGGAAACCAATAATTTGTAAGTTGCAAGTATAAATGGTGAAGATAGATAGTTCCCTAAAATTGTTGAATTTTTTTTTTTTTTGTATGAATGTTAAATTTTATTCAAACCAAAAAAACCTCTTTGTTACAATACCAAGTACGAGTTTTCGAAGAAAGATTGAAAGTTTTTAGATAGTTGTCTCGTTAAAGAGATCTATCGCGTAAAACAGGTGTTGGCAAACCAAGTTATTAGACCATCCCGGTAACGTTGATTTTGTGTTCGTCGAAGCAAGCTTAGACGATTGCGAATGTCTTTGTCCACCATTTTAACAAGTAGCCTTGCCGCCTTCGATTGGTCGCTGTGTCGTCTTGCATTTCGCTCGCGCCACAAGTGGTAGATCGTTGATTGGAAGGTGTATCGAATGATGAATTTCTGTATATAATTGAATCCTCCCCCTTGGATCATCATCCGAAGGTCATTCCATCTTGTTGTGTATCGGTTCCCTAGTAGTTTCCCTGTTAGAGCTTTCCACACTCTTGACGAGTAACTACACATGAAAAAAAGATGGTTTCTTGTTTCCTCCGTGTTGTTGCATAGAACGCAATTACTCCGACCTGCCCACATTTGCATTCTATCTCCTGTAGATAATCTATCGAGCATTGCAAGCCAAACAAAAAACGAGTACTTTGGTGTTGCGTGGGTAAACCACACACCCTTGTACCAATCTGTTGTTTGGCTTGTTGTACGCATTTGGTTCCAAATCGCTTTTGTGTTGAATGCCCTTTTGTATTTGTCCTCCCCATATCGCCACAATACACAATCCTCCTCCTCATTCCTTCTTTGAGTGACCTGAAACAGTTCATCCTCAATATTATTTAGTACCTCTGTTCGATGCATTCGTCGATTGTGTGTGCGCATAACCTCCGCCAATGTAGCATCCATTGTGATCCCCATGTCGATTGGTCCACGCGGTCCAACCACCGTTTTGAGATGTCCAAACGACGACCAATTATCATGCCAGAACCAAGTGTTTTTACCATTGCCAACTTGTACTTTTTGAAAGCAACGTGCCTTGTCTCTATATTTCAAGAGCTTCCTCCATACCCACGAGCCATTTGTTGTTGTGTCCTTGAGTGCCCAGAAGGACCCATCTCGCAATAATACCGTCTTTACCCATTTTCCCCAAAGTGATTCGTAGTCTCCCACAATCTTCCAAATGAGTTTGAAGCAACTGACAACATTTGCCTCCTTTAAAGATTTGAAACCGAGTCCCCCTTCACTCTTTGGTTTACATAATTCCCTCCATGCAACTTTAGATTTTCTTGTGTTTAAAGAAGGACCCGACCATAAGAAAGCTCCACATAAGCTTTCTATCTTCTTGATGCACTGGTTTGGTAACCGGAAAGCTTGGGTCCAAAAGTTTACCATACTATTGATGACTGATTGTAGTAGCTGCAAACGACCTGCATAAGAGAGATACCTCGCTGTCCAGGAGCTCAACCGCAGCCTTATCTTGTCAATGAGTGTTTCGTAATCTCCAGCACACATTCTTTTAGAAAGCAGGGGCAATCCCATGTATTTGACCGGAAGTTCTCCATAAGTTAAACCAAACTCGCGTGTAATCACTTCCTTCCGAACCTCCGATATACCAGCCATAAACATCTTCGATTTTTGGGGGCTAATTGAGAGACCCGAATAAACTTCGTACTCTGCGAAGATCTTTAACGTTTCCTCTATCGATTTCTTGGTGCCATCTATGAAAACCATAATGTCATCAGCAAAGCATAGATGAGTGAGTTTGATGTTCTTACATTTTGGGTGGTAACCAATCCTCTTCTCCTCCACCGCTCCATCGATAAGTTTTGTCAGAACCTCCATGCATATAACGAAGAGGTATGGTGAAAGTGAGCATCCTTGCCTTAGCCCCCTCGAGCTACCAAAATAACCCGTTAAATCGCCATTTACCTGAACTGAAAAAGATGCTGTAGTAATACAAAGCCTTATCCAGTGAATGAATTTGTCCGGGAAATGTAGTGCCGATAGCGTGTTCAATAAGAAATCCCACTGTACGGAGTCGAAAGCCTTTGAGATATCAATTTTTAGAGCACACCGAGGAGATACCGAATCTTTGTGGTAATCTTTGACTACTTCAGTAGCAAGGAGGACGTTTTCCAGCAGTAAACGATTTTTTACAAATGCCGATTGATTACCCGAGATAAAACGAGGCAGTAACTCCTTCAGCCTGTTTGCAATTATCTTCGAAATGACTTTGTATAGCACATTGCAGCAAGAGATTGGTCGTAAATCTTTCATCTCTTTTACCTCCGTCGACTTTGGTATAAGTGCTAAGATAGTTGAATTCACCCCTTTTGGAAGGAAACTCTTGATGAAGAATGATTTAATAGCTGTCGAAAAATCATTTCCAATAACACCCCATGAAGCTTTGAAAAACTCACTTGTAAATCCGTCTGGCCCCGGTGACTTATCCTTAGGCATTGTGAATAATGTGTGATGAATCTCCTCGTCCGAAACCTCTCTCATAAGCAAGTCTCGGTCAATGTCAGAGCAGCGGAATTGGATCACTCTCTTAAGTTCAGTCGTAGTCATACCTCTGTAAGACGATGGCTTGTTGTTAAGTAAACCTTCAAAGAAATCTGATGCTTCCTTTTGTATATCTTCCCCTTTTGTTAAGATCAAGCCCGTTGAACTTGTGATTTCCTTTATCGCATTTTTCATTTGCCGAGACCTCACCGAGTTATGAAAATAGGTGTTATTCCTATCACCCACTTGTAGCCAATGGAGCTTCGATTTTTGTTTCAAAAACCCTTCTTCCAATGTAGAAAGAACTTGCCACCTCTCATATACAATAGACTCACTGTCCATATTTTCACGAGTAGGATTTTGTAATGTTGTTGCTTGCTTCAAACACAGCTCATCAAAGGCATCTTTTGCTCGTTTAGAGATGTGGCCCAATTTTTCTTTGCCGAGTTCCCTAATAGTTGGTTTGAGCGCCTTTAACTTTTTTGTTAACCGGAAGAGGGCTGATGTTGATACAAACAAAGGCGTTGTGGTTTCCCAAAAATCGTTTACCACTGGTTCGAATTGTGGAAGTGTTGCGAGCACATTTACAAACTTGAACGGCTTCCGCCTTCCCATTTCAGGACCATCCAAGAACACTCGAGCACGCAAATGATCCGAGCAACCACCTGTTTCAAATGAGCAAAATGATCGTGGAAATTGATTAATCCAACTATCGTTTACCAATACGCGATCTAGCTTTTTGCAGATGAGTCCCTCTCGTTGCTTGTTACACCAAGTGAAATGTGGTCCTTGAGACCCCAAATCTAACAATGAGCAGTAGGAAACTGCTTCTCTGAAATCGAGCATACCCGAGGATGGTGTTGATGCAACATAATTTGAATGTTCTTGTCCACTAAGGATCTCATTGAAATCTCCACAAATTAACCAAGCCTTATTTTTAAACAGCTTTGAGTCTTGGTGATTACGAAGATCCAACCAGAGCTGCTTCCTCTCCTCCACAAAGTTAGACGCGTAGACAAAAGTGCACATGAATTCCGGCACGTGGCCTTCCATCAAAACCGAGACTGTGATAAGTTGATCAGTCTTGTATATTGGTGTGATCCTAACACAATCGTTCCACACGATCCAGATGCGCCCCAGTCGATGATGTTCATAATTAGATATGAGAGACCAACCTTGAAACACCTTTCTAATAATAATCTCAGCCTTATTTTCTTTAACCCTTGTTTCCAAAATAGCTCCAAACTTCATGTTACTCGAACTCACCCACTGCTTCAGTATAGAATGTTTTGAATTTTTATTAAAACCTCGCACATTCCATACGAAACCCGACATCTACTTTTTCTTTTTGTTTGCCCTTGAAGCTTGATTTTTTGAATGGGTATTTCGTTGAGGTGGTGTCCCAGCTAATACTCGATGTGCTGTCTTTGAGGCACGCTTGAGAGATAGCCGAAGTCCAGTCTCATCATTAGCCATGACATCATCACACTGAACATTCCCATCCTCTGTCTCCTGAACTTGTGCCTTCTCCAACATGTCCCCTGTGATTTCACCTTCTTCCCAATTCGTCCTTCCCTCTATTATTTCCGGTTCTGCTGCTTTGTCCGATTCAGCTATCAAATCTGTTACCTCATCATCACCTAGAACCGAGAACCGAGATGGTGTGGAGGTAATAGGAGAACTTGGACATTGTTCCTTCAGTCTTCCTGCCTTGTTAGGCGAGATTGGTATCCAAGACTGCTCTGTCGCTTTTTCCGATATCTTCTCACTTTCTTTTCCTGTTGAACTTGACCCAACCAATTTCATAACTTGAGGAGTCAATTCTAAATCTTTTCCCTCACTTTCTTGAGTTTTCGTAGTTGGAGGTTGCTGCTGCACTATCTCTGGTGTTGGCTCGGTGGTGATTGACTCTGTTTCTCCGCGCTTCAGAATAGTGATGGAAGGGATTGTCTTACAGCTATCGGCAAAATGACCCCATTTCTCACAGACGGAGCAACGAGGAGGGAGCCATGGATATATATACTCCACCACAGCTTCTTCCCCCTTTTCAATTTCAAACTTAAATTTTTTCGGAAGCTCCTTCATCATGTCCACCTCCACGAAAATTTTTGCCTCATCAAACATCTTACATGTTTCAGTCTCGGGGTGTAATCGTTTTGGATCGCCCACCTTACTCGCCAAGAAACTCAGCCCCTTCCAAGAGAACATTTTATGCGGAACATTTTTTATAGTAACCCAAATTGGCATCTTCGAAATCACCGGTTGTGCATCTTCAATTACTGGAGTCCATTTGGATACCAACATTGGTACATCCGCTATATTCCACATACCCCTCCTGAGAATTCTCGATCGCACCGCTGCGTTTTTGACCCGAAACTTGACCAATTTGTCGCTCACCACGAACACGTCTATTTTGATTGATTTGTCTCCCAATGGCCATATCTTGTTGACGATAACATGAATTTTTGCTATGTGTGGAGCCGAGGTAATGAACTGCCCAATTAGAAGATCATCCCATAAGGGAGTGTCTTCAAGAACGTCCTGTGGTACCTCAACTACACCGCTTGCATTCAAACTGTCGAAGTTGTGTTTAGAGAGTGTTGGTTTGTCCTTGACGATGTTAGCCCATGAATTTTTCGTCGCCAGTGATGCTAAATCAGAATCCTTACAGCCGTCGGTGGCTGATACAACCACCGGAGAGACCGGCGGTGGAGCCGCTTCCATTGCAATAATTGAACAACCGACCAAGACTTTGGAGACACACTCAATCGCCTTTTTTTTCGCTCACTTTTCTTACCTGCTCCCACTTTTTTTCCTTTTTTTTTCTCTATCTTCTACTATATCTTTGCCCAAAAAAAAACAAAAAAAAAAAGATAATTAAACATTTGAATTTTGGTGAGCTAACTACCGAACTTGAAGCTACCATTCTCTCTCTCTTTCCTTCATTGATCTCTAAACGGTAAAGATCCGCCATTTTTCAGTGCTTTGATATGTTGCAATTTGTCAAACATTTGTATTCTGTTTGATTTCGGAATCTGGGTTTGATTGGTAATTGAGTGATTTTCGCGTTTGGTTTGTGTTTCTCCGCCTCTGGATCTGTGATAATTTATCAGTTTTTTTTAGCGATGGTTCTTTTTATTTCATTTTCTCAGTTTGGTATTGAGAGTAATGGCGAGGAAGAAGATCAGAGAGTATGATTCAAAGAGATTGGTGAAGGAACATTTCAAAAGGCTTTCAGGCAAAGAACTTCCAATCAGATCCGCTCAGGTTAAATCTGGTTTCCTTTGGATCTTTGTCTCTTTCTTTTAATAGCTTCTGGGTTTAGGGCATTGGTTTCTCCGACATTAAAGCAAATGATCATTTGTGGTTAAAGATTGCAGCTTTTTGTCGTATTTCGACTTGTAAAGGATTCATTGCCTGAATGCATCCATCATATATGAACTATGATGATGATTGCATAAGTATCTCTTTCGAGTTACGGTTGTTTTCCTTGTTCTCTCATAAGGTGGTTTTGATATAAACTGTTTATTATGTGTAGATAAACCAAACAACTGATCTAAATGAGCTAGTAGAGAAGGAACCTTGGCTTTCGTCCGAGAAGCTCGTAGTGAAACCTGACATGTTGTTCGGGAAGCGTGGAAAGAGTGGTTTGGTTGCCTTGAAACTAGATTTTGCTGAAGTTGCCACTTTTGTGAAAGAGCGTTTGGGCAAAGAGGTACCTTTGGTTTTAAATCTATCTTTCTCAGACCATTTTACACTTACCATTTCTATCTATCATCTGTAGGTAGAGATGAGTGGATGCAAAGGACCCATAACTACATTCATAGTTGAACCATTTGTACCACACAATGAAGAGTTTTATCTTAATGTTGTCTCGGATCGGCTTGGATGCAGCATAAGCTTTTCAGAGTGTGGAGGAATTGAGATCGAGGAGAATTGGGACAAGGTAATTTGGAAGAGCTTTCTTTCAGAGATTTTTGTTCAAATGTCATTGTGTCTAATTCAGTATCTTGCTTCATAAAGATGAAAATTTTGTGCTGAGGCTTCAATTTCTACACAGGTCAAGACAATATTTTTACCTACTGGTGCTTCTCTAACACCTGAAATGTGTGCACCTCTTGTGGCTACTCTTCCCTTAGAGGTAATCATCGACTCTGAACATGACATATAATCTGGACTCGTGATTTCGACTTATAATATTTCGACGTACAGATCAAAGCAGAGATTGAAGAATTTACCAAAGTCATTTTCACCTTATTCCAAGGTATGCCAAGGATAGCTGAACCTACATACAAAGACCAAATCACCTTTACAAGGATACAAACTAAGCCTTAAGTCTTGTTTTTTTTTTTGGTGTGCTAGATCTTGATTTCACTTTCTTGGAGATGAATCCATTCACGCTAGTTGATGGAAGGCCTTATCCTCTGGATATGAGGGGTGAGCTTGATGATACTGCCGCCTTCAAAAACTTCAAAAAGTAAGTCTTGACTCCTGCATTTCCCAAATCTTTTGAGCTTAGGAACTACGAGTATGCGCAGATGATTAACCCCTCAAACTTGCAGATGGGGCGACATTGAATTTCCTATGCCGTTTGGAAGAGTAATGAGTCCCACAGAAAGCTTTATCCACGGACTCGATGAGAAGGTATCATCGTCTTGACATTAATATAACTGAAACTTTTGTCTGCTCCATCGTTCTGTGACTAGTAAAGAGTGCTTTCTTTGTAATGCAACTTTGTGGCTGCAGACAAGTGCGTCCTTGAAGTTTACCGTTCTGAATCCCAAGGGACGTATTTGGACAATGGTAGCTGGAGGAGGAGCAAGTGTCATCTATGCTGATACTGTATGTTCTCTATAGAATCATTTCTCTGCATTTTTCCTCCTTACAAGTCCATCCAACATAAAAATTTCTTACTAGGTTGGAGATCTCGGGTATGCGTCTGAACTTGGCAACTATGCTGAATACAGTGGGGCACCCAAAGAAGATGAGGTTCTGCAATACGCCAGAGTCGTTATCGATGTAAGAATTTATATTTTTCTCCTTCCATGAGACATTCTTTCCTGTGACTGAATAACAATGAAATGATACTGCAGTGTGCTACAGCCAACCCGGATGGGAAAAGCAGGGCTCTTGTGATTGGAGGTGGAATAGCCAACTTCACTGATGTTGCTGCTACTTTCAATGGCATAATCCGCGCCCTTAAAGAAAAGGTAAGCCAAGAATAACTCTGCGAGTATTACTGGCTAAAGGACATCAAAAGCAAAACATATTCTTATCGTGTTGTGGTTATATTTGTCAACAGGAAGCAAAGCTGAAAGCAGCAAGGATACATATATTTGTGAGGAGAGGAGGACCGAATTACCAAAAGGGACTTGCGAAAATGCGAGCTCTTGGAGATGAAATCGGTGTCCCCATCGATGTCTATGGTCCAGAAGCAACCATGACAGGGATCTGCAAGGAAGCAATCCAGTACATCACAGCCGCAGCATAAGCCGCTTTCATTACCTTCAGATTCATATGTAGTACCAAAAACATCGGTTTTTTGGAGCCACTATCTACTTTGTGTTCAAGACACTCAATCTAAGCTACTTGCGAACTCTTGTGGCTCGATTCTCTTTTACATCAGATTCAATCAACAGTAATTGGTACTCTTGTTAATTTGTTTACTCTCATTTTTCTTTTGATTTGATGGTCTCATAAAGCGTTAGATGTTCTGTTGTGAGACCGAAAGAAGAACGATAAATGACAGAATCAAATTTGAGTAACATAATCATATCGAACAAAAGTACCATCGATACTTAGAAAATAACAAACGAAAGTTTCGACATTTCAATAATAGTTATCAAGGAAGTTGTTGTTGCTGCTGCTGAAGACTGATGAGCTTAGAGTAAGGACCATTGATGTTCTCAACGAGGCTATTGTGGCTTCCTTGCTCTATGATCTTACCTTCTTGTATTACACTTATCATATCTGAGTTCTTGATTGTAGATAACCGATGAGCCACCACCACCGTGGTCCGGTTCTTCATTAGATGATCCAATGCTTCTTGTACCTAACAAATCATTAGTATAAACCCGTTAAATCTTCGAGGTTTATCTCTCGAACCAAACTCTAATGCTAAAGAAGAAAGCTTACCAAAAGCTCTGATTCAACGTCCAAGGCGCTTGTGGCTTCGTCAAGGAGCAGAATCTGTGGATTCTTGAGGATGGCTCTAGCGATAGCGATCCTCTGTCTCTGGCCGCCCGACATCTGAATGCCTCGTTCACCGACTTTGGTACTGTAACCTTCCGGGAGAGAGCTGATGAAGGTGTGAGCGTTTGCAAGCTGAGCTGCTATCGTGACTTCCAATTCAGAAGCTCCTTCTCTTCCGTACGAGATGTTCTCACGGATCGTCGTTGCAAACAGAGCTGGTTCTTGTTGAACTAGACCGATGCGTCGTCGCAGCGATTTCAGTTTCAGTTTTTTGATGTCTTGTCCTGTAATAATTTTGGAATTAACAAAAAAAAAAAACGTCTTACTCAACAAATTTCTTGTGGTGCAAGAAACCTGATCAGAGTTTCTTGTGATTGAAGAAATTAAGTCAAGAGCTAGCACGCACCGTCTATCATGATTTCCCCGGCTGTAGGGTCGTAGAATCGGAGAATGAGCGAAAGGACCGAACTTTTCCCAGACCCGCTTTGTCCCACGAGGGCCATGCTTTTTCCCGAAGGAATTTTCAGGTCGAAATCGCGGAAAATAGACACATAGGGGCGTGAAGGATAGCTGAAATGGACACCTTTGAGCTCAATTTCCCCTTCTACAACACTAAGCTCTTCACCGGTATCCCCGACGACCTGAGTTCTTCGGTCCAATAGCTCGAAAACCGATGCAACCATCTGGTTTCCTTTAAGAAGATCAGGGGCTAGAGCCAACACTTCACCCATCACTAACGCCGTTACAATCAAAACCATGAATGTTTTCATCACTGATTCGAAACTTGACAATCCTTTCCCCATCAAAATCGATCCGTACCTGTAAAAACATCAAAAGTTTCAATCCTTCCAATCTTCTATACTTAGTTTGTCTGTGTAAAACTGTTTGTATATAATACCAGAGGGCAAGGCCGTAGGAAGAGAAGATAAAGAACTGCGAAACACCGTACAAAATCCCGGCAATTTGTCCACGCCTGAAAGAACGTTTGGAAGGTTCTAAAAGCTCTTTGGAATAAAGATCTAGAACCTTCTCCTCGGCACAAAAGGCGGCCACGGTTCGAATGTTGCTAATGGACTCTCCGGCTAACATATTAGCCTTCAGATACGCTTTACTCAAGTTTCCTCCATAGCCTTGCATGAAAAGTCTCTAACAAATACAAACAAGAAAAACGTAATTAAGAACTTATTTAACGCAGGTGAATATTTTTTAGAAAAGGCTAAAAACTGCGTTTTACCTCGCTGATATGGCCGCTTATAATCAATGGATATGTTGCCAAGACAACAAGAGTGAGACGCCAGTTGAGTATAAAGGAAATGATGAAAGAGGTCACAACGAGACCAAAGTTCTCCAGTAGAATCGTCGATCTATCGACCACGATGGTTCTAAGCAATGCCGCATCGCTTTCAAGCCGCGATGCCAACATTGAGCTAGTGTTATCTACCTTATCAAACCACCCAATTTCATTCCTCAAGATGGCTAAACCAAAAGACAAAACAATCACACATCATTAGGTTAACCAATTGAAAGACAAACTAATGGTAGGATTTAAACCGCAGTTTTGTGGTTGTGCGTACCTGAAAACAACTTTTCGCGGACGCGGAGAGTGAGACGCTCACCCATAATACCGAAGGTGGTATGCTCAATGGCGTGCGCGATGACGGTTATGACCGAGGCACAACAGAAGAGGATAGAGATTCTCTTCACCTCTTTTTGAGTCGTATCCCAGTCCATGTAATAAGAAACTAAAGCCTGCGAGATCCCAAGCGCGAAAAGCGGCATTTGAGATCCCGCGACTAAGGAACCTAATGTCCCACAGATTCCGTACTTCCAGTCCGGACGGATCATAGAGTAGAGACGTCCCAAAGTTACTTTTTCTTGTTCCTGTTTGGTCGTGTCTCGTAGATTTACTGATTGATGACTGGAGCATAAGCACCTCGGTGCTATAACTGGTAGTTCAGGCAAAGAATTTGTACTGCAAAAATGAAACAAAAGAGAACCTTCATGAGAATTTCCACGAGACGTAGTGACGTTAAGTAGAAGTGTATTTTTTGGTTTATGAAAAATCTAAAGAGAAACTGCAAAACCTGATTGGTATGCTTGGAGTGTGGTTCAAGCTAGGGTTGGTAGCTTCTTGGATACGAAGGAGAGAAGAGTAAGCTCCATCAGGGTTCGAGATGAGTTCGTCGTGGCTTCCAGACTCGATGATCTTTCCTCCTTCAACGACGGCTATAATGTCGGCGTTTCTTACTGTGGAGAGTCTGTGAGCCACCACAACCGTCGTCCTCCCAATCATCACTCTGTCCAACGCTTCTTGCACGCTTTTCTCTGACTCCGCGTCTAGTGCGCTTGTGGCCTCATCGAGTAAGAGTATTGAAGGGTTCTTAACGATCGCTCTTGAGATCGTGATCCTTTGCTTCTGCCCGCCGGATAGTTGAATCCCTCTCTCACCTACCTATAAAACCGAAATACAGAGTTTTAGGGTTTTTATATAGTTGTTACTTGTGTTCAAAGGTATTTGAGTTTTCGACATACCTGGGTTTCAAAACCTTCCGGGAGGTTGTTGATAAATGTGAGGGCTTCCGAGAGATTTGCTGCACGGGTAATTTCCTCATCCGTGGCATCGGATTTACCATACATAATGTTCTCGCGAATCGTGGTTGCAAACAGAGCAGGCTCTTGATTAACCAGACCTATATGTCCTCTAAGCCACTTGAGATCCAAGTATCTGATATCATTCCCGTCAAGAAACACCGCTCCATCAGTAGGCTCGTAGAACCGTTCGATTAGAGAAATAATCGAGCTTTTTCCGGACCCGCTTCCTCCGACAAGTGCCACGATTTTCCCAGCTGGAATCTCCAGGTCTAGCTTGTCAAAGATCACCACATCAGGTCGAGACGGGTAGGTAAAAGTCACTTCTCTGAACCGAATGTTTCCGTCTACTTTCCCGAGTTTACGACCTATTTCCACCCTTTTTTTCCGTTCGATCATCTGAAAAATCGGATAAGCAGCAGCTCTCGCTCGTATAAATGTTGAAATGTCTGGAGCTGCCTGTCCAAGAGACCTACACAACCGAAAAACAGAGTCGATCAAGAAAAAGAAGAAGTGAAACTTGTATCAAGTAAAAGATGGATAATAAAACTTTGTATTACAAGCCAGCGATGACGACGTTAAGCATGGTAGTGAAAGATTCGCCGCCATTAGCAATTCCCTTGTGAACAACGATGCTTGTGAACCAAACAAGCAAAGCCCAAGACAAAAACAGGACACAGTGCATCGAACCGAACCCTAGTCCTTTGGCTAAACCGGCTTTTCTACCGTAAGTGTAGGTGTTCTTCAGAGCTTCTCGGTACGATCTCACCGCCTTTTCTTCTCCCGTGAACGCTTGTACGGTCCTCACATTCCCAATCACCTGAATTTGAACAGAGAGATTTAAGAAATTGAAGTACACACTAAAGAAAAATCATATTCAGATAGTTTTCTTGTTATACAAGTTACCGACCTCTTCCGCAATTTCTCCGGCCTTCACATATGATTTCCGGACACGGACGACGAGTCCGGTGCTGACGAATGCATAGATGCCACCGGCCAGAGCAATGAGTGGGACTATGGAGAGAGTGACGAGACTTATTTGCCATACGCTTGTGAATCCGATTGCAAAACCGGCTATAAACCGGCTTATGCAGTGCAAGAAATTCCCTACCTGCAACAAAAATACAGATCATCCGGTTACCATGAAACTCTCTTTATTATATATACCATGAAACGGATTTAAGTGATCACATTTAAGAATATGCATGCAAAAACTCTCTTTATTATTATTATTTTATTTTTTTTGAGAAAAGCTCTCTTTAGTATTGGACTAAGCAACAATCATTGACATTAAAATGAATATGAAGGACGTCAAGTAGCAAAACTTTATAGTAGGTATTTTCTTTAAAAAAATGTTATTTTTTTAGTGTTAGTGGTTTATGGAAATTATATTTTGATGATTACATATGAAAAAGCATTGTATTGAAAAAAATTCTTTTTTTTTTGTCGACTGAAAAAACTTCATTTATCATATTAATCGAATTAGATAGATTCATTGAACTAAAACTAATAAAATCATTGTATCCGATGTATTGGGGAAAACTATTATGTTCATTGTATTCATCGAATATCATTTTAAGAAATTTTACTGTCACTGAGCTAACACATAATTAAGACAAGTTCAACTAGCAGAAACCGAATGGATAGACACCGGTTTGATTTTGGTTTGGCTTACCTTTTCGGAGAGAGCGTCTTGGACGACAAGTATGTCGGAAGTGATGGCGGAGATGACTTCTCCGGTGGAAGATTCGGTGTCGAATAAGCTTATGTCTTGACTTAACATTGACCGGAGATAAGCTTTTCTCATCTTCGCTGCTTGTCTCTCTCCCGTATGCATCCAACATGCAACCTCTGTTTCCATTCAATTCAATAGTGTATGTACGTAATTATTAATTTACATCTTCAAAATTTTATAATTGCTTGATATATTTCTTCGTTATGTTACTTACCTATCTTTTGACCAAAAAAAAAAAAATATTACTTACCGATCCATGATGAGAAGAGTATCACCACACTCAGATATACAAAATCCAACGAGTACTGCATAACAAAAATAAAATTCAATTGAGCAAACATAATAACAATATAACTTATCATCTATTAGCATTTCCGTTTGAATTTTATGTTAAGTAGAAATCGATTAGCATTTAACCGAATTTTGACCTTAACAATTGAGAATTCACGTGATATAATATCTCACATGCATTGAACCCATAAATATTATATTTTTGTTTCTAGAAAATTTTGATTTATTGGATCTTAACCTCCCTTTGAAAGGAAAAGAAAAGAAAAAGCCTCTCTTGGATTTATGACTCGTCATGTTAATTTTAGTCGAACGAGGATTCGAATCAACACAATTCCTAGTTCAAAATCTTACTACTCACTGCAATCAATATATCAAACTTCTTAGATGTATACAAAACTAAAGGAAAATAGATCTGAGACGTTTTTCAAAGTTCATATTTACTCATATGGAGGATTTTGAATAAAACACTAAGACCCTTTAGAAAAATCGATAAATGATAATGAAAATGTATAAACCTTGGCGACTTTGTGAGAAGCTTCTTGTGGGAAGAGGTAAGCAAGACCGATGATGTTGATGAGTTTGCCGAAGAAGATGAAGAAAACAGGAACAGAAGCTCCATGAACACATGCACCAATGGATCCAAGAGCCATCAAAACACAATCGTAGAAATCAGCAAAGGAGAAGAGCTTAAACACTGACACACTTGGCCTCTCCTTCTCTTTCTTCTTCTCCACCACTGTTGCTGGAACGTCGGACGGATGCATTTTCACGTGAAGCGATGCGTTTCGATGGAGAGAAAAATGAGAGAGACTGCTAGAGAAAAGAGTGGTTTGTGAGAGACACTAAAGATAAGAAGGCATGTATTTATATATAGAAGAGGAGGTTCAAGGGAACAAGTAGATTAGGTTAAGTTGAATTATGAGGACAATAGAGGGACTAATTTATCCTTAGTTCGAAAACTAAAACCTGAAATATTTTGGTGACATAAAAAAATAGTTTTATTAATTTCAATGAGAATTTTTTGGTGTGAAAACTACGAATGTGGCCGTAATTTGATAACTCTAGTAAATTTTTATTTCTAACTATTTTATATAGAATTATTTATCAAATAAATAAATAGGTAAACTTTTGTTTTCCGTTTTCATAGACTGTAAATAAAGAAATATATAGATTCAATGAAAAATAAGTACGACATAAATTTTGGAATGTGTAAATAGTTTTATGTTAGTAACATTTTAATTTTATAAGCTAAAATTATTGGAAAACGATAATAATTAACTGAACTTTTTATAATTTATTAGAAAGTAGTATAAATCAATTTTTAAGAAAAAAAAGAAAATACAGATTTATTGACAGATAATATACGCACACAATTATTTTAGATAGAAAATCCAAACATTCCATTTCAAATAGATAAAGTTCCATTTTAAGTTGTGAAATGACGTAGTGACAGTTGTAATAATTGTGAAATAACGTAATGACAGTTGTAAATTCACTGGATACAAATATTATCATAATCAGGACCGAAATCCGCTCTGACGGTCTTTGTTGATGTAGAGATTAAACTAATGGGCCGGCTAATTGTGGCCCAATGTTGAAAAAAGAATGTCAGGTTTTAATTATATAAATTGTCGATGTAAAAATTCTAAGAAATATATGATGAAATAAAATGGTTTTGCATTTTTTTTATTATTGTAAGTATTCTAGAGGATTTCGTTGACATAAACGAGTTTAATGGAACCTAGAGAGAACACACATGAACCCTTCCGAATTTCGGAGACAACCAAGAAAACGAGTTTATAACGGTCAATTTTTCGTTTGTTAAATAAGATTTTGATAAGTTTCTATATATAGACTCATTAACCGGCTTAGAAATGTTTTTCCAGGTTTGTCTTATTGTACGAGCTTCCTAATAGTTACTATTAGTAACGTTAAAGCGAGTTTTCGCTTTGACAACATGTTGTATTCTTTTGTAAGCACTTGTGTTCTTTATTGGTTAGTTCACGATGTTATTAACATTTTCAGTTATATTTTAAAACAAATTAAGATAAGAGAGTGAAAAAAATTTGGTTGTCGCTAACATATATTTCAGCATGTTGCTCACTCATCGCTTCTCACCATCGTCGATATCAATATCAACTAATTCCGTCTATTAAACTCCGATGAATGAGAGTCGAAGTCTCTTAATTTCAGAAATGAAGCTAAATTTTCATGGAACAAACACTTTAAGGACGGTTAAAAATTTCAGATACAAGAAGAGAAGGAAAACAAGTTTCTAGAAGAACTTATCATAAAGTAACAATCACAGAAACCAGAAGGTTATTACAACTTTCATTCTCGTGCACATGAGCAAACATAGTCCAATTTTCATTCTCAAATACTAGAAAGAAACACACACCACAAGACGATCTATATATTACAACTTTTTTCCTCCATTGATAAAAAGTATTAAAAATGATTTAAAAACGGTAGCAATTAAATCTTGAACAATTCAAGATCGATTTTACCACCAAAATCAAATCAATAGAACTCGAAAACATGAGCTTGATGCCGATATATGACTTGCCGTTTTGCCATTACCATAAGACCCCAAGTTTTTTTTGTTGCCTCCTTTCTTCTCATGGCCAACCTAAACAAATGGTTCAAACTGAGGTTCCTCAGTCTCCTCCATGAATGGTTTTGTCTGCATTTTTTCTGGTGGCGCCTCTCCGGCTGAGGAAATGTTTTTCATTCCCTTCAAGAATTTTATTTTTAATGATTTTTGTTTTGTTTTTTGTTTTGAATTTAAAGATTTGTGAGTAAAATCTCTATCTATATATGGGATATATATATATATAGAAAGATGTGTAGATAAAAGGAGGTCGTTTTTGTTTTGTTTTTTGAGAGTGGATGTGATAATTATTGGACAATGATATCATATTTTATGTTTGGTCCAAGTCATACTCCAACTCAAAGTTTCCCACTTTCTTACATTGAATAAAAAAAGTATTCAGTTTAGTTGTTAAAAGTTTGGTGCTTCATCATCGCATTCGTGGGAAATAAAGTTGTTAGATTCTCATGTTTGTTTGAAATAACATTTTTGCCCTTTCTTGGTAATTTCTGAAAAAGAATTGTCCTTTGTAATTTCTTTTTTTTAAGTAAGTGGATCATATACAAGCTACAAAGCAGATTATTTCAAAATGGTTGGTTCCACACCTTTGGTGTTTTGCATTTGTGGAATCAAACTAGAGGTTGCCAACTGCCAGAGTGTTCTAGAAAACTGATTGAGATTTGAATATGCTTTGAAAGATTATAAAATATTATTTACCAAAAAATGAAGATTTTAAGTTATGGAGGAAATGTTTAAGAAATTTGGATGAAAATAAGAAATTCAGAAAATATAAGGTTTTTCTTTAGATTTAACTTGGTTACAAATGACAAAAAAGACATGTATTTGTAAAAACATAAATACAAATGTCTAACATATTTTAATTTTTAAATCTAGATAATTCTATCATAATATCTAGATTTTTATACTACAAGTATCAAGATAATTTCATAGAAGTGTATATATATATATATATTTATTCTCTATAACAGTTTAAGGTGGTGGAGGAATGTGATGATTTCTATAACGTTGATCAAGTTTTGGGTGTGGCTTATAATTATTCTGATCCGAAATCAAGTTCAAATTTCAACACATTTTTTCAACTACAAAAAAGGAAGAAGCTCACTCGACAAGTGCATGCTACGTTGTTTCTTTAAGCAATTGTGCGTTCCTTGTATTTATTTCAAAAAAAAAAAAAATTTGTGCGTTCCTTGTATGCTTCCATATTTTTGACCTTTTTACAATATATTTTTGTATGTTTTTTTCAATATCTCGTAGTATTGCTGTTTAAAAAATGCATAATATTAGAAAATATGCATGATAAAATCATTGTGTGACTTAAGTGTAGGTAGGTCAACTTATTAGAAGAATGTAAATTTAGAATTTTCTAATCTGAATTTGAATCATGTTAAAGAAAAATAATTTACGTTCTAATAGAGTTCTAAAAAGGCCACTAAGCTTAATTATTTGAGGCAATTGCAAAAATATTATTTTTTTGTGTGTAAATTTGTAAGATTGCCACTTAGAAGTGTTTATTTACAAAAATACCACTAATTATGAATTTTAAAGCCTAAATGTTAAAATTATAAACTCTAACAAATGTTTTGAACCCTAAAACATTTTCAAAGTGGCACTTAAAACATTTTTGCAAAGATTTTAAAAATGTGGTATTTTTAAAAAGTGACACTTGAAAAGTGACATTTCTTAAAATTTCTTTAATTATTATTTGGGCCTTAACCTTTCTACGGATTACTTTATCGACCCAAAGTTATTGCGACTCACATAAGGCATACTTCGGTTGCTGAAAACATTTCTTAAAAGTGTTTTTAGCTTAAATCAACAAGTAAAATGAATCTTACCAACATAATTCTTATCCAACAAACCATGATTGCCCAAATACAAGACTTGAATGGTTTTATTCACTACAAAAAACAAAAATATAGCTAAATATATTTACATAGTCGACTCTAAATATACTCCGTTGCAAATTGTTATAAAAACTGACTAGGTGATGGATTCTTCCGTTGTCATTAGCCATAGATTTTCTATATATCGCCATTAATTAGACAATTAACAATTAGCGATGACAGGAAAAGTTGCATGGTTCGTCGATAGGTTGAACGTGGGTGAGAGAATAGGCAACCTTTTATATGGATAAGAATGATTGTTTCAAGTTTTAACAATTACTATAAAGGTGGAAAGATGCAAAATTGTGACTACTACTTTTAACAAATTATAAAGGAGTATTATTTATATATGTGACACATTTTTCTTCGATCAAATTGAAAGATAAAATTGTACCATTTATAAAAGTTCCTATGGTTCTTTTCTTACCACTATAAACATATCAAAAATATTTGATCTTTTAACAAATTTTGAAGTTTAATCTGAATTTTGGTCCGAATATTATTTTGGTTATCATGGGAGAAAAATATTTCTGTTGGATATGTTTTGTTTTTGAAGAACAAAAAATATTTATATAATGGTATATAGGTTATATCTGATTTAATATTAAAAAATCAAATATGCAAAAAATGTACTTGTTGCATGTTGTAACTTGTAAGAGGAAAAAAACGTATTTGTCCCCAAGTTGGAAACAAGACGAATAAATTTTGTAAATATAAATACCTCTAAATTTTTGGTCAGATATTTTTTTTCCATGTGGCTAATGGCTGTAACTGTTTTTCTTTTTTTCCTTACGAATAACTTTACATTATCCAACATGCAATATTGAAGTTCTTAATTTACGGGTAAAGCACGTGTCTAGAAACATATACCAAGTGTCAATGCATTTGAAAATGTGCATCGATTAATTTACAGATCAATTTATTTCCAGGATGAGGATCAAACGATATAATGCATTTTAGTTAAAAAAAATATGTTAAAATTTTCTTTTCTTTTTTGCGTTGGAATTAAACTCGCAGTACATTCAGATCTTGAAAGATGCATGAGATTAAATTAAGTAGTAGCGTCTCTTCCAAGTACAACGCACCGGGATCGCCAAATTATGGGATCTTTAACCATGTGGACTCCAATAATTAGTCACTGTTTAATGCGATTTTCGAAATTATTTTTTTAATCAAAAGTAATATGAAGGTGACGCAACCTTCACACATTGTTGTTTTTCAAATAATTGTAATGAGAATTTATAGTGTTTTGTTCAGTCAACAAAGTAATACACAAAATAGCAGTACGAATTTATACTAGTACGAACTACTAACATGCACTAATCCCAAATCACTTTAAACTTGTGTTTAACTAACAAAACAAACAATTTTGGAGTTCTAAATCTTTGGCTCATAATCTCCTCGGTACCCGAAAACAGTTTTTCGATATTCCAATTTAAAAAATAAACCCTCTATACCAAAGAAGGTTTAAACCTGAGATACAAAAGAACAAATCTCCTATGTATTATCACTAGGCTACCACATCTTTGATAAACAAGCTTGGTCAAGTTACACTCTTTTTTTACGTTGTATGAGACTTATTATTTTTAAACGTCGTTTTGTGGATATTTTTCACGTAGTAAAATCTGTATATAATATAACAAGATATGATGTTAAAAAAAAAAGTTGAACCTTGCAACATTGATCATGATCAGGTCATTGTTTGTACATGTCCTATATAGATTTTGGATGGGACTATTCTAGTCAGCTTTACGAACAAAATATGATATTCTGGATCCTAGCTAGATTCAAAATATCTTCAACTGAAAACCTCACATATACATACCATTTGCTTTTCATGTAGATAATGATGTATATATTCATCATCCTCTCACGAGCAAAGGTTTTTGTTTCTTGCAAGAATAATTTCTCAAATTATCTTAACCTTTGTAAATTGTCGTTAATTTATGTTACGGACGATCGGAGCATATACTATAATAGATTCCTTAAATCGGATCTTCTGATCTTTATTATAATGTGATGTTACACGACAAACGGGTAGTAATTATTGATCACATTCAAACTAAAGCGTTATGTTCAATCACGTTACTAAGAAATAAAAGCAAATATTAATATAGGTCCCTAGCTAGATAAGGTATAACATTAGTTTAGCGAATGTTCAACCAATTATCAAACAACTCCAATCACAAGTCCAACCGTTTTAATGAATGATTGGAAGAGTAACAAACCCTTAATCATGTTTGATGCAATTTTAGTGACTAAATGACCCAATAAATTATTGAAATGTAATTAAAAAAATATTCACTACAATTTTGATCACGGTTGCCACTATTAATATTTGAAATAGTAAAATGTCTTTATTTTCACATGTTCCATATATGCGTGAACTTCGGTTTAAATTTTCGGTCATTAAAAAAAAAATATATATTAAACTTTAATTTAGTAATATAGTATATCCTAAAAACATAGGATTCCAATACCTCTATATACCTCCCAAGCCACAAGTCACAAGTCGCATGTGGATTGTCTCGCGCGATTCATGGATTAAGATTTTACTTAATCTAATTATTTACAAATAAAATCAGAAGAATCTTTTGGCAATTTCATGCTAAACCAAAAATACAAAACATTTAACACTATCATCACTTTGGGAATGTTACGGGATTGCAAAACCAAGACGCATTTTAACATACAGTATAGTACATTTAAAAATAAAATAAAAAGATTATGTGTACCGAAGAGAAAAAGGAAATTTTGAGGCTAATAAAAGTGTTAAGAGAGTGGATATTACATTCACGCTCCGATACACACACAAAAAAAAAAAACTAAAAAACAAACTATAAAAATTTCAGATTTATTCGTTGGAAAGTTGAAGAATATTGGGACAATATTAGTGCTTTCGTTTTTACTATCATACAATCGATAAATTTATGCTAAAAAGCTGTGAAAGAGTTACTTTTCGAGTTAAGTATAGAGATTATAGGCAAATGCTTTTCCGATGTTGACATGCATGTGTCATTGCTACGCATGAACATACAACAGTGAGAGATTGGATATAGACTATAGTCATACGAAATCAGTAGTATTATATATATATATATCTATATATTAAATAGACAACTTAGTACAAAATAGAAAACTTCCAAAATTTTGGAAATTTTATGAAATGAGAACAGAAGTAAAACTTTTTGGCGTATTCTTTTCTCGGATTCCACTTGCGTCGGTGGCTGTCACTGATCATCGAATGATGTTTGATTCTTATTAAAATATTACCGATGTAATTGCATACATTTTTGTGCCTTTCAGTTGGATAAAAGGATTTATGAAAAAAAACAAAGCTCAAATTTAATTAATTTGATGTATGCAAAAAACAAAAAAAGTAACCAGATCAAAATGTAAAATCAAATGAGAAATATAATTTGAAATTTCTTAGAGTTATTTGTGTTAGAAAACTGTTTTCGACAGAAAATTAAATCATATTCTACACAAGATCCTAATTCTTTGTGGTTTTATAATTTAAAAAAAAAACAAAAAAAAATCTCTCATAATTGTTTTTTTTTTAAATTATATATGTACATAATGTATAAAGGAGATTTTTGCATTCTTGAAATTTTCTAGCCATTTTGAAAAAATATTTTTTTTTTCTAACAAAGAAGAAAGATTCTTTTTCGCAAGGAGTTTTTCTCATTCTAAAATAATTCTAAGGCAAATAAAAAAACGTAATAAAAAAGTAGATAAAAAGTGAAAAACTTTTGATCTGTGAACCATATCATCTGTTTGAGGAAGAATGACTATCATAATCAACAAAATTCGCTGATATGCAAAAGGATGACTGAAAATAACCAGATCAAGAAATTCAGAAAATTTGTAAATAAACAAAGCTAAAAATCATTTTACTTTTTTTTTTTTTTTGAAACTTAAAATCATAGACTTAAATAATATATTTATCAATTCTACTGAAAATCAGGGAGAGATAAAATGTACATAAACATAAAACAGCACTTCCTATTCACTAACCTTAATTAGAGCCCTAACATCATTACTAAAACTGGAAACATATAGAGTAAATTTCAGTCTCTAACTTCAGAATCTAAGACTTAAACCAGATTGAGAAACTAAAACTAAACGAACAAATTTTAAAACTCCAAAGAAGGTTAGAGAGAGAGAGTTGTGAAAACAGAGTTAACGAGCTCTCTGAATGAAAACGGTTTCAAGGTCCGGCGGAGAGAAGAAATCTCTTGCTCCGGCGTCGTGGCTGCACTTAGACGATGGTTTTCGCTTCTTTGGCGCCGCTGGACACGGCGGGACTCTTGGTATTCTGACGGAAATCGCCGTGGGTGTGGTCGGACACTGATCTTGATCCTCTGTTTCAGCGACTGTGGCGTCGGAGGAAAGGTTAATCGTTTTGAGCGGCGAACGTGAGGGGATTCCGGCTATAACCCATCTTTTACCGTCGGTGGTTTCGCGAATCTCGCCGTCGAGATGGTTGTGAGGTTTGTCGGAAAATCCCATGAATGTAGAATGAAGATAAAACAGAGGAAGTGCTTACAAGTTACAAATGAACAAAAAAAAAACAGAGGATTTTCGTCTTGTTGTTGAAGATGAAAGAAATCAAAAGTTTGGGTTGATTTGTGTGAAAACGAAAGAGACTTTTTTGCTCTCTTTTTATTTCTAAATTTTTTTTTTGTTAATTTGGTGGAGAATGTGAAGCGAAGTGAAGTGAAGGGGACATTTTTTCTCGAGGACGGTTTTATAGTCAACTAGAGAATTGAATACACATAATATTGGTGTCAATTCAATTCGGTAATTTTCCTCTTCTTCTTAATTCTGAACTACAATATTATAAAAATAAAATACTTTTCTTTTGGTGTATATTTGAAGTTTAATAAAAAATAGAAAGACAATGAGATTGAGTTGTATTTTTTTCTTAAATAATGTATCTTCGTTTATGAGGAGAGAGTGGAGAGAATAAAGGGATACATAAGAAAAGTAGCAACGATTCCAATATTTTAAAATTTAAATTTGTGGATAATACTTGTTTTAAAATTTAGATCATGGAGGTAACACAAAATTTTGACTTGAGAAAGACGAAAATACAGTATGATTTATGTAAACAGTTTATGGATGCTTTGAAAATAAATTATAAAATATGAACTCAGGTTCTTGTAGAATTGTAATTAAATTATAATTTTAATATGTTCGGAAAGAAAGCTAATTCAATGATTTTAGAATTTACAATTTGGTCAAAGGACCTCAAAAACAACAATATTGTCAATTTTAATTCATTACGTATTTTTTTTCTCAAAAAATATTGTTGTTTTTGAAGTCCTTTGACCAAATTTTAATTAATTATTATCGGCATGCTGAAGTCAATGTTTTAAAAAAAAATTCGTTGAAATCAAAAGATGTTTAATGTTTTTTTTTTGCAAAAAAAAGATGTTTAATGTTGTCATTAGTTACCAAATAATTGTTTGAATTCACTATAAAAACAATAGACGATTTTTAAATGATGCGAACAAAAAAAGAAGAAGCAAATTTTGAATTTCGTTACTTTATACTAAAACTGTTTATATTTTGAAATGGAGAAAATATACTAAATTTACATATATTTTTTTTTCAATCAAACATAATCAAATTTTGTTATTTTTCTCATTATGGTTTTCACCATTATCTACACTTACCAAAGCAAAAACAACATTGGATCCAACACCAAAGATATGGTGGTCTAGTGGTAATACGAAGGGGTTGATTTTTTGTGTCTCGAGTTCAAATCTCTTTTGATACAAAAAATTATTATTTTATTTTTTAAAACCTTTTGATTAAAAAATTGTTTTCATGAACAAATTAAAACAATTGTGAAATATAAAAAATAAACAGTGATCATGTGCCAATGGTTCAGATATAAACAATTATTCAGATCTAAAGTATAAATCAGAATATCTAAAGACTGAATTCACATACCGAAATTTTTTCCAGTCAATGGTTCAGATCTCTTAAGATTTGTAAAAAAAACATTGGTTCCGGCGGAAGTGTAATTGTCCATCAATTTGTGGCCAAATCATCCAGAAGCTCGTCTAATAAGTATTAATACTACTCACTCGTTAACTATGTGTACAATGTACACTAATACACGTACTAGATAAAAGGTTTTTACTTCCGGTTGATGCTAAAAATTTTTTTTGTCAACAAGATAATAAACTAGATTACCACATCTCGTGAGCCAAGGTGGTGGTGATGAGTTTACATAGAAAATTTCAAAACTAGCTATTCGGGCACAATTCGCAAGCCTGTCGGCTTTGAATTTGAGGGTGCGCGGGATGTAAGATAAAGAGAAGAAAGAAAACTTCTCTTTGAGCTTCAGTATTTCATCCAGGTGGACTCCAAACGCCGGCCATTCTTTCGGTGAGGACACCATCTTCACCAACTCAGAACAATCTGTCGCAAATACTGCCTCCTTCTGTTGCATGTTGATCAGACACTGCATAGCCCAGCCTAGAGCTTCAACCTCCGCGTGTAGTGGGGAAAGATTCCGTCGCATGGTTTTGACACCCATGATACCTGGACCTTCGTCTCGAAACACGTACCAACCGAGACTAGAATACTTGTCTGCCTCCTTTCACGAACCATCAATATAGCATTTCAACCCTAAGAACTCCAGATGTCCCCGTATTTGGCCTTCCTCATGGCTTACACTCTGGGGTTCTCTACTTGAGCTCTTTCCTGAGGCCTCAAATTCTGCATTCCGCAAGATAATATTAGGATCATGATCCAATCCTTGATAAACCTTATTATTCCGCGCTTCCCAAATTTACCACGTGCAATATAGTTGATGCTAAATTATTGTGTTGGTTTCCGTAGGTAATATTTATAAATGGAAATTTCCTTAAAATGATATAATATGCAATCATGCATACGTCGATGTTACTTCATTTGTATGCGAAGCTATTTTTCGTAAATGGTACCATGCATTGTTTTCCATATCCTATAAATATATTGTTTTCTGATACCATTTATTAAATAGAATAAAAAGATCCAGATTATATTTTGAAATCGATAGGTCTTATAGTATACAAATATTTTAACTATGATCATGTGAAAGAGGGTAAAACGACATTTTCATTGAAAACGAATTGGAGTGAATCTGTGATTGAGAGAATAGTTCATATGCAAAGAGAGAGAGCCCGTGACAAATGATCAAAAAGAGTACATAGAAAAATAGAAAATAGGTTTTAAATGAGAATAGGGGACCCGAGGAAACGCGTGACCTAAGCTAGCTGAATTTAAGTAACACTTATTTAATGTTTATAGTTATAAATAGTACTACTATTCTATGTATTAAAACCTTTAGATGCAATGTAAGTAATAAATGGAGTAACGAGATTTAAAGACTTGTTGAGATTCAAACTTTTGTACTAGTTTATATATTTTCACATACCGTTTCAATTGGCGGTCATATGTTTGACTTCATAATAATCGGACAAAAGATTTTCGGGAGGAATTCGAACCTCGGACGCTTGAGTTCTTGCACTAAAGAAAAATTGGATGGTTGAGAACAGATTTACAATTTTATTATTTTGGCAACAACAAATCTGTCATTTTCAATGTTCAAAAAAGCGTTAGGCGTTAGGCGGGCGGCGACCTTCCGCCTAGCGCTTAGAACGCTTAGTCGGGACCTAGGCGATTTTGTAGGCGGTTTATGCGGTTTTTAAATATAACTATATATATATATATTATATATATATGTATATAATAAACTATTTATTTATATTATAGAAATTATAGAATAAAACATAATTAAATAATCTTAAGAAACATGATTGATAAATAAATAAAAAAACCAAAACCCTTTTTTTTTTAAATAAAAAAAAAGACAAAAAACCCTTTTTCTTTTTTAAATTAGTCAATACAGTACCGTTTTATAAGTTAAAAAAAATTTCAAAAAAAATTTAAAAGTGGATTTATTCTGCCTAAGCCGTCTAATTTACGCCCAAACCGTCAAATGACATCTTCTGCCGATTAGCATAAAATCGAAGCGCATTAGAGACGCCTAGACCGCTTTTTTGAACACTGATCATTTCTAGGCCTTTTACTTGTTGTTTGTTTGTTCCCTTTTTAATAATTTATTTTTCGAGGACCTTCTTTTTGTGGTCACTAGTAATACACAAATTTTGTTTTTGAGCGATTATATGAAAGAAAAATATAAGTGAGTTCATAGTCATTCTTCCATGACTTTCAATGAATAATTAAAAAAATAGTACTTTGAAAAATATTGTATGAGTTTTTTTTTTTTGTCGAAAAAAACAAATAATATTATATTAGGACTGGGCAAATTTCCGTTAAATTTGCTCCGATTCGGTATTCGTTTTGATTCGATCCGAAAAATCTAGATATCCGTGATGAATTAAATCGAAGCAAATACTAAAATTTAATATCCGTCTAAAACAAAACAAATCACAAATACTAATTTTTAAAATCCGAATATTCGTTTTGATCCGTATATAACTCATAAATACATATAATATGGTAGATTTATAACGTATATTTAAATTTTTAGAATTTTTAAATATATTTTGGCAAAAATATTTATAGTAAAAAATAGTTAGATACTAGCCATTTAATTGAAATATATTATGTTTCATTTTTTCATCATTTTCATTTTCAATTTTCGTTTTTCTTTAATTATATCGAATTAAATTATATATACTTATTTATTAGTTAGTTAAAATATTATATTAAAACAAAGTTTTTTAAAAAAAAATTGGTATTTTAATTATTATGTTTTGTTTAAAACGAATATCCGTGAATATCCGAATATACGCAAATATCCAAAAAAATCCGAATATCCGTAATTCCGAATATCAGAATTTTTCTGAAACACACAAATCAAAAAATTAGATTTCCCCTAAAAAACCGAATCACAATACCGTGTGCCTCTATATTGTAAACTAACCGAATCTTCCTAATCGACATTCTAAATAACCCTAGGCAAAACCGTTTGACCTCAGTTTGTTCGATTCGGTATTTGCGAACAATTAAACTTGGACCAACGGTTAGCTAAATCAGCCTGATCAAACCGGAACTAATCCAACATTTTCATAACGTGTCATTTGACAGATAGGGGCATATATGTCAATTCCTACAATCTCCGCCACATGTCAGATTCGTCTTTAAGCGCAAAATTCGTATTGAAGAAGATATCCGCCGGAAAATTCGTAAATTTTGACCCTTCGTATTCGGAAATGACGGCTGTTTCTCCGGCGACTGCAACAACCGCTGCTTCACTATCTCTGCCTCAATTAACCTCTTCTTCTTCGTCTTCTTCTTCTCCGTTTATTCTTAATTTCAAAACTGCTAATACAGTCGGTAATCGCTGCGTGCGGTGTGGAGTTCGAAGCTTAGAGAACCAGTCGGGTCATCGGAGCCTTGATTTCTTATCCAATGGAGATTCGATGAGCCTAATCAATCCCAATTCGTCGTCTTCTCCGATTTCAATGGCTGCGGCGGCGTCGGAATCCGGTGCGAAGTGCTCGAAGCGCGTCTGTCTCTTCCACAGCGACGAGACTAGAGATCTCGCTGAGAGAATCGTCTCACAATCTGATTGCATCGAGCTACGAAGCATCAATTGGAAGTAATAAAACCCTCGTCTCTTTCTCTTAAGAACATTTCTCAATCTTAGGTACAATTGAATCGATTGATTTCATCATATTCGTGGGTTTGATTTTGGTAATTTGAAACTTTCAAATGTGAGTTTCTTTGTGTGTTTTGGTCAATGGTCTTACTCCAGAGTTTTAAAGTCAAGACCTTGATATTAAGAAATTTTGCATTAGCCCTTTAAGCTGAGAATTGAGTTTTGGTTCTTGTTAACAAAGTAATGATACTCATTGTTCTTGTTTAAGGAAATTTGACGATGGATTCCCTAACTTGTTCATACAAAATGCTCAAGGCATTCGCGGGCAACACGTCGCCTTCTTGGCTTCGTTCAGTTCTCCCGCTGTGATCTTCGAGCAGCTCTCGGTTATTTATGCTCTGCCTAAGCTTTTCGTTTCGTCATTTACGCTTGTTCTTCCATTCTTCCCCACTGGAACTTCTGAGAGAATGGAAGACGAAGGAGACGTGGCGACTGCTTTCACTCTCGCTAGGATACTCTCAAATATACCGACTTCGAGAGGAGGACCAACTAGCTTAGTGACCTTTGATATACATGCCTTGCAGGTCTTCGTTACAACCCTGATCAAATGCCGATTGGCTCTGTTCTTTTGGTTCTTTGAGTCGATGGTTTTATCTAGTTTTTGCTTGTCTTTCGTTTGGATTGTAGGAAAGATTCTACTTTGGTGATACTATACTTCCATGCTTTGAAAGTGGTATACCATTGCTCAAGAACAGACTCCAGAGTCTACCTGATTCCGATAACGTGAGTCTCTTTTTCTTCTGGTTGTTACATTTCTATCAATTTCATCATGTAGAGGTCAGCAAGATCCAATTCATTTTGGTTACTGTTGTTCATTTGTTTCAGATATCTATTGCGTTCCCGGATGATGGGGCATGGAAACGTTTCCACAAACAACTACAACATTATCCAACGGTATTATACTTTCTAATGGCGTATCTCATTAGCATCTTATGGGAGTTCTTCAAGCCCACATTAGAGTTAACTCCAAACAAGCATTGCTCATCCTAGATCCTAGCTTGAGGAGTAAATTTGTACATTAATCCGTCTGACTTACCCAGTAATTTCATTTGTCATTCAGATTGTTTGCAACAAAGTTAGAATGGGGGACAAACGAATAGTGCGTATCAAAGAGGGTGATGCTGAGGGAAGGCACGTTGTGATTGTCGATGATTTAGTTCAGTCGGGTGGCACACTAATTGAATGCCAGGTTCTGTACTTAGATTCAAGTCTCAAAACGTGTAACTCTATTCTTACTTCTTAATAACTCACCACCAATTATTGTTCTCTTCAGAAAGTCTTAGCTGCACATGGAGCCGCGAAAATAAGCGCATATGTAACACATGGCATATTCCCCAAGAGTTCATGGAAACGTTTCAAGCTTGACACCAAAGGTTACAACCATTATTGCAAATGTTATGACTCGGTCTAAACCCGAGCCATTTCTGTTTCTTTGTGGCATAGTTAAAATATTTGTATCTGTCTTTTCGTGATGCAGGTGATCCCGTGGAAGGTCTGAGCTATTTCTGGATCACTGACTCGTGTGGATTAACTGTGAAAGAGGTGATGAATAATCCACCTTTTGAAGTTCTTAGCCTTGCTGGTTCCATAGCTTCTGCTCTTCAAGTTTAAGCTTTCGTCATTCGATTAGAAAACCAGCCGCAAGTAATTTTTTGGATTTGTGACAATCTGATTTATGAACTTTTGGTGTATAGTCTCAATCGAAGCAGTTGCCATATGAGAAGTTGTTTGTTATTTAGGAAAATCCAATAATGTAATAATGTTTCATTTCACTTCTTTGTACCAGAGAATTCCTTTGGAAATAAAGTTTTTTAAGTGGCAAACTCAAATTAGAATCACATTCCATATTTATCAATTGAGAGAAAACTCAGAAACCAACTCTAATTGGTTCGGTATGTTCTTTTGTTTGCTTGTATTGGCATCACCAAGGATTTAAGTTTAATCAAAGACAAGCTACACTAATCTAATCCAAAATGAAAGAAAAAAGTAATCATAAAATTCAAATCATTGTACTTTTTATAGCCAAGAATACATAATTCGATTCCGAACCAACAATACTTTTACATTCTAACTAATTTTTTTTTTAATCAAAAAAACAAATTAGAACCACAATATGAAAACCATACCAAACGAAACTTGAACCGGAATTTTAACACCTTCAAACTAAAGCCATATATATTAGACTTGGGCCCAAAGGCCCAAATGTAATCTTTTTCATCTGAGCAGAGTGACTATAGAAATACCGTAATATAAATTTCAGTACAGTACGGTTTTCAAATTTCATTCGTAACAAAAAAAAAAAGTTGAAAAAAGAAATTTCAAAAAACGGAGGAAAATATCTGAAGGAAGATGGCGGGATCTCTAACAACACCAATCCGCGAGCAGCACCACCGTGGAAACACGGCGGCTTCAGAATTCTCCCGATGGTTTATCGGTTTCGCTAGGTTTATTCCGTATCCATCTTCTCCCTCTACGCTTCATCATCATCCAGGACTAATTCCTCTCGGAAAGCGAGAGCTAAATCCGCCGCCTCACGGGACATGGTTGTCGACGTATTGTTCGACGGCGTCTCTCCAATTGGTGGACGAGGTGAACAGATCCGATGCGATTCTCTTCGTTACACTCGACGGAAAAGTCCTTGTGAGTTGATTTTCCCTGTCTCGCTCTCTCTCTCTCTCTCTCTCTCTCTCTCTCTCTCTCTCTCTCTATGTGTATGGTGTTAGATCGGATTTGCTGCTGGTTTTTGTTTAGATTGGTGTTCGCGATGGTTTTAAGCTTAATCTGGTTCGTAATCGGAATCTATCCATGTTTGATTGAAGATTTAAGTGGCTGATTTGTGTTTGATTGTTCTTCGAATGTTTGGGGAAAATCTCAAATTCTACAGGAGGAACACTACATTTCAAATCTGAATTTCTCTTGGCCTCAGATGACTTGCGTTTCTGGGTTCCCACCTCGTGGTGGTCGAGCGATTCTCGTTAGCTACAAGGATTCCGAAAACGAGGCAAGCTCTTAACACTCGAATTCTTCTTAATAGTGGTTACCTAAGAAGAATTTGATAGCTATCCATGAGTTAGATACTTGAGATTTTGCGATCGAAATCATGTGGTTTATTATTAGTGTGGTTGTTATTCTTCTCCAGATCCAGAAATTCGCTTTAAGGTTTTCTACATGTGATGTAGCGGAGACATTTGTTGTAGCTCTTAAGGTTAGCCATTACTGCAAAACGAGCTCCCTTACATGTTTGATCAGATGGAGATGAATTTTTCGTTACCCTGACTTGAGTTTATGAGCTATTCTGTTTGAATCAGAGCCAATGACTGCTGTTTTGTTCTGTTTGCAGGAGAAGTTCAATGGTTTAGAGGAATCTAGGATCCAGAGAAGTGAGATTAGGTCTGAGATTTCTTTCCAAGATTCCAACAACACCTCAACTGAGATTATCCCCAGGTTAGATCACATAAGAGTGTTGTGGCTTTTGTGTAAGTGTACAAGTGCTTGAGCCAACATTTTTAGATAATGGTAAATCCTCTTTTGCAGAGCCACTGTGGAAGAACCAAATATGGTTACGCCTCTTGATAGTTATGATCCTGAAATGCTACCAAGACTTCAGTATGAAACTGGACAACCCTTATACCCACCACATTTAGAGTGTTGTGAATTTAAACAGGTGCTTGAGTCAACAGTTTAGATAAAGGTAAATCCTCTTTTGCAGAGCAAATATGGTTGAACCTCTTGGTAGTTATGTTCCTGAAATGGTACCAAGACTTGAGTATGAAACCTCCTACCAACCACAATCTGCGCTAAATCAAATCTCTAACGTGACTCCCATTAATCTCCCTCCGAGTTTCACCACCTTACTCTCTGGTTGTTTCCCTAACTCCACTCTAGGTAACATCCACATCCATCTTGCTTGTTCTAAGTTTGAGGAATATCGGTTTCTTTCATATGTTTTAACACATTTTATACTCCCCATGGAACTCACTTCAGCTGCAAGCCAAACAAGTGTAAAGCAGGATCCTGATCTGAAGTCACAGATACTGGTACAGTCTAAGAAAACCCGAGTTTTTATCGACACAAGAACACGTTTCTAATGATTCTTCTGATTTGGGACTCCAACTTTTTTTTGTTTTTGCAGAAGTACATGGAAGATTCAGAGTTTCAAGGTGAGCTTTTCTCTCCAATACTCACACACAAATTAACAATATTAACCCATTTAGATTCAAACTGTGCATTTCAGCTTCAACATCACATAAAAGATTTTAGAAATCTACCATTTTATTTAACATGTGGTTTCTTCATTATCCAGATATGCTGCAGAAAGTAGAGAGAATCATGGACGAAATAGGAGGTAACTGGATTCTCTGAGTTTCATCATCTATCTTATTTTCCAGTTCCAGGTCTTTTGTTCATTCATTCAATATATATATATATATATGGTATAATCTGAACACATTGTTGATTTTTCTGTTTGGAAATATGAACATCATTTGGACTTGAACCAAATATCTATGTTTACCTGCAATGCTCTATTACGAAATGATACTTGAAAGTCTTATTTGATTTGCATTTCCAAAACTTTGCAAGACGAATGTTCAATGACAGATTTAAAACCCTGAATGACGTATGCTATTATTCCATTTCAGTCTTTTCTAATGTAGTCTTCTTTTTTATTGCATCAAATCAAAGATGGTTCACAATTTTTTAAAGACTTAAGGCAAAGCTTTTTGATTAACTAAAGATCTGTAGAAGTAGTAACTAGTAACTATCTTGGTTTTATATATCATGTAATTTTATGTGAATCTGATTGCATCTAATCAAAGATAGTTCACAATTTTATAAAGACTTAAGACAAAGCTATTTGATTAACTACCTAAAACATAAATCATTAGGTGACAGAAAAAAATATTTCCCAAAGGAGTAATACTATTCATTTCTCTAATTTTAGAGTGGGATTTGGTGAACCAATGGAGAGGATTTTATATCAAATATAACTATTGGAGTGAAATTTAATATATACCATTGGAGATGATTAAATACCAAATATAGACATTGGCGTGGGATTTGGTGTTTATTGGAGATGCTCTTAAAATCTTATTATAAATATTGATTAAGTTTTTGTGTTTACAAATTACAACAGCTCAATAAGATAACAAGAATCACAAGACAAGGACCTTTAAGACAACAAAACCATGAAATCATCACATATAGCTCTAATCTGCGTAGTCATGCTCTCCCTCTTTATTCTGCATGAGTGTAAGTATAAGATTTTCTCATATATCTCTCTCTTTGTTTTCTTTTTCTTTTTTCATCGTCAAAATTTTTGATTTGTGTGTTTGAAATCAATGTGTAGGTGGTAGACTGGAGGCTAGAGAAACAGAGATATCGAAAAGCATCATTTTACCATCATGTTACCATTCCACTTGCCATGATTTCACATTTAAAAAAGATTGTTGGTGCTGTTTCTATATGAAAACTAAAAAGGATTTTTGTTGGTACGTAAATGAAGTTCCCAACGCCAAAGAGGTTTGCTTCCAAGAATGTTCAAAGAAGATTTTCGAACCTTGAATAATAATAATATAACAATGTATGCAGCTTATTAATTATCAATATCTTCCAATCCATTTGCTATTTTAGGGACTCTCCCTATTAATATTCTACTTCTCATTATTTCGTATTTAATTTGCTTTACTCAAAATACGAATGATCTTTAATAACTATCTTGATTTTTTATTTTCTTTCATGTAGTTTATTTGAATTTGATTGCATCAAAGATAGTTTACAAATTTTTAAAGACTCGAGATAAATCTATTTAATTAACCACCTAAAACATAAATCATTACACGATAGAGAAAAAAAATCGATCAACCATATGTCTAAAATGGATATTTTTCCATCAAACAATAGTTTAGAGATTATAAGTTTTGGGTTGTAGGTCATTTTTGGCTTTCTACGGGCTCTGTAATCTTCTACCAACCATGCCTTAAAAACATATAATTTTGCTCATGTATAAAATGAAACCATAACCAAATTAAATGGTTATTTTGTAAATAAAATATTTCAACACCAAACATAGAATAATGAATAATACTATTCCAAATTTGGAGTAACACTATTTATTTCTCAAATTTTAGAATGAGATTTAGTATACCATTAAAGATATTTTTATATCCATTATAGGTCTCGAAATGAGATTTGGTGTATCAAATATACAAAAATAGGCAAATATTGGCGTGGGATTTGGTGTTTATCGGAGATGTTCTCAATATATATATATATATATATATATATATACATTGAGGTCACAACAAGACAAGGTCCTCTAAGACAACCAAACCATGAAATCATCACATATAGCTCTAATCTGCATAGTCATGCTCTCTCTCTGTGTTCTGCATGAGTGTATGTACATGATTTTCTCATATATACGTCTCTTCGTTCTTTTGTTTTTGTTTTTTCCATCATCAAAAAGTTTGGTTTGTGTGTTTGAAATCATTTTGTAGGTGGTAGAATGGATATATCGAACAAGATCTATTTACCGTCATGTTTCCATGGCAGACGCTCCGATATGTCACTAAAAAGGGATTGTTGGTGCTGTTTCTATGCGAAAACTGGAAAGGATTTTTGTTGGTACGAAAACGAAGTTCCCAACGCCAAAGAGGTTTGCTTCAAAGAATGTTCAATGAAGATTTTCGAACGACCTTGAATAAGATCTTAATGTATGTTGCTTATTCAATTTTTTAGTATTAGAGAAACAAAGATATCGAACAAGATCAGTTTACCGTTATGTATTATTACCACTTGCTCCGATTTCACATCACAATAATAAAGGATTGTTGGTGTTGCTACACAATAACTATTTCCAGACCCCTCTTGAGGCCTCTGCTTGCATGCCCTTGAGAATTTTTGGAAGGGTTCCCTTCCGGGCAAAACCCTAAAAAAAAAAAAGAAAAAAAAAACTATGAAGGATTTTTGTTGGTACATACAAGAAGTTCCCAACGCCAAGAGATTTGCTCCGACGAACATTAATGTTCAAAACAGATTTAAAACCTTGAATAATAAACACACACATTGAAAAATACAATTTCGAGTGTGTTTGCACTAAAAAAAACTATATATATATTGTTGTAAAATCCTTGATATTAAAAAATTAATTATTGTTGTAGAAGTCCTCTTAGCTCAGTGGTTGTTTAAAGGTTCACTAATCCTTCTACACCAGGAGATGGGGTTCGAATCCTAGAAGATGCGATTTATTATTATATGAATAATTAGCATATATAATACCATTTACACCAAAAATTAAATACTGTTATGAATAAGAGAAAGACATTGAGAGAGAAGAGGGAGAGGAGGAATTGAGTTGTATCTTATTCCATGTGAATTACATAGTATATATAGAGATACAAAACTTGGGGAGGAAGTACAACTTGATGAACAAGTAATTCTAGAAGGTTGTAGAACATGGGCCTATAATGGGCATCCACTAATGGGTTTATAACACTCCCCCTTGGATGTCATTATAGTAAAAATATTTCTAATGCGCATAAGATGTTGTCTCATTAAAAACCTTACCAGGATAACCCAATTGGGACAAAACCATGGCTAAGGAAAAAAGAGTGCAACGCGCTATTTCTCCCCCTGATGAGTGCATAACTTGATATCTTTGTGACGACGTACCCAAATGTTGAACTTGCATCTTGAAAGGACTAACTGGTAGTGTCTTGGAAAATAAGTCCGCCAAAACTTCACTTGAACGAATCTGTAGAACATGTACATCACCCTTTTCTGCAACTCATGGGTATTTCAGATGATTTATCTTAATCATTCTCTTTGTTTCTCTCGATATAATCAATGTATGATATACATTTGGAAGATTTGATAGACTTTCATATATCATTGTAATGATAATATTTATCTTTAAGTGTATCATTTGCGTGTTATTTGATGTCTCGTTAAAAACTTTTTCACAGAAAAACCTTATGGGATAAAAACTATGATAAGGAAAAAAGAGTACATCCACGCTCATCATTATATATCTCCCCCTCGGAAATATCTTCTTCAGGAGATGAATTCCGATCTTTCGAAATTACTATAAACATAGCCTTAAAACTCATATAATTGTCATATGATATCTCAGATGATTGGACTTTTGGTCCATACCATCTTTTCCTTTATCATACAAAATCTCATTGCATTTTATGTATGATACTTCATGACCAAACATATATGAGCATTTTCTGTAAAATCCTCTAAGGTATTATTGAGATAACATCTTTTACGCTAGATGTTTAACTTGAAATATTTGAAGATAAATTTATCTTTCCAAGGTATATTCTCAAATCCTTTATTCAGATATTAATCTTTTAAGGAGTTCTAGTGGTGTTCAAATCATCACATACATTGCTATCATAGCAAATCATTTACGAAATCTCCTTACATTGAATTCTTCTGGAATTTTCATAAATATCATTATCAAGTGATCTTTTATCATATATTATTATCATCGTACTACTTGTGATAACTCTGCTGGAGTTTCGATGATCTTCAATTAAGAATCACTTTATCAAAATCTTTTGATAAATACATGATTATACCCCATGTTACATATTTTCTATTCATTCGATTGTGTAGAGTTCCCCGGAACATAATTCTGATACCCTTAATCCTTCGGTATCTTTCACATCCTTCAAGGATTGCAATCATATGTAATTATCCAGTGTTCAATAACATATTGCCAAACTTATAAGTATTGTATCCACCACAAGAGAATATATCCCTTCATAAAATATTCCTTGTCTTTGTGATAATTTCACTATTGTTTCACACAAAGACTAATTTATCTTCCACTGGTTTTGCACTTCACGTGCATAGGCTACTGGTCTAATTCTCTACAAGAGATTATACGTTTATTTTCTTCTATTCCATTTGGCCAATAACTTTGTGTACACTTTCAATAGACTTTTCTTATGATCCTCTTTTTCATAATATCAACTGCTTACTGCATGCAAAATATTACGACGTCGATTTGCTTTTCGGTTCCATTCTATTTCAAACATGACATAGCTAGCTAGCTCTCTTCATTGTCAAGTACTTGAATATTTTCATTCGTCATGTTTGTGTCTCTTCTAGAGCTCATTCGGTCTCTTCTAGAGATCATTCAAAATCTTTATTTTCTCGATCTAGTCATTCTAATTATCTGCTCCTTTTCTTTTACAAGGATTCTTATATTCGGAACCAAATAGGTCTATCACGCTTCATGCGATCTTTAGACTCACTAGCAGTCTGATATTGTCCTTTTGGGACATTAATTCTAATTGGAGCATATATAGCTGGTATAGGTGATTTCATCACTCTATTTGGGTCAGTAAACGTGTCTGGCAATCAATACGCTAAACTTGGAATTATCTTTTGGATTTCTAATTCTCATTCTTTAGTCCGAGGATCATTGATAATTCATAGATACTTATATCTTTTTCCAGCTATTTTATTTTCTCCCCCAAATGTTGGAAAAACTGACTTATTAAAATGAGTCTTCAAATCAAGCCTTAAATAAACCACTCTTGGATGGCTCTAGATACTTAGTATTATTCATATCCAACATATATTTTTATCCTCCTTTGAGGTCCCATCGTAGAGCGATGTGGTGGAGCACTTTTCATACTTAAAGATTCTCATATGGAAACTTTTTGGTTTCTGACCCTAAACCAATAATGATGGGGGGGATCTATCAATTATTCATTGGCTTAATGCGAGTCATTGGTACTAAACCATTTTTGTGTATGAACATGAACTTCAGGATGTTCAACACTTATTCTAGTGGACATAGAATAATCATCAAAGACTTGAGATGTGAATTTACCAACATTATAAAATAACCTTGCAAACTTCAGGTTGCAGTTTGATGACAAAGATAAATGTGAATATCTAGTCAATGCATCCATCGATTTTATGCGTCAATCGAGTCAATGCGTCCACTAAATCGATGCGTCTATTATAACCATAAGGAAGAAAAATTTCACATGGTGGGTGATCAGCCCATAACCATTTCCTTGTAAATATTTCAGAAAACTATTAGATTCCAAATTATTTATCTGGTGAAAGCCAGATTATCATATTGATTTCTGAGCAAGTAACATATGATAAATCATTAAGAAGAATCTTCTAGATCTTCATGGAATGTCCACATAAATTTTCATAATTTCTGATGCAGCGCATCCTCTATAAAGAAGTGGGCTTCGATATTGTTGTTGGGCCATTACTTGCAACATAAGTTTCGTATTTCTTTTATACGTTCTTTTAGTGTTTTCGTTCATCAATAGCAAAGAAGAACACAAACGCGGGTGGTGACAATCAAGGACAGCGTCCTGACGGCACCATTACCGATTGGTCCGAATTGCGTACTACACTGTTGGCGATGCAGGAGAATATCCAAGCAACAATTCATGCATCAATCCACGAGATGGGTAACATATTAGTGACTCGTTTGGGTAATCGTAATCAACACCGTGAAAACAATCGGGTTGTCAACGACAATCCTTTTGGTGATCGTTAGTCTGACACAGAATATGAAGAAGATGAACATCACCGTCGAGTGCGGCGCGATGTTCAGATCTTTCCTCAACACGATGATGGTCGTCATAGCAAGTGGGAGAATAGCTTTCGAGTTGATATTCCAGAATTTAATGGAGGAGTTCGTGGTGATGATCTTCTCGATTGGTTGGTGTCGGTGGAAGAAGTACTCGATTTTAAGCAAGTCCCAGATGATCGACGTGTTCCGTTAGTAGCTATGCGATTTCGAGGTCATGCTGCCGCATGGTGGAAACAGCTCAAGTCCACACGCACTCGCACAGGGAAAGAGCCAATTCGGTCATGGGAGAAGTTGAAGAAGCATCTCCGCAAAACGTTTTTACCGCACAACTACGATCGCTTGATTTACACACGTTTGCAAAATCTAAGACAAGGCAATCGTAGTGTGGATGACTACGCAGAAGAGTTCTCCTTGTTATTGACGCGTAACGAGTTATATGATAGCCAAATTCAACTTGTGTCTCGTTTCATTGGTGGACTACGATCCAACTACAAGCAGCTCTTACGCAGTTTGATCCTTCCTCAGTTAGTGAGGCCCATAGACGTGCTAGCTCTTTTGAACAACAAATGCGTTCAAGCAATTGGAGCTCTGTTTCTGCGAGAAACAAGACGCAAGAACAGAGTGTTGGAGCCCCATTAGCGACAACCAAAGAGGCTAGTGAAGGCATCATATCGTCGACTCGCACTCCAGCACCAGAGGAGCAACAATTACGTCGATCAACTCGGCCAAATGCGCTTCGGTGTTTTTCATGTGAAGAGCCTGGTCACCGCCAAACAGCTTGTCCAAATCAGCCCCGTCGCGGTCTCTTGGCAGGAGATGCTTACGTCGATGAACCAGTGTATGATTCATATGGTGAAGAGGAGTTTCTTGACAATGATGTGGTTCAACGTACACAAGGGGATACAGGTCATATGCTTGTGATTCGACATTCTTGTGTGGCTCCGCGTCGGCAAGATGAGCAATGGTTGAGAACAAATATATTTCGCTCCACATGTACGATTAAAGGGCGTATTTGCAGCTTCGTCATTGACTCCGGTAGTTGTCGAAATGTCATATCAGAGGAAGCAGTTGACAAGTTAGGGATTTCACGAGAAGATCATCCGGCTCCGTATACGCTTGGTTGGCTTCATGAAGGCGTTAGTGTGCGTATTACACAACGAGCTTTAGTGGCCTTTTCAATTGGGCCGTATTATCGTGATCGTACATATTGCGATATTGCACCCATGGACGTGAGTCATTTGCTCTTGGGCAGGCCATGGGAATTTGATAGGAAGATTATTCATGATGGAGCTCAAAACACTTATAGTTTCATTTGGGAAACACATCAGATCCTTCTTGTTCCATCAAAAGAAGCAGCTTTACCGGCTCCACCAGTTCCGGTGACTCCACCACCACCCATTTTATCTTCACGAAAGCGAACTCTTCTTTGTTCTTATGATACATTTTCCACTGAAATGCGAGATGAGGGTTTTGCTTTAGCATTAGTTCCAGCATCGTCATCGCGTCTCTTATCGTCGGTTGCCAACAAAGACATTTGTGCTGTTCTAGATGAATTTGGGGATATTTTTCCTACTGAATTACCAGCAAGCTTACCTCCTCTACAGGATATTCAACACCAAATTGATCTTGTCCCGGGAGCAACGCTTCCAAACAGACCTCACTATCGTATGAGTCCTTTTGAGCATGAAGAGCTTCGTCGTCAAGTTGAGGATCTTCTCCAAAAGGGCCATATTCGGGAAAGTCTTTCTCCATGCACGGTTCCAGCCCTTCTCATTCCAAAAAAGGACGGCTCGTGGGGCATGTGTGTTGATAATCGCGCCATCAACAAGATCACGGTTCGTTACCGTTTTCCGATACCACCCCTTGACGACCTGCTAGACAAATTGGTACTGCCTCTATCTTCTCCAAAATTGATTTGAAAAGTGGTTATCATCAAATTCGAATTCGACCTGGTGATGAATGGAAAACAGCTTTCAAGACTCGGGAAGGCTTATTTGAGTGGCTCGTTATGCCATTCGGCTTGTCGACTGCGCCAAGTACATTTATGCGCATTATGAATCAAGCATTGCGTCTTTTTATTGGGAAGTTTGTCGTGGTATATTTTGATGATATACTCGTTTTTAGCACATCCATTGCAGAACATGTTCGACATTTACGAGACGTGTTACAAATGTTACGACAAGAACAACTCTTTGCTGCTAAACAGAAATGTGAGTTTGGTGTGTCTGAGGTTTTATTCTTGGGGTACGTGGTTTCTGCCCAAGGGCTCGCAATGGACATCTCCAAAGTTGAAGCAGTACGTTCATGGCCTCTTCCTCGAACCGTCACGGAAGTTCGTAGCTTTCATGGCCTTGCGTCATTTTATAGAAGGTTCGTGAGTCATTTTAGTACTATTATGGCTCCCATCACGAGCTGTATGAAGGAAGGCAAATTTTGTTGGACTCCAGAAGCAACAACTACGTTTGAATTAATTAAGGAGAAGTTGACCACAACTCCAATTCTTGTGTTACCGGATTTTTCTTTGACTTTCGAACTACATAGTGATGCGTCAAAGTTGGGTATTGGGGCAGTGCTTAGTCAACAAGGGAGACCCGTTGCTTACTACAGTGAGAAACTATCAGGGGCACGCTGTCGTTATAGTATTTATGATGTCGAGTTCTATGCGGTGGTCCAAGCCATCAAGCATTGGAGACATTATTTGGTCCACCGTGAATTCATTTTGTTCACGGATCATGATGCTTTGCGTCATTTGGATAGCCAAGCTAAGGTGTCATCTCGGCACGCGTCATGGATCTCATATCTGCAACAATTCACCTTTTCGATTCGCCATCAATCCGGGAAAACAAATCGTGTGGCAGATGCTTTAAGTCGACGACATGGACTGCTCATTTCAATGCATACTTCGATCACTGGTTTTTCCTCTTTTGCTGATTTATATGTTGGTGATCCATTCTTTGGTCGTATATTTGTTGAAGCTGAACAAGGACGACACAGGGAGTATACGGTTCAAGATGGGTTTCTTTTCAAAGGGCTGCAACTTTGTGTTCCGGAGAGTAGTTTAAGACTCCAAATCATTCAAGAATTGCATTCAGAGGGTCATGTTGGACGCGATCGAACGTTGCAACTTGTTACAATGTCGTACTTCTGGCCTTCAATGTGTAGAGACGTCGAGAGGTTTGTGGCACGATGTCGCGTTTGCCAACAGGCTAAAGGCAAAGCATCTAATGCAGGGTTGTACCTTCCTTTACCAATCCCAACACAACCATGGACAGATTTGAGCATGGATTTTGTGCTTGGTCTTCCGCGCACTCAACGGGGACATGATTCCATCTTTGTCGTAGTTGATGACTTTTCAAAAATGGCTCATTTTATTCCTTGTAAGAAGACGACTGATGCCGTGAGTGTGGCTGTTTTGTTCTTCCGCGAGATCTATAGATTGCATGGCTTACCAACGTCGATTGTCTCTGATCGTGATACACGTTTCTTAAGCCATTTTTGGAGATCCCTTTGGAAGTTGCTCGGTACGCGTCTTGATATGAGCTCTGCATATCATCCTCAAATGGACGGTCAAACCGAAGTCACGAATCGTTCACTTGGGAACCTGCTTCGCTGCTTAGTTGGCAATAACATTAAGTCATGGGATGCAAAGTTGTGTCAAGCTGAATTCGCTCATAACCATGCTTTGAATCGTAGCTTGGGTTATTGTCCTTTTCATGTGGTATATGGGATTATTCCTCGGTGTCCTTTGGATCTCACTACTGCTCCGGATAAGACCCGCCTTCATGTCGAAGCAATTGATTTTGTTGATGTATTGTAGGGAGTTCATCGTAATGCTCGACACAACTTGGAGCACTCCACCTCTAAGTATAAAGCTGCAGCGGACACCAAGAGGCGAGAAGTGGTGTTTGAGCCAGGCGATTTGGTTTGGGTTGTTTTCACTAAGGATCGACTTCCTGCTGGTGAATACAACAAGCTCAAATCACGTAAGATTGGTCCGGTAGAAATCTTGGAGCGTATCAACCCCAATGCTTATCTGGTGCGTCTTCCTCCATATTTATGCACGGCCAATGTGTTTAATGTCAAGCATTTGTCCCCATTTCACGGCGACAATGACATTCCAGATTCGTGGTCGAATCCTCTCCCACCAGGAGGAACCTGATGCAACGCATCCTCCATAAAGAAGTGGGCTTCAATATTGTTGTTGGGCCATTACTTGCAACACAAGTTTCATATTTCTTTTATGCGTTCTTTTAGTGTTTTCGTTGATATGAGATATTATCAAATTTCTTAGTGATTAGGTTTAAAGTTAGTTTGACTTTATCTCTTTAGGTAGTATTAATAGATCGTCAAAACCATTGTAAAAGACACCTTTGATTTTTATTAAGAATTTTTCAAGAGCTTTTACAAGCACTGAGAAGAGTATTCTCGCCCCCTTTGTTCTAGCTTCTCAACGTAGCTCGAACAAGACCCCAGTTTGACATCGTCTCTTCCTGGAAGTCTCGACATCGTACTAGACATAGCTTCCGCTCCCTATCAATTTCTCGCATCATCATTAAACCAGGATGACCAATCCGGTTAAACCAAATATCTAATCTTAGTAAACTTCTTGTTTACTTTACATTCGTAGTAAACTTCTGGTTTACTTTGATTCGTTAATCACTTACTCCCTTCAAAGAATATTATAATTAGAATTTCTTTTTCGGAAATTCAAAGCTAATTATGGGAGTTATCGTAAAACAAAGACCGAGACGATCACTTTAGTAGCCACTTCCTTGACGGATTTTGTTTGTCTGGTCTTTTTGTTTTATGTGTCATAAAATGACTACTTTACGATTTTCTGCATTAGAGATATTCTCTCAACATAACTGAGTTGCATTCACTTCAAGTCTTGTAATCTTAAATATCACATTTTGATGATCACACTTTTTCTTTGAGAATTGTTTGAAGAACTTAGTGATTATAATCTTGATATCACTTGTAGTGAACATTAATAATCAAGGAGTGAACATAATCTTCTGGATATGTCACTTATCATGTACATGAGATTCTTTAACTCTCCCCCTCGAGATGATAATATTGTAGGGTTAGCAATCTCGAATTTACTCATTTAGAGTAACATACCATACTTAGGTCATAAGCAATAGCTTTTATGTGCTCTTCTGGAGCATTCACTATTTTCTTTCAATTTCCAAATTATTGGAATATCTCTTGCTTATTACCATCTTTTTTTTCTCACTTCTGGTGAGAATCTAAGTTCTTGAAAGAAACTTTTTGATCTTGATCTTGACCATTCAAGACAATTTATATAGCCAATTCTTTGACTAGTGTGATCTTTTTTATTTTTGTATAAGATGTCACATTCACTTCAGAGAATGGATCATAATCATCTCGATGTGATTTTATTATAAAAATCCAATAGATAAATATGCAACATTAAGCATAAGAACTTAACTCAAAATTTACTCTAATAACATGATACTACATGATCGATTAATCATTATTCAAAACAGAGGATCACTTCATCAATTATAAATCAGCCAAAATAATAAATAAAACGACAATACTTTATAATTAAATTTAGAGGCTAGTTATTCCGTTCAGGGGGCAAGCAACTTCTAGGCAGTCGTACCAAGATAATCATCAATATCAAAGTCTTGTTCTTTAAGATTGTTTCAAAGAACTTGTAAATATTTTATGGTCAAATATGAATATACTCTTCATGATATGTTACTTATTGTCTATGTGAGATTTCTTAATTCTCCCCCTCGAGATGATGAAACTTCAAGTTCATTAATCTCGGACTGAATTCCATTCTAAAATCATCTCTTTTTAACTTTGAGATTTGGGAGAGTTTAACGCATGAATAAATTCAAAATCGTTTTCATAGATAATCTATATGTTCTTCAAGAACCTTTAATGATCTTTATACATTTGATATCGTACTCACATTAGATTATCGTACTTATCATATTTCTTTTCTCACTTCTGGTGAGAATTTAAATTCTTGAAAGAAATATCTTGCCTTTCATTAGACATACATAAGTATGCCATCAAATCATAAGTCTCATTTATAAACTTAAGTAAAGAAATATAAGACAAATTAAAAGCAGATTCAATCGAATGTTTGTATCAAAGCTATTAGTGCAAAAGTCAATTCATATAAAACACAAGCATAAGACAAACAGTGTAACGCCCGTGAACCAAAAAGTAGATTTTTGGTGGGTGTCGATCGACACGAGTTAAAAATCAGACCGACGGTTTCGGTTTCTAATTGCCGGTTTGGTGGGCCGGTTTAGGGGACACCCTAGAGTTGTATAAAAGGGCTGGAAAAGACGCGTGTTGGTCTCTTTTTGGCCAAAAATCAGAGAAAGAGGAAGATTTGAGAGAGAATCAAGAGAGGTTGTGAGTTGTGTGTGATTGAGGGTGAAGAATAGTTTCTGCTCGAGTGTTTGAGAGGGCAAACGGCTGGGCAATTCGAGGAGGATTGGGATGAAACTTGGTAGATAGGTTGTCTGCGATCAGTCGGTTTCGGGGTTGATTTCCGATCGAACCAGAAGGATTCTGGAGGCGATCCGCATTCCGACGCGTAGCTGTGTCTGTCTTGTTTCCAGAACAGTTGTCCGTTTTGGTTTTGGACCAGTGGTTCGTCGTGTACGAGTCTTTTTGTAACCGTTGGTCCCATTCTCATTTCGATTCTTCGAGGTGAGTGCGTGATCGTGGGTTTGTGTGGGCATAGGGATTAATGGAATACGTTTGCTTGGTGTTTTTTGTGTTTTGTGGTTGGAATTGTGCAGGTGATTCGACGAATCGCGACAGATTCGAGCCACGAGAGGATAGGCTCGTTTCTGGGTTGTCGTGTCGATCGACACCATGGTGGTGTGTCGATCGACACAGGACGGAGTCATGTCGATCGACACCTAGTGGCTGTGTCAATCGACACAGAGTCCCTGTACTTGTTCGTGATTGGTTGTTCTTGTTGTTTGCTTGTGTGCTCATCCTGGTATTTCTATTGATTGTTATGTCTATACTTAAATAACCTGTAGACGGGATGACCGCGTCGCTGAGTATTTGTGATAATACTCACGCAATTCTTTTTGCCATGTGTTGCAGGTAAAGAGAAAATGTGATCGTGGAATCATGGCCAGAAAGGAGAGATGATCTAGGGTCTCGTATGGCTGTGTACGGTTGTAGAATTGCTAGGTGGCTAGTGAATTCTGAGTTGTAGTTAATTGGTTGTTGGTTATTGGTTATTGTTGGATTGTTATGAAATTGAATTGGAAGTTGTTATTGATGGTTATTGTTTTCCGCGATGCATGTTGTATTGGCCCAATTGAGGATTATTATCTGTGATGATAATAATCTGAAGGGAAAATTTTAAAATTTTTGAGTCGGGTCGTTTCAGTTTGGTATCAGAGCCTTAACGGTTCTAGGGCGGTCCTTATGGTTCTAGGGCGGGTGATTGATTAATTGATTGTGTGAAAATTGATTGATTGTTGTGTGGATTTGGGGACATAGATCATCTCTTCCGAGCCTTCAATGAGATTCCACGGTAAGTGTTGTATGATTTCTGTTTTTGTTCTAGTACTTAGTAATCTGCTGTGAAGGCAGAGTTATGGCTAGAGGTGCTAGAGGCAGAGGTCGTGGGGGCCGTGGTGGGCGTGGGCGAGGACTTCAGAGTGAGTCAAATGCCGTGAGTGTGGCCCAGGAGACCACGCAAGAGCAGGTGGCCGACTCGCAGGCGTTTCAGGAGGGGTCTGTGGGTGTGACTGCTACGGGTGCCAGCGTGAAGGCTGGTGGGGCCAGTGTGGGTCTCGAGGTAGCTGGTGGTGCAGGGGGCTCGGGTGGGGGTGCTTCCGTAGGTGTGGCCCAAGACCGAGATGATCATTTGGCGAGTTTGCTGCAGTTGATTCTGGAGCGGTTACCAGGTGGGGTACCGACTCCGGGTCAGGCTCCGGGAGCTCAGCCAGGTGGGGCTGGTGTACGGCCAGGAGTGGCTGGTGTACAGCCAGTGGTGGCTGGGGTTCAGCCGGTAGTAGCTGGTGTGCAGCCGGGTGTGGCGGTTACGGAGGAGTTTCCATCGTATTTGAGGATGATGGAACATATGTAGAGGATTGGCATCGGGTTTTTCTCGGGTGGTGTCAAGCCTGAGGAGGCCGATGAGTGGCGACGTAGATTGGAGCGTAATTTTCGCTCGATCAGGTGTCCTGAGGGATACAGAGTGGACCTGGCGGTTCATTATCTGGATGGTGACGCGCATCTCTGGTGGAGAGGCATCGAGACCAGGAGAGTGCAGGCCGAGATGGTCTGGGAGGATTTCTTGGCGGAGTTTGACACCAAGTATTTTCCCCAGGAGACGGTGGATAGGATGGAGTCGAGGTTTCTGAACATGACTCAGGGAGGCCGAACTGTGAGACAGTTTGATTTGGAGTTCTTTGAATTTAGTCGGTTTGGAAAATTGTGAGTCTGCGTTAGAGTGTCGGGTCTTAAAGCACATGGGATTGTGCAGGGACTTTAGTTCTGGGCGGATGTGAGTCCCACGTGTTATTCGATTCGGGAGCTACGAATAGCTTCATTACTCCGGAGTGTGCGGAGGGCAGTGGGATCCAGAGCGATTTCGGAGAGCAAACGGGAGTAGTTAAGCTTGCTGGTGGCAGGACATTAGCTACTTTCGGGCGGGCTCGTGGTGTGGACGTTCTGGTGGCGGGAGAGTCAATGCCAGCAGACCTGGTCATTAGTCCGATGGAACTGTACGATGTCATCTTGGGTATGGATTGGTTGGATCGGTACAGGATACATCTGAATTGCCGTCGGGGACGTGTTGTGTTCGAGCTGCAGACGAGAAGGTTGGTGTATCAGGGGGTGACACCGACTTCCGGGAGTCTCGTGATTTCAGCGATACAGGCCGAACAGTTGATTGAGAAGGGCTGTGAGGCATATCTTGCGACTATAGTGATGCCAAAAACTGTTGGAGAGGTTGCAATGGGAGATATTCGGGTTGTTCGAGATTTCCAAGATGTGTTTCAGTCGTTGTTAGGATTGCCACCGTCGCGGTCGGATCCATTTACGATTGAGTTGGAGCCTGGAACGACTCTTATATCTAAGGCGCCTTACCGTATGGCTCCAGCAGAGATGGCAGAGCTGAAGAAGCAGCTGGATGATCTGTTGGGGAAGGGTTTCATCCGGCCTAGTGTTTCACCGTGGGGAGCACCGGTGTTATTTGTGAAGAAGAATGATGGGAGTTTTCGGTTATGTATCGATTACCGGGGACTTAACCGAGTCACTGTGAAGAACATGTATCCTCTGCCGCACATTGATGAGTTGTTGGATCAGTTGAGAGGGGCTACTTGGTTTTCCAAGATTGACTTGGCGTCGAGTTACCATCAGATTCCGATCGATGAGGCGGATGTTCGGAAGACGGCATTCAGGACGAGGTACGGGCATTATGAGTTTGTGGTGATGCCGTTTGGGTTGACGAATGCCCCAGCAGCGTTCATGCGGTAGATGAACGGAGTGTTCAAGGAGTATCTAGACGGGTTCGTGATCATCTTCATAGATGATATCCTGGTATACTCGAGGAGTCCGGAAGAGCACGAGGTGCATTTGAGGCTGGTTTTGGAGAAGCTGCAGGAGCGGAAGCTGTATGCGAAGTTGAGTAAGTGCAGTTTCTGGCAGCGAGAGATGAGTTTTCTTGGCCACGTTGTGTTAGCAAAGGGGGTTTCTGTAGATCCAGCTAAGATTGATGCTATCAAAGGTTGGCCTAGACCGAGGAGTGCCACCGAGATCAGGAGTTTTCTCGGGTTAGCGGGTTATTATCGGAGGTTCGTCAAGGGGTTTGCGAGTATGGCACAGTCGATGACGAAGATGACAGGGAAGGATGTTCCGTTTGTGTGGTCTTCAGCTTGCGAGGAGAGTTTCAGGAAGCTGAAGGAGATGCTGACTAGTACACCGATTTTGGCGTTACCCGAGCCAGGTGGGCCGTATGTGGTGTATACAGATGCTTCAGGAGTTGGTCTGGGATGTGTGTTGACGCAGCAGGGGAAGGTTATTACGTATGTTTCGAGGCAGTTGAGGAAGCATGAGTGCAATTACCCTACCCATGATCTGGAGTTGGCTGCGGTGATTTTTGCACTTAAGATTTGGAGGTCTTATTTGTATGGCGGGAAGGTGCAGGTATTCACAGACCACAAAAGTCTGAAGTATTTCTTCACTCAGTCGGAGCTGAACCAGAGACAGAGGCACTGGATGGAGTTAGTTGCAGACTATGACCTAGAGATTGGGTACCATCCGGGTAAGGCTAATTTGGTTGCAGATGCATTGAGTCGGAAGAGAGCAGCTTCAGATCAGGAGCGAGATATGGAGGCTCTGGTGAGCGAGATCAGCACGTTGAGGTTGTGTGTGATCTCACAGGAGCCGTTGGGGTTAGAGGCAGCTAACCAGGCAGATCTGTTGAGCAGGATTCGGGTTGCTCAGGAGAAGGATCAGAGTTTGATTGATGCTTCTCAGGCGGCCAGTTCAGAGTATGTGGTCTCAGCGAGTGGGATGATATTGGTGAACGGGCGGGTTTGCGTATCCAAAGACAAGGATCTGAGGCAAGAGATCCTGAGGGAGGCTCATTCGAGCATGTTGTCGATTCATCCGGGAGTGACCAAAATGTATCGTGACCTGAAGCGGTATTATCACTGGGTCGGGATGAAGAGGGATGTAGCTAGCTTGGTTGCAGCGTGCAACGTGTGTCAGCTGGTGAAGGCTGAGCATCAAGTTCCGAGTGGTATGTTGCAGAGTTAGCCCATTCTGGAGTGGAAGTGGGATATGATTACCATGGATTTCGTGACGGGGTTACCGGTGTCACAGACTTTTGATGCGATTTGGGTTATTGTGGATCGTCTGACCAAGTCAGCATATTTTCTAGCCATCAAGAAGACTGATGAAGTGGCAGTTTTGGCTAGGAAGTATGTGCGAGAGATTGTCAGGCTGCACGGTGTGCCAGCTAGTATTGTGTCAGACCGGGATCCGAGATTTACTTCAGAGTTCTGGAGGGCATTTCAGGCAGAGATGGTCACTAAGGTGCATATGAGTACAGCGTACCATCCTCAGACAGATGGGCAGTCAGAGAGAATGATTCAGACATTGGAGGATTTGTTGAGGATGTGTATGCTTGATTATGGTGGTCATTGGGTGGATCATCTGAACCTGGTTGAGTTTGCGTATAACAACGGTTACCAGGCGAGTATTGGGATGGCTCCATATGAGGCTCTGTATGGGAGGCCGTGTAGGACACCATTATGCTGGACTCAAGTGGGGGAGAGGAGCATGTTTGGTGCAGATTTTGTTCAGGAGACGACGGAGAAGATCCGTGTCTTGAGGCTGAACATGAGAGAGGCTCAGGATCGGCAGAAGAGTTACGCCGATAAGAGACGGAAAGAGCTGGAGTTTGAGCTGGGAGATATGGTGTATCTCAAGGCAGCTATGTTGAGGGGTCCTAACAGATCCATTTCAGAGAATAAGCTGAGTCCGAGGTTTATGGGACCGTTCAAGGTTGTGGAGCGGGTCGGACCGGTGGCTTATCAGTTGGAGTAACCTCAGAGTATGATGGCTTTTCACAAGTCTTCCATGTTTCGATGCTGCGAAAGTGTCTACATGAGTCTGAGGAGGTGTTGGCTAGGATTTCGGAGGATCTGCAGTCCAACATGACGTTGGCGGCGAGGCCTATGAGGATTCTCGAGAGGAGGGTCAAGGTTCTGCGCCGGAAGAGTATACCGTTGGTGAGAGTCATGTGGGATTGTGACGGTATTGAGGAGGAGACTTAGGAACAAGATGCGTCGATGAAGAGGAAGTTCTCAAAGTGGTTCGAGAAGCAAGCGGTGGCTTGTGTTTCTTTTCTGGTTTCCAGAGTCTGTTTTAGCATGTTGCTATGTTGTGATATTGTATTTCGTTTGTGGATGTAACGAGTATACATTTTTGAGATTTAATAAGATGAGTTTGCCTTATTAAATGAGTGGTTAAGATATGGGTTCTTATGAGATGACTAGTGATGTCATGGTTTGTGATGACTGGTAGGTCATGTGGAGGTCTAGCGATAGAAGTTCTATATGAGTTAGAGCTTGCCTATCGGCTAGGACGGCTAGGAATAGGAGTTTTACGCGGCTTAGAGCTTGCTTATGTTCCAGAAGGGGTTGGAAATGAGATTGCTCATGTTCCAGAAGTGGCTGGAAATGAGATTTGTTCATGTTCTAGGAGTGTCTAGAAATGAGATTGTTCATGTTCTAGGAGTGGCTAGAAATGAGATCGTTCATGTTCCAGGAGTGGCTGGAAATGAGATCGTTCATGTTCCAATAGTGGCTGGAAATGAGATTGTACATGTTCCAGGAGGGGCTGGAAATATAAGCTCTATGCGCGTTAGAACTTGTCTATGTCTTAGGGAGAGTCTGAAAAAGTGGTTTTATGTGAGTTAGAATCATCTTTTCCAGGGACTCTGCAAAACACCCTGGTGATTGGGTTGTTTCGGATGACCACGAGAGGTGATTTTAGTCGACAGGTACTTATGATGCATGTATCAGAGTATTGCTCAAGGAGACGGGTGGGTTTCCTGCATACTGAGGGATAGTGGTTCTCTCCAGGGGACGAGTGGGTTCCTGCATATACTCGAGAGTTGGTGGTTCTCTCTAGGGGACGAGTGGGTTCCTTACATGTACTTTGAGGGATGGTGGTTCTCTCCAGGGGACGAGTGGGTTCATGCACACGTAACTCAAGGGGTGACGATCCTGCGAGTGAGTGTGGTGTACATGTATATGAGTTATGAGTATGAGATATGAGCAGTAGCGTCTGAGCGTGGTCGTGAGTATAGGATTGGATGAACTTCAGGGATCGGGAGTGGATCTCAGGTGGTGCTGACCGAGTGGGGTCAGGATTGCTGCCGTGGTGAGACGGTGCAATGAGGCTAGTATGAGCCTAGTAGAACTCGGGGATCAGGTGTGATCACGAGTGGTGCTGGCTGAGGGCCAGGGTGTGTTGTGGACGTCGAGTCTGGGGTTATTACTGTAGTCTGGATTCGGTTCGGACAATCCTGGTAGTATATGTTACGCCGATGGTCGTACATGTTCTTGTTTGATTGTTGTACGATCATTTGGTCCAATGCGGGGTCAACGGTTGGTCGGACATGTTCTTGTTTGATTGTTGGACGGTCAATCGGACAGCCCTAATCCGGACCATGGGGCGTGCATCGTTGATGTCCGGGTGAATCTGGTCGAATTTTAGGCGAGAGTGTTAGCCTTAGCAGGACGGGTTGTGGGATTCGAGCGTGATCTCGAAGGATACTGGCCGGGTGCAGGTCAGGTGGTGGAGACCGTAGTGTGGCGGTGTGCGTGATTCGAGGTCGAATCCGTGTTAGTGGGGGAGAATTGTAACGCCCGTGACCCAAAAAGTAGATTTTTGGTGGGTGTCGATCGACACAGGGGTTGTGTGTCGATCGACATGAGTTAAAAATCAAACCAACGGTTTCGGTTTCTGATTACCGGTTTGGTGGGCCGGTTTAGGGGACACCCTAGGGTTGTACAAAAGGGCTGGAACAGACGCGTGTTGGTCTCTTTTTGGCCGAAAATCAGAGAAAGAGGAGGATTTGAGAGAGAATCAAGAGAGGTTGTGAGTTGTGTGTGATTGAGGGTGAAGGACAGTTTCTGCTCGAGTGTTTGAGAGGGCAAACGGCTGGGCAATTCGAGGAGGATTGGGGTGAAACTTGGTGGATAGGTTGTCTGCGATCAGTCGGCTTCGGGGTTGATTTCCGATCGAACCAGAAAGATTTTGGAGGCGATCCGCATACCGACGCGGAGTTGTGTCTGTCTAGTTTCCAGAACAGTCGTCCGTTTTGGTTTTGGACCAGTGGTTCGTCGTGTACAAGTCTTTTTGTAACCATTGGTCCCATTCTCATTTCGATTCTTCGAGGTGAGTGCATGATCGTGGGTTTGTGTGGGCATAGGGATTGATGGAATGCATTTGCTTGGTGTTTTGTGGTTGGAATTGTGCAGGTGACTCGACGAATCGTGACAGATTCGAGCCACGAGAGGATAAGCTCGTTTCTGGGTTGTCGTGTCGATCGACACCATGGTGGTGTGTTGATCGACACAGGACGGAGTCATGTCGATCGACACCTAGTGGATGTGTCGATCGACACAGAGTCCATGTACTTGTTCGTGATTGGTTGTTCTTGTTGTTTGCTTGTGTGCTCATCCTGGTATTTCTATTGATTGTTATGTCTATACTTAAATAACTCGTAGACAGGATGACCGCGTCGCTGAGTATTTGTGATAATACTCACGCAACTCTTTTTGCCATGTGTTGCAGGTAAAGAGAAAATGTGATCGTGGAATCATGGCCAGGAAGGAGAGATGATCTAGGGTCTCGTATGGCTGTGTGCGGTTGTAGAATTGCTAGGTGGCTAGTGAATTCTGAGTTGTAGTTAATTGGTTTATTGGTTGTTGGTTATTGGTTATTGTTGGATTGTTATGGAATTGAATTGGAAGTTGTTATTGATGGTTATTGTTTTCTGCGATGCATGTTGTATTGGCCCAATTGAGGATTATTATCTGTGATGATAATAATCTGAGGGAAAAATTTTAAAATTTTTGGGTCGGGTCGTTTCAAACAGTAGCATAAAACAAATCTATTATATGATCAGTAGCATTAGAACTCAAAGATTCTTTTCAAATTTTAACTAAGGTCAACGAATATTTATTAATAGCTAAACCATAAAAACCCTAATCGATTGAAATCCGTTTTACTTTATGAACCAGTTCTAAAGCATCTTATGAATTTAGACATGGATCAAACAAACAATAAGTAATAACATGGAAGCATCGAAGAACTAGTTTATATGCTTAAATAGTTTATATGCTTAAATGTATATTCTCAGTTCTAATATACATACTTTATAAATTATAACTTTAGATGTGGTGCTAATAAACATGTGATTCAATATGATTTATAATGTTATTATTAAACATGAACAGAGATCAATCGATAATATTTAAGTATTAGCACATATTGGTAAAACCAGCTCTAATTCAATTATCATACATGAACACATATCAATAAGAAGCATGGCCAATCAAAGCAATAACTAGCTCAAACGATCAAAGAAGGAAGAATCAAACATGCATCATAAACCAATAATTAAACATATGGCGATTATTATAAACTGTTATACTGATTTTAATAATTAAGCATATGGAATCAAATAATCAAAGTCTATGATTAAAACGTATAAAGCAAAAGTCAATTTAAATTTAACAATTAACGGATCAATGAATTAATAGGTTAAACTATCATGCTTCACTACCAACAATCGATGATAAAATAATACTAGAGATGATAAGCATATGAATATAATTACTAAACAATGAAGCCAACTTATGAACGTATCTTGGATTAATTAATTAATATATATATGCATTATCAAGTGATGATGTAATCAAGCGGAAATCATGAATTGATGAATGGACAAACAGTAACCAATTAATCAAATAATTTATCAATAGGTGAACCATAAATCATTAAGTAATTCCGTAATAACAAACAAAACGAATATTAAACTATGTGACCATGGTTATGATTCGATCAACATACATATATGGATATGCTATCAAACGAATCATTAAGTCAAATAAACAATTGTATAATAAGAACACTAACGACATAAGTAGTAAAATAATCATGGGTCAAAGCGATAAACAATCAATATTAATAAAGATTCGTTTGTGTTATTCGATCAACAAACATACACTTGTATGATATCAACTGAATCACAAAGTCAATTGATGTACCTTGGGTTTTAGATCGGATCGAAGATGGAAAAGAAAAATCGGCAGCTATGGTTTATTCAGTGGCTAGAACTATTCGTGCTGATAACGTATTATGAATAAGAGAAAGACATTGAGAGAGAAGAGGGAGAGAAGGAATTGAGTTGTATCTTATTCCAAGTGAATTACAGAGTATATATAGAGATACAAAACTTGGGGAGGAAGTACAACTTGATGAACAAGTAATTCTAGAAGGTTCTAGAACATGGGCCTATAATGGGCATCCACTAATGGGTTTATAACAAATACATAACATACCCTAAATTATAATTAGGTAATTAACATTTACAATATCTAGAATGACTATTTTAGCCTTAACCTATTAATCCGTTTTAACTTTGAATAGAAAAATAATAATAATTTAAGTTTTTTTTACGTTAAATATAAACAAACAAAAACCCTAATTTTTTGTTTCCTCCTCCTCTTTCGTCTTCTTCTTCCATAATCGATCTCTTCTCCCTTCCCACAGAAAAATCTTCGATTATGGATTAAGATGATGTTTCTTCTCCCCTATTAAAGTTTCCATTGTCGTCCTTTCTCCTATTCAAATCGAACCGTCGTTAGAGATCAGTATAATTAACTATGTTCGAAAATCAGTATAATAGAAAACTATATTTTCTGATAATAGTTAATTATTTATGTTATTCTTTGTCATTCTGCAAACTATAATATGTAACTATGTTTCTGATAATAGTTAACTATATATGTTATCATTTTTCATTATGTAGACTATAATAAGTAACTACGTTCTGAACATAGTTAACTATGTTTGTGTAAACAAGTAACTATTATAACAATATTTTTTTGTAGTCAACTATGTTATGAAACTGTTAAAGTAGACAACTATACTCTGAAAATAGTCAACTATGCTTTTAAATTAGTAACTATTTTCTGAAAAATAGTTAACTATATATATTTTCAATAGTTACAAACAAGTGTGAGGTAGCTAATTATCTTCTGAGATCAATACAATATGTAGTTTTGAAAATAGTCAATTATGTTATTAAGAATATGTAAGTTCGATAATATTCAACTATATTATTAAATAGTTAAGTGTTACAATATATTGTTTTTTGTCATTTTTTCTAGCTATTTTCTAATCTAATCTTATTTTGTTTGCAGGGCCATATATATTTTAGAGATAAAGACACACTGACAATTTTTAAGATATGAGAAGAATATAATTTTTTGGAATTTTTTTAATATTTACCTTAATTTTTTGGAATTTTTTATTTTTTAATAGATGAAAAGAATAATTTTTTATATTGATAATTTCTTTAATAAAATTTGTAGGGGTAGTTTCGTCCGAATGTGTTTTCTTTATGCTATTTAGTTAAATCCAATTATCAACATGTTAGTTTTCTAATTATAGCTTCCAAAAGTAATATTGAGCTAATTAACTTTTATTATATTTGTAGATTAATGGAGAAAAGTTTGCATGAGATTTTCAGTATGGCGGTAGACTTGTCCGTTGTGGAATTGTCGATATAATTGTTCTCATAATTTGTAATAGAATAATAATAATAAAAATACAGTATTTAAAAAAAAATTAATTATTGCTATTTGCCCCATCTCTTTGATGTTATATATTTGTTTTTTTTATGTGATTTAATTTTCATATGTCCAATTACATTTTGAAAATCAGTTAAGAAAATCTTTTAACAAAAGAATAAACTGTAGTCAAAGCTTTAAGGTTCCAGATTATGGAATAACTAAATAACAACTATATAATATTTAATTTGTATGGGGTTTGTTGGGCCAAAAAAACAAAAACATTTTAAATTTGTATAGGTTTAGTTTGGACTCAAACCAAAGTAATGGATCAATAGATTAATGAAAAATACTATCAGAGCAAAAAGAAAAAAGAATTTAATCATAATGTTTTCGAATTTCCTCGAAAGCTTGTACGAGGACATCGGAGAAGACGATGACGCCGACGAAAACGACGTCTTTCTGGAGTTAGACTGATCAATCAATACAATTTGGTTGATTCGTACTCTGATCTTCGTAAATGGTAGCTGCGGAAGATTCAAAGCTGACTCCGGCGAATTCATTCGGTGCTATCGTTCTCGGATGGGCATCGTTTATTTTTTTTATTAAATTTAACGACAAAAATTTGATTTAGTTATTTACTATGATTTTTTCATTATTTTCTTAAACTTTCAAATAATTTTGTTTGGTTGAAAACATTTCATGTAGATGTAGATTTATCAAATATCATGGTGTAAAATTATATTTTTACACGCGATATGCTATACAGTTCATATATCATTCTTTGTGTACTTTGTTGTACGATTTATGAATAAAGTTACCATTACTTTTAAAATTTTAAGTGTAGAAATTTATACCTCTTATATATTTAAAGTAATTGTATTATAACTTTAAAATTTTTCTTTTAAACTTCAATAAAATTCAAATATAACATTTTGAATAAAATAATATGTTCTAAATTTTCACCTTATTATCTTATTTTTTAGTGAGATAGTTCAATATCTTTTAAGTAAAAATATATCTTTTTCTATTTAGATCTACAGCCTCTTAACAATCGTTAGACACTCACTACCATTTAGTATTTTTACTTTTGTTTTTTTATGTTGTCTATATGTTTATTCATTTGTTTTTATATTTATATTCATTTTACATATTTACAATTGTGAAATTGAATACGTAAATATTTATCGTTATCATAAGCTCATAATGTTTTTATTGCTCTCATATAAAATATATCTATTGTTGTAATTTGTATTTACAGTATTAATATACTCAAATAAATTTGAATGTATGACTCTTAGTCATTTATTTATTATTTATTTAATTAAAAATTTTAGTAGTTATAAGTAACAATAAATATCCATAAACATGAATTAAATGAAACACTAAAATAAAAATTTTTATAAAAAAATCGTTTTACTTATGTAGACACTTTAAATGAAAAGAAAAGTTTGCTATTATATATATAGATATCCATATAGAAAAAAAGAGAAGTCTACGACAGTTAGATAGAGGTTGTGAACGGTAAGTATTTGGAGTAAAAAGTGGAAAGAGAAAGGAATAATAAAGAGGGAAAAAAAATCAGTTTTGGAGTAAAACTGGCAATAATATTACTCTACGAAAAAGAGAAGGGAAAATTTACTCTATAAATCACGAAAGGACAAAAGTATTTACTCTACTCTGGCAATAATATTTGCATCTTGATTGACAACAACATTATAGCGTAATACACTTTTTTTATAAAGAATTTACTCTAGACCAAACATTCACACCCTATAATATAACGAACCAACGATTCAAATGAATAAATAATAGAGTTTATGGCTTTGTAGTTTGTAGTACATGTGGGGATATCCAAATATGACCATCTATTATTCTATTAATATATCTTAACTTTTTTTTTGTTTGTCGTCAATATATCTTAATTAATTAGAGGAAAGTAGAATTGAAAACATATTGCTCCACGTCCTATTACCGAAACCACCACGTCCTATTCCGGTACTAAAATTGTTGGTTGCTTTTACTATTGCTCCAAAGTCCATAGGTGGAAGCTGCCGATTGTTTATCAGTCATCGGCACTCATTTCTAATTCCCTTTGTTCTGTTGCGATTTCTTAAATTTATATATGGAAGAAATTAAGACATGCTCTGTTATCGATAACAATCAAATATAAGGGATAACAAAAAAGTTATTTACCAGTAGATGGTCTCTTGTGTTTATGTTAGAGGCCTATAAGACCAATCAATTGTTGATCAAGAAACAATAAGACACGAACAGAAACACTTTGGTTCTTAAGGACTTAGAACAAGTTACTTCAATTTTCTCTCTTTATTTGATAAGATAATCGATACTTAAATACATAAGAAAGATGTTCATAAATTAACTGCCCACTAAACAAGTAAGGAACGTGATGTGAACGTACTCCGGTTATGATCTCATCAGTTTACTTTTCCACAACCAAATCCCAAGTAAAGAGAATACGATCACACCTAGTATTGCTCCTGCAACGATCCAAGGCATGATCACTCCATTTGATGCATCTTTCCCTGAAAAAACAAAACATAAAGTGAACATATATTCGTTCGTTATACTAAATTCCAAACTATAGAAATGAATAAATTCTAACCGTTAATTTTTATATATAGATCACCACCATCATCGGAGTTGTTGTACCGACGTAAGTCGTGTAACGCATCCCTAACAATCACACACCGTGAAGAGCCAAGACGTTGAGCATCAGTTACGGCAAAGGCAGTGCAGTAGCAGTCGGCGATGCATATGCGCTTGCATTCGTTGATTTCCTTGACAGACTCGTGTCGAATCTGCTCAGAAGCGTCTCGGATACTCATGTTGGCTAGTAATGAGAACTGATCCCCTCCGCACCTGAGGGGGTTGTTCCTCTCGCAATCAAAAGTGTTGTTAGGGTACCTGGGCTCAAGCCCTGGGATACAGCTACACACCGATGGCAAGTTTTTGACGCAAACAGAGTTTGCCCCACAATAATCATAGATATCCAGGGCGAGTCCCATTTGACAGCGTTTTGATTCCACGTGAAGAGTATAACTTCTCCATTGTTGGTCAATCGTAGTCGTGTGTAAGAGTTACTACTGGATGTACGTTGGAAGAAAACAGAGACCTCGTCTCTGTTTGAAGTAAGATTAAAGATATTAGGTAGCCCTGGAAACTTGTATCCATTACACGGACCACTTCGGAATAATCTCTCTCTAACCAAAAGCTCAGGGGAACCTTGAGCGTCCAGTATGAACTTGAACTCTTCCATGATGATAAGAACTTATTGTTGTGTAGCTCTGGGTCTCATCGGAGTTCCATCTGTGGGAGTAATGTATCTGTAGGGTTGTTAAAACTCTCCCTCAGATAGTATTGTGGATCCTTGTCCTTCGAATACCTCAATACTAGATTTCCTGTGTCGAGGAGCTCTGCTACCACCGGAGACTCTCTTGGTGAGGCTCTTGGTGAGAATTCTCTTGTTGTCCAGAATCTGCGGTTATCGGATTGGCGGCGGAGAAAGAGGTCAGCATCAACGAGTTGCAAGGTTGCGTTTAAAGTGTTGACCGGTCTTTGTCTGTTTGCAACCCAAACGTAGGTTCTCACAGGTACTTTCTTTTACCAGATTCCCATGTACCAAACGTTGCTGTCTGGAACAAGACTAAAAAACCCAAACTCGAAAACCTCGCCAGAAGAAACAAGGGTTCGGTTGCTTGATACTGACAAGATATCGGGACCAGACAATGTACTACTCGCATCATCAGATTGCAACGAACAAGAAGTTTTAGAAACAAGAACAAGGATCAAGTAAATCGAGGCAAATTTGTATCCATCACTGTTTTCTTTTTTTCAGAAACTAACGGTATGGATAGATTTAGTTCATTTTTTCTTTATATGTCTTCTCTGTGTTGCCACGGCTCCGATTGAAAAATCCTGTTCGGTTATATACACCGGAAATTACACTGAACCGACCTGGTGTTAACCATTTAATTCCGGTTCAATTTGAAACTCTCACCTTCCAAACATTGAACCGGCCGACTTTTTCTCTAACCCATGTGACGGGGGAAGAAAAAAAGATCAATCAGCCAAACAATAATTAACAAACTCTATAAATCGGTTAGATTGATTTAAAACTCTAAAACAAATCATATGATAGGATATACAATCTTGTACCCTCCCTATTAACAATACAGTTCACAACACATACATAAACATTAAAAGCGTATCGGCTTATTAGGAGGCTTCATACTTCATAGTAGGGTTGACTACTTAGTTTGGCTACTATCCATAATTCGATTTCTTTTTGTTTGTGTATTTATTGGTCTCTTTATTGACATGTGCGGATTTAGGTGTAGAAGTTTCCTTCAAGTCAAGAAAGAAACTCTCAAATCTCAAGAGTCCCCAACCAAATATTCAATTTCAAATAAACTAAGCACAACGTTTAGCGAACACTCTTTTATGTAGTACATGGGCATTCGGATATTTTGTTTGCGTTCGGGTCAAAACCGATCGGTTTCGGATCTTTCGGGCAAAAAAAAAACTATTGGTATCGAAATAGTTTTGGTTCGGTTGTTGTAGTGAGTTTTGGATTGATTTGATTCTTAATTATGACAACCGATAATTATTAAAAAAAAATTATTTTTTGTAGTTCGAGTTCAGTTCGGATATTTTTTTATCAAAATTAACCGAAAATATCCAAAATACTTGGACAAATGAAATAAAATCAATAAAAATTTAAAACAATACATCTAAATTGGTTATTTTTATTCGAATTATAAAAAATACCTAAAAATACCCGAATAAACCAATTAACCGAAAAAATAACAAAGATTTTTTTGTAAAGTTTACCGAATTACACGAACCTCTAACCTAAAACCAAAATATCTATTAGTTTAATTTATATTTTGGATAATTCATGTTCCCATTCAGTTCTGGTTCTTCAGGTCCAGATATATAAGACCCATCAGGTATTTTGAAAAAATCGGTTCATGTTTGGTTTGAATAATCTTGGATTGGTTCCAATTCGGTTCTTGTATTTTACCGATTTCAGGGTGGAATATTGGTTGAGCTACTTTGCATATTTAGTCTATGTTGATTTACTGTAGATTCACAACCGAAGAGGAAGAAGCTCTACGGCTCCAATTGAAAACCCCTGTTAGATTATGATAACCGAAAATACTGAATCGAACTGGTGTAAACCATTCAATTCTGGTTCAAATCGAAACTCTCACCTGCCAAACATTGAATCTACATTGTTTCTACCAACGGGCTGTTCGTTTACTCATCGAGGCGCATCATCTGGATGTCCAGACGCATCATCTGGATGCAGGTGTCAGATGTTGTTCATTTTTAACAAATTTGGAAGTGCGTATAAAAACAAAAATTGTATGCAAAATCAAACTCATCCAAAATTTATAGTTATTTCAGATGAGTTGAAAGTACAGTTTGGATGCACCAAAGCATGTCCAGAATTACAAAAGTCAAAAGTACCCTTATTTATGATTTTTTGTCAAAACCATTTTCCCGCCAAAAACGTAAAATGCCGTTTTCCGCTAAAACTGCAAAATATGTTTTTCCTGCCGAAACTTCAAAATCCTGTTTTCCTGCCAAACCCGCAAAATCTCGTTTTCCGGCTAAAACTGCAAAATCTCGTTTTCCGCCAAAACAACAAAATCTTGTTTTCGTGTCGAAACCACAAAATACAATTTACTCGACAAAACCGCAAAATCTCATTTTTTCGTCGAAACTGCAAAACAAATAATGTTTTCCTGCCAAAATAGCAAAATCTCGTTTTCCTGCAAAATCTTGTTTTCCCGCCAAAACCGCAAAATCTCATTTTCCGTGAAAACAACAAAATCTTGTTTTCCCGTCGAAACCACAAAATACAATTTTCCTAACAAAATCGCAAAATCTTGTTTTACCGCCAAAACTTCAAAATCTCGTTTTCTCGACTAAACCGCAAAATTATATTTTCCCGCCAAATTGCAAAATTATATGTTCTGCCAAAACTATAAATTTATGTTTTTAATTTTTTTTATAAAATATTTAGCTATAAGTATAATTTAAATCATAATTAATAGTATTAATACAAAATATGGGATTTTTGGTCATTTGTGAATTTAATTTATAAATATGATTTTATTTCTTAACATCTTTTATTTTGTGAGATAATATTTATTAGGACTTTATCAAAAAATAATTTGGTAATTATTTAGTATAAGTATATTTTAAATTATTAATAAGAGTATTAACATATAATAAGAGATTTTTGGTCATTTTACACTATTCAGATACTAGTATAAAAACACCAAAAGAAAATAATTGCTTCTACATACAATTTGTGCAGGGCCGTGCCTAGCTATTTGGGGGCCCTAGGCAAAATTTGATGATAAAAAGTTAATTTAAATTTAAACAAATTTAGTATATAATTTTTTTTATAAAGTAGTATTTAAAATAGTGGATAAAATATATACAATTTTTTTTATAATAAGTAGTTTATTATATATCAATAATAAATAGTTCATATCAAAACACTATTTATAAGATTGTGAAAATCTTCATCATTTTTGCTAATGTGAGTAGATTAAATGTAAAGTTAGAAACTAATTTAGTAACACAAAAAATATATAATTCAATGGTTTAAAAAGTTATGCTATAAAAACCTTTGAATAAAAAGAAAAAAAATAAACAAAAGGATAAAACGAAAATATGTTACGGGATTAAGTATTAAAAATTTTAAAATAGAGTCCTAAAATTTCTCTAACTAAAGTGGGATTCTAGGTAGTTGTCTTTTTTCTAATATAGTTCGCACGGCCTTAAATTTGTGGGTGCATAAACCAAAAATACAAACGAAATCATCTAAATGATGCGTCTAGAAACTGCATCTACATGTTGCATTGAGATATTGCATCCAGACAACCAAACGAACATCACCCAAGTCACTAGATAGAATATATATGATTAAGAGTATCAACCTCTCTTGAAAACAGATGAAACAAACTATTAAATCGGCCATATATGACTGAATCATTTAGTATATGATATACATATTCTTCTACCTTATTATTAATACATTTCACAAAATAAAAACACTAAAAAGCGTATCGGCTTATTAGGTCGTATCGGCTTATTAGGTTTTATAGGTACTCTAATCATTTATGCCGTGGAATACTTTTTATTTTCTGTATTTATTGGTCTCTTTGTTGACACGTGCGGTCTTACGTATGCAATTTTTCTTCAAGTCAAGAAACTCTGAGATGTCTCAACTCTCAAGAGACTCCAAGTTCAATCATTCAATGATAAAGAGGCGAAAAAATCCGGTGTTCGAGATTCAAAAGAGGCGAATTTTCTTTGATTTTCTCAGATGGCAATGTCTTGACTGGTTCATACTCCTTGTCCCCATCTATCAACAGAAGGCTTGTTTCTCCTAACCATGTCTTTGAGCTTGGCTTTTTCAATCCTTACCCAAGTGGTGGTAATCGTTGGTATCTCTAAGATTTGCTACAAGAATGTTGGTATCACTTCTGGCTCATAAATGGCATGTTGATAGACAAGGTTGGGACAGATTGGAACTTGACTATTGGGGATTCAAAGGCCGCGAGGGAAGACTCGTGGGATCAAGTTCGAGTGTGTCGAAACAAACATGCCTAGAGTCATATGTTTGGTTCTCACAAGGCATTCCAAAGTGTTCTTTCATTACTTGGCTAGCAATTATGAGTCGACTTTCCACCGGTGCTAGGATTCACAAGTGGGGATGCATTCAGACTTGTCTACTTTGTAGAGAATCTGACGAAACTCTACATCACTTCTTTATTGCTTGTCCATATTCGTACACGATCTAAGCCTAATTTCAAAATCTTTAGACTTACAATCCATTCTAGTGATTCCTTCAATGAAAGCAAATTTTGTAACCATCCGTATGCGGTTGAACCGAACAATAACCCAACTATAGTTTGTCTTATGGACATTATTATTCTATTATTTTATATTTTGATTATTTATTACTAATTTTATCAAGTGTGTATGTTATTATTATTTATCATAATTAGGCAAAAAATGGTATGAATCTTAAAAGCAAACTTTTTTTTATATATATATCTTGAAAAGTAGGTAATTACAACTTATTTTCACAAAAGATCCGAATAATGATATATAGAAAACGACTTTTTTTTTTTTATCAATGTACCATTAATTTATATCTTGAATAAATCAAAGTCTATAATAATTAATCGGGCATAGTCGGATTTTCTGACAATACAATTTTTTTGGGTAAAGATAGCAAATTAGACGGAGTAAATATGTGGTTTGCACACACACACACACAAAAATGGCTAAAATATGTGGTCCACTGAATTTTCTATTTTTTCTCCCAACCATTTTTCACGGACATTTTTCGTTTTACTTTTTTTGTATATATATAGAAAACCAAAATCTATATAAACGAAGATGGGACACAATATAAGTATTAAAACAAAAAACTAAGAAATAAAAAGCAAACATGAATAAGGGTGCAAATAGCATTGGTTTCACCACTTGTTTGATGATCTTCTTGTTGATTTCGAACGGTAATGCATATTATGACGAATGAATTTCACAAAAAGCCTCTATTTGTTGTTTGTGTCAAATTTTAATTTATATTTTATAATTTATGTTTTTCTATATCTAAAAAGCCACTGGTAATAAAAATACTAAACACAAATGATTTATAAACTTTCGTTTGCGTTTGAAATTTTCCATGCAAAACTATATTGTCAAAAAATGAAAATACTTTTAAACTATAAAAACATACTTTTTTTTTTGTTGCATTTTAATCAATGGTACTCTAAATATTTCTTATTCATGGGAACAATTTGGTACATGGGAATCTGGTAAAAGAAAGTACCTGTGAGAACCTACGTTTGGGTTGCAAACAGACAAAGACCGGTCAACACTTTAAACGCAACCTTGCAACTCGTTGATGCTGACCTCTTTCTCCGCCGCCAATCCGATAACCGCAGATTCTGGACAACAAGAGAATTCTCACCAAGAGCCTCACCAAGAGAGTCTCCGGTGGTAGCAGAGCTCCTCGACACAGGAAATCTAGTATTGAGGTATTCGAAGGACAAGGATCCACAATACTATCTGAGGGAGAGTTTTAACAACCCTACAGATACATTACTCCCACAGATGGAACTCCGATGAGACCCAGAGCTACACAACAATAAGTTCTTATCATCATGGAAGAGTTCAAGTTCATACTGGACGCTCAAGGTTCCCCTGAGCTTTTGGTTAGAGAGAGATTATTCCGAAGTGGTCCGTGTAATGGATACAAGTTTCCAGGGCTACCTAATATCTTTAATCTTACTTCAAACAGAGACGAGGTCTCTGTTTTCTTCCAACGTACATCCAGTAGTAACTCTTACACACGACTACGATTGACCAACAATGGAGAAGTTATACTCTTCACGTGGAATCAAAACGCTGTCAAATGGGACTCGCCCTGGATATCTATGATTATTGTGGGGCAAACTCTGTTTGCGTCAAAAACTTGCCATCGGTGTGTAGCTGTATCCCAGGGCTTGAGCCCAGGTACCCTAACAACACTTTTGATTGCGAGAGGAACAACCCCCTCAGGTGCAATCTGAACACATTGTATCTTATTTTCCATATACAAAGATACAATGAAGCTGCATATCAATCTTATTTTCCAGTTCCAGGTCTTTTGTTCATTTATTCAATATATATATGGTATAATCTGAACACATTGTTGATTTTTCTGTTTGGAAATATGAACGTCATTTGGACTTGTACCAAATATCTATCTTTATCTGCACTGCTCTATTACGAAATGATACTTGAAAGTCTTATTTGATTTGCATTTCCAAAACTTTGCAAGACGAATGTTCAATGACAGATTTAAAACCTTGAATGACGTATGCTATTTATTCCATTTCAGTCTTCTCTAATGTAGTCTTTTTTTTTATTGCATCAAATCAAAGATAGTTGACAATTTTTTAAAGACTTAAGGCAAAGCTATTTGATTAACTAAAGATCTGTAGAATTAGTAACTAGTAACTATCTTGGTTTTATATATCATGTAATTTTATGTGAATCTGATTGCATCTAATCAAAGATAGTTCACAATTTTATAAAGACGTAAGACAAAGCTATTTGATTAACTACCTAAAACATAAATCATTAGGTGACATAAAAAAATATTTCCCAAAGGAGTAACACTATTCATTTCTCTAATTTTAGAGTGGGATTTGGTGTTTATTGGTGTGAAATTTAATAAATACCATTGGAGATGATTAAATACCAAATATAGACATTGGCGTGGGATTTGGTGTTTATTGGAGATGCTCTTAAAATCTTATTATAAATATTGATTAAGTTTTTGTGTTTACAAATTACAACAGCTCAATAAGATAACAAGAATCACAACAAGACAAGGACCTTTAAGACAACAAAACCATGAAATCATCACATATAGCTCTAATCTGCGTAGTCATGCTCTCCCTCTTTATTCTGCATGAGTGTACGTATAAGATTTTCTCATATATCTCTCTCTTTGTTTTCTTTTGCTTTTTTTCATCGTCAAAATTTTTGGTTTGTGTGTTTGAAATCAATGTGTAGGTGGTAGACTGGAGGTTAGAGAAACAGAGATATCGAAACGCATCATTATACCATCATGTATCCATTCCATTTGCCATGATTTCACATTTAAAAAAGATTGTTGGTGTTGCTTCTATATGGTAAGTAAAAAGGATTTTTGTTGGTACACAAATGAAGTTCCCAACGCCAAAGAGGAATGCCTCAAAGAATGTTCAAAGAAGCTTTTCGAACCTTGAATAATAATATAATAATGTATGCTGCTTATTAAATTTCAATATCTTCCAATCCATTTGTATCGCATGCTTATTAATAGCTTTTCGAACCTTGAATAATATAATAATGTATTAAATATCAATATTGTTGCGAAATTTTGAATCTTTAGCTTGATTTTAGCGGAATCTCTCATTTTCTCTCACGGACGTTCGATCACCCGTGTGTTTAAGAACATAAAAAAAGACACACAAACTTTATCCAGTTCACGTTCCAAGTCGGAATCGCTACGTCTGGCCGAGATATACTCGAAAATCCACTAAAAAGCTTTGGTTACAAATAACCCTTAGAGACACATCGTATAAACTCACGGATGCCTCTCTTTGCACTTTCTTTCTGTTTCCCTAATGTCTTAGCTTTGATTGCCTTTTATACAGCTCCTTCACCATCTCTTTTTCCTCTCTCTCCTCTTGTACCACCGTTTTGAATCAGAGGAAGAAGACAAGAGACATGCTCTGTTTTCAGATTGAGGTTAATTACGTCTCAACCCTTATGAGCTAAAGAAGAGGCACGTGAGCTTCTCGTGCCTTTGTTTCTTCAAATAGGTAAGACCTTCTCTTTGGGTCAGAGTCTTATGGCACTTAGGCATATTTCTACAAATATCTTCCAATCCATTTGTATCGCATGCTTGTTAATTTTCTACTTCTCATTATTTCGTATTTAATTTGCTTTACTCAAAATAAGAATGATCTTTAATAACTATCTTGATTTTTTTATTTCATGTAGTTTATTTGAATTTGATTGCATCAAATTTAGTTTACAAAATTTTAAAGACTAGAGATCAATCTATTTGATAAACCACCTAAAACATAAATCATTACACGAAAAAAAAAAAAAAAGAGATCAACCATATATCTAAAATGGATCTTTTTCCATCCAAAAATAGTTTAGAGAATATAAGTTTTGGGTGGTAGGTCATTTTTGGCTTTCTACGGGTTCTATAGCCTTCTATCAATCATGCCTTAGAACATATAATTTTGCTTATGTATAAAATGAAAACATACTAGGTTAAATGTTCATTTTGTAAATAAAAATTTTCAACACCAAAAATAGAAGAATGAATAATGCTATTCCAAATTTGGAGTAACACTATTTATTTCTCAACACAATTCTAATGATTACTTCTGATTTGGGATTCCAACTTTTTTTGTTTTTGCAGAAGTACATGGAAGATTCTGCTTTTCAAGGTGAGCTTTTCTCTACAATATTCATGCACAAATTAACAATAATAACCCATTTAGATTCAAAATTGTACATTTCAGCTTCAATTTCACATTGTAGAATTTCAAAAATCAACCATCTATTTAACAAGTGGTTTCCTCATTATCCAGATATGCTGCAGAAAGTAGAGAGAATCATAGACAAAATAGAAGGTAACTGGATTCTCTGAATTTATCAAACTTATTTTCTAGTTACAGGTATTTTGTTCATTGATTCAATATATATATTATACGGTATAATCTGAACACACTGTTGATTTTTCTGTTTGGAAATATGAACATATCATTTGGACTTGAACCAAATATCTGTGTTTACCTGCAATGCTCTGTTACGAAATGATACTTGAAAGTATCATCATAACGTCTAATTTGATTTGCATTTCCAAAACTTTGCAAGACGAATGTTCAATGACAGATTTACCTTGCATAATAATAATATAATGTATGCTGTTTATTCCATTTCAGTCTTTTCCAATGTATTCTACTATTCTTATTTTATGTTTATTAATAGTCTACTTCTCTTTATTTCGTATTTGCTTTACTCAAAATAAGAATGATCTGTAGTATGTAGTAACCATCTTGGTTTTATATATTATGTAATTTATGTGAATTTGATTGCATCAAATCAAATATAGTTCACAATTTGTTAAAGACTTACGACAAAGCTATATGATTATCTACCTAAAACATAAATCATTACGTGACAAAAAAAAAAAAAAAAAAAAACCCAAAGGAGTAACACTATTCATTTCTCTAATTTTAGAGTGGGATTTGGTGAACCATTGGAGAGGATTTTAGATCAAATATAAGTATTGGAGTGAGATTTAATATAGCATGGGAGAGGATTTAATACCAAATATTGACATTGGCGTGGGATTTGGTGTTTATTGGAGATGCTCTCAAAAAAATAAAATGTAATATATATATATATATATATATATATATATATATATATATATATATATATATATATATTGATTAAGTTTGTGTTTACAAATTACAACAGCACGATAGAATAACAAGAATCACAAGAAGACAAGGTCCTTTAAGGCAACCAAACCATGAAATCATTACATATAGCTCTAATCTGCATAGTCATGCTCTCTCTCTGTGTTCTGCATGAGTGTACGTACAAGATTTTCTCATATATATGTCTCTCTGTCTTTTTTCCATTTTTCATCCTCAAAAAGTTTGGTTTGTGTGTTTGAAATCAATGTGTAGGTGGTAGACTGGAGGCTAGAGAAACTGAGATATCGAAAAGCATCATTTTACCATCATGTTACCATTCCACTTGCCATGCTTTCACATTTCAAAAAGATTGTTGGTGCTGTTTCTATATGAAAACTAAAAAGGATTTTTGTTGGTACGTAAATGAAGTTCCCAACGCCAAAGAGGTTTGCTTCCAAGAATGTTCAAAGAAGATTTTCGAACCTTGAATAATGATAATATAACAATGTATATTGCTTATTAAATATCAATATCTTCCAATCCATTTGTATCGCATGCTTATTAATATTCTACTTCTCATTATTTCGTATTTCAATTGATTTACTCAAAATACGAATGATCTTTAATAACTATCTTGATTTCTTTTATTGTATTTCATGTAGTTTATTTGAATTTGATTGCATCAAAGATAGTTTACAAATTTTTAAAGACTCGAGATAAATTTATTTAACTAACCACCTAAAACATAAATCATTACACGATAGAGAAAAAAAATCGATCAACCATATGTCTAAAATGGATATTTTTCCATCAAAAAATAGTTTAGACAGAGCCGGATCTAAGGGAGTTTTTGAAATAGTTGAATAGAGCCCCCAATTTAGGGAGGTCCCACTTAAAAAAAAAAGAAAATTGAAAATAAAGGACATCTATAATATACTTTGTCCATCTATACATTTATTTGAAATATCTCATTTATGCCTAAATTACTTTTTTGTATAAATAATTAATTTTTCAAAAAAATTTTTGTTAAATATGTGAGAAACAATTGAATAAGATTTTTTTTTATCAAAGAAGCAATTGTTGTTTGATAACCGAGAAATTAAATTTTAGACTTATAAATTCGTTATAAATTGTGTAGAAGACATTTTCTGAAATTTGTACATGTTCTAAAACCCGCAGATTACGTAATATGAACATTGTACATGTTCTAAAAATTTTATAGTACACTAACATTCTACAAACTTTAGAAGACTATATCAGAATACGTCAACTCGACTTTGCTCTATTTTCTTCATAATTTAGAATACGTATTCTTCTATTTGTTCTATGTTCTTCAAAATTTAGAATACGTATTCTTCTATTTGCTATATGTTCTCCAAAATTTAGAATATATATTCTTCTATACGTAGAATCCCGAAAATTAAGAAAACTAAATATTTCAAATCTTTAAATGAATCTTTCGGTTTAAGATATCAAATATATTGTGCATTCTGAAAAATTTAGAATACATATTCTGTTTTTTTCGGAATTCAGTAAATTGTTCATTTTCCTTTTATATAACCTAGCGTTTTTCTGATGAATTTTCTTTATTTTTATGTGTTTAGAACTTGAACATGATCAGATGTATGTAACTAATGCATAGTGTACATATACCAAATATAAGTGATTAAAGATTTGCAGTATAAAAGCAAACTTGTAAATAAACGTAGAGTAAATGCAATTAGCTATTTCTTAAAAGGATTTAATGGTTCATAAGGGCCTTCATAAATAATTAGAAAATGTTTTAAAAGAAATTATTCGTGAAACTTCAAAAATATGACTAAATTATTAAGAATGTTATCAGAGTTTCGAATTAAATGCATGAGTAATTACATTCAAATTCTGTAATTCATTAACAAAAACAAGTTAAACAATCTGAACACCAATTTGTATTGGTTTTTTGATGATTCAAAAATAAATCTAAATTGAAAAACAATTTGTGCTGGTTTCTTAACGATTCGGTAACAAACTAGATTTCATTATTTATAAGGTTGCTATTTGGTTATTTTTGTATTAGAAAAAATATTATTATTGATCAAATAAAAATTATTAAAACAAAAGAGAGAAGGAAGGTTCGAACTTGAGACATCTCTTAAAAATTTATAACTCATCAACCAACTCAACCAATAAATATTATTGTAAATTACTCCCTAAAATATGATTAAATATAATAGTTATGATTAAGGGCATAATAGGATTTTAACTAAATTAGAGTATATATCACCAAATTTAAGTAATAAATGTATAGATGAACGAACTCTAAAAAAATCATCTTTTATTTCCAATTTTCCCTAAAAAAAAATTATATGGTATTGAAAATAAGGAGAAAGTTTGGGAAGTGGTAACAATATTTTGGTGGATCCTAATCAAAATAGTAATATTATATGTGGAAAATTTTGTTATTCTTCGAGAGTTATCATTTTCTCTTTGAGAAAGAGAAGAGAGACGATGATTGCTGGGAAAAAAAAAAACTGATTAAGTTTTTGATTTTTAGATATATGTTTATTCTCTTTTGTGTCCAATATTAATTATTTATGCATCCACATATTTTAGATGAAACTTTTTTTTTGGATGAAACTTTTTTCTTAAATAAATTTAGCAAAAAAAAGAACTTTTTTTTTTAAATATGAGTTTTTATCTAGTTTGAAACTTTTTTCTTAAATAAATTTAGCAAAAAAATAACTTTTTTTTTTAAATATGAGTTTTTATCTAGTTTTTCTTCTTACTCTATAATTATTTTATATTTATGTTTTTATTTATACTATAAAAATTATTCGTGTGTGACAAAAAAAAAAAATTTATTCATGTAGGGCCCCGACTATCTCAGATCTCTGAGTTTAGAGATTATAAGTTTTGGGTTGTAGGTCATTCTTTGGTTTTCTACGGACTTTGTAGTCTTCTACCAACCATGCGGCCTTAAAAACATATAATTTTGCTCATGTATAAAATGAAACAATAACCAAATTAAATGGTTATTTTGTAAATAAAATAGTTCAACACCAAACATAGAATAATAAATAATACTATTCCAAATTTGGAGTAACACTATTTATTTCTCAAATTTTAGAATGAGATTTAGTATACCATTTAAGATATTTTTATATCCATTATAGGTCTCGAAATGAGATTTGGTGTATCAAATATACAAAAATAGGCAAATATTGGCGTGGGAGTTGGTGTTTATCGGAGATGCTCTCAATATATATATATATATACACACTGAGGTCACAACAAGACAAGGTCGTCTAAGACAACCAAACCATGAAATCATCACATATTGCTCTAATCTGCATAGTCATGCTCTCTCTCTGTGTTCTGCATGAGTGTATGTACAAGATTTTCTCATATATACGTCTCTTCGTTCTTTTGTTTTTGTTTTTTCCATCATCAAAAAGTTTGGTTTGTGTGTTTGAAATCATTTTGTAGGTGGTAGAATGGATATATCGAACAAGATCTATTTACCGTCATGTTTCCATGGCAGACGCTCCGATATGTCACTAAAAAGGGATTGTTGGTGCTGTTTCTATGCGAAAACTGGAAAGGATTTTTGTTGGTACGAAAACGAAGTTCCGAACGCCAAAGAGGTTTGCTTCAAAGAATGTTCAATGAAGATTTTCGAACGACCTTGAATAAGATCTTAATGTATGTTGCTTATTCAATTTTTTAGTATTAGAGAAACAAAGATATCGAACAAGATCAGTTTAATTACCGTTATGTATTATTACCACTTGCTCCGATTTCACATCATGATAATAAAGGATTGTTGGTGTTGCTACACGATAAACTATTTCCAGACCCCTCTTGAGGCCTCTGCTTGAATGCCCTTGAGAATTTTTGGAAGGGTTCCCTTCGGGGCAAAACCCTAAAAAAAAAAGGAACTATAAACGATTTTTGTTGGTACATACCTAAGCTGCATAGAAACGGAAACGTGGAATCGAAACGTTAGGAAACGCGGAAACGATTTTTCTTTAAAAAACAGGAAACGGAAACGTTTTGGAAACGTATATATATATAATGTAATAAAATATATATCACAAAACAAAAATTATCAGTGGTGTTAAAATATTTCAAACAACACAAATCCAATACAAAAAAATATTATAAATAGTTTAACTAAAGATAAGAAAACATCATTTAAAGTTAAAAATTTTAACTATCATCTTCATTCTCATTTTCATTCGCTCCATCAAATAAATATTTTCAATCTATTATCCAATTTGTTTCCAAAACAAAAAATTACGTTTCCAACCACGTTTCCAGTGCTGGAAACGCGTTTCCAAAACGTTTCCAAAATGGAATATTCCCGAAATGCGTTTCCATCGCGTTTCCGTTTCCAAAACGTTTCCGAAACGCGAAACGCACTTTGCTTGGAGTTTCCATGCAACATAGGTACATACAAAAAGTTCCCAACGCCAGAGAGATTTGCTCCGACAAACATTAATGTTCAAAACAGATTTAAAACCTTGAATAATAAACACACACATTGAAAAATACAATTTCGAGTGTGTTTGCACTAAAAAAAAAACTATATATATATATATATATTGTGGTAAAATCCTTAATATTAAAAAATTAATTATTGCTATTTGCACCATCTCTTTGATTCTATATATATATATATATTTTTTTTATGTGATTTAATTTTCATATGTCCAATTACATTTTGAAAATCAGTTAAGAAAATCTTTTAACAAAAGAATAAACTGTAGTCAAAGCTTTAAGGTTCCAGATTATGGAATAACTAAATAACAACTATATAATATTTAATTTGTATGGGGTTTGTTGGGCCAAAAAAACAAAAAAACATTTTAAATTTGTATAGGTTTAGTTTGGACTCAAACCAAAGTAATGGATCAATAGATTAATGAAAAATACTATCAGAGCCAAAAAAAAAAAATTCAATCATAATGTTTTCGAATTTCCTCGAAAGCTTGTACGAGGGCATCGGAGACGACGATGACGCCGACGAAAACGACGACGACAACAACCCTAAATCTTCAACGGAAAGACACGATTCCGAGAGAAACGCCGATTGTTTGTCTTCGATTTCACCGGAAGAGGAGGCTCAAGCGCGTGGTGTGAAAGACGACCTGACGGAACTTGGTCATACCCTAACGCGTCAATTTCGAGGCGTGGCTAACTTTCTCGCTCCGTTACCAGATGGATCTTCTTCCTCCGATCTATCGAATCCCAGATTGAATCAATCACGTTCTTCAGATCCCGAATTGAATCAATCTCGGTCTTCGGATCCCAGGCTGAATGAATCTCGGTCTGAATCTTGTGTCGGAGGAAGTGATACGCCGGAGACCGGAATTAGGGTTAGGAGCTGGAATTCGGAGACGACGGTTTCGGATGAAAAAAGGGTAGAAGATGTGTGTAATGATGATCCAGAGGAGGAGGAAGAAGAAGAGGAAACGGATGAAGAAGAAGAAGAAGAAGAAGAGATCGACGCGGTTGCTCTTACAGACGAAGTGCTTGCATTTGCGAGGAACATAGCAATGCATCCAGAAACTTGGCTTGATTTTCCTCTCGATCCTGACGAAGATCTTGATGGTAAACATACATTGACTCTTTGGAATTTGCGTTCAATTTCAAAAATGTTGAAAAATCAGTTCACTTATGCATATCAAAGTGTTAGTTTTTTCAATGTTGTTAATCTTGGTGTTGTAGATTTGGAAATGTCTGATGCTCAAAGAGGTCATGCTTTAGCTATAGAACGTCTAGCTCCAAGGTTAGCTGCACTGAGAATAGAACTCTGTCCATGCCACATGAGTGTTGCTTACTTCTGGAAAGTCTATTTTGTTCTTCTCCTTTCGAGGCTCAATAAACTCGATGCTCAGCTTCTATCTTCTCCACAGGTAAATCAATCTTCTTGAAATCCAATCCACACAAACCAGAACCATTGTTGTTGTTGTTACTCAACAAAACCCTTTTGATTTGCAGGTGATGGAAGCAAGAGCATTGTGGATGAAAGAGCTTCAGAATCAAACCCATTCTTCAAAAGAAGGTAGAGATATTCTCGAGGAGGAAGAGATTACACCCTCTACTTCGAATTACTACCATCATGCTCCTCCTGAGTTTTTGTCTCCAAGAATATATGCCTTTGAACCTCCTTCAATCATTTATCACGATTTCGAAACGGGAAACCGCGTGTCTGATAACGCTCAGTTCACAATCCAGAAGAATGAGGAAAATAGTGCAAGCCTAAGCCAAACACCTAAAGATGATGACGATGATGATGATTGGCCAGAAGAAGAAGAAGATTCTGCTAATACTTGGGCTCCAATGTACACAGTGAATGAGGATGATGTTTCTTTCAGTGATCTCGAAGGTGACGACGATATAAGCAGCTTAGCACTCAAATCTAAGATTACCCCAAAGGGCACAGACCAAAAAGGAACATAAAAACATCAGTCTGGGGTCATTGTTAAGCTGGCTTGTTGCTTTGCCCATACCTCGAGATCGAATCAACAGAAGTGAACATAAGGATTTGTGCCGAGTCGTCAAAGCGTGAAGTCTGATTTTTTTGGGTGAGTTTGATTGTTTTGTCAAAGAAAAAGGTTTTGAGAAACATGTACAGAAAGTAAGTTTTTTACTTTGATCAAATTCAATTGCATTGTATTGTTCTCTCTCCCCGATGTACTGAAATATTGGATAGCTCTATGTGATGAAAGTAAATGAAATGTATTGAGTATATATAACATCTCAAAGATCCCAATTGGCCAGTGAAACATACTATCTCGTTTTGTGTGTTTTCAAATACGACACCGTTTCTTGAAGCTGAATTAAAAGCTGCTCTTTTACTCTTTTAAAATTAAAAAAAAAAATTAAATTAAATTGTTGTGTGTAGTATGATTCCACCCACGAACAAGAAGGAAATCGTCAGATCGTGAAATAAGACTTTATCGAGAAAAAAAAAACCACTCAAGCTGCGTATGATCTCAGCTCATTCTTCTCTTTGATGTTTCTCCTTCTTCTCCAGTGAGAATTCTTCAGATCTCGTTGATTGTTTGATCGGATCTGATTTCGGACAGGGAGGAAGAAGAAGAAGAAGAGGAAAACCATGGCAGGGGCGGCCTCCGCGCTGTTTCTGCTCGATATCAAGGGACGTGTTCTGGTGTGGCGTGATTACCGTGGCGATGTCACTGCTGCTCAAGCTGAGCGTTTCTTCACCAAGCTCATCGAGAAAGAGGTTTCTCTCCGATCTTTTGTCTTTTAGATGTATAGTGGATTATATTTTTCTTTCGAATGCTTGATTTGTTACTTGGATGCTGTGAAATGGAAGATTGGTTCTGGGTTCGATCCACTTAATGAAAATCATGGATTCGTTACAATTTCCGTCTCTGAGAGATTCGAAAAATGGCATCTTGAACTGTTCGAAGCAACAAGCCCCATCGTTTAAAAGTTTCAATCTTGACTGTTTCTAATTAGATTCTCTCAGAGATTCGCCAATGATGGATTTGTATCTGTCTACGCGATTTGATGCCAATGGTCCTTCTGAGATTTTCGTGATTTGCGATATGAAATTTTGAGCATTTGGAACTAATGAACAAGTTTGATCAGTGGTTATACGATTTAAATTGCATTTAGAATTTTATCAGGATCAATATATATATATACTTTTGACGAAATGAGTATTGTTTTTCTTTGTGGGTTTGCTTATTTTCGCTAATCTTTCAGGGTGATTCACAGTCCAATGATCCGGTTGCTTACGATAATGGAGTGACCTACATGTTTGTACAGCATAGTAACATTTACCTAATGATAGCTTCCAGACAGAACTGTAATGCTGCCAGTCTTCTCTTCTTCTTGCACCGTGTAGTCGATGTAAGAATCCCTAGTGATTTAGTTTTTTTTTTTTATTTCCGTCTTTTTACCCGATTGGAAGAAAAGAACGGTACTGTTTCATATGATACCGAGCATTTACATGTTTCTTATACTGATTGTAGGTCTTCAAGCATTACTTTGAGGAGTTAGAGGAAGAATCATTGAGGGATAACTTTGTGGTGGTGGTATGTTATTGATTCTCTCATCTGCTGTTATGATACGTCTTTGATGCTTGATGTTGTTATTTCTTTTGTGGGGCAAACATAATCTCTAATATTAGATTTGGAAAAATTGACTTCTTTTGCTGGCAGTATGAGTTACTTGACGAGATGATGGACTTTGGTTACCCTCAGTATACTGAAGCAAGAATCCTTAGTGAATTCATCAAAACTGATGCATATAGAATGGAAGTTACACAGAGACCTCCAATGGCTGTCACAAATGCTGTCTCATGGAGGAGTGAAGGGTTACAGTTTAAGAAAAACGAAGTAGGTGCTTAGTTTTCAAGCAGGGAACAATTTGTTCTTCTAGTGTTTAGGTTTTCAAATGTTTACAAACTGCTGCTTTGTTTTCCAGGTTTTCTTGGACGTAATAGAGAGTGTAAATATCCTTGTGAACAGTAATGGGCAAATTGTGAGGTCTGATGTTGTTGGAGCATTGAAGATGCGAACATACTTGAGGTGTGATCTCTAGTGTTTTCGATCAGCGTATGTTAGATCAAAAGTCCTTCCTGTTTGACTCTCTGCTTCTTAATCCATGTTATTACAGTGGAATGCCAGAGTGTAAGCTAGGCCTGAATGATAGAGTATTGTTGGAGGCACAAGGACGGGCAACAAAAGGAAAAGCCATTGATTTAGAGGACATCAAATTTCATCAGTACGTTATTCTCTTTCAACACCGATCATTCTCTGACAATCACTTATCCAGACCACTTTTTCAATACTTGAGTCTTGCATGTCTATTTCTTCTAAATGTAGGTGTGTACGACTGGCCCGTTTTGAGAATGATAGGACGATATCTTTCATACCCCCTGATGGAGCTTTTGATTTAATGACATATAGACTCAGTACCCAGGTTTGAAATGTGGAATATTGCATGGATTGTTTTTTCCCTACTTAAACAAACTAAATCTCATGATATATATAATACTTGTTCAGGTAAAGCCTCTTATATGGGTGGAAGCGCAGATAGAGAGGCATTCCAGAAGTCGGGTTGAGATGCTCGTAAAAGCTAGAAGCCAGTTCAAGGAAAGAAGGTAATAATTCTTGTGTGACTTATTTGATTGTACTTTTTATCAGTACTTTAAATCCTTCAAAACGTTTCAATAAGAGTTCCTTTTCTGCAGCACTGCAACGAATGTTGAGATTGAGTTGCCTGTACCAACCGATGCATCTAACCCCAACGTAAGAACATCTCTCGGGTCTGCGGCATATGCTCCAGAAAAAGATGCATTGGTCTGGAAAATCAAATCTTTCCCTGGGAACAAAGTAAGTGCTTATGATTTAAATGTAACACTTGACCATGTAATGTTGAATGCTTTTACGTAAAGGTTGGAAACAATGTAGGAGTATATGTTGAGAGCAGAGTTCCATCTTCCAAGTATAACCGCAGAGGAAGCCACACCCGAGCGAAAAGCTCCAATCCGTGTCAAATTCGAGATCCCATATTTCACTGTTTCAGGAATACAGGTGTATATATGTATTGGGTTTTGTCTATATTTCTGCACTTTAATCTGAGGGCAAAACCTTAAAGTGGAAGGTTTATCAACATGTTAATTTATCGGTATTGCAGGTTCGATACCTGAAGATTATTGAGAAGAGTGGGTACCAAGCTCTCCCATGGGTGAGATATATAACCATGGCTGGTGAGTACGAACTCAGACTCATGTAATATGAGATCTGTTTTTTCTTTTTTCTTTTTATTTAAGCCATTGTCAACGAAACAAAGCAGAGGAAGATCGACGAAAAGGAGAAAGATATGAAATATTATAGCTGATGAAATTTGCAGTGAAAGTTGTTTTAGAAGCCATATTCTTGTGAATTGTTTCATGGTTTTCTATCTTTTGTTTTTTAACCTGTAAGCAAGCTTCTTACAACAATTTTATTTTGGTTAAAAAGTTGTTAAACAACGAGCTCTTTTACTACTATCTTTGGGTGCGTGGCCATTTGGTTCTTTTTGTTCGTCTTTACGGTCGTCTTTGCCACGGAAGGACACAACATGTAGTTTGGGTGACTATACCACGAATGGCATGCAGTTTTTCTTATCAATTTCCTAATTTTCCATTCTCGAAATGTATTATATAATAGTATTATGATTACTTTAGCTTTTGTTTTATTTTCAATAAGAAAGATAGAATCTGACTTGTATCAATCAATATGACAAAACAAGAAGTATTAAAAAGTTTAAATGAAAAGGTAGATGTTCAGAGTACAACAAATCGAGAGAGGGAACAAGAAGAACAATGAATTTTTCTCTGTATTAATAAATTGCCTAACAAAATTAAGCCCTATTACATTTGTAAAAAAAATGTACAAAAGCTGCCTTTTTTTTTGAGTTTTTCAAAGAGGAGAACGAGGAGATAGATTAGGGAGAGTCTGAGGAATCTTCCTAAAAACATGTTTCCTGCAACGTTGGAAGATACTGTCGTATATAAGATCAAACTGTACTCCAGCTCTCTCTCTATTCACTATGAACATTATATGATCTGCTTCAACTATCTTATAATACCTGCAACAACACCAAACAACAATCCCATTTTTCACATTCCATCAACATTCAGTTTCCACTATATGTCATTTGTTCAACACTCACCAGATTCCGGGTTGTAACGTATTGCATTCCGAATCGCTTCTTATGAACCGGCTTGGATGCTCAACGGGTAGCCTCGGATGCGTCATTGATATCGTGTTCAATGCCCCGTCGTTCTCTTGCCATTCCTCATCCCTTCATTCGAAAACATTTTGATTTCTTAGAGCAATGCAGCTACTTTGCAATGTAAAAGTTTGGATCTTTTTGGGTATGGTGTGTTATATATATGTACCTGTAGCCTTTATAAGGAGGAGATACGTCTTGTGGAAATCGCCATTGGCTCATTTGAAAGACGCGGAGGAAGAGCATCGGGTGGATTCCAAGAACACCTGAAGGGATTGTCATTCCCATGATTCTGCGGGTGCGTTTAGTCGCGTAGCTGAAGTAGTAAGTGCTTGGGAATGTCTGGAGATTGGTGTTAAGACTTGTCGAGCCTTGGATTGTGAGATCAGGTAAGATCCAATCACCGGAAGCAAAAGGACCCGCGTTCCCCATTAGGCAATCAACAAGACCTCTCACTCCAGTTTTCTTCCAGGAAATGTTGAAGTGGTCGAACCCGAAATTGTAATAAGTCTTCAGCCATGAAATGTCCATCCAATCGTACATTATCACGCCTATACGACATAGCTGCAACAGACATATCGGTTTCATGCTCACCCCATCATCTGTCCTGCAATAGCAACAATAAGATTCGTCGTGATAAGAACCAACAATCAGGACAAAAGATGTCGGTATTCTAATAACAGCTTACATTTTAAACCTTTAGTTCAAAATGCAGAAACAGGAATAGTCCAATCCATTGTAAAGATCCATTCAAATAACGAAACAATCGAGATATTCAGGAAGGAAACTAACCGCATGCCATCTAAGTAAGTCCTGGTAGTACCATTGAATGCACCGGATAACGATGTCACACTCAGAACCCAATTCTCATTCGTTTCTTCAATCCCTTCAAATGCCTTATCTGCAAGCATTTGCTGCAACACGCGAACAACTTGCGCACCCGCTGAATGCCCCACAAAATGAATAGGATGATCCTCATCCCATTCAGGGTATTGCCCTAAAACACACATACCCAAAGTCAGATTTACATTTGGATACATTACTCTTTCAATGAGAACATGATATCAAATCCCAACCTTCTCCGTATTCTCTTCCAAACCGAGAATGTCCACAAGCCTCGCTATGCTCTTCGCCGAAATCAACTCTCCCTCCTTTTAAGTAATAGAACAATTCCCTTGCCCTGGAAACCATTTTTCATAACACATAAATACTAGATCAAAATGTGCATCAAAATCACTAAATCCTACAACTGCAAATCTGGTTTTGGAGTCAAAAATGAATCCAATACCTATCATAGATGCTTGTCAATGATCCCAAATCAGGAACAAGAACCCTCTCATCTTTCTTCTCAGCACCACCAAAGTATGATAAGCCTCCTAATCTCTGATCAATCAAATGAAGATACAAACAATACAATAACATCAAAAACAGAATCTAATTCATGAAATAGTAGGAAGGAACCAATTCAATGAGCATTTACCCCTTTGCCAAATCCAAAGATCCCATGAACCAAAACAATTGGAGGCAGACCCTCAACATTGCTTTGATTTTGACCGGTTTCTCCGACGACATCGACGTCGACATTGGGCTTGAACAAGTAATCATTCAACGTCAGAGAAAGATCTCCGGCGACGGCGGAGCTGAATATATAAAACCCATAAAGCAAATGCACCATAGAGCTCACAAAGAGCTCTGCGAGTTGAAGACAAGTCATCATCCACAACTTTATCATCTTCTTCTTCTTCCTCTTCCCTCAAGATAAGGCCAAAATCGAGATAAAAGAATCTCCTTTATCCTAAAACTCCCCGGAACAGGGGAGAGAAATGCAGAGAGAGAGAGAGAGAGAGAGACAGTCGTTGAGTTATCTTCAAAAGAACATGAAGGATGCTCCTTTGGAGGAAAAACCCAGAATTTCGAGAAACTTTGAATTTTCCCGAGAAAAAGGCGTCGTCTCTCTTATTATCCAATTTTCTGGAGAAGAAGAAAGAAAATAAAAATAAAAAATTGTCATCCACTTGTATATCCCCACCTCTTTCACCAAGCAACAATTTTTTTCTTAGAAAAAAGATAGTAATCAAAATATACAAATCTTTTTTTTAGCTGAATCACGCCATGTGTATGAGTCTTGACCTCTCCTATAAATTTTGAGTTTCCTCAATATTGTAATTTCAAGGCCCACTAGATTATTTTTGTTTTTGTTTTGGTGAATTGTGATTGGTTGATAGAGACGGCGAAGTTCGCTGGATCGGTGCTGGAAGTTTGGTTCATGTAATCCCAACTGTATCTTTTTTGGTTTTGTGTAACCTTATCTGTTTAACTATGTAACGTAGTTTCCGTTTTATAAGTAGTAATTTACTATTCAAATTTGTAATTCGTTAATCACGCTTATTTTCCTCGCCTGATGAACACATCTCTGTATAATTTAGGATCATCGCATTTGATCTCATATCCATAATCATATCAATGATTATTTTTCATATAATTACACATTGACAAGGATATGAGTACTCAAAATTATACTATATGAGTATTTACTCCGGATTTCAGTTTTGATTCGTTTTTTAAAAAAAAAAAATTTGATTTTTGGTTTATGAGTAAAGTAAAATGTAATTTAATTAATCTATATTTGGATTTTTGGTTTATGAATAAAGTAAAATGTAATTTAATATTATATTTTCAAATTTTCTTTTATTATATTAGGCATCACACCTATAATAAACAGTAATTCTTACAACATGTGAAATTTCTACCGGACGATTTTACCTAAAAGCACTCTCTAAAATCTCGGATAAAATAAATTAGTTTGCCGTTGCGAAATCAACAATCATAGCTATTTTTTGGTGTAGAATATAATATTAAAGATTCTAATAGAAACGTAGCCTCATGTGGAGGTTAAGTATATAATTTGGACTCTGTTGGCGCTGGATAAGGTTTGATTGTGTATTGCGGTATTAATTGAGGAACTAATGCACATCACATGGCTTGTAGCTTCTTTTTTTAAAAAATGTTCATTGAAAGTTTCAAATTTAAAATGCCAAAAAAAGAAAAGAAACGCTGTTTGGTAATATCCAAAACTTTCTTTTCCTTTTTTTGGCAAGAAACAACTGTCGTGCAAGAAAATTATGAGGATTCGGAATAATGTGATGCAAACGTGGACTACCACTGACATATTACGTGATCGGAATATATATATATATATATATTTTTTTTTTTGTATTTTCATAACTTAGTAGTTTCATTTTTCTTCTTCTTTACTCATTTCTTTAGTTTTACTCTTAAGATATTGTATTGAATTTAAGATTTAAAGATTGATAAAGAATAACTCTTTTTATTAGCTTTAGAAAATAATCTAAAACTAAAGCTCTTAATCTCTGTTAAATTCATAAGTTATGTCACGCATCTCCTTATATAGATAAAAATCTAGATTAATTCCTAATCCTAAAAATAATACAAAAAAAAAAAACTTACATATTTAGATAACTCATAAATATAGCTATTTTCCGAATCTTTTTAATTTCCTTAACTTGATAACTTATGACTCAAGTTATCTTCAAGCTTAAATCAACATTTCCCCCTTAAGCTTGAAATCTTCTTTCGACATTTCTTGAATTTCACTAAGATCTCTCATCTCCTTGAACTTAATTATCCCAAGTGCTTTTGTCAAGATATCGGCCTTTTGCACATTTCCAGAAACGTGCTCGACCTTCACTTGTTCATTCTCTACACATTCTCGTATAAAGTGATACCTTCTGTGGATATGTTTGCTTCGTCCATGAAACACCGAGTTTTAAGTGAGTGCTATCGCAGACTTATTATCAACTCGAATCGTCACTTTTTCACATGATCTTCCTGTAACTTCAGCGAGAAGGTCTTGAAGCCATATTGCCTGCTTTGCTGTTTTGGTGGCTGCCATAAACTCAGCCTCACATGATGATAAGACTACGGTTTCTTGCTTCTGTGAACTCCAGGTAATTGGACAATCATTAAGATAAAAGATATGATCCGTCGTACTTTTACCATCATCCATATCCACATTATGGCTACTATCACTATAACCCACCAACTCTGTCTTATCCACACATTTGAACACAAGACCAAGTGATAAAGTTCCTATTAAGTACCTTAGAATCTGCTTCATTGCTGCTCCATGAGATTCTTTTGGTTCTTGCATATACTTGCTTAACACACCAACACAATAAGAAAGATATGGTAGTGTGTGAAGCAAGTATCGAAGACACCCAATATTCCTCCTGTATTCCATCTCATCAATACACTTCTCTTCGCTCGCTTTAGATAACTTCAAGCCAGAATCCATTGGTACATGAACCGAATTTCACTCATCCATTCTGGATTCACTTAAAATCTTACTTGATATCTCTCTTGCTTTAACATGATCACGCCCTCATGTTGTAATACTTCAATACCAAGATAGTAAGTCAATTTTTCGAGATCACTCATCTCAAACTTGGCCGACATTCCTTATTTGAACTCAAGTATCATGCTTAAACTCGATCCCGTGGTAAAAAAACCATCCACATACACGGCTACCAGAAGAAGATGCTCATTCTCCTATTTTCGATACAATGAAGGCTCCTTCGAACACTTAACAAAGTTAAGCTCACATAGAATCTCATTCAGCTTACTCTTCTACACCCCTCGGAGCTTGCCTCAATCCATAAAGTGCTTTATGGAGCCTATAAACTTTCTCTTCACTCCCTTTGGTTATGAATCCTTCGGGTGGTGTTACATAAACCACTTCCTTTAGCTCACCATGAAGAAACGTAGTCTTTACATCAAGATGATGTATCCCCCAACCATTTGATGCAGCTAGAGCAATAAGGAATCAAACAGTCTCAATGCGTGCTACTGGGGCAAATACTTCATCAAAATCTATGCCATATCTTTGCACATAGTCTTTTGCCACAAGTCTTGCTTTGCATTTATTTTTGCTTCCGTCAGAATTAAGTTTGAGCTTAAAACCTACTTGAGACCAATTGGTTTAGCTCCTGACGGAAGGTCCACCAAGCTCCATGTTTTGTTCCTTTCAGTATACGATATTTCTTCTCCACATGCCTCTCTCCATTCTTTCAGACCCATTGCTTCATTGAAATCTCATGGCTCTTCATTCAACATCAATAGAAGATGTTCACCTTCTAGTTTGGCCAACAAAACATAATCGCTTAAGTAACTTAGTGCCTTTCTCGGTCTTGTGGACTATCTTAGCAAAGGCTGAAACTGCTCTTGTGTCTCAATGTGATCATCATCTGCAATTTGAGGAACACGCTCACCTTCTCTAACAGTCTCGTTTTCAACATACTCTTCTTCATTCACCTTTGGTTTTCCGACAACATCTCTTTCTCTTATGTTGTTATTTGGATATTCTCACAAGCCAACTACGAATGGTTCAGAATCATTATTAGATTCTTTTTCTAGATGGCTCCACTTCCAGCTCTTGCTTTCATCAAATACCACATCCCTACTTACTACTATCTTATGGCTTGATGGTTCCAACAATCGGTAAGCCTTTGAATCGGGTTCGATTCCCATATACACCAATGCTTGTGATCTATCATCCAACTTCTGTAGATGTGGATTTATTATCTTCGCATATCCAATACAGCCGAACACACGCAAATGCTCAACATTTGGTTTCTTTCTCTTGAAAGCTTTATAAGGAGTTGTTTCGGCCAAGGTCCTTGTTGCTACTCTATTAATGAGATAAGTAGCATGTCTCACAGCTTCTCCCCATAGGTAATTCGGCATACTCACATGCTTCATGATACTCCTGGTCATCTCCATCAAAGTTCTGTTTTGTCTCTCAACCACTCCATTTTGTTGAGGAGAGTAAGGCGAAGTTAGATGTCTGCTGATGCCAAAGTTGTCACAAAAACTTTGAAACTCATGAGATACGAACTCTCCAATCCTATCTGTTCGGAACACTTTGATGCTCATCCCGTTTCTTGCTCAACTAGTGCCTTAAACTTCTTGAACTTTGCAAATGCCTCGTCTTTTCTCTTTAAGAGAAGAGACCACTTGTAACGAGAATGATCATCAATTAGCACAAATATATACATGTTTCCCACAACACTCAAGGGTGTAATGGGTCCACAGAGATCTCCATGTATAAGCTCAAGTTGTTGTGTGGCACGATACGATGTTACTTGGGGAAAATTTTGTCTTGTTTGCTTTCCCAACAAACATGATGAACATGTTTCTTTCTCCACCAAAATAATAGGTAAACCGTTCACTAACTCCTTCTTTACCATTGTCTTCATGGTCTCTAAGCCAATATGCCCTAGCCTCGAATGCGACATCGTTGAAACACTTGATGTCATGAGTTGTAGACACCTTCGATTTTCCACTTCCATTATTACTTTGTATAGACGATTCTTTGACCTGGTTGCCCTTTTTAGCAAATTTCCATCTCGATCATGCAACATGAGGTAATCGTCTCTTATTCTTACATCACATCCCGATTCCATTGCTTGTCCAAGACTTATGATGTTGCTCTTGAGGTTTGGAATGTAGTAGATATCAGTCAAGACTTTCCGTTTTCCATTCTTACTCACGAAACTTACTCGCGAAAAGAATTGAACCCTTCCCTTTTATGTCTATCCGAGAGTCGTCTCCAAATCTTACCTTTCCCGTGATTGTTTCGTCAATCTTTGAAAAATACGTACGGTTTCCAGACATATGGTTACTCGCACCGTTTTCTAAGTACCAAACGTTATCTCCATGAGTCTTAAACTCGTTTGGCTTCACATTCTTCTCATTAAGATACACCACCTCAAGCATCATTAAATTATCAGCCTCATGAGTATCATCATCTCCATTCTCTTGTGTTTCTTGGAGTTTAAGTAACTGATCAGGACAATTTGAGGCAAAGTGACCTATCTTGTCACATCGATAGCCCGTTACTTTTGATGTATCTCTTCCATCGTTAAATCGTCCAAGACCTCTTCCTCTGTAATAGAAACGTCCTCCTCGACTTCTGCCTCTAAAACCTCCATTGAAATCACGATTTGATTGGTTTGTTTGAGTTTCCATATTTGCATACATAAGCTTGCTTTGATCTTCTTGAATATCTTCTTCCTCGAAGATGCGTTCTTCATAGGCTTTTAGACGTCCTATGATATCTTCGAAACTTGTAGTATTAAGATCTAATGTTTGTTCAAGCGAAGCCACTATATGTATGTACTTTTTCCAAGGAAGACTCTTGAGAAATTTTTTAACCAATTTTGGTTCTTCAATATTTACTCCTATAGCCGCTGATTTCGATGAAATCTCGGATAACTTGCCTACAAATTCATCAATTTTGTCATTGTCTTTCATCTTAAGTCGATCAAATTCAGCCATTAACGTTTGTAATCTAGCTTATCTAACTCTCTATGCTCCCACGGTCTCGCCTTAATCGCGTCCCATGCTTTCTTTGCTGTGTCGAGCTCTCCAACTTGTAAGATAAGCATCTCGGGTATTGATTGAAACAACAGAGCCATGGCCATGTTGTTCTTCTCAACATTGGTTGGAACCATCTCCGTCTCTATGACCTCCCAAACCTTATGTACATTGAGTGTTATCTTCATCCTCATGGCCCATAGCGTGTAGTTCATTGTGTTGAGCATAGGACACATGATTGTAGAAGTTACTCCTCCTTCTTTAGGTTTCGTCGTCACTCCCATATTGTTCTCACGATCTTTCTAAGCTCTTATACAAAATATTGAATTTAAAACTCAAAAATTGATAAAGAATAACTCTTTTTATTAGCTTTAGAAAATAACTTAAAACTAAAGCTCTCAATCTCTCTTAAACTCATAAGTTATGTCATATCTTGGCATCTTCTTATATAGATAAAAGTCTAGGTTAATTTTTAATCATAAAAAAAATCCTAAAAAAAAACTTACATATTTAGATAACTCTTAAATATAACTTTTTTCTTAATTTCTTTAATTTGATTAACTTGATAATTTATGACTCAAAGTTATTTTCAAGATTAATTCAACATATTGCAATACCGGTCAACAGCATTAAAGCTTTGTGGTGTTCCATCTCCAATTCCTCATAGCGAAATAAAAAAAAGTTAAACATTCAAATGGGTACCAAACTCATATTGATATTTATACAGAGTGTTAAATTAATATTCTAGTGACCAAAGTCATATTCATCGAAATCGGTCTTTATAAGCTCAACCAACAAACCCAATCATACAGTATTATATTATTGGGAATATCTACGCATATCGAAGGTAGATCAGAATTTTGAATTTTTTCTTTTTTTTGAACGAATGTAAAATTAGTACTTGATTGGTGGTGCAGTAATAACTGTACACTAAATCAATAATCATTCAAAATTCAAATTAATAAATAATGATATGACAAGTAAATTTAGATTTTATTTTGGTTTATAATTATATAGGGGATATACACCATTTTGGTAAAGTAAAATCACTTGACCAATTTAAGAGATAATTAATGACAATATATCCACTACCGCTTTAGTTGACGAAAAATATATTCTACCTCCTTGAGATAATAAGATAAGATGGCAAAATTCATGTATGTAAGAAAGGTTTTCTTTCAATATTACACTATATATATGACGATAAAAAGAATCACATAATGTATTAAAATAAGACAAAGAGAAACACATCGTCACAAAATTGTTTAAGACAAACTAAACGATGAAAACACAGACAGTTCTCATCTGTATTTTCATGCTCTCCCCTTTTGCTCTACATGAGTGTATGTTTAGATTTCTTCATATATATATAACAGATGTCTCTTTGTGTTTGTCATTGTCAAAGTTTGGTTAAGTGTTCGTGGTTTCAAATGTGTAGGCATGCAAATGGATGTTAGAGAAATAGAGAGGTCAAGCAAGCTCACTATTCCACCATGTGTCCCTGCCAAATGTTCATCACCGTTTTTTGGAAGAGATTGTTGGTGCTGTTTTAAAAATCAAAATCTTTGTTGGAAAAAACAAACAGATTGTGATTCCCGTTGTCCTCCTATATAGATTTAGACCTTTATAAACTAAATGTACCCCTATGACTTCTCCAAATTTATAATGTGTTACTATACTCTTAATTCACACCTATATTGCTTTAATCAAATATAAGAACTATCTACATAACTGTTTTGATTCTGTATTTTATGTAATGTGAATTTGATTGTATCCAAGACTGGTACAATTCATTTTAAAACTTTAGAAAAATCTATCTAATTAACCAGTAAAGATAAAATAGAAATTAAAAACAAAGGAGATAAAGGAGAGACTAATCAAAATGCCATCAATAAGGCCTGAGGGTATCTGTCATACATGGAAGAAGAAAAACAATAAGACTCGGAAATTGTAGTGACCTTCGGAACTGTGAGTGACCTTCGTTCGAGACGCAGAATGAACTCGGAAGACTTGCTTCGCTAGCACCGTATGGGATAAATCTTCATATGGAAGAGAAGGAAGACTGAGGAACTGCACATGCGGCGTCCTTGCGAAGTAACCCGAACGGAGTAGTCCCCACCGAGGGTTCGGCTTGTTGCGTGCTTGGCCATGAGTATGAAGAGTTGCTTCGCTTTTTAAAACCGTATGTGAACCCCCATACGAGGGTGTGCAATCACTCAAACGCCAAAAGAGTTATTTCAAATAGACTATCCACATTCGAGACATTTTGTGGATGTCTCTTAATAAACAAATATTAAAAACACAATCTCTCATCCTTTTACTCAACTTTATATCTTTTCTTTTATCATTTTACACACCTTTTATTAATTTTATATTAAAACACACTCCAACTTTCATCCATTCTCTCTCCAACTTTGTCTTCCCCGAGACACAACTTTGTCTTCCCACTCCAAAAATACTCACTATCTCTTCTCTTTACTCAAATTTTATTAATTTTATATTTCAATACACCCCATTATTTCAATCAAAAACACTCTCTTTTTTCTTTTTACTCAACTTTTAATAATTTTATATTTAAAGACACATACATTTTGTCTCCAATGGGGATGCTCTTAAACACTCAAACGACTTAGTTTCATATTAATGAAATGTGAAAAAAAAAAGACTCCATAAGACTTTGACTTCGAGCATTTTTCACAATGATCAGGGGATTCAGGGCACATACGTGATATGTCGAGAGTTTTAGTCCGGTTTCGTGATTTGACTTAGACCGAAATCGTTGTCACCAGATGACCTAGTCATGCCGGTTTACTCTTGTTAACCGGTCGGTTCTCATCAGGGCGATCAAGTAAAAGGGCAAAACCAAGAGCCCTTCAGTACTTGATGAGTTGATGTGGTTGAGACGAAAATAATTATCAACTACTTAATGGATGTTCAAGATATATCACTCGAAATATTTGGAAATCGACCCACAATCTCAAAGATCGTGATCGAAGAAAATAAAAAAAGCAACTATATTATCTCTACATACTGTCTGACGTAATTATCAAGCTTCTCTATTCCTATATATATTGATTAAGCTTTGGATTTTATAAACATGGAAGATAACTAAAAAGCACAAACCTCATATCCTTTTAGACATTCAAAACATGAAATCATCACATGCATGTCTCATATGCATACTCTTGCTCTCTCTATTTGCTCTACATCAATGTATGTATATGTTGTCTTGTCTCATATTTTAAAATTTTCTCTTTATTTTAGAGTCGTCAAAGTTGGGTTGATGTGTGTTTCAAATCAATGTGTAGGTGCGAGGATAGAAAGATCGAACAAAATCGATATATCTGTATGCTTCCGTGACAATTGCGACAATGTTTTCGATGGAGGCTGTTATTGCTGCCCCAAAACGCCAAATCTTTGCTGGGCAGAGCAACAATTTTGCAACACATATTGTCAATCTCAAACTTAAAACCTTAATAAACTGATACAGCTACTTGTTCCATTTTGGTAAAAAAGACTTGAGACAAACAAATAAGAATTCTTGTGGATATAACTTCAACATTTCCTCCAATCTCTCTTCACATTTACACATAAATGATCTCGATCAAAACCAACAAAAGAAAAGAAAAAACGAACAAATAATGAGAGTAGCCCTTATAACCAGATATCACCTAAAACACCATTCAATTTTTTTCATTTTTTGAAAGAAAAATATGAATCCCTAAACCCTAATTAAGATCTCCTTTAAGGACATTTTGGATTCTTGCCTGGTCTTCCATCGTGAAAATAATTCCCCCAAGCTCGATTAGATCCACCTTGAATATCATAACAATTCGGAGAAGGGACCAAATTGTTATCCCAATCAACTACTTGGATGTTTTTAAAATAAGAAGATTTTGTGAACCCTTCTTGTGCAAAATATCCACTTCCCATTTGTGTCGAAGTGTGAGCACCATAAGGACTCGAGTTTACGATTTCTCCACCGGACCATACTCGCGTGCTCCCTCAGGTGTGTGAACAAGAACAATGGCTAATTTTGGGTCGGATCGATCATGAATCGGTCTGGACTGTGTGGATCGGGTTTGATACCATGTTTATGCTTCCAACTTATTGCTAATTGATTTTGAATTTGAAGTCCATATAATCTAACATTGATGACTTGATGTGGTTAGACGAAAATAATTATCAACTACTTTAACGGATGTTCAAGATACTTAATGGATGTTCAAGATATCGACCCACAATCTCAAAGATCGTGACCTTTTTCTTCTTCTTCTTTTTTTTGTCTCCCTAAAAGATTGTGATCAAAGAAAATGAAAACTATATTATCTCTACATACTCTCTTACCTAATTGTCAAGCTTCTCCATTTCTTATATATATATTGATTAAGCTTTGGATTTTATTCAAAAAAACAGAAATATAACTAATAAAGCACAAACAACATATCCTTTAAGACATTCAAACCATGAAATTATCACATGCATCACTCATATGCATAGTCTTGCTCTCTCTATTTGCTCTACATCAATGTATGTATAAGTTTTTTTGTCTCATATTTTTAAAAAAATCTCTTTGTTTTAGACTTTAGAGTCATCAAAGTTGGATTGATGTGTGTTTCAAGTTAATGTGTAGGTGTGAGGATAGAAAGATCGAACAGAATCGATATTTCTGCATGCTTTCGTCCGGATGACAATTGCGATGATGTTTTCGATGGGGACTGTTATTGCTGCCCCAAAACGCCAGATCTTTTCTGGGAAGACCAACAATATTGCAACACCTATTGTCAATCTCAAAATTAAAACCCTTAATAAACTGATACAGCTACGTTCCATTTCAAATTTTCCAAGTATTCTTGTAATCCTTAATTTATTATCTGCTTCAATAAAAACAAGAACGATCTATATATGATTATCTTGATTCTCTGTTTAGTGTGCACTTGATTGCATCAAATATAGTTTACAAATTGGTTAAAGACTTGAGACAAAACTACTTATTCAAAACTACTAAACTAGCCTTTGTTATTACGAAGAATTATATTTTAACTTTTGAACTGGCTTTCCTGGATAGTTACTGTTTTAGTAGATTTTTATTCAAACAGATTTATTATTTATGTTGGATTGAAAGATATAATAAAGTAGAAGGATCAACAAACTATTTGATCTATGATTTTGAATCCTTAAGAAGATAATAACAAAAACCTCATTATCTCTTACAGAATTGCATATGTGCAAATAGAACATGCATGGCACTCACATTTTCATTTTGAAAATAAAATGAATGTCGTTAAAAAAAAAAGAAAAATAAATGAATTCTTGTCGGTATAATTTTACATTTTTGGCTTAACCATATTTTGGCAAATATAGCTATCAACTACGTACTGAAAGAAAGCTCAAGCTATCAACCCGAAATATTTGGAAATTGACCCAAAATCTCAAAGATCGTGATCGAAGAAAATAAAATACTGTCTTACCTAATTAATTAAGCTTCTCCTATAAATCGATTAAGCTTTGTATTTTACACCAACTTAGAAAGAAAACCTAAAAATCACAATATAATATAATTTGATACATCCAAACCATGGAATCATCACATGCATCTCTCATCTGCATACTCATCATGCTCTCTCTCTTAGCTCTACATCAGTGTATGTATATATAGATTTTCTCATATATATATTAAAAACTGTACTATCATCAAATTTGAGTTGATGTATGTTTTTAATTTAATAGGTATGAGGATAGAAAGATGGAACAAAATCTATGTACCTCCATGTTTCCGTTACAGTTGCCATGTTCTCAAAAGAGACTGTTATTGCTGCCCGTCAAAAGATCTTTGTTGGAAAGACCAACTCTATTGCAATACCCATTGTCCTTAATTTATATATCTTTTAATAAAAAATGTATAGTAAATTTCAGATTTTTTCAAGCATTGTTGTAACACTTAATTGCACCGCTTCTCTTAAAATTTACTATTTGCTTTAGAAACAAATAAAATGAATTCTTATGGATATATAACTTCTACGTTTCCTCCAATATACTTTTTCACATTTACACATAAATGAACAAGATTAAAACCAAAAAACTAATAAATGATGAAAGTAGCCCTTATAACGAGATAAAACCTAAAACACCATTCAATTTTTTTTCATTTTTTAACGAAAAATATGAATTCCTAAACCCTAATTAAAAACTTCTTTAAGGACATTTTGGATTCTTGCCTGGTCCTCCATAGTAAAAATAATTCCCCCAAGCTCGATTAGATCCACCTTGAATATCGTAACAATTCGGATGATCCGCAAGTACTTTGAGATTCGGAGAAGGGACTAAATTGTTATCCCAATCAACTACTTGGATGTTTCTGAAATAAGAAGATTTTGTGAACCCTTCTTCTGCAAAATATCCACTTCCCATTTGTGTCGAAGTGTGAGTACCAAATGGACTCGAGTTTACGATTTCCCCACCGTATTGGACCATACTCGCGTGCTCCCTCAAGTGTGTGAACAAGAACGATGGCCAATACCCGACTAGAATACCCGACCCGAACTCTAGCCACCAGTTCCCATGCTTCGGATCCTGATATTCATGAACAATTAAATATACTTTTAAGATTCCTCATCGAAGCTACAAGATTAGCATCGAATAAAGTACTAAATATTTTTTAAAAAAATTTAAACTTACATGAATTTCAATGCATAAAAAATATGGTTTAATCTGCGTGTTGTCCTTGAAAAAAAAAAACTAATACGAAAAATGCATATGCCTTTAATTATGACCCATGTGAGGCTAGAAAAAAAAATAGTACTATCATTTTGATAACTTATGAGCCATGCTCCTAGTATTGCTTTGAGAGTCGGTATGTTGAACTATTTGGGGACAAATGTATCAAAAAAATGAAAAAAAGAATAACTTAGAACAAAAGTAAAGAGTTGTAATAAGTGGTATGATACTCAAGTATACTTCCCTTTTCTCTTAAAAATGATAAAAAGAGAAAAGAAGAGCATCTTCTAATTAAAGCATATGCAATAGATTGTTATTTATGTATACTCGATTTTCAAAGATTACTGTTTCAAAAATCAACAAATTAATGAATTCTGTAATCAAAATGTGATTAGAGGAGAGAACATGTTGATTATAAAGATGTATATATTTATTTGAATTTTACCTTCCAAATAAGCAGAGAAATATCGAATTGTCCACCTTTGTAAGAAGACGAGGGAGAAATTGCAGCTCCAATCGCAATCTCACTATTGGTTTGGACAAAACCAGAACACAAGAGATTGTAGCAACCCGTTGCTTGATATGCATCATTCTGTCTCCAAAACATATATAAAACCTAATTAATTATATAAACTTTGAAAGAAAAAAAACGACATACAATATAAATACAGAAAAATAGTTATTATAAACACAACATGGAGGGCTAATTAGAATTGCTTACAGTCCAGTAAGTAAAGAATCTTGGGTGATTATCTCCATAGAGCTCCGGACTCACCTAATTAGCAATATAATGATATCCAACATTAGCAATTGATAATTGAAAATTTAACCTATTAGTCTATATTATAATAGTAAATTAATAATGTATCAAACTTAATAACTTTTTAGTAAAATTAAAGCTAAAATTACCTGCCAACCAGCTTCGATGGTGTTGAGGTCATTACCAAAAGAACCAGAGATAATCCAAATCTGAGACAAACTAAATTCGTATTGGTTTTGCACCTTTGGAGCCCACACGTTTATGCTTGCTTTTGCACCATAGTATTTCTCTCCGGTCACGTATCCCACCGCATGCTATAACCAAGTAATTAATTAACACAAATCAACATTGATTATTATTGATAATTATGGTACTTTTTTATAATTATGGTACTTGTATTGTATATTAATAAAACCAAATTGTTATTTCATGTTTATGCATGTTATTGTAGAAAGTTGGCAGGGCTTTTATATCTTCGTGAGAGTTTGTGTTTTCCTAATCTAGATAAATAAGGAATTTTTTATTATAGTTGGAAAATATTGTAATTGGAAAAAAGATAATTTTGCTGACAGAATGTAGAAGAGTATTAATCATCAATCAAAAGAAGTTTTTTGTAGTGTAACACAATACTCTCTCTCCTTTTTAAAAATAAAATAAAAATTTTACCGACAAGCTTGTCAAAAGATGAAAATTTATAGAATAATCAAAAAAGAAAATTGAAAACACTTGCCAATTTCTTTGACCACTTTTTACTTCTAGTCCTATAGTAAGTAAACAAAAAAAAATTCCATAAAATTCGAAATCTTACATTTCCATACCAAATTTTCGAATTTTGAATTTATAAACAATCTGGACCCCCAAAAAATCCCATTTAGAATTTTGCTAATAACTATAGATGGACCAAAGATCTATCTTTTATTTTTCTAGACAAAGATAATTTTCTTTTTTTTCAAATTAAACCCATAATACTAATGTTCTTTGATTTTATTTTCTTAAAGGGAAGATAAATTGGGACTTACTTCATGGCCATTGCTGCTAGTATCTCTTTTGAAATGTCTGAGTTTCTTTCCAAAGACAGAAAGAGAGTTTGCTCTGAGAATGTCTTCTTCTTTTGTTCTTCTGATAGGGACTGTTCCTTCAGAACATGTCTCTCCTTCCATTCTCCATAACTGGAAGTTCTTTGGTCTCAATCCTCTCCTGTTACTATGCCCTCTTGGCCTCTCTGGTGGATCCTTGAGAAAATTAAGTTATACAGATTAATTAGTTTATGTGAATAACGGGTCTAATGACTGACTATGAAGATTAACATATGTATGTGTGTACCAGTGGCTTTTGTCCTCTTAATCTTGGATGATCAAATGCTGGTTGGTGATGTGATAAAACACAGTCTATTATGTCACCATCAGAGCTCTGCAACAATAACAAGGGGACCATAAAATTAGAAATCTGAGGAAGAAGAAGAAGTAGAGTGTCCCGGTAAAAGAGGACAAAGAATCAGAAACACGGTAAGAAGAACAAGAGTGTGATCTGTCATGAAAAAAATATAAGAAGAGAAGAGCGTGTGTATGTGTTTCTGAAACAGAGTGTGTTCTTGAAACAGAGCATAAAGAATCAGAAACAGAGTACGAAGAGTGTTTTTTTCCTTTCTGAAACAGAGTATGAGGAAGAAGAAACAGAGTAAGAGGAATATTTTTAGAAACAGAGCATAAAGAATCAGAGACAGAGGAGGAGGAAGAAGATTAGCATTTGATAAAGCTCACTTACATGAATTGTCTTGACGGAAGGTTTATTGATCTTCCTGAGATGTTGATGAATAGCTTTGAGCTTATTAAGCTCCTCGAGTGGCCGAAGAGTTTGGTTTCTCGGTGATAGATTCTCTGTTTCCGATGACAATACAGAGGAATAAGAAGAAGACAAGAGAAGAAGAGAGAGGAAGAGAATGTTATAGGAACAAGGACGAAACAAAAGGATCATATCTAATAAGAAGCTTCCACTTATTCTTCTTCTTCCTCGTCTTCTTTCTCTTGTTTCTTCTAAGAACAACTCTGTTTCTGTTTGTCTCATTGTATTGCATCGATCGAAACGACGGCATTTATTGCCGTTTCTGGGTTTCCTCAACACGAACACACCTCCCATCAAAGACCCCCAAAACGATTTCTTGATATAAAAGAATGAGTAAGTGAACAAAAAAAAGCCCTTGATTTTTAAAATCTTCTCAAGATCTCACCATTTCCAAAGCTATTGAAGCTAAGTTTCTTCATCTCAAAACCCCAAATAAAGAATCAAAAACACTCTTTATGTTAACAAGAAAGAGAGAGAGAGAGTATTAAAAGGGGTTTATGGAATTGTGGTGTCTTAAAGTAATAGTCTAAGTTTTTTATATGTGTTTTGTGTTGGTGTTATAACTACTTGGATAGTGATGAAATCATTCATGCCTTTGTTTCTCTGTTTTCTACTATTCTTTAACCTCCAAGAATACAAAGGAACCAAAAATAAAAATGACAAAATCATAAAAGCCCACTGACATAAAGTGACGATATAAAGCGACTAAGCAAAATCTAACTTGTATAATGCTTTTTATATTGGTCCATGGCTTAATGAAATGAGTAAGCACACTTTCCTCCTTAATTCACCTATCAGATGTATATATAGAAGGTAGCTAGCTGAAATATTTAGCTGAACACAGAGGATAATGAGAGAGAGCTTAAGAATGGTAATCTATTTAATTTGTATCATTCCTATTAAAATTACGTAACTATATTGCATGCTAGATCAGATTTTTTGGCCTATGTAATTTAAACTATCCTAAAATATGTTAAGATGTCAATTTTATGACAGTAAATAATAAGTGTAGATGGACCATTTGCATACCCTAATACTAGACCTTGAACCTTAGTATCGACCTTAGGGTTGATGCTATAATCAAAAGAGAAACATATTGTCAGTCTAAAATACAAAATACTATTATGTTAATGCAAATATGTTATGTATTATTCTCAACTTAGTAAAATGAAAATTTTCAACTATGGTATTACAGTGAAATCAAGTTAATATAAGTTGGTCAAAAGAAAAAAAAAGTTGAGGGAGAATAATTGTTCCCAAGAAGCAATACAAAGCCTGAAACATTGTATGTTTGTGTGTGAAACTATGTATGTAGCCTAAAATAAAGAGAAGTCTTGTGTTTGCTATGTTCCTTATGATAATGACAGTCAAAATTATGTGTTCTTCTCCTTGGTTTATTTTTGTTAGTTTGTGTTCTCTGTCTGTTTTAAAAAAAAAACACACACTTTTGTATCTTTTAAGAGACAAATAGAGGAATTTGCAAATAATTTGCCTCTTTTTCTCTTTGCTCTCTTCCCTATATGTTCCTTCTGTCAGCTATAGTCTCTCCTCTTTTTCTTTTACAAAAAAGTATTTTGAACATTATACATATATTTTTATAAGTTATTAACCTATAGTGAAAATTTTAATTAGTAGTTTGTACTTTGCCAAATAGATGTGGGAATATTTTTAATGGTTTTTTGGTTTAGGAAATTTAATTATTTTCAAATAATTATTCTCTTAAATATTAAGAATTCTAATCGAGATATCAAAAGCTTTTAGATTGGAATACTCTATTTGAAAAATGACAAAATTATTAAGATGTTGGTTAACTTAATTAGTGGCGTTGATGTAGCTAGCAAGGCTACGTTGCTAAATGCATATAAAGTCATATAGCATAATTTAGTAGTAACCGTTATAAAAAAAACAAAGTTCAATAGTAGTATAAACATATGTATACTGATCTATTAGATAATTTTCATATAATAAGTAGTTGTGTTGGCACGCGAGGTTGGGTATTAGCAATGCATGCTTGAGTGCGTATGTTGGGGACCCATCCATGCATGCCATCCTTAATTAATTCCCAACCAATTATCATTACTTGTAACTATTTGATTGTTATAAATAGATACGTATATAGTTTTCTGCTTCGTATTATGTCTAACAATTGATGGACTTAACTATCCGCAATGGATGACATGTAAGACATGAGATCAACCAACAATATGTCTACATATATCTGATGATGTTCCAATCATGGACATGATAACAAAATTCAATTTGTGGCAAATATATAACTTTGATGCTTGTCTTGTCTCCATAGCTTGTCAATACGCATATAAACCTTCAAAAACTGAGAGTCGAAATATACTATACTTTGTATAACTTGAGATTTACTGCCTGGACTTATTAATTCATTCATGCACCAAATTATATATAGACTAAAGATTCTTCCACAGTTCCACTATTAGTGGATTTTTAAAAAAGATGAAAAAACCTTAAACTTGTTAGTTAAGCATTGGGTACGAAAATCTATAGTTCATATGATAATCCTTCTTTTATTTTGCGTAAAATTGAAAACCAACTCATTAATACATTAGACTATTTATCGTGAATACCACAATTTCTGTATATGATTATGCTTCTTTACATTCGTATAAACTTCATAATATGAATATGATATTAACCGAACTTTTACGTGTCGAATAACGTCCGCAGAGTAAATATGTAAATACAAAAACCATAAGAATAATGAACTATATGGATTTTAACTATTTTTCGTATAATATATACCTTTGTTATATATAATATGAATGTTGACTCGATTGGATTTCTGGCTCAGTTTTATTAGTGTGAAAACCAAAAAGCCGAATCAGGCGAAATAGGATCTAAGTTTTCATAAACCACTTACATTTCCTTACTGATTTTATTTGTTGAAAACCATAAACTATAGATATATATATATATATATGATTTTTCCACAATTCACAATTGGATGACATTATTTATTGCACATTGGATCATTTGGTCAAACTGGAGTGTGATCTCTATACATTATTAGGGTTTCTATAAACAAACACACATATGAATTTGTGTGCTTTAAATATCGATATACATTTCTATTATTCTATTAACTGAACAACTGAAAATGGTGGTTGGCTTCAGAGAAGGCCACTCGTGAGATTCCAATACAAGCATTAAATTAGTAGAAACCAAAAATAATAAAGTCAAAAGAGACTGGTGGATATCATTTGGCTGTTAACTTAACATAGTAAACAAAACGATTATCTTAAATTGCATCATATTTCGTGAAAATGGCCAAATTTATAAATACATTATTTTTACAATTTCGACCTTATAGTGTATAACTTGACTCAGTTAATTAGAATTGGAATAAGAGTACGAGTTACCTAAGTCTCATAAAGGAAAACATTAAGTAGTCTCTTGCTTGACCTCTGAAACGACATGCAGATTTCAGTTCCACTCTTAACTTCAAAACTACAGGATGCAAAAGCTAGAGTGGCGTCAGTTGCACTGCACCCAACAACTCCAATAACAGTTTTTTTTTTTATTGTTATATCTTAATGGTAATGCCATATGTTATTGTATTACACATTTCTGTAATCTATATACTTATGCTTTATACTCCTTGCTTATAGAGCAAAGAAGAAGTTCACTAGACAAAGAACCGTAACGTACACATTGATGAGAAGTGGTCCGAGAATTTGATCACACTTGTGGTCGTGTCTGGACGACATAGAGCTTCCCGTCTCTGATCACACCTTCAATGTCCTGTGCAGTTCCATACAGTTTCTCAATGGCATCTCCCGCACGTGCTATGTCTGAGAGAATCTTTTTCTGGAAGCTCTCGTCAGTGATCAGAGGATCTGTTGTGTAATCGAGCACAACTTTGTCTTCCTCGTCCATTGGTACACTGCAAAAATACGGAAGCAGAAGTATACTTTCATTGTTGCTAAAATGTTGTTAAAAAGATGGAAATCAAGACAATGCGAAGAGGTTTTTGAGCCTGTTTATTTTACCTGTCGTAGAGACCTGCACCTGCATAACCTTCGAGATCTTCTCCATTAGAATCAGATCTGAAGATGATGGAACGTCTTATGAACAGCCCAATAGGTTTGCTCGGGTAACCCAACACCTGAATGATGTTTTACATTTTATCAGGGGGAATGATATAACGGGATTGACAATATCCTATTTGCAGCTTTTACATAAAACACCAGTAATTAGCTTTTAGTACCAGAGGCGTATCGAGGTTGTTTTTCTTGCAGATGAAACTCAGAGACCGACCGGGATATGCTCCTACAAGAGTTTCACCAAGGCCTTTGACAACCTGAAACCAAAAAACAACAGTCAGGCAAAGTTGGAAGAAACACCGGTTTAGAGGAGTTAAGATGAAGGGGGAAATAAAGATCTTGTACCTCGGCGTAAATCTCTGATGAATCTCCAGAAGATGGGTTGGTTGTGTGAATGACAAACGCATAATCCGCATTGATGACTTCTTGGACCAAAACAGCCATGCAGAGATAATCATGATCCAGTTTTACTTTCCTCGTGCTGAAGTACGCTCTCTCATTCCATTTCGAAGCCCAGACCTGAGATTTAAGTAGCCGGTTAGTGAAATTTGCCATTTTCATGTTGAGCACCAATGTACCTTACTTCAAGATTTGACCTTTTTAATTGCTGCCCAAGCTTGCTCCCATCTCTGTTCACCTTCATCACCCGGCCATGGCATGTCAGAACTTTTCATAGTACTTTTCAGTTCTTCAACCTGAGCATCACAACCATTACAGAGGCACTTCTCTTAGCCATCTCAACATTTTACCCATTTCAACAAAGGAATTTTCCGAACATATGCACTTCGATTTGGAATTAAAAGCATCAAGCTTGGGCCATGGCATTAAGCAGATAACACCCAAACTTAAGCAATGTAAAGGCACCACTGAAAAGCAAGGTGATTTACTTTGGTAAAGAAAGGGGCCAAAGAACAGAAGTGTAAGGCTTGAATGTGAACTATATTTTGGTTAATAGCTTGTGTTTTGATCATGTACAACCCCAGTCCAGATTCTAAATATGCAGCACCAACAACAGATGATTGTGTCCCAAGGTTCTAACAAAAAGTTCAGTCTGACATACCAATTCTGGGGGTGCAACTAGCCCCAATACTGTCTTCCGGATTTCCACGAGAGCACCTTGGTCCCCCTCATCAAGACTTTTCTTCAATACTTGCAATTTCTCGCTCACCGCCTGGCCACACCAGAGAGTGAGTGACAAGTGAGGTTGGGTGTGTAATAGTGAAAAAGCAAAATCTCAAGATATATTAGTTTTGACCGCAAATATTTCATGATAGTCATTAGTAATATATTAGTTTTGACAGCAACTATTTCATGATAGTCATTAGTCATGCACATCAAGGCACCAATACTTTGCGGATAAAAGATATGTTCTAAGAAATTCCCTAGAAAACCTAAGAAGCATTGGAACTATTTCTACTCTAAATATCTCCAGATAAAGAACAGCTAAACTATAGAGGTAGCGAAAATTCAGCTAAGTGTCTTCCTATTTTGTTGACCCAAACTAGTTACGAGGGTTTACTACCATACCTGATTCGCCTTTTCGGAGAGAACCTTCTCAAAAACACCAAATGGCAGCGCAACAGAAGTTGGGATACCAACCCATGAAGGAACTTTTCCTTTCAGATATCCAATATTTCTTGATTTAGCACCAACCTGGAAAAAGATAATGGGGGTGAATTACCCAGACTCGTGAAGTCAGTTATTTAAACATGAGTAAATTCAAATACAAAATCTAAGCTTTATGATATTTGATATTTCTTATGCAAAGATGAAAAATACTAAGACATAAAGACGGAAAGTAAATATCCAATAACATTTCACACTAACCAAGTCACTTGTGAACTCCTCAGATGATATAGCATATCTACCAGCAAACTCCTTCTTGACCAAAGAAATGTTCGGAGGGGCATCTTCTAAGTTGTCCGAACTTACACTCGAAAGTTCACTATCGTTTACCTCGCTGAGAAAAACGAAAAAATAGGTAAGAACGCTGTTTTTTTCCATAATACTCTCAAAATAAATTAAGAGAATTCTACTTAATAGTCTGTCAAGCACAACTCAGCTCAAGGATGATCACCTATAAACTACATCTGCAGAGGTTGGTTTTAGGCTCAACAATTTTCCATCCTTTGCTTGGAGATCAGACAAGATACCAGAATCAAAACATGTGGCAAAGCAAATCTGCAAATGAAAATCCAGACAAAGTTTAATGAACAGGCCACAAGCATTCAGAAACCGTTTTGCAACATGGTGAAATTTTTTACCTTTCCATTTCTTGCTCGAACAGAAACATGAGATAATACATCTGGCATGTCAGGTGTCAGTACCGCAACTGCACCATCAGGAATTTCCTCCTCTCCTCTCACTCTGTTTGCAACTATAATTGTCGGTCTGTCGTAGGTTTTATTCTGTACAGTGAGCAATTCATCCACAACAATGACATATCCAACGACCTCTACAGGACTTATAACCTGCCAACTGATCAAGAGAAAGTGCAGCAACATTAGATACAGCTTACTACAGAACCATATTAATCTGTCAGACAGTTGTTTGGCCATCTAACCTTCCCAAGTTAGCAGTCTGCCTAAGAACTGGGTCAAGTCGGTTAACCAGTGACGACAATGCTGCAGCAGATCCAGCTCGAATGATCTCTTCAGTAAATATGTTAACCTGGTAAAGTGGTTAAGAGAATATTAAAACCTATCTCACGTTCCAGGGAAATTATGAAGAAGGACGACGGGTTCAGTCACAGGAAGTGTAACTTACAGCCGATTGATCGACTCCAAGACAAGATCCAAGATACTCAGCTGATGGTTGCAAAATTTCTAGGTACCTCTCAGCTTTGCTTGCCAGTGCCAGTCGGCTTCTGTCAAGAACAGATTTTGCATACAGAGCCCAATGATCTTTTTTGCTCTTGAACATGTCGAGGGCAAATTTCCATCCCTGCAAAAAGCAGTAGAATAGCATCATGCACCTAGTCTAAATTCTGCACGTTTTAGACCATGGACCTGTAGCCATTAGAAGAAGTAGAGGGATCTAAATTTTGAATAAAACCTGGCCATACGAGTGGAAAAGGTAAGTTAGACTCATTTAAATAAGCCAGGAATGATAGATCTTGACGAAACCAGTATATGGATAATGTTCTATAGCAAACATCGTGAAGTCACTGAATGTTCACCTTCAAGCAGTAGATAAGATCTTCATTGTCATCTGACGAAAGGGCAAGATTTTCAAGAACTAGGCTGATGAAGTACATGATTTTCTGCAACATTAAATCATTAAATAAGACAGAGAATATCGAAAAAGAAACGAGAACAAAAGAAGAATATGAAACTGTTGACACATGATGTTCAAGAGCAATTTATCATGGCGATGAATGAATTCACTAACCTCAGGTCCAGCATCGTTTAATTGCTCATATCCTCTTTCAATAGCTGTTCTAACAGTAGAATCGAGAGCTAGGTCCAAGAATAATAGATCCTTGAGGCGGTCGTGGGACTTCAGCAGAAGTGGCCTCAGCTCTTGACGTGCTTCAAGCAAACCCTACATCAGTATTCCATCTCATGGTAAGCATACGATGTGTTCAAAGAGGTCAAATTAATAGTATAAATAAAATCAGTTAAGCAAATGGGAAAACGTAACACCTCAAGAAGTGGCTCTACATTCTTTTCTTCAACATGTTCTAGGACGAAACGAAGCAAGTCCTGTTGAGGGGAGTGCCAACACAGTGTAAGTTGTACTGATTTGATAGGTGTATTGAATTCTTAAAATTAGTAAGGAAGATAAGAAGAAAGGTACTGGATATCCAGAAGGCAATCCTGATACAGGATTTATCTGCACCCCAACCATGAAACCCTCGCCCTGAAGAACAACACCAATATTCAGTTGCCAATTTCAAGAAGAACCATTAACTGTAACTTTTCAGTATATTGGCATTACATCATCTTGGTAGCCCATGCAATTTTGTATAGCTGACTCAAGGTCTGCCCCCGAATGAACAGCCTAAAAAAAACAAATTACATGGCTTCCCTTATTAAAAACAGGAAATCAGACCAAGTTTTGAAAAGAAAGGTGTAGCTAGATTCGTAAAAAGTGGCTAAAGTAAACTTGAGGAGGTAACCTTTAAAGTCCTCATGTAGTGTCCAAGATCACGCAGAAGACCATCTTTTTGTTCTCTTCTAAAACTTGGTTCAGAATGTATGCCACGATCATAACTTAAGAGTCGCTCTTTGGTTATGCCATTGTCGTTCAAGGTCTTCCAGTAAACACTCATGTCAAAGTCACTTTTGACATAATCCATCAATGCCTGCAGCAAGAAAAGTGTCAAGAGACAGATTAAGATTGGAACCGGAATAACGAACCATTATGTTTTTATTAGGGTAAAAGTTCAAATACCTGACAGATGACAACATCATCTGGACTAGTGTTGTTATGCAACTTCTGATGCCATTCCTCCATGATTCCACCCTTGCAGTCATTTTTCCTCTGCAAGCAAGAAGTTCACTCATCATATTTCCAAATAAATATAGAAGTTGCAGGCTAATGAGGGCATCCCATCCCATCCCATCCCATCTTGATAAGCCAGATGGGCATGGCAAACACAACCCTGGAATTTAAGGATTTATTTATGTAGAGCTTTCATCTTATTTCCTTCGTTGTTCATTCATAAGTAAATCTGCAAGAAAAGATAAAGAAATCTAAATACCAACCTGGATGACTAGAATTTCATCTCGGATTCGTTGCCCAACATCTCCTTGACCGCCTCGGCCTATAGTAGACATTATCATCCGCAAAAGTTCTCTGTACTCTGGATAACTTGCATAAACTTCCTGGAGAACGTCAGTCAGCCTATCCTGCGCTTTGCTTATCTCCCTGCAATAAAGTAGTGAGTTGTGTAATTTACTGAAACAATGCTGTAAATGAAGGTATCATTTGTAGATGTCAGAACAAATTAGAAGGCTCCTATAAGGTTTGCTCATTTTTCCCTTGGGGGCTGAATAAGAAACGTGAACAGAATCTAAACTTGCAATTACTATCACATTCTTCTGAACTGTACCTTGGCTTAACATTATAGTTTTTGTTCCACACAAGCTGTCTTGTAGCCATAAACCTCATCCAAACTAGGATCCCTGCAAAGCCCAGTTGACCAGCCCTTTTTGCCTCGTCCACAAGGTCTGCTGCGATGTTGAATCTAAAAATACAAAAAGCAAGTTTTACCCCTTCATAAAGTCAAGAGTATTTTATGGAAGTTTCAAATAATTTCATGCACAACAGAGATGTATGATTGAGAACATAAATTTAGTTATCATGGAACATGGATCAATAACTGGATTAGTGATCATCGTATATGTATCAATGACTGTCAGTTATAGAATTTTATATCAATCCCTTCGGAAAAAATTGAATAGTGATGACCCTAGAAAACTAACAAAACACCGGACTTTAAGTAGCAAATGTTTTTGAAAAAAGGAATGCCAGTTAAGCTTCTTCAAGTCTAAAAACACAAAAGTAAGAACCAGAATGCTTGAGCATAAAACTGACCGATGCATGAAAGACTTCTGGGCCTCGCTCTCCAAATCTACGATTCTATCCAGTAAATGCTTGGCTGTACCTTTTCCATCACCATAATCCTTTCAAATGGAACAATTAAAATATTATCTAAGGGACAATAGGACGCAATTGAAAATGCTTTTCCGAAGACCAAGAAGAAAGAGGAACCTTCTGAACATGTTTTTCTTCTTTAGCAAAGTCCACATAAAAGTCACTGCCATTATCTTTAATCCACCTTTCCCCAGCATTGAGTACAAATGGCATACCCTTGTAACTGTCGCCTTCTATTTCCAGATCAAAAGTTTGAACCTACGTTTTGATTAATATGAGGCAATTTACATACCATCTCTCGATCCAAATGCTATTACGCTTATAGGATATAATAGATTCAACTAGTCATACCGGACTAGGAAGATCTGTTGAAACAATGGTCAGTTGTGTATCAACAGCGCCACGTACTGGCAAAGAGTTTGGTGGCAGAATATCTGAAGGTGGGTCCTGCAGTATCAATGACTCATAAACTCAGACAAAAAGAGACTGAACCAGAAATGCGATTAATCTCAAAAGTATGCTCTTGTTTGAGAAATAAAAAAAATAAAAAATCTTACCAACCACTCTCCACCCTTTTGAGACAAAGCCCAGTGAAGGGTAATCGGCTCTTTAAAATCCGTTGCCAGATGTATTTTTGTCTTTCCCGAAAGTTTAGTGACAAGGACCTAAATAGAGGGAACAGTGACTTGCCATTAGAAGATACTTGTCGGATGTATATCTAACCCAACTAGAAATTGAAAAGAGAGCAAGATAGATATTTACAACTGACCAAAATCGCGCTGTCTTCAAGCTTGAATGTTTTCTTGCTGAAAATTGGAGTGGTTTCTTGTTCCTCCTTTGTTTTGGCGTATATTTCAAGAGTTGTTAAGGCCCGTGGTTCATTTGAAACTTTGGATTTTGGTTCAACAGAATCAGCAACGTGCTTATTGATAAGCTTATCAAGGTCCCTTCCCTGGCGCTGGATCTTCTCAGTGCTGAAATACTTTTTATCCTTTTGTTGCTTAAGAACTTTTTTCTGTGCCTCCCGTCCGCTGGATGAAGTCTCCTTAGATTTCGGAGAGTCACTAGTGTTATCTTTCTTCAACAGCTTTGCTCGGAGATCATCCACTGAAGCACCTCGCATCATTTCCTCCCGTAGCTCCGTACGGGCGGCTTCATACTCCTCCTATTGACCAGAGACTAATGCAACTGAGATTTATATAGGTCTACCAGATAAAGCAAGAAAATATATTCCATGACACCAGCCAATCCTATTCAAGTGCTATTTTCGTAATATAATCCAATTTTTTGTTTTCAGTTATGATCCAAGAAACCACCCATGCAAACTTTGAAACGCTATTAGCAAAACTCAATCAAGAGAATTTTCAACATAGGTAACCCACCATTGATTTGCTGTTCAGTCAAATATACCAGAATTAACATCTAACTGAAAAATGGTGGAAATTTGTACCGGTGATGAACTCAACTAAATGCCTGGTGAGAATGATGATTCCTCTTTATGTGAATCCCAGAACAACATAAAAGGTGAAGGATTTGAAAAGATATCAAAGAAAAATATCCTTGATATGCTTGTATAGGAACAACGTCTGCTGTACCTTCTCTTTCTCAGGGCTGTAATTTTGTTTACCATTACGTTCCCATCTAAGATATGCTTGGATCTGTACAAGATCTTCAGGAACAGAGACATTGTGTTCCACATTCTTTCCCATGGGTAAGTTTATACGAAAATTTTGACCATCATTTTTGTACCTGCATATGTTAAGATTATGAGAAAAAACAATAGTTAGAAAAAATTAGGTCTCTATGTTCTGGTTTAGATAGTAAGAAGGAGAGCAAACAAGCTAACCATTTGTTCCGACTTTCGTCAAATATAAGAAACTCGATAGCCTGTATGGCATGATCATCTATCTCTAGTTTAAGGTAAGAATTGGCACCGGACTGTAAATGAGAACCCAAACCACCATTAGGAAATCTTAAGTTACACTAATATCAGCTGGAAATCATACGATCACAAGTAGAAATGTAATGCATGTCGAGGAATGAATTTAAAACTCACTTTAACAAATGGAGTTCTAAGCGCTCTGTTCTTGTAGTTTATACTTCTATCCGGAGAGCGGGAAGGTAGAACCCATTTTCTGACACAGGAAAAAGGAAAGAAAGTTAATACAGCCATGTGCCATAATAAGCTTGAAGAAACCTATTAACTAGGCAAGTTGAAAATCATTTGATAAGGACATACTCTTTGTTGTCACGTATTGCACCCCAGTGTAGAAGTAATGAGTCACTTGTGTGAGCTATCTGGATATTCACTTCTCTTACAGTTGTAGAAGTAACTTCGACCTATTCAGTTACATGCATAAAACTGACCATCACATGAATATTACAGCTACAAATCTCAACAAGATAATATCCGTAGTATGTAAGGCTACACTTACCAGTAAATCAATATTCCCATCTAGTTTAAATTTCTCCGCTGCCTGTTCAAGGATGAATTTTTTTTAGCACATATGGATATGATAACCATCTTATGCATTCAATTGCAAGAGCTATGTAATAGCACTACACGTTTCATGAACATTTAAACATCTGTTATTGCAGTTACTTCCTAAGTTTATATGGGAAAAATCATGTCAAACAAGCAGGCAAAACTTTCATTCAGCACAGAACTGCATATCATCAGGACCATGACAAGTTTTCCGACATCAAACGTGTAACTAAAATTGAGTAGTTGCAACCAAATATCACACTCCAAACAATGAAAACGATCTCCATAAGAAATACCTGAGAAGCAGGATCCATGGCAAGCACAGCTCGTGGAACAAATGAGACAGATCTTCCTGTTTCGGTGATCAGCTTCCGTCCTGCCTTTTTTAGCCCTTTACCATATAACTTTGTTCCCAGATTTGATCTGCCACTCTTCCCCACAGCCGGTTTTACCGCTGAGGTTTCGTAAACAGAAACAACGCCAGACGAGTTGAGCTTGTTTTGATGTTCGAAATTCACAGGACGAATCAGACCCCGGTTAAGTAAGTTATGCACTACAGAGTTACTCATGCTTTCTTGTCACACTTGTTGTAGCTGAATCAAACTTGCCGGTTCTGATAAGTAAAGTATTGATTATATACAACACTAAAATAACAAAAACAATCAAGCTTTGCATATATGAGAAAGAAAAAAAAGGAACAAGTTATACTAAATGTTTCAAAAGAAGAATCTTAGACAACCCAAAATACACTTTTCTTCTTTTCCTTTTTTCACTTTGTAGACAAATAGTTACTTAAAGCTAATGAAACAAGTGCAATATACTCAAAGAGGAAAAGAATCGGCCCTCATAATCAAACAATGCACCGAAACATTCTACACAACAATCAATCACAAAGAGAGAACATCTTATTCACTTTTATTTCCCTCCGTTTATCTTTTCTTATGAATCAAATAAATTGTCTGTACAAATCAATCAATCGCAATATCAACAAAATCGAAGAACAGAAACACGAAATCGAACAATTTACCTGTTTGAGATTACGAGCCGAAACGAAGAATCGGAATAATAACAATCACAAAGCAAAGATCCCAGAAAGTGGTTTCCCCGTTCTTCGCCCTTCGTTCACTCACTTCACACACACTCACGTGAAATCGAAGTAAAACGACACTTTATCCTACACTTACGCCACGTGGCGCATCGCGATTCGAGCACGTAGGAGGAACGGCACGGAGAACGAGAGAGCCTAGTCTCGTGGGATTCTTCTTGTGGACCCCACGTTGATAGACGGTAACTGGGACTCCCACGTTTGCGATATTTTCATTTTTTATACAGAATCTTCTCACCGTTGATTTTTGCTTTTTTTTTTTTTTTTTCTTTTCTGTTTTTGTCTTTTTGTTTTGATATTTTTGTGCTTCTTTCTCTTGTATTTTTTTTATTTGGTCGACATGTTATTTTTCTTCTTCTTGTATTCACAAACCACGAATCACAAAAGATTTTTATTTTATGTATCTTTCTATTCTTGTAGTGTCCAAAGCCCACTTGTTTCAATCATGCACTTATATGGTTTTTTTTGTGTGGTGAGCTTTACACATTGTGAAAAAAATAGAGGCAAAAGGATAAAAAAAAAATAGACAAAAGGATAATCTTTGCAACAAACCAACAAGCACAACAAGTATACTGGTGATGAAAAGGGAAAACAGAAAAATTGTGCTATTGATGTTAGATTAGATGCATGCCTGCTGCATGGTGGTTTATGTTACAAACTTATTTTTACTCTTTACTTTTTTTTTAATAAACGGTATCAACTTAAACCGAGCAGAACCACTAATCCGAATCCAAACTCTTGCTATTATTGCTACTTAACATGTCTATAGATGATCAAATAGAGAAAGTAAAACTACCTACATGTTTAAAAGGGCCCTAAATGGTAATTGTGGAATTGTGGATTTATATGGAATTGAGTTGAATTTTTTACAAATGTCACTGGTTGAAAGTTGATGAATATATGAAACTCACTAAAAAATCAAATCTGTGGAATTACTTTTTTTATTTTCTTGCAACACAAAATTCATTTGTTTCTTTGCAGTTATGACTCTAAATGGTGACATAACACTTGTGTAATTTTTTTTTTTTTTGTCGAATCAATGGGAAAAGAAAAATCAACACTAGTTGATTTTAGAGAGAAATGTGGAGGAATACTATTCAATACCATCATTCTTTTTTAGTTGTTTATTTGTTATGCATATTTTCTTTTTTAGTTATTTATTTATTATGCATATTTTCTTTTAGTTAATAATATGATGAAGTTAAGTTAAAAAATACATTGAATTGAAAACAAAATGGATGAGTATTACTAGTGAATCAGTAATATATATTTAGGACAATGTATTCTAATTTTGTGATGTTTTAAAGATTGCAAGTTTAATGTTTACTTTATGTTGTTGAATAAAGTATTAATATTATAAGTAAATAAATTTGTTCGTTTTTTAATAATAAATTACTACTATTATGAATTAATAAATTTTATTTTTTTTAATAATTTTATTAATTAATAATAAAAAATACTTGTAAATTTAGCTAAACAATAAGTTGAGTTTAGGAGATAATTCAATAAAAGATAATTATTTTTGTAAAATTTAATATATTTATAAACATAAATATTTGATTTCAACAAACAAAAATTTAATAACTATTTTTATAAATTTAATTAATTTATTTATTTTCAAAAATTCTGCTGCAATTAGTAATATTTTTGTGTTACCATTTGAATTCAAAGTTATTCTGCAAAATTCTATAAAAAATTACTAAAAATTCTACCAAATTCCATAATTTCACAAAAAATTTCTATTACCATTTACGCCCAAAGATTCAAAGATTCAAAGATTCCTTCCCTGAGTAGTTGAACCAAAGCAGAATCACTAATCCAGGACGCCATCAAACCATAAACCACTTTTTGTTGTCGTCAACCATAAACCACTTATCCAACTGATTTGACAGGCTGCACTAGAACTGAAATATGAGCATGACCTATCAATTTGTATCAAAATAAGAAATTGAATGGTTCTAAAAACCTTTCAGAATATATAAAGTTTAAGAACAAACATTTAAAAATGTTTGCATTAGTGATGAATTAAATTTTTCATTAATTTTCTTCTTAACAAATTTGTTATATAACAAAATTACTTTCAAAGTTTCAATGATGAAAATGCAAAGTGTCGTTAGACAAGTGGTTTGAGCCCACATTTGCATCTTTTTTTTTTTTTTTTTTTTTTTTTTTTGAATTAATGTTAAATTTATTCAAAAGACTTTTTTACAATGAGAACCACAATTGTTTTGAAAGTTTGAAATGTAATACATCAACAATTTGAAATGTTTACACCCTTAGCCATCTTGATTCGAACCATACCATGAGACCTTCGGTATAGCGCTTGTCTCCTCCACGCCGCAGTAGACTTAGACGGTTTCTAATTTCCTTGTCGACCAATTTTGCTAGTGTCCTAGCTGCAAGCGGCTCGTTGCCGTGTCGCCTTCCATTTCGCTCCCGCCACAAGTAGTAGATAACCGTTTGAAATGCATAACGAATGATGAATGTCTTTAGATTGTTGGTCTCGTCATCCTGGATAATTCTTAGAAGCTCACTCCAATGTGTTGTATATCGGTTCCCCAACAACTTCCACACTAGGATTTTCCAAACTCGTGATGAGAAGCTGCACAAGAAAAATAAATGGTTCCGACTTTCCTCATTGTTAGTGCAAAGAACACAGTTGCTTTCTCCTGTATAACATTTTATTCGATCTCCGGTGGATAATCTGTCGAGCATTGCAAGCCAAACAAAAAAAGAGTACTTTGGTGTTGCGTGGGTAAACCACACACCTTTGTACCAATCTTTCGTTTGACTTACATTTCGGATCATGTTCCAAGTGGCTTTGGAGTGGAAATGCGTCTTGTATTTCCCTTCACCAACCCGCCATTGTACAATGTCATCCTCCTCTGTTTGATTTCGTTTAGCCTCCGAGATTGCATCTTCAATTTTGTTGAAAGCCTCTCTTCTATGCCGTTTTCGTTGATGTGTTCTCATCACTTCCGCCAAGGTGGCATTAATGGGGATCCCCATGTCGATCACTCCTCTTGGTCCAACCTCCGTGAGTATTATTCCCAAAGGAGACCACTTATCCTCCCAAAACCAAGTTCTTTTACCATTCCCCACATCTGTTTTTATAAAACCTCGAGCCAAGTCCCGAAACTTGAGAAGTTTCTTCCAAATCCAAGAACCCAAAGATGTTGAAACACTTATTGACCAAAGACAACCATTTCGTAGATTCATAGATTTGACCCACTTCGCCCATAAAGAGTCATTGTTCCCCGCTATGCTCCATATAAGTTTCAAACAACTTACCACGTTTGCTTCTTTGATCGATTTAAACCCTAGACCACCTTCACTTTTCGGTTTGCATACATCCCTCCATGCCACCTTCGATTTTTTCGTGTTTAATGATGGTCCAGACCATAAGAAAGCCGAGCACAAACTCTCTAATTTTTTTATACATTGGTTCGGTAGGCGGAATGCTTGTATCCAAAAATTGATAATACCTTGAATCACCGATTGTAGAAGTTGTAATCTTCCAGCATAGGAAAGGTGACGTGCTGTCCAAGAACTCAATCTCTCTTTGATTCTTTCTATAAGTATTCCGTAGTCAACCGCACACATCCGCTTGGAGAGTAGTGGGAGACCAAGATAGCGGACCGGAAAGTACGCCTCTTGCGAATGGAAAATGAGATAGAATGTCATCCCTTTTCCTCTCTGCAATACCCACTATGAATATATGCATTTTTTCGGGGCTAATCTTTAATCCCGAAAAAACACCAAATTCATCAAAGATCTTGATTATTCCTTCAATCGAGCGCTTGGTTCCATCTATAAAAACCATTAGATCATCCGCAAAACATAGATGGGTTAGTTGGATGTTCTTACAGTTTGGATGAAAACCAATTCTCCTTTCTCGTGCCGCTTTGTCAATCATGCTTGAAAGCACATTCATGCATATGACAAATAGGTAAGGCGATAGGGAGCATCCTTGTCTTAGCCCCCTCGCACTACCAAAATAACCCGAAAGCTCTCCATTGACCTGAACCGAAAAGGATGGAGAGGTAATACAAAGCTGTATCCAATGCACAAATTCCACCGGGAAACTTAGGGCGGATAATGTATTCAAGATGAAATCCCATTGAACCGAGTCAAATGCTTTAGATATGTCAATTTTTATTGCACATCGTGGAGAAATCGTGTCTCGATGGTAATCCTTAACCACCTCTGTGGCAAGTAAAACATTTTCCAAAAGAAGGCGGTTATGCACAAAAGCCGTTTGGTTTCCCGCAATGAACCTTGGCAATAATCCCTTCAACCTATTTGCGATTATCTTGGAGATAACCTTATATATGACATTGCAACAAGCAATAGGCCGGTAGTCTTTCATTTCCTTTACCTCATTCGACTTTGGAATTAAAGCCAATATTGTTGAATTTACTCCTTTTGGGAGAAAGCCCTTTTGAAAGAAAGATTTTATTGCTATCAAGAAATCCTTTCCCACAATTGTCCATGAAGCTTTGAAAAACTCACTTGTATAACCGTCTGGTCCCGGTGACTTGTCAGATGGCATTGAGAACAGAGTATTCCGAATCTCCTCATCCGAGACTTCTCGTATTAGAAAAGCTTTGTCGTCACCAGAGCAACGAAATGATATCAAGTTTTGAATATCCTCCCTCGTCATTCCTCTATAATCTGTTGGCTTTGTATTGAGGAAAACTTCGAAATAATTTGCTGCCTCTTTCTTGATATCCTCGTGTTTACTTAACCTCTCTCCACTCGAAGTTGTGATTTCTCTGATGGTGTTCTGCATTTGTCTAGCCCGTATCGAATTGTGGAAATATGTATTGTTCTTATCACCCACCGAGAGCCAATGAAGTTTCGATTTCTGCTTAAGATAAGCTTCTTCCAATGTCGCAAGATGCTCCCATCGTACATATGCAGAAGATTCTCTTTCCATGTTCTGAGCTGTAGGCCTGAGTAGTGTCCTACCTTGCATAGCACATAACTCCTCATGTGCTTCTTTTGTTCTCTTTGACAAGTTTCCCAATTTATCTCTCCCTAGATCCCTTAGCACCGACTTTAGCCCTTTTAGTTTTTTAGTCAATCGAAATAGAGCGGATGTGGAGACAAATAGAGGTTCTGAATCCTCCCAATAGTCACGAACCACCGGAGCAAACTGAGGCAAGCTTGTTAAAGCATTAACAAACTTGAATGGTTTTCTTTTCCCTAAAGTTGGAGCTTCCAAGTAAAGCCGAACTCGCAAATGATCCGAACATCCTCCTGGCTCGAAAAAAAAGATGCCACAAAGTTGGAGTGTTCATCGACATTGAGGATTTCATTAAAATCTCCACATATCATCCAAGGCCTATTGCGAGTCATTGGTGAGTCTTGATGAGTGACCAAATCAGCCCATAGTCTTTTCCGATCCTCGACAAAGTTAGAAGCATAAACGAAGGAGCAAATGAATTCATCCGTTTTTCCCTCAACCAAAATTGAAACTGTAATAATTTGGTCTGTCTTATAGATTGGCGTGATCCTCACACTCTCCTTCCAAACAATCCAAATGCGACCTAGAGGATTATGCTCATAATTTGACATGAAAGACCACCCTTCAAATACCTTCGAAGCAATACGTTGAGCTTTACCCTCTTTAACACGCGTTTCCATTAGACCTCCAAACTGCATATTACTGATATTCACCCACTGGTTTATGATTGAATGCTTTGATTTTTTGTTGAGTCCTCTCACATTCCAGAAGAAACCTGACATTACTTTTTCTTTTTGGAGGTCCTTTGGAGTTGAGATTTGGATTGAGGTTTCCGTTGCGTCTTTTTGTCTATGAGGACCTTGTGGTTTGTTTTCGAAACTCGCGTGAGTGATGAACGATGTCCAGTTGCGGCACGCAACACTACCTCTTCTTTGCTTGCAGACACAACATCCTCTGCCTCCTCCAAACCGTCTGTGTTTTCTACCTCTTCCTCTTTTTCTGTTTCACGATCATTCTCCTCCACATCCTCCCTGAATTCACCCTCCTCAAGATCCTTTTCATCCAATTCTGTTATTCCCTCCTCCATGGATACTTTATCTTCTAGCACTGAGAATCTCGATGGTGTCGATGTGAGGATAGGAGAGGAAACATGTTCCTTTAATCTGCCCGCCTTGGTCGGAGAAATCTCAGTCCAAGTCGCCTCTACCGCACTCTGTTTTCCTGAACTAGATTTTGACATTGTTTGCCTTTCCACCGGTACAGAACTGGGTTCGATAGTGAGCGAATGACCCTCCATTGGTGTAGCTATTATAGAACCAACGACTGCCTCAATCTGGATTTCCGGTTGCATCACTACTTCTGTCTGAACAGCCACTAGAGGTGGGGAAATCACACAGTCTACATCCCCTGTTTTGGGGTCCGTGACTTGTGACATATTATCCTCCATAGATTGGGAACCAGAAACAGGGAGAGGTTCCCCCCTTTTCAAAATTGTAATTTTTTTAATCACCTTGCAGCCTTCCTCTACGTGACCCCATCTTCCACATCTTGAGCAACGTGGTGGTAACCAAGGGTAAACAAACTCAACCTCCTCATCCTTACCAGCCTCGATTTGAAATTTGAAGTGTTTAGGAAGTTCTTTGCTCAGATCTACTTCAACGAAAACTTTTGCTTCTTCAAAATTTTGACAAGTTTCAGTCTCCGGGTGAAGCCTCTTTGGTTCACCTATTGCACTGGCCAAAAAACCGAGCCCATCCCAAGAGAACATGGAGTGAGGGACATGCTTGATCGTGACCCAAAGTGGCATCGTTGAGATGGTGGGTTGAGCTTCTTCTATTATAGGAGTCCATTTCGATACCAACATAGGTATGTCGGCAATATTCCACATTCCCCGCCGCAACACACGAGAGCGAGTTGCTACATCCTTGATTCGAAATTTAATCATCTTATCATTCACTACAAACACATCGATTTTGATGGTTTTATCACCCAAAGGCCATATTTTGTTGACGATGACATGGACCTTAGCTACGTGAGGAGCAGTAGTAAGGAATTGTCCGACCAGGAGGTCGTCCCACAGAGGGACATCTTTCAGGACCGCCTCCGGAACAGGGACGACTCCAGACGCCGAGCTTTCGAAGTTATGCTTACGCAAGGATGGTTTGTTGGTGACAATTTTCACCCACGAGGTCTTTTTCAGCACCCCTGGATGAGCGGCAGCCTCCTTTGCTTGATTTTCCACAGGTGCCGGCGGCGTAGATGGCGGGGAGTCCGCCTCCATCAGGCGAATTATTGCTGCCCGACAAGAAAATTTGAATCGCACTTATTTTCGCTTTTTTCGCACTTTTCTGAGAGTAGGTAAGACTTTTCCTCCAGTTTTTCCTCGTGGACATTATCCACATTTGCATCTTTTACACATGAATTCGACTCGCAAAATTCCCTTAGTTGGAGTTAAATGGGCCAATCGCCCCAACCAAAACACAAATGATAGATGTTGATAATGGTCAAAATAAACCATATTTACTTAATAAAAACGTGATTTGTAGTTCTAAAAAAAACAAATTCATGTAAACTAGAAAATGTATAAGATGTGAGATATAGTTCTGGAAATGAGAAAAAAAAAACAATTCCTTTCATCAAATTGTTGAAATTACCATAAGGAAAATAAAATCTAATAGCAATTAATAATTACAATACGAAATCAAATATAATTAATTACACCCGGTGGCGTTTACACGAAGAACGATGATCAACAAACAGCTTTCCCCCCAAAACAAAAAAAAAAAAAAAAAAAAAAAAACCATTTTTAGTAATTTAAGATTTTTTTTCCTTTCCTTCTTCAATCAGACGAAATTAATTAAAGTTTTTGTTTCGAGAAAAAATTAAACAAATATTGTTTACAATAATAATAATAATCAATCATCTAATCAAAGTAGACAACGTCAAGCAATTGCTGCTAATTTTCCTCAGGTCAACCGCTACATTCTGGACCGTATTAATCTGACGCGTCTCAATAAACCCATCAACACAAGCTCCATAATCAGACACAACCGCGGTTAGATACGTGTTCATAGCCATCAGGTCGCGTTTCCTTATGCTCTTCCTCGCACTAGCCAAATTATAAACCGCGTCGCTCAACGTCTCGTAACACGTGGTAATCGCTTGGTTACCGCTTTTGTACTTAGCCGCTTCGACTAGAGCCAGTTTCGTCTTTGCCTCCAATGCCTGGATGGTTCGGTGCGTGGCTCGTCTAGGATTCGTGATACGTTTCACAAATGGTCGACATAATGATGGATACGCGGTGTGAGAACAGAGGTTCATCATACGTGACGCTTCGGCGACTTGACCGAAGACGAGAAGGATTAATACGGCGGCGGAAGCCGCGACAGCCGCGAAACGCAGCTGGAAGTTGTCGCGGCCCGCCATTTTTTTTAATTTGATTTCTTATATAAAATATATTTAGTTTATTTGAGAGGAAATTAGCTTTAGGCAATTTTGTTTGGTGGGAGTTTTGTTATTATTTATAGAGAAAGTTTTTTTTTTTTTTTTTGGTTTTGAAATTTGTTGGTCGTGCGCGTTTTGCGTTATCTCGTTTAATTCTGGTAGTTTATAATAATAATGTAATGTAATCTGAGGTTTGTCTTGTTTTTAGGAGATAAAACTTTGTTTTAAGCACATGTCTTGTTTTTTCTCACATTTTTATGTTCCATGATTATCCTCTAAACTCTTTTATAAGTTTAAGGACTTTCATAAGTTTGTTTCCATTTTTTTGTTACACATAAGTTTTGATTTGATTCATACTTACCCTAGACACAACAAAGAAAAGCTGATCTAACCAGTAGGTACAACAACTAATGCATATATAAGAACAAGAAAACAAATAAAACTAAATTAAGAAATGTGTCCATAATCATTTGTTTTAAAGACAACTTGGAAACGTTGTCGGAATGTGGTAATCAGAGTCATTAAGTTGATAACAATGAATCAGTAAACAAAAATTACTCAAAATGTCTAAAACAAGAAATGCTCATTGGTAAACAGAAATCAATGGTTGAGATTAGCAAACAAAATTATGGGATCTCATTCGATTAGAACAAGATCCTTATTCATGTGTCGGAACCTGCAGATATCATCGCAGAAATCATCTGCACTGCTGTGATTGCTCTTCATCCGAAGCATCCTTATCACCATTCGTTTCAGACCTTTCGCGTATTTCACAAGCGATTCAAGCGTGTTCATCTTCTGTTCTGCGTTCAATGGAGATCTCACTGTGATAACAACTTCCTCCAAACACGGTATTGCAAATCCTGTTTCAAGCTGCAAAGAGAAGGGATTTAACATAATTGGAAAAGACTTTGAATCATAGGGAAGGTATCTGATGAAGAAGAGATTATTATGTTACCTTTTTTAGGCTGTTTTTCTGGCAAAGTGCAGCGAACATTGCTCCATGGATATCGAACTTTTGAAGCTTGGGATGGCTATTGAAGAACTCAACAAAATCAATCTCAGGGAAAGGTTGAAGGGACTCATTGCCTGTGAATTCGACCTTCATAAAGAGATGCTTCACGTCTCTTGCTTGCTGCAGTATTATGGCTATCGCATCCCAACACCATTGTACGCCTCGAATTGACAAGGACTCAAGCGATGAAAGGTTACGGAATTCTACCATGTAAACTCTCCCTGTTAAACAATCAGAGACAAAGTAAGACAAATGACATCTGCAGATTGTAAATGGAATCAAACAAGTTAAACTCGTGACTTGTTATGTTTACCAGCAATATTAGAGATGGCTAGGCTCTTTAAGAATCTGGTTTCAGGGACACTCATCCAGCTACAGCCTTGAACATCCAGGGAAATTATTCTCGGACTCCGAAGGGTAAGCAAGCTGTTACCTAGTCCATAGAAATCCAGCTTACAGTGCTCCAAGTACGGCAGATCGATTGATATGGATTTAACTCCTTCACAAGCGAGCAGAAGCAAGTTAGTCAGATTCGGGCAAGCACGTATCGCATGACACAATGCGGTATCATCCAATCTTGCTCCCACTATTTCGAGGCTGCGAAGATTCGGGAACATATCCCACTTAGGAGGGCTCATCATTAAAACACCCCAAAGCTTCAAAGTCTCCAAATTCTTGGCCAACCCAATGCAATCAAGCTTCAAAGGTCCCTCTAGAATAGCCTCATCACTAGCAAGATTATCCATTCTTAGCTCCAATACCCTAAGTGATGAACCCACACGCATCATCCAAGATGCTAGGCCTTTGCTAGTGAACGGGCTATACACCACAAGCTCCTCAAGACAACAAAAAGACGAGATCATCTTCAGAACGATGGTGTCAGAGTCATCACTCTCAGAAATGCTTTCGAATGCGTTTCGAGGGAAGAAAATGCTCTTAACACAATCCGTCGACTCTTTCCATCGTTTGGACACGCAGTTGCAAGCAGCCACATGCTTTGCAGCGGTCAGGTTGGAAAGAATGTACTGAAGGAGCGCATCAGGGAGAGAGTCCATTTGGCTGAGACATTTCATCGAACAGTTGGCGGTCAGCTAATAAACATAACTCTAAATACACACATTTTCATAAATGCAATAAGTATTTTCGCATCACAAATCTATAAAAACAAAGAGGACAAAGCTTGTCTACAAGCAAAACCCAAAATTCATAAATGCAACATGAATGCGGTATAATAGGGATTTAGATCTTGACATAAGAAGTACATTCAAGAGCAATAAATCCTCACAAGTTTACAGTTGAGATCTGAAAAACAAACCCAGAGATTCACACAAAAAAAAATCAAGTCACGGATTAGATCCCGATAGAAATGGCATTGAAATGGGAAACGTAAAGCAAATGGGCATAAACAGTAAACAGAGATTCGCCTTCATTTCACATAAATGTTGGTGGGTTATTATACAATTCAGCTACTAAGGAACACTGAAGAATGTGAAGAAGAAGAAAAGCAAAAAAACTCCAAATGAGTAGATTTGAAGAATGCAGTAGATGTTGGATTAGAGAGAGAGAGTTTCTTACAGTGTGGAATCTGGGTCGACCAAAAATCTGGAGAAAGAAATGAGATCTGGGAAAAATCTGAAATGTGGGAGAGGGAGAAAGAGAGAGAGAGAGGGGTTTGGGGCTTATTTGTAAGGAGAAAAGGAAAAGAGAGAATTGAGAAGGGTGGCGCGTGAGGAGACTGAAGGCGGAGTTTCAAATTTTGAAAAAAGAGATCTCTTTCTCTCTTTTTTTTTCAAAAACAATTCGCAACTTTACGTATTTTCTATTTTTAAATTTCTTTCGCTTATAAAATCTTTTTTTGACTATTGGTGTAATCTTTAATTTCGTATAATCCTCTATATATTAACTAAAAAAGATTTTAAGTAAAAAAATTATATGTGTCACTTAAATAAAAAATTTAAGAGATATATCAATTAAATTAACTAATCAAAATATTCTAATTAATTTTATATGTCATGTTAGAAATTTCTACATATTTATATTAATTTTATAACATAAACTCACAAATATATAAGTTATTAATTTAAATCCATCTAAAATATAAAGTTTTAATATTTATATAACATAATATTTTAACGTTTAATTATTTATCGATGTTAATTACTTTATAAAAATTGTGTTTATGTCTATTTGATTATCATATGTGATTAATCATATAATTTTTTTATATCGTTTAATTGTATTCATATTACTCTAATTAAATTTGTAATTTGTTATAAATGTACAACTTTACAAATCAAACATTAATGATTGAATTTCAAAAATTACCATTTTCACTTTTTATTATTTCTTTTATTTTTTATTTAAGAAAATTTACATACTAACGCGATATTTTTTAAGGTGTGGTGAGCTCAAATAAGTTTGAGATAACTCATAATCTTAAACGTAGTCGATTTACATTAAAAACGCTTACATTCAATATAAATGTTATGCAAATTAATTTTTATAAGATAAATTATATTTATCAATATAGGAGATATACATTTGATACTTGTTATTTCTAATTTTTCTCACATATTATAAAAATATAACTTTTTATTAATTCCGCATTTGATGCGGATCAAAAGTCTAGTATCCTTTAAACAACAAAATTGAAAGTTTTGGATTAGACTTTTTATTTCTTCAGTTTGGTTTTTTCAATTTTTTTGGCACAAACACATTGAAAAATGAATTCGTAATTAGGTAATCTTTTGTAATGAATACATCTTTCATTTCAAAATCATCACTTATTTTTATGTATTTTATTTGATAATACGAGCCTAAAACGTCACACCGTTTTTACCGGTCAAATAAAAATAAAAGTGTTTCAAAAAAAATCGAACTGAGTTTAGAAGACTTTTATCGTTTTTCCCTGAGCCACTTTACCACTCATATCAATTATAATTAGGAAAATTTTCAAAAATATCACACTTTGAAATTTTGTTTTCAAAACTACTACTATTTTTAAATGTTAAAAAATAACACTATTTATTAAATATTCAAAAAATACCACACACCTATATTTAACTTTCAACATTCAAAATTAAATCTTAAACCCTACCCCTAAAACCTAAACTTTAATTTTACAATAGTTAACCCAAATCCAAATATTTAAAGGGTTAATTAGCTTAATATTAGTTTTGGGGTAGATAATTAGATAACTATCATGTGCATATTAAAATTTAGGTATCTAGGAGAGAGAAGGAAAAACTGGACTAATTTGCCTTTGCGAAATTTGACAAAAAAAAATGGTAAAAAAATCATATCAAATATTTATTGTCGATCATTTAAAATCCCTAAAAACCACTAGAGATCTGATATGCATTATAGTAGTCAACTATACAGATATATTATAGTAGTCAACTATACTGATATATATATATATATTATATATTATATAGTATTCAACTATACTGGTATATACAAGACTCATTATATCTGATTATATTATAGTATATATTAGGGGTGGGCAAATCAACCCAAAACCGAAATACCGAACCGAACCGAACCGAAAAAATGGTATGGTTTCGGTTTCGGTTAGTTGGATTAAATCGAATGGACTCAATTTTTCAAAAACCGAAAAACCAAAAAATCGAACCGAAACCGAAACCGAAACCGAAAAATCGATTGTTTCGGATCGGTCCCGGTTCGGTTTCGGTTAAACCGAAAAACCGAAATCAAAACCGAAAAACTAATCTAACCAAAAGAGCATGGATCGACCGATCCTTTAGTCTAAATCGATCGATATGTTTGGGTTGTATGTGTTTGAATTCGGTTTTTCGGTTTAAAACCGAAACCGAAATCAAAACAGAAACCGAAAAGCGAACCGAAGTCGGATTTCGGTATATAATGGACTTCAATTTCGTGATACCGAACCGAACCGAAACTGAAGAAAACCGAACCGAAACCGAACCGAAACAATTTCGGTTTCATATGGACTCAATTTATCAAAAACCGAAAAACCGAAAAACCGAACCGAAACCGAAATCGAAAACCGATTGCCCACCCCTAGTATATATATACATAGTAGTCAACTATATTGGATTATAGTAGTCGACTATACTGGTATATATTATATGTAGTTCATTAGATCTAAATGTTAAGTGTTAATGCATGTGAGGTTTCCCTGCGTTAATAACACATTTCTTTTATATAAAAATATAGTTAACTACGTAAGCCTTATAGCTAACTATCTATATGTTAAGTATAGTTGACTATTGCTAAGTATTATATATATATAGTTAAATACGTTATAGCTAACTATCCCTGTGTTAAGTATAGTTGACTATTACTGGGTATTGTGTAGATATAGTTAACTACGTAGATCTTATAGCTAACTATTCCTATGTTAAATGCATGTGGAGAAAACCAGTAGATATCAAGGCCGAGAAGCAGGTAATGAAGAAATTGAGCCGACGAAGAAACCCTAAACCAGTAGAGATCGACGAAACATGTAATGAAAAAATTGATATAAGAAAAGAAGAGATGAAGAAGATGATGATGATGATGATGATGATGATGATGATGATGATGATGATGATGATGATGATGATGATGATGATGATGATGATGATGATGATGATGATGATGATGATGAGTATAGGAGAAGAAAAACAAAATAATTAAAAAAAAAAAAAAAAAAGAAGATGATGATGATGAGATCGATTTAACAACAAATAAAAAGAAGAAGAAGAATGACACGTGGGGGGGGGGGGGAAGAAGAGGCGGCAGAGAGAAAAAATGGAAAAAAAAAAAACGATTAGGGTAAAGTTGATTTTGATTTATTATGTTTAATGTTTAGTTTTTATTTTTAATGTAAATTAAAAATTAGAAAACTAGGTAAATAGATAAAGTTAAAAATGGAATTTTAGATGGCAAAAATGATAGATACCTAATTAGATTTTATCTAGTGTTAGATAATAAATTATGTCTAATAAAACTAATATAAGATATAATTTCCCTTATTTAAATTACAAATCCTTGAAAATCAAATTTTGTGTTTGTTGTATTTTTGAAACATTTAACAAATGGTAGTATTTTTAAAGCATTTAAAAAATGATGATATTTTTAAAACAAAATTTATAAGTGTGGTATTTTAGATAATTACTCTTAAAATTATGTAATTTATATATTGATCTTCATATCTAAAATATGGATTGATATCCAAACATGAACAAAATGAATAAATTGAATAGATTTTTGATAATAAAGAAAAAAAAAACTAGAAAAATGTTTATTTTAAGACCAACCAATAAATTTGACCATAAATAAACTAAATACCAAATATATATAAAAAAAAAACTATATCTAAACATTAGTAGTTTTTAATTAAAGGATTATCTCCTAAATTGCCTATTAGTGTTTGGATGGGTAATAAATTGAATTTATCATATAGAATAATAATTATGGTTTATTCTCTCAGACCACAAATTAGTCACCTTTGTGCTTCTTCTGCTCAACGTTGGTTGAGCCAACTCTTTCCGTTTTCGTCTTCCTCAAGACAAATCCTCTCCTTTCTCTCTTCCCATTTTTGTCTCTCAATCCAAAAAGATCTCACTTTTTCCATTTCCTGAAACTGGAGATCATCATCATCATCATCGAGTTTGTTTCAGATGCTCTTGAAATGGGGAAAACACTCAAAGGAGAACGATCACGATCAACAGCAACAGAGTCTCGACCCTGAATCTTCTCGATTCTTCTGTCGGAACTGTTCCTCTTCCCTGTCGCGTCTGTTTGATCTCCGATGTCTCATCGTTTTGGTCCTAACCTTTGCGATTCTTCTTTCTGCGATCTTCTGGTTACTACCACGTCGATCGCTGTCTGAATTCGATGCTGAAGAGGTAGTTAAACTCACTGGTAAGCCCCCTTCGACACAAGATTTCAGTTTTTCGTGATAAAATTTGGTGTTTTGGCAAATTTTATTCTACTCCGATGTCAAATTTTTTGGAAGATTATACAGAAATTTAAGAGATTAGTTGCATATTTTTTAGTTTACTATCCTTCAATTTCTGTTTGATTTATAAAGGTGGAGACTTTATAGTCTCACTAGTCTTCAATCCTAATAGTTTTACAAATTTAGTGAGCCAATTCTCATTTTATACTTTGATTTAAGTTGCTGCTTAAAGGTGGAGACTTTACAAGTTTAGTGAGGCAGCTCTCATTTTTTTTCTAATGCAAATTCTCTTAATTTCCTTTCTTATTCGAGTTTAATTCTAAGTATGATTACATATTAAGCTTTTAGATTTTAACCGATGAATACGACACACTATATCACAATGCTCCAAAATCCTTAATGCTTAAATTTTCTTCTCTTCTTTCTCTGAAAGCAGCACCAGTAGAAGCATACTTTAGGCTTCATAAACCAGCTTCTGAGGTTATTTCCCATAAAGGAAGACTAGAGAAGGATATCTTTCGGAGTATAGGTCTTATGAACGCCAAGGTATATATTGTTTGCTCCACACTTAGGCAGTGTTTTAATTTCTGCTTTTAGAGCTCTAATATCCATTTAATGATTGAACAGGTGACTATTCTTTCTCTGCATCCATCAGGTGCATCTAACTTCACAGATGTGGAGTTTGCGGTTCTACCTGTTCCTACTGGCTATACAATAAGCGAAGACTCATTAACTTCACTGCGATCGTCTTTTGTTAAGCTCTTTGCTCAAAGATCGAATCTGAATCTGACCACATCGAGTTTCGGGCAGCCAACTTCTTTTCAGGTTTTGAAATTTCTCGGGGGAATAACTGTAGATCCGCTGGGAATTAAACCTGCCTCTGAAGTACTAGAGATTCTGTTTAACTTTACTCTAGACATCTCAATATCCGAGATAAAAGAGAGCCTTGCTGAGCTAAAGGATCAACTTGAGCTACTGTTGAGTTTGGAGCCATATGAGAGCGTTCATGTTCAGCTCACGAATGAACAAGGGTCTACAATATCTCCTCCAGTAAATGTTCAGGCTTATGTTGTCTCAACCATGGAAAACCATCTTGATCAGAGATTGGACAATCTTGCTCAGATCATTCAAACATCCCGCGCTAAAAATCTCGGTCTAGACAGCTCAGTTTTTGGTGAAGTCAAGAGTATCACTTTCTCAACTTACCTTGAGGGCAAAGTTCTTGATTCTGCTTCGGTATTGGCACCAGCGCCAACTTCTTGCTTCCCTTCCCTATGTTAAATCTTCCCATGAAGCTTCTTACCAAATTGGGCAAAGGAGTTTCTCTTTTCCTCTTTTAGGGACCTAATATCTATTCTGGCGTTGTGTGAATGTTGTTCTGTCTTAGTCGTTAAGTAGCGGCAGCAAAATGTATATAAAACATTAGAGATTGGTGACTGGTAAAGGCAAACTAGAGCTGCCGGTAACACCAGCTCACTTCTAAGTCGTTTCTGGCAGAATCTTAATGCCAATAAATAGTTAGCTTCATCGGTCTCATCGAGGTTGTATGAAACAGAGTTTTTCATTCGAATGAGATGCAGCTTGACTTTACTTGTTACATCTTTGATTCAGTTGCTTGAAACATAGGAATTGAGATTCTACATGTTGAGTTTATACATCCTCCCTAATCCATATGGTTTATTACAAATAGAATATCGCCATTTTCTTTGAATCGATCTAGCTCTTCTTCTAGCTTCTTGATTACTTCATCTTTCTCTGCAAGAGTCTCTAGTAATGTTCTATTCTCTTTACTAAGAGCTTGAAACTGGCTGATGATTCTATCTATCTGCACTTCAATGGCTTCGTCACTAAGCTCAAACGCAGTCTCCACAACTCTCAAAACCCGCCACAAGCTAACCACCACGATGAACCCTGTCCCTTTCCTCTCAAGCAACACCTGAAGAATCAGAGCTATAACCGCAACCGCACCATCCATTACACAACCAGGTTGTCTGAAGAATGATTTCCCCATAGCAACAGCTAAAGCCATGGATTTAACGGCGAGAATGCTAAGAATCGCGGTTCCCCCCCAACGGAACCATTCATCCTTGTCTTCGGTTTTGTTGACGGATGTGCAAGAGAGAAGAGAAGAAGATAGTTCGAGAGACGTTAAGATAATGTCAAGAGAGAGCAAGAAGATGGCAAAAAGATGAACTTGGTATGATTCTAGAAACTTTAATAGCGTGATTCTCCATTGTGGTTCGATGGAGATGAGTTCTTGTTGCGGTTGTTTTGAGGAGAAGTTGATGCAGAGTTGTCGCCATTTTCGTCGTCTGCACCAACTCTTGATTAGGTTTTGGATTGAAAATTCAACATTTTCAACTGTTCCGGTGTTGATGGAATTCATCGAAAGATGATGATACAAAACTTTTGGAAATGGTGGAAATGAGCTTTAAAGGAAGGCAACCATTTTTGTTTTGTTTAGGAAAGATTACTTGAAAGGTAAGTAAGCTTGAGAGATATGATGCAAGTTTTAGGTAACGACGATACAAAAGCCGAGTTTTCTGTTTGGTATGGTTTCAAATAATTTTAGCCTTTTACTGCAAGTCACTGCTTCTGACCAAATTCTTGTGTGCTATTCTAATATTTTGACAACTTTTTTTATTTTAAAGACTTCAAATTCGTTTTTTGCATTGACTATGAAAGCAATGGCGATCCCAAGTTGGCGTCTTGGCGAATCCAAGTTCCTCTTATGAATTTCCCTTAAGAATCAAACCCACAAATCCATCGAATTTCTCTCTTACCGATCCGCAAAAAACTGTGAGAAAGCTTTAAAAACTTTTCAGAAATTTACTAATCCATGGCGGCTCCAAGTGAAGTGAGGAGGATCCAGATAGGAAGCCAAGGTCTTGAGGTCTTGGTTGTATGGGTCTTTCCATCTTCCACGGAACTACGAAGGTGGAATCAGATCTCATAGCTCTCTCATTCACCACGCCATTAATTCCGGCATCGCGCTCCTTGATACTTCCGACGTGTACAGCCCTGAGATCAACAAGTTGCTCCTGGGAGAGGTTCGAATATCGAGATCTCCGATCTTTTGCTCAAACTCTAGAAGAAATGTTTCTGTGTGATCAGATTAGCATTTGTTGACAAAAAAAAGGATTAGCGTTTACTGAAACTGTTTGGTTATGTGATCTTTTCCAGGGTTTACCAAGATTCCAACAACAGAGCTTAGATCACAACAGGATTCTCCATGAGAAGGTAAATGCAATGGCAGAAAAGAAAAACTGAACTCCTGCACAACTACCTCTAGCATGGGTTCATCACCAAGGAGATGATGTATGTCCCATTCCAGGAACCTCCAAGATCAAAAACCTTAATCAGAACATAGGAGCTTTATCTGTGAAACTCCATCGAACAGATGGGTGAGCTAGAAGCCATGGGACATTTTGATTCTGTGAAAGGAGAAAGATCGGGCACTAATGTAGTTACCTACAACAACTCTGAAACTCCACCATTGTCTTTTTGGAAAGCCGCATAAGCCGGATCTAATAGTTGCTCTCGCCATCCTACTGTGTTGTGTCATGAGCTACAAGCCATTATCGCCATATTGCTGTCTGTCTGTTTTTGTCTTCGAATAAGAAAACTTTTTAAAAAAAAAATCTCTCACTAGGACTGAGGATTCTGTAAACATTACAACATATACAATGATTTGTATCACATCATGTTTTCAACAATGAAGATGAAGAATATGTACCTCGTGGATGACAAAATATTACCTGAACCAGAATTTGTATTACACATAAGCGGCCTCTGAAGACCAAACTCAAAACAACTGTCATTATACTAAATTAAAGCATCAACAGGATTACATCAAAATGCCTTGGAGTTCCATCAACCTATGCCGGAACTCTGGTGAATTCCAAGGAATCCTATGTTCGATTGAAGGCCAAAGCATTTTGTGCGGAACAGAGAGTTTTACCTTGGCCTTACAATGCTTGTAGTTCATTCTTCTCTGTTAAATTTCCCGAGAGCACAAGTATTTACCAATACCGATTGTCGAATCTCGTGTTCGGGAGCCGTGTCTGCAGTAATATAAACCATTGTGTTTCAGTCTGTGTTGTGTCGTCCATGGAAACATTGCCACTTACCAGGTACTGTGCTATTTTCTTTAGCATCAGTCAAAATCCTACTTTACCATCAACTTCTTGGCTCTTGCTTAAGCTGGATGCGTGGTGGAATGGTATACGATACTGGCTGCGAGAAAAGAATAACAATTCACTAAACATCAAATCTGGCCACCTCCCAATGCTCAGAGATAACCATTACAACAAAATCTGTTACCTGTGTTGTACTCGACAATAAACTGCTTGCAAGATCATCATTAATTGAAACGGGCAGAGCTGGCATCCGACTCATGATACCAGGCATCTCCTTCATGCTGCAGCAGAAAGTAAGAGTTAAACAATTGAAGCTTTAATCATAGAAAAGTAAAGAAGACAAGGGAAAATGTCTCAATTGTGTTACTGAATCTGTTATTAGATAGACATACTCGGTCAGGATGGCACTGATGTTATTTCTTGTCTGATAAAAGAGATTGATGTTCTCCTGCAGCTGTATGCAGTAAGTTAGAAACTTAGAATCTCCGTGTGCCAATTCCATTGCAAAAGGATAGCGAGAAAATCCAAATTACACAAATAATATATTGTTTAGAACGAACAACTGAGTATGAGGGAAATAACATATTGTATACAAAGTTAGATCTAACTTTTCTGATAATTTGAATCTGTCAATCTTCTCACGCAAGTAGCCATAAAGGATTGAAGAATAAAATTACCTTGAATGCAGAAAGATTGTAAGAAATTTGACTAAAAGCTTGAGCGTTTTGGTGTAGAAGATCCATTACTGCGTCACTTAAACCTGAGAAGAAGAGTTCAACAAATGTATCTGGCTGAAAATATTGATTTTCTCTTTAAGAGCAAAGAATTAAAAGAGCACTAAACCTTCAAAAGGCATGCGTGTACTGTGGCACATATTGTTCATGAGATATAAAGCATTTTGTTGTGGCACATTGGATAGCATGTTCAGTTCTGGGGATGTATCCACCACCTTACCATGAAGAAGCATGGTCTTTAGAACCAAGTTTAAAAGATTATTGATTAACGGAAGTTCATATGACCCAGCAAAGAGAATGTGAATGATATGAAACACATATGAGAACAAACATTATAATTCCCTATGAACATCATTAGATATATGCGCACAAGCTTAGATACTGACGATAAAATTATATTTGCTAATACTTCTGCATAGTTGGCTCCGCATCATTTGAGGCCCATCATTTCAAAATCGATCAGAAACTTTATTGAATGTCAATTCATGCACAACAAATACCATACGTGGTGGTCTTTTTTTCTTTCGTCAAGAACTAGCTAAATATATTCCCATGAGAAACCCACCATACAGCTTATTTAGTCAACAAGTTCAGCTTCTTCATTGCAAAATACTATCATGAACAAAAAATCACATTCGTAGGCAAAATTTCTTTCAAACCAAAATGTAAATGACCACCTAACTTCATCAGTTTATTAAATAGTAAACAAGACAAACAAAAGGTTTAAGCATACCTTTCTATTATTGCTAATGTTCTTCCCAGCACTATTTTCTTCTCTTTTTCTTCGTTTTCGCTGCGAAAATAGATTCCCGTCTTAGCCAAGACAAACTTAAACATCACGATATCTATCTAGTGAAAGATAAAACAAACCGAACAAGCACTAATGCATAGAAAAAGAGGAATTTTGGAACTTTCTCTTTGATTGCATCATATATCTGATCAAAGACTCAAGTCAAATATGCAGGACAGAGACATGAAGGAGGTGATAATAAAGCATTATATTTCATTAATGCATATTGTTCCACTTTATCCTGCAGACCTTTAACATTATGATGTAACCCATCTAATGGCCGAAATAATCATTTCAGAAAAACTTCGGAGCCTGTCATGAGAGGTGTTATAATTCTAACCAAAGTTAACATGCCAAAATAAATTTCTTAAACTCCAAAAAGTGTAGGGGTCTCTACCATCACCCATAAAAGCAAAGCAAATATCTATTTCAGGGTAACTACAGAAATAATAAAAAGAAAGCTTTAGGCTTATTTCCTTTTCCAACAATTCCCTCCACAATCATGGACTACAAAGCATGTATAAAGATGGATAAAGCGTCAGCAATATCTTTTTGCTCATCCTTTACCAGTCTTTAGATAATCTTTACGACATGGCAGGGTGACTTTTCATCAATAATACCTATAACTTTTTTATGGGACTTTATCTTTATCACAAAGTTTGTATCATCATGCTGATTCCGTCATATTTAGCATATGCTTTTCACAGTGATAGAAAGATCTTTCGGATAACTACATCTATAACAGCCACATACCATTTCAAAAAAGAATGCTAGAAATTGCTAAGCAATACTCTAGCAGTCAAAATATCATTGGGAGAAGTCTAGAGTGGTAAATTTTCTACTCATACAAGCAAAAGCACATAACAAAGAGCACATGAACAACTTGAAGTATGCATACAACTCAAGAAAGCTTAACTGAGACCACAACAACATGATGAACTTACCGTCATCCATCTACACCTCAATGCTACATCCCTTACAGTTTTATCTGGTAGAGCTGCAGCTATCTTTACATACTTTGAAATTCTCGGTTCATCTTTCAATCTACAAACGGCAAAATAAATATGTCATGCATGCAAACAACAGAACAACCACCTACAGACTCTAGAAACCCAAGAAGAGCTACACACAAAAAAAAGTATCAAGTAACCCGAAACAATCTCAACTAGTTTTCCTAGAAATAACTTACTTAGAGCAACCTGAATTGGCTATTGGTCCCAGTCCTAGATAACACAAAATATGCGCTAATTTACATGATTTCATGGGAACACAAAAGGCAATACTACTTTTTATTGGAAGGAACAAAGGAACATACTTTAATAGTCCACCATGGAGAGAATATGATGTGCCCACTACTTCTCATAAAACAAATTCCCAACTTCAACTTTATTTTTTGTTCTTAAAAGAATTTAATCTTAGTACGAAAAGCTAAGAATCAACAACAACACACTTTGCATTTTGCAGATTAAAAAAATCTAACAAATGGAAGGAAGCTTCCAAATACCAAACGTTAAGCGCATAAGAAGATACCTACTTTGCAAGGGCGTTCTCCAATACATACTGCTCTTCAACGGACCAATCCATAACCAAAGCAGCTTCAGGTTTGATTCCAGCCACCGAATTTGAAGAATCCACAGTCTTGTGAAACCCAGAAACAGCGTTTATCGCATTTAAACCGGTATAATTCGGCGCCGGATACACAAGACCGGTGGTGCTAGTACTCGGCACACAGTGATTATCCATTGGAATCATCTTTTGGAGAGAGAGATGTTTATTGAAAGTGATTCGAGCTACTAGAATGTCCCTAAACATATCGAATTTAGGGTTTTAGAAAATTCAGAGGAAACAAACAAAGAAACCTCGGAAAAACGAATGAAAGAGCGTAAGATGAGCAAACTCACCTCAGATTTTGATACGATTGAGCACTCTCCGGAAGCCACAGATATAGTAAAAATAAAATCCCTAATCCGATGCCGTTGGACGCTGCAAACACGTCGGAAACACCGCCGAGATTATGCTCCGGCGAGTAGCAGAGCTGAATAGTAAAAGATGGAGATGAGCTAAGAAGTAGATCAGAGAGTGGCAGAGCAAATTGCGAACTCCAATGGGAGCAAGTAGAGGAAGGAGAGAGAAAGAGAGAGAGTGGGTTTTTGTTTAGTAGTAGTAAAGTGTTGGTTTTTGTTTCCTTCTCGTTTTGGAGAACCACTTTCTTGTATTCATATACTTTCTTTGGAGGTTTCTTATTCTATTTTCTTTTTAATAATGAAACTAGAAAATTAAATTCCTTGTAGCTTTTAGATATGTTTGCTTTGCATTTCTCAATTTATATTGTGGCTTCCAACTAATAATATAATAATAATAGTTTTTTTTGGGTATTTATACATTTTAGTGAAGTAAATCATACTACATTATTCCTTACCAAGTTTTTATGATCTTCATATGAACATTGCGATAAACAAAAAAGAATCTACCAATGAAGCCTAAAGCTTGCACCTTGCATTAGCGGGTGAGCAAAATATGCTCCAACCGTTAACGCAGTGATTGCAAGATAAGGCAACCGAACAAACTCTTTGTAGTAATCGGCAGGCAAAACTTGGCGTCCTTGCAAAATGGCAGCAAAAGGAATCACACTTGTTCTCTTCTTGATGCTTTCGAAAGCCTCTCCGTATCTTTTTGCTAATCTCCTGTCTCCATTCCACGCCCCAAACAAATGGTGTGCAATCAAACCGAGAGAAGCTGATGCAGCCACTGTGTTTCCAATCCAGAGCGTGTGTGCCAAACACCAAACAATTTGTCCAACCATCTGGAGAAGAGAAAGAGAGAAAAGATGTTCAACAATAAGGTCTCATTAACACAGCCAGTAGAATAAATCTTTCTTCTTTTAAGATGAACAAGAGAGAAGAGCAAACCTAAGCTAAAGCTTAAAAACCCATCTTTCTATATGTTATCAAGTTTTCACATGATGAAGCAATTGGATTAGAGTTAACGATCAAAAGCAATATCGAGTAATCAAGTAGGGCTATAGCCAATAATGATTCCGGTCTCATTAACACATTCACTAATAAAACCTTGGTTCCCGATTATGGTACATAATGTTGAACATGAAGCTAACGAGAGAGTCAACTAAAACTAAAGATCCAATCTGTTCAGTACCTGCGGATGTCGAGTGATTCTCATGATGCCGGTCTCCCATAGATGCATCTTCGGTTTATCAACAGCTGCTACCTCGAGAAGATTGAAGGTTGAAGGATAGAGAAAGAAGAAGGATACAAAATTAGCGACCCAAACAGCTTCATGGACTCCGGGAACACCCTGAAGCTGCCATAGCTGTGACCCATCGTATCTATGGTTTATAAAGTAAACCTGAAAGAAGAACAAGGTATTGATTAGACCCAGAGAACTACCAAAGCAATCCTGCAGCACTCATACAGGTCTTTTTCCATTGTTCCGGAGAATAAAGTGTGAGAGTACTCACAATGGTGCTCATAGCTAAAGGAAGAGAGATTCCAGCAAAGAGAACACGAAATGCTCGTTCACCTATGAGTTTCTCTCCTATATCCCTGAGACTAGCTAAACCACTATGTACAGTTGCAAATATGAGGATAAGCAATAACATAGCAACCTGCAAAAGAGTGGTTTTACAGTCAAATAACGCAAAATTTGCCTTCAAAATGGTTCAGTTACTAAAGAGTTTGCATACCTCCGGTGAGCCGGAGATGCTAGAGACGGCATCGACGTATGATTTTCCGAAACCAGTGGAATTATCGATCCAAACTACGTTGAGGATGAAGAGAACGACTCCAAGGACAACGCCGAAATAAACCCAGGAAACAATCTTCTGTTTCCTTAATTCAAAAGCAGCAGAGTCCTCACCGATCAGTAGAGTGGGACTCTCGGCATCCGAAGAAACAGGGTCTTCCCGGAGAGTGCTACGGACGAGAATTTGGATTTTTCGAACTGCCGGTGACGACGAAGAAAGCAAGCTAGCTGAGTTTCCCAGACGAGTATGACCTGGATTACGGCGGATTAAGGTGAAGTTAGAGCGGCGAGGAGAAGGAGGAAGAACAAGCGAAGGAGGAGGAGTCGAGAGAAGGAGATGATAAACCGCCATTGTTCTTGTTGTTTGGTAAGGCACTTTTGAGGAAGAAGAAGAAAACGTTGTCGTTTAATGCGCCTCTTGCTGTATTATTCTCTTTAATCTTTTAAATTTATCCACTTGGTGGTGGAAGTAATTAAGCTATCAATATTGTTGGTAGTAAAATACAAACAATGTATAAATCAGTGCTCCGATTTTCAAGTTTTCAATAACATAAAGATGTTTTAAGATAGTTTGTATTTGAAGTTTTTCACAACAATTAACAAGAAGTTGTTGAGTAAAAATCTTGCATGTGTTTTCTTGTATGAGAATTGCAAGATTTCGTTCTTACAACTGTCCTATGCTCAGCAGGTTATTACTCAATTATGGAACATAGTAAACGTTTTGAACAACTTGAATCATAACACTCACTCTGATCTTTATGTTTCCTCTTCCTTGAACCACCATTCGAGAACAGTTTCCGAGTTTCACAGAGTGTCGAAAACTTTCATCCATTTCAGAGAACCGCTTCTTGTTTCTAGTCATGTGGTTGCTGCATCCACTGTCCAGAAACCACAAATCATCCATTGTTGACCCTTGTAACTCCACATGTGCCATCAGTAAGAGTTCTTCTTCTTCTTCGTCAAATTCTACATAATTTGCGTGCTTCTCTACTCCAGGACATTCAAACTGAAAATGTCTCAATTTATGGCACTTATAACACTCCACCAAGGCTTTGTTAAATCCTTGTCTTCCTTGTTCCATTCCATTCATTGAACTCTGAAGTCACCTTCAACACATGATTATTACAGCTGGATCCTCTGAAATGCTTCACAATATTCTGCTCATGGCACAAAAGTGAGTTTTGAAGAGCGTCCACCGACAGACTCTCTATGCCTTTAGAACTCTACAATCGAACATACAATGTATGTAAAAAATTTTGAAAGTGTTCGCAAGATCTTCTCCACAAAGTTGTTATCTTGCATATCCTCTCTAAGATTCCTCATGTTAGTTGCGACCAGCAACACCCTTGAGAAATATTCTGTGATATTCTCAGTTTCTTTCATCTCGAAAACTTCAAACTCTCTTCTTAGACGCTGAAGTTGTGCTCGCCTCACACGCTCATTTCCCTGATACTTTGTCCTCAAAGAATCCCATAGTTGCTTGGAAGTATCCTTCTGAATAATGGTCTTCAAGATGGATTTGTCGATTGCTTGAAACAAGTAGTTTTTCACCTTCAAATCGGTTAGCTTCTTATCTGTTAACTCTTGTCTTTGTGCTCCATTGATAATTTCTCCACGGCCTGGCTCAACATAGCCTTTCTCAATCAAAACCCACCACTCTTTGGATCTGAGAAGATTCTCCATCAACATGCTCCAGTGTTCGAAATCTCCATCGAATTTGGATATCGCCAACATGCTTTGCCCTTCTCCTGACATCTCTCATTGTTTCTTTTATGTTCTTTTCTCTCTCGCAATGTCTCACCGAATAGGCTCTGATACCAATTTGTTAGAAACGGAGCAAACAAATTGGAACAAAAACCATACATTTGTTCTTATTTGATAGGACTTTAAATAGCCAAACTCAAAACAGTTGCACCTCCTACTCATTTGTTCTTATTTCATAGGATTTTCTACCACTACGGAAGCAAATAAACACGACTCCACGACTCAACAGCCACTACTCCTACAATTACGGAGCTTATTATAACAATAAAAGACTCAGTCAAATAAAACCAACAGAGTTAGCTTCACCCACCGCACTGAATCCCTCCACCACCGCATCGAATCCCTCCACCACCGCACTAAATCCCTCCACCACCGCATCGAATCCCTCCACCACCGCACTAAATCCCTCCACCACCGCATCGAATCTTGTCGCACCGAATCCTGTCAGACCGACCCCATCGAACCGAGTTCCAACGAACCGAGTCCCGTTGAACGCTTCGACTTATTTCCGGGAGACGCACATGGTTCTTGTCGTCGACGTCCAAGACCCTCTAGAACTCTTCGAAGACGTTCCGGAACACTTCGAAGAAGCTGCCCCAAACGCAGACGCAGAGAACTTGGCCCCAAACGCAGACGCCGATGACATTTCCCCATACGCAGACGCCGATGAATCCACTCCAAACGCAGATGCTGACGCAGTTTCCAAATGGGCCTACATCCTTACTGTTACACTGTTAGTTGGGCTACTTATATTGGATTAAGGCCCATTTACTCACGTGATTGATTGCATATGAAAATTAGAATTATTTTCTATTTTTCATCTCATCAGTTTTTTTCTATAAAACGATGTAAAAAAAAATGAGAAATTTGTTTTCATAATTGTAAATATTTTTTCACTCAACAATACGTTAACCGTTCTTACCAACCAAAGTATATCATGAGTTCGTTTTCCCTTTTTTGTCCACTTTTTTTACTTGTGAATCGATAGACAAAAAAAAACATGTATAACCAAAAATCTTTAAAGGAAGATGGTCAATCCAAACAATTATGGTTTCGATTTCATAGAAAAACCTCGCCGATTGCTATTTAAAAAATATTTTGGTGTCGGTTTGGTGTAAAACCGTTCAGATTTTTTTGTTTTTTTTAATATTATTTAAGCAATTATAACTCACTAGATCGTAACATGTGTCCAATTTTGATCAGATGATAACATGTATTAAAGCTTAAAATTAGTTAAAAAAAATAAAAAATGGAAAACGAACGAAATAATTATCAAATAACTAACAAAATAGTTTAAAAATTATAATATTTTAAACATATTACAATAATAAAATTAGAAAAGAAAATAGAAATCGACTATAAACAATAATAAAAAAAATAGAGAATAAATGAAAATTTTAGTTAAGAAAAATATATGAATCATAAAACAAAATAAATTTTATAAATTGGAAAACAAAAAATTAGAAAGAATGTGAAAATCGCAATGATAATTTTTATATGCACAAACACACCAAAGAAAAAAAAATCTATAAGCATATTTACTTTTAAACATAGTTAGAATATCACAAAAAAATAGAAATCTTATACTTATATTTTTCAATGTTAGAAAAAGAAAATTATATAAAATGAAAAATAAATCATAGATTTATATGAAAAATAAACTAATGACATCAATAACATTTATCAATCATAGATTTATATACAATGCGTGATCAAACTATTATAAAATATTTTATAAGGTTTTATGGGATTATTTACATAAATTTATCGTTTTACGATTTAACTTTATAATATTTTAATTGTTATAAGATTTAACCCCAAAAGCATTCTAATTAATGAAGGAGAAATTTTTAAAAAAATAAGTATAAAGCTCTAAACTACCTTTAATATTAGTTTAAGCTCCGTTAAAGGTTTTTACCAATCTACATGCTCTCCCAACCAAAGTATATCATGAGTTCGTTTTCCCTCTTTTTTTCACCTTTTTTACTTGATTTAGTGTAAATCGACAGAAAAAAAAACATGTGTATCCAAAAATCTTTAAAGGAAGATAGTCAATCCAAACAATCATGGTTTCGATTTCATCAAAAAACCTCGTCGATTGCTATGTAAAAACTTCCTGCAAGTGATCTTTTTTACACTTTTTACTCAGCTCAATTAATAACAAGTTCGGGGCTTTTTGAGCCTCCATCCAAAAGACAAGATCTATGTCTAGTTAATATACAGTCGTAATCATCTTGAAACTTGTGTTGCAGGTTCAGAAGGAAGCAAGTACGAGTCGTAGCAAGCTGAGCCCGGCCAAGAGCCCGATCCGTAGCAGGAGCAAGAGCCGAAGCAGGAGTCCATCTCGGTAATGCACACTACACGCAACTCTCTTTCTCTTGTTTGGAGCATTTATGGTTTCGTTGTCTGATTGACTCTCTACTGTTGGTTTACAGGTAAAAAGTAATCTCATTTCAAGTAGGTTTTGTTGGAAGATTCTACTGAGAAAATCTTATATCTTATGGTTGCTCGTTTGACTAAAACAAGTTTGTATTTCTGGCTATTTACAAGATCTTAACTCTTTTTTAGTTTATTTAAACTCATTACTATCGACTTGTGTGAATGTGTGATCCACCTGAAACGGATTAAACTATTCCGGTTTACTCGAAACCGTTTTCTGTTTACTCAAAACCGGAGGGGTTTATAAATTTAATCCATAAATCTAAGCGAAGTGAAGATTGTATAAGAAAGGGCCGCCATTAATAATATTCAGAGGTCGAGGTTGAGAGAGAGAGTGAAGGATCCATGGCGGAATCTGGATTCTCTCTTGTACAAGAAGACGTAGTTTTCAACATTTTCTTCAAGCTCCAAGACGATCCAAGAAGATTGGTGCCAGAGGATCATATATGAACAAGTCGAACTATAGCCTATCTTCCTTAAGCGAAAATGCCATGAAACCTGTTGCACCTTTAAGACTAGCTATCAAGCACTTGAACATTACACTAGAATAACATTTGAGAACACAAAACCTTATCTTGAATTGATTTACCTTCTCCGCTCTTCCTCTTCTCTTTTTAGGTTTTCTCCATTCCTATGTTTAGCTGACTCAAGGGATGGGTCAGGAGATCTTTTTGCAGGAGATGGAGAAGAGCTCTTACTCTTTTGTCTTTTGTAACGTTTTGGCGTTGGAGAACGTCTCTTAGGAGTAACAGTGCTCCGATTTTGTTGGTAGTAAAATACAAACAATGTATAAATCAGTGCTCCGATTTTCAAGATTTCAATAACATAAACGATGTTTTAAGATAGTTTATATTTGAAGTTTTTCACAACAACAAAAAAAATTAACGAACTCCAGGGAAAACCAAATATAGGATCTGTTGTTCTACAACCAAATTCTCGACTCAAAAACAAAAACTTGGGTAGTCTTGTAATCAGTTCTCGTGCAATGCCTTGGTCAGGTATAGCCTGCAGAAGTTCTGGCCAGTCACTCTGCATAGCAACAGGTCGACTCATTTTAAGTATCTTTCGAAGCTCGAGATTGTAAAAACTTGTAATAACAAGAACATACCCATTGATTTGGCCACAGAAGTTTGAGACTTGGTTTGTGATGAGGAAGCTCTCTAGCCTTGATGGTTCAGGGATCGGCTTAAAGATTGGGTTTGAAGGATCCTCCTCGGGTAAAGGCTCTTCTCCAGATGCTTTACGAGCAATGTTCTCCGTCCTATAACCCAAACCTCTTCGTTAGTTACTTGAACAAGAGAAGCAAAAGCTGAAGACAGATGTTATAGGACATTCACTACTCTTGCCATATAAACTCATGGGACTAAACTTATCATTTTCCAACATCAATACAAAGCGTGAAACAAAATTTACTCAGAACCAACCATGCAACCTACCTTCTCTTCTGGACCCAGGCTTGCTGTTGCGCTTGCTGACGAGACAGGTTACGGTAGTAATATTGGAACTGGAACAATAAAAGAAGATATCGAATTAAGATTAGCAACTTCTTAGGGTGAGAATTGAACAAGAGTGCAGAATAAGAACCCTTTGCTGTTCCATGGATAAATCATCCATGCATTTAATCAAAAACTCCATATTGTTCTCAAGGAAAGGAGTGGTTGAAGAGTGTAGACGATCATAATCACCCTAGAAAAGAGAACCGCCGAAGAAAATTAAGAGTCAATATATGGAATACTGACAGCAAGTGATATGGTCAAATTTATCCTGAGTTACTCTCTCATATTAAGAGATCGAATTAATACTTAGGGATCGAATTCACAGGGAATCAAATCACACAATCAATTATGAAGTAGAATTAGGCTAAGCAACAATGTAATAATGTAAATTAAATATCGAAACAAGCAAGAAAACGATGATAACTAGGGTTCTTAAAATCAATGAGATAAAAGCTAGGCTTTCGGAAAATCGCAGGAAACTCGAAACTCAGACAAGTTAGATTGTTAGGGGAATTAAGATCCGTTCTTGAACATGAAAACTCTGTAAAGCTAACCAAGTTTTGTTGCGAAAACTATCTATGTCTAACTTCTTAAATCCCAAATTTATTTGCAAATTCAATAAGTTAAATAAGCATTAAAGCACATATTCAATTGTTCACAAATTGTCTAAACCAAATTTCTTTGCGAATTGATAATTTGCTCATCTAAGATTAGGTCAGGTAATTATCAATACTCTCGCATCTAACAATTAACCTAAGATCTAAGTTCTAGGTGATCAAACTAAAACTAGCATTATCAACAATCTAGATGAAGAATCCAAGTGATGTTCCCTAACAAATCTAACAGATCTAGCAATTTCTCATATTCCTTTGAATAACTGTAAGCCTAACAAGCAAACTACTCAGATATGATGATTGAAACAAACATCATGAATAGAATAAATTGCATTAAAAAGATAGAGATAGAGATACAAAAAGGGTTCGAAATCTCTGTAGAACAAAGTGTAGATTTGTCTCCCTAGAGCTCTCCAAATCAAGTCTCAATAGAAATTAAGATTAAAACATGAAAGCCTAAAGAAAAACTATATACAATGTCTAAAAATCGGATTGGGCTTTTCTGTAAACTTCTGGGCTTCTTGGGCAAAAAAGGAATTCTTCAATCTTCATGTCGGGCATGATCGTGTCGATCGACACAACTTGAAAACTCAACTTCTTCTCGTATCAGACATGTGTGTCGATCGACACAAGCTCCAAAGTTTGTCTCCGACTTGGTCACTTTGGTTCTTCTTTTCACAATGCTCCAAAAACTCCCAAAAGCTCTCATTATGCTCCAATCGATCATTGACCTACAAAGACTCTAAAACAATAGGAAAACACCAAAAAGACTCGATAAAAACAGACCTATATCATGGTCAAAAATGGGTAAAACCCATGATATATCAAGTCCCCCAGACTTAGCCTTTGCTTGCCCTCAAGCAAAACATAAACTAAGAATGTGAAAGAGGTTTGAAAACGCAAAAACTTACCTTCCCTTGGAGTACCAAACCGACCCTTTCAACTAGTAATCCACATAATGCAAAACCAACCCAAAATCAGACCACCATGTACTTCTCCATAGACATTCGCAGCCTCCCAAATTCACCCACAACTTCACAGCATAATTCGCAAGTCATCATTGCTGGGTCTCATCAATGATCTCAATGCCCTAAAACAATAAAAAACACCAAAAAGACTCGATAAAACGGACCTATATCATGGTAAAAACGGGTAAAAACCATGATATATCAGCAAGCCACAATCCAATCCTTATAGCAATACAGTACATGTGAGACAGGTGTATCAGTCTCCAGTTCGGTCATAAAGGCACTGACAAGCGCAGAGTTTGAAACCTTTATCTGTCAAAATGAAGTAATTTTCAGAGGAAGCTATAACTAAAACGATTGCCAGTTAAGACTTCAATATAGAAGAGAGAGACTTACTGGTATTTCCTCAAAAATATCCATCCAGGAGAAATTCTTCTCTCTCAACCTGACAAAGATAGTGATTAGAACATTTTAACTATCCAATATGGCTCAGAAAATCCAGATTTTTAATAGACAAGGATACATACTTCTCGCCTGTAAAGTTTCCACCTCGGTACAACTCCATAAAGGAATCTGAAAGCTTCAAAGCCTTCAAAGCTAAGAATCCAAGGTCACCTTTAGAGGGATCATATATGATGCATACACACCTCTTGATATTCTCTTGTTGATGCAAAATAAATAATTTCTTAAAGTTGCACTTAGTGATTTTGCAAAGGAATTGAACCGAATTGCAGAAAAAGTCTCAACCAACATTTTCATGTCCGGTTTACAATCAACTTGTCAGGTCCAGAACAGATGTCAATATAATTATCCTATGCTAAAATAACCATGGCATACATAGACATATCTACAACTCTGAATTCTGGTATCAGAAAGAAATAAACTAAAACATTCCTCCGTAAAAAATGAAGAGGAAAACATATGGAAAGACCAAAACCAGGATCTAGAGTGGCATAAACACATGGTGGACATAATTCTGGAAAATACCTGGTAATTCATGAAGGTCTCGATCAGTTCTACTGTTTGATAGGAACCAAGAACTGTGGATTGATACCTGAACAAATATTAAGCAGATGTTACACACATTCACAAAAGAAAATTTAACAAGTGAAATCAGAATAATGACATAAAAACCTACCACCCAACAGTATTGTTGTCGACATTAACCTCCTTAAGACATTTCATCATTTCAAGCTGATAATTAGCACCATCAGCTTCAATTTCTTCATCGTCATCTCTGACATGTGCTCATTGAAGAAACATATTACAGTAACTCACATGTATATCAATCAGAGACAACAAGCTCTAACATTCTTACAAAGCGTGAAAAATTCTTCAAACTTACTCGGAACAGGAACACGAAATGCTCGTTCACCTATGAGTTTCTCTCCTATATCCATGAGAATGTAGTAGGTAAGCCACTATGTACATCAAGTAGAGACAAGCTCTAACATTCTTACAAAGCTTGAAAATACTTCAAACTTACTGGAGAAAAATACTGCCAAGATCATCAAGTGGAAGAAGCTGTCCTATGACAAGGGTCGGTGCAAACTTGCTTCCAGTGTTTGATTACCTTTAGCACAGCTTAACACCACATACAAACAAAATACTCAGCGTAGCTACGACCCTCCAATGAAAATGGAAAATTCCGATTGACTAATCACACTTCTTCTTCTTCATCTTCTACTTCGTTCATCATCAAGAATGTTCGGTTTCATCATCAATGCTCGTCGACAACCACCAAAGGCCCAAGCATGGTTCTGGCTGACGATATGCGTCTTGGCTCTGCTCTCCTCTTTCAATTTCTGTCTCATCATGTCCTCCGGTAATGTGAATTGGGCGCTCTTCGCGGTTGGTGTTGCCTTCTTTGCTCTTCTTCCGAAATTAGCTCCGGGAATAGCGATTAACTTGGAGGAAGTTTGCAATATCGACGTTTACGCGCTCCTCCAAGCCACTGGAACCGTTGGCTTCTTCAATCTCTTCATGTTCCTCGGCGATTCGTTGAACGCGAGTCAAGATTTATCCATTTGTATTGCAGGTTTGGCCTTGTACATGTACATCTTAGCGCTCGACGTCGGATTTGAAGATGATCTTGGGTTATGCGACGCGTTGCTCTTAGCCATCTACGACATTTTTCTCTCGGAACTCCACATTCCGGTTTGGATCATCCACGTAGCTTTCTTTTTAGATGTGAAAGTGTGGGATAAACTACAAGAGATCATTTTTCTTAACAAAAATAGTCAATTGGAATATTAGAAAAGAAAAGTATATAGGGAATAAAACAAAGTCAACAAACTAGTTGTACTTGTGTTTGCCTTTATACTTAGTGTAATTTTTGTACAATTAAATTCTTAGTCGGTCCTTGATACAAACATGTTTTTTTTGTGAAACTAGTCTTCAAAATCTTTATTAAATATATGGACTAGTTATTATGTTAAAAGCCTATTTAGTTGGTGGTGATAACTAATAACACATTTGTGATTTGGCAGAGAGGTAGAGGTTTCAAAGATTTTCTAAATATACCAACAAAAAAAAAGATAAGCAGATTTGTAATAAGCTTTAAATTTTATTTCGGTTGAATTTTCTTTGATTTGGTTTGGTCTTCAATAAAAAGTTATTTTAAAAACTAATTAAATTTAGTTAACTGAATTTGTAGAACATGATTATTAATATCTAGTTTTTTCTTTCTTTTTTTAGTGGGATTCTTAATCTTTTAATTTGAATCGATTGTGTGAAATGTCCCTTTACAGATTTGAATGTGGTTCTTCAAGATTGTCGATTGGATTGACTGAGTTGTGATCAGTGGAATGTGGTTTTTTAAAACTATGTCTTGATTCAACGATGGAACCCATTCGATGTCCTGGAACTTATTCAAAGGGTTTTCAGAATGGATAATCGCCACAACTTGTTGGCAGAGACGAGTATACCGCACGTACTTCAAAATGATGTGGTCGTGGGGATGTATCTCAACGTTCGGATTGGTCGAGGAGAAGTTCTGTTTGATGAAGGCACACGATTCTAGCGTCACATCGTTCGTAATCAGAACATCCATGGTCCTACGGCGTTTGTTCATTAGTGCTTCCATATCTCCTACCTTGTGCGGTATACTCGTTCCAAGTAGTGTATTATTAATATCTAGTGACTTTGACTTCCTAGGTCACTCAACTACTTATACAAACAAACAAAGTTTCAAAGTGATCAAAATATTTGAGAAGACCTTTATGGAGGAAAAGGGCAAAGGTCCAAAATATTTTGGATACGTTTAACTTACTTATTATTATGTTTTATGGACCTAACTTTATATTATTTTAGCTTTATTAGTATTTTAATTAATTAAGACTTCTTTGTTATTTTTGTGTTAAGAAATTTCATTTCCATTAAAAATATTTACAATTTAGTCCAAAAAGAAAACTCTGCTCTACCATAGTTTCGTGTTGGCATAACCCGGTAAGGCAGGGAAGTAATTGCATACAGAATCCAATCAAACCAAATTATTTCGGTATTGACTCGGTTAATGAAAATTCGCTTAACCGAACCAAAATTTGGTTGACCAATGGGCACCGCAATTCTGTAAAGCCCAAAATTTAAAGAAAGAGCCAAACCCTTTCGAAAATCTCTTTCCGTCTTCGTCGACGTTGATCCGTCTCCTACTCTCCGTCTCCGGTAAGTCGAAGTTTTCTTTCCTTCTTCGGATCCTTCCTTTCTTGTCTTTCTCTGTAATTGATTCTTTCTCTATGATCTTGTTCATATTCTTTTGAGTTCTCTGATCAGTTGGGAAAAATGAGAAAGAGAGGAATCAGATGGGGTTTTGCCTCTGATTATATAGACATGATTCAAATCGGATTAATTTTCGGAGTTTCTGGGTGTTTTCTCGCAATACCCAGGATTTATCATAAGTTTGAGATTCTTAGAAATGGAATTCAGAAGCAAAGATTTTATGTTGATGCTTAGATCGAAACTGGGCTATGCTTTCTGTCATTTGCTTTGACGTTTTTCTTGCCCATGACTTGTTCTGGACTCTTCACAATAGGCAAATAATATCTAAGCTTTCTTCTTTTCCCAAGCTTTATTGTCTTGAGTTCGATGCTAGAGAATGGTAATTTCTACTAAGTGACACACGTCTTAAGAAGGGTTTTCATTAGTGCCATCTCTTTAGTTCTCGATGTGTTTGGAAGGATTTTTCAGATTATGTGTAGTTGTTGAGTGTTACACTAGAGCACTCATTTTTCTTCACAAAACGTCCTTGAGTCTTTGCGATTAAGCATTGCATTACCTTGAGAACTCAACATGCTCTGACTCATTGGTTGCCTTTTCACGGGCTTTGTGCACTATGTTCTGTTTGTATTTACTGAGTGTTATACAGTAGATCCCATCTCGTGTTGTATCTTCACGATAAATCCTTGAGGCTCTGCGGTTAAGCATCATAAAACCCCGGAAACTCCTTGTTTAGAACGTGTTCTCATGTATTATTCGTTGCCTTTTTGCATAGGAACAGTTTAAATGGCCAAGTCTTGTAAAGGTCTTGCTGAAGAGCTTGTCAAGTGTCTCAGTGAATCGACTTGTGTCAAGGTAAAATATATAATATGTCTGAAACACATATGGAGAACTGAATTTATTTAGTGTATTCACCACCACCTGTTAACTAATTATCAGTTTGCTTTAGATTTATTTCTGATTTTGGATATGTTGGTGTAGGTCGAGAAACGGTCAATTAGGGACTGCACTGGTGAAAAAAGCCCATGTATACCGAGTGAGTGTGTTGGCCTAAGGGAAACCTACTTCAATTGTAAAAGAGGACAGGTATGTTTTGCTTTCTCTACTTAAAGAGCCTCCCAAATCTATTGTGATTATGTAATTTTTTGAATCATGCATGATGTTTAAAAGATAGGACGCAACTGCCAATGAATAAGATTAAGCATGCTTGTGAACACTAGAGAGAGTGTTACATTCAACTTTGAAACTTGAGAGTAACAATTGTAAAGCATATAATACTGATTCTTGAAGTAGATTGTAGAGTCTCTTGGACTAATTGGACGCGCATTGTGTTTTCTCTAGGTTGACATGAGAGCCAGGATTCGTGGAAACAAAGGCTACTAACAGAGGAGAAAAATATTGGACACTGAGCAGCTGCTTGTTCGATATCACATTTTTACTTTGTTATTTTTTTGTTGTTCTTATCAATTCCTTTGATCTCAAATAGTTGCTTCAAAATATTGAGGGGGCAGTGCAGGGTCTTACCAAATTAATTACTTGACATGTCAATATTAAGTTAGGCTTGTTCCTATACTCAACTTGATTTCTTTTCCTGTTTAAAATTGTATTTACATGGGACCAGATGCAATTGAATGTGGTCTTGTATCTTAAAGAACGAGTATAACGAAAAAAGATTCTCATTTCTTCCAATTTCTCAAATACCCACATCTCAAATTGAACAAATTCAACAGATCTTACGAAAGTCCTAAAGGTCGATGAATCACAATGCCGTTACAAAAAGAAAGAAAGAAGCTTTACACTATTAACCCTACTTCAAGAATCACAAGAGTCATTCTAGGAAAGCAATGAAGAGTGGCCCAGCCATTGTTCTCTATATGCTCACTTGATCTTCCCTTGGCAAGCTCTGAACAGTGTCCGACCATCTCCCGGGCGAATGTTCGCTACTATTAGATGAGAACGGTGCTTCGGCCCTTGCATCCCTCACCATCTTCAACACCTCTCTCATCACAGGCCGGTTTTCGGGTTGAATGGTCACGCAAACAGTTGCGATACTTAAAAGTGCCTGAAGTTTCTCCTCTGATGCTTCGTTGCCTGAAGAAGTCGGTTCCTCGCCTGATTCAGTCTCTTCCTCTCTCACTGCACGCACCCATCTAGTGATATCTGATCCGTACTCTTGAACAAGGTCCTGGAATGGTGTTCTGCCTGTTAGAAGCTCAAGAAGAAGGACCCCGAAGCTATAGACGTCAGCGGGCTGCGTAGAGGCTTTACGTGGGTCTCTGCACTCTGGAGCTTTATAAAAGAGAGAGACTGCGCTTGTTTCTTCAGCCGAGTCAGGATCATGGAGGGTACTGAGGCCGTAATCCGTGAGGCAGGACTCAAAATCAGGACCTAACAAGACATTGGACGATTTCAAGTTCCCATGAGTTAAGCCAGGATTCTGATGAATGTAGAGCATAGCTGAGGCCAAGTCCTCAGCTATTTTCAGGCATGAAGTCCAGTGAAGAGGCTTCCCACTTCCAGAAGCCCTAGTTCCTATAATCAAACACACACAAAACACAATGAAGCTAGCGAAAGTATCCAAGTTTCTATCCAAACCATACAGAGGAGCCTTGAGAGAAGTTATCAATGGTAGATGTTGAGCAATTAGATTACATACCATGGATAAGAGTGAAGAGACTGCCATTGGGGAAGTAATCATAGACGAGCAAGCGTTCTTCTTTGGCTTGGAAATAAGCTCTTAGAGGCACAAGGTTTGGGTGTCTGAGTTGTCCAAGTATCTCAACATGTCTCTTGAATTCCTCCATGCGAGGATACCTCGCGTTCTTGAGCCTCTTCACAGTGACAATGAAACCAGACTCCATCACTGCCTTGTACGTGCTTCCCAACGTACCTCTTCCAAGCGTCTCTGCTGAAGCTTTAAGCAAGTCTTCCATGGAATATCTCACCAATGTCTCCCCTGAATCGCTTGTTCCAAGGAAAACCAGAGTTCCCACTGCTCCTTCTTCACCTCTTTCCCATGAGAATCCTCTTTCTTTCCTCTCAATGTCTCTCTCTGTTTCTGCAGATGTTGCTCCTTCTGCTTCAGCTATTCCTTTGCCTTTTCTATCTTCCCTCGGAGGAGGATTGCTCCGTCGCTTCCGTCGCCAGCAGACGATAACAAGTGTCAGCAAAAGGATGAGAATCAGGACTCCTCCCGCGACGCTTCCGGCGATGATTCCGATTAGCTTCGCTTTGTTATTCTTCGACTTAGGAATAGATGTTGGTTTCGCAGACGGAGCAGGTGAGATTCCGCATGGGTTTTTGATCAGATCGCCGCAAAGAGCGACATTTCCGGTAAACGAAGACTCATCGAACTGCTTTAAAGCTAATGTCGGTGGGATTTGACCGGTGAGGTTGTTGTTAGAGACATTGAAGTATCTAAGACTCGTCTGGTTAAGAGGAGGAATCAATCCAGTGAAGAGATTGTCTTGGACATTGAACGTGTAAAGACGAGAGAGACGAAGCAACGAGCTAGGGATCCGACCCGATAATCTGTTTCCGGCGAGGACAATGGTTTTCAATCGATGAAGTGACGTGAGAGACTCCGGGAAGTCGCCGGAGAAGTTGTTGTCGTTGAGAAAAACCGATTTGAGATTGACCAAGCCAGAGAGATTAGGAATTGAGCCTGAGAGAGAGTTAGCTTTGAAACTAAGAACCCTAAGTTGGTCCAATTGGTTCAAGCTCTTCTCGTCGAGTGAGCCAGTGAGATTCAAATACTCAAGAACAAGCTTCGAGACTCTTCCGTTCATACATTCTCTAACACCTTCCCAGTTACAGAGATCTGTTCCTCGCCATGGAATCGAATTGAATCGATCGATTGAGGATTTCAAGGTCAGTAGAGCTTCGACGTCGCCGGATCTCGCCGGAGTAACTAAACAGAAGAATACTGTAAATGCAAAGACTACTAACAACGTAGTAATCGAAGAAGATGAAGAGACCATTGTCGTGATTCAATCAAATCGATTTCCAGCTCAAGAAAGAATCAGAGATGATATATACAGTTTGAATCGATTTTCCATAAAAAAAAAACCATCACTTTCCATTATTAGTCACTTTCCAGATCTGCCCCATTTGCTAAAAGCATCTCGATCGAAGGAAAAAAGAGACAAAAAAATGGAGCTTTACTCTGAAACTGGAAGATGAAGAAGAAAGTGAGAGGTCATTAATGGCGGAAGGAAATCGTCTGGTTGTGAGCATGAGGAAGAAGGAAGAAGGAAGAAGGAAGAGGGAGAATTAATGAACAAGTGAGAAGTTTTCTCTCTCACTCACTTTCTGAGTATCGTTTCTCGAAGTTCATGGTCGATGAAGATGTCACGTGAAGCCATGCCTGCAAAAGAAAAAAAGAAAAAAAAAGGTTTTTTTTCTTCTTCTCAAGTTCTTCTTTTTTGTTTTTCTCTCTCTCTCTATGACTGTGCCTTCTTCAATGCCAGTATTATTATTATATAAATCTGCACACACATTAACTAATTAATAATGGGTTTATGAAGGAGAGACGAAGAAGCAGAGAAAATAAAATAATTCATGTTTATTTGTCTTTATTGTTATACTATAGTTTGTTATTTATTACTTTCTCAAGATTCAGAGACAGATAGGTTTTGGGGCCAAGGAGTTACTGCTACTGAGAAAATTGCAAGAACATTTTTGGAGGGAGAAAAGTATGGAGGAGGAGAAATGTGGTGGAGAAATTAATAGTATTAGAGATGATAATTTAAAGTAAAGAGAGACATTGTATTTTTTTAAAATTCAATTCTTGTCTGGTTCCTCTTGCCTCAACCAATTATTGAGCTTGCATGTTTTCTACCTCTTTTCTTGTTGCATGTTTCTCATAATTTATATAAATAAGCAAACTACTATATACTTCATTTTGGACCTCTGGTTAGAATAACGAGGTGAATTAATTTTGGTCAAAAGTAGTACTCAGAAGAGAGCATAATTGATCTGATTATAGTTTGGGTTTGAATTCAGTTCATGGTTGGTGTTCAATCTTTGTTAAACTTAAACTTAAATTAAGGATAGAGAAGGATAATTAATTAGAATTTATGAGTTGCTTAGCTTGGGCGTGATGAAATGTGGGTACCAAAAAAAGATGTGAATTGAGTTCACGTAAAGGCTGGGCATGAATTAATCGACGGTCCAGTCCAATACCAACCCCGAAGAGACTGCAGTCATTTAATTGGCTTAAATTTTGTTGACTTCATTAACCTTTTCAATTCGAACATAAGGTTTTCAACTTTCGAATAATAAATTTATAGTATTGTACTATAGTAGACAACTCGAAAATATTGAGATAAATTAAAAGAAGGGACATTGAATTTAGTTGTTTTTTTCCCTATCAAACCCTAAAACACAGTAGAATTTGGAGGGATAATTAAAGAGAGACATTGTTTAACAAAAAAAAAATTATAGAGTTTTGGGTTCTTCTTGATTTGGTGGCTGTTTTTTGTTTTTCCCCTTTAAAATGTGCTGACTATGAGTTATGATGTTAGTGTGTTTTAACCATATCATAGAATGTCACAAAAAAAAGAGACAGAATCTCGTTTTGAAATATTTAGCGGGAAAATATATAATATGTATTGTGTGCTTTATATAACTGAATGTCATGATATATTGTATTTTATATATATAAGATGTCATGATATATGTATAAAACGAAATTTAAACCACTAAAATGACATGATAAAAATGAATAGAATCAACCGCAATTTTGAATTTGTTGCCTTGAACCATAAATTTGCTTAAATTTATCATCCCGAGTTCATAGCTCTCTCCATATACCATAATGAAGAACCAAGATTTATTAGTGGTCGTGTTAATGAGACCGGAATCATGAGAATCACTACTGACCGAACCCAACATCTAGAACCATAGGATACATATAAAGACACTGCAACCAAACAAATTAACCAATCGTTAGCTATCTTGAGAAAATCTCCAAAGAGTGTGAACACACTGAAGGAGATAAATGATATGATAGTCTTCAAGATCGCGTACACATCAACATGGCAAATCTCTTCCAGTTTATTGGCATTTGTGGTGATAAATTGGGAAGCAATGCCAAGGTACCAACAACCACCATGAAACATCTATCACTCGCAGTTCGATCCACTTAATCAAGCAGAAATTGAGCGATGGAAGTAGAGAACAACACAAGCGGCTAGCTTAATAATGTACAAACTTTTCCCGACAGCCAAATATAATGAGCATATAAGCTAATGAATGTACAAGTTGTCTTATTTATGTTATGAAGTTACAAGTTATAACATAAGCTCCTCTTTCTCACGTAGAGGCTTAAATATGACTTTTTCTTTCTAGTATAAATTCTCCTCTACATATCAAATTGTTCAACACAAAAGATCTTGAAAAAAACTCCTAATTGATCTTGAAAAGAAACAACACAAAAGCTTGTATGTGGTGATGTTACTTCTCTTACATTTCTCGACCACTATTCGGATGTACAAAGAACATGAGCCTCCTTTACCTCGTACTTGAACGCTATTTTTTCTCATTCTTTTGACAACCATTTATTACCTTTCATTCAATTACCCAACTATAGATGTCTTGATTTATACCTACTCTATGCTCGCTTTCGACTTCCATCTTCCACCTCAATTCTCCCATGCAATTTCAACATGCACGTTGCACCTTGATTTTTGAATTACATATCAGTTTTAACGCGAGTTTGGTCAATTTTGTAGCACACATAATTGTACATTGGTGCCGTCATTTTAAGTTATTTATCTACTCGCCAAAAGTTCGTCTTTCATTATTGGCTTTTCTATTATTTAGGTTTTCGAATTATGGTTGTTTTGCTAATATTTTATGATACTTTATACTTTTTTCTCTAATAATAATGCATACATTTTGATGATATATCATCTACCTAATACTTCCTTTGTCTACTTAGTCATCCCAAAAAAGAAATACTTACAAAAACTAATCGATTCAATTTAATGCTATATGCGCAAAATTAGATGATTTAAAAACAAACATGTATAGTTTTGTGTTAGATTAATTAAAATGTAATCATAACACGTTAAAAGACTAGTTTTGTAGATTTATCATGTTTTGTTTTTATTCAACTCTACTTCTAAACATACTAGCTAGGTGATTAGAGTTTGTTATGACATGACCATGACTTATGTAGTCTTTTTAGCTGGTTATTGAAAAGAAGAGACTTTGAATTAGTCATCTTTTCGATCAAACCCTAAAACCGGATGGAATTTGGATGGGAAATTATAAAGTTTTGGATTCTTCTTGATTCGTTCGATGATTGTTTGTTTTAATTTTTAAACGTGTTAGTAAAATACTAATACGTTTACGGTGTTACCAAATTGTGATAGCCTGTTGTATTAAATGCTCAATACATTGAGGAATATTATGGTATTGGGCCTATACAAGAGAATAGAATATTAGGTAGGTTCATGGGCTGGGTCCATCTTTTCCGAGTAATTTCGATTTATTTGTAATTTAGTCTTTTAAAACATTTAGGATCATTCAGCAAGAATATCAAATTTGAGGGCTATTTTTGCAATTTTACTTTCTTATCAAAACGTTTTTTTTTTTTTTAACGAGAAGAAGCCCTATCAAACACATAAAGCTCTCTCTCTCCCTCATCTCCGCCGCCGGCAGAAATATACCATATCGTTAGGGTTTCACGGCGAAGAATCTCAGTCCTTCACCGGAGAAGCTTCAGCATCACTAGAGATTATTTCAATGGCAACCAGTTAATACAATTTTCCATTCCGTTTTTCACGTTTACATTGAATTTACGCTCGTTCAATTTTTTCGAATCTGTGTTCTGAGTTTCTTCTGTTGTTTGTTTCTGCAGTGGCTAGGTCGTTTTTGCAGGCGATATCGAAGGATGAAGCGGTTGCTCCTCCGCTTAGAGTTGTTCAGATCGAAGGACTGGTAACGTTCTCATACCCTTCTCTGATTTCGAGTTTCTCCTTGTTTTATGCTTACCTTGGAGTTTGCTATGGTGTGATTAGTCAATCGGAATTTTACTTTTCATTGGAAGGTTGTAGTGATAGTGAGAATTTTGTATGTTTTATGTTGATAGGCTGTGCTAAAGATAATCAAACATTGCAAGGAGTTTGCACCGACCCTTGTCACAGGACAGCTTCTTGGACTTGATGTTGGTAGTGTACTTGAAGTTACCAATTGTTTTCCTTTCCCAGTAAGTTTTGAAGAATTTTCACGCTTTGTAAGAATGTTAAGAGTTTTTTTTGTCTCTGATTGATGTACATGTGATTTACTGAAATCTGTATCTTCAACGAGCAACAGGTCAGAGATGACGATGAAGAAATTGAAGCTGATGGTGCCAATTATCAGCTTGAAATGATGAGATGTCTTAGGGAGGTTAATGTCGACAACAACACTGTTGGGTGGTAGGTTTTTATGTCATCCAGTCTGATTTCACTATGTTAAATATTATTTTGTGAATGTGTGTAACCTCTGCTTAAAATTTGTTCAGGTATCAATCTACAGTTCTTGGTTCCTATCAGACTGTAGAACTGATCGAGACCTTCATGAATTACCAGGTAATTTTTCAGAATCATGTCCACCATTTGTTTGTAACACTCTAGATCCTGGTTTTGGTCTATTCATATGTTATCCTCATTCTATTCACTTCATTTTTTACGAAGGTATGCTTTAGTTTGCATTTGTTTCTTTCTTATACCATAATTCAGAGTTGTAGACATTTCTATGTATGACATGGTTACTTCTAGTATAGGATAATGATATTGGCATCTGTTCTGGACATCTCGTAGAAAAGTTGATTGTAAACTGGACATGGCAATGTTGGTTGAGACTTTTTCTGCAATTCGGTTCAATTCCTTTGCAAAATCAATAAGTGCAACTTTAAGAAATTATTTATTTTGCATCAACAGGAGAATATCAAGAGGTGTGTCTGCATCATATATGATCCCTCTAAAGCTGACCTTGGAGTCTTAGCTTTGAAGGCTTTGAAGCTTTCAGATTCCTTTATGGAGTTGTACCGAGGTGGAAACTTTACAGGCGAGAAGTATGTATCCTTGTCTATTAAAAATCTGGATTTTCTGAGCCATATTGGATAGTTAAAATGTTCTAATCACTATCTTTGTCAGGTTGAGAGAGAAGAATTTCTCCTGGATGGATATTTTTGAGGAAATACCAGTAAGTCTCTCTCTTCTATATTGAAGTCTTAACTGGCAATCGTTTTAGTTATAGCTTCCTCTGAAAATTACTTCATTTTGACAGATCAAGGTTTCAAACTCTGCGCTTGTCAGTGCCTTTATGACCGAACTGGAGACTGATACACCTGTCTCACAGGTACTGTATTGGTATATGGATTGGATTGTTGCTTGCTGTCAGTATTCCATATATTGACTCTTAATTTTCTTCGGCGGTTCTCTTTTCTAGGGTGATTATGATCGTCTACACTCTTCAACCACTCCTTTCCTTGAGAACAATATGGAGTTTTTGATTAAATGCATGGATGATTTATCCATGGAACAGCAAAGGGTTCTTATTCTGCACTCTTGTTCAATTCTCACCCTAAGAAGTTGCTAATCTTAATTCGATATCTTCTTTTATTGTTCCAGTTCCAATATTACTACCGTAACCTGTCTCGTCAGCAAGCGCAACAGCAAGCCTGGGTCCAGAAGAGAAGGTAGGTTGCATGGTTGGTTCTGAGTAAATTTTGTTTCACGCTTTGTATTGATGTTGGAAAATGATAAGTTTAGTCCCATGAGTTTATATGGCAAGAGTAGTGAATGTCCTATAACATCTGTCTTCAGCTTTTGCTTCTCTTGTTCAAGTAACTAACGAAGAGGTTTGGGTTATAGGACGGAGAACATTGCTCGTAAAGCATCTGGAGAAGAGCCTTTACCCGAGGAGGATCCTTCAAACCCAATCTTTAAGCCGATCCCTGAACCATCAAGGCTAGAGAGCTTCCTTATCACAAACCAAGTCTCAAACTTCTGTGGCCAAATCAATGGGTATGTTCTTGTTATTACAAGTTTTTACAATCTCGAGCTTCGAAAGATACTTAAAATGAGTCCACCTGTTGCTATGCAGAGTGGCTGGCCAGAACTTCTGCAGGCTTTACCTGACCAAGGCATTGCACGAGAACTGATTACAGGACTACCCAAGTTTTTGTTTTTGAGTCGAGAATTTGGTTGTAGAACAACAGATCCTATATTTGGTTCCCTCGAGGTTGTTAATTTTTTTTTGTTCTTGTGATAAACTTCAAATACAAACATCTTTTATGTCATTGAAATTTATGTCATTGAAATCTTGAAAGAATTAGCCAAAATCGGAGCACTGACTTGTACATTTTTGTATTGTGCTAGTTTATCACTTAGAGGGTGTTTGGCGTGAGGCTTTAAAAGCTTTGGAAATAAGAAAAGTTTTTAAAGACTCTTTTTTACCAAGTTTGATTTTGTGTCTTTATTTTGTTAGAAAACTCTAAAGCAATTGTTTTTTTGTTTTGTCATGTTTTTCTAAAGCCTCCGTTAGATGGTTTTTATTTGAAGAAATTAATAATTTTAAATAAATTTTTTTCTTTTTTTCTTATCATAATATGATTTAAATGTCTTTTTAGATTAATATTTATTTTATTAATAAAAAAATTCGATTGATTAATTATCATTATTTTTTTCTATTATTTTAAAATCCATTTTCATATAAATCAATAAATTATTAAAAATGTGAAAAGATTTTTTCGTAAGGAGAAGAGATATATATACAAACAAATGTTAAAATAAGAAAGCAAAAATTAATTGGCTAGAGAAAAAGATATTCGAGGAGACTACATCGATTTTCAATTGATAAAAAAGTGAGCAAAATATATATATATATATATATATATATATATATATATATATATTTTAAAAATCATCTTTGGATCATACACAATCATTGCCACACCGACGCAGCATGGAGAGACGATTAAAAAAGCATGGCTTGTTAATCGGGAAAATGTAGAATTTTCTTACAAAATATTAAAAACCGCACAACTGTGATTTAGCCTAAACCCCAAAAAGGATCATAAACAATGAAAAAGTATATCAACATAAAAAGGTATTTTTACGTCGGAATACAAAAATATATAATGTTCATCATCATTTTAGATCACTGATTCTAAAAATGTGACACATACAATTCCACAAAAAAGAAAGAAAAATGTGACATACACATGGATTTTACGGTCATTATTCACCTTATTTTATTGTAGGGTACACACCCTCGTACTCAGTTATCCGAAAGCCCAATGGCGCTATAAATGCAACTATGGCAGTTGCTTTATTGTAATCTTTATGTTTATCATAAAAACTATATGATTGTAATAGTTACATTTGCATTTAAATAGAAAGTCTTTTTCCAAAAAAAAAAAACTATGGCAGTTGCTAATAAATTACAATACTATTTATCAATGATCGAAATCAACCAGGATTGGGATCATATAATAAATTAAGAGGTGAATCAGACAAAATGATTAAATATACGTTACTGGGAAGGAGAAGAAAATATTACTTATATCAAAATTTGTGGAAACAACATATTTAGCGACTAGGAAAATTACGATGACAACAATAACATCATCTTTTAGTACATACTATGGTAACGACGGCGTGGAAAGCGACTGCAATTATAAAATTTATATTCTTTTCGTTTCAAAATATAAGATGTTGGAGAATTTTTTTTTGTTTTAAAGTATAAAATATTTTGATAACCCTAAATACTTTTTACTTTATTGAATATTATGCAACCAATTGTATTATGTAGTTTTTTTATAATTGATTAAATTATTTTTATTTTATATATTAAATGATATTTTTTGAATAAAAAATATTTTTTTAATCTCCGCGCTTTTAACTAACCAGTTTATATTTTGAAACACAGAGTAGAAGTTTTAGAAAGAACAACAAATTATTTTCTTTTTCTCTCTCTAAGATAAATTAAAAAAATACCACTTTTTCAAAATATTTGCAAAAATACCAATTTTTTAACAAAAAAATATTATATCATTTATGTTTGGGTAAATTATGTTGTATTAGGGTTTAGTTTTGAGAGTTTAAGGGGGTTTAGAGTCAAAACATTTTTTAGGGTTTATAATTTTAAGATTTAAGTTTTAAAAATTCATAATTAGTGGCATTTTTACAAATATACTTCTAAATAGCATTCTTGCAAATGTCCAAATGACATTTTTATAATTGTCCTTAAAGAGAAATTAATATAGGAGAGGAGCCAATGATTTTTTTACCTTTGATTAATGCAAAAAAAAAACTAATGATTATTTAACAATTATACCTTTTTCTCTGTGATTTTTTGTTTCGATTTGAAGCATTTTCTGTTGCATTTCATCTACCATCTTCTCGTTGTCTTTTAGGGATGTTACTATGGTATAAAACTCATAGATCTAAATTGGGAGATGTTAAGCCCGTTTAGATTTATTTATTAAAATATAATTAAATAGGGTTAATAGGCTAACCCATTTAAACCCATTTATTAAATGGATTTTGGAACAAATAAATGGGTAATCCATTTAAATTCATTTATCTAGTCTAATAATTAAATTACTTTTTATTATTAATAACTAAAAAAATTTAATCATTAATTCTTGGTAAAAAAATGTAACTATTTGATATACTAACTAAAAAAACTTTTTGGTTTTCCCTGGAGGTTGGTAATTTTTTTTGTTCTTGTGAAAAACTTCAAATACAAACATCTTGGTCTTCGCTTCGGCATCATTATGATGCTCTTTTGAAATGGAAGTTGTTAACAATAAAGAGACAAAACCACCATATTTTCCTAAGTAAGATGATATAATAATCTGTTGAGAAACATGACTGAGAAATTAGGAAGAGGATGCATGTTCTTGCCATTATATTAAAAGCTCAATTTCTCCCCGTTCTATGGGAGGGAAGTGAGCAGGTGATGGATTGCTGTTGGGTGTTCTTTCATTGATCCCTTATCACATTAACTTCTTCATGTGGTAAAAGTTGGAGCTGATAATTCTTAACAGTGTATGAGGTAACTGCACATACTTTATGTTTTCGTTATATGAAGTTGTGGGCTACCTGATGCCTAGTCTTTATATGTGTGATAGTTCATCAGTTACAGCTTTTGCTCACTGCTTTATTTTGGGCGTTGTGCAGACGAAAAAGTCGTTCTATTACTCCTAAGAGACGTTCTCCAACACCAAAACGTTACAAAAGACAAAAGAGTAAGAGCTCTTCTCCATCTCCTGCAAAAAGATCTCCTGATCCAGCCCTTGAGTCAGCTAAACATAGGAATGGAGAAAACCTAAAAAGAGAAGAGGAAGAGCGGAGAAGGTAAATCAATTCAAATTTTTTTAACTGGAATGGATGTTGTGCTCACTCAAGATAAGGTTTTGTGTTCTCAAATGTTATTCTAGTGTAATGTTGAAGTGCTTTATTACTAGTCTTAAAGGTGCTACAGGTTTCATGGCATTTTCTCACAGGCTTAGCTTAAGGAAGATAGGCTATAGTTCGACTTGTTCATATATGATCCTCTGGCACCAATCTTCTTGGATCGTCTTGGAGCTCGAAGAAAATGTTGAAAACTACGTCTTCTCGTACAAGAGAGAATCCAGATTCCGCCATGGATCCTTCATTCTCTCTCTCTCAACCTCGACCTCTGAATATTATTAATGGCGGCCCTTTCTTATACAATCTTCACTTCGCTTGGATTAAATTTAGAGGTAATTACTAGAACGACTATGATAAATGCCCTAATTATTAGAATGACCTTCACAAAATTTCAAAGTTGTAAGAAATGTGTATAAGAAATTAAAAACCAAATTTATACTTTGTAATTATAAAATTGCCATTCAGATTTGAAAAAAAAAAAAATTCTGATTATTACGAATATGCTATTCAAAAAAAAATCAGAAATTTGTTTGAATCAATTCAAACAAATTCCTGATTTTTTTTTTTTTTTGAATCCGGCGCCCGCAGAGGCTGCGGAAGCACAAGAGACGTGTTCGGCGGAAGTGTGCCACCGAATTTAGATAAAATCAGATTGAAAATCACTAGCAAAAAAAAAAATTGAAAACTTTTGTTTTTTGGTTAGAAAACAGATATATAATGTTAGATCTACTAGTTTTAAGCTAAATCCAATTGAAAACAAGTTAAAATACAGTAAAAACGAGCTAAAAACATGTTGGCCGCCATTATTAGGGTTTGACAGCTTCTGGTGAAGAAGATGAAATATTTTACCTTTTTTGAATAAGTCTACCACAACAGATAATTAAGTCTACCACCACAAATTAGTAAGTCTACCACAACACATCAATAAATCTACCACAGCAGATCAATAAGTCTACCACCACTAGATATTATAAGTTGACCATTACAGATCCATCGATTTTTCGGAAAACTCCAAGTGCCAAATGCCAAAATTATTTGTTCCATTGTAAATCAACCAAATATCGAGTTTAAGAAGTAAAGGTTGAGGTAAGAATTTGATATTCAAGAGAGGAGGTTCGTCGAAATGAAGAAAACAAGCTATGGCGGCGGCTACCCTAGTTCTTCACCGTTCAAGGTCTGCCTGAGGGCAAAACAGTGATTTCGCAACAAGTCTACACCTACCACAAACAAGTCTACTATGCCTAATCTAAACAAGTCTACCACAACTGATTAATAAGTCTACCACAACATATAAATAAGTCTACCACAACAGATAATTAAGTCTACCACCACATATTATTAAGTCTACCACCACAGATAAATAACTCTACCACAACAGATCAATAAGTCTAGCACCACTACTACCGATTAGTAAGTCTACCACCACTACAGATTATTAAATCTACCACTGCAGATCAATAAGTCTACCACTGCATATCTGCAGGAAATAAGTCTACCGCCACTACAGATTATAAGTTTACCACCACAGATTAGTAAGTCTACCACCACAGATTAATTAAGTCTACCACAACAGATAATTAAGTGTACCACAACAGTAAATTAAGTCTACCACCACAAGTTAATTAAGTCTACCACAACAGATTGTTAAGTCTACCACCACAACAGATAATTAAGTCTACCACCACAGATTAGTAAGTCTACCACAAGGGATAATTAAGTTTACCACCACAGATTAATAAGTCTACCACAAAGGAAACTTAAGTCTACCACCACTAAATATTATTAAGTCTACCACAACTGATCAATAAGTCTACCATCATGAATTATTAAGTCTACCACTACAGATTATTAAGTCTACCACCACAACAGATAATTAAGTCTACCACAATAGATAATTAAGTCTATCATAACAAATTATTAACTCTACCACAACAGATAATTAAGTCTACCACAACACTAAATTAAGTCTACCACCACAAGTTAATAAGTCTACCACAATAGATAATTAAGTCTACCACCACAACAGATAATTAAGTCTACCACCACAGATTAGTAACTCTACCACAAGAGATAATTAAGTCTACCACCACAGATTAATAAGTCTACCACAAAGGAAAATTAAGTCTACGACCACTAAATATTATTAAGTCTACCACAACTGATCAATAAGTCTACCATCACGAATTATTAAGTCTACCACTATAGATTATTAAGTCTACCACCACAACAGATAATTAAGTCTACCACAACAGATAATTAAGTCTACCACCACAGATTAATAAGTCTACAACAACAGATAATTATGTTTACCACTACAGTAAATTAAGTCTACCGCGTGAGCAGGAATGTCGCCTACTCTGCTACAACAGGCAAATGCAAAGTGTGACCAACTGGTCGGTCAATGAATAGTTTCGGCAACCAATTCTCCATGGGCGTGCAAAACATTCTATGTCAACAACCGTACCGAACAAGCAAGAGGAAAACTGAGATTAGTCATTGACTATAAACCCCTCAATCAGTATCTACAAGATATCAAGTTCCCACTGCTAAACAAAAGGGCACTCCTCCATCATCTGCAAGGAGCAACGATATTCTCCAAATTCGATCTCAAATCCGGATTTTGGCAACTTGGTGTTTATCCCGAAGAAAGATACAAAACGGCGTTTTGTCTACCAAATCGCCACCTCAAATGGAATATTTTACCATTCGGCCTCAAGACAGCTCTGTCCTTATTTCAACAGGCGATGTTACGAATATTCAAGCCTCTTCTCCATACGGCTTTAATATACATCGACGATATCCTTCTTTTCACTACAGACGAAAAGGAACACATTCAACTGCTGCAACAGTTCGAGACCATAGTTTGAGAATACGGAATTATGCTATCAGCTAGAAAGATGGTCATAGCCCAGCCCAACATCAATTTTCTGGGCATGCAGATCAAAGATGGTGAATTCATTCCTCAAGGGCATCTAGCTACAACACTCCTCGATTTTCCAGACGAAAATCTTACAAGGCGACAAATTCAGCAATTCCTTGGCGTAATCAATTACGTGAGTGATTTTATCCCGTAATTATCGCAGTTGACAAGACCACTATAGAAGATGCTGACAAAGCATCCACCACAATGGAAAAAGAGACAAACCGACGCTGTCAAAAGTCTAAAGTTAGAGGTCCAGAAGCTACCACCCCTAAAGATCCTGCTACGAGTGACAAATATTGGGGAGCCATTTATTTGAAGAAATAAATGGCAAACGTCAAATTTGTGGCTACGGTAGTGGACGCTTTAAAGATTCGGAGATCCACTATCACTCCACGTTCAAGGATATACTCGCAGTCAAAAAAGCAATTGAGGAGTTTGAGTTCCATCTGATTGGACACAAATTTTGCATCGAGATGGACATGTCATCCTTCCCGAAGATGTTACAATTCAAGCAAAAGATGGTCCCGCATCAACAGTTGCTACGATGGAGAGAATGGTTTTCGAAGTATGATTTTGAGTCCTTCTATTTAAAGGGCACGAAAAATACTCTTGCTGACATGCTCAGTAGAAACCTGGTAAAAGAAATAAAAATGATGGCAAGCTCTTCAACAAAGAGTTACTACGACTTCACCGCTGGTATGCCAGGAGACGCTAAACAGCTTATCGAAAGGAAGGCTCTCCACGAGCACCTTAAAGATAAGATGTTCTACTACCAGTCTATCATCGTGTCTAAGTACGGACCAGGCAATCATCATATCGCTCCAATGGGAATTCACCCGAAGTATCCATTTGCACATCTCTACCGAATCGAACAGTCACATATATACCAGAAGAAGTCCTCTGTTTCCTTTGGTACCTCTTTTCGGTCTACACCATAGGGATCGCCTTCGATATTTAATGGCTATACGGCTACATCAATGCCCAGCAAGGACAAAGAGAATGTTTCTCCACATTCCTAACATGGTTCGCACCTCTATCCGTTTGGAGCGGAAAGTTACGAAGATAAGCCAAAGCAATCAACCTTCCATTCAAGAAGCTGAAGGGTCAAGGAAGCCTCAATCCTTTCTTCAATCCTCACACAATCTTCTTCTTTCATCGACCTGTCCAGTTCAACTCTAAGTCCGGAAAAGTTCATGCGTTACGAACGCTCATCCATCACAAAGATTACTATCGAGGCGTTCGCCCAGATTTCAACGTCAATGACACCAAGCATTATGAAGACTTTTAGATACATGCATTTCGTCTCAATAATGCAAGGCAAACCTTTCCGGTACCCTTTATCCCAAACTGGACCTATTACTCAATAGACTATCAAATAAGTCTCGATGAAGACCTACAGTTCTACATGGCCAAGATGGAAAACATTCACATCGTCCCAGAAGTCTTGAAGCCGATCAGGCAAGAAGCACAGTCTCAGGAATCCCCGCAAGAATATTCCCAAAATGCACAACTCCCAGATGATTCGATGGACATGAGTATTGATGAAGTTAACAAGATGTTTGGCATCGACGTCAATGAAGGAGCACAGAAGCCTTATGAAGAGCCACCTTATGAAGAACCAGATATCGTCTACAAGTGCCCAGGTGATCATTATGGCTGTTGCGAAAAACATATCATCAAGTTCGAGATGGAACACTGAGTAAGATATATATTTTATATTTAGTATTTTGTGTATTTATACGTGTGTAATGCGATAATGTATTTGCAAAAAATAATAAATACATAAGCATGATGTAAGCGATGATGTAATCGTAGCTTATATAAGCATGATGTCATAGTGATGTCATTAGTGTGTATGTAAGTACGATGTCATGATGACGTCATTAGTGCTTAGTGAGGTAAGCGCTTATGTCAGCGCGCACCATCCTCACCCTATAAATATGTGTGTAATCTCTTGTGAAATATCATCTCATAATTTCCATAAAAGCCTCTCTCTAGTTTCTCTCTCTAAATGTCTGAGTAAATTCTCTTAGTTTTCTGGAGCCGATGAACTTCGGTTCATAAGTTTAGATTTATATCTTCTATCTCGGAAGTCGGCGATTCTGTTCTGTTAGACTCCAATGATCATAAGTGGTCTATCAATACGACGGACAATATAACTTTCGTGGGGAATTAATGGTGATGATAGTACAAAGAGTAGTTGAGTTCAGAAATGGCCAGGAAGAGCCGAGATTACTCCCAATACATGGAACTCATCATCGTTATCACCCTCGTCTGTCAATATGTCTTAGTCAATACGACACCCACTTATGAGAGTCTTAGTATAATGTTTGTCGATTCACACTAAATCAAGTAAAAAAAGGTGAAAAGAGGGAAAACGAACTCATGATATACTTTGGTTGGTAAGAACGGTAAATGTATTGTTGAGTGAAAAAATATTTACAATTATGGAAACAAATTTCTCATTTTTTTTACATCGCTTTATAGAAAAAAGCTGATGAGATGAAAAATAGAAAAGAATTCTAATTTTCATATGCAATCAATCACGTGTGTAAATGGGCCTTAATCCAATACAAGCAGCCCAACTAATAGTGTAACGGTAAGGAATCTGCGTTTGGGGCGGATTCTTCGGCGTCTGCGTTTGGAGCGGAATCATTGGCGTCTGCGTTTGGGGCAATGTCATCGGCGTCTGCGTTTGGGGCAGCTTCTTCGAAGTGTTCCGAAGCGTCTTCGAAGAGTTCTAGAGGGCTTGAACATCGACGACAAGAACCATATGCGTCTCCGGTTGATATGCGGTCGAAGCATTCTACGGGACTCGGTGCGACGGGATTCAGTGCGACGAGATTCGATGCGGTGGTGGAGGGATTTGATGCGGTGGTGGAGGGATTCGATACGGTTGTGGAGGGATTCGGTGCGGTGGGTGAAGCTAACTCGTCGAAGGCGAAAATCGATGCAGTGGTGGAGGGATTTAGTGCGGTGGATGAAACTAACCCGACGGGGGCTAGATGCTGTTCGACGACGACGACCGGAGTCCTAACTGCCTTGAAAAGAATTATGAAGAAGAAAGCTACGTGGATGATCCAAGCCAGAATGTGGAGTTCCGAGAGAAGAATGCCATAGAGGGATAAGAAAATTTCATCGGCGTCTGCGTTTGGGGCAATGTCATCGGCGTCTGCATTTGGGGCAGCTTCTTCGAAGTGTTCTGGAGCGTCTTCGAAGAATTCTAGAGGGCCTTGGACGTCGACGACAAAAACCATGTGCGTCTCCGGTTGATATGTGGTAGTTACGGTGATGGGAAAAGTTGGTTGTTCGACTGAAAATAAGTCGGAAGCGTTCGACGGGACTCGGTTCGATGGGAGATGGGAGTCGGTCTGACGGGACTCGGTGCGACAGGATTCGGTGCGACGAGATTCGATGCGGTGGTGGAGGGATTTAGTGCGGTGGGTGAAGCTAACTCGTACGGTATAATCGTCTCTGCCCACAAGTTGTGGCGATTATCGATTCTGAAAACCTCTTGAGTAAGTTTCGTGACATCGAATGGGTTCTATCGTTGAATCAAGATAGAGTTCTAAAAAACCACATTCCATTGATCACAGCTTAGTCAATCCAATCGAAAATCTTGAAGAACCCCATTCAAATCTGTAAAAAGACATTTCACACAATCAATTCAAATTAAAAGATTAAGAATCCCACTAAAAAAAGAAAAAAAAGACTAAATATTAATAATCATGTTCTACAAATTCAGTTAACCAAATTTAATTAGTTTTTAAAATAATTTTTTATTCAAGACCAAACCAAATCAAAGAAAATTCAACCGAAATAAAATTTAAAGCTTATTACAAATCTGTTTTTTTTGTTGGTATATTTAGCAAATCTTTGAAACCTCTACCTCTCTGCCAAATCACAAATGTGTTATTAGTTATCACCATCAACCAAATAGGCTTTTAACATAATAACTGGTCCATATATTTAATAAAGATTTTGAAGACTAGTCTCACAAAAAAACATGTTTATATGAAGGACCGACTAAGAATTTAATTGTACAAAGATTACACTAAGTATAAAGGCAAACACAAGTACAACAAGTTTGTTGACTTTGTTTTATTCCCTATATACTTTTCTTTTCTAATATTTCAATCGACTATTTTTGTTAAGAAAAATGATCTCTTGTAGTTTATCCCATATTTAGTTATTATTCGTCTACTTCATATTGCAACTAAAATGTTGAGCAGTTTCACTTTTTTCTTAACTTCTTTGTAGTTTTCTACGGATTCAAAGATTTGACTAAGATCATTCCATGCAAAGGATTTTTCGTTAATGAGACGCACTACCACATGCATGTGCTCTGACATTTTCCGCCTAGGCTCACAATAAAATCTATCAACAGTTTGATTTATAACGGTAACAAATCTATCAACAGTTTGATTTCTACGTTAATGTCATAGGTCACTCAACTAGGAAGTCAAAGTCACCATATATTAATTATACAATACGTTAGGCTCTAAGGAAGCTGGTTGATACCCCTCACTTCGCCGTAATGATCTTCGACACTTACTTCCCGACATTTTCACACGGTGAGGTGGAAAAAACGCTCAGCCCTCACGTAGTGGTTTCCTAGTAGATAGGTCTATGTTAGTTTCTAAGAAAATTTTGATTTCTTATTGAAATAAATTAGTTTTGCATTTCTAACTTTTGATAGTGGGTAATAAGGGTCTATGTAGAAGAAAACATAAATCGGTGTTTCCAATGTGCCAGAAATGGGATCTCATTGTTTGAAATTGGGTCTTCTAGGCTTTGTATCAAATATTTGTATGAAATTGTTTATTGCAAGTAAAGACTAATGCAAACGGAAAAAAAATAATGCAAACGGGAAAAATGACATTTCAAACGATCAAAAAAGCTCTAGTAACTTGATAAATGCTGTAAGTAGATAAGGACTATAAACGTTGTGTGACCATGGCTTAGCCTAATCTAATGGCTTGTACCACCACCGAGTCGTTACATGGTTTTGCATATTTGGGTCTTCGAAATGTGATTCTGATGTAGCTGTGCCGTGTCGGTTTAAGCGCACTCGGCTAAAAGAAGAAAAAGCTCTTCATCGGTTATGGCTCCCATTTCCATTGCCCTTTCCAGCACACTTAGCCCTCCATCGTCTTCTATCGATGGACGTGCTCCTCTGCGTTTACACAGACAATTCAAGAAATATGAGCACAACTGTTTGTTTCCTTACCCAAAGACTAATTCGAGAAATATGCAATAGGAAGCCAAGCTACCAAAGAAACAGAGCAACGGAATCTACGAGATATGGAACAAGGAGGTTTTAGTTTGAGCCAACTTTCGTTCGATCCAAAAAAGAAACTTTAAAACAAGAAAGAGAGAGTTTCTGAAATGTTAAACTGTACCTTCGCAGTAGGATTTTTGCAAATTTGTGGTTCCCTGATGATATGCAATGGTGTAACGGAGTCCTACCGTGATAATCTCTCATGTTTAAGTCAGCACCAAACTGCAACAACAGTTCAAGCAAGACAGAGTCACCAATGTGACAAGCCACATGGAGCAAGGAACATCCTTGAAGGCAGTTTCCTGATTCGTTGGAGTCTTTGATTCTCTGACACACAGTTGGGTCATGTCTTTTCTTTACTGCTTTCTCGGACGCATCAACATGGTGATACGCATCGATATCAGTTATGTCATCGAACTTGGTATTGATGATATTCACATCCCCAGCAGTTACTATCAGTCGATAGATTTCTCGTATGTTTCTGCTTCGAACAGCTTCCCATATTCTACTTGCAGCAGAAGGGTTTGATTTGCTTTCATCTTTGATGACTAATGCTTTCTCCAGGTACTGGCACAAGCATAAAACATCAATCAGGTTTAGTTTTTTCTTTACCTTTCACAAAGTACAATCTAAATCACAAACTAACATCCATCAATGTGAAGATAGATGTCACGACTCGGACACTAGAAAGTAAGGACTAATACATTACCTTCCCTAGAATGTATTTCTCCTTCACAGTAAATGAATCTTCTGGACATGGTTTTGAAATTGAAGCTCGTGATGATGTTGATTCATCTTCACTGCAAAAGATAACACTTTTATAAGAGCTCAACACTGTTTATCAAGATGTACCTTGTCAGCTACATGCATGATTTATGAAACAGGACACTATTGGTAGATACATTGTTCGATAATTGGTCTTTACTTAGAATGCAAAACAAACTATATATCCATAGAATCATACCAGTCAACATCATCAAGGTGAAGTAGCCCCTCCCATATTGAATTACAGTACAAATTGCCCAAATTTCGAAATAAGTCCAAGATCGTTGGCTCCCACACTTTCACATCTAATGTGATGGACCTCACCTGCAGTTTGAGGTACAAAATTTATGACATCAGCTTAGAGATCTAGCACTGAGGACCCTGAAAAAAAATCTCCAAAAGATATTACGACAGTGATGTTGACTTTTGCAAGAAATTTAAACCCTGGTGTAGAAAATTTTACCAAGAGAACTTCAGATTACCACATCGAGTTCTACAAGTTCTGGATAGTGATGAGATAGCATCTACTGTCTCGGTGGTATAAGTGAAACTAGCTCTAGACAACGAGAATTTCAAGGAAAGATGCTTGCTACAAAACTAGTTCATACTTCATACCTTGGATATATGAACACCGAGGTTCCTGTGAACACCAGAGCACTGAATGCACAACAAAACTCCAAGATTTAACGATGCCCAATCGGGATCAGGAGTGTTGCACTCTGCACATACATTATTCCCAGGAATTCCTCTGAGTATTGTGGAGACATCATCCCCGATATTTCGTCTTGCATCATTATGCCGACTTTGATCCAGGGAGACGACACCTTTAGCAGGAGCAGAACTAGTGTAGTCTTTATCCAAATATTGCACTGGTGACTGTAAAAACAATCTGTATTAGCCGGAAACTTCACTATTAATTCAGTTTGCAAATGAAAGAGAAGCCTGTGAGACTTCTTGTGTCAACCTGTTGGAGAAAATGAGAATTCAGAAGCGTCCCTATAGCTGTTGTGATTTTATTTACCCAGTCCATCCTATCGGCTCCATTTTCAGCCTGGTAAGGTAGAAGAATAAGGTCTGACTGCAGTACTTGGATAACGAGAAGAGTGAACTAGGATAAAGATAGTAAACTTGTGTCTGAATCGTACCAACTATCCTATAACTGTAACTGCTAAAACCAAATTAAAAAGCAGAAAAGGGAAATGACTTCCAATCTAGTCCCTATAGAGAGTAAAGTGGTACCTGAAGTGTGTAAGTTTTTTGAGGAGAAATAATTCTGAAACAGAGCCGAAGATCCATGTCTTCTGCATCTAGTTTTATCAATGAAGTGCGGAGATCGATAGTATTGTAGCCTAAGCTTCCTTCAGTGAGTGAAGCTGATCGATTGTGTCTTGCACGAAATCGACCAAAGACGCCACTATTATGGTCAGATGAACCACTATAGTGATGCTGAGATCCCTGAGAATAGGAATAGCAAAAAATAATCAAGAAACTATACATAAAAAGCAAGATATAGTGAGAAAAGACTTGCTTAAACTGTTAAACAGATTTTAAGATCCAGAATCTCTACATATAAACAAAAGCATGAGGAAGTGCCAGGTAAATCTACATGCAACTCATTTTCAGAAATTGTCATATTTGGCATGTAGAAGTATAGCCAGATTCGAAAGACCTAATGGACATATCTCATACGGAAAAAGAGGTCTGCACACGTACCATTGATTTATTGCCATTGTTTCTGTAATAGTACATGGAGCCATGACTATCAAGGACAAAAAACTTCCTTTTCCAATCAGTTCTCAAACTTGACGATCGTTTTAATAAATAACCCTGTTTAATTACCTGCATTGGTAAGACAAGAATAAGTTAAGCCTATTCTAAAAAATGGTGAGTAAAATGAATAAGTCTCTATATGCTGCATAATTGCATTGGCGCAGAAGCCATGACGCTAGGATTGATTTTGTAATGGCTTTATAACTTTCTTACCCAATCGATCAACACAAAAATACCACTTTTATGAGTAGAAAGCAAACACAAGAGAGCCACGAGAACCAAAAGATAAAAAAATGTGAATTGCATTCAATTCTTGCAAGAATGTAATAGGGAAACTCTTACTTCCTTGTCTGCTGTTAAACTTGTTTCCGTATTTTTATAAGGGACAGTACCAACAACACGATTTCCATTAACACCAGAGGGCTCTGCGTCAGCGGCAAGCTGTTGGCTGTCTAATTCAGACTGGGTCCTGAATTCTTGAATGCGTCTTGCTAGTCGATCTTGTTCAATCTTAGACTGTTCTTTTGATTGTTGAGCATATGTCAATATCTATAAGAAGAACAGTCACAAGTATCAGCGTTTCAAGACCTCAATTCTTCCCCTTTTGCAAATTAAAAATCGCCTCTAAGAACTCTAGAAGCTCACAGTTTGTTCTGCCCATCTAAAATATTGAACATAAAGTTGACCGTAAGCTTGTACCTGATGGATAAATGGTTCCATTTGACCCAACAAGTCATATCCCTGAAAAATCAAAGAGGTCAAAATTAAGGATCAGAACATGACACAGATGTCAAATTTAGTTGGTCTTACATGGTAAGGATTCAAAATGTAAAATTAGAGACCCTACAAGTTTGAAATATCTCAGATGTGCATCCATGATTGCACTTATAGATTCCAAAAACTCATACTTCTTTTTAGCTTCAATAGTCATCAATGAATTGACCTGCATTCTTCAACCAGAGCAAAAATTTACTTTGAAGTACAAAAAATTGAAAGTAAACAGCAATGACTTGTGTTAGTAGAGTCAGCGTACTAGATTGAAACGGCTCTTCTCAAATGTTGACTTTGAGTTCTCCAGATCCTGTCATTCAAGCATAAGTAAGTTACCATGCCAGGAATAAAAACACAGAAGATGCCAAATAATATCAAGGAAGAAGAGCATCAACTTCCTGGCGTGTCAAATTAAAGAATTGCTTCACTTAGCTACTCAACTCTGGCCTTTGCCTAAAATAAGCATTATCCAGATTAAAAGCATCTCTTTATAGGCTTTCATTACCTTCAGAGCTTTAAAACTAAATTCATACACCGAACATTAGCCATTCTTCTTGATTTAACCGGTGGTAGAAATGCTTATTAACATGAGAGAAATACAAGTGCGCAGTGTAGGAATGTGTGTAGGCTCATACGCACTTATGGGCACATTTGTCAGGTTTTCCTAGCCAAGAATAGAAGGGAAAAGGAAAAGATATACATAACAAACAAATGCTCTACCTCTTCCAACTCTGCAACAATGTCTCCTCTTGTATTCTTCTTTAAAGACACAAACTTTTCGCGTGACTACAAGTAAATAAGAAAACTCATTACACCACTTCAGATCAAAATAGAGTTCATCTAGCTCAGGACATATTACAGCAATCCGTAACATGAAAAAGCAAGTTCCTGTGGTGACGACACCAACCTATAAAACATATCTTTATTAGGCGAAGAAAACGAGTGTACAACTGCATGCACTATAGACTCTATAACCAAGTACCTGATCATACGAATGAGCAGCTTTATCAAATCGATGGCGAGACTCCTGCAAAGATAGCAACAGCATAGTGGCTGATTGAAAAATGACAACTTAATTTTTCGATCATACATGTCTAATTGCAGTGCAGGACATAAGAAACATTTTTCTATTGAATGTGGTCAGTTTCAACAGAACAGACATTATTGTGGAAATCAGAATTGGCAAGATGGCAGAGCTTTCATGAGACAAATCATTAACTACATCTGATGAGGTATGATGTCCCGTAAGGTTCTTTTGTTAATAAAGCATGCTATGCTAAGAGAGAAAGAACTATTACTCCTACAAGATACTGTTGAATATATTGCCTAAGTGACAGTGAAAGCCGTATCCTTTTAAATTGCATAACCAAATGACTGTCTAAATTTCACACAACAGTAAAGAGTAAAGAATTTCGACAGTCTGGTGTGCAAAAAACCAAAAAACATAAACCTCCAGTTTATTGATCAAGGTCGAATCTATAAAATTTGAGACACTCAGTACATTGGGAAAGAAATATATTGATCAAACTTAACAGAGAGAACAAATACCTTAGCTTCTTGTAGATCAACATTAATAAAGTTCATCAATCGCTCAAGTAACACATGCTCCACCTAGAAAATTTTCCCATAATATACCACAACTGTTATAAAAGTGAAACATTGTTGAATGCATCTGCACTAAAATAAACTGCATATTTGGCAATTTAATCTCAAACTCTCTCATTTTTCCATCGCTCCTTTTTCCACAGAATTGATTAGTAACTCAAATCGGCATTTCCAGAAAATAATCAAGACAGGAGACTCTGAATCAATAAAGACCACTATACTAACCAGATCTTCGTTTAAATTACCAAACAAAAATATGTTCTCAATGATGATAGGCATCTTTTAGTCTTTACTGGCATAAATTATTGTTCACAAGATACTATGAACATACCTGTGAGCAAAGAAACTCCTTATAAGAGGCAAGCTCTCGAAGCGTATTTATGAATTTGGAGATAACGGGGCCTGGTGTCACTCGCAAGAACAACAATAAAAAAAGTCAGAAATAAGACATTTGAGAGTCCCCCTGTCTGTCATATAATCTCTTCAAATTGAACGTGCAATAACCAAATTCATGAGCTTAGGACTTAGGAGAACAAATGTAGGTTATCCCAAATGTAAGATTTTATTAAAGATATGACAAGGAGAACAAACATAAACTGAAATGATGTCTTAAGCTACAAAAAGATATATCATAAGCCAAGAGAAAGTGGCTTCAGTAGTAAACCATATCACTCTACTTCAACTTCTTAGCAATCAATAATAAGGAACATGCTACAGTTTACAATTTCTACAAAACCACTTTAAGGTAACCAAATGCTAGAAGTGGCCCTTATTGATTCTAGAAATCTTACACTAACATAACGAGGTGAATATTTTCCTATTTGTTTCCCTCTACCACTGCTTCTTCCATGTCTAATCAAGATGTTCAATAAGATAAACACAGTAAGATTGGCTCAACTTCACTTGTAAAATTTTACAACATATTGAATAGTTAAGTCCCACATACTTAACAACCACCAACCAGAAAATATCTGCATAAATCAGTCTATTCTTACTAGTGAAATAAAGGAATGAAGTGGTAATTCATAGAAGATAAACTCATAAATCAACACGTTAGCGAAGCCAGATAGTTGGATGTATATCAACAACCTCCAATTGAAAGACTGATAGGATCATCATGCCCTGCCCCGAATTCTTCCAGACAATCTGCAAAGGCAATTTCTCCTTTGGTTGCTTCTCCCAAAGTTCCCCTATAAAAGAAAAGCAATGCAGTTCTTTTCAGACACAGAATAACTGAGGGAACGGTGATATGCAGAAATTCGAATATAAGATTTACACGAAAATAGAAAAACAATCAAAATAAGCTTTTAATGGCCAAACATTTACAAATCAAGTAAAAGAAGAGACGAAATGGAAACAATACTCCAACTTCCACTATCAGAAAATATGCCACAAATGGTATTCTTATAGAATACAGCAAGATCAAGACAGTAGAAGAAAAAGGGTAAGATTAGACATACATAAACTTCTTAACACCTTTGTATAGCTTCTGACAACGACCTTTAAGCTCTTCAGCTGTCCCTTCCAAGGAACAAACCTATACCCAATCGACCAAAACACAGATCAAAAGGATTAAGTTCCACAATTGTCACAACAAAACTCTGGAATTAATCCAAAAAATCAAATTTTTACCTGTTTCTGAAACATTGGGGAATCCTCCAGATTGATAAAGGTCGCCATTGATGAAAAAAAACGAAAACGCTTTCAGACCAAAAGGTGAAGAAAAACCGAATTATGGCTTTCGTGTTCGGTTCGAAATGGATCTGGCGAGATCCAGAGGCGTTTTCAGTTGGTGTCTGAAAATGATGTTGATTGCTTCCGAAATCCACAGAATGTTTTGAAATATACCCTTTGTACTATCTTTATTATAAAAACGTACCTTTTTTTTATTTTAACAGAGAGTTTTTATTTATTTTTGGGTCAAATAACAGATTTCATGAGGATGATCAAGGTACTAAGCTTGTTCTATGGCAAACTCAAGAATGAAGATGCATATTTCTGATTTTTCCAATTTATTTTGATTGGTAGTACGTACCAAAATATATTCACACGGTAAAAAACAAAAAACTCAAGTTTGCGAAGAAAACATGATAGAGTTAACGCTCAAATTTTGTTTTATTTCATTTCAATAAGCCATCTTTATTCATAGTAAATCATGGATTAGGATAACCTAATTCATCATCATAATCATCATATAAAAAGTGACATGGAGTAGCAATAGGTTTGATATACAACTTATTATTTGGAGTATCAAACCCTATATTGTGGCCTTGAAACATCGGCATCCCGATGAGGTTTTCGTTTCTCGGTGATTCATCCATGTATAGACAAAAGAGCACATCATCGACTTGGATAAACAGCTTCATTGTAGTCATCTTCCATGTTACCTTACCAAATTTGAATTCAACTCCTATATCCACTTTTGTGGGTATCGTCCCGTCGTAACAGAGAAGATTGTCCATCTCATATGATTCATACCCCGCATCACTCATTTTCTTCGTGATTTTCTCGACGACAACATCGTATATTTCAGTGACCAAACTAATCGTAGCAGTTCCCGTGTCCAATATTGAATTGTATTTGGACAAAACGTTTTCTATACCTAGACTTCCTCCATTGATGACTATTGAAGTCATATTGATTTTATACGTCATCTGCTTTGTATCTAATGACACTTTCATTCCCACAAACACTGCATCAGTTCCTAAGGCAAGAATATACTTTTGGTCGCCAATATTGTTAAAATTTTCAATGCATATAGAGAATTTTCCCCCAAATGAATTGAGTATAGAAATTTCACCCAACTTTAATCCTAGACTACCTGTCCCAGCTTGCGGCCCACCAACAGTTTCCCCAAAGCCGAACAACACATTCTTTAGACTGTCTAATTCATTATTTCCGAAAGTAAACGTTTCGGTACCAAAAGTACCTATATACGCTGCATTGTCCGCGAGGCTTTTGTTGTAGTCGCATTGTCCCCATATCTTACTGCGAGTCACTGACTTGCTTATAGGTAATCCGTGACAACTTTTGTAACTAAAAGACGATGATTTTGATGGATCATAACCGGAGTCGGGGTTGTGGAGCACCCATGTTAAATCTAAACCGGTATCGATGTGTAATCGTTGTTCCAATGGGGGATATCCAACTGACACAAGTGCATAAGCTGCAGGTGGATCTTTTTGGAGAGCAATGTGGATTATCTTTCTCTCATTTTCTCCTAAGCTTAATGTTTCCCTTGGAATAGGCCTCCTAGACATGATACTAGGCCAACGAAAGACGGAAAGAAAAAAGAACAAGAAAAAACAATTTTGGTTGAAAGTTATCATTTTGAGAGATGGAATGTAATGCGGTTTATATATTAAGGAAGGGATATGATGATATGTTTTGGAAGGATATGAAGTTATGTATATATATGGTTTATGATCTTATTAACAACAAAAACTGGGAGTCTTTAAACAATAATATATTGAAAGTTTTGGTGATAATTTAGTTTAAATCTGATCACTTTGATTATCGTGTTCCACCTACATTTAATGATTCTTGTTCAAAAATATAGAATGATTTTTTTTTTATAAACTTGGAATGCAAAAGTGATGCACTTGGAGGATATCATCCTTTTGGGACATTCAACCAAACTATTTTTAACTAATGCCTTCACCTCAAAACGTATTCCGTCTAAAGAAACAGAGGCAGCTACCAAAATTCCAACAGATACGAAACCCCAAATTAAAACCCACTAAATAATAAAACGTAGAAGAAAATGAAAACACCTAAAAACCGAAAAAAAAAAAAAAATGAAAACACCTATGAGCCAAAAACAGAAGAAAAGAACTTCATAAATCTTGTTTGTTATGAATCTCGTGTAACTTCTTACGTTTGAAGTAGAGACGGCATTTCGATCTCCAAGTACCTACAAAATAAAAAGAACATGAACTGATTGTAAAATTACGCTTATATAAGACGAATCAGAGGTTATATATATAGCAAAGCAATAATCTTACTCTGATAACCGGGCGTAATTACTGCAAGTTTTACCAGTTGATCACATTTGTATTTCAATCCTTGTTTGATCAAAGTTACATATTTCGGCGGCCAGTGATATTCAATATTAGCTTGTGCTTGACTAACAAAAATCTGAAATGAACAAGAGCTTTTCGCAAGGTCAGCTTCTTTTAACCACGGAGGAATCAAACCGCCCTCGCTACAATTTGGTACTATATTTAACTGGTCATTATGAACAATTTGTGGCGGTAAGTCCACAAAGGTCACGCTATTCAAGCAGCATGTGTCGTCACCTGTCGAAACATAGCCATGTTGTGTACCTTTAGCACCCACAGTGCTTAATAGAATTTCGTCTTCGTACCATGTCCACATTAATTCCCATGTCCCTTCAATGTTTTGTTTCTCCAAGTAGTTGAAGATTATTGTTACATTAGCCATGTAACTATCATGAGTTTTATTCCACATGTCCAACTTTATCGTCACAATCCCGTATGGATCCACTGAGATGAAACCACAAGCAAACATGTAAAATTTATGCATGCGATTTAAGCTATAATTAACAAAATTACAATTACCTCTAGAAGGAGGTTTAGGCCGGTTTTTTCTCATAGATTCAGGGATTTTAAAAAGATTGAGGTTAAATCCCCTCCTCAGGCTTAAGTAATCCTCGGAATCATCGAAAACCTCGAAATCAACACCACTCTCCCATTGCTGAATCGTAGTCTCATTCCAATAAGAATATTTTTTTCCCAAGGAGCAAACCAGTGAAGCCTCTACCAAAAGCAAGATAAAGAGCAGTTTCACTCTTGAATTTTCACTTCTCATCATTGTTAAACCCTAGATGATACTCTTAAGCTCGACCACGTATAAACAACTTTTTATTTTTTCTTCAATTTCTAAAAAAATACAAGAGGAAGTTCTCATATTTTTCTTCTTATACGCTTTGTATTAGGTTTATTTTGACTTCCTTTTCCTAATAAGATTGAGACAAATTATTCGGGATAAGATTAAAATTACAGTTTTTTTAAGATATGCATGTACAGTAATTTTGATATCTATTATTTCACTTACAACTCCAAACTTTAAAAAAAAAATAACGCAAAGTGATCATGCCATACCGGCTCACATAAACCGTCTTCCATATGGTCACACCTAAACCAAAATCACGTCTCGAAAATTGTGGTTTTCTCTAAACAACTCTTTTCGTGTGAAATGATTTCCAAAGCTTTTTGCTTCCTGATGCGAATCTTCTCCATCATTTTTCTCATAGACTTAATCTCATTCTCTGCCTTCTTTATCTTTCTCTCCTTTGACTCTTTCTTCTTTCTTCTTCCTAAAACCATCTTCCTCTTTTCTTCATCTCTTGCCTCCATAGCCTACAAAAAAAATAGAGATGGCCAAATCAGAACTAGTATTTTTCTAAACCGGATTAATTATCGGTTCTAGCTAGGTTCATCCTAATAAAAAAAATGAAATCAAAGATGGAATTAAGAAAACCGGTTATACTTGAATCTGCATTCGTAAATCCTTGGTAGAAGGTAATGCATTCCATAGAGAGGCTTTAGAAGGAGCATTAACACTTGGTCTCTCTCCCATTCAAGTTCTTTTTAGCGTTCTCTTGTTTGTTTCTCCATCGCTTGTGCTTGTGATATAATTGTATTGTGGCCATTTTATCGAATAATATATAATTTCCACATCTGTCACACATCATCAACAAAAATGTCCGAGTTAAAAGAAAAGTAAATATAAATGGGTACAAATTGGTGTTCAAAAATAAAACCGATTTAATACAAATGAAACCGCAAAACAAAAAGAAATCCAACAGAGTACTCCTATGTTGACCATATGATTTTATTTAGCGGTTATTCGACTTCGCTTTCTGGACTAAAGACGATAGGTGATAAAAACATAAACCATATTATATACATTGGGTTCTATTTAAGTTAAGACCATAGCTCTAATAGAAAACCAAACGGAAAATAAGGTCATAGTCTTACAGAAACGTATGCAATTTACACTTAACTTGTTCAACTTGCTTAAGAGAAAATCCAGAGTCGATATCGATATTTGGATTCAGCAACTTGAGAAGACGTCTCTCACCATTCATGCTATGTGCCTCGTGTAACATCCGATGGTTTAGATTCTGTAAGATAATTATCGAAACAAAAAGATCAGATATTGTTTGTTGAACATTTTTTGGAAGAAAAAGGGAAATTAAGAATTAGGGTTTCTAACATGGATGTTAATCTCTCGTTCCCCAGAAGAGAATGATACAACAGATTTCTTGTCACGATACGCATTGTTAGCGAATGTTAACTTGTCTAGCACCATCTTCTTAGGACAATCTGATTGGAAATTCTCGTAATCCTCGCCGGACCATCTATAACGCAAGTTGTACTCTAATCTTGAGATGGCTTTTTCATCAACGACCTGTTCTCAAGAGTAATATTCATAAGTTGAACCAACTTAGTTAATGTGATCCACAATATATAAATATATATCGAGAGAAAATGAGTTTGTCAACAAACATGTGCTTACCTTTTTCTCTGTGATTTTTCTTTCGATTTGTAGCATTTGTTGTGTCCCTCATGTCCATTGTTTTTCTTTCTTCCACTCTTTACGACCTCCATAGCCTCGGGAAAAAAATAAGTTGGGTCTTGTAAGAAAAAATAGACTAAAAGTTTATAATTAATAAGGGTTTTACAAAATGGAAGAAAGTTCTCTGAGCTATAAAATACAGAGGGTTGAGACTTTAATATAAGCTTCCTAAGATCATGTTTATCGGTGGTACTTATACAGTATTATTGAATAAAAATGATTTAAAAATAGAAAAAGAAAGAGATCTGTGCGTGAGACATATCAACACAGCGAGACGCAAGAGACGGTGTCATGGGGCCACGTGGCAAGTTATGATTGGGCCATTGAGATTTTTTTTCCTAAATAGTAAATATCATTAATGAAAATGAAAATTTATGATAGGCTGGTATTCAGGTCGGATCTAGGTCGGATCCCATCGGATACATATTTTGTCAGATATAGAAATTTTATACCCATACAGGTACTTGTAAGGTTTCGGGTTGGGTACAGGTTCGAGTTTTTCAGATACAGATTCAGTCGGGTCATAATTAATTGTACCTAAAAAGTTCGGGTACAGGTACATACCAATTAATTGTACTAAAAAAATTTGCGATTTTATGTTTTAGTTTGTTTTTACGGATTCTAATATACGTTTAAAATTTTATGAAATATAATAAATTAGTGTTTTTATAAAATTTTGTATATTTATATATAGTAATATAATTTTCTTTCATTTTAATTTTCATAAAAATAAATTTTATTTTTTCATTAGAACCCCAATGAATATCACTATTGGACATACCAAAATCACCAAAATTTAATTGAGTCTCAAAGATTAAATTACTAATAAATAAAAGTAATCATTAATTTAATGATACTCCACGGGGTTGACTAATAAAATAAACATGCTCTAACTCTGATCTCTAGACAAATAAATTATATTTTGGAACTTGGTTTGCACACCAAGGAAGTTGACCATTTTGCTTGCCACCTTTTTCTTTTCTTAGTTTAATACAACCACACTTCTTTTGGTCTCTCTAAACAAATCGTTTTAACCACTGATTAATGACGTTTATAGATATTGTTAATCGGCTGTTTTCTGAATGGCTTTAAAGGTTTTACCGAATCACTTAATTTAAGTTCGGTTTTTTCTGTTACGGTATTACGTATCTCTAGCTAGAATATGTGATTATGTAGATCAAACCATCTACAAACTACAAAGATTTCTTCTTGCCATGATATTGGAGACTTGGAGTAGATTATATATATTCGAATAAATAAACAGTCACACAAGTATATACTATTAATATAAACGAGTTTGTTACATTTTAACATGATAAATGAATAAAGTCTAAATTCCATACAAATATGGAGTAAGCTTCATGAGAGGCTCGAGTGTGCTCACATGAAACTTCCTCGCAAAAAGAAAACACACATTCGTCACCTCACCCTCGTAGCTACAATTCGACCCAAACCGGATCCGATCCAGAAACCCGACCCGGATATCCTTCCTCACAAACCTCGCTGGATGGGACCCACCCCTCGACCAATCCACCCATGTCACGGTCCGGTTCGAATTCATCTCCGGACATATCTTGTTAACCAACGTCGGAAGATAATGCTCGTCGATATAACACGGCGGCCGGCAGTGAGCTTCAAAGACGTCGTAGTACCGACGGTCGGAGATGATCTCGGCGGCGATTCTCCGTGAAATCTCGAACCACTGGTTGCCTTTGCGCCAATCGGAGAGCGACACGAGTGGGAGCATTTTAGGGCTGTAACGGCCTCGGCCCATGGGCCTTGGGTCGTCAAATGAGCCGAGGAAAGAGCGCGTGGAGCGCGTGAGGTATGTGTACACTGTTGTGAAGTTGAAGAGAGGGATGCAAGTCTCGGAGAGGAGGACGAAGCGAGCGTTGGAAGGTTCTAGAAGTGCGTGAGATAGAAGACGCTTCTCTGCATCCATCATCGACGATTTTCCCCATTCCACGGCCTGCAAATTTTCACCAAATTCAAATGTGATGTATGTATAATGTATAGAAATAGAAGCAAGATTGTAACAAAATTAATTTGTTTGTATGATACACGTATAATGTATGTGGAAAAGATATGATATCTACGTTGTTGCGATATAATATCAATGTGTTTTAAGATGTTTTTGTGGGAATGAAATAGAGTTTAAGAAAAAGGCAAAAGATTTGGATTGAAGACGACACTATACGAGACCGAACATAAAATGGACTAACTAACTTTTATACATCGGAAGATCCGAAGATATCGCTCATGAACATACAACTCGGTTTTTAAAGAATAGGTTAATGTGTTAACCCAACAAAGAAAACCCTATTAATGATGTGTATATATATATTTTACTCATACCTTGCTTGGTATACGTTTCTTGTAAAACACTGAAGATTCCGGCGGCTCCTCAGTGAACTCCGGCGAGGTATGAACATAAATGGAATAAAACCCTCCATTCCCTTTGAAGAACATTTCCCAAAGAGGAGACAACGGCAAATTCCACCTCGTCAGAAACATGAACGCAACCTTTGGATGAGTCTCATTCATCATCGTGTCACGTGGCGCACTCACTGCTCGCCACATCACCTCTTCCTCCGCCACGTCACTGCTACGGAAGCTGCTAGGAGGAGGAGGAGGAGGAGGGTGAGGGGGAGAATGAGAAGTGAGAGGATTTGAGGAGAGATCGTCGACTAGGAAGAGTGATGTTTTGAGGCGTTGGTTAAGGTAAAGACCGAGGAGGATGACCAGAGAAGCGACGGAGGTGAAGAAAACGACGGTGCCGAGGATGTGAATGTATCGGAGAGTGACCGGTTCTTTCTTCATGCGCAAGTTCAGTTCTTTGACAAAGGCTGTGATCCTTTGCTTCTTCATTCTTTTTTTTTGTATAAATTAATTATACTCTTAGTTATTTTGGCCGCAAGATAAGCCTATAAAGGGATCGGAAGTTCTACAATTATTATGAGTTAAATCGATTATAGATGTTCAAAACCTATGCAAAGATCATGTATGATGGACGTGCATGGCGTGAGGAATTAAATGTGCATGAGAACTGTGGGTTTAATGAAACACTGAAACGTGATTTAGTCAAGTGAAAAAGAAGAGAAGAAGAGCATGAATTTTGCGGCAATGTTAAACTATTGTTATGTTAAACAAAAGTGAAATAGAAGATTGAGAAAAGAAGCCATGCGTTATATCTTTTTACCTCATAAGTATTTTCCTTGCGTCTAGACATGCACACCAAGCGCCATGATCGTAGAAATTAATGTGAAACTCTCAACTTACACCATCATTATCCATGAGATTTGGTGGGTATCATTAGATATAAAATTATTAAAACACATATTCTCTTTTCATTTTACTCAACTTTATACATTATCTTTCATCTTTTTATTCAATTTTTATTAATTTTATATTTAAACACACTCCAACTAAAGTTTAAACTCTCTCCGAAAGTATCAACCCATTGATACAAAGACACTCTCTCTCCAAAAGTATCAACTCATCTCCTCTTTTTACTCAACTTTTATTAATTTTATATTTCAACACACTCCATTATTTCAACCAAAAACACTCTCATTCTTCCTTTTACTCAAAATTTAATAATTTTATATCTAATGATACCCACCAAATCTCATGGATAATTTTAAATTTAAATAAATATTCTGTCTGGTTTTTACTATTCTATCGAAATACGGCAATAACCTCGCAACACAGATGATTTTGTATTAGTAGTTTTACAAAATACAAATCTGGTTCGTACCAAAAATTATGTAAACTTTTCACGCAGCAAAAATGATGCACATATATATATATTTTTTTTGTGGATAAATGTATAAGAGAAATGAATATTTACAACTACCAAGCATTAAAACATGAAAATTTGATACACAGTTTTGAATTTGACTTTTGAATAACAAATAGAAATCGGATAATGAATCAGATTCTCTATATATTAATAGAAGAGACATTAAAAAAAATTCTAGGTGTCAAACAATGAGTAAATTAAAGAACATATAAACAATCGATTTAAAAAAAAAATAATGTATACATTAAAAAAAGATCAACACTACTAGTAAAAGCATAAATCGTAGCAATATATACAGTTTCCGTATCCAAAATCTCTGTATAATACCCCATCGTATCAATATAGATCCACCAACTTATTACATGTGCATATTTATATTATTATCTTCCTAACGAATATTCATGCAATATAATAATATAATTACACTGTAATTAATTACATTAAATATCAAGTTAAACTGTCATATATATATATAAGTTTATTTTATTATATATATATATATTATTTTATTTTATTACAACCACACTCAATACTTGCATGCACATTCCTATGGCTATATTTTAAAATATTTTATTTTATTTTGAATAACCATAAGTCCACCATTTTATAAGTTTAAGCTCAATTAAACTTAATATTTTATCCGTGTCAACGGGGATTATAATATTAAACAAAAAAATCATGAATTTTTATAATATACAAATTTTTTTTATTTGTATTGGTATATCTCCAATAAAAATAAATATGTTTTTATCTTACAAATATTAATTTACATAAAACTGAGATTAAATGTAAGCGTTTTTGAAAAAAATCGAATACATTTGAGATTATCGATTCAAATTTATTTGTGTTCACCAAAACTAAAAGAAAATATAAACGTACAACTTCACAAATCAAACATTAATGATTGAATTTCGAAAAATTATTATTTTCACTTTTTATTATTTCATTAGTTTTTATTTGAAAATTTTTTTACATACTAGCGCAATATTGTTTTTGGTTTTGGTAAAATCAAATAAGTTTGAAAGAACCGATAATATCAAATGTATTTGATTTACATAAAAAATGCTTATATTTAATCTACATATTATGTAAATTAAATTTTATAAAATAAAATATATTTATTTGTATGAGAGATATATTATTTAATTTTTAGTATTTCTAATTTTTTTGTATATTATAGAAAAATCATGAATTTTTCTATTAGAATATTTTCATTTCGCGATTGAAGCGAGTCAAAAAATCTAGTTCAAAGGATAATTGGCAGGACTCAACACAGTTTACAAAGGTTAAAAGCCCTTTTACGTATTCAAGCCCAAAAGGCTTTTCATGTTCTGAACAAAATTAAAGCTCTCTTTTGCTTCGTCTAAAAAATTAGCTGTATCCGAATCTCCTGCGTAATTTTACCAATCTTCTTCTTCCTCTCTCTCACCTTGTTGTTGACTCTTGAAGCGATCCAGCATCATCAACAACGCGATTTTTCTGGGTAAGTCTGGCGATTTCATCTGATTTTCCTGGGAACTTTTTATGCTTTTTTCCTGCGAGATTTCTTCCTCTTAGGGTTTTGTTACGCATAGATGATGAATGAGATCCTTCAAATATTGGGGGAGATTGTGTGTCTGCAATCTGAAATTGCTGCTGCTAGGTTTCTGTTTGTTATGAAGCTCGATGATATGCTCTTTTAATTACTAACTTGAGTTGTTGAATCTGATTTTTTTGCAGAACAATCCGCTACTTTCCCTGAAATTTCAGATATTTCACTTGAGCTTGTTATAAAGCAAGATACTTTTACGGCATTTAGAGATGCCTCGGGACTTGTCAAGGTCGAGGTCACCGTCTCCATCACCTTCACGCCGCAGAAAGTATTCGAGGTCTCCTTTAAGGCATAGGCATAGCAGGAGGAGCAGAAGAGACAGGAGCCGTTCTCCATACTCATCTTATTCGTATAGCAGGTGATACCCGTAAATAATTCTGCGCTATTTCGTTTCCCTTAGCTAATTGGTTTTATCCTCTATGTAATGTAAGAAACTAAGAAAGATTAGTGGAATATTTTTATGTATCTTGCTGGCTACTTACTTGTCAACTGCATTATTTAGCTAAATTTTAGAGAGTAAGCTCTACGCATCTCATCTTTCTCAACTGCTCCTACTTATTTGTATTCCTTCTCCAAAAGAGAGTGTTCTATCTCGAAGCTAAAGGCTCTATCGTATTAGTTTTTTTTTAGTGATGGTCTTTTCCGAAACATATCTTAGTTTACTAAATTGTTGTAAGCAGTGTGTAAAGTTTTGGCTGGAATGCATTTATTTTATTACCTGAGCTTTGCGATTTAGGGAAAGGCAGCCTGCATATTCAGTAAAGGCAGATTATACATTAAAATCATTTGACGTCTTGTTGATGGTTGTCTTTGCGTGTTTCTGAGCAATCATTATGATGCTCTTTTGAAATGGAAATTGTTAACAATAAAGAGACAAAACCACCATATTTTCCTAAGTAAGATGATATAATAATCTGTTGAAAAACATGACTGAGAAATTAGGAAGAGGATGCATGTTCTTGCCATTATATAAAAAGCTCAATTTCTCCCCGTTCTATGGGAGGGAAGTGAGCAGGTGATGGATTGCTGTTGGGTGTTCTTTCATTGATCCCTTATCACATTAGCTTCTTCATGTGGTAAAAGTTGGAGCTGATATTTCTTAACAGTGTATGAGGTAACTGCACATACTTTATGTTTTCGTTATATGAAGTTGTGGGCCACCTGATGCCTAGTCTTTATATGTGTGATAGTTCATCAGTTACAGCTTTTGCTCACTGCTTTATTTTGGGCGTTGTGCAGACGAAAAAGTCGTTCTATTTCTCCTAGGCGCCATCGGAGTCGATCTGTTACTCCTAAGAGACGTTCTCCAACACCAAAACGTTACAAAAGACAAAAGAGTAAGAGCTCTTCTCCATCTCCTGCAAAAAGATCTCCTGCCCCAGCCCTTGAGTCAGCTAAACATAGGAATGAAGAAAAATTAAAAAGAGAAGAGGAAGAGCGGAGAAGGTAAATCAATTCAAATTTTTTAACTGGAATGGATGTTGTGCTCAAGATAAGGTTTTGTGTTCTCAAATGTTATTCTAGTGTAATGTTGAAGTGCTTTATTACTAGTCTTAAAGGTGCTACAGGTTTCATGGCATTTTCTCACAGGCTTCACTTAAGGAAGATAGGCTATAATTCGACTTGTTCATATTTGATCCTCTGGCACAAATGTTTGTATTATCTCGATATCATGTGTTCTGAGAGTCATTTACATGGATCGTGATTGAGTTAGAGATATATTTGTTAAAAGCACAAGAATCGCTTAGTGAATGTTTGTTTGTGCCTATGGTGATGTAAAAATAAGCTTCACAAAATTTACCCTTGGTGTTGAGAGAAGGGAAAAGGGAAACAATCTCAACAATTTTTCCAGACTTGGAATAAAATTTTGGTTCTTTTTCTGTTCAAGATTGAAGACATCCAGATATGAGAAAGTCCAGGTGATATTTAAGGTTCTAATCTGCTGTGGCTGTCCTCTAACTATTAACTATATTTGTTACCAGGCGACAGCGGGAAGCAGAACTGAAGCTAATAGAGGAAGAAACTATGAAACGGGTTGAAGAAGCTATTCTAAAAAAGGTTGAAGAAAGCTTACAGTCCGAGAAAATCAAAATGGAAATTCTAAAGCTGTTGGAGGAAGGGCGAAAGAGACTTAATGAAGAAGTCGCTGCTCAACTTGAGAAGGAGAAGGAGGCTTCTATTATCGACTCGAAAGAAAAAGAGGTAATGATCCCAGAAATGAATATTGCCCTTCTCAATTCTAAAATTATTATTTGTCTAAAAGCTTTCAGATGTTGATGGACTTCATAAAATGGTCTTATCTTACTGAATTTCACAATAGATAATCTACTCTTCGTGTGACTTCACTTCTAGAGTTAAGTGACCGCAAGAAAACAAGGAAAATTGCCATTTCTAAGAGCTACTTTATAATCCTAGTTTTCTTGGTGGGACTGTTGGGCATTCCTTCATTTTAATAAATTAAATTGATGATGCTCTTGCAAATACCTTGTTATAGAATGACATGGTTTGGTAAAATCTTTGCGCATGGCCTTTTTCAATGTATTCAAATTGCTTATTACATTGGTATTACGAATCTGCCTATCTTGGAACATTGTTGAAATATGAGCCTTTTTTCAGGGTGTTATGCGGTGTTTGTCGCAAGAAAGAGAGCAACGAGAGAGAGAAGAGATGGAGATAATAGAGGAGGAGAACCGGAAGAAAGCGGAAGAAGCTCAGAGAAAAGATGCAATGGAGAGGCAAAGGAAGGAGGAGGAACGGTATCGGGAGCTCAAAGAGCTGCAACGACAAAAGGAAGAGGCGATGCGAAGGAAGAAAGCAGAAGAGGAAGAAGAACGTCTCAAACAGATGAAACTGTTGGGTAAAAACAAATCACGCCCTAAATTGTCTTTTGCCTTAAGCTCCAAGTGAATGGATGAAGAAAAAAAAGGAAATTATTTTGTTGTCATGATGCATCCATCTTCATCTCAAGGATGCTTTATGATGATTATTATTAGTAACGCTTGTTTTACTGCTTAAAACTTCTTTCTGGCTTTGTTTTTTGTAATTCTAGTTACACTTGTTTGTATATACATTATGTTTTTGAAAGACAAAATTGTGGCAAAAGAAAAAAACCTCTACATATATGTTGCAGTAGAAGTATTACCCTGAGGCATATTTGATCTTACAACAAATTTGCTTATAACAATATAACGAAACCTTTCATTGTGAGGTTTTTTTTAATGTTAATGTACATCAAGGATGTATAAAAGTATTAAGTAGACTAGATGATCTAAAAGGAAGACAAATGATTTTGTTGATCCTACCTTTCTTCTGGGAATACCTTGTGTAGAAAATTGACAAAGCGTTTCGAGTAAGTCGCGGGTTCGGTAACAGATATTGTCATCGGATCATACTGTAAAGACTTGCATTTATGCTCCACTTTCTTCTTGGTGTTATATTCCTGTAGAATATCTATGATACCCATGTACACAACCACATCGTATACTTCAAAAAGCTCAATTGTCGCAGACTCTTCCTTGTCCTCGATAAGCTTGTGATGAGCCTGAGCCGGCATGTTCACTCCTAATTGTACCCGCAACCTAATAGATCCAACGGTATTGTTCAGCTATAAGCACAGGTCAAATGACGAAAGCTAGAAAGGAAATGAGTAACCTTGCAGTTCCGGGAAGAATGAGATCAACTTCCTGCTCGCCAACGGAAAATGCTCTGAGTGTGCTTCCTCTTATGTGAGGACCCGGGGCAGTGTTCACGGAATTGGGCTCGTGTGTTACCAATAGCAATCCTTTTGGAGGAATGGAGAGTTCCTGAGTCAGACCAACTGAAAAAAAAAAAAATGAAACGGTTAGATTTGCTTCATTTCTTGGTTCTGTAATCATCTTCTAACATGAAGGCATGAAGTGGCTTAAAAGCTTGCGTGAGGATACTGATAGAATTCAAGCTCACTGCTGAATTACCTTAAGCGAACGACAAACTTTTATATAATGTGCAAAAATGTATCCTCTTTAAACATTGACACCTACCATCTACAGAAGAAACACTCTCTTGATCTGATATTGCGTTAGGAGGCTCAAGGATATCATTAAGTTGCCCAGGAGCTCTAAAATGTAATCCCAGTAAAAGACTGTAGTCAATGATTTGCAGAGATTCCAGGAACGAGCAGTCTAAGTAAATTTGCCTGCCATGTCAAAGAAACAAGGGAGTTTCGCAAACAATCAGAAATGTTCATGAAAATACAGGTGCTTAATCATTGCTTAGGATTGATGTACCAAGAGACTGTAAGCGATGTTCCCTTTAGCAAGAAATTCTCGACAATTTGTCATTCAGCTGAGTATAGGAAAACGAAAAGGGAAAAAGGTATAGCGCTCACTTGAAGAGGGCCTCCCGCAACAGCTTGTCCATATGAAATTCATAAGCAAGATCAAGGTCTTTCAAGGTGGTCTTTTCTTGGATTTTAATCTTTTCAGTAAATCTCCCTTGTGATGATCCCTTAAGATCATATCGACGATGAATCTTCAGTTCTGTGCAAAACATATTTCCCATGACCACAAAACGTACCTATCAAAAGACCAAAAAGCTCATGCTAAAGAAAAATTGGAAACACAATGGAAACTAAGCTATAAAAGGGACCAGAGAAGTTCGTACCTTTTTCCCCCACTTGAGTGTTATTCTGTGAACTCCAAAAAATTTGGTTATAAGAGTGTTTTCATGGTCCCCTACATGTTTATAGTACCTAGGCAGCATTCTGAGTAGAACCTACAAAGCAAAAAGGCTGGATGACTTTAGTCCTTAGTATCTGTAACATTTTAACATTGTAGAATGTTACCACCACAGATTAACAGAGTTAGCCTAAACTACTAATATGGGTAAAGACGAGCAAGAGTCAAATCACATCTTTGTTCAGTTAGTTCAAACCTTCAACTCAGATTTTTTTAATGTCTTGATCACAAATCTGTCGTCGTGAGAAAGGTAGAAGATACTGCCACTTTTCCCAGGGGACGAAAAATCTGTCAGGCCATCATCACCACAAATAGACATCATGTACTCCGCAGCATCTAACTTGAACATCTCCCTCAGATTCCTGAAACATTTCATTGAAAAACAGGTACAGAATATCGATTTAGTGAACAAGCAATAGTTGTTCGATCCTTAAGAAAGATACTTTATCTGATCAAGAGGAACAACAGAGATACAAACCTAAGAAGTTTATAACTTTTACAAGTGTTTTAAATTGAAATCAGTGCCCAGAACTAATATACACATTGATAGATGATTTTTACTGATTCAAAACTTCTTTGGTATCTGCCTGAAGAAAACTGTTTTACCTGAAAACCATAGGACAATAGTCTTTCCAAGAGAAGTCAATAGATTTGTGAGGAGGCGTAAAATTTGAGCCGTCTCTAGGGAAGAACATCACTGTTCTGGCCTTCTTACCAAAGTCAGACGCACGTACTTCTCTCCTAGGTACTGGCGTAATTTTTCCAACAGTATACCTGTGAACTTCAAAAGATTGTTGTGTTAGAGGAAGAAATAATTATAATGCAATCTTAGTGAGGTATGCAGAGAATACATAAGGCCATCATAATAGATATGCACACAGGTTGTATCTTTTCCTGTATGCGAATGTGACTCATCATCAAACAGTATTGCAGAAATAAAACACAATGTGTTTAAGGCTATAACGGAGCAATCTTAAGAATCATGAGAACTGAGAAATATATTTGAAGTTTACCTGATTCCAAGTTGGAGATTTAGCATTAGATAATAATTATGTTCCCCCTTTAGAAATGGTATAAAAGTCCTAGCCCTGACTTCTTTAGGAAGATTTGGAGGCCTAATTTTGTGTGACTTGTCAACAGAACTCGCCACAGCTTCTCTAATCAAAACTCCTTGCATGTATTCCCTTTCATAAACGATACGGTTCTTACCTTGTCCCTCGCTTTGGCCAGAGCCAGAATACCTTGCAGACTTAGATAACGGCCCATGACATGTAAAGTCTCTTGGAGGATCAGAGTTCCTCCAATTTTCATCCGAAAACCTATTTGACATTCTACCCGAAGTTTTCGCCGTTCCACTAGCTGAAGTTTTCATGGAAAGACTTTCCGTCACAGTGCTCAAATTCCTTAGCTCCTCCACATTTATTGATGAACTACGAGAAAGTCCAAACTTTCCGGTGTCATCATACTCAAGAGAGCGAGACCACTTCTTTAGAGATGGATACTTAGTTCCAGCAGGATAAAAGACTCCTTTCCCGTCTTTTAGGCCACGAGACCAGGTTCCAAAGTATAAACATCCATCAGCAAACTTATAAACTCCAGAACCATGTCTAAACCCATTCAACCAATAACCGTCGAAAAGATCACCATTTGCCCATCTCATAACCCCTCGGCCACACATTTTACCATTTTTCCAAATCCCTATATATCTATTTCCATTGGTCCAAGAATAACTACCACGCCCGTCTTGTAACCCTTCTTTCCATGAACCATCATACAGATCTGAGTTACAATACTCTTTCCTCCCAAGCCCATGCCTTACATTCATTCTCCAGGCTCCACTATATACAGATTCATCAGGTGAAGTCATGGTGCCAAAACCATGAAGGTATCCACCAGAGAAATCTCCCTCATACTTTGCTCCAGATGTCCACATAAGCTTTCCTTTACCAGAGATTTTTCCTTCATCCCAATCCCCTTCGTAGATAGTTCCATCCGACCATAAGTACTTCCCCTTCCCATTAGGAAGTAATCCTTTAACTTCGCCAGAATAGAAATCCCCATTTGAGAATTCTCTATCGCCAAGCCTGAGGATACACAAAGTATAATAGTTTATCAAGCTCCAAAATTAACAAGGCAGGCAAATACCAAAATGCAGGAAGATCTCTTCACACCTCATATCCATCTCAGCTAGCTTCGAGTGATCCTAGAACATTGTTTTTGGACCTTACATACAATGTTTATCCCGTCTTCTTGAGCTCATGGTCCACCTTTCTGCATAAGCTAAGAAAAGTCGAGATCAAAAATCGCAATCAGAACTCGTAGGATCAATCAGAACTCAAGTCATCACAAATGGTTATGCTATGCCTTCTATCTAGCAAGACACATTCAGATTTTGGATCAATCATTTCCAGAAAATGACAAATTATCCTGGAGATCTCAGCAGTCATACCCTTCTCAAACCACCATTTTGACTGAAAAATTAGCCTAAACTTCAGAGTCAACTAAAATCAGTTTCAAGGAATAGAATTTATCAGTAATTTTTCTAACCTTAGAAGAAATCACAGAGCAAACCCAGCACTAAAAATAAGTATTTCGAGCGAATAAACTAATCATAGAAATGAAATAGCTATTGCGCAGCTCCATTCCAATTTATTATACCCAGCAGATTGAAAACAGAGCAACTAAGATTCTCGAGCTCAGATCTCAGAACATGACTCTTGCAAGTAGCAATTTCATAGATTTCGGTGAATAAAAACAAAATCAAACTCAACAAAGGCGGAACGAATCCAGGGAGATTCGCAGGATACTCACCAAGTAAAATCGAAGAAGAGAGAAGAAGAAAACCCTAGATTGAGATTGAGATTGAGATTGAGATTGAGCAAGAGCTTATTTGAGGTTCGTTTTCCGTTGAGAAGAGCTTTTTTAAGACTGAGAATTTATTCCTTTTTATTGTAAAATATATCTGTTGTTGCCCATGCACCAAGTTCCATTCAAACACCTTTCTTTTTTAACGAATTTATGCTACAATGTTTTTTGTTTTTTTTTTTAATATATTGACTGGTTCATAATAAATTGGGCACACATTAAAAGAAAAATAAAGTTTTTTTCTTTCTTAACAGCAATAATAAATGTATAGTCCAAACTGTGAATTTCATTTTTCGTTTATAGCTAATAGATATAACTTTTATTTATTCTTTCAAATAAAATAGGTTATCTCTATTACTATATAAGAAATGTTTAACTTATCAATCAGATTTTTGTTATCACATTACTACGGTCAAACCAATCATCTAACTTGCCAAATCAATAATTAATTCGGATAATCTATGTGATTGTATAAAATTGCTGGACTGTCAAATCCTCCAGGAGTGTTAAATCCACAATCCACCCATATTTTATTCCTAACGTTTATTGATTACGAGTTTAATCATCCATATTATACAATTCTAGCTATATGTTATCATTTTGACCCAAAAAAAAAGAAGAAGCTATATGTTATCCACAAAATGTATTTCACAAAGTAATTGAAGAAAATTCTAGCTAATGTTATCTAAAAATATACTTCTTCCATTTCAAAATATAAATTGTTTTTGAGAAATTTTTTTGTTTCAAAATATAAAATATAAGTTGTTTTGATAATCCTAAATACTTTTTAACTTTATCAAACCATTTAACCACAATGCTCTTGATCGAATAAAACCTTTAGGTAATTTAATTTTGAATAAAAGCTTTATCCCATTAAATAAAGGCATTTTCTCAAAATATATCTTATTCACTATATATAATACTATATAGGAATGGTGCAGCTACAAATGTTGTATAGTTTTGAAAACAAAATTCGTTCAACCAATTTTTTTTGTTTTCGTCAAAGGTCAACTAACACTTTTTTTAAAGGTTAGAATAGTTATACAATTATATATCTCGATATAATATAATTCAACCAATGTGATCAGAGTCATCAGACAACAAATAAGTTCAACAAATTTCGATCATATTTCCATGTGCGAATTTATACGTTGATATTTTATGATCTCACCGAAAGACCAAATTCATTCATTTCAGAAAAAAGATCAAATGATTATTTATGAAGCTGACTAGTACTCCAAAGAAGATTGAAAATAAAAACTAACCAATTTCTTTTTCTTTCTTTTTTTCTATCCATCTTTCTCTATCTCTTTCTAATCAATTAGTTAGCTTTTATATAATAATTTTTTTTGTTATCCCACAAATTCACTTTTCCGTTTATATATTTTCGTTTTTTAAAGATTTTGTTGGTTTAATGAAATATCATTTAATTTTAAAATAGCTATAATTTTTTATTTTGTGATAGGTTTAAGAGAAACCCAATTAGATCACATTAAGCTAAAAGTATGATTAAAAAAAATGAGAAAAAGACATTGCACCGCCCTACCGCCCAGGATCAGATTCAGATATCAGAGGATAGAAAAGACCAACCAAGTATAATTTTTGTACTGAGCATTTTCAATTAATAACTAAATTTAGATATGGACGATGTTGACGTTGAAAAATAAAAGAGATATGGACGAATGTGTGAAATAATAGTAAAAAATTTCGATTCAATGGGATTGCAACTACGTGAATCGTGACTACACAACAGAAGAAGACAAACCATGATACGACCCCTTTACATTGCTTGATAATTTTTGTCTTGCTTTTGCTATAATGCTTATTATGAAATTTAAATATTAGTTTTTCTACTTTTGACTTCAATGTATGCGTTAATTTCATCCATGATAATTTAACTATTTGCAACAATCCAACTGCCTTTTTGCTTGTATGCATATTTTACGATATCATGCAAAAAACCATGATAGTCCAATGAGTAATATATTATACTAGAATATATGATCATAAATATTCTAAATGACGGTACGTGTATAACGTTACTATTTATAATTTAGAAGTGAGGCAAGTTATTCACACAAAAATGCTCAGAAAAGTAGGACAAATAACTCGAATCCAATTTATTTGTGTGATTTGCAAATACTTTACGTAGCAATGTAGCATCGAATATAATTTAATGTGATATAAGAACTAGTTTTTTTTTTTTTTTACTTTTTTTTTCTGGTTATCAAACTGTATATGTTGTAGCAAAATCGCTTTCTAAAAAACCGATAACAATGAATTGGTAACACCATCAAAGTTTCACAAAAAAAAAAAAAGTGGTAACAAAAAAGTCAAACTATATTAAAACCGAAAAAGAAGACGTCCAGCTATTATACCTTTTTTTTGCTAAATACCTTTCTAACATAATATGTTACAATCTAGCTAGCAATAGTATTGTTGATCAAATAAACAAATTGCAACAGTATTGAGTCTCCCCACATTACGAACGAATTAACAACAAAATATTATTAGAATTAAGTTATATAATTAAGAGGTTTAGGAAATTAATGTGATTAAAGAAGTGAGAAAAAAATGGTGAAGTGGGTGTCACGAAACGTATGAAGAAGAAAGGGGAAGTGGGGCTGTGCCGTTTCATTGTCGGTCGCAAAGAATCTCATTTCTTCCTTTTTATTTTCAGTCTTCAACAGATAATTGCAAAAAAATAAGTTATTTTCTAATTGTCGGCCTTTTTTTATAACAGTAAGGCCCGTTGGATTATTTAGGCTAAAAGCCCATTTTAAACCCAAAGACTGAAACTCGAATCGTAAGTCCACGTGGACCCAAACCCAGTAACATTGTTTCTCTTCTAGTGTGAGATTTTCCGGTTCAAAACACAAACCAAACAAACCGACTTTTAAACCGAAAATAATTTTCATTCGGTTTACTCTTAGGAGATTTTTAAACCAAACATGTTCTTCTCTCTAATAGGATACTCTTCACTGAATCGCTTGATAGCTTGAGGAAAATGGAGACGCCAGTTTTGGGACTTGAGCTTCGTTGTCCTCATCTCTTCAACACTAACTCTCGTCCCTCTTCTTCTTCTTCTCTCTCCATTCCCTCCGTCTCCTTAAGAATCATCACGGCGGTTACGGCGACGGCGACGGCGGCGACATCATCTACAGTCGTGGAATCACCGGCGACCGTAGCTGAGGCATCTCGTTCGAAGCCTCATTCGAAATCCTACTTGACGAGGAAATCCGCCATTTCTGAAGTAGAGCGGTCCCCAAATTTTCTCTCCTCTCTCCAGAGGTTTCTACTTATCTTTAATTCAATTTATATGGTTCCTCGAGTTATTTTCAACATTTCGAAAACTTCCATGTATCAAAATCTGTCGCTATCTAGATAGAATTACTAGCTAGATAGAGAGGCATAAGAATTGTCGAGTGTGCAGGATCTGGCTAAGGTAGATTCTCATTGTATTATTATCCTCTCTGCAGATTAGCAAGAGTCTTAAAGGTACAAGACTTGAATGTGATTTTGCGTGATTTTGGAATCTCTGGACGTTTGCAGGATCTTATACAGGTTTTGTTGATTTGAACATGGATTCATTACAAATATGATCCTACATTGTTTCCTATAAAAGCAACATTCCAAGATGTGCATAGTCAATGTGTTTTATGTTTGCAGCTCTTTGATTGGATGCAACAGCATGGAAAGATTAGTGATTCAACTTACAGCAGCTGCATAAAGTTTGTGGGGGCAAAAAATGTCTCAAAGGCTCTAGAGATATACCAAAGCATTCCAGACGAGTCAACCAAAGTCAATGTCTATATATGTAACTCCATTCTTAGTTGTCTGGTCAAGAATGGAAAGCTTGACAGCTCCATCAAATTGTTTGATCAGATGAAGCGCGATGGCCTGAAACCAGATGTGGTCACGTATAATACGGTATGGCAGCTGAAGCTTTCACTACGACAGTAAATGACAGAATAGTTTCTTCCCTTGAAGCTTAAAACGATTCTCCCTTTCACCTGTGATTTAGATCCTTTAGCTGATTGAGATGTACTGAAAAGTTTCTGCATCTTGGGATTATTAAGTACGGGTGAAAGAACCAGGACAGGATATGCAACATCTCGATTTGTTTAGCTTCTATAATATATTTTCTCTTTGATTGTCTTAGCTGCTTGCAGGTTGCATTAAAGTAAAAAATGGATACCCTAAGGCTATGGAACTCGTTGGAGAGCTGCCACATCACGGAATACAGATGGATGGTGTGATGTATGGGACTGTCTTAGCCATTTGTGCTTCAAATGGTCGATGTGAAGAAGCTGAAAGCTTTATCCGGCAGATGAAAGTTGAAGGTCATTCTCCCAACATATATCATTACAGCGCCTTGCTCAATTCTTATTCTTGGAAAGGAGATTATAAGAAAGCTGATGAGCTGATGACCGAGATGAAATCAGTAGGGTTAGTGCCAAATAAGGTTTGTTTTTGTCAATATTATATGAGAAATTGGTTCTCTCAGTAACTTTTATTCCTTCACGCTTGTATAACTCTAGCTACAAATATTTGCAGGTGATGATGACTACTTTACTAAAGGTTTATATTAAAGGAGGTTTGTTTGAAAGATCCAGAGAATTACTTGCTGAACTCGAATCTGCAGGCTACGCCGAGAACGAGGTAGTTAGACAATATTTTTTTTCAGCAAAGCTAGTTGTATATATTCTAGAAGAGAGCAATAATAAACCCGGCTGCAAATTTTTAAATTTGCAAAATGTTGAATGAAGTAAACAACAATAATATTTATCATGTCGTGATGATCAATGGACAACTTTTGGTTACATGATAGAAAATATAGCTTATTGGTATGCTATCTTGGTATAACCATATTAAGTAGAGTTCATACAGTGCTCCTATTTACCCTGTAAGTATCTTATGGTCAATTTTTTGTTTTTTTCCTCCAGATGCCATATTGTATGTTGATGGATGGTCTTTCAAAGGCGGGGAGGTTAGAAGAAGCGAGATCAATCTTTGATGATATGACAGGGAAAGGTGTTCAATCTGGTATGTTTTTTTTTACTGATGATTAGTTACCAAGTTAGCTTTCATCATTCTTAACCTCATCCACGGGGGCTGCTTTGAAATTTAGGATATAGTTCCACTGCTGTCCAAGATAGGGTCGGGAATATTTTGCAGTGATATCTTGCTCTCCTCTTGGGATAAAACTATCCATAGACTAAATTCAGGATTTGTCAATAACTTGGTCGAGAAAAGTTGTTCCCTTAAGAATTTTTCTCTTATCAGTTAAGACTAGCAAAACTTAGCAATTTGCTAAATTTTGGGGTGTCTAAGGGTCAGAGATTTTCTCAGATTTGACAGAACCTGATACAGGAACCAGTACTGGTTCCACTATCCGAATCACTACAGATTTTAAGCACCTGTTTCAAATTTCAAATACCGTAAAGCTTCTTTCCCTGTTTCTAGAGAATGATCTATGTCTTGATTACAGATGGCTATGCCAACAGCATCATGATATCTGCTCTATGTAGAAGTAAGCTTTTCGAGGAGGCAAGACAACTGGCGAGGGACTCTGAAACCACTTATGAAAAATGCGACTTGGTTATGTTAAACACAATGCTCTGTGCCTATTGCAGAGCAGGAGAAATGGAAAGTGTTATGCGAATGATGAAGAAAATGGACGAGCAAGCCGTTAGTCCAGACTATAATACTTTCCATATCTTGATCAAATATTTCATCAAGGAGAAATTGCACCTACTTGCGTACCAAACCATACTTGACATGCACAGCAAAGGCCACCGGCTTGAGGAGGTAAGTAGCATCATCAAGGCATTTTTCGTTTTAGTGTTCTAATATAGAAGTCTTTGATTTTTTTGGTGAGTAATGCAAGACAATGAGAAATCATTTCAGCCAAACCCGATTTCTTGAAACGTTAATGGTCTTTTCACAATATGCAGGAACTTTGTTCGTCCTTGATCTACCATCTCGGTAAAATTAGAGCTCACTCGGAAGCATTCACAATCTATAATATGCTGCGATACAGCAAAAGAACTATCTGCAAAGACCTGCATGAGAAAATTCTTCACAATCTAATCCAAGGGAAACTCCTCAAAGACGCATATGTTGTAGTGAAGGTTTGAAATCCCTTTCTCGGGCACATTCGTAACATTCGGTCCTTTGAGTGGTCTAATTTGATCAAAATTCTGTTTCAGGACAATGCAAAAATGATCTCACAGCCTACTTTAAAAAGATTTGGCAAAGCTTTTATGATCTCGGGTAATATTAATTTAGTAAACAATGTTCTGAAGGTCTTGCATGGTTCTGGCCACAAAATCGATCAGGTAAATAAAATAACTGGCTTGGAACAATTTGAAGCTATCTTTTACAAGTTTTGGTTATAAAATAATTTATAATATTACAGTTGAATTTATCCTAGAAATTGTTTCATTCTTTGATCATACTACTGGATGTCATTTTTTCTCGCTGTCTTCTTTTGTTTACAGGTTCACTTTGAGATTGCCATCTCTCGATACATTTCGCAGCCCGATAAAAAGGAACTGCTTCTTCAACTTCTACAATGGATGCCTGGTCAAGGATACGTTGTTGACTCTTCCACAAGAAACCTCATCCTCAAGAACTCTCATTTGTTTGGTCGGCTACTCATCGCAGAGATCTTGTCCAAGCATCATATCGCTTCAAGAACGATTGTAAAACCTCGATCCGAGCCAAAATTTAGAGGTAAGAAGTAAAGGTAAGAATTGATTTTTTTTCCTCTCTTTTCTGTTTCTAGAATGTAAATGTTATGTATTTTGTTTCGTAAAATAAGTGTAGTCAATTTGCAGATATTAAGGTTTATTAATATCTCCAATTGATCACATTATGGTTAATGAGCTATTGATTAACTTCGTAAATTTGTAACTATCCGATCTATTGTAGTAGGTGTGAGTCACACCGTGTGACCATCTACTAGTCAATTTGGAATACATGGTTCCATTTTTAAACAGATTTATCATTTGCAACCACTGGAGTCTGGATATTCTCTCAACCACCAGGTCCACCACCACTAATTGAGTAGATAAAAAGTTAAAAACACATATATATATATATATATGCTTGCGTTATTCATGTGCATCGGTTGGTATGATTTGTCTGTATGTTATGTGTAACGTGTTTATAAAATATCATAAAATGATTATCAAGAGACTAGTTGTAATCGTACATAATATATATAATGATTAGTCAGGTAGAATTACAGGTGATCTTACATGAATACGTTAAATAACAATCTGAATTGACTGGTAGATATCAAATATTGAACGAGGGCATATCCAGCTGTATATAATCTTATAGTCATGCACGAAGAAAGATTAGCTAACTACTAAATCTTAAAAGATACGTTAGTAGACAAGATACTATATAAATAAATCTTGCGGGAAAAACAGATCCTTGTAACAAGAAATCACTAAAGAAAATATGGATAAGAAGGAGCTTCGACCGTATGTGGGAGAAGACAAGCTAAGCGAAGAAACCAAGATTTTGATCTCTTCACTTGTTTCACACAAAGATTCTCCAGGGAAACTCTGCTACTACCAAGGATGTTGGTACTACTACAACACTCTTCATGCTGTTGTTAATTTCCAGGAGAATTTCAAGCCTCAAGACACCGATATCATCCTCGCTTCTTTCCCCAAATCCGGCAGCACTTGGCTCAAAGCCCTCACCATCGCCCTCCTCGAGAGATCGAAGAAGAAGGACCCTTCTTGTGCTCTGGAATCTGATAGTCCTCATGGCTTAGTACCATTCTTGGAGATGAATTTGTATCTCAAAAGCTCAACTCCGGACTTGACCAATCTCTCATCTCCGAGGCTGTTCTCGACTCACATGCCCTTGCCTACGCTTCAGGTTCCTCTCAAGGACACTCCTTGCAAGATTGTGTACATTTGCAGGAATTTGAAAGACGCGTTGGTGTCATGTTGGCATTTCGAGTGCGCCAATCAAGAGATAACAAAAGATGCAGAGGGAAGCATTAGTCTCGAGTCAATGTTCGAATCCTTCTACAGCGGAGTTCATTACTTTGGACCCTTTTGGGAAAACGTCTTGAGCTATTGGAGAGGGAGCTTGGAAGATCCTGAGCATGTGCTTTTCATGAGGTACGAAGACTTTAAAGCAGAGCCTCATGGACAAATCAAGAGACTTGCAGACTTCTTGAGTTGTCCTTTTAGTCAAAAAGAAGAAGATAATGGAGATGTGGACAAGATCTTGGAGTTGTGCTCTCTGCGTAATCTGAGCAGTTTAGAGATCAACAAAACTGGAAAAACGTTCACCAAAATGCATAAATCTAGCTTCTTCCGGAAAGGGGAAGTGGGTGACTGGAAAAATCATCTCACTCCTGAGATGGAGAACAAAATTGATAACATTGTTGAGGAGAAACTTAAAGGTTCGGGTTTAAAATTCTAAAGAATATATTACTGTGTGGTTTGTGTTTTTTTTGTTTTTTTCTTTGGTGCACCAATAAAAGTTTCTTCCATTGTTAAGTTCTTTTGATGTGTGTATATATGTGTCTTTTCAAACTGTCAATTTGATCAATTTTCGTTGATCACTAGTCTTTATACGCAATATCTCATAAATCCTTTCTACAATCTACTAAAAACATGGGTACAATAGGCAGGGCCGTGCCGTGCCTTATATGGTTTGAAAAAGGCATTCGCCTAAGGTCCCGGAAAATATATGTTAATTTTAGGTTCCTATTTTCCTAAACGTTTAATGTAGTCTAGTGGTCAATAATAAAATAAGATAATTTTTTTTGAGATTTTCATCACAAATTCAAACTACTTCTATGCCAAAATAAGAGTTTATTTTTTCGTAGTAAATTTCATTAACTTTTTATTGGTACTCTAACAATTATTTAAAACTAAATTATAAATATCGTTAAAATTTATATGTAAAAGATTTTTTTTTTTTAAAATTCATCTCAGACCCCCAAAAGTCTGGGCACGACACTGACAATAGGTACGAGGATGGCCCATGTCGATGGTTTGCAACCCAAACTATATTTTAATATATGGTTCAAATTGATTCATTTACTATATTAGGCCATCTCCAATGGTTTTTTTTTGGAGGAGGTAAGAGCATAAGAGCATAAATATCCATGAGTTTTCTTCAGTTTCATGAGCTAAAAAAATGGTGTACTTTTTTGACTGAACATGTTTGGAGGCTGCTCCGGAATGACCAGAAATTGTGTACTTTTTTGACTGAAAAAGATACTTCAAGCTGCAAAAGAGCTAAGGTAAGTGAAGGTGGTGGTTTTACCTCTAGCTCCAACAATGGCTGCCATGTAGAGGAAGAAGCAGAGGAGAGGCCTTTAGGTGTTAAGGCATCAAAGGCCAAAGAGAAAAAGAGAAGTAAGGGGAAGAGTGAAGAAACAGATGGGAGGTCACTAAAGGTGCTTGAGGAGGTTTGGGTCATGAAGAAGGAGGACTTAACTATGAAGGAAAGACTATCAAACCAGAAAATTTTTGATAGTCTTCTTCTGAAAACCGAACCACTATCAGAGCTGGAAATAACTCTTAAGAACAAGCTAATAATAGCGATGTGTAATCACCTAGGTAAGTTCTAATTGTGTTCTTTATGTTTGTTCAAACTACTGAAAAACAGCATATACAAATCTTCTGTTATTTAGTTCGCATTTTTGACCATTATATCTTCTAACTGAATTTGGTTTCTTACAAGGTAGAAAATGTGTATTCTTTGATTACTGGTTGGATGATTTTTACCTTATATTGATTCAGATTCGGCCAATCTAGACTGTAGTCATCAAATAGTCAAAAGACTCAAAGTGAGAAATGATTCGGCATTATGGTTGTTATCTCTGTTTGTTATTATCTCTGTTTGTTGTTATCTCTGTTTGTTATTCTAATAATGGCATTATGGTTGTTCATTGTTATCTCTGTTTTCATTCGGATTGTTTGGTAAATCATGCTTAATCTTTTTGCTGTTTGGTCTTTGGCAATGTGCAGGATGAAGTGGGTGATAAAGGAGAAGAACATGCTGTGTTTCCTTCACAAGAACAGGCTGTGTCGGTTTCCTTCACAAGAACATCTCCATGTTGAGACAAGTACATGATGTGTCTTTATGCTTGTTGTCCTTTTGCTTCACAAGAATATGTAATTTCGGATTTATGTGTGTGTCTATGTTTCTTTCGGCTATTTATTGGTTGTCTTTTGCTTCACAAGAAAAACAGCAAGTTTGTACTTTTGGTTTTATGTTTGTGTCTGTATGTCTTCATGTTTCTTGTCCTTGTGTTTATTTTGGCTATATATGGTTGTACCAAACTCTTATTTAGCTATAAATATGTATCGATCAAATATTTTACTTTATCATTCAAACTCTCTTTCAAATACACTTCTTTCTTACAAACTCTCTTTCACTCTTCTCTTGCAATTTATATTGTAATTCATGTCTTCTCATCCTCACATGTCTTCATTGAATGGAAATATTGATGAAACTTTTGAAGAAATTTCCGATCAAGTGTTTGAACAGTATTTTGAAGGTTGTGTAGACGATTGCACTCAACAAGAAACGGTCAAAAAAACAAAGAAAAAACGAGCACATATAGAAAGAGGACGCGAAGAAGGACATATTCGATTATGCAATGATTATTTTAGTGAGCAGCCAATTTACCCCGATGGTAAATTTCGACGACGTTTTAGAATGAATAAGCGATTGTTCATGCATATTGTTCAAAGACTCTCCAATGAGGTACCATTCTTTGCACACAGACAAGATGCTACCGGAAGGTTCGGCTTGTCTGTCCTACAAAAATGTACAGCCGCAATTCGGATGATGGCATATGGTCTTGCAGCTGATGCGGTGGATGAATATCTCCGGCTCGGTGAAACCACTGCGAGCAAGTGCTTAGAAAATTTTGTGGATGGAATTATACATTTATTCGAAGATGTGTACCTAAGAAGGCCTACACGACAGGATATCCAACACTTACTTTATATTGGAGAGTCTCGGGGATTTCCCGGGATGATTGGAAGCATTGATTGTATGCATTGGGAGTTGAAGAATTTTCCTACGGCTTGGAAAGGACAGTATTCACGTGGACATGGAAAACCGACTATCGTTTTAGAGGTTGTCGCTTCACAAGATCTTTGGATTTGGCTCGCATTTTTTGGACCACCAGGTACTTTTAACAATCTCAATGTTCTGGACCGCTCACCAGTTTTTGATGATATATTAGAAGGTCGAGCTCCAAAGGTCAGTTACTTTGTCAGTGGTCGCCAATACCATATGGCTTACTATCTCACAGATGGTACATATCCAAAATGGGCAACTTTCATCCAATCAATTTCTCATCCACAAGGTCCAAAGGCATCATTATTTGCTAATTGCCAAAAAGCTGTCAGAAAAGATGTTGAGCGTGCTTTTGGAGTCCTGCAAGCTCGATTTGCAATTGTCAGAAACCCAGCTCTTAGTTGGGATAAGGCAAAAATAGGTAAGATTATGCGAGCGTGTATCATATTGCACAATATGATTGTAGAAGACGAACGAGTCCAAGGCACACAATATGATTTATCAGAATTCACACAAGGAGAAAGAAGCAGGACTTCACACGTGGACTACACCTATTCTACAGAGACATCTACAAATGTGAACAATATGATGGCCAATCGAGCTCAAGCGTGAAGTAAGAATGCATGAACAATTGAAAGCTGATTTGGTTGACCATATTTGGGAAAAATTTGGCACAACTGAAGACTAAAGCCGAGTTAATTGTGTTTATCATCATGTTTTTATATGTTTTTTAATCTTGTATAATTTTGTTATTCAAGTTTTAACAAAATCTTGTATTCTTATATTTACTAATTTGATTTTCTTTTATTTTATTTTTGATAAAAAAAATATTTTTTTTTAATTCTTTAAGATCCAATGAATATCATCATTAATTCTACAAAACTTTAAAAGTTTTTAATGAGTCTCAAAACTTAAACTAATATTAAAATTAATAATAAATTAATGCTAATGATACCCAATACAACTCATTGATAATGATGCTCTCATCAAGGCATTTTTCGTTTTAGTGTTCTAATATAGAAGTCTTTGATTTTTTTGGTGAGTAATGCAAGACAATGAGAAATCATTTCAGCCAAACCCGATTTCTTGAAATGTTAATGGTCTTTTCACAATATGCAGGAACTTTGTTCGTCCTTGATCTACCATCTCGGTAAAATTAGAGCTCACTCGGAAGCATTCACAATCTATAATATGCTGCGATACAGCAAAAGAACTATGTGCAAAGACCTGCATGAGAAGATTCTTCACACTCTAATCCAAGGGAAACTCCTCAAAGACGCATATGTTGTAGTTAAGGTTTGAAATCCCTTTCTTGAGGCACATTTGTAACATTCGGCCCTTTGCGTGAGCCGTCTAATTTGATCAAAATTCTGTTTCAGGACAATGCAAAGATGATCTCACAGCCTACTTTAAAAAGATTTGGCAAAGCTTTTATGATCTCGGGTAATATTAATTTAGTAAACGATGTTCTGAAGGTCTTGCATGGTTCTGGCCACAAAATTGATCAGGTAAATAAAATAACTGGCTTGGAACAATTTGAAGCTATCTTTTACACGTTTTGGTTAGAAAATAATTTACATTACAGTTGAAGTTATCCTAGAAATCGTTTCATTCTTTGATCATACTACTGGATATCATTTTTTCTCGCTCTCTTCTTTTGTTTACAGGTTCACTTTGAGATTGCGATCTCTCGATACATTTCGCTGCCCGATAAAAAGGAACTGCTTCTTCAACTTCTACAATGGATGCCTGGTCAAGGATACATTGTTGAGTCTTCCACAAGAAACCTCATCCTCAAGAACTCTCATTTGTTTGGTCGGCTACTCATCGCAGAGATCCTGTCCAGGCATCATATCGCTTCAAGAACGATTGTAAAACCTCGATCCGAGCCAAAATTTAGAGGTAAGAAGTAAAGGTAAGAATTGAATTTTTTCCTCTCTTTTCTGTTTCTAGAATGTAAATGTTATGTATTTTGTTTCGTAAAATAAATGTAGTCAATTTGCAGATATTAAGGTTTGTTAATATCTCCAATTGATCACAATATGGTTAATGAGCTATTGATTAACGTCGTAAATTTGTAACTATCCGATCTATTGTAGTAGGTGTGACCATATACTCAATTTGGAATACATGGTTCCATTTTTAAAACCTCAGGATATTCTCTCAACCACCACCACTAATTGAGTATATATAATTTTATATTATTCATGTGCATCAGTTGGTATAAAGTATCATAAATGACAAGAGACATATATTATTTATTGGATGATGATGATGAGTATCAGCGGATGGATTGTTTATATTCAGAGATGGTTAATGAGAGTGTAGAGGAGGAAGCAAGCAGTGAATTAGACATATATCTGCTGGAAAAACCTGTGCCAAGACTTGAAAATGGTTTAAGATTGAATTATGATGTGTTATCATGGTGGAAGCATAACAATTCTAAATATCCTATCTTATCAGAGCTAGCAAGAGACGTCCTTGCGATTCAGGTTTCTTCTGTTGCTTTAGAATCAGCTTTTAGTACTAGTGGTCGGGTATTGGATCCTTATAGAAGTTGTATGACACCGTACATGATTGAAGCTTTAATTTGTCATCAACAATGGTTGCGAAATTCGATTCAGTCTCAAGCAAAGCTTGCTTCCCTAGTGCAAATGTTTGAAGAACTTGATTTCCATGAATCGCTTAATAAAGGTATTGTATTTCTTCCCTAGTGAACTCTCTGTTTTTGAATTTTGATTCGATTAATTGCTCACTAATGTATTTTGTTTTTATATTTGCAGAAGATGAAACTAGTTATGCATAGAGATTGCAGAAGAAATGAGTTTGGACAATCATCCTCATCAAAGTCTTCTTCTACTGCTTCACCTGCATCTCGTCCTTTCCACAACAACACCAATATCTCTGCTTTCACTATTTTCACCCATGTAACCTCTCTCTCTCTCTTTGAATAACCGTGAGTTACTTCATTATGACTTTATGTTTGGGAATTTGAGTTAAAAACTTTTGAAAGTCTTTTTTAAACTCATCGAATTGAGATTTATTGGTTTAGACCGGTTTAAGCTTGTTAATTGTTGCATTTCAGTATCCAATTTGGTTTTGAAGCTTCTGAAATTCTTTAATTATATTGGTTTAATCCGGTTGAACTGAATTACCCGAATTAAATGAATTTGTCCGAATTATCCGATTTGTACACAAAAATTTCGGTTTTCAAAATAATATATTACAATTTCGGTTCAATTCGACAGAATTTAAACTAACCGAAATACCCGATAACCGAACCGATCCAAACCGAATTTTATTTCGGTTAGTTTCGGCACGAATTTTGTTATCCGAAATATCCAAAAAACCGAACTACCCGAACCGAAATAACCGAACTACCCGAAATCGCAGGCCTAACCACCACTATAAATAAGTCTACCATTGTGCGAATATTAATAAGTCTACCAACCACTTAATAAATCTACCATCAGATGAACGGTAGACTTATTCGCTTTTGGCGGAAAAATCTTTGCTGTTCATTAATGGCAGTTTTGTAAATACGTTTTTTGTTTTAAAAAAAAATAAGGGTAAAACGGGGTTAATAAAACTTTTAAGGTTGTTTGAGTAATTATAAAAAATTAGAACTAAAATTGTAAAAAAAAAAACCTTTTATTAAGGCTATTTTAGTAAATTTCCCTTTGATCAATGATTCACGTGAATGATCAATGATTCTCATCTCATCAATTCGTCAATAAATCAATTATAAATGAATCTAAACATATACGCTACTAGTTGCTACATTTTATAAGAATCCAAAGCCATCCAGATTTATTTATAAAGTGATATATGCATTTGGAGCAAAAGCAGATTCTTGTAACCACACACAAATGGATAAGGAGGAGCTGCAACCAAATTTTGGAGAAAACAACCTAAGTGAAGAAACAAAGACTTTGATCTCTTCACTTGTTTCAGACAAAGATGTTCTTGGGAAACTCTGCAACTACCAAGGATGTTGGTACTACTACAACACTCTACAAGCTGTTGTTAATTTCCAGAAGAATTTCAAGCCTCAAGACACCGATATAATCATCGCTTCTTTTCCCAAATCCGGCACCACTTGGCTCAAGGCCCTCACCATCGCCCTCCTCGAAAGATCGAAGAAGAAGAAGAAGGACCGTTCTTGTGATGACATCAATCATCCTCTAGAATCTGATAATCCTCATGGCTTAGTACCATTCTTGGAAATGAATCTGTTTCTCGAAAGCTCAACACCGGATTTAACAAAGCTCTCATCATCATCATCATCTCCAAGGCTGTTTTCGACTCACATGCCCTTGAATACCCTTCAAGTACCTCTCAAGGGCACTCCTTGCAAGATTGTGTACATTTGCAGGAATTTGAAAGACGTGTTGGTGTCATATTGGCATTTCAGGTGCAGCATTCTAGAAAGAAGAGAAGTCAAGAGAAGCATTACTCTCGAGTCAATGTTCGACTCGTTCTGCAGCGGAGTTCACTACTTTGGACCTTTTTGGGAAAACGTCTTGAGCTATTGGAGAGGGAGCTTGGAAGATCCTGAGCATGTGCTTTTCATGAGGTACGAAGACATCACCGGCTGGTACTTCTAAGATGACACGCTACAGTCTTACATGATTTCAATTTTAGGTTTTCGCTTGGTAAAGAATAATTTACGTTTTGCTTGAATGTCAAGCTACTTGGCTTTTATATGACATTGTCGGATTCTAAAATTTGTTGGTGTTACTTTTTCATCGCTTTTTGTTTTTGTTTAAATTAGAGACCACCAACATCTCCTTTCTTCCAAAAAATAAAGATAATGCGTTTGATTTTATTGACTTAAATTAATATATCTGAGTGTGAGATACATCATGATCCAAAAAATGAAATTGCAGCTAATCCTCTAAAACCTTAAACTTTACCAAGAAGAAAACAACTTTTGTTCAGGCACAAATTGCTTGTCAATGATATTTATAGTAGTACTTCACAGTATTCAGACATTTAAGCAGGACAAGGAGGTGGTGTTAAGGATTACAACCAGAGCAATTAACGACTTCAACCGATGCAAATGTCAAGTGCTTGCCCTCTCATCCTTCCTTGCTGTAATATTATTGGGCTATCGGCATAGACCTTACAAATATCAGCATAAATGCAAGATGAGCCATATGGAACACAAAAGCATTTCCCTTGGTCAAGGATAGATTCTTCAATTTGTCGTTCTCATTTGGTATATTTAAATGACAAGAGACTAGTTGTAATCGTGTATATATATAATATAAGGAATGATTAGTAAGACAAAATGACAGGTGATCTTATATGAATACGTTAATAGCGAATCAAAAATGACAGGTATATATCAAAGAAAGATTCGTTAACCACTAAAATCTAAAAGATACGTTAGTAGACAAGAGCATCCAGCTCTATATATATAGATATATGCGTTTGGGGTAAAAACAAGAAGTCACAAAAGAAACTATGGATAACAAGGAGCTTCGACCGTATGTGGGAGAAGACAAGCTAAGCGAAGAAACCAAGACTTTGATCTCTTCACTTCCTTCAGACAAAGATTTCGTAGAGAAAGTCTGCAACTACCAAGGATGTTGGTACTACTACAACACTCTTCAAGCTGTTGTTAATTTCCAGAAGAATTTCAAGCCTCAAGACACCGATATCATCCTCGCTTCTTTCCCCAAATCCGGCAGCACTTGGCTCAAAGCCCTCACCATCGCCCTCCTCGAGAGATCGAAGAAGAAGGACCCTTCTTGTGATCATCATCCTCTGGAATCTGATAGTCCTCATGGCTTAGTGCCATTCTTGGAGATGAATTTGTATCTCAAAAGCCCAACTCCGGACTTGACCAATCTCTCATCTCCGAGGCTGTTCTCGACTCACATGCCCTTGCCTACGCTTCAGGTACCTCTCAAGGACACTCCTTGCAAGATTGTGTACATTTGCAGGAATTTGAAAGACGCGTTGGTTTCATATTGGCATTTCAAGTGCGCCAATCAAGAGATAACAAAAGATGCAGAGGGAAGCATTAGTGTCGAGTCAATGTTCGAATCCTTCTACAGCGGAGTTCACTACTTTGGACCCTTTTGGGAAAACGTCTTGAGCTATTGGAGAGGGAGCTTGGAAGATCCTGAGCATGTGCTTTTCATGAGGTACGAAGACATGAAAGCAGAGCCTCATGGACAAATCAAGAGACTTGCAGACTTCTTGGGTTGTCCTTTTAGTGAAGAAGAAGAAGATAATGGAGATGTGGACAAGATCTTGGAGTTGTGCTCTCTGCGTAATCTGAGCAGTTTAGAGATCAACAAAACTGGAAAAACGTTCACCAAAATGCATCGCTCTAGCTTCTTCCGGAAAGGAGAAGTCGGTGACTGGAAGAATCATCTCACTCCTGAAATGGAGAAGAAAATCGATAGCATTGTTGCGGAGAAACTTAAAGGTTCAGGTTTAAAATTCTAAAGTTATGTAATATGTGTATGGTTTGTGTTTTTTGTTATCTTTCTTTGACGCACCAGTCAAAGTTTCTTCCATTGTACTATGTTCTTTTGATGTATGTTTGTGTCTTTCCAATTCTTAGTTTGGTGAACTTTCGTTGATCACGAAAAGACTTTATACGATCTACTAAAAATTACAAACAATAATTCACACAAGTTCCAACAACCCACACCCAGTCACCATTAAGGCGCTTTCGAATGCATTTTAGTAACAACATTTTTTGGTGGGAGAACATTTAATGACCAAATATTCTTCAATAACCTCCGGAAAATCTCCTTGCAATGGATCTAACAAAAATAAATACTACCGTTGAATGACATTGAGAAAGGGAGCACAACTGCAAATAGAGTTTTACTTATGATCGGAGCATTCATATTCTCTTGTCGGTCTTCAATACGGACGGTTCTGAGGGAGTGCAAACTTAGTAACAGAGTTTCTACGACACTGTGATCAACTGGACGCAAAAAAAAAAAGCTTAACGATTAGTCGAATATATTACTTGTAAGTTAGGCTTTCCCCTTCGAGAAACTTAGGGCTGGGGTTTCCAAAACGGGATTAGATGTCAAAAGGATTAGGTTAGGGTTTGGTTACCTTGAGTAAGAAGTCACCAATGAAACCCTTGTTTCCAGGTTCACTTTGAGATTGCGATTTCTCGATACATTTCGTAGCCCGGTAAAAAGGAATTGCTTTTTCAACTTCTACAATGGATGCCTAGTCAAGGATACGTTGTTTATTCTTCCACAAGAAACCTCATCCTCAAGCTCATCGCAGAGATCTTGTCCAGCAGAGATCTTGTCCATGCACGATGATAAAATCTCGACAGGAGCCAAAATTTAGAGGTAAGAGGTAAAACTAAGAATGTTTAATTTTCCCGTTTATAGAATGTGAATGTATGTATTTTGTTTCGTAAAATAAATTATAGTCAATTTTAAAGATGTGCCAAATTGTTGAATCGAAATTTACATAAATACTAATTTATGAATAGTTGATTACTTGTTACCGTTGTAAAAAGCACGAGGCAGAGACTTGATTAAGTACGTCTATTAATTTTTCAAGTGTCTGCATGTGATCTTACTTGGTTTATTTAAGGTTCGTCAATATCTCCAACTGATCATATTATGGTTAATGATTCACGTTTCATCAATAACTAAATATTCAATCTATTAATGTAGTAGGTGATCTACTACTCAATTTGGAATCGATTTTTAAACACATATCATTTGCAACCTCAGGATATTCTATCAACCACCACCAGAGTAGATAAAAACATATCTACATTTATTTTTATTTTTTTGTATTATTTGTGTGCATCAGTTGGTATGATATGTCTGCATGTGTAACGTGTTTATAAAGTATCATAAAAATGATATTAAGGAACAAGTTGTAATCGTCTATAATATAAGGAATGATTAGTAAAGCTAAAATGACAGGTGATCTTACATGAATACGTTAAATAACAACCTAAATTGACAGGTATATATCAAATATTGAACGATTTCATATCCAGTTGGTTATAATTTTTAGTCATGCACGAAGAAAGATTCCTTTTACCACGTTAGAAGTTGCACGTTGTTACAAGAGCATCCAGATATATATATGGGTTAACAGATTCTTGTAACAACAAATCACAAAAGAAAATATGGTTAAGGAGGAGCTGCAACCAAATTTTGGAGAAAACAACCTAAGTGAAGAAACAAAGACTTTGATCTCTTCACTTGTTTCAGACAAAGATGTTCTTGGGAAACTCTGCAACTACCAAGGATGTTGGTACTACTACAACACTCTACAAGCTGTTGTTAATTTCCAGAAGAATTTCAAGCCTCAAGACACCGATATAATCATCGCTTCTTTTCCCAAATCCGGCACCACTTGGCTCAAGGCCCTCACCATCGCCCTCCTCGAAAGATCGAAGAAGAAGAAGAAGGACCGTTCTTGTGATGACATTAATCATCCTCTGGAATCTGGTAATCCTCATGGCTTAGTACCATTCTTGGAGATGAATTTGTATCTCAAAAGCTCAACTCCGGACTTAACAAAGCTCTCATCATCATCATCATCTCCGAGGCTGTTTTCCACTCACATGCCCATGCATACCCTTCAAGTACCTCTCAAGGGCACTCCTTGCAAGATTGTGTACATTTGCAGGAATTTGAAAGACGTGTTGGTGTCATATTGGCATTTCAGGTGCAGCATTCTAGAAAGAAGAGAAATCAAGAGAAGCATTACTCTCGAGTCAATGTTCGACTCGTTCTGCAGCGGAGTTCACTACTTTGGACCTTTTTGGGAAAACGTCTTGAGCTATTGGAGAGGGAGCTTGGAAGATCCTGAGCATGTGCTTTTCATGAGGTACGAAGACTTGAAAGCAGAGCCTCATGGACAAATCAAGAGACTTTCGGAGTTCTTGGGTTGTCCTTTTAGTGAACAAGAAGAAGATAGTGGAGATGTGGACAAGATCTTAGAGTTGTGCTCTCTGCGTAATCTTAGCAGTTTGGAAATCAACAAAACTGGAACGTCCAACGATGTACATAACTCTTGCTTCTTTCGGAAAGGGGAAGTCGGAGACTGGAAGAATCATCTCACTCCTGAAATGGAGAACAAAATCGATAACATAGTTGAAGAGAAACTTAAAAGGTTCCGGTTTAAAGTTCTAAAGTTATGTTGTTTGTGTTTTTTCTTTTTCTTTGATGCACCAATAAAAGTTGTTTCCATTGTTAAGTTGTTTTGATGTATGCGTCTTTCAAAATGTCAATTTGATGAACTTTCATTGATCAATGAAATACTTTCCATAACTTGATCAAATATTTCATCAAGGAGAAATTGCACCTACTTGCGTACCAAACCATACTTGACATGCATGGTAAAGGCCACCGGCTTGAAGAGGTAACTATTAATTTAGTGAAAGATGTTCTGAAATCCCTTTCTCGAGGCACATTCGATCCTTTGCGTAAAACGGTCTAATTTCGTCAAAATTCTGTTTCAGGACAATGCAAAGATGATCGCCCATCCTACTTTAAAGAAATTTGACAGAGCATTTATGATTTCGGGTAATATTAATTTAGTGAACCTTGTTCTGAAGGTCATCCATGGTACTGGCCACAAAATCAATCAGGTGAATAACCGGCTTCGAACAATTTGAAGTTATCTTTCATACGTTTTACTTGTTAAAATTTACATAACTGATGAATTATCCTCGAAATCATTAAAAAGGTTTCGTTCTTTGATCATATTGGATCTCATTTCTTCTCCTTTCTTGGTGTTCTTCTATTTATAGGTTTACTTTGAGATTGCGATCTCTCGATACCTTTCGCAGCCCGATAAAAAGGAATTGGTTCTTCAACTTCTACAACGGTTGCCTGGTCAAGGATACGTTGCTAAATTTTCAAGTGTTGCTAAATGATCACACTTTCGTTTATTTATCCCGTTTTGCTAATACCTCCAATTTGATCAATAGATAATTATTAGAATAACCTTAATAAATGGTATAATTACTAAAATAATTCTCAAACAAAGTTGAAACTTAACAAATGTCATAAAAGAGATATAAACCTTTTTAAAAACTTTTTAATACGAAAATGTCATTCAAACAAAAAAAATCGAAAATTTGTTTGAATCTGGCGGCCGCGGAGGCTGCGGAAGCACCAGAGACGTGCTCAGCGGAGGTGTGCTGCCGGATTTAGATAAAATCGGATTGAAAATCACTAGCAAAAAAAAAAAAACTTGAAATCTTTTGATTTTTTGTTAGAAAAGGGATATATGATGTTAGATCTACTAGTTTTAGGCTAAAACCAGTTGAAAACAAGTTAAAATACTGTAAAAACGAGCTAAATACAGGTTGGCCGCCATTGTTAGAGTTTGACAGCTTCTAGGTTGGTAAAGAAGATGAAGGACAAATTACGATTTTACCCTTTTTGAATAAGTCTACCACTACTATAAATAGGTCTACCACATATTATACTACAAATAAGTCTACCACATATCGTAAATCTACCACTACCACGACTATAAATAATTCTACCACATATTATAAATCTACCACTACTATAAATAAGTCTACCATCGCTACCAATCAATAAGTCTACCGATCAACAAATATAAATCTACCAATGAAAGTAATAAGTCTACTACATAATATAAATCTATCACCACTATAAATAAGTCTACCATCGCTAACAATCAATAAGTCTACCGATCAACAAATATAAATATACCAAGAAAAATAATAAGTCTACTACATAATATAAATCTACCGCCACTATAAATAAGTCTACGATAGCGAACCATCAATAAGTCTACCGATTACAAAATTAACTCTACCACTACTATAAATAAGTCTACCGATCACAAAATTAACTCTACCACTACTATAAATAAGTCTACGATCGCGCGAACCATAATAAGTCTACCGATCACAAAATTAACTCTACCACTACTACTAATAAGTCTATCACTCAACAATAAATCTACCACTACTATAAATAAGTCTACCATTGCGCGAACCATCAATAAGTCTATCAATCACAAAATTAAATCTACCACTACTATTAATAAGTCTATCCCTCAAAAATAAATTTACCATTACTATAAATAAGTCTACGACTGCACGAACCATCAATAAATCTACCGATCACAAAATTAAATCTACCACTACTAGAAGTAAGTCTACCGATCACAAAATTAACTCTACCACTACTAGAAATAAGTCTACCACATTTTTAAATCTACCAGCGTGGGATGTTAAACCGAACCGAAATTTCCGTTATACCAAATGAGAACGACAAATTGATTGAGTTCAATGTCCGGTTTGGAGATCCCGAATGTCAGGTGAGAAATCCCCAATTTTTCTGGGAAAAAACAATTTAGTTCCGGTTCGATTGTTGTTCTAAACAGTGTAGCTTCTTGTTCCACACAGGTACTGATGATGCGTTTAGAGTCTGACCTAGCGAAAGTTTTGCTAGCGGCTTGTAAAGGCGAGCTAAGCGGCGTGTCGCTCAATTGGTCAAAAGATTCTGCCATGGTGGTTGTAATGGCGAGCAAAGGTTATCCCGGTGCTTACGAGAAAGGATCAATCATCAAAAACCTCGAAGAAGCTGAAACGGTTGCTCCTGGAGTGAAGGTTTTCCATGCGGGGACGGATCTTGATTCAGAGGGGAATGTTATAGCGAGTGGAGGACGTGTTCTTGGAGTCACGGCAAAGGGTAAAGACTTGGAAGAGGCGCGTGAAAGAGCGTATTGGGCGGTCCAACAGATCAATTGGCCTGGAGGTTTCTTTAGAAGTGATATTGGCTGGAGAGCGCTTCGTCAGAAACAAGTGGTTACCGAAGAGTGATGATCAAGAATTTTTGTAGACCAAGAAGCCAAAACATAAAACTCGCTCTAATCCGTTAGATTTTTACATAATTTGGATCGATATAGCAATGTTTTTTGTCAATCAATTTTGTTCTTGGGGTTCACTTAATATCTCGAATTTCATAGATGTTTTTCCGAAAATGTGCTCGGGTCTAAGAAAGAAGTGTGGTGTTTAACGTTACCTAACTCTCACTCATATTTCATCCACTATAATGTGAGCTAGCGACACATATTTCTCACAAAGTGTGTGAGGATGTGTTCGTTTCTTTGTCGCTAGCTCTATAATAAGTCCATACAAAGTTAGTGAGAGATTTTCAAAATGTGTTTGGAAAAGAATTTCTAAATAATATGCAAAATATTTACAGAGAGACTTGGATATAGATATAGTTTGCTAGTTTATCTACTCACAGTGTGAAATGGCAAATGTTCTTTCCCCATAAACTGATAAAGCTCCACATTCTCAGGATTCTTCCACATATTTTAAACACGTCAATTTTTATCACATGTTTTAAATACTTGAACTGATAGATAGATAGTTTCTTGCAGGGAGCTTGTTGAGTTTGGATGCATTGAAGCTTTATGCTCTATTCTCACATGTACCCACGAATCTTTTGTTAAAGAGGCTTTGGAGAATCTCGAACGATGCATCCAAATCGATGAGAGCTATGTGAAGAAGGTACGTGATTGTGGAGGTGAGAAGGTACTCATTGATATTTGTCGCGTTCGGCCTCCAGACAATGAGGTATGTGTGAAAGCTCGCAACCTCATCAACTGGTATTTTTAGGATGTCTCTGTGAGAGCTCGCGACATCACCGGCTGGTACTTCTAAGATGACACGCTACAGTCTTACATGATTTCAATTTTAGGTTTTCGCTTGGTAAAGAATAATTTACGTTTTGCTTGAATGTCAAGCTACTTGGCTTTTATATGACATTGTCGGATTCTAAAATTTGTTGGTGTTACTTTTTCATTGCTTTTTGTTTTTGTTTAAATTAGAGACCATCAACATCTCCTTTCTTCCAAAAAATAAAGATAATGCGTTTGATTTTATTGACTTAAATTAATATATCTGAGTGTGAGATACATCATGATCCAAAAAATGAAATTGCAGCTAATCCTCTAAAACCTTAAACTTTACCAAGAAGAAAACAACTTTTGTTCAGGCACAAATTGCTTGTCAATGATATTTATAGTAGTACTTCACAGTATTCAGACATTTAAGCAGAACAAGGAGGTGGTGTTAAGGATTAGAACCAGAGCAATTAACGACTTCAACCGATGCAAATGTCAAGTGCTTGCCCTCTCATCCTTCCTTGCTGTAATATTATTGGGCTATCGGCATAGACCTTACAAATATCAGCATAAATGCAAGATGAGCCATATGGAACACAAAAGCATTTCCCTTGGTCAAGGATAGATTCTTCAATTTGTCGTTCTCATTTGGTATATTTAAATGACAAGAGACTAGTTGTAATCGTGTATATATATAATATAAGGAATGATTAGTAAGACAAAATGACAGGTGATCTTATATGAATACGTTAATAGCGAATCAAAAATGACAGGTATATATCAAAGAAAGATTCGTTAACCACTAAAATCTAAAAGATACGTTAGTAGACAAGAGCATCCAGCTCTATATATATAGATATATGCGTTTGGGGTAAAAACAAGAAGTCACAAAAGAAACTATGGATAACAAGGAGCTTCGACCGTATGTGGGAGAAGACAAGCTAAGCGAAGAAACCAAGACTTTGATCTCTTCACTTCCTTCAGACAAAGATTTCGTAGAGAAAGTCTGCAACTACCAAGGATGTTGGTACTACTACAACACTCTTCAAGCTGTTGTTAATTTCCAGAAGAATTTCAAGCCTCAAGACACCGATATCATCCTCGCTTCTTTCCCCAAATCCGGCAGCACTTGGCTCAAAGCCCTCACCATCGCCCTCCTCGAGAGATCGAAGAAGAAGGACCCTTCTTGTGATCATCATCCTCTGGAATCTGATAGTCCTCATGGCTTAGTGCCATTCTTGGAGATGAATTTGTATCTCAAAAGCCCAACTCCGGACTTGACCAATCTCTCATCTCCGAGGCTGTTCTCGACTCACATGCCCTTGCCTACGCTTCAGGTACCTCTCAAGGACACTCCTTGCAAGATTGTGTACATTTGCAGGAATTTGAAAGACGCGTTGGTTTCATATTGGCATTTCAAGTGCGCCAATCAAGAGATAACAAAAGATGCAGAGGGAAGCATTAGTGTCGAGTCAATGTTCGAATCCTTCTACAGCGGAGTTCACTACTTTGGACCCTTTTGGGAAAACGTCTTGAGCTATTGGAGAGGGAGCTTGGAAGATCCTGAGCATGTGCTTTTCATGAGGTACGAAGACATGAAAGCAGAGCCTCATGGACAAATCAAGAGACTTGCAGACTTCTTGGGTTGTCCTTTTAGTGAAGAAGAAGAAGATAATGGAGATGTGGACAAGATCTTGGAGTTGTGCTCTCTGCGTAATCTGAGCAGTTTAGAGATCAACAAAACTGGAAAAACGTTCACCAAAATGCATCGCTCTAGCTTCTTCCGGAAAGGAGAAGTCGGTGACTGGAAGAATCATCTCACTCCTGAAATGGAGAAGAAAATCGATAGCATTGTTGCGGAGAAACTTAAAGGTTCAGGTTTAAAATTCTAAAGTTATGTAATATGTGTATGGTTTGTGTTTTTTGTTATCTTTCTTTGACGCACCAGTCAAAGTTTCTTCCATTGTACTATGTTCTTTTGATGTATGTTTGTGTCTTTCCAATTCTTAGTTTGGTGAACTTTCGTTGATCACGAAAAGACTTTATACGATCTACTAAAAATTACAAACAATAATTCACACAAGTTCCAACAACCCACACCCAGTCACCATTAAGGCGCTTTCGAATGCATTTTAGTAACAACATTTTTTGGTGGGAGAACATTTAATGACCAAATATTCTTCAATAACCTCCGGAAAATCTCCTTGCAATGGATCTAACAAAAATAAATACTACCGTTGAATGACATTGAGAAAGGGAGCACAACTGCAAATAGAGTTTTACTTATGATCGGAGCATTCATATTCTCTTGTCGGTCTTCAATACGGACGGTTCTGAGGGAGTGCAAACTTAGTAACAGAGTTTCTACGACACTGTGATCAACTGGACGCAAAAAAAAAAAGCTTAACGATTAGTCGAATATATTACTTGTAAGTTAGGCTTTCCCCTTCGAGAAACTTAGGGCTGGGGTTTCCAAAACGGGATTAGATGTCAAAAGGATTAGGTTAGGGTTTGGTTACCTTGAGTAAGAAGTCACCAATGAAACCCTTGTTTCCAGGTTCACTTTGAGATTGCGATTTCTCGATACATTTCGTAGCCCGGTAAAAAGGAATTGCTTTTTCAACTTCTACAATGGATGCCTAGTCAAGGATACGTTGTTTATTCTTCCACAAGAAACCTCATCCTCAAGCTCATCGCAGAGATCTTGTCCAGCAGAGATCTTGTCCATGCACGATGATAAAATCTCGACAGGAGCCAAAATTTAGAGGTAAGAGGTAAAACTAAGAATGTTTAATTTTCCCGTTTATAGAATGTGAATGTATGTATTTTGTTTCGTAAAATAAATTATAGTCAATTTTAAAGATGTGCCAAATTGTTGAATCGAAATTTACATAAATACTAATTTATGAATAGTTGATTACTTGTTACCGTTGTAAAAAGCACGAGGCAGAGACTTGATTAAGTACGTCTATTAATTTTTCAAGTGTCTGCATGTGATCTTACTTGGTTTATTTAAGGTTCGTCAATATCTCCAACTGATCATATTATGGTTAATGATTCACGTTTCATCAATAACTAAATATTCAATCTATTAATGTAGTAGGTGATCTACTACTCAATTTGGAATCGATTTTTAAACACATATCATTTGCAACCTCAGGATATTCTATCAACCACCACCAGAGTAGATAAAAACATATCTACATTTATTTTTATTTTTTTGTATTATTTGTGTGCATCAGTTGGTATGATATGTCTGCATGTGTAACGTGTTTATAAAGTATCATAAAAATGATATTAAGGAACAAGTTGTAATCGTCTATAATATAAGGAATGATTAGTAAAGCTAAAATGACAGGTGATCTTACATGAATACGTTAAATAACAACCTAAATTGACAGGTATATATCAAATATTGAACGATTTCATATCCAGTTGGTTATAATTTTTAGTCATGCACGAAGAAAGATTCCTTTTACCACGTTAGAAGTTGCACGTTGTTACAAGAGCATCCAGATATATATATGGGTTAACAGATTCTTGTAACAACAAATCACAAAAGAAAATATGGTTAAGGAGGAGCTGCAACCAAATTTTGGAGAAAACAACCTAAGTGAAGAAACAAAGACTTTGATCTCTTCACTTGTTTCAGACAAAGATGTTCTTGGGAAACTCTGCAACTACCAAGGATGTTGGTACTACTACAACACTCTACAAGCTGTTGTTAATTTCCAGAAGAATTTCAAGCCTCAAGACACCGATATAATCATCGCTTCTTTTCCCAAATCCGGCACCACTTGGCTCTAGGCCCTCACCATCGCCCTCCTCGAAAGATCGAAGAAGAAGAAGAAGGACCGTTCTTGTGATGACATTAATCATCCTCTGGAATCTGGTAATCCTCATGGCTTAGTACCATTCTTGGAGATGAATTTGTATCTCAAAAGCTCAACTCCGGACTTAACAAAGCTCTCATCATCATCATCATCTCCGAGGCTGTTTTCCACTCACATGCCCATGCATACCCTTCAAGTACCTCTCAAGGGCACTCCTTGCAAGATTGTGTACATTTGCAGGAATTTGAAAGACGTGTTGGTGTCATATTGGCATTTCAGGTGCAGCATTCTAGAAAGAAGAGAAATCAAGAGAAGCATTACTCTCGAGTCAATGTTCGACTCGTTCTGCAGCGGAGTTCACTACTTTGGACCTTTTTGGGAAAACGTCTTGAGCTATTGGAGAGGGAGCTTGGAAGATCCTGAGCATGTGCTTTTCATGAGGTACGAAGACTTGAAATCAGAGCCTCATGGACAAATCAAGAGACTTTCGGAGTTCTTGGGTTGTCCTTTTAGTGAACAAGAAGAAGATAGTGGAGATGTGGACAAGATCTTAGAGTTGTGCTCTCTGCGTAATCTTAGCAGTTTGGAAATCAACAAAACTGGAACGTCCAACGATGTACATAACTCTTGCTTCTTTCGGAAAGGGGAAGTCGGAGACTGGAAGAATCATCTCACTCCTGAAATGGAGAACAAAATCGATAACATAGTTGAAGAGAAACTTAAAGGTTCCGGTTTAAAGTTCTAAAGTTATGTTGTTTGTGTTTTTTCTTTTTCTTTGATGCACCAATAAAAGTTGTTTCCATTGTTAAGTTGTTTTGATGTATGCGTCTTACAAAATGTCAATTTGATGAACTTTCATTGATCAATGAAATACTTTCCATAACTTGATCAAATATTTCATCAAGGAGAAATTGCACCTACTTGCGTACCAAACCATACTTGGCATGCACAGTAAAGGCCACCGGCTTGAAGAGGTAACTATTAACCCTTGATCTTATCCGAAGAAGAAGATATTTGAATGGGGAATCTTTTCTACTGCGGGCTGGTGAAGCAATCAGATGTTGCCATCAAGGATAGGTTTGGCAAATTTGAAAAAGTTCTGAATCCTGGCCTCCAATTTGTTCCCTGGATCATCGGTGATTACGTCGCCGGTAGCCTCACTCTCCGTCTCCAGCAACTCGATGTTCAATGCAAAACCAAAACAAAGGTAACACTAACATTGAACATAACACACACAACACATGTCTTCTTCTTCAAATGAAGAATCTCATTCATCATGTTTGATTCTGTTTCAGGACAATGTGTTTGTGACAGTAGTTGCATCTATTCAATACAGAGTCTTAGTTGACAAAGCAAGTGATGCTTTTTACAGACTTAGCAATCCAACAACACAAATCAAAGCCTATGTCTTTGATGGTAACTCCTCCTTCTCCTTCTTATTCATTTACCAGTAATTCAAAAGATTCTCATAGATATTTCCCAATCATTTCTCAGTGATCAGAGCATGTGTTCCAAAGCTGAACTTGGACGATGTCTTTGAGCAGAAGAATAAAATCGCCAAATCAGTGGAAGAAGAGTTAGACAAAGCCATGACTGCTTATGGTTATGAAATCCTTCAAACACTCATCATCGACATCGAGCCTGATCAACAAGTTAAACGCGCCATGAACGAAATCAACGCCGGTAAGCCACCAAAATCCCCCAAAATCTCAAAACCCTAAATCAAAAATCGGATCTTGATGAGCAAATATGTTCAAAATCCCCCAAATCTCAAAACCCTAGATAGAAATTGGAACTTTGATAAACATATATGTTCATAATGTGAGCAACAACCCAAAGGTAGTGGGCTTGGGCCTTCATGAGAAAGAGAACACGGCCCACAACAATCGAAACCCATCTACTGAAACCAGTCAAACGGAGAAGACAAAGAACAGAGGTGGTCAAGGAGACGTTAGTACGGTAAAGGAGAGGCTCCTCTATGAGAACGAAGACAAATTTCTTCAATCCTTATCCAATGAGTCATGAAACACAGCTGTATACTCTAGATTGTTCTATTGAGTCTATATAAGGAAGTACAAAATCATCTTTATAAATAACTGAGAAAAAGTTCAATAATATCAAAAATCTTATGTTATTACATGGTATCAAAGCCTTTCTAAAACCCTAACAGGTGCAGAAATGGCGACCTCATATCCTTTTCCAGACAATGTTCATTGTGGGGGTCGGATTTCTCCCCTATGAGATCGATATAACGACGAGATCAACTTTGCAGCGTCCTGACAAAATCGGATCAAATCTGCAAGGGCCCAGTCTAAATTCAGGTCCAAAATGATATTAAACCCATTAACAAAATGGGCTTAATATATTAATGAACCTAATTTTAATATATTACTCAACGGGCCATGCCCATTTATTAGCTAGCCCATTTTACTTAGAAGTACTATATATAGGTCATTGTATCCACCTTAAAAGGGGATCGATTCATTCCTTGTAACCAGAGCTTTACAGAAACAGCAATAAAACATATCTTCGACTCTTGCTTTGTGATTCATACTCAGAAGACTCGTTTCTCCTTTCAACCCTTGACAAATTCGACTGTGTAGGATCCGTCGTCCACAATTTGGCGCCGTCTAAGGGGATAGCAAAGAGATCTTCTTACTCGAAGGAATCACCGCACAAGCGATACCGAAGATGACTGACGAACGCATCGACAACGCCGACGCTGAACGCATCGACAACACCGACAGCAGACGCATCATGAACAATAACGACAACCGCGTCAATGACACCGGTGACAATCATGGCGACAAGGAGGTCGAAACCAATCTTACCGCGAACACTGCGCAGATCATCAACCAAGCTGCAACAAATGCGACACCTGCACTGGAAGTGTTGAACCAGATCAAGATAGCGATGGACGCGATGCTCAAGAGGCAGGAGAATCAGGACAAGGTGAACTCCGCAATGACCGAGAGACTAGATATCCTCACCACGGCAAGCCGAGGCCGAGGCCAAAGCCTGCTCAGGCGACCAGGAGGGCGACTCTCACCAACTGTTCTTTTCTCTACGCCAGACAACGCGCCTAGATCGCGAACCTTCCAACCACTGCTTACCACCTCAGAGGTGCGAGAAGGAAGCCAAGCAAGGCGGACCACAAGACCTCTGGAGAACAACACAGCAGACACACAGACAGCATTGTGTACTGTGGTCAAGGAGACGTTAGTACGGTAAAGGAGAGGCTCCTCTATGAGAACGAAGACAAATTTCTTCAATCCTTATCCAATGAGTCATCAAACACAGCTGTATACTCTAGATTGTTCTATTGAGTCTATATAAGGAAGTACAAAATCATCTTTATAAATAACTGAGAAAAAGTTCAATAATATCAAAAATCTTCTGTTATTACATGGTATCAGAGCCTTTCTAAAACCCTAACAGGTGCAGAAATGGCGACCTCATATCCTTTTCCAGACAATGTTCATGTCTCGAGCTCAGTCACTCTGAAGCTCACTAACAATAACTACTTGCTCTGGAAAACACAATTCGAGTCTCTTCTTTCGAGCCAAAAGCTCATCGGTTTTGACAATGGAGCCGTCCCTGCTCCGTCTCAAACTCGCCTCGTTGTCAATGGCGATGTCACCAGTGAAGCTCCGAATCCTCAGTTTGAAGATTGGTTTTGCACCGACCAACTCGTTAGATCTTGGTTGTTTGGTATGCTTTCTGAGGAAGTTCTTGGTCATGTCCACAACCTTCCTACGTCTCGTCAGATTTGGGTCTCGCTTGCGGAAAATTTAAACAAAAGCAGCGTTGCCAAAGAGTTTTCACTTCGTCGTCATCTTCAGCTTCTGTCCAAAAAGGAGCAATCTCTCTTTGCCTACTATCACGATTTCAAGTTGATTTGTGATTCCTTGAGTGCTATTGGGAAACCAGTTGATGAATCCATGAAAATCTTTGGTTTTCTCAACGGTTTAAGCAGAGAGTATGATCCCATCACAACAGTCATACAGAGCTCGTTCAGCAAGTATCCTCCTCCAACCTTCACCGATGTAATCTCGGAGGTTCAAGGGTTTGATAGCAAGTTAAGAGCTTATGATGATGTTGACTCTGTCACACCTCACCTGGCATTCAACACAGAGCGGTCTGACTCCGGAGTGCCCCATTACAATCCTAACTCTAGGGGTCGTGGCTGATTTGGGCAGAACAGAGGCATAGGTGGTCAAGGTTTCTCATCCCGTGGTCGTGGCTTTTCTCAACATCAAATCTCTGCACAATCTTCTGGACAGAGACCTGTGTGTCAGATTTGTGGCCGAATTCGTCACACTGCTATCAAATGTTACAATCGCTTTGATAACAACTATCAAAGTGAAGTTCAACCACATGCATTCTCCTCTCTTCGTGTTTCAGACGACACTGGCAGAGAATGGTATCCAGATTCAGGTGCTTCAGCTCATGTCACTGCCTCAACGAACAATCTCCAAATAGCAACAACTTATGAGGGTAATGATATAGTTCTTGTTGAAGATGGAGCGTACCTGCCCATAACACATGTTGGATCCACCACTATCTCTTCTTTTAAAGGTACCATTCCCTTAAACGAGGTTTTAGTGTGCCCAACAATACAGAAGTCTCTCCTCTTTGTGTCCAAACTATGCGATGATTACCCATGTGGTGTCTTTTTTTATGCTAATAAGGTTTGTGTTATTGATTTAACCACTCAGAAAGTGGTGTCCAAGGGTCCTCGAAGTAATGGACTCTATGTTTTGGAGAATCAAGAGTTTAGAGCTTTTTATTCTAATCGTCAGTGTGCAGCAAGTTTGGAGACGTGGCATCACCGACTAGGACACTCAAACTCACGGATTCTTCAGCAACTTCAAACCAGTAAGGAGATTCAAGTTAATAAGAGCAGAACCACTTCTATTTGTGAGCCTTGCCAGATGAGAAAGAGTAGTAGATTAAAATTTTTGCCTTCTGATTCTAGAGTGTTGGAACCTTTGGATCGAATACATTGTGATCTTTGGGGACGGATCACCAATTGTATCAAACCAAGGGTTTAAATATTATGCAGTTTTTGTGGATGATTTTTCAAGATTCTCTTGGTTTTATCTATTGCGTGCCAAATTGGAGTTTGTTTCAGTCTTCATTGCTTTCCAAAGAATGGTTGAGAATCAACTGAATGGCAAAATCAAAGTATTTCAAAGTGATGGTGATATATCATGGTTTTTACTCATTTTTCACCATGATATAGGTCCGTTTTTATCGAGTCTTTTTGGTGTTTTCCTATTGTTTTAGAGTCTTTGTAGGTCAATGATCGATTGGAGCATAATGAGAGCTTTTGGGAGTTTTTGGAGCATCGAGGAAAGAAGAGCCGAAGTGATTAAGTCGGAATTGATTTTACTACACTGTGTCGATCGACACGAGCATGTCTGACGTGAAGATTGAAGAATTTCCTCTTCGGCCCACGAAGCCCATAAGTTTACAGAAAATCCCAGTCCAAATTTTAGACCTTATATATAGTTTTTCCTTAGGCTTTTAGATTTAGATCATCATATATTATTTTCTATTGAGACTTGAGAGAGGAGATTTTGGAGAGCTTTGAAGAGATTTCAGACTTCCAGACTTTATCGATTTCAACTCTCTGTATCTCTTACTCTATCTTTTTAATGCAATATTATTCATTCATAATGATTTTCTCATCCATGTCTGAGTAGTTTGCTTGTTAGGTTTTGGAAAGTTCTAGGGTTTGATGAGAAATTGATAGGATTGAAACCCTGTTAGGATTTATCTTTATGTTCTTCATCTAGATTGATTTAACTCTGATTTTAGGATTGATCAACTGAAATTGAATATCCTAGGTTGCTTTAATAGATGTGAAAGTATTATTAACAACCTGATATAATCTTAGATGAGCAAAATTATCTATTCGCAAAGAAATTTGGCTTAGTAATTTTGTGAACAATTGAACCTGAACTTAAAGCTTGATTTTATTCACTAAGTTTGCAAAGAAATTTGGAATTTAGGGATTTAGTCATAGATAATCTGTACAACGAAAGTTGATTGGTTTTACATTCGTGTTTGAGTTCTAGAACCGTGCTTAACAAAATCCTAACCGTTTTTATCTCTGTGTTGATCGACACGATCAATTTTCGAATCATTCATGCGAACAACCCATTGCCTAACTCTTTTGTCTCATTGAATTTTAAGAACTTTAATCATCATTCACCTGTTTACTTCTGCTTTTACTTTACATTCATTCCTATTTACTTAGCATAATTTGAATTCACTAATCGATTGTGTGTTTAGATTCCCTGTGGATTCGATCCCTAAGTACTACTACGATCTCTTAATTTGAGAGAGTAGCTCAGGGTAAATTTGAGCATATCAGATGGGGGAAGAGAATTTATAAACAAAAGTCTACAGAATCTGTTTAAAGAAAAGGGTAAAATTTCTTGTCCTTACACACCAGAACAAAATGGTAAGGTAGAGAGGAAACATAGACATTTGGTGGAACTTGGTTTGTCAATGTTGTTTCATAGTCACACTCCTTTGAAGCATTGGGTTGAGGCTTTCTTCACTGCTAACTACATTATCAATCTCTTACCATCACCCACTCTACGAGATGTGAGTCCCTATGAAACTTTATTTCAAAAAAAAGTGGATTACTCGTCTCTCCGAGTCTTTGGGTCAACCTGCTATCCGTGCTTGAGACCTCAAATGCATAGCAAGTTCGATCCAAAGTCATTGCAATGTGTCTTCCTTGGCTATAACAATCAGTACAAGGGTTATCGTTGCCTCTACCCTCCAACAGGCAAGATCTATATCTCAAGGAATGTTGTTTTCGATGAGGGGGAATTCCCATTCCACAAGAAATATCAGTCTCTGCTTCCGAAGTACAAGACGCCTCTACTTCAGGCTTGGCAGTTCAACACAGATGTAGATCATCCTGTAGCAGTTCATAAGGAGACTGCCTTAATTCCTCAGGTATTATCCAAACCTGTTGGCGTGGTTGTTGAGCCTGAGTCACCCTTACAAACAGAGCCGGTCAATGCTACAGCTCCTGAATCAGAGGGAGCAACAACTTCTGGAACTGCCACATCTGAAGCAGAAACAGATATAGAACACGAAGGCGATAGTGATCATATTGCAGAGCCTGACGTTGTGGTTGTACAAGCAACTCTTCCAAACTCCCATACCATGAGAACGAGATCCAAAGATGGGATAATCAAACCAAACAAACGGTATGTTCTCTTGGCTTCTAAACTCACAACTGCTGAACCTAAATCTCTTGTCTCAGCTACGAAGCATCCGGGTTGGAATGAGGCTGTTCTTGATGAAATGAAGTGTACCACATGTTAAACACTTGGTCCCTGGTCCCAGCAACAGAAGCAATGAATATTTTAAACTCAAGATGGGTGTTCACGACTAAGCTCAATCCAGATGGAACCATTGACAAGCTGAAAGCACGACTTGTGGCGAAAGGTTTTGACCAAGAAGAAGGAGTGGATTACTTGGAAACATTCAGTCCTGTGGTTAGAACAGCAACAATCCAATTGGTATTGGATATAGCAACTGCAAGAGATTGGTCTCTTAAACAATTGGGTGTCTCAAATGCCTTCTTACATGGCGAACTCTCAGAACCAGTATACATGAATCAACCCTCAAGCTTTGTTGATCCAGAGAAACCTAATCATGTTTGCTGCCTTACCAAGGCCCTTTATGGCCTCAAACAAGCGTCCAAGGCTTGGTTCGATACCTTCAGCAACTTTCTCCTGGATTTTGGGTTTATCTGCAGCACTTCTAATCCATCTTTGTTCGTCTATCACCAAGCTGGGAAAACTCTTGTTCTGCTCCTATACGTTGATGATATCCTGTTAACCGGAAGTGATCCAATCCTTTTGGATCAGCTCCCGCTATCTCTGAATAGTCACTTTTCCATGAAGGATCTTGGGCCTCCACGATATTTCTTGGGCATTCAGATTGAAACCTACACTGATGGTCTGTTTCTTCATCAATCAGCTTATGCTGCCGATATCTTACAATAAGCAGGAATGGAGGATTGCAATCCAATGCCAACTCCTCTTCCTCTGCAGTTGGAAAATCACAATTCGGAGTTGTTTTCCGAACCGATTTACTTCCGCAGTCTTGCTGGGAAACTGCAATATCTCACTATCACTCGTCCCGATATCCAATTTGCTATCAATTTCATATGCCAAAGAATGCATTCTCCGACTGTCTCCGACTTTGGTCTTCTTAAAAGAATTCTCCGGTATATCAAAGGGACAATTCATTTGGGACTTCCAGTGAAAAAGAACAAGGCTCTAACTCTCTCGGTATATTGTGACAGTGATTGGGCCGGGTGCAAGGTAACAAGACGATCAACAACAGATTTTTGCATCTTGCTGGGTTCGAATTTGATTTCTTGGTCTGCAAAAAGGCAACAGACAGTGTTTAACTCCTCTACAGAGGCAGAATACAGAGCCTTGTCTGACACAGCTAGAGAGATCACTTGGATATCGTCTCTTCTCCGCGACATTGGCATTTCACAGAACCAACCAACACAGGTATTCTGTGACAACCTCTCCGCTGTTTATCTCTCCACTAATCCGACACTTCACAGCAAAACGAAGCACTTTGAAAAAGACTACCACTACATACGTGAAAGAGTGGCTCTAGGTCTCATTGAAACAATTCACATCCAAGCAAGTCATCAGACGGCCGATGTCTTCACGAAGCCCTTACCACGACGATCTTTCTTTGAGTTCAGAACCAAACTCGGTGTGTCTGACTCACCCACTCCGAGTTTGAGGGGAGTGTGAGCAACAACCCAAAGGCAGTGGGCTTGGGCCTTCATGAGAAAGAGAGCACGGCCCACAACAATCGAAGCCCATCTACTGAAACCAGTCAAACGGAGAAGACAAAGAACAGAGGTGGTCAAGGAGACATTAGAACGGTAAAGGAGAGGCCTCTATGAGAACGAAGACAAATTTCTTCAATCCTTATCCAATGAGTCATCAAACACAGCTGTATAGTCTAGATTGTTCTATTGAGTCTATATAAGGAAGTGCAAAATCATCTTTGTAAATAACTGAGAAAAAGTTCAATAATATCAAAAATCTTTTGTTCTTACACATAATCGCCCAAATCTCAAAACCCTAAATCAAAATTGGATCATTGATTTTACAGCGGTGAGGATGAGAGTGGCGGCGAACAAGAAAGCAGAGGTGGAGAAGATCATTCAGATAAAGAGAGCAGAAGGTGAAGCTGAGTCTAAGTACCTGTCGGGACTCGGGATCGCACGTCAGAGACAAGCGACCGTTGATGGTCTGAGAGACAGTGTTCTTGGGTTCGCCGGAAACGTGCCGGGGACGTCGGCGAAAGATGTGTTGGACATGGTGATGATGACTCAGTACTTTGACACATTGAGAGACATCAGAGCTCACTCCAAATCGTCGGCGGTTTTTATCCCTCACGGTCCTAGCGCCGTCTCAGACGTGGCAACGCAGATTCGAAATGGGTTATTGCAGGCCCACCAGACCCATGACTAAAAGCCCACTCAAAAGTCAACTGTCTAAGTCGTCTCCCACTTAGATTTCTGTGATATTTTTTCCAAAAGATTTTTCAACATATATAAATAATGCTGCGTTGAATTGTGGATTTTTTTATATATATATATTTTTTTTTGGCTTTTTTTGTTGTTGTTGTCTGTCTTTTATGATTTTGGATTTGTTTTTTAAATTAAGTTTGTTTGTACATGTGAAAAAAATGAAAATATCTAATTATATGTAATCACTGTTTTTAGTAATACTATTACTAATCAATAGTATGCATGTTTAAATCACTCTTGAAAAACTGTGCTGGCCTTTGTAAAAACAATCAACAAAAAGCATTATAAATTTGTGATTAAATAGAGAATATAATTTTCAAATACTAATAGTACTATTTTGCTGTCAATCAAAGAGCAGTGTTGTCACGTCACCAAACGGTAACTTAATTTTGACCGTTATGTTTATGAATTCTAAAATGAAAAAATAAACAATAATTGTAGATAATAATGTCTATATTCTTTTGGTATGAATGTCTACATATATAGGTACTATCGTCTTCCTCGTTCAGACATCCACAATCTTATTATTCTTTTCTTTTTTTTGGAACTAAAGAAAATAATCGTACTTCAATCTTTGTTATTCTAGTTTACATTTTCAAATTGTCCAATTTCTCTATTTGTTATTCTTTTGATCTCTATTTTTACTAGATCTCCGTTTTTTATTCTTTGGATCTCTGTTTTCTCAGACATTCACAATCTTGTTATCCTAGTTTACACTTTCAAAATGTCCAATGTTCTATGTTTTTTATTTTTTTGATCTCTATTTTTACTACTCAAAATTGTAACTGATTTTCTTCATTTTTAAAGGTGACAAACATAAAAACATCACTCTACAACAAGGTAAATGTTTTCGTCTGATTTGTTTATGCACTTTGTTTAACTAAGTTGTTTAAGATATATTACTATAAAGTCTTACAAACCTTGAGATATATACAAATAATTTGGGCTGTCACAGAATAGTAATCAGATAATAACGAAATTTATAAAATAATATATTTCTAATATTCATGATCAATTTTGTTTTGTTAGTTAACCTCTCGTAATTTTTTTTGTTGCTAAAAACCTCTATAAATTTGGTAGAATGCTTTGAACACTTTGATTTTATATGGGATTTGTCGAGTTCAAAAACCATTTTGACTATGCTAAATTTGTATTTCTCCGGTAAACTGATTAGTGGTTAATACAGTAAAGAGTAAATGTCACTGATAAAAATTAAACAAATTTTATCTTTACTTTTATTATGTTATCTTTAGAATAAAAGTTTATTTTCTTCTTAAAACAATCAATAATAGTGATTTGTGTTACTCACGTTTAGGGTATAGATAAAGTTAGGGTTTAAAGTTTAGGGTTTGGGTAGGCTTATGATAAGGGTAGGGTTAGGGTATAGGTAGGGTTAGGGTATAGGGTTAGGAAATTAATTTAGAGTTTGAGAATACGGTTAGGGTTTAGGGTATAGGATTTGGTAGGGTTGCGGGTAGGGTTTATCCATACACTAAACCCTAATCCTACTAAACCCTAAAACCCTACACAAACCCTAAACCCTAACCCTATCAAACCCTAAACCCTAACCCTTTCCACGCCCTAAACCCTAACCCTACTTAATCCTAAACCTTAAACCCTAACCCTAAACCCTAACCCTATCAAACCCTAAATCCTAACCCTTTCCAAACCCTAAACCCTAACCCTACTAAACCTTAAACTCTAAACCTACCAAAACCTAAACCTACCTAAACCCTACCTCTACTAACCCTATCAAACCCTAAACTCTAACACTACTTAACCCTAAACCCTAAACCCTAACCCTTTCAAAACCCTAAACCCTATCAAACCCTAACCCTAACCCTTTCCAAACCCTAAACCCTAACCCTACTAAACCCTAACCTTTCCAGACCCTCAACTTACTAAACCCTAAACCTACCAAACCTTAAACCTTAACTCTACTAATCCTACCAAACCCTAAACCCTAAACCATAACTCTACTAACTCTACCAAACCCTAAACCCTAACCCTACCAAACCCTAAACCTTGTAGAAACCATTAACCCTAACTTTTCCGAAACCCTAAACCCTGTAGAAATCCTTAACCCTAACCTTTCCCAAACCCTAAACCCTACATATACTTTAAACCCTAAACCTTAACGCTACTAAACCTTAAACCCTAACCCTACAAAACCCTTCTCAAACCCTTAACCCTACCAAACACTAAACTCTAACATTTTCTAAACCTAACCCTACCAAACCCTAAACCCTAACCCTACCAGACCCTAAAGTTAACCCTTCCCAAACCCTAACAAACCAAACCATAAAGAGTAACTCTACCAAACCCTAAACCTTAACCTTTCCCAAACCGTAAATCTGCATAAACCCTAAACCCTAACCCTTCCCAAACCCTAAACCCTACATATACCTTAAACTCTAAACCCTAGCGCTACTAAACCTTAAACCCTGACCCTACAAAACCCTTCCCAAACCCTAAACCATTAATATAAACTAAACCCTAATGCTACTAAACCTTAAACCCTAACCCTACCAAACCCTAACCCTTCCCAAACCCTAAACTCTACCCCTACATATACCCTAAACCTTAAACCCTAACCTTTCCTAAAATCTAACAATGGAAGAATCATCTCACTCCTGAAATGGAGAACAAAATCGATAACATAGTTGAAGAGAAACTTAAAGGTTCCGGTTTAAAGTTCTAAAGTTATGTTGTTTGTGTTTTTTCTTTTTCTTTGATGCACCAATAAAAGTTGTTTCCATTGTTATTGTTTTGATGTATGCTGTCTTTCAAAATGTCAATTTGATGAACTTTCATTGATCAATGAAATACTTTCCATAACTTGATCAAATATTTTATCAAGGAGAAATTGCACCTACTTGTGTACCAAACCATACTTGACATGCATGGTAAAGGCCACCGGCTTGAAGAGGTAACTATTAGTTTAGTGAAAGATGTTCTGAAATCCATTTCCCGAGGCACATTCGATCCTTTGCGTAAAACGGTCTAATTTCGTCAAAATTATGTTTCAGGACAGTGCAAAGATGATCTCCCATCCTACTTTAAAGAAATTTGGCAGAGCATTTATGATCTCGGGTAATATTAATTTAGTGAACCTTGTTCTGAAGGTCATCCATGGTACTGGCCACAATATCAATCAATTTGAAGTTATCTTTCATACGTTTTACTTGTTAAAATTTACATGACTGATGAATTATCCTCGAAATCATTAAAAAGGTTTCGTTCTTTGATCATTTTGGATCTCATTTATTCTCCTTTCTTGGTGTTCTTCTGTTTACAGGTTTACTTTGAGATTGCGATCTCTCCATACATTTCGCAGCCCGATAAAAAGGAATTGGTTCTTCAACTTCTACAACGGATGCCTGGTCAAGGCTACGTTGCTAAATTTTCAAGTGTTGCTAAATGAACATACTTTCGTTTATTTATCCCGTTTTGCTAATACCTCCAATTTGATCAATGATTCACGTGAATCACGTCTCATCTCATCAATTGGTCAATAACTCAATATTCAATCTATTGTAGTAAGTGATCTATCACTGAATATGGACTATTCCAAATTGTTAGGTAATACAAACCGAAGACGTCTCATTAAATACATTATCATTTGTAACCTCATGATATTTGATATCTTTTCTCAACTACCACCTTTTGACTAGAGAAATAAGTTAACTGTATGTGTTTATAAAGTATGTATTCTAAATCAAGAAACAAGCTGTAATCGTACGCACGTGAACATTATAATATCAGGAATGATAAGTAATTCAAAATGACAGGTTTATTATATATGAATCTAAACATATATAAATCAAAAGCTAGTTGCTACATTTTACAAGAATCCAAAGGCATCCAGATTTATTTATAAAGTGATATATGCATTTGGAGCAAAAGCAGATTCTTATAACCACACACAAATAACAAACAAAATGGTTAAGAAGGAATTTGCACCGCATTTGAGAGAAGACAAGCTAAGCGAAGAAACCAAGACTTTGATCTCTTCACTTGTTTCACACAAAGATTATGTAGGGAAACTCTGCAACTACCAAGGATGTTGGTACTACTACAACACTCTTCAAGCTGTTGTTAATTTCCAGAAGAATTTCAAGCCTCAAGACACCGATATAATCATCGCTTCTTTTCCCAAATCCGGCACCACTTGGCTCAAGGCCCTCACCATCGCCCTCCTCGAAAGATCGAAGAAGAAGAAGAAGGACCGTTCTTGTGATGACATAAATCATCCTCTGGAATCTGATAATCCTCATGGCTTAGTACCATTCTTGGAGATGAATTTTTATGTCGAAAGCTCAACTCCGGACTTAACCATCCTCTCATCTCCGAGGCTGTTCTCGACTCACATGCCCTTGCATACCCTTCAAGTACCTCTCAAGGGCACTCCTTGCAAGATTGTGTACATTAGCAGGAATTTGAAAGACGTGTTGGTGTCATATTGGCATTTCAGGTGCAACAATCTAGAGGAAACAGAAGCAGAGGGAAGCTTTACTCTCGAGTCAATGTTCGACTCGTTCTGCAGCGGAGTTCACTACTTTGGACCTTTTTGGGAAAACGTCTTGAGCTATTGGAGAGGGAGCTTGGAAGATCCTAAGCATGTGCTTTTCATGAGGTACGAAGACTTGAAAGCAGAGCCTCGTGGACAAATCAAGAGACTTTCGGAGTTCTTGGGTTGTCCTTTTAGTGAACAAGAAGAAGATAGTGGAGATGTGGACAAGATCTTAGAGTTGTGCTCTCTGCGTAATCTTAGCAGTTTGGAAATCAACAAAACTGGAACGTCCAACGATGTACATAACTCTAACTACTTTCGGAAAGGGGAAGTCGGTGACTGGAAGAATTATCTCACTCCTGAAATGGAGAAGAAAATCGATAACATTGTTGAGGAGAAACTTGAAGGTTCAGGTTTAAAGTTCTAAAGTTATGTGGTTTGTGTTTTCTTTCTTTCTTTCTTCGATGCACCAATAAAAAGTTGCTTCCCGTTGTTCTGCTCTTTTGATGTCTTTGAAATTGTCAATTTGATGAACTTTCGTTGATCAATAAAATACTTATTCAATATCCTCCTAAATAGTTTCTGCATTCTTACTGAACATGGGAGTTTACAAAAAACAATTATAAGCAGCTAAACAAATATTTCACAGTGGTCACACAACTTCACCAAGGTAATACTCTTCCCTCAGGTCGTATCTCCGACCCATCTTCATCTTCAAAACCGAAATCAAGCTTTTCCGTGACCATGCCTACTACATCTCTATCTACACATTCACCATGATAAACCTCATTGCTTTTGTTTCTCACTGTTTTTTTGCAGGACTGGCTTGTGCTCTCTGCGAAATCATCATCCTCGGCTACATTTGGACTAACATTCTCGTCTCTTCTCCTCTTCGCTGAATCGGGACTGACATTGCTGATAACAGAGTCTTTCTTATTGGCTCCATAGTACTCGTTGACTGTTGATTCTATTGTTTCCAACAACCGATCACCGAACTTGCTTACTTTGGCCCTGAAAGAAATTTATAAAGATACACAGATCATCAAACTCTTAGAGTATTTTTCTTCATTGCTGTGGTGATGATTAGAGTAGAGATTTTGGAGCTGAATAACTTACTTCCCGAGGCCATGTATCTCAAGGAGTTCGTCTTTGGTTCTTGGAATTTTCAGGCTCATCTGCTGAAGTGTTGCATTGCTGCCACCACAAACAGAAGGATTTTGTGGGGGGTATATATCAAATTGACCATGATCAAGTAAAGAACTTGGAAGATCATGGAAAATGAGAAGCGAAATGGTTTATAGAACTTACCCGAATATATGATATGCCATGACACCGTCAGGGGATTCTTTGACAAGAAGTGTACGAAGCTTCCTCAGGGCTGTGTACACGTTGGCGGAGAGAGTCTACAGAAAAAAATCAACGAACCAACCTCAGCAATTGAAAGTGGTAGATTAATCTAAACAGGAAAGGAAAAATGATATTAATCTACAAAGAGGTATACCACATCTTCTGGAGGAGTGTCTGCTGTTGGAAGTGGAAGAGTACTTTGCTTCCCCGATGTTAGCGGACCTTTTGCTGGGGTTGCACCGGGTTTACTAGGCTTTAATACTTTCACAGAAGAAGGGAATCTGCAAACAGAATATGGGAGTTTTAGCTAAAGTTATCCTTAAAAAGCCGCTAACACAAAACACAGCTAGTTGCACTGATTTGCTTGAACCTAGTTCATGTGAACCTTAAAAGAAAGATATATATCAAGCACAAAGTCAAACCTCATCATTATTGTCTGGCTTCCAGAAAAGAGTGAGGCAGCCTTTGAATTATTCACCTAGATACAGAGAGGTAAATCGACGTTAGGAGTGTAACATTTTGAAGAATGAATGTTTTGTGCACACACACAGACTATCAGGGTTCCAGTTCGCTTACTAACTTCCTTAATCATCAATGAGAGGGAGAACCAAAGTGGAAATTATTCACAACTAAGTACCTTAAGCAACGATGACACAGATCCATACATATCACTTTTCCTAACATCTTCCGCAAGAATGTCCTCTGTTACGAGATAGTGCACGATACGAGAGACTTCAATTTTCGACAAATGTTTTCCAGCGCCATGGAGCTGCAAAGTCTCATGTCTGTGTTTCTTGACCTAGATGCAGAGAAGACAGTTATTTTTTCAAGAGATCGAGCCACACTGATTGGATTGAGAAGCCAAGGCTTTCAGTAACGGGGTTTCGGGTTTAGAAGAATCTGGAAGAGGAACAGAATATATGGCTATAAAATATTTGGTAAAGCCTGAAAGAGATGCAGATTGTTATTATTCTTGCATACCATTTGGTTTAAGGAACCTCTGTAGACTTCAAGAATGTGAGATGAAGAAAACCTTTCTCCTGTTTGCTTCACCAGTTCAACCTGTGCAAGTCACAGAAGATTGTGACATGTAATCAAATAACAACACATCCATCAAGTGATATATACATGATAAACATTAAACAAGTCCTATACCAGTTGCCTCGTAATCAAGGTGACATCTTTGTCAATCAAACTCTGGCTACTGCAACAATTATCACACGTCTTTTTGCAGTTCGTGGAGTCAAATTTTTCCCCAAAATGGACTAGTTGTAGGAAACGTCGGCAGTCCACCTCATTTTCACAGTACCTAACCTGAAGCCGTAAAATTTGGAGAAATATCTCAGCAACTATAACTTAGAAAGTAAATATAGGAGTGTTCACGTTAAGTACCATGCGGAGAAGGTTTTCAGTATTCGTTTCAAGTATCCTCCCTGAACTTGGTACACGATTATAACCACTTGCCATGGGGCTTTGATCAACTCCTCCTTGGCTAATCATATGCTTAACTCGTATCTGATATAATAGTGTATGCAAAAATATGACCAAGAGCAGAAAGATGAAAGATGAAAGATAATAAATTCTTAGTTCCAGACTACCAAAGCGGATAAGAAAAGTAAAAAAAATCTTAGTATAAATGCAACTTACGTAGTCTCCATAACCATAATACAAAACACAAGATGCCCGCTGGCCATCCCTGCCAGCACGACCGCATTCCTTGGATCAAAAAATAACATAGCTTATATTACTTTCGAGAAGAAATACCAGTATCTAGCTTTATGTGCAATCAGTTAAATAAAATTTTCATAATTGATTGTACAATAAAATACCTGATGATAGCCTTCTATAGACTTCGGGAGCGAGTGATGAATAACAAAGCGGACATCAGGCTTGTTGATTCCTGGAATGTGCAATGTTAATGGACAGCAACATTCAATTAATTAAAACGACATTAGCAAAAACCAGTACCCATTCCAAAGGCCACAGTAGCACATATTATATTGATTTCGTCCTTGCTCCATTGTTTCTGTACTAAGGCACGCTGAGCAGGCTCAATACTGCCATGGTAGAATGCTGCTTTATGACCAAACTCCTGAAAATAGTATCCAATTCTACGTTTAAACATGATATTTGTGGTATGCACATGACAGGATAAAGCTTTGACATACAAATGACCAACCTGCAACCTTTCAGCAACTTTCTCACAGTCCATTCTTGAAAGACAATATATAATTCCACATTCATCAAAATGGTTTTCCTTGATAAATTTGTCAATATCTTCCAGACACTTTTTTGTCTTGGGAACAACGGAATACCTGCAAACTTCTTGGTAAGCAGCATTCTGGAATACATATATATAGACATATGATTCTAGGTAGTTTTACTCTACCATAGATTTGGGCGATTAAAACTTTGCCGGAACACAACACAGTTAACAAGGCCAAGGGCTTGTACAACGTCTTCTTTCACACTGGCTGTTGCGGTAGCTGTTAAAGCTAGCACGGGAATGTTGGGAAACTTCTGCTTCAGAATACCAAGACTCTGCATATTCCACAATATTTTTGGTGGGTAAGAAAGGAAGGCTATGTTTCTCAAATATTAAGACAGGTGCCTTGTTTGAAGCTTTTGATGGTCTAACCTGGTAGTCTGGTCGAAAGTCATGCCCCCATTGGCTCACACAATGAGCTTCATCAATAACAAATCGAGCAAGCAAACTACGAGAATTTAAGTTCTCTAGATGCCTCAAAAGAGAGTCGCTTCTGTAGTCAAGAAAGAGATACTTCTTAGCTACGTGTTACCAGTAATATAATTCACTGTGTCGAGCCTTGCATTACTTGTCCATCACATGCTAATAACCAATCTAGAATTATAAAAATCGGCCACGATATATCCTACCTGAGGCTAGTAAAAGAGGAATACAGGACAAATCAAAAAACAAAAAGAGTTTTACATTACAAATATAACAACTCACTGTGCCACTTTTTCGGGCGTGACATATAGTAGTTTGTACTTAGAATGCTCGGAACTCAGCTCCTGAAGGATCTTCAGTTGTTCAGCCCATTCCATGCCGGAACTTAGGGAGGCAGCGAGTATATTGGCCTTAACCATGATTCAGAAATCAGAGTGTCAAATGGAAAGAATCCTCTATGAGAATAATTCATCAATGAAACAGAAGATACAACTAGAATCTCTGGGGGTTGCCGAAGTGTTACCTGCAATAGGTTCATTATCTGATCTTGAATAAGTGACACAAGTGGAGAAATGACTAATGTTATGCCTGGACAGATCAGAGCAGGGAGCTGCAAAAGAAAGATGTTAGAAAACAGTTTGGAGGACACAACTTGAAACTTCCATCTCTTATGTACACAAATATCTCAGTGAAAAACAAGATTAGTATAGTGACCTGATATGTCAAACTCTTCCCTCCTCCAGTTGGCATCAAAACAAAAACATCAGACCCACTCATTGTAGCATTGATGATTTCTCTTTGGTTAGGTCGAAACGAATGATTTCCAAACACTTTTTTGTTAGTAACCTGACATTGCAAGGAAACACATGAGCACATGGAATGTGAGTGAACAAAGAAAAGAGAAACTCAGCTAATTACCTCCAATTTTTTCGTCCAAGGAAAATCACGGCTGCTCCACTTTTTGTCAGTTGAACCTTCAGTGTAGTTCACCTCAATAATCTTCGGAACATATTGTTCCCTCTCTATAGGAGCAGATGAAAGACCATACCTATCTACGGAAAATGAAGAATCCCTTGGCATATTCCAGCTATCACATGCATATCTACCTTGCTCACTAAAATGTGCTCGAAAATCATTTTGTGGATGATCAATGTTTAGGTTTGTTGATTTCGGTGTTTCATACTGGAAAGTACGAGCAGCTGTAGATGACAAAAACTGAGATTTTTGCGTTTCTTTATCTCGGATATGGTTCTCGAGCTGCTGAATTTGCTTCTTCAGTTGCAACCTAGCAACAACACAAGTTGTGATACATTAGAAACTGACCAAAAGTCAAGGCACACTCAGTTGTGAAACCCTTATATACTCAGACTCAGATGCATAGTCTATTATTTCGTTAAGCCTAATCCCTTCTTGCTGTTGTATTCCCGGTAAATTTTGCTAGGTAATATACCACAACCTCCTAAAGGAAACTAAATTATTACACTTATAAAATAGGCAATTTTAACAACCAAGAAAACGGGACTAAAATTGATTGGGATATAGACCTCTCTTGACGAAGTTGTTCATTACGATCAGGACTCAAGTCAGTAGCATCGTCAAGAAGTTCATTGGAAATTGCAAGCAGCACGTCCTTCATTTGCTCCACTTGGCTTGAAGCTTCTGGACAAAGTCCTAGCTGAGTAGATACCAAAATCAAATAAAATGAGAAAACCAATAGGTTTCAAACCATTGAAGGAAAAAAAAGAAGAGAAAAGCAGTAGTCATACCTTTATTCCATGACTACAGTTGGAACATAATTCAGGAGGCAAAGAACACTCTTCTTCTCTTCTGGAAGCACTTCTATCCACAGTTGGAGTTCTCAATGGAAAACTAGATACTGATGGTTGAGGAGTACTTGTTGATTGGTAGTGTTCCATCACAATTTGGTCGACATCAATATTCTGCATCACAAAGTGGTAACATGCTTGAGTTGACGTATTCTCACTACAAAGGCTTATTCTACATAAGCATCTATGAAAAGACTTCCTTTAGATCCGACCTGGATAACAGTTTAAACTACAAGGGGTAAGCTATAAGTAGTTTTAATCTTTTCTGTCATAAAACTATGCTACAATTTACAGATACTACAAATTCAAGATTGAGAAAAACTAGTTTGTTTACACAAGGAAATAAATACGGAAAAACGATGTGCTACTTTCACTGGTAACATTACCTTGAGTATTTCATCATCATCAATCTCATCAAGACATGCTTCTCCAGATTCCAACTGCTCAGCTGGGAATGCAAAATTCCTGAATGGTTTCTCCCCACCATTTAAACGCATACAACTGGTTTCTGATTCTCTGGCCCCATCATTTACCCGTGGAAGCTTATCAGCAATCATTTTATCATCACCTGGGACAGAGGAAGGGAAGCTGTGAAAGTATCCCCCAGCTCCTGAAACTCTCATTTGACTTTGTTTTTGTCGACTGTTCTGATAAAAAGAACCATCAGTGCGAGATGTCACTTTCACAGTGGATCTCTCTCTTGCAGAATATGAGCCATTGGTGCCATCATCAACAGTGGGGGTAATGCCAGGTCTTAGGTAGGCATTATTTATGGAGAGGCTTGAAAGAGCACGCCAAGCCTGCCAACATAGTGTACCAATAATTAAAATACATGTACAGTTCATGAGAAGAGGTCTATCTAAAAGGGGGAAGTCGACCAGAAACTAGAGAAATATAAGAACTAAGATGAGAACAATTACATATTCAAAGAAATGGAAAGAGAAAAAGAACGACATGTAATGAAGATCCTTCTCATGACGAAGGAGATGCATCAGTTAAAAATTATAATTACCACCAAAGTTTTTCCTTGAAAATATTACCTTTGCAATTTGCAGGTGCGCCAAAGCAGGCGCATTCACACTGAGAAATGCACTTGACCTAGACAAGAGAGAGAGAAGGGAACTTTTTATATAATTGTGATTCACATAGTTGTAAACAGATTCATGAAGAAGACTAAGAAAACCTTACAAGAATTTCCGGAACTGACATATTCTTACTAGAGACATTAAAGAGAAATATAATGCACATCCCACTCAATATTATTTGGGGTAGTTTGGTAGCATGAGAGTCGACCCATACATAAGCCGAAGCATCTATTTTGTTCAAAGCTATTAATAAGAAAGCAAAACACGAATTGGCACAAAGATCCAAATGATGCTGGAAAAGAGAGATAACACAATGTGGTCGAAAGCTATCCAAGAAACCACTCAATTTGTTTGATACTAAATCTTCAACAGTTTCACTTCTATGAACCCAAACAGCAGATAGTACTGGGCCAAAGTAAAGGACATTCAAGGAACAATAACAGAAGACAGAAGGAGATGATTGTTTTCGAAAGAATGAACATATGGCCGTAATACCTTGCAGCCATATCTCTGTTTCTTCTAGGCTTTTGACTTTCTAGAGCATAAAGGAAATTGGAGCTCAGAAATTTCGCGGACGATGGACTCTCCAGCGCCTTTGCATGTTCTGACCAATTAGTTTGAGGACCTCTAGGTTTCTGAACTTCAGGGAGATGACTCCTACTGCATTTTAACAATGAGTAACCGATAGCAAACAAAAATAAGAAACTGCCAGACAGCTTAAGGAAAAAAAAACGCAGAGAGTACAAGGAAATGATCATTCTTGCCTCATTTGATTCGAACTAATCATAGGTTTAGCATGCTGAAGAAGTTCCAGCAAGTTTCACTTCCCTTGACACAGCAAGTTAGTCACTTCATAAACCACAAAGAAAGAAAATGCATTCTGATTAGTGAATGCTGATGATAATGCAACAAGAATTGAAACAAATGCACATTTTCACTGACTAAAACATACGCAATTCACAATATCTACTGTAGTTCACAGAAATCTGCAAAATTTCGGTCGAGAATGTCATGACAGAAACAACCTCCAGTGACACACAACGATTCCGCTAGTTTTTAGCCGAAGCCCACCAATTTCAGCACTTGAAAAACCGAAAAAGTACTCAGAAAACAGGAAATCAAAGTGAAATCGACCAATCATGACTCCAAAGGATTCTAATTTACCCACCGAAAACGAAAACCCAATTCGGAAACTAGCAATTAGACGTATTCGCAGGTCCAAGCAACGCATCGATCTGAGAAAGAGCGAAAACTAAAAACCCTAGAAATGACTACGAAAAGAAAGCCGAGGAAATACATTTAAGAAACAGAGGAGTCTTCTACTTCTTCTACACGGGCACTGTATTACTCCGGCGAAGAAAGTCGGCGAGGCAAAGTAGAGGATAAAAGAGTCACCACCGACTGAGCCGTAAAGGATTATGGAGCGTTCTCCTAATGGCGGGATAGCTTCCCTCTCATATTCGCAATTTGCAAACGCCCAAAAAAAACACAAATTATTTTTGAATTTAGAACAATTTTTTCTCTTTTTCGCATTTTTCCAACATTACAATTTTGCATAATCGAAAGAAAAAAAAAACAATTTAAGGAAACAAAGATAAAAATCTAATTTACAAAATATTTATTGGAGGTCACAATGTAACAAGAACTCATCATCATCATCAACCACTGTTTGTTTTCTTCTTATACTGCAAATTTTACAAATCTCCAAAACCAAAAACCAAAACCAAAGCATTGTAAATGCAAACACAAAAACAGAGAATTTTTAAAGTTTTTTCAACAAACCAACGAGAACTTTTTTTCTTCTTACACAAACAAAAACTCAACTGATTCTCACTTCGCCACTTGCGTGTACTTCCTTTACAGTCTTGTCATATTCATCTTCTTCGTCTTCCTCTTCTTCCACCTCCTCTTCCTCCACCTCTTCTTCCTCTTCCCCCTCTGCGTCTCCCTTTCCTCCCCAGCCAAAACCTCCAACGGATCGGGAAACAGGAGGAGGCGTCTTGGCGTCATCCACTATCTTCATGATTTCTTCAACGGTCTGGAGAGAGAACGTCGGGTTCTCTTTTCTGAAATATGCAGCTTGAGCTGTCTCTGTGAGTTCCCTTGGCAGGTTTTTCAGGAACCATGGGTGTTTCTTGATTTCTGCAATGGTTATCCTCTGCCAAAACAACAAGAAGCACAAACAATCACCAAATGAAACCATATATTGAAAACATATAGCTCATTTGATTGATGTATATACCTTGAGTGAATTGGCGACAAATATACGGGAAAGGAGATGTTTGCAATCCTGTGAAATATGGACGTAGTCTGGGATCTTGTACTGAACAGCCATGATTTTCTGTATAACAAGATCACACATTGATCAGTAGGATGTAGCATACTTAGCTCGACATATGCAGATACATGGCTCCGAAGAAGAAACCTACTTGTATTGTTTTCCTGAAGTTTTTAGGGTCTTCTTGGTCTTCAAATGGGTATGCTCCAACCAGCATAACATAAAGCGTCACACCACAAGACCACACATCAGCCATCTGAAAGAGAGAGAAAATTACAAATCTTACCGACTTCCACTAAAATACGGGTCCAAATCAGGAAGAATGTAAAGAACATGACACTATGACAGTTTTGTAAAACCATTGGTTCAAATTGCATTGTGCATGATGCCTGATTTACCAAGACTCATTAGCAAGAAGATTACCTTGCCATCATACTCTCTGCGAGAAAGGACCTCAGGTGCAATATAGGCTGGAGTTCCAACTGTTGATTTGGGCCTAGAGTGCAACAGAGAGGACTACAAAAGAAAGAAAACAATCATTTGACAATGCTTTTAAGACAATGGGGAATAACATAAGAGGATCTCATAATACAAGGGCAGGACTTGGATATTTTAGGGCCAGACCTTGGAATAACCAAAATCACAGATCTTCAGACGTGGAGCAGGACTTCCATCCAGGAGCGTATTCTCGAGCTTCAGATCTCTATGGCATATTTGCTGTAACAACATGGACACAAGGTGAGAACATGATTGATAAACAAACAAATTTCAAACAACTAAAGGATTAATAATTTCCTAACTCATAACTTTGCCTTACCATAGCATGGCAATAGCTAACACCTGATATAAGCTGTTGGAAGAAGTATCTCGCCTAGACATGGAAAAAAAAGGATTAGAGAGCATAAACCACTTGTTTGATATGCGATAGCAAGTAAGAGAAGATTGCATGTTTTCTCTTCTTCCCTTCCTCCTAAACTATCCAAAGACGCAAAGACTATACAAATCTCTGAAAAAGATCCAAAATACATAGTACTTTCATATTATCAAAAGAACGCCACAATGTCAGATGCCAAACTCACCTCATCCTCACTGAATCTTCCAGCACTACATATACGCTCGAATAGTTCACCACCAGCCGCATATTCCATGGCAATGGCAAGATGGGTTGGAGTCAACACCACCTGTATATATCCCAAGTATGTAAGATGGAAGCTATGATGTTAGAAAATTACCAACTTCAATAAAACCTTTTTTTGGTTAGACTTTCACTAACCTCCTTAAACCGGATAATGTTAGGATGACGAAGTGATCTGTGATTTATGATCTCTCTTGCCACGTTTTCATCAATCTACATCCAAAAAAACAATAAAAGCCATAATTTCAATCAACAATCTCGTGAAGAAAACAACACAACTCCCAAAAAACTAGCACTTTGGTGCACACAATGAGCTAAAGATTTCAAATATCTAGATGAACAAAATAAAATTCGGTCTTCTCCTTAAAACTAGGTAAGAATGGTGGTTTTCTTATTTTGCTTATCTGGGTTATATGAAATGAGAGAAATTGAAAAGTAAACCACACAGATAAGAGACGGACCTTAGGACCACGCTCGATGTACTTCATGGCAACAAGTTCCTTAGAGTTTTTTACCTTCATGAGCCTGGCGACTCCAAAATTCCCAGCACCTATGTCTTTCACCAGCTCGTACTTCTCCATATCGATAACCCTAATTCCAAACACACACAAACAAGAAGAAAAACCCTAAAATTCAACTCTAGTTCAAGCCCTATCAGCTATCAAAAAAACCAGAACAATTTCACGTGAAAATCCTAAACAAGCCAAAAAAAAAAAACCCAATCAGTATCCCAAAATCAAGGATGCGATTCCGAGATCTCGCGATTTTGCAAAGAAAGTGGATAGAGAAAAAGGAAAGAGATGACGATGATTGAGAGATTTGGATTGGAGAGATTTGAAGGCAAAGCGAAGAATCGACTTTTTTTTCGTTGGAATTTTTGTTTTTTTTTTTCGGTGAAAAATTAGAGAGACGGATTTTTTGTATTTCTATAAAATAAAATAATAATAATGATGAGAAGAATGAAGAATCTCCCTCGCTATGCTCTCATCATGTTTCGTAATTTTTATTTTTTTAATTAATAGGAATTTAATTTTTTTGATAATGTGGGACCCATAAGTTTCCATGCGATCTATCCATGTTTCGCTTCCTCATTCGAGTGCCGCTATGCGGAATGAATAAAAGGTTATAAAAAAAACACAAAATAAATTCATATGAATTTTTTCATTACAAAATTTCAACAGTGATTTACAGATATTAGTTATCGCTTTGGAATCCATTAAGATTTGGTGACTATCATCAATCTTGGTAATATGTCTATTCATATGAATGCTTGTGTTATTTCTGTGTAATAAACTAACACTTTATTTCTAAAAATGGAGAAGTTAATTTGTTAGTTATATGAGTAGCCTAACGTTGTCTTGTGGTTGTTGGTAATGGACCGTTACTAATGGTAGGTTGGAGTCTATGATTCTCAAGTTTCTAAAGACAATATTATATCTTTAAAAGGTCGGTATGAAAATAACTAGAGGTGTTGTGTAATTGTAGAACTACTTGCATATTTATATACTGATAATGACTCAGTTATATTTTGCATTGTTTATAAGAAAGAACATCAATGCAAAAAAAATAAAAATAAAAACTTCCCAAAGTAGTAATAGTTTCCCTTACCATTTTTCTAAATAAAAACATTTTTTTTTATTTAACGCTGAAAAGACAAAATTTAAAATTTTCATATCTATTATCCAAAGAAAAACAAAAATTATAAATAAAAAAACAAAGCATAATATTGTCATTTTCGTCGTATTGCAGTAATTTAGACATTTAAATTGCGAATTTTTACTTTAAAAATCAGTTTCTAATCTTGATCAAAACAGTAAATGTTCTGAGCTAAATCACAAACTTAAAAATAAGTAAACATAATATTGTGAAATTAAATAAATAACAAATTGAAACACTGAATCATTGAACAACTTAGACTCTATATGGGCTTTAAAACTACTGTAGGGCTTGAGGGTTACAGGCCCAATTAATTGAGCTCTTTATCATTCTATTACCCAAAATCTCTACAAAGCGATACAGAGGAATCTCTGAACACTGTACTCTCTTCTCTTCTCTTCTCTTCTCTTCTCTTCGTTGGTCGTCTCTCGCTCTCTCGATCGCTCGTTGCTGAGAAACGAGAGAGCTGAAACTGTATCGTTAAAGATGCAATTTATGCTAAATTGAAATCAAATCATTGAGCTTAAGTCATTGGTCTAACGCATTTCGACCACCGTCTCCGTCTTACTCAGATCTGATTCGTCCGCCGGTTTTCGTGATGTCGTCTTCTTCCGTCGCTGCCGCTGTCGTATTCATTGTTCTCGTTTCGATTATCGCACCTGCTCTCGCCTCTGAGTCAGATCACAAGGTTAGAATCGGATTGACTGTTTCGTTCTTTGTTTTATACGCAGCTCGAATCGAGTTACTGTTTCCGTAGATAGATCTCGTGATTTTGCATGGTGTTCGTGATTGACCTTTTTGTCTTGGATCTGCTCGTTTTTTGGATGGGTCCTTGAGCTTCCATCTAATTGCTTATTCGTTGCAAGGCTACGAGTGTTTTTGTGTCATCGAGAGTTGGGCTAATCGCAATCACGGCTTTTTCAATAGATATTTGCTATGGGATTGAGATTCTCGTCTATATTGAACTCATTCCCTGTTGTTTATCAGTTTTAGCTCAAAATTGCTCTTACCTTTTGTGATATTAGAGATCCAGACGGCGTCAATGCTTTTGCTTCCTTCTGCCTTCTTTTGCTTCTTACCCTCACAAGAAGTGCTGAAGTTAACCTTGTATATACATCTGGTAGCCTTATAAGAAAATTAGTCTAGAGGCCTTTATTTCTGTGGAGCCAAAAGTATCAACAATGCAAATAATCTTTTAATCAGAAAAACTCATTTTATATTTCTCTTAATTTCTGGCATGTCAATGGTTTTGCTTTCACCGTTTGCAGTATCAAGCTGATGAGCAGGTTACGCTGTGGGTGAATAAAGTTGGCCCATATAACAATCCACAAGAAACATACAACTATTACAGTCTTCCATTTTGCCGCCCATCTGGAAACAATGTTCACAAATGGGGTGGTCTTGGTGAAGTTCTTGGTGGAAATGAGCTGATTGACAGCGAGATTGCGATAAAGTTCTTGAGTATGTTTCCATTCTTATGCTAGCTAATAGTATTTCGTACCAGTAATCTTACTTATGCTCTAATTACAATACTTTTTCTGTTTTCCACAGAGAATGTTGACAGAAATGTTATTTGTAAGCTTGAACTCGATGAAGCTAAGGTCAAGCATTTTAAAGATGCCATTGAATCTAGCTACTGGTTTGAATTCTTTATGGGTATGTTTCACATTTCCTTCTACATATTACCGCTGAAATAGCATGAACCAAAAAAAGTTTATTATATTCAGAGAAAAAGATTTTGCAGATTTCTACTACGTAAGATTTTGTAGTTGCTGAGTTTGCTTAATTTTTGTTCATCATGCAAATCTAAAATATCCTTATATCTTCACTGCATTGCCAATATCATTTACAACATTGGAAATTGTAGGAAATATTCTTTTTGAAAACAAAGTTGTAGGATATATAACCTTACATATAGTTACTATTTCTTACATTAATGGAGCTGGAAAGGTAACTTCTTTGGATCGCTAACCTATTTTTTCTTGTTGTGGCATCTGATCTGTGTGGCCTTTCATGGGGTGATTCTAACCTCAGATGATCTGCCTTTGTGGGGTAAGAGCTTTATATTTACTTGAAACATCCAAAATTTATCATTTTCCTTTTTAGTTTTAGATAGTTGTAATAGTGTCTCATTGATACTGTAGGCTTTGTGGGTGAGCTGCATCCTGACAAAAGTAGTGAAAACGGCAAGCATATCCTCTACACGCATAAGAACATTGTTGTCAAATACAACAAAGACCAGGTTAGTTGTTGCTACACCATCAGGCAATATTATGGATATCATCTGACCTACATGCTGTGATCTTACTTATTTGTTTCTATAGATCATTCATGTCAATCTCACTCAAGACAACGCAAGGCCACTGGAAGCAGGGAGGACAGTGGACCTGACGTATTCTGTGCAATGGATTCCAACAAATGTCACATTTGCTCGCCGCTTTGACGTATATCTGGATTATCCATTCTTTGAGCACCAGGTAACTTTTAGCTTGCTATGTATTTGTCTTAAACCCTTCTGCCAGTGTCTTTGATTCTGATTGGTTCATGATTTATCACACTGAATGTCCCATTTTCTGCTTGTTTAGCAAATTTCTAGATCCATCTCTTTAAGATTTCTGTTCAAGCTTTATAAGCGTTCTAATTTTTTTGTTTTTCCGTTTTGCAGATCCATTGGTTCTCCATTTTTAACTCGTTCATGATGGTTATTTTTCTCACTGGTTTGGTCTCAATGATATTGATGAGGACTCTCAGAAATGATTACGCGAAGTATGCTCGAGAAGATGACGATCTCGAGAGCTTGGTGATGTCTCCTCAATTTTTATTTGTCATAGCTGCATCATTCTTTTATTTTTATTTTGCTGATACTACTCTCTTGGCAGTTTGTCCAACATTTCTTTCTTTATTTCTAAGTATAAGAGCCATTTCTGACATTACTATTGATGAGCACAGGAACGGGATGTAAGTGAAGAATCTGGTTGGAAACTTGTGCACGGGGATGTGTTCAGGCCACCATGTAGTCTAGTTCTTCTCTCAGCTGTTGTTGGCACAGGTGCACAGTTGGCGTTGCTTGTTCTTCTTGTCATATTAATGGCCATCGTGGGGACTCTCTACATTGGGTATGTATTGCACTCTTCTTTTACTTGCAACCAACTTCTGTGTTGTTGTTACCCCTCTTTTCTTTGTACTATTTTTGTTTTGCTTGTATATTTGGAAGCAGACTTGTTGGCTGGATTCTGCTCACCTCGTATTCTCATTATTTCAGGAGAGGAGCAATCGTCACAACTTTCATAGTTTGCTACGCTCTGACTTCCTTTGTTTCTGGTTATGTGAGTGGTGGAATGTACTCAAGAAGTGGGGGTATGACTTACTTTTCTTGGTGTATCTCTCTGGTGTTACTTTCCTCTTTGATTAGTCAAGTTAATGAAAAGCTTTTCCAGGTAAACATTGGATCAAGTGCATGGTCCTCACGGCTTCTCTCTTCCCCTTTTTGTGTTTTGGAATTGGGTTTCTCCTGAACACAATTGCCATATTCTATGGATCTCTTGCTGCAATTCCTTTTGGGACAATGGTGGTTGTGTTTGTAATTTGGGGTTTCATTTCCTTCCCCTTGGCCCTCCTCGGGACAGTCGTTGGAAGAAACTGGAGTGGTGCTCCAAACAATCCATGCCGTGTGAAGACCATTCCACGTCCCATCCCTGAGAAAAAATGGTACTTGACACCATCGGTTGTCTCCCTGATGGGAGGTTTGTTACCCTTTGGAAGCATCTTTATTGAGATGTACTTTGTCTTCACATCCTTCTGGAATTACAAGGTAAAAGTAGTTGCTTTGATGCAATTAAACTTCTTCGAATAGACCCGCCTTGTCTTAGCAATTATAAGGCTGGAAGTAATTTTTATTGGTTATTTCTGAAAGTTGTTCGTCTTTTGGGTTTGACAGGTCTACTATGTGTATGGATTCATGCTGCTGGTTTTTGTGATTCTGGTCATAGTGACGGTCTGTGTGACAATTGTGGGAACTTATTTCCTGCTGAACGCCGAGAACTATCATTGGCAATGGACTTCCTTTTTCTCTGCTGCTTCGACGGCTGTCTATGTCTACTTATACTCCATCTATTACTACTACGTAAAGACCAAGATGTCTGGATTCTTCCAGACAAGCTTCTACTTTGGATACACCATGATGTTCTGTCTTGGCCTTGGAATCCTTTGCGGTGAGCTCACTCACTCTCTCTCTCTCCACTCTCTTCTAAACTAAAAGAATGGTGTTACTGGTTTGACTAAATGTTCTTATCGCAGGAGCTGTTGGATTCTTGGGATCAAATCTGTTTGTAAGGAGGATCTACAGAAACATCAAGTGCGACTAGAAGGAAAGGTAACAAAATCGAAAAAAGAGGAAAAAACATCCAATTTAGAAGGAAGTTTCTAATGGGAGGTTATATATTATATAAACACAGTAGAGAGAGAGAGAGAGAGAGAGGGGGGAGGAAGGTGGAACATATATATTCTTCAATGGGGGCATTTTGTCTCTTCATCTTCTGTCTTCTTTTTCCCTTTTTGGTAAGTGAATTGTTCTCTTTAGATTAGAATTGAGTGGGTGTACTATACTACTACTACGACTACTACTTGTAATTTTTTTTCCCTATCCTATTTTGTTCTTATTTACTTCACTTCACTTTAGATCATTGAATATGGTTTCCTTTGAGGAGCAATTGGATAGAATCCACCTTTTTAATCTTACATATGTGTGCATTAAGATTTTTCTACGTTAGTTAAAACATAAGATAGCAGAAATTGTGTGGTCTTGCAAGGATAGTTTCATAGGTAAGTGGTTAAAGATTTAACTATCGAGACGTTACCTCTCGGTTCACGTGGTGACTTTATTTGGTGTTGTACTTTAAAGCCCGTGATGTGAATAATACCCTTTCCCATACTAAAAAACTGGGTACTGCTTTGTCTTCTCCTTCTCAGAAAATTACATGCATAAGCTTTCAATAGCGGGACCTGCGACCAAAAAAGTGCACAAGTGATCAAAGTTAAACAGACAAATGCATAGAGAGATATTTAAGGACTCATGGTGGAGATAATTAGCAATTTAGAATCCAAACGAGTCTAGAATAGTCCGAGTTCCATATTCTGATAATGACATGTCCAAAGTCTAACCACAGATTTAAAATCACAATGAAGATAACACAATAAACCACACATCAAACGCCACGTAGCAGATAATGTTCAAAAACACACCACACGTCTCTTTATAATCCTCTCTTCCTCACAACTTGTACCCCATTTTCACAAAGCCACCACCACACACAGAGAGACACAGTAATCAGAATCATCTCTCAACAATGGCTTCCACTGCTCTCTCAAGCGCTATCGTAAGCACCTCTTTCCTCCGCCGTCAACAAACTCCGATCAGCCTCAGATCTCTCCCTGTCGCCAACACACAATCCCTGTTCGACCTCAAATCCTTTAAAGCAGGCGGCGGACGCGTCACCGCCATGGCTAGCTACAAGGTCAAATTCATCACACCAGAAGGAGAACAAGAAATCGAGTGCGAAGACGACGTCTACGTCCTCGACGCGGCGGAGGAAGCCGGAATTGATTTGCCTTACTCATGCCGTGCCGGATCTTGCTCCAGCTGCGCCGGTAAAGTCGTCGCTGGCTCCGTTGACCAGTCCGACCAAAGCTTCTTGGACGACGACCAGATGGGCGAAGGCTATGTCCTAACCTGTGTGGCTTACCCAACTTCTGATGTCGTCATTGAAACCCACAAAGAAGAAGCCATTGTTTAAGCTTCTTTGATGTATAAGTCATCTCTCTTGTTACTTTGCTAATTTGGCTCTCAATTGATCACAAATTTCAATAATTTACATCAACTTTCCATGCATCATTATATTGAAATTGCGAGGTTGTATATTATTTTGATTCTACAGAAGATAAAATGTGAATCTAACAGTCTATGCCCAAATGGCTAGAGCGGACATAAGTCCAGCACCAAGGAACAACATTACATAAGACACAACTTGAAGTCTCACATTACAACTCATTCTCTTGCTTAGAAAATCGGCTGCGATTAGGTCCACTAGAGCCATGTACACTAGAATCCCAGCCGAGAGTGAGTCGAGTATTCCCTCGGTTACCAAAGCTCCCGGGCTGTGCGAGTTGAAAGACGAGGCTACTGCGGTTCCTATCCCGATTCCTATTGGTGTGGTTAGTGCGAAGAAGCAAGCCATTATGATGGCTGATTTGTTTCTGAACTGTGCTTGAGAGATGCAGCCTCCGAGCGCAAATCCTTCGAAGAATTGGTGAAATGATAGAGCTGCAATTAGAGGCCTGATCGTGCATGGAGACTGCGATACCCCGAGTGATAACCCGATGATGATGGAGTGCGACACAATCCCAAGCTCCAGTATCTGCAACATCAATTAAAAAGGTGAGATAAATTGATAATAAGATGTATAGATCACACACTGGAAAGGAGATACAAGCTGGTTTTGGAGGTTGAGTTTCTAAAGAGATTTAAACCTGAGAAACAACAACATGCCTAGCACCATTTTCGACATCTGAATTTCCGTGAACATGTCCATGTGAATATCCGTGTGAATGTCCATCACATGTACCATGACTATTAGAGTGACTATGTCTATGGTGAGCAGCATGAGCACGAATGCCAACAATGTGAATCCCACCACCATCTTCTTCACCAAACACTTTAGTATCGTTTACTCTTTCAACAACCACGGGAACAACAGATGTCTCTTCACAACCAGGCTCAACAACAGCGGCTTCACTAGCAGCTTCTTGCCTCTGCTGCTTCCTCTCATAGTACTGTGTCCCCATGAAATCCACAAGAAGTGTGATTAAAGCAGCAACCATTGCAAAGAACCCGGGAAAAGGAAACTTAGACCACGGATAATCCGGTAAGCACGGATTAGTGAGAGCTTCAGTGCCACCTGCAAGCATATGGACAAAGCCAGTAGCGAGTATAACACCAGCTGCAAAGGCTTTAGCAGCTACAAAGAGATTTCCCTCGGTTTGAAGGAACCGTCGGTTCTTGCCAACGAGAGGAATGGCTACACCAGCAGCTCCAGCTAAGAGAATTGAAGCAATGGCTACAAATTTGAGCAGAAATGCAGCTGAATCGTCTCGACAGAGGTCTGATTCGCCGGCATTACAGAGGATTTTAGACGGAGAAGAAGCCATTATCTTAGGAGGAATTACCTGCAAAATGGACTCTTTTTTGTTTTGTTTCCATAGTCAATATAACAACAGATAACGCAATTCAGAATCTAGCAATGAAGCATAAGATCATACGGAATTGAGTGGGGGTGTGGATAAAGTGTTCGATGAAATACCTGAGAGAGAATCACTTGCTGAATCGAACAAGTATAGAGGAAACAATTTCCAAAAAACCTAAGGAGCAAGAGAAGAGAATCCAAAAATCAGATTCCACAATCATAAAATATCGACGGCGAGAGTAATCGAATCGTATCTCAAGAAGGGTATATGACTAACATCGACGATGATCATGGGATCAAGAGTTTCTTCTTATTCTTTCTTCTACCTCGGAATCAAGGAGCAGAAAGCGGAAGAGAAATCTGTATAAAGAAATAGGAGAAATCTCGAGAAAAGGAGAAATTCCAAGTGGAAGAAAGAACGAAAGAGTGTCGACATTGTCAGGACTTGAGGAGGTTGCAGTAGCGAACCGTGGCGGTTTCAGATTGAGGAGAGACTGACGCGATACGAACAGTATCTCTCAGTCTTGTCTATAGTTGGGGGAAAATGACGACATTTTCACGTTATTCTCTCTCTTTCTTTCTTTTATTCCTTTTTTAATTAAAAAAAAATGATTTTTTAAAAAAGATGTACTGAGTTTTTGTTGGTTTAGATATAGTGCAGAGGTAATTGCAATGGAAGACAGAATGGTTCCAACTTAAAAAAAAAGTGCTTCATTTGTTCCACTACCAACACAAGTTCAAGACACTTAAGAAAACCAATTAGATCAAAGTACTTAAAAACTAAACATAGAAACTCGGCATCTCAATGATCAAGTCTGCTGCAAAAGATTCTACTAGTTAAAAAAGACACACCAAACAACTAGGTAAGAACAGGAAGCAGCTTGAGGTAAAGGACCATGATGATGCCTGCAAATGCTAACTTTCTACGATGCATTTCTATGTCTCCCTCCCCCTTTGGTAAATTCCCAAAGAAGATGATGAATGCATCCACAACAGTCCTCCTCTCGTGAACCCAAAACCCTAGCGAAAGATTCCCCATCCTTGCTCTCTCTCTCTCTCTCTCTCTCATACACACGCAAAAGTAATGCAGTCCCATTTTGGAAAATAAAAAGCATCATTTATTATTTTTCATGCTCATTTTCCCTACTTCCTGTTACGTACAAATCTCTCCACGATAATGCATAAACACAGACCGGTCTCATGGGCCCAAAATGTGTATAAACCGGAATGACCACCTTGATTTTAACTCTGATAAATTTTCCTGAACCGACCAAAACCGGAATGACCACCTTGTTAAAGGACCAACCGAAGAATAATTACTTTGTTAATTTATGGATGTTATTGTTAAGTAATTACAACGTAACCAAACTTAACCAAATCAGAAGAAAGATTAAGTCCTCCTAAACAAGTCAAAAAGTGTTTCTCCACCATCACCATTATTGTTCTCTTCACTTCCACTCTCTCTCCTTCCATTATCTTCTTCACTTTCAATTTCAATCTCAATCTCATCGTTTAATGGTTGCATCGAACCGATGTTATTGTATGTTTCAGACAGATATTCTTCGACTCTCGACGTGTATTCATCTTGAGGACTGCTAGATGAAGCTGCAGTTCCGAATATGGACTCTGCTTGGTCTATGGAGTTAATGGTGATTTGATTCAGTGAAGTCATCGATGAGCTCCTCGACAATGTTCCCACTGTGATTTCGTCTCTCTCGTCTATTGTTGCTGTGTCGAGTGAACAAACTGATCTCGCGTGCTTAGACCTCTCTTTCACTCTCTTGCACCAGCTGTGAAGTGAGTCTCTTACACTCTCTGCTATTACAGCTTTCTTGCACCGAGATCCCATCTGTTTACATTCAGGTGAATCCAGAGAATTTTTATGAACAATGTTTAGTCATTGACTTTGATAGGCTTAAGATTATGGAGCTTGTAGATAAAGGAAAGATTTACACGAACCTGAGTGACTATTACATTGAGAGGCACTGTGCCATAACTGCACCAGAACTGAACAAGGACTCTGCATTCACGACAAAGAAAACCGTTAAGAGCAGCAGGTGCTGCAAAAATTTTATGTTTTCGAAACGCACCCTGAAATTAGCCTGCTCGATATCATCACATGGTTCTTCATGAAGCAAGATCTTTCCTTGATTCCCCACTGATACATGAATTGAAAGAACTTGTCAGAAATCTGAAAAACTTTAAAGTTTTGATCTAGGTATTGTTGCAGGTATTTGTTTGGTTGTCTTACCAAGAACCAGATGAATGTTGCCATCTCAAATGCATTCTGCATTAGCAGGAAATATATGAGGATCATATCTGTGAGTAAACAAGAATCATGGCTTGTGAAATTGAGAAAGGAAAGGTTCTTTTATTTACCTGAAAAATGATAAATTGTATCAACCGTAACAGAATTTCTGGTTTCCCAAACCAGAAGAGTCCATCGCGTGGTTTCACTTGAGCCCCACCAGTTGTGCCTGTTTGTTGCTCCTTAACCTCGAGAGCAAGCTTTGAGACAACGTGCTCAAGTTTGGTTCCAACCAACATGACAAGCTAACAACAAATACAAACATGCTTTGAATGTTAATGCCTAATTATGAAGTTCAAGCTTTTTACTTGCTTTGTTTACTTACAATGGCAGGAATGAATGATAACCAAAAGTACATATTCATGCCTGCAACGAAAACATCAAATTAGTACAGAAAAAACTTAAATTTGGAGACAGAAATGGCATTCACTTTGTATCTATATAACCGTAAGTTACCATGAACATTTATGCAGATGCATACAATAGCGTAAATCCAAAGCGGCCAGCTGTTGATTTCATTAAGAAAAACTCATCAGTCCCATTCTGTAACTGCCTTTTGAAAACTTACTATCATAGTTGAATCAAAAATCTTAGATAAATTCTCGATTCAAAATAATGCATACCTGATTCCAACAATGCCATGAAACTCATCTTCCATGCTCCGTACCATATACATATGGAAGTTGTATGTGAATGGTAAGTTATGTTTCTGAAAATTGAAAGCAGTGAAGAATGGATTCAATACAATAATCATGCCAGCTACCAGATCAGATGAGGAGTCTGAGAATCACAATATGAACCTTCACAGTCTAAGGCCAAAGCAGTATTACATAAAAAAAAATCTTTTATGTCTGAGACAGAGAAACGAGACAAAAGGAAAAAAGATACTCACAGTGAGGAAACCTAACCGAAGTGCGAAGTAGTCAGACTTCCGAATGGAGCCTCTAAACTGCCGCAGGAAACAAAGCTGCAATAACAAACATATATTCTAGAGATTCTGGAGAAACAAGAAACTGTATTTGTTCTCTTTTTACAATGTTCTTTTGATAGTTTATATATTGAAAAGTATACAGTTTAAGGTAAAAGCATGGAGAGTTACCATCCAGATTAGGAAACGATTGTTACTCCAAGGATGAGAGGCATGATGGAAGACAAATGTAGATTGCCGCATCATCACCTTCTTCTTCTTTGCTATTGAACAAAGTCAAGAAGAGATGATATATGATATGTGAAAATTTTAAGCGTCCTATATATGTTTTAAAGTAGTATAAAGAAGGATATTTCCTAATATTGAACTGTAATAGTTCACTGGATTTGGCTCTATTAGTCAGGGAGAAGAGAGAACTGAAAATGCTGCATAAAGGCATCTCCACGGCTCAAGTGAGTTCATGAAATGAACAACCTAAGTATTGAACATAATCCTAAGAGTACATAGCTTCTCATGAGCCTCGAGATGAGAACCATCAAAGAAGCATACAAGCTTCTACTTGAAGGAGGAAAAAAAAAGTTCTTTCATTTACCATGGATATCTGCTTCAGCCATTACGATTGCTTGGGCTTCCCATTTTCTCCAACTGTAAATCTGTGTTACATGATAAAAATAAATCACCGATTCTGATTGTCCTGTTTTTTGTTTGTCTGCATTGATCACAACAACACTCTTTGTACACGAAAGATGATATCGAAGGCTTGATTGTACAAGTTTTTTTGAAGATAAAATGTATGCGCACATACTTAATAGCACAATATATTTGATCATAAGGGTTCTCTACATTCTCCAAACAGGCGGATGAAAGTGATACCAAGTATGTCTTCCTTCCCGAGCAACATAGAGATATCTAAGAAAAAATATGCAACACTCAGAAGCTAGAATGTGTACCTTGCTCATGGCTAAACCAATGGCAATGCCACTGTACAAAACATGAGTGATACCGAGGACAAATAAGAATCTCAGGAGTTGCTCGAGACCCTCATACGACACAAACGGTTCACGGCCCTGACATTGGATCCAAAATCCAGTTCAGCAATATCAGTCAAGGTTAAATGGAAAAGAGGCTTTTAGCTCGACAGATAAGTAGACATTACATGACCACATCGATGTGAGGCTCCATGTATTCCATGGTGAGGTGAGGAAGTTTTGTTTGAAGAAGAGATGTGTTCCAGAAGAAGTTTCTTATGGATTCCATAATCCTCTTCAGAGCAAATGTAGAATTTACTGTTGAAAAGGGAAGAGTTCACACATATTTCTGAAATCCATCTCGCGCTTTGTGACAACAGCAGTGATATAAGTCCCAGCAACATCAACTCTACCAAGAAAATTTAACAAGTCAAAATCATAAACACAAAATGCAAGGACCACAGTTCTAAAACTTCACCACAGTCTAATTGACATACCTTCTTTCATCTTTTCCAGAGAAGCAAAAAGTGCTTTTCTTCTAGTCTTCTTTAACCACTGAAACACAAAACAATATAAAATTAGCGTCTCATCTTCATCTAAACATGAAACACTTTCTTCACCAGTTAAACAATCAATTTGTAATAATGACATCTCCTAAAAGTTGGAACATCAACACTTTTTTAATTTTCAAAACTAGAGCAAGGTCTTCTTCTCCTAACATTAAGTAAGCATAAACACAAATCCCCAATAATAAACGTCTCGCCCATCACAATTCTCACTTTCTAATACCCATTATGCATAAAAGAGCAAGACTTTAGAACCCAAGTGCATAAAATTCATAACCTTTTTACTCTCACTAACTTTTTCGAGGTGAGCATTTCATCAAACACATAGTAGGCATAAAGTAGAGAAGAAACACTCACTTTTCCAAATCTGTAAATGGCTCGTTCTACGAGAAAGCAAACAAAGACCAAAACAGTAACAACCGAAGCAACAGAGTAAGTCGGTGTCTCTGCCAAAGACCTCCCTTCTTTCATCAGATGCTCCATCTCCGAACTGGAGATTTTCCGCAATAAACTTCTTTTTTCCCGAGAAAATTTGAGAAGGGATCTGCATCTGTGTGATTACGACTGAATAATAAAGTTTAGCTTTATTTTAGTTAATTTGGTATTCTTCATTTAATTTTGGAAATAAAATATAAGTCAAAGAGGAAGAAGAAAGCTCATGGAATGCTGCACCAAGTAGAAACCGCCGCACATGGCTTCTTCCTCTTCTTCTCCAACGGTTTTTTCCTTTCTTTATTCATTTGCTTCCATTAATGCACCTCATGTGCTTTTGCCTAAAAAGTCGTTAAAACATAAATAATGCAGAAAAACCGCACTTGACCGGCCGGTTCAACCTTTTGAGCCACGATTAGACCATAAACCGGTTTGATTAGAAGAAAGAAAGTAAAAACTATTAATAAAACGGCCGTTAATATTAGTAGTTACTTGTCCCGCAAGAAGCCTCTCTAATCACTGAGATATAAAAGTTAAAAGATACAAATTAATACAAATTATACTAATCCATAGGGATGTTAAATGCAGGGTTTGGACCCAGTCCAACCCTATATAATATAAGCCCAACCCGATTTTAGCCCTAACTCTTTATAAGCCCTATAATTTATATGTGTATGGGCTGAATTAGGGCTAACCCTTTCTTAAAAAAATGCAAGTTATTATTTTTATTAAAAAATCGGTTTCTATGAAAATAAAAAACAATACATGAGATAAATATATTACTAAATTTATCATATTCTTGAATCTCCAGTTCCTGAACAACTTGTATTTTTAGTAGCATCTTCATCTTCTTTATCAAAGTAATCATCAATGTCTCCTGCAATTTAAACATAAAAATTAATATAATAAAATCACTTACTTTGGAACATATAAACTAATCTTGAAATCAACTTTACCTTCAAACTCTGCATAGCCACGTAGCCAGTTTCGAGTACAAATTAATGCTTGCACGTTCTTTGGGAGGAGACGATTTCTAAACGGATTCAATACTCGGCCACCAACACTAAATGCAGACTCTGATGCAACAGTAGTGATAGGGATACTAAGAACATCACGAGCAAGGGAAGCTAAATCACCATACCGTTGTTGGTTGTCTTTCCAAAAGTTTAACACCTCCATGTCTGTAAAAGATGTAATCTCTACCCTGGTATCCTCCAGATACATGTCCAAATTTGTCTTTGTTTTGTCTGAACCAGATTTGAGACACTTTTCAAGCTCAATTAGATCCTGTATTACAAAGCAAAACCATATTATTTATAAAGCAAAACAATATTCAAATTAACACCAAATACTTACATCATCTAAGTCATCATCGAGCGGTGATTCTGTAAGAAGCTCAAGTGGAGTTTGTTTAGTTGGAAACTTGGAAGAACTTTCTGAAGACTTTGCGGTATATTCATTATAAAGCAATTCCAGATTCTCTCTCACAATCTGAACCTTTGCCTCAGAAGTACTAGGATCCACTTTATCATAGGCTACCTTAAGCATCTCTAATTTGAATCTCGGATCCAGCGCTGCTCCCATAGCTAAAACCACACTATACTCATCCCAATACTTTGCAAATTTACTTTGCATATCCATGGCCATTAATCTCACGTCTCTATCATTACATCTAGCATATTTCCTCAACAACAACTCAATTTTCCACACTTGGATGAAATAAACATTGGCGGTAGGATATTTCACTCCCGAGAAATATGTGGTGATCGTACTAAATGGCTTCAAAAAGTCACGAATTTTCTCTCCACGATCCCACTCTTCTTCTGAAGGCAAGGACTTGTAATTTCTGTCATACATATGCAAATTAGCAAATGCTTTACGAAATTTTAAAGCTCGGACAAGCATTTCGTAGGTGGAGTTCCATCGTGTCTCCACATCTAAAGACAGACCAGCTGCACTCCTAATCCCAACACTCTCCACACAAGCTGCAAATGACTCTAATCTTGATTCAAAAGCCTTCACAAACTTAACGCTATTTCTAATATTCTCCAAAAGACTAGAGGCTAGTTCTAATCCTTTCTTCACAATCAAATTCAGAATGTGTGCGCAACATCTCACATGCAGAAATTTTCCCTCACACAATAACCCATTACCACTCTGCAAACGATGTGTGAGGTTCTTTTGCATATTATCGTTAGCAGAAGCATTATCCAAGGTGATAGAAAATACTTTCCTCTCTAATCCCCACTCCTTTAAAATATCATAAACTTTCTTAGCTATTGCTTCACCAGTATGAGGAGGTTTCAAGTCACAAAACGCCAAAATGTGGTTATTTAACTTCCAATCATCATCAATATAGTGACCAGTCAAACAGATATAACCCATCACTTGGCTACGAGCTGACCACAAATCAGAAGTAAAACACATTCGGCCATGGTATTTTGCTAACACCTCTTTCAACTTAACTTTTTCTACCTCATATTTTTTATAAACATCAGCAGCTGCTGTTTGCCTACATATATGCACACAATCCGGATTGAGAAACTTATCTCTAGCCCTAACCTTTTCATATTCTACATAGCGAAAAGGTAAATCATGATAAATAATTATTTCAGCGGTCATCTCCCTATCAATTTTGTGATCATACTTAGGCCTATCAGTTTCAAGCTTTTCTGGGCAAATGAGCAAATGCCTACTCAAATGTGATGTTCCAAGTGACTGTCCAGTTTCAGTCTGTCCTATCACCATCTTTATACCACAATGGTGGCATTGAGCCCTTTCTCTTCCATCTGCCTCTACTCCTACTGATGTAAATTCTTTCCAACATTTTGCACTTTTAGAAGTGGTGCGTTTCTTACGTACCTGTCCAGCTTGTTGAGGTCGTTGAGCTCGCTGAGCTCTAGCTCTTTGTGTTGTTACAGCAGCTTGTGTTGATTCCGTAGTATGAGTGACACTTTGAGCTTGTTCTTCAGTTTCCATTTCTTCTTCATTTTCCATCTCCATATACTCGTTTTCTGCATTGAGTATTGCAATTGTTTCTAGTGATTGCTGATCCATACTGCATAAAAAGTACAAGAATCATAAGAACTCAACCAAAGACATAGACTCAAACCCTTAAGAGCCAACTCCTAAGGCATAGACGAAACATTTTGAATAGCAATTCTGTGAAAATGAATAAGCCATAAACACTACAAATGATGGCTGATAAACATCATTTAATGGACACTACTAAGTCTATACCAAACAAGATTCATGTGACATTAATCATAGACCAAGCATCTACTGCCACACAAAACCCAAAGCAATTCAAAATCTTTCCAGCCCCTTGAGCCTTGCAAGCAAAGTAAAACAAAAACAAAACAAAAAATGAAGAAGCAAGGAATAGAGATCGAATGAATCAAGAGATTTTATTTGTTTATTACAATGTGAGAGAGAAGTCCTCGTAAAGTCAGCTGAAGAAATTGATAAAATAGAGCAGGTTCGAGAAAAGTAAAAGACATTTCAATTCAATGACCAAAAAGCTTACAGACAAATTGGACAAGAACAATAAAAATATCTCACAAAAATTGGTGAATTACGTAACGCACAAAAAGATTCTTTTTTTTTCACCTCGTCAAAGCTTAAGAGTAATTTTCAACTCGGGAGAAAGATGGTGAAGATGAAGGTTTCAGACAAGAACTAGACTGCATTATTGTAACAGAGTTGCTAAGAGAAGAAGAAGACCTGCAAAATAATCCGAACCTGGAGATTGAGGAGTCGAATTCGCACTGTAGAGATCCTCGATTCGAGAAGGAAGATGGGTTAATCCTGGAATCGAGAAGGGTTTTTGGAATCTGGGAAAGAAAAACGAAGAGGGTTTGGGTTTACAGAGACTCTGAGAAGAGGATGAAACTGGATTTAGGGATTTAAGGAGGAGACCTAAAAGTGTGAGAAAAGGTCGAAGCTTTGGAGAGAAAAACCAGAAGAAGGCTTTTCCTGAGTTTAGATTATTAACATATCGGGTCTTGAAAAAACCCTATTAGTCCCAAGGGTTAATTAATTTGGGCCCTTTTTTAGCCCTTTTATCAAAACACAGGGTTAGGATTTAAAAATTTTCAAAGGGTTAGGGCTAGCCCTATATAGTTCAGCCCATTTTAACATCCCTGCTAATCCATATATGATGGAGATATATATATGTTATGCTTATATGATCTACATACAATATATATACATATATATATATATGTTTGATTTTAATGTAAACTAAGATAAAAGATACTATGGAAGATACTATTTTAACGACAAAAAAAAACAAAAAAAAATACTATGGAAGATCTCTTATTCAATTTCTTTTTCTCTAACTTCTTGTTGTTTTATTAATTTACACTTCTCTTACTCTTGTCTCTCTTATTTGCTTCTCTTTCTCACATATACAGTAGAAGGAGCACTACAAGAAAACAGCTACTATTCCGACGGAAATTCCGACGGCCAATATTTCCGTCGGAAATTTCCGACGGAATTCTGACGGATGTATCTACTGTCGGTATACCGTCGGAAATCCGTCGGAAATTTCCGACGGAATTCCGACGGAAAATAATCTATCGTAATATTCTGACGCCTTTCCGACGGACTACCGACGGAAATCCGATATTTTCGATGTCGGCAAATTTGAGTGGTTACCATTCGTTAGCGGTGGCCGATGGGATTGGTGGGGTGTTATGTCGGAGTTTTGTGACGGATTTCTGACGGAATTCCGACGGAAATCCGTTTTATATAAGTTCCTTCGTTTCTTCGTTCATTCATAACACAATTTTACAAATCAAAAAAATTTGTTAGCGATGAGTTCATATTTTCGGTCTTGGATGGACGAGCCAATGATGGATATGGGCTCGAACTTATTAACATCCGCTTACGCTGCAGGTATATGCGAGTTCATGAATTTACCCAGAAACCAAGATGCAGCAAAAAAAGGTCAGGATATCAAATGTCCATGTTCTAATTGCTGTAACAGAATTAGTGTTGCGGTTCATACTGTTTGGAATCACTTATATAGATATGGATTTAGGCCGGGATATAAGGTTTGGTTTTTACATGGAGAAAGCAATTACGAATATGGTAGTAGTAGTAGTAATGCACCTTATTTTCCGGATAGCGTAGAAGAACGTACAACGGAAGTAGATGTTGGGGTAAGTACGGTTGCGATGGTTAACGACGCGTTTAGAGAGAATTTGCAGTCGGGTGGTTATGAGGGTGATAGGGTTGAAGAACCTAATTTAGAAGCTCGAAGGTTTTTTGATATGTTAGACGCATCAAAGCAACCACTGTACAGCGGTTGTAGGGAAGGGCATTCACCGTTATCTTCTGCTAGTAGGATGATGAACATGAAGACCGATTACAATTTATCCGAAGAATGTGTTGATGCATTCGCCGAGTTTGTGAAAGATGTTTTGCCAGAGGATAATCTTTCTCCAGCATCATACTACGAGGTCCAGAAACTTGTTGCCGGTCTTGGTTTGCCCTACCAGATAATAGATGTGTGCATCGACAACTGCATGCTATACTGGAGGGAAGATGAGAACAGGAAAAAATGTAAATTTTGCCGTAAACCACGGTTCCAAGACACAAGTGGCAGAGTGAAGATTCCTTTCAAACGGATGTGGTATTTACCATTAACAGAGAGGTTGAAGAGGCTGTATCAATCAGAACGCACTGCTAAGGCTATGAGATGGCATGCAGAGCATAATCAAGATGGAGATATTACGCATCCTTCTGACGCAGAAGCGTGGAAACACTTTCAATCGGTATATCCAGATTTCGCATACGAACGCCGAAATGTATACCTCGGCTTATCCACTGATGGTTTCAACCCATTTGGAAAGCATGGAAGAAAATATTCATTGTGGCCGGTCATCGTAACACCTTACAATTTGCCTCCTTCTATGTGCATGCGGCAAGAGTTCCTGTTTCTCTCAGTTCTAGTTCCTGGGCCAGATCATCCAAGACGATCACTCGATATATTCCTCCAACCATTGATCTATGAGTTGCAGATGTTGTGGGAGCATGGTGTTGAGGCATTTGATGTTTCAATCCAGCAGAATTTCAACTTGCGTTCGGTTCTTATGTGGACCATTAGCGATTTTCCGGCGTACGGTATGTTATCTGGATGGACAACGCATGGAAGATTGGCATGTCCTTATTGCCAAGACAATACTTCAGCATTCCAATTGCAGAACGGAAGGAAGACTTCATGGTTTGATTGCCATAGGTGTTTTTTGCCGATAAATCATCCATATCGTCGGTCTAGAAGACATTTTATAAAGAATTTTCCAGTGTTTACTGGTCCACCTCCAGAGATAGATGGTCGCAGCATATTGGAACAGTTACGAGATTTTGGTGCAGAGCGAACTCCTGAATGTGGGGGTAATGGCCATCACCCCGTCGACGGCTGTGGGGAATATCACAATTGGCATAAGAAAAGTATTTTTTGGGATTTACCTTATTGGAAAGATCATCTACTGCGGCATAATCTAGATGTCATGCATGTTGAAAAGAATTTCTTTGACAACATCATGAACACCATTTTAAATGTACCAGGAAAGACAAAAGATAACTGGAAATCTAGATTAGACTTGCCATTGATTTGTTCAAGGAAGTCCCTTCATGTTTTGCCTAATGGTAGATTGCCGATGCCTGCGTACCGGTTAGACGCGGGTAAGAAGGAAGTTTTCTTTGAATGGATTAAAAATTTTGTTAAATTTCCTGACGGCTACGCATCTAATCTGCGTAATTGCGTGGATTCGACGGAAGGGAAGTTTATTGGAATGAAGAGTCATGATTGCCATGTTGTGATGCAACGTCTTCTTCCATTTGCATTTTCTAATCTTCTTCCACAAGACATCCATCAAGCAATTGGAGGTATATTTCATAATTTTCTTTAGTTTATTACTAATATAATGTTACTATATATGTACTAACTTGATTACTTTTCGTTTGTAGGAGTTGGGGCTTTCTTTCGAGATTTATGTTCACGGACACTAACAGCGGACGGGATCCGGTCTTTAGAGGCCAACATCCCGGTGCTCCTTTGTAATCTTGAGAAGATATTTCCACCGTCTTTTTTTGATGTTATGGAACATCTTCCTATTCACCTCCCACGAGAAGCAGCATTAGGAGGCCCTGTTCAATACCGATGGATGTACCCGTTCGAGCGTTACATGTTCCACCTGAAGAAAAAGGTAAAAAATTTGAGCAAAGTTGAGGGATCTATTGTTGCACAAAGTCTAAACGAAGAAGTATCACACTTTGCCGAATATTACTTTCCTTCGGATGTTCGGACTAAAGGTAGACGGCCAGCGCGACATGATGATAGAGGTGAGAAAGCAGTGTATCCCGTGGTTGTACCTGAGTTGTTTGCGCAAGTGGGCCGTGTAAGTGGAAAAGGGAAGAAACGCATACTATCACCACAAGAGGTCACACATTTGCATACATATATCCTCAGAAATTGTGACGAACTTGGAGAGTATGAAAGGTACACCATTTCTCATACTAAATTTGTGCAATTATTTGTCTTCATCTAATAACAATTGTTATGTTACAGGATATACATGTCCCTAGCACAAACTTACCATGCTGATAAGACAGATTCCGAACTTGCTGTATTAAAAGATGAAGAATTCCCGGAGTGGTTGAAATTTTTTGTACGTTAAATATAACTCCTCACTCTTATTTTATAAGTTTTTCACGTTCATATGTTATTGATTGCTTACTTATATTGTTTTTAGGTTTCCGAAGGTTTAGCAAGTGGTCAAACCCTCCCGACATGGTTAGTGGAGTTTTCTCATGGTTTACGCAGCACCGCGACTTCATATCCGAGATTTTGCACTAGGGGATATTCGTTCAGAATTCGTGACGAAGGACGTCAAAGGCCAACTTCGGACAATGGTATTTCGGCGCAATCAGGTGATACCATGTACTATGGCCATTTAAAAGAAATCTTGGAAATCCACTATCCAGGAATATTGGACTTGAGGTGCATTGTGTTTATGTGCGATTGGTATGATCCATCCAATGGTAGTGGGGTTCGAATTGACCGTCTTGGTGTTATTTCGATAAATTCAAGCCGAAAATTACATCATTACGATCCATTTATCCTTGCATCTCAAGCAGACCAGGTATCAATATATTGATAGGTTTTCCGTTATATTTATACGTTAGGTTTTGTTATTTTTGTATATAAACAACATCCACCGTTACTGAATAGGTTTGCTACATTCCATATCCTCGAGTTGGGCGGAGGACAGATCCTTGGATGACAGTAACTCCAATTTATCCGCGAGGAAAAATATATGGAGTTCCGGAACATGATGCTCTACAAGTATCGCGAACCAACCAAATGTCACATGTTGAGGAGACGGATAACATTGACCTTGTCACTGATGTCACACATATCGGCGATGATCTAGTGCATTCGGATGAAGATGAACTACGTGAAGAATTTGACGACGATTCCGACTCCATCCCTAGTGAAGGTTCATCAGAAGAGTCAGATTAATAATTTAATATAAATGTTTGGTTGGAGCTGGTTTGTACTATAACCCCTATGCGTTCCCTCTAATATAATGTACTTTATGGTAATATTCGCCAGAATCATTTATTAAATTTGCTTTAGGATTTCCGCGCGCGGGATAAAAGCATACCTAATTTTCGTACGACATAACGACGGAATTAGTTCCGTCGGAATTCCGTCGGTATTCCGATGTCGGCAAAGTTTGAGTGGTTACCATTGCGTTATCCGCGGCCGATGGGACTGGTGGGGTATTATGTCGGAGGTTTCAGACAGATTTCCGACGGATTTCCGACGGTTTTCCGTTCTATATAAGGTTCCTCAGACGTTCATTCCTGTCAACAACACAAATAATGTCTTCTAACTCTCCTAATGAAGACTCAAAAATCGTGGCAAACCACTTTCTACTTCCAAAGTACTCGTGGGAAACCGAAACCCAATGCGACACACACACTGAAGAGATACCCACTTACTCGTGGGAATTTGATACGGTCTCACCAATCTCAATCGGAGATTCTTCATCAACAATAGTGCCGGAGAGCCAGTGCTTGCCAAACGTCTCGTGGGAAACGCAATCGCAGTTCGACAAATATCCAGACAACAAGAGTGTTCTCGAAGACGTACAACCATCTCGCTTGATTGAAACGTCAGATACATACGGTGGAAGTACTTCAAATGAATGTAAGGATAACTACTATGATTATGAATTTGCCCAGAGACCAGAAAGTCCGAACTTAAATATAGATGTTGATGCAATGAAAAGAGATGTTTGCGGCGGATATTTAGAAGGTACACCGAAGAATAAAAAGGATCAGTACAATGATGATGAATTTGCCCAAAGACCTGAAAGTCCAAACTTAAATATAGATGTTGATGCAATCGAAAGGGAATTTTGCAAATGATATGTAGATTCTCCGCCAACGAGGAAAAAGGGAAAAAAAAGTTTCAGGTTCTAAAAACAAATAAGTTTGGAGCGGATACAGAGACATATGTGTTTCAAACTTTTAAATAAATAAACTTTTGTTTTTTCTCTGTTATAAAATTTAATTAATATCCGAATAAAAATATTTAATTTATAAACATTATTTATAAATTGAATTTTTTTTATTAAATTAATTAAATCCGTCGGTAATCCGTCGGTAATTTCCGACGGATTTCCGACGGATTTAATTAATATCCGAATAAAAAATTTAATTTATAAAAATATAGGATCCGTCGGAAATCCGTCGGTAATTTCAGACGGATTTCCGACGGATTTAATTAATTTAATAAAAAATAATTCAATTTATAAATAATGTTTATAAAACCAAAAATTTGCGCGGTTTTATATATAAATTAATAGAATCCGTCGGAAATCCGTCGGTATTTCCGACGGATTTCCGACGGAAACCCTAATTTCTGCCGCCTAAGAGCCTCGATCTCATCGAAAAAACCGGGAAAATCCGTCGGAATTCCGTCGGTAACCTGCAATAAAACCATCAGTCTTCTTCTTCGCATACACCTTCACGAAACTTAAAAAAAAAAACACAAATCTTGCCGGAAAATCGGTCGATCGGTTCGGAAACTGGCCGGAAATCAAATATCCATCCACAAGTTTGATCTCTAACAACAAATCAACAATCCAATGTAAGTTTTTCGAAGTTTTTTTTTTGTAAATTATGAATTTAGAGAATTTTGTGAATTTGTTAGATTTAGGTTGTTAAACATTAATAGAAATGTTGAAATGTTTAGGTTTAGGATGTTTGGAAAGTTTTTTATTTTTTAAATTTTGTGATTTAGGGAATTTTCGGGTTTATAACATTTAGAAAAGTATTTATAAAATTATTTATTTTTAGAAAATTATAAATATTTATAATATAAAAATATTAGTAAAATTCTAAATTTGTGAAATTTTACTAATATTTTTATTTGTTTAAATTACAAAATCCCAAATTCTGGAAAAATCGTAAATATCTAAAACTTTAAATTACCACATCTGAAATTCCAAAAAATTTCTAAATCTGTAGGATATTAAATGTTCATATCTGAATTCCATAATCCAAATATCCCTAAATACCTATTTACAGAAATTTCAATTTTCCACAATCCCTAACTCCCTAAAACCTTAATTTATGAAATCCCGAAATTCCTTAAATTAATCCCTAAATTCCAAATTCCCTACTTCTCAAAATATCAATATCCTAAAATCACTAAGTCTCCAATTCCCGTAAATTTTATAATTCGGAAATCTCAAAAATTCGATGTCGGGAAATTCACAAAAACAAAAAATCCCTAAATCGGACCGTAAATTAAATTATCTGTAAATTTTTCTTTAAAAGTTATTATTTAAATTATCAGAATTTATATTTATATATGTAAGTAAATTTCACCGGTATGTAAACATTTTGGAATTCGTAGGGACTATGGGCGATTTCATCACGCTACTGGATCCGGTACTTCCAGTAGGGGAGGGAGTCAGTCGCAGATCCCAGATACTATCTTTCCGGATCCCCACCACCCGTCTCCTCCACTGGATACACAGCCCTCAGCTCCCACGGCCATGTCGGTTGAGGAGTTTGTTTCGCAACCTGGACGGGATAGGTTGACTCGCCTAGATCCTGACTTGCCACCTAACACGACATGGTAAGTTTTATTTAAAAATGTATTTGATTATATTAACTTAAAAAATATTTAACTAAATATTGTTTAGGTTTCAATTTTCGAGAAACGGGATTACGAGTTCGATCAACGCAATGACTAATTCGTTGATCAAATCCCCGTATCCCACATTTTCTTCGATGCCGGTGGCAGACCAGGAGATCTGGTTTCGGCAATTTGCGGTATGTTTTCTTTTATTTTCATTAAAATAAGAATTTAGATTTTTATTTTCTTTAAAATTGTCAATACTAATATGGGTACGTTCTTTTTGCAGCAAGAATTTACGTGGGACCCAGCGTTGACTGCCCGGGTCCGACGGGAGTTCTACAAAAAAGCCTCCCGGAAATATTCGTTGAAGATAAACGAATGGAAGGACACGTGGTACAAAGAGGGAAAAGTACCGCGCAAATTGCAAGATAACCCCACATTATGGCGTGGACTACTTGCCCATTGGGAACTGGAGGAGACAAAAGCAAGCTCCGGAAAGAACTCGTCTAACCGGAACAGCGACCGGAAGGGGAAGGGACCGGCGACCCATAACCTCGGTGCGACGAGCAAAGCGTCACGTCTTCAGAAGCTGGTACGTAATTTTATAAATATGCTCAAAAATTTTATTTCTAACACTTCTCATATTTATTTCATTATCTATGCTAACAGATGGAGACGACCGGTGTGCGTCCGTCACATCTTGACTTGGTCAAAGATGCGCACACCAACAGAAAGACGGGGGAAATTCAAGATCCCATTGCTCGTGAAATCGTGGAGAGCGTGGAGAGGCTGGGTGAGGAGTACCTCCAATCCCAACCGATCATCGAAGGAACTCCCCCGGCCACGGAAGTTCCTCTGGAGATGATCAACGAGTTTACCTATCAGGTTAGTAACACTGTCAATTATTATTAAATTTTAAATAAATTTAAATATAAACAACTTACACCATTTATTTATTGATTTTTTTTCGTAGGTTGCGCCTAAGCACAGAGGTCGTGTGTTTGGCCTACCGGAAGACAGTTCATCCCCGTCCATCAACTCTTACCGCATTCCTGCAGATAGTGCGTTGAGGGCACAGAATGCCGAACTTCTCGAGCGGGTGTCCGGGTTGGAGTCCCAACGCGCACAAGATGAAGCTCGCTACGAGGAACAGCAGGCACGGTTGCAGGCAATGGAAGAGCAGATGGCACGAATGCGGGAAATGGAAGACAGGATGAACGAGTTCTTCCGTAACCGATAGATAACTTATTATGTAATATTTTAATTTTCTTAATAACTTTTAAAAATATTCAACCTTAATTTTAACTGTTGGTTTTTTTATTTTTATTTTAATTTAATTTTTATTTATATTTAATTTTAATTTAATTTAATTTAATTTATTTTATTTTATTTTCATTAAATATAATTAAATTAAAATTTTTTTTTTTAATAAATATAATATCCGTCGGAAATCCGTCGGTATATGTATCCGTCGGAAATCCGTCGGTATGTGTCACCGTCGGAAATCCGTCGGATAATGACATACGGACGGATTTCCGACGGAATTATGACGGATTCCGGTAATTTATTTTCCGTCGGAATTCCGTCAGTATTTCCGACGGACTTCCGACGGAATTTGTATTTCCGACGAGATAGAACCGACCGGTCAAAACCGTCGGAAATCCGTCGGAATAGGGCTTATTCCGACGGATTTCCGACGGTTTTGACCGTCGGAAATTTGCCTGTTTTCTTGTAGTGGAGTTTACATGCATAAATACACTTAGCCAAACCAAATGACACTTAGATATTGATAAAACATTACTAGTGTCAAGTTTGTGTCAAGCTTAGCACGTAGACGCTTGTAAATTAGGTATCTAAGCTTAGTGTCAAATGGTGATGAATAATCACTAAATTCTTAATACTCTCATTTGAGTATTCATCATCTTTGACGTGTTCGGTCTCAGATTGCCTCGTTAAAAACCTTATCATTGTAAAACCTTGTGGAACAAAAACCATGACAAGAAAAAAAGAGTGCAATCTCCCCCTGAAAATGACCGATCTAATATCTTCTTTATATATCACGTAGATGACACATTCTGATGCCTTGAACATGCTTCTTGAATATTGTTGTAGGAAGCGCCTTTGTAAACAAATCTGCTGCATTTTCACTTGAACGGATGTACTGAACATCGATCTCCTTATTCTTCACAAGCTCTTGAGTATAAGAGAAAAACCTTTGAGAAATATGCTTTGTTTTATCGCTCTTTACATATCCTTCTTTGATTTGGGCAACACAAACATCAGTATTTTCGTATAGGATTGTTGGTTCTTTGCTTGTGTCTACTCCACTGGCGTCTTGTATGTGATGAGTCATGGACCTCAACCACACACATTCTCTACATGCCTCATGAAGCGCAATAATCTCCGCATAATTTGATGAAGTGGCAACCAAACTCTGTTTTTGCGAACGCCACGAGATCGCGGTTCCTCCCATTGTGAAAACATATCCGGTTTGCGATCGAGCTTTATGTACATCAGATAAATAACCAGCATCTGTAAAACCAACTAGACCACGTTTCGAGTTTCGAACATAATATAATCCCAAATCGATCGTACCTTGTCACCGCGTAGGAGCTGTACCTTGCAAGTAAGTTAGTAGCAAAAGCTATATCTGGTCTAGTACAATTTGTAAGATACATTAAAGCACCTATTGCGCTCATATAAGGTACTTCGGGACCTAATTTTTCTTCTTCACCTTTTCACAAGGTCTAAATGGATCACTTTTAACATTGAGTGATCTACTAACCATTGGACTACTCAAAGGATTCGCTTTATCCATGTTTAAGCGTTTCAATACCCTTTTGGTATAATTTGACTGATGCATAAATATTCCATCTTGGAAATGCTCTATTTGGAGTCTGAGACAAAAATTTGTCTTTCCAAGATCTTTCATTTCAAAATCCTCTTTCATATGAGTTCTTGCATCGTCAATATCTTTTTGAGTTCCAATCATGTTTAGGTCATCAACATAAACAACAATGATCACAAATCCTGATAATGATTTCTTTAAAAATACACAAGGGCATATCGCATCGTTGATATATCCTCTCATCAATAAATATTCACTTAAGCGATTATACCACATGCGTCCGAATTGCTTTAATCCATAAATTGATCGTTGTAATTTGACAGAACAAATCCCTTTAGACAATGCCTCTTGCATTTCTAAATTTTTAGATTTCTCATGGATCTTCAATCCTTATGGAATTTTCATATATATGTCGCTATCAAGAGATCCATATAGGTATGCAGTCACAACACCATCAGGTACATTTCTAAATTATATGATGCCGTTAGGCTCATCAAGTACCTGAATGTGATTGCATCCATTACCGGGGAATATGTCTCCTCATAACCAATTCCCGGTCTTTGAGAAAATCTTTGCGCCACAAATCGAGCCTTATATCTTGTGACTTTATTTTTCTCATTTATTTTTCTCACAAAGATCCATCTATTTCCAACTAGCATTACATCTTTTGGTGTAATGACAATTGGTTCAAAGACATTTTTCTTCTCAAAAGAGATTAATTCATTTCTCATGGCCTCTTACCATTTTTCCCAATCATGTCTTTGTTGGCATTCTTTTACCGATTCTGGATCGGGATCATCCTCATGATCAATTTTTTTTTATACAGAAAAAGAGAATATCCCATCAATATCTTATATTTCTTTTCTACCCCATAATTTTCTACTTTGGGCGTAGATGATGGATATCTTAAAATTTTGTAAGTTCTCAACGACTTCCGGACGTTCTTCTGTATCGAGTTCATCAAGACCCTTTTCTCTTATGTCCTCTTGACATTTCTTATTTTGAGATTCCTCTTGAATCTCTTCATTTTGACATTCCTCTTGAATCTTTTCATTTTGCTTAACCAATTTCCTTTTCTTGCGGAGATTCTTATCTTTTGAGCCCATTGGCCTCCCTCACTTTAATTGAACTCTTGGTTCATTTTCTATGCTTTCATCCCTATGTTTTTAAGAAACATCAATTCTTGATGGAGCATTAGCAGCGGATATATACGATTTTGTCACTCTTCTTGTATTTGTGAACGTATATGGTAACTGGTTTGCCATATTATGTAGGTGTACAACCTTTTGAACTTCCAAATCGCGTTGTTTTGTTGGGAGATCAAAATGAACCAAAGATGGAGTGCACCATGTAACATCCTTTGGCACTTGATTTATTACTCCCCCTAATGCATGGAATTCTTCCTTCATTAAAGTGGTAATCGGCAAACCGTGCCGTAAACATATCACCAGTTACCAGTTCCATATATCTTATTATACCTGGTGACATATATCCCCAATCTCCGTTGCGGGCCCATTTTTTTCTTTGCGGTGGCGCTATCGGAACATAGACCGCACACCCAAAGATTTGGAGATGGAATATATTTGGTTCTTGGCCAGATGTCAACTGTAATGGGGAATATTTATTATATGCACTTGGCCTTACCTGGACCAATGCTGCCTCATGCAATATAACATATCCCCATACAAAAATTGGGAGCTTTTTCTCAATATCAATGGCCTTGCAATTAATTGTAGCCGTTTTATCAAGCTCTCAGCTATGCCATTTTGCGTATGCATATGGGGCACTGGATGTTCAACATCGATCCCATTGAGATACAATACTCATCAAAGGCTTGAGAAGTAAAATTCACCCGCATTATCTAGCCTTACTTTCTTTATTGTATAATCGGGGAATTGTACTTGCAACATGATTATCTGGGCAATGAATCTTGCGAAAGCCGTATTTCTTGTGGTCAACAGACACGCATGTGACCATCTACTAGATGCATCAATCAATACCATAAAATGCTTAAACAGCCCGCACTGTGGATGTATCGGTCCACATATATCACCATGTATTCTCCCGATTGAAAAATCTTCTGGGTTTTCAATGGGTAACCATTAGAATTTTGCACAATTCTTCTCATCATGACTGATCCTGGACTTTAAATGTATTAGTAAACTTCTGGTTTACTATAACATAGGACTCAGTCGTATTTATTTTTGTGCAATATAATCCGGAGAACATCATTGGTAACTCTTCTAATGCATCTTTCCACTCTGATGTAATGCAAAGATATTCAATGTCATTCTTCTTCATAATTTCAATATGATATCCATTTCTCCAGATATCTTTGAAACTTAACAAGTTTCTGTATGAATTGGAAGAATATAATGCATCACTTATCTCAAATTTCGTCCCTCTTGGCATTGAAAATATGGCACTTCCATAGCCCTTAATAATTTTTGCATTACCACTTATGGTACTCACATTTCCAACATAGTCCTTTAATTTGAGATCAGAGAAATACTTTTTATCCTTAAGTATTGTGTGCGTTGTCGCACTGTCCGCTAGACATATATCTCCATCCATGATCTCAAATTATGAGAGCTTCTGGTATCACTTATATCATAACAAATAATGCATTAATTTACCAAATTTTACGCACTAAAATGCTTACTTTATACTATAACAAAAAGCATGATCTAAACACGAAAGCATTTAACCCGTGCATATAATATTAAACATTAAAAATAACACTAAAGTTCTAATCATGCCCCATCGATCTTGGTCCTTTTGTTTCCCTTTGATGCTTCTGGATCAACGAAGTAATCAGCAACATCGAAATGAGCATCATCACTTAGACCATTAAAGAAAGGTCCACCTTAATCCGAAATGAAGTTTGTTTCAACATCCTTACCTTTTGTCTTTAGTGATTTGCCTTTTGTCTTTACTGATTCTTGATATAGATCGGCTTAAATAATTTTTTTTGGCGTACAACATCTATGTATCCATTATTCTTCCATGCCACATGTTTAACAAGTGATCTCATTTTTCTTTTTCATAACGCGACCAACTTTAATGGTACTTATTGCGTTTAAATGATTAGACTGGAATCCTCTTCCACGTCCTCGTCCACCACCTTATTCGGTCTCTACCGTTTCCTGATCCACGTCCTTGTCAATTACTATTATTACTAGATGTTACCACATTCACTTCTATGAATGGAGCCAATCTAGTTGGACAGATCAATGGTTAAACATCTTTTAAACCATTTTATAGGTGGTGACGGAAAAATATCATTGCCTTAGCCGTTATTTTCATCCGATGCCGTTTTCGACGGATCGATGGTTCCAAAATTTTACATGATCACCATATATTTAATAAATCAAATTATCAATTTCACAAATTTATTGATCTAACCAATTATTTTACTTATATGTAAAACATGCATGATGAAATTAAGCCTATAATAATATAGTTGTATATAAAATCATATATGAAGAGGCAAAGCCTACCATTAAATTAAGGAGGAGGCGTAACCTACCACTTCATATATACGATATATATATCATCTTGAATAAAATTAACATATATTAAAATTGATTTTAACACAAATTTAAATGTTACCTCCAATACGTATGAACTGGATGGATGCGAGAGATGATCGTGTATGAACGGAACGAACCCTAGAGACGATCGTGCTCCAATATACGAACGAAATCCGGAGAGACGATTGTGCTGATAATGTGTTGTGAAATACTGTACAAATTATACTAATCGGAGATATATATATGTTTTGCTTATATGATCTTATACAAAAAAAAAAATATATATATATATATATTTGATCTTAAAGTAAACTAAGATAAAAGATACTATGGAAGATCTCTTATTCAATTTCTTTTTTTTCTAACTTCTTGTTGTCTAATTAATCACACTTCTATCACTTTTGTCTCTTTTATTTGCTTCTCCTTCTCACATATATATAGTACAAGGAGTTTACATGCATAAACACTTAGCCAAACCAAATGACACTTGGATATTGATAAAAAATTATTAGTGTCAAGTTTGTGTTAAGTTTAACAAGTAGACACTTGTAATTAGGTATCTAAGCTTAGTGTCAAATGGTGATGAATAATCACCAAATGCATAATAACTTATACAATAATTACAACCAGTTACATCAAATGGGGTGGTGGCGCAGTTGGCTAGCGCGTAGGTCTCATAGCTATTGAGTGATCCTGAGGTCGAGAGTTCGAGCCTCTCTCACCCCAATTTACTCTTTTTCTCTCTTTTTTTTTTATTTTTCTTCTCTCTCTCTCTCTCTCGCATCGACCTTCTCCAGTTTTTGGCTCTTCTCCATTTAACCTTCTCACATCCTCGCACGAATTTTTTTCCGTCCGACGAAAAAGTCAGAGACCTTAATTTCTTTGATAAAATCGAATCCTTCCTCTTTTGATCTCACCGATTGATTCCCATCCCTAGGTTTTGTGCTTTCGTTTTTTTTTCCCCTGAAATTTAGGGTTCGCGAAGGTTTGATCAATGATGCAAGGTGGTGAAGTACAATTGCAGCCACCAGATTTGCAGAAGCTGAGTGATTCCGCTCCCTTGCTGGGAAATTCTCCATCTTCTTCTTCGGGGTCTCCTTCTGCGTCTCTGGTAGCTGGAAATTCCGATGAGATAAATGATGCTGAAGAAGATTTGGAGAGTGGTTCATCTTCAGCTCCTTGTTGTCGTATTTGTCTTGAGAACGATAGCGATTTGTTAGGTGATGAATTGATATCACCTTGTATGTGCAAAGGCACTCAGCAATTCGTGCATCGGTCATGTCTCGATCATTGGCGATCCGTCAAAGAAGGTTTTGCTTTCTCTCACTGTACAACCTGCAAAGCACAGTTTCATCTTCGTGTCGAACCTTTTGAGGATAACAACTCTTGGCGTCGAAAAGTCAAATTCAGACTCTTTGTTGCTAGAGATGTGCTTTTGGTATTCTTCGCTGTCCAGACTGTGAGTATCTCTCCCTCTCTCTGTGATTGTCTCTTTCAGCTTTACTCCATGGTACTTGTTATGAATGCAGTTTCTTGAGGATGATAAAGCATTTAATATGAGATCTTGTGGTATTGTAACTTGACAGTTGAACTTGATGACAGTCAAATTGTTTATTCTGCTCACTGTGATTGGTTTTGTTTACTTGACTTGCCATTGTTGAAGCCTCTTTCCCATAGAGATTTGTAAGAAGCTTACTGGATTGCTGACATTTTAGGTTATAGCTGTGATGGCTGGATTTGCATACATGATGGACAAAGACGGAGAGTTTCGCAACTCTTTCAACGATGATTGGGATCGTATATTGTCAAAACATCCCATCCCGTTTTATTACTGCATCGGTATTCCTGAATCTTTTCTCTCTTTTGTTTCATTAACTAAAATTCCTTTGGAATACTATGAATCTAGAAACCTAACACGCGTTTAAACATTTGGTGTATCGTGGATTCTTAGGGGTCATATCCTTCTTTGTGCTGATTGGATTTCTTGGACTCATTCTACATTGCTCTTCTCTAAATGGTAATGACCCGAGGATGGCTGGGTGCCAGAACTGCTGTTACGGATGGGGTATCTTGGATTGTTTCCCTGCATCAATGGAAGCTTGTTTCGCTCTTGTTATTGTCTTTGTCGTCATCTTCGCCATTCTTGGTTTAGCCTATGGTTTTCTTGCTGCTACTATGGCTGTTCAAAGGATATGGCAGAGACATTATCATATTCTCACAAAGCGAGAGCTCACAAAGGAGTACATTGTGGAAGATCTTCACGGATCTTACACTCCCCCGAAGCTGGATGCAGAGCACGAAGGAAGACTGAAAATGCTGAAACTTCTGTGACCGTTCTCTCAACTGTCAAATAAAAAGTTCTATGGAGTTTCGGGCACATTAGAGACGAGTTTATGGCATCTTTCTTTACAGAGAATTGCTTTCTTCTTTATCATGCGATGGGTAAGTATCTAATGAAATAGTGCTTTTGTTTGTAGTAGCTAAAGATATTGAGACCCAAATCTACAAACAGAGTATCAACTGTTGTTTCATTGTTACTCTTTCATGAATCTGTAGCCATTGATTTACTTTATTACACAAAAAAAGCTCACCAGAAAAAGAATTTTAGTGTTACGTTGAGATACAGTTTCTGTTGAAATCAATGAGATAACAATTGACAATGGAGATAACGATTAGTCATGTAGCTTAGAAAACTCCAAAACTTAAAATATCTCAACAAAAACAAATAAAGCGACCACAGTGGGAGTCGAACCCACGACCTTCTGATCCGAAGTCAGACGCGCTAATCCACTGCGCTATGCGGTCGTTGAATATTATATTACACATAATAAAAGATATAGAACAATTATGCACTTAGGCTTCACCACAATGACAATAGATGGATGCAGAAAGAAAGAGAATGAAAACATATAAAATGAAGTGAAACATTCATTCACATCAAGAATTATATATATTATAAATCACTCTAATTAAGAACAAAACATTCATAAACCATATAAAATCAGCCTAATTAGTGTCACCTCGTAGGAATCTTATATACAAAGAAGAATGAAAAAAGTACAATGAAGTGAAAAACCATACATAATATAAACCTTTTACGCCCAAGAACAATCTTTCAAAACCTCAAAGGCCATTGACCGTTGTTCTTGGGTCAATTTTTCCGGGAAATTCACTAAATACGTTATTCTCAAATCCCCTCGTTTACCTTCTTCTTTAGCATTTGGCATACCTTGACCTTTAATCGCCTTTTCGAATCCATGGAAGATCACTTCTCCTACAGATATCGACATTGAATCGCCACTCAATAGTGGCACCGATAGTTTACATCCCGTTAAAGCCTTTATAAGCGGAATCTCGACCGCAATCTCTATGTCATCTCCGCGTCTTTTGAACAACGGATGTCTTTTTTCTTCGACCACGAATGTGATATCTTCCGGGAGATATCCCGGTTTTTCGTTCCCTACTCCTTCGAACGTAATCTTGGTCCCTTTCTTCCATCCCGGCTTGATGTTCACTCTTAACGTTTCTTCTTGTTTCTTAATCAATCTGTTTCATATAGGAACATAATGCATGATTCGTGGAATAAATTTTCACTTAAACCAAAATGCAAATTGAGATCAAGAGCCAAGAGATAAACCCTTCATCGGTGATGATGTCTCTAGTGATCTTGATGTTCTTGACTCCGCCATGGCAGAGTTCTTCCAACGTACACTCAAGCTTTTTCTCAACAGCTGGAGGTTTTCTCCGCGGTGTTGACTGCGAGAAAACGATCGGCGTTGTGCTCCTCCGGCTTATACTCTTCCCCATTGACCCAAACCCATCCTTTACCGATTGTCTCGTGCTCGTGCTCTTCGAGAACGGCACAGAAGTCGACGTCTCTGAGCCTCTATCGTCTTTATCTCTTTTGCTAACGCTTTTTGAAATCGAAGACGTAGGAGACGACTTCACACCGTTTATAGGGCAAGAGCTTTGAGGAGACGTTAGTTCATGTACAGGGCCAAACAAATCACTCAAGGTTTGCTCTTTCCCTCTCGGACTTGTGAAAGGTGACGTTTTCGGGCTCGCGTTGTTCGAAACAGGCCGTGATTTGAGACCGACGTGGCTTCTTCCGACGCTGTGGCTGCTTCCTTCTTCTCTACGGCTTGTGCTTCTCGAGAAAGCAGATCGGCGTTTGGAAGAAGCAGAGGAGGAGAGATAGGTCGGTCTAGCTTGCGGCGTGTGGCTACGACGGCTACTTGAGTTCGACAGAAGAGAAGATCGGCGTTTGAAGACGGTGCTATCGTCCATGCTCTGTAACCGGAGACCTCTCCGAGCAGCGATCAGATCATCGTCCTCCGCAAATTTCTCCTCCAGATATCTCCCGTTGATCGCCTATACATTTTATAATTCATTACATTCTCAAGATCTGGAATTTATTTTATATTTTACGAAACAGAGTTTTCAAATTCTATGGAGGAGATTAGAAAGAACGTACGGAATCGGCGTCGGAGTGGGATTCGGATTTGCGATGAGAAGAAAGAGGATGCAATTTGGTGACGAGGGATTTGTATGCTTTGCATGCTGTTTTCGAAATTCCGAAGAAATCTGTCGCCGGCGAACGTGGAGTTCCCATTGCATCGAGAAGAAGACGAAGAAGATGATGGTGATCGGAAAAATGGAGGAGAGAGAAGAGAGAGAGAGATTAGGAAAAGTTGTCGTGCGTAGGAATTAGATTATTATTACCAGACAGGCAAAGAGCCGAGTTGTATGGGGCTTTTATTAGGACAATTCTGTTTCGTTTTAAAACAAAAAAAAAAAAAAATTAGATTTTGGTTTCATTCAGATTTTTTTTTTTTTTTTTTTAATCAAAGTCTTTCTTTTCTAGATATAGAAAAATGAAAAACATACACGATCCACCATGTCCTAAACATACATTACCATAGTTTTAGTTAGGTGATTACCCACTCTGCGCGTGGGTTGTTTTTTATACGAATTCTATACATTCATGATCTATTTAAGATTATAGATGTTTGTTTTATGAAGTTGAAACTAAAAATCTTAATTGCTGAACAAAGAGAGAGCATGAGACTATTGAAACCAACAAAAATAAGAGCCTCTATTATAAAACATATGTATATATCATAAGTTTAAATATATCTTTAAAAATAAGAGTACATGATAGTTTAAACATATCTTGTAAAGTTTTTTTTTATAATATTTTGACCAAAAGAATTTCTCATTAATATTCCACATATTTTCTTTAATAAATCTTCACTCGTATCAACATGCCAAAGCAACTAAAATTTTGAAATTCATGTGTACTGTCATGCACACAATATCTGATCTTGGACTTGGAGTTTTCTAAATTGTGCACTATAATAATAACATTGCATACTTTATCATGAATATTTTTTTCTTGGTTCAAACGATTACCATCATCCCCAAATCTAATTTTCTTTTTAAAACTCTTCTAAATGTAGTTCTTTTTTTATTATAATTACACAGGAAAATAACTTAAAACCAAAAAAATAACTTAATGATCTGGTTGTGTGATCTTTGATCCTGAGACATAAACTTTGTGTTGAAGTTATCCTTTGTCTCGATACTAATCTATCTGTCAAATAGAATCAATAAACACAAATGTTGAAAACCATCAAAAATATTTTTAATCAACCGTTGATTTACTTTTGACAAAACAAACCTGAAAACACAAAGACTATTCCCATTGTGAATGGAAATGGAGAGGGAACCATAAACGAAGCCAAAATAGACTAAAGCTAGAGCTAAATTAAAAAAAAAAAAAAAAACATTGGGTTTAGCCCAAAAGTCACATAACGTTTTTACAGTAGTAGGAGTTTATGGTTATTAGGATAATTATTTTGGAAGTGTAAAAAAATCATTTTCATATATAATCTTCCATATAATTATTTTTTGAATTAATTTTGGTCTGTGCTATTTTCAATATTTGAAATTAATATTTGGATTTAATTATTAAATATGATGTGAAAATAGGAGGTGCTTATGTGTCAACTCCTTGTGAGACACTAGATTTTTGGGTCTAAATGGTAACACAATTCAACAAATTCAACAGATTTAGCAAATTCCGCAAATTTTGCAGTTATCATTTAAGTTGACATTTTATTCAGCAAATTCTGCAATTCAGCAGAAATTCTACAAATTCTGCAATTCAACAGAAATTATGCGATTACCATTTACACACATAAGGTTTAAAATTTCAAGATTTAGACTCTAAAAAATATAATTAGTGACATTTTTGCAAATGAACAATCCATAATGATATTTTTGCAAATGTAACTAAAATGGTATTTTTGCAATTTTCTCCTAGATATATATGTAGTGTGATTAAATCTTACTAAATTTGCTTGACAATTCTAAAATAATATTGTAATATTTTAAAAATTAGGTTTACAAAAAAATAATTCAATCAATAGCAAAATATTATATAATAAATTATGTATGTAAATTTGTTTTATCAATCTATTAATTTATTTAAGGGGCAATTGCAAAATGTTTAAGGGGCAATTGTAAAATGTTTGTGATTTTAATTTCTTTTATAGTAAGATATTTGTTTTTTAAAATATCATAGAAAAAAATTTTAAATAATTTTTACAAATTGGTTTTTCTGTTTTTTTTTAATTATCATTTTTGGATCTGCATCCGACCCAGCCCTAATTACAAGATATATATTTCAAAATATAAGATATTTTGGAGGTTTTTTTCAAAATGTAAGATACTTTGACAATACTAGATACTTTTTAACTTTATTAAATATTTAATGAACACTAGTATTTTGCAATTTTTTGTGTGATTGGTCAATAATAATTAACCATTTAAGTTTGAAAAAAAAATTATTTTTTCAAAATTAATTACTTTTTTTGAAAAATTCAGCAAATTCAGCAAATTCTGCTGTTACCATTTAAATTTAATATTATTCAGCAAATTCTGCAAGAAATCAACAATAATTCAGTAAAAATTATGCGATTACCATTTAGAACCTTTATATATAGGATTACTGTAAACAAATCCAATGATAAATCATTGGTTACGATGTCCAATTGAGTCTGATTGGTGTCAATTGACAAAGGGTCCTACTTTTTGGGATAAAGGTTAGCAATGTCCTAAACCGGAGCTCATCAAATGGCTTATGGTGTGGTTAATAAGTGTGGGATAGTGTTTAAGCAATACTGAACATATAAACATTGAAAACAAAGACTCAATGAATGAATATTATAAAGATCAGAAACTTTGATCATTAGATAATCAAGTTCCAAAAAGTCACACAAATCAAAAATAAACAAAATCTCATATCTATGTTTAAAACTTTAATTAGAAAAAACCAAATTCAATTGAAATCGTCAAAAGGGTTTCACGATTCAGTTACCTTCTTGCTCATCTCCTTTTGGTTAGAACAATGGCTCTCGACAAAAACCGAAATATCAGTTTCAGAAGCACCAGCAAGTTTATATCTTTCAAGTGCTGACTCCAAATTCTTCTCCCAACCATCTACACCGATTTCCCATTCAACTTGTGATCTTTCAAAGAGAATATTTCCCCATATCATCAACATTTCCGAAGCCTCCTCCTCGTTCTCTCCATCTCCTTGTTTCTTTATCTTGTCGGAAGAAACTTCCTCTTTCTTCTCCCGCATCTCAGTGGCAGCTTGTATCTTCTCTTCTGCACTATCAAAGAGCTTTAATGTCTCTGTTGGATCACAAACAGATAAATCTATCTTCTGCTGCGACCAATGGAGTTTAGCCATGTGAAATTGCTGGTGTCCTAAAGCGCGCAAACCCTCGTGAAAATCGGGTTTGATCGATAAGGCCTGTTCATATTTTTCTTTAGCCATAATGTACCTCTGTTTCACCCACTCATAAGCATGTCCCGGTACTGTGGATTCTTCCAACGATAGCCGCTTTTTGGCAGATAACATGAGAACATTACCCCAATCCAATAAAGCAGAAGCAGCCACTTGTTGGAATTTTGCAGCGGCTTCGTCGAAAAGTGGTTGAGCTTCTTTACTAGTGAGTGTTTCTTCAAGTGCTTCAGAGCAAAGGTCAACACCAAGATTATGTAAGTCGACATGAGCATCAGGGTCAATCCGTAGGCGAGACCGGAAAATCTGAGCAAAGTCAAATAACCAATCATCCATCTCCACTTCCGTATATTCAGAAGAAGAATCTTCAGCAGGAGAAGGAGAAGCTAACTGCCTCGACATTTCCATGGCTTCCTTGTGATTCGGTTCTGTTTTTAAAACCGCATTCACATCCTGCACAGCCAATTCAAACTTCCCAAGAGCTTCAAAAGCTCGAGCTCTTCTAAGAAGTGCTCGAGTAAACCCTGGCTGTAACGTAAGCGCCAAGGAACACTCGGCTATTACATCTTCGTAGTCGATAGGGTTTATCTGCATCAAACAAGCAGCACGGTTGCTGTGAAACACAGCTCTGTTTGGGTGGTCATTGGGAATGACCTCAAGTCCCTTTGAGTAGTGCTTAAGAGCACCAGAGAAATCTCCGGCTTGGTACTTGTTGTTTCCTTCTTCCTTGAGCTCTTGAGCACGTTTCATCAATAATATTTGAGCATCGGAAACATTACCACCATTATCATCAATCGGCTTCGATGAACTTACCTTGTTCGAATTCGAAACACCACCCTTCTTCTTCTTCTTCCCTCCTCCAGATTTCCCCATATCAAATCAACTGAAAACAAACACAAAAATCTCAATTTCGAGAAAGAGGTGCTTATAGACCTAGCTCAACTCGAATTATAAGGAAACGTAAGAAGACGGCAAAAACCCTAGAAAATTTTCACCAACCCTAAATTTAGAAGTCAAACATTTCGAGCAACTAGTGGGTCATATAAGTTGGGCCCACTTATATTTTCGGCCCAATAATATATACTCGTAATAAAATAATCTTCTTCATCGTCAGTGTTGGCAGTTGCAGGTAAGGACAAGCTCTGATCGGAGGTTCCATGTTCCTTCCCAAGTCAACAGATCAAAGCAGCCTCTTTGACCTTAAAGAATCCAACTTTTTGTTCTTATCTCCCAAACTTCTTTAATGGCCAAATCACTCACTTTCCTCCAAACAAAAACCTCAGATTCTTCTCCAAACCCATAATCAAACACAAACATGGCCAAATCGATTTCACCACATACCCTTTTCTTCTTCCTTCTTACTCTCTTCTTCGTCTTCAATCTCTCAACCTACGCTCAATCTCCGAGTTGTCCTTTGGATTTCAGCCATGTCTCGACAATCCCATGGAACACTACAGATTGTCGAAGCTACGACAAATCAATCGAGAGGAAAAACAGTTGTTGCCAGTCGGTTTTGACTCTAATCGGAATCCCTTTAGCTCATCGTCTCAAGCAAACATCTAATTTCCGTCTCCCAGATCTCTCAACCTCCGTCTCTTGCATCAACGATCTCCAGAAGAAGCTCGATTCACTCTCTCTCCCTTCGAATCTCACTTCCGTCTGCTTCAATCCGAATCAATTCGTCATCAATAACGAAACCTGTGCCGGAATCCAAACGACTAAAGATTGGGTCTCTCGTCTCGGTCCCACGACGGTGCTTGACTCCGCTTGTAGCAGTGGACTCACCGATCTCACGCGGTGCGATGCTTGTGTTGCGGCTGGGTTTAGGGTTCAGAAACAACTGATCAGTATGGACGGTAATAGCTCTCACGGTGTTTATTGTTACCATTTCGCTGTTCTTTATGCTGCTGGTATTGTTAATAAGAAAGGACCTGAGAGTGATGATGCTTTGTCTTGTCTCTTCTCCTTGAGCTTGAGATCACAATTGGGCTCAAAGAAGAAGAGACACGTGGTGGCTCTTGTTCTAGGCATTACCGGAGCTATTGTCGGGGCTCTGGTGATTACCGGTTTGGTTGGTTTGTATTTGCGATTCGGTAAAGCTGTTAAAGGGGGAGAAGTTGGTTGGGAGGATCAAGAGTCTAGACCGAAATGGAGACCAAACACTGGCTCGATATGGTTCAAAATCGAGGAGCTCGAGAAGGCTACGAACAATTTCTCGCAGAAGAATTTCATCGGTCGAGGCGGGTTTGGTTTCGTTTACAAAGGGGTTTTACCTGATGGATCAGTTATCGCGGTTAAGAAGGTGATAGAATCTGAGTTTCAAGGGGATGCAGAGTTTCGTAACGAGGTTGAGATCATTAGCAATTTGAAACATAGGAATCTTGTTCCGCTTAGAGGTTGTAGTATGGTGGATGAAGATAATGAGAGTCAGAGATATCTTGTTTATGATTACATGTCGAATGGGAATCTCGATGATCACTTGTTTCCTCGGGCTGAGACTCCGAAGACACCGTTGAGCTGGCCTCAAAGAAAGAGCATCATTTTGGATGTAGCCAAAGGGTTGGCTTATTTGCATTATGGCGTTAAACCCGCGATTTACCACCGTGATATCAAAGGTACAAACATATTGTTAGATGTTGATATGAGAGCAAGGGTAGCGGATTTCGGTTTAGCTAAACAGAGTAGAGAAGGAGAGTCTCATCTCACTACCAGAGTGGCGGGAACACACGGTTATTTGGCTCCCGAGTACGCGCTCTACGGCCAGTTAACCGAAAAGAGCGATGTATATAGTTTCGGGGTTGTTATATTGGAGATAATGTGCGGAAGGAAAGCTCTCGATCTGTCTACTTCCGGATCACCAAACACGTTTCTGATAACAGATTGGGCTTGGTCGTTAGTGAAAGCCGGGAAAACAGAGGAAGCTCTTGCACTGTCTTTGTTGACAGACGAAGGCTCGGGGATCTCGAATCCGAAAGGGATAATGGAGAGATTCTTGCAAGTTGGTATTTTGTGTGCTCATGTATTGGTAGCTTTAAGGCCAACAATATTAGACGCATTGAAAATGCTTGAAGGAGACATCGAGGTTCCTCCAATTCCCGACCGACCAGTCCCGCTCGCCCATCCGTCATACCGCATTGACGGAAACGGTTTCACTATATCGCCTGCACTTAGCGGGATACAAATCTATCCGGGAGATATGCTCCGATAAAAAAAAACTAGAAAAGCTAGGTTCATCTCATAGAAACGGTATTGAGTGTAGATTTATTACTTTGTAAATATTTGAATCCAAAGATCACATCATGTAAACATATTTCAAAACCTTGTTTATATATAATAAAAAAACATACAAGTTCCTTTTAGAAATCTATTCTAAACCAAAATAAGAGGCGAAGGCTGAGATGCGGTGTTTCCGGTGACAAAGACGGTGGTTGGTGGAGGCTTGGCGGTACAAGTGCAAAGGTTCTGAAGGCATTCACATTTGCTGCAACCGTCGCACCATAATTGGCAGTGGTCTACTGTGAGGCACCTACGGTTCACTATTGGTCCTCTAGCCTCAGCCACCATGTAAAAATCTGCAACCATCATGTAATTCGTTTGTGTTTTATACCCATTAGAATTTTTTTAATGTATAACAAGAGGAAACGTAATATTAGAAGGAAGTAAGATTAATTTAGATCATTAAAAAACAATTTACAAACATAAGATTGTATCATGCAATTGTACCAAAACAAAAGAACTTCCGCGTTGCAGTGATCAAAAGCGAGGAGAAGAAGACCAACTTAAGCATTTTTGTCTCCATTTGTTCTTTGTAAAATTAAAATAATTAGTGTTGACAAAAAAACAAAAATTGTTTGTGAACCTTTTATGAATTGAAGGGTATATAGAGGTGGATGTATATATAGGGGGGAAATTATTGAGTTTATTTTCATATGATATCACTCTAAATCTAATATATGCTATTTAATTGTTATACTATAAATAAATTTAATTTAAATTACTTGTTGTCTTGTTGACAACCAAAAATAAGATAGTTTACTATAAGTCTTATGTTAGTAAAATATATATATATTTTCAGAAAAAAATTCTGAATCAGTTATCAGTACCTTGAATACATAGTCCAAAAACTAGCATAAATTTTGAATTTTCCTTCCATCATTGGCATAAACCAAAAGAAAATTTCAATAACAAACTAAGGGGTATTATTCAATGGGAGATTTTAACGGAGTTTAAATCCAAACACAATCCATTGTTATTCAATCAATGATTCTAAATTCTATTTTAAAATCTAATGTTATTGGTTTTAGTATTTACAATATCTTCATTAAAAGAGTTTAAAATCCATTGTTATTCAATTGAAAATTTAAAATGACAAACTAAAATCTTGTGTTATTCATGTTTGATAGATTCTTACCAATAATTTTAACTTGATGGAGTTTGAGTGGATTTGAAACTATTTTTATATGTTAGTTACACCCTCGAAAATCTATTCTTTTACCTTGAGATTTAGAAATTCAACTCAAGTCTCGTACATATATATATCAATTAATAGATGATATGCTCAAATTTACCCTGAGCTACTCTCTCAAATTAAGAGATCGTAGTAGTACTTAGGGATCGAATCCACAAGGAACCTAACCACACAATCGATTAGTGAATTCAAATTATGTTAAGTAAGAATGTATTAATGTAATGAAAAATAGCAAAATAAACAGTGTATGATGATTAAGGTTCTTGTAATCAATTAGACAAAAGAGTTAGGCTATGGATAATTCGCAGGAATAACTTGAAATACGGTCGTGTCGATCGACACAAATGTCCGTGTCGATCGACACAGGGATAAAAACGGTTAGGATTTGTTAAGCGCGGTTCTAGAACTCAAACACGAATATAAAACCAATCAACTTTCGTTGCAGAGATTATCTATGACTAAATCCCTAAATTCCAAATTTCTTTGCAAACTCAGTGATTAAAGACAAGCATTAAGTTCAGGTTCAATTGTTCACAAAATTACTAAGCCAAATTTCTTTGCGAATAGATAATTTTGCTCATCTAAGATTATGTCCGGTTGTTAATAATACTTTCGCATCTATTAAAGCAACCTAGGATATCCAATTTCAGTTGATCAGTCCTAAAATCAGAGTTATATTAATCTAGATGAAGAACATATAGATAAATCCTAACAGGGTTTCAATCCTACCAATTTCTCATCAAACCCTAGAACTACCCTAAGCCTAACAAGCAAACTACTCAGACATAGATGATGAAATCATAATGAATGAAATAAATTGCATTAAAAAGATAGAGTAAGAGATACAGAGTTTCGAAAGCGATAGAATCCGGAAGTCTCAAAGTCTCCTCAAAGCTCTGAATCTCCAAGTCTTAATTAAAAACTAGATACAAAAAATGAAAACCTAAGGAAAAACTATTTATATTGTCTAAAAATCGGATTGGGCATTGGTGTAAACTTCTGGGCTTTTTGGGCCCAAGAGGAATTTCTTCAATCTTCTCGTCAGACACGATCATGTCGATCGACACAGACATGTAAAATCGTCTTTGACTTGATCACTTTAGCTCTTCTTTCCTCGATGCTCCAAAATGCTCAAATAGCTCTCATTAAGCTCCAATCGTCATTCACCCTACAAAGACTCTGAAACAACTCGAAAATACCAAAATAACTCTATGAAAAGGACTTATATCATGGTTGAAAACGGGTAAAAACCATGATATATCAATAGATACACATACATCTTTATTATTATCTTGTTAGATCTCTTATCTCTCCATCTCTTTTTTTTTAAAGAACGTTTGATGCAATAATTTTTTACGGTGCTTATCCGAGGTTCCTCCAATTCTCGACCGACCAGTCCCGCTCGTCCATCCGTCATACCGCATTGACGGAAACGGTTTCATTATACCGCCTGCGCTTAGCGGGCTACAAATATATCCGGGAGATATGCTCCGATAAAAAAAACTACAAAAGCTAGGCTCATCGCATAGAAAAATGGTATGGAGTGTAGATTTATTACTTGTAAATATTTGAATCTAAGGATCATCACATCATGTAAACCTATGTCAAAACCTTGTTTACTTGTAAATAAGAAAACATAGAAGTTTCTTTTAGAAATCTATTCTAGATCAAATTAGAGGCGAAGGCTGAGATGCGGTGTTTCCGGTGATAAAGATGGTGGCTGGTGGAGGCTTGGGGGTACAAGTGCAAATGGTTTTAAGGCATTCACATTTGCTGCAACCGTCGCACCATAAATGGCAGTTGTCCACTGTGAAGCACCTTCTGGTTCTGGTCACTATTCTTCCTCTAGCTTCAACCACCATGTAATAATCTGCAACCATCATAATTCGTGTGTGTGTTTTATGCCCATTAATATTTTTGTATGTCTAACAAGAGGAAACATAAGATTAGAAGGAAGTAAGATTAATTTAGATCATTAAAAAACAATTTACAAACAAAAGAACTTACGCGTTGCAGTGATCAAAAGCGAGGAGAAGAAGACCAACTTAAGCATTTTTGTCTCCATTATTTCTTTGTAAAATTAAAATATTTAGTGTTTTTAATAAAAATTGTTTGTGAACCTTTGATGAATTGAAGGGTATATAGAGGTGGATGTATTTATTGGGGGAAAACAAAATCGTGCCAATTATTGAGTTTATTTTCGTATAATATCACTTATAATATATGCTATTCAATTGACAATAAAAAAAGAAGATAATTTACTATAAATATTATGTTAGTAAATCTATATACTTCAGAAGAATCTTCTGAATCAGTTATCAGTTTACATTGAATACATATTTCAAAAACTAGCATAAATTTTGAATTTTCCATCACTGGCATAAATCAAAAGAAGAATTCAATAACAAATAAATAATTACAAATCTATTTCTAAAACTTTGAGATTCTAGACTTGATTTTTTTTTTTTTTGAATTTATAAACTTTTAATTTCTATTAAAAACTTTTTAAATGGTTTATGGATATAGTTATTTACTAGATTTTTATTGCGATCCATGTAATTTATCTTAGATGAATTTTATAATAATACATATATGAATCGTATCAGCTTTAATTGGTTCAACTAATATATGGACCGAAGAATTTACCGGTAAGATCGAGATTAGAACACTCACCAAAAACATTAAATAATCCAAAGAACAACTTGAAACCTCCTAAGTTGAAAACCTACATATTCTCAAAAATCATACTGTGAAAAACACACAGAAAAAGTATTTTTCTCAAGCTTAAATTGATTAATTTTGTAAAATTAGAATATCAACATTTGATGAAAGGTTAAAAACATTGTAATTAAAAAATTTAAACAACGACCATTGCGTTTGCTGCTCTCTTCTTCAGCAGGAGATCTTATTGTTTTGTTTCTTTTATTCCCAGAATACCCTTCTTTTGATTCCTCACCTAAAATCTCCCCCAAATTTGCAAATTCAACGACTCGTGAGACGACGAGCTCGGCGATGATGGAGCGAACGTACGGCCGCCGCAAGCCGGGCATGCCACCGAGAACCCAATCCGACTCTCTAAACGATACCCTTTCGCAGGCAGAATATCTCTCTTCCTCTTCGTCGCCGGACATCGAACCTATTGATTACTCTCTTCTTCCTTTCTCCAGTCAAGAGTCGTCCTCTCTCTGGCATTCTTCTTCGAGATCAATTTTCCAAGAGGATTATCCACAGAACGGAGGTGTACGGAGGGCGAAAAGAGTGAGGAACGGTGAAGCTTTCGGTTTTACTTCTACGTTGCTTGAGGCTCAGGAATTTGGTGAGTTGATGGAGCACGAGGACGAAGTTAACTTCGCGCTTGATGGGTTGAGGAAAGGACAACAGCTGAGGATCAGAAGGGCAAGCTTGTCGTCTTTACTGTCGATTTGCGCATCTAAACACCAGCGACGCTCATTGAGGGCTCAGGGGTACGGTATCCGTTTTTTAGATTTTTCGAGTCCTCATTCGTTTTCTGGGTTTGATATTGTTCAATTTATTGGAAATTTACCGATTTGGCATGTGGGTTTTGTGAAAAATGTTTGTTTGAGTTCTGGGTTTCATGATTTTCCGGTCTTCTGGATTAGGGCACGATTGTGTACAAATTGACTGACGCCGACGAAGCCAGTGGATTCGTTTTCTCTCTCTTTTGCATTCTGAGATTCCTGTGAATCAGATTTGTGATGGACTTGGTTTTGTGATTTTCTGAAGGGAATTAGGGCATGAAAAGTGTAGAGTATCATTAGGGTTTTTGGTTGTAGTTAATTGGAATGGTATATTGTAGAGTAGGGTTCTTAACATGACTCCAAGTAGGTTTTGGGAGTATGTATCGTTCTCTCCCAAAGACTGGAAATTTTTAGTTTCTCCATCAATTTTCGTTGGTTAAGCCGATAAGTCCTTGCGAGTATCATGAAATCTCACGAAAAAACATTTTCCCTATATTTTCGGGATCTTATTGTTTCAGGATCTCCCAGTCCATAATTGATGCGATTTTGGATCTTAGCCTTGATGACATTCCAAGCAATCTTGCCGCAGCCACCCTTTTCTTTGTGCTAACTGCTGATGTAAGTGACTTGCAGATGCTGTTAAATATGTTTTTGATGTCTAATCTTTATATTGACATTTTTTACTTGTTGTTTACCATTTCACGTTTTTGTATAACTTTATCAATTCATTTTCATGATTCCAGGGTCAAGATGAGCATTTTATGGAGTCACCCAAGTGCATAAAGTTTCTAATAAAGTTGTTGAAACCTGTGATTGTCACTAGCACTGAAGGGAAGCCTCGCAATATAGGATTTAAGCTCTTATCATTACTTAAGGATGTTGATACATCACGGGATGCAGCCAAAATGAAAGATCCAAGCTCCAGTGTTATACTTGCAAGAGTTCAGGAACTTCTTGTTAATTGCAAGGAGATGAAAATGATTGATAGCTATGAAACTGAAACATCGAGGCCTGAGCTAAGTACGAAATGGGTAGCTCTGTTGGCCATGGAGAGGGCGTGCTTATCCAAAATTTCTTTTGATGGTATTTGAACTTATTGCCTCTTCTCTTGGAAGTAATGACTAGTTGACTATGTCGGAGATCATCTTAGAGTTATTTAGATTTAGATAATATAAGAACAATAAGTTCCTAGGTTTAGTTTGCTTCCCTAGATTCATTTTAGCAAAGAATTATACTGTGATAATATTGTGATCCTTTCTTTATTGCTAATAATTGTTTCATTTCCCCCCATCCATCCAGATACTTCTGGTTCTGTGAAAAAGACTGGAGGAAATTTTAAGGAGAAACTGCGAGAGCTAGGAGGACTTGATGCAGTCCTTGAGGTTGTTACGGATTGTCACGCTGTTATGGAGGTGTGAACCTGTATGTTTTTTTTGGTTTCATCTGCACTAATATCTTTTTAATAAGATAAAAAATGAGTTTTATAAACTGCCTAGGTCTTTGATAATCTGTGTAAAGCATCTTAGATCAACGTTTGTAATTTTTTGGGTTTTTTCAGGGGGGTACTGTTGTTTTTTAATCTAATTTAGTGCTGAAAAGTGATTCGCATGAAGGTGCTTTCTATGTATATATCGAAAGAGAGATTACTTGTTGACCATTCTTTACCATTTTATAAAGGTGCTCGATTAATAGATTATTGGCCAGAATCTTTTTACCATCCAATTCTATGATTTCTTTTGTGCATTAATAGTCTCTGATTGCTGGAAGTTTGCTATTGCATTATGTTATATTCAGTTAGAGTATCTAATACAGATTCTACATGCAGCGCTGGGTGGAATACGACGCACTTTCAGTCCAGGCTAAGAAAGATGACCTGCATAAGCAGAATTTAATGTTGCTTTTGAAATGTTTGAAACTCATGGAGAATGCTACGTTCCTCAGCACAGACAACCAGGTATCTTTTATTTATTATGCTTTCTAGCTTCGTGACAATATTCTGGAGATTCAGACGTTAAATAATCAGCTGTTATCAAGTTGCAGTGTATATATAACTCAATGCCTGTGATAACATTAACTGTAACGCTTCTTTTGTTTCCAGAATCATTTGCTCGGATTTAAGAAATGTTTGGGTTCTCATGAATCCCGAATGTCTTTCACAGAGCTCACGATAAGTGTCATCAAGATGCTTTCAGGTTCGTAATTTATACCATGTCTGATATTGAACTGATACACGTTATGACTTCTGCCCATTCTATCATCTCTTATCCTGATAGCTGGTTGTACTGATGGCTAGGTCTTTATCTACGTGGAGGTTTTCCAAGTCCTCATAGAAACAATGTAAATACTCACTGTTCAAATGGTGGTAATCCTGATCCTATCTTGGGAGCAGATCATAAAGGTATTTTATTGTAATGGCCACAATGAGTAAATAGCTCCTCCCACTCTTCCTCTATCTCCCCCCTCTGGTCTCTGTATTTTTTCTATGTTAAGCCACTTCTATCTTTTACAGTTAACAATGAGGTGGTGACAATCAGTTCAGATACATGCTCGACCGTTGGCTCTATCTCCACGAGGAATGGGAGTGTATCCCAGATAAGTCAATCCATAATCGATTTAGATTTCTCTCCGACATCAATGTCGAGTTCTCAGTCAAGTGTGTCAGGAAATGAGCCCACTACGTCAACAACAAGAGTCGGTTCCACCATCTCTGGTTCATTTGCAGGCAGATTGGCGTCATTGGGTAGAGGCATTGCCAGAAGTACTTCAAGGACTACTCAAGTTGGAGAACCAAGTTGTAAAAGAAATGGAAAATTTACTTCCCTTGAGGAAAGCCAAGATCCTTTTGCGTTTGATTTGGAAGATTCTAAACCTTCCAAGTGGGCAGTAGTATCTGTGAAACAAAAGAAATCTAGAACTCAAAAGAAGAAAGGTTGCTTCAAAGAAAGTACAGACGACCGTTTGCATCAGCTGTTCTCAAGCCAAGAGGAATCATCAAACCATAGGTTGGATTCCCAGGAAGAATCAAGTGACAGAAACTGCAGTATATTGCAACAGCCATCTTCTTCTACAAATGACATTGACAAAGAATGTCTATGTCTTTTAACTGATTGCCTTCTAACAGCCGTTAAGGTAAATTTTCTTACAGTCTCTTATCATTTTTTGCTGGTCTGAAGCGATTCCCTCAGCCCAGATAGCATCAATTTAAATCATGATTATCTATTTGCAGGTTTTGATGAATTTAACAAATGATAACGCCATTGGTTGTCGGCAAGTTGGTGGTTGCAAAGGGCTTGAAAGCATGGCTGAATTAATTGTCGGACACTTTCCGTCTTTCACTAGATCTCCGCTTTTCAGTGAGATGGAAAAGACGGGATCATCCCTTCAGAAGAAAGACAAACATCTCACAGATCAGGAGTTAGATTTTCTTGTTGCCATCTTGGGTTTGCTAGTAAATTTGGTTGAGAAAGACAGAGTAAACAGGTACAACGAAAATCTCAGCTTTTACGAATGCAATCAGAATTTAACATCATCGTGTGGTTGAGTCAATACAAGTTACACTAGTGATTACTTACTAGTCTTCTGTTTATGATCCAAGTCATATTCTTTTGTCTTCAACCCTTAAAACACAGCAGGTGTGATATCTCTTCTTTAATCAGGTAATTGATTTTTGCAGATCACGACTTGCCTCAGCAAGTGTTCCTATTACAAAACCAGAAGGGTTTCAAGAGGGTGAGCAGGAGATGATTCCTTTACTATGTTCAATCTTTCTCACCAATCAAGGATCAGCAGACACCAAAGAAGAGACAACTACTTTCACCTTAGTGAGTAGCAGCATCTAACTATTGTTTGCTCGGACTTCGAGATCCCCAGAAAAAGGGTTTGTTTCTATTTACTAAACCTGCTGTGTTTTCTTCTTTAAGGATGATGAGGAAGCAGTTTTAGAAACCGAGAAGGAAGCCGAAAAGATGATTGTGGAGGCATACTCTGCTCTACTACTTGCTTTTCTTTCAACTGAAAGGTTGTTTTCCGTTTTCAATCTTATTATATATGTCATAATCCATCTAAACTTTCTCAAGAAACTAAACATGTTCTTGGATCCATTAACAGTAAAAGTATACGCAACTGCATCAAAGACTATCTCCCGAAACGCAATCTTGCTATTCTTGTGCCGGTCTTGAATAGATTTGTGGTATGTGCCTTTTATCGCTGCCTTGTTTTAGGCTAACGAAATCTCAATATCCTTTAGTGTGACTGTGTTCTTTGTTTGCTCAGGAATTTCACATGACTCTGAACATGATCCCTCCGGAGACACATAAAGCAGTGATGGAAGTGATTGAGTCCTGCAAATTACCGTAAAAACGGATCAAAAAGAGCAAATTAGTTCTTCATCCTCCTTTTTCTCTGTACAGCTCCTGCTATAGAAAACTTGGAATGCTTTGGTGTGATCACTGATTCTGGTGATTATGGTGATGTATGATATAAGGCTACAAATAGTGTGTTAGTTCTCTGTTTTTAGAGTTTTACGTTGTCTGTCTCGGCTTAGGGTTGTCTTTTACTCTCTCATACTCTCCATTCTTTTGTAGTTTTCGTGACCAATCATATATACAAGTTTGTTCTACGAATTTCTTTTACTTTTCTGATATGAACATCTACTATCTTGCAAACAACGAGTTTTAACGGTTTACAATAGGTGATTTACAAATGTCATTACCAAATGATACTTCGCAGAATGTTAAGAGTTTTGAAATTTGAATCTACATATATTTTTGAAGATGTTAAAAAACTCGGCAAGAAACAATTGATCAATCTATGAAATTCATTTCAGCCATGAAGTCTTTTTCCTTCTGGATTGGTAAGTAATGTTTCTTTCCCTCTTCTCACACTGTCGCCATCCGTTGACCTCTGCATTCGTCTCTGGACAGAGCTCGCCGTATTGTCACATGTAAGATCCATTTCATCCGCTTGTACGTTGAAATTCTGGTTTTCTATGCGTCTGTGGTTGGAATTGTCATGGCCTCGAGCCTAATATAAGTAGCCTACTTTCTTATTTCTAGGTTCAGTGAGAAGAAACATATCAGATTACAACAGATTCTTGGTAATTAGATTAACAACATTTTGTTAGATATTACATATCTAAACCACTTTCTTCAAATGCCCTCTTAAAAGACTGAACATTTTTCAGGTGAAGCATACTAAGAGGAGTGGTTTCCTAGAATCAGTTTGATCTCATCAGCCAACTCTTTCGTAAGCCGATCAGCTCGGTCGTCGTGTCCCCCAGCAAAGTTGTAAACTCTGAATGCAAAGTTAAATGCCCTCCACAGCGGCTTAGCGCATCCTACAGTTTTACTCTTCATGCTCGCCTTTGCCTCTCGTGATTCTGCAGTATGCGACGCAATCTTTGCTTCTCTCTTTTCCTGTGAGTTTGAAACCAAGAGACTCTGGTTAAAGAGTTTCAAAACATTGATCAGATGTTTGCAAAGTTTGTTGTAAGTTTGAAAGTTTTGATCTTTGCGGTTATAGTCTTACCTTCAACGCCTGTTCCATGCAGCCTGATGAGAGATCAACCATTAATTCCCTGATCTGGACAAGGCTATTGAAGTCGAAATGTATGTTATGGATCTTGAAGTTCTTTTCCTCTTCTGCTTTGGTCTGGTCTAGCTTTTCAATCTCTTTTCTGATCTGTTTTTATCATTCTCTTCAGATCAGTTCAGCTACTTGGAAGACGAAAGAAGAAACAAAAGCGAAGAAACTAGCAAAATCAGTATTCCTATGACTTGCCTTTGCAAAGTAGCGTTCAGTCTTTTCGAAAAGTTGGTTCGCCGGAGACACTATCTTCCAGTTCTTCAGCTCTTTGATCATACCCTGCAGCTTCGAGTACAATTTAGCAGCCGTTCTTATCGCGTCGAGTTTACTCTCCGGGAACCCTTCAAAACTCTTGAGAACCTAATCAAGGTAAAACATTTTTGTGATCACAAAATGATAACATGATGGAGAAAGCTTGTGACAATCACTCTCTGTTTGTTCACTGACCTTTGTTTCATCTGTTAGTTTCTCAAGCAATGATTCGATATACTGATGAAATGTCAGAAGCTCGGTAATGTCCTTATTCTGGAAATTGGAAATCTCTCTCTTAAGCTCATTGATTGCTTTCATGTACATTTGAATATCCGCTTCTATTTTCTGACAATAAGCAGACCTGTGTAGACAATCAAACGTAAAGCAAGTATCAGTTTCTGAGGTTGTTGTGTGACTATGTTGCTTATAAGTGCATATACCCCTTTGTCATCTCAGCAAGAGCATCAGCCATTCCTTTCTTTCCGCCGGCTGGAGCGCTTCCTATCCCGCCTTTGCTTCCTCCGACTGCGCCACGGGATTTTTCTTCTGGGTTCTTGCCTTCTATTATCGCCTTGACAAATCTGTAGAGTTCCGCTAATTGGGTTGATCTCTTCAGTTTAGCAGTTGCTTTCTTGCCTCCCAAGCGAAGTGGCGGTGGTGGTGGTGGAGCACCTGGTCCTTTTCCGGCAGCCTTTGGAAGTGGCGGTGGTGGTTGTAGTGCTGCAGCCCCCGGAGGTGGAGGAGGCAGAGCAGCTGGCCCTCTTCCGGCAGCCATTGGAAGTAGCGGTGGTGGCGGTGGAGGCAGAGCAGCTGGTCCTTTTCCGGCAAGTGGCTGAGGCAGCGGTAGTGCTGCGTTCCCTGGAGGTGGAAGAGGAGGCGAAGCCAAAGATTTGGGAACAATTTCAGCTTTCTCTGTAACTTTTGAGCAACTTTTATCATCAGTCTGATTTTTCACACTATCTTTTTCCTCAAGAATAGCTTCTTCTTTTGGTTTATCCATTTTCTCTGTTTCATTCTCTTTGACACTCTCATTATCACCATCAGCAGTTTTGCTCTGTGCTTCTTTCTGAAACATATTTTCGATAGCGAGCCGCTTTACATCGATAGGACTCAGCTTGACAAGCGCTTGCATTCTCACATTCTTGGGAAGATTTGAAACAGAGATTGCAAAGTCTCCAACTTTACGCGGTGGAGTCAGCACGGATCTTGGAGTAATCGGTTGCTTCTTGACTGAATCTGATGTTTTACTCTGCGGACTAACCTTTTTCTTCATTCCATCGTTACGGATCTCTGTCTCACTAAGCCTCTCGTTCAGCCCCTTAATCAGTCCATCTAATGCAACTAACACCTTTTCAACTGCAAGAAACCATTTTATTAGAGATTGTGTTACAAACAATGGTGACAAAATTTGTATAATAATAATAATCAGAAGACTTCTTGAATGTTTTTACCAATTCGATCAGACTGATTCTTCCTCACGCTAGTGTTCCGATACTTGGATCTGATGATCCATTCATGATCATCAATCCATGAATCTCCAATTGATTTCAAAGCGTTGTAAAAATGATCAAGTAACTGTTGCAAAGAGTTTTGATCAGATTAAAAGAAAATTCGAGCTCAAACTTCACTAAAAGTCTAATATGAGATGGATTTGGATAAACCTTATCGACATCTGCACGTCTTATATTAAGGATTTGAGAGCTATCAACGATCTCAGGACAAAGCTTATGAAGATCTTTCATCGTACGAATCACCATCTACCAATAGCCAGAAAACAGACAATAACGCGACAAATCAATCGTATGTAACGTAAGAAACAAACCAAGTTATGTGATTTTCGTCAAAATTGAGAACCGTCACTAGATTGACTAGTACAAAAACTCATATAGCCAAAAAATTGATTATAGAATAAAAATTAAACTTTTTGTAATTGTTACTACCATCTATAGCTAGTTATAACTTCTTCACAGTCATTCTTTTATGTTTAGTTTCATCTTCTTGTTAACGAAAAACTCAAATTTCATCCCAAAAAAAAAAAAAAAAATCTCACGGTGGTTGTGATTAGTCCATGACTTTGACTCTGAAAAAAAAAACACAATTTTTGTTATTTGTTAGGGACGAATATGTAAATACCTAGTTGTATCTTCTAGTACTTTTCGATTATTTCCTTTTCGTAGCTAATCATAGATGTGTAGCATATTCTATAAGATATCATTAGGCTACTTCATAGCTCCATGTATTGGATATAGGAAGATACAACTAAATATTTACATATTAAGTCCCTAATGAATTATCCCACAAAAAACATGGCAAAAAACGCAAACTTACATTGGTAATGGAAAGATAATCGGTAAGAGGAGGAAGATCAATGATGCCTCTAAAAGTGATAATCTTCCTTCGAAGCTCGACCATGAGAATGAAATTCCCTGTCGATTTGCTAGAGTCGTAGCTCGAACTCGAGATCTTTGCTACTTCTCTATGAGCATTCTTTATTTCTTTAGCCGATGAAGCAACACGCCGTGACGTTCTTTGGCTCACGAATGGGGATCTAGACTCCTTGATCGATGATGATGGAGAAACCAAAGAAGGTTTAACATCTTGTTTGGTCTTGCTTCTCAGTGATGCTTGCCTTTTTACAGGCTATAACAAAAGTTCATAACAACAACAAATGTAAGAAACCAATAAACAAAGTTTCCAATACCAAACAACAAGCGAAAAAGTTACCTCAACTTTAGAGGTTCTCACACTCATCACGGAGAAAACGAGAGAATTATGAAGTGTTGGTGTTACTTGTAATGATTACAAAGTAGATAGACTTGAGGAGTGTAAGAGATAAAACATGTGAAGCTCTTAGAGTGTTTATTAACACTAACGCTCCACATATATCGAATCTATCACTTATCTAATTACGATACGTGGCATCTTCGAATAGGCTGTTAAACATTTTTATCCCCGAAGTAAGAAGTTACAAGCAGAAATGGGAATATCATTTTATTTTTGAAAGATCCTAAAAGAAGAAGAATTGAGTTTAGTATAATAGGTAAAAAAGGAAATCTATAAAAGAAAATTATCATATTTTCTTTTTGTCTTTCTGTCAATTCGAAAGTTATTTTTTTATTATTAATTTTCAACTACGGCAGTGAGAGCAAAAAAATTACCATATTTTATTAACAAAGATAATACGAAAGAAGCCACAAAAACGTGAAGCAAACTCGCACTCCGTTCATGCGGTCTATCTTGTATTTTTGTTTATCAAAACTCCTCTTATATAATATTTCATTATTTGTAATAGTTCTATACTTAGGCGTTGGCAACTTGGCATTAGGCTAAATTCTTTTTAAAATTTTTATTTGTTTTCTAGCATGCTCTTTATGTATTTACTATGGGACAATTGCAAAAATGTCATTTTTGGTGTATACGTTTGCAAAAATGCATTTTAGAAGTATCCATTTGCAAAAATGTCACTAATTATGGATTTTTAAAGCCTAAATCTTAAAATTATAAATCCTAAAAAATGTGTTGGTTCCTAAAACCTTTTAAATTCTCAAAACTAAACTGTAATACAACATATTTAAACCAAACATAAATGATATAATGAAATTTTTTTTAAGAAAATGACATTTTTGTAAAAAATTTAAAAATGTGCATTTTTGAAAAGTAACACTTGAAAAGTGACATTTTAAAAAAATTTCATTTAGACTTGAAATCAAAGTGTGGTATAAGGAAAAGAATCAAAGTGTAACGCTTTCTTAATTTCACAATGTAAAAGTCTCATAAGAAATAATGATAACAGTGGAATAGATCTGACAACAATAAAATTAAAATTATGATTAACATTTTCAAAATATTAACTAGTTAATGGTGGTCAACAATGTCGTTTGAAATTTTTAAGGAGATTCATGCATGTTCTATTCTTTTCATTTTTTTTAATTAAAAAAAAGCATGTTCTATTCTTACCTAAAAGAAAGATACATCATGTATCATACGTGTACATCTTTGTATATGTATATGGCTTTGATTTTGACTAAAGGGGGGCAATGATCTCTAAATGAGTAAGTAACAGAAATCCACGGTTACAAATAGTAGAATATATACGGTTACAAATCCATAGTGGTGCAGCACAAGATAATTAATATATACGGTTCAATTTTTTTAAGCCGAAAATTATTCTAGAAGGTATTACAGCCAATTTAAAAATTATTCAAATATATATATATATAAATATTCATATTAATAATAAAATAAAAATGTGTAAACTTGCTAATCTTGCCGAGAGGCTCGTGGAGTGGTTGGTCCACTGATGCTTTTCGGTAGGGTCTGAGTAAGAGTATCATTATCAATTAGACCCTAAAAAATCTCTAATTTATAATATTTTAATAGTTTTTATTTAAATTTATTAATTATTTAAATATTAAATTATTAAATAAATAATGAACTAGTAATATGGAGACACGTGGCACAAACTGTTATGAGACTGTCTCAAAAGCCTAACTCCAATAAGACATTTTTTATCAAAAATCTCATAAATTCTTTTTTTATTTTATTTTAATGAAATGATACTCTCATAGTATCATTGATAATGACGCTCTAAGATGTATACTAGCTCGCATCTCTTTCATATTTGTATTTTATTGGAAACAACCTCACAGTTGAAAATTAGGAATCTTAAAGTGATGAAATTTTTCCTTTGATCAGGATCATCACATAGAAAGTAACATAAATACATACAACTTCTCTTTTACAATCCTTTTTCCCCCATATGCCGCCGTGTCAGACAAGTTAACGTAACAAAACCCCAAAATCTTTCAAACTTTCTGGAAACTTTAAGACTCATAATTAGATTACTAATCATCTTTTTAATCGTTAACTTGCTTCTCTACCGCGATGGTGGCGGAGGAATTCCACTGAGAAAGGCTGAGAAAAAGGCGAGAGAGCTGCTTGGTTTGAAGCAAGGCACCGCATGTCCAGCTCCTCTGAACGTAGCAAACGTTAGACCTTCGTATTCTTGAAGCCACCCACTTACCTGTTTGTACGTAACATCATCAAGAAACTTAACCGGTCTATTCAAAATCAAATTAAGAATTTAAATAACCGGTTAATTAATTAGATCCTTATATGTTACCTGTTTCTCATGGTACCATGGCCTCCAAGCTGTCTTGATGGGTAATTCGAGAGCGCTTAAGCTATACCGAGTCGCGAGTACTGGAACTCTTCCGTCTGTGTCACCACTGAGCCATCACATAACCAAACCAACGGTTTAGTTGAATGTTCATTAAGCATCGGAGAAGAACCGAGCTTTATATATATATATATATAACCAATCAAAGTAAAAGAAGAAGCTAAAAGATTATAGTGGTCACTTGCGTCAGAAGAAATTGAAGTTTAACTGTTTAGCAAAAAAAAATTGAAGTTTAACTACCTCGTGTGAAGTTTCACTAATTACGTTTTCTGAAGCTTTTAATGTGGTGAAATTAATCAGTAACTTAGTTGGTTAAAATCTTGAAATTGAATAATGGGTGTTATTTGTTTATATGAGCTGGAGATTTCAAATAGAAACTAACCTTGATTCTATTACCTAGAGCCAGAGCCGTATTTTAGTATGGAGCGGTCGAATAGACCCCTACTCAAATACAAAAATTTCTTTAATTTTTTTATTATATACATTGGTTAGGGGGCATATTTATTCAAATTACTATTTTAATATATTAAATTTACGTTTTAAAAAGAAAATAAGCAAGGGTTACGATCATGTACGATTTTTAATCTTGGTTAATAAGATGAAGAACACTAAACTATATGATTTGGTTTTAATGAACTCAAGTTACCTGTAAACCCATATTCTTAATCCTCCTGCGATGAGTTTTTCGTATATAGGCAAAACCGAGGGTTTTAAATAAGTCCAATTATGAAAGATCTCCATGCTGCAATATAAATACCAAGGAATATTCACACAAGTTCCATCATATTTTATACAAAAAAAAAAAAAAACAAGAAACAAAATAACAAATGAAGAATGGGTAGAGAGTACTTGCAAATCCTCCAGTTCTTGAGATTAACTCCATCACTCGCATGAAGAGACTTTTGAACATCTGCTCTATTGTAAAACACTCTCGCGTAATCGTCTAAGCACGGGTCATATCCACCCAAGAGCCTTGGCGGAACCTAAGTCATGCAAACAAACAAAAACTTTGTTAATCCGGCACTACATATCTCAACTTTGGAGGGTTAGTCTGAGTTTCTGTCAAGAATCATATCTATAATAAATCTTTATATTAATAATAATGCATACCCTCTTGGAGTTAATGTGAGAATTTGTTTTGAATGTTGCTGAATCCAAGTAAGAGGATCGTGCAGAATCTCCTATACAAACCGAGGTATATAGGCTATAGATATCGATCTCGTTGTACTGCCTTTGAACTTCTGCTACGGCCTCAGAGCACTCGTCATCGCTCCAAGTGTTGTCACTGCTGAAATTGCAAGTCCTACTTATGATCCTATGTGTTTCATCCGATATCACCGCATGGCTCCATGCGTAATCTACCCAACCTCTCCAATCTTCTGCATCTGATGTCTCAGGATTCCCCAACTAAACCGCAAAAAATCGAAAAACGTAACTATATTATTTGCTCACTAGGTTTTCAAAGCATGCAAATTTTATAGAAGACTAAAATTTTATAGAAGAATTTTTCAAATTTTTTTTTTATAGAAGACTAAAATGTTAGATTTTCAAGTTTACAACCACTTGGTTTCTTTGCAATTCACAGTAGTTTTTTTATTTTGTATACACTAGTATTATTAAGAGATTGAAACGTACCAAAATACCCTTAAGATTGATGTGACTCGATGAACCATTGTTTTTGTTATTATTGTTATCGTACACGACCTCAGCTAGCTCGGGCACGTATTTTCCTGCAAATACATATACGTTCACAAACAAAATTATGAAAACGAATTAATTAGACATATTAACACTAAAATCAAGATGATTTGTTAATTAACCTGCGTAACTTTCGCCTGCGATGTAGAACGTATTTCCTTTGTGTTCTGGGAATTTCTCGAACCACTTGCAAAGAAAAGTGTATGCGTCTCTTGCTGATCGTAGGAAAAAAAGAGAGAGATTGAAGCATATAGTTATGTTTATTGAGTACATACATACTTTATATTATATTATTTCGTGCTCTAGTTAAGGACAAAAACTATATATTATATAATAGTGGACTTACCTGTAAAGTCATCGTCGAGTTTTTGATAATCGCTAGTTGTGTTTGAATACGAAAAGCCAACACCGACGGGAGATTCTAAAAACAGCATGTTGGCCTCTGCATCAGCAAATCAACCTTTTTCATTATTTTAATGTCATTTTCACTTTTACTTATACTTATATATTATGATGATAAGAAAATTATGTAAAAAACAAAAAGAAGATTACCTTTATTCCATGCGTATGGATTAAATTTAAGTCCGTTTCCGTTGGTGTCCACGAGAAAAGGACCAATTTCTTGCGTTGCTCCGTATCCCACAGAAGAACAACCTGGACCTATATATACAGTAAATAATAATATGATTAAATTCTAAATGTGTTCTCCCATGAGACAACACAAAAAATACAACAGATTAAACTCTAGGTTTTTTTTTTTTTTTTGCTAAAAAGATTAAACTCTAGGTTTATATTCTAAGAGCTTTGAATAATTAATTGGAATGACAAAACCGTAAAGGTGAAAGAAATATGTGGAATAGCTGAATGGTATGTTTACCCAAAACTCGGTGATAAATCTTAACATTTTTACCCAAAGTAATGTGCGGAATAGCTGAGTGATAGAACGAACAAAAAAAAAAAAACAAATTATATTTGACGTTGGAATGTAAAATTGGTAGAACGGCCAGATTATGTAACTAATAAAAATTATGTAGAATCGTATTATCAGTGTACTATATATGAGAATATAAAATAGTTGCATGAATAATACAAAAGAATAATTACCTCCATTAAGCCAGAGAACTAGAGGTTTCTCCTTGGGAAGATCCATGGCCTCAAAGAACCAATAAAACATAGCTCTATCATTGGATTCATCGACTGGGACATAACCGGCATAATGTCTGAAACTCACATCAGGTTGGCCAGGCAAATCTGTCACGAGATCTCGCTCGTTCGCCAACAAGCTCCTCTGTTTCTGACTATCAAATCGGTGTTGTCTAGTGCATAAAACCACTGGAACTAATATTAAAAGAGTTGTAAAACACAAAGAGTTTAATACGTTAGATATGTTCTTAGTGTGATAATCCATTTGAGGTATAAGTTGTGAGGTAGATCAAGGAGTTGTAATAAGATGATAAGAAAGATCTAAGAGTTGGACGTCTATTTATAAGCTAAGATCATGAGATTTTTGTTTGTTTTTGAATTTCTTTTTTCTATATTAAAAGATTAATTTAGTGGATATGGAAGAATAGTCCTATGTGGCAATTGGTGGCGCTTTAACTTGTTCAGTTGGTCGAATAATTCCATCTTAAAAACTATTTATAGGGACAAATTCGAGAGAATTCGTATACTTGACTTATATAGAGTGGATGAAGCACTTTCTCTTTGATGGGTTTGAACCACGTCATGGCCAAAAGCAATATAACTTATCCTATTTAACCTAAGAAAATAAGCTGATTAATCGACCCCACAATACCATAAGCTTAATTACTAGTGAGGAAATATATATATAAATGAGGAAATTGGAATACATACATTGTGATTGCACTGTGCTTGGAATGCTAGCCTATGCAAGAAGAAAATTAATAATAAACTAGCACTATTTTATCATTGATCAAATTAAACTTGAACACGTAACGATCCATAAGTCAAAGTAGAGTATATATTTTGCAATACCTAACCAGTTTAAGAGTCATGATATTGCCGGATTTTGGATGGTGAAGATTTTTGTCTGTCTAGACTTAATTAGAATAAGGATTGAATAGTTCTGATAAAATTTTTGGTTCGAAACTCACGTGATGAAACCATGTTTCCAAAAAGATATAAGCTCCAACAATTATACATATCTAAATCCTACCCTCTAAGTGTTAACTCTAACAATTCATCAAATTTAAATCTTATCAGTATGAACATTGACGCTAACAAGAATGCCATCATGATATCTATAGGATTCCATACATCGTAAATACTTAACATATATTTTTACTTAAACATTGTGAGCATGTTATCATATTTTTACTTAAACATATACTTTTGCAAGAAATTTTTTTAAAATAGAATTCCATGAAACGAATAATATTCTTACAGTGGAACTCTTTTTTTTTTTTTTTTAAAGTAAAATTCCATGAAATCAAGTACAATATACCAAATCTACATGTGTCAGCTGTCAAATTTTTTTTTTTTTTTTGGGATATATTTTTCAGTTATCAATATACACAAATGTTTATTCGTAGTATTAAATGGCTACATGATTACTAATTTAATTTAGAACTTACATGGAGTACATGGCTATAAGCCTCTAACTTTATTCTATTTTTCCTAATTTTACTAAGATAAACATTTTACGTATTGTGGATCCACAATAAATACGATCTCCAGCTACTTATTTGTTCAAAAATTCTGGGTATTATAACTTTAAAGCTTTCGATGATGATTATTATTTATCTCCTTTTTGGTTAGAGAAACCTCACTCGTACTACTTGTTATGCACATGGTGTCTTTAATAATGTATCGTCCACTAGAGCCGAAGTCAAATAAGTATGTACTTAGTGCAGCTGTATTGGTTTGTAATATGTCCATATATATCGATCTAGATTGTTTGATACATTATAAACGGCATTTATGCCATATTGTACCAAGTGATAAGAGCACGTTAACCAATACATCAAACAACAATGTAGATAGATATATATTGGTTTAATCTCGAATGTTGTTGCACTAATCTATATACCACTTGTATGGCATATAGTATAACGTTAGTAACATTTATGACGTATAATAAGTTGTCTATTTTTATAAAGTATATAGTTTTGTATTTGGCTAGTCACTCTACCTCAAACTTGAATAATAGAATATCTTTTCGATGTAAAAAAAAAACAGTATCAAAATTCATGAAACTTACGAATAAGTTCTCACAACTATCGCTAACGTCATATACTCATATCATATGTTATATATGATGCGGATATTCCTAAAAAAAGAGAGAATTTATTTCGTTCAAAAAAATAGACATGTCACGTTGCAACATCTTTGAGCGAAGATTGACTGTTGAGAGAAAAGCAAATGGAGTATATATTCCAAACTGATGGTGCCCTTTAATTTTAATATTAATTTTGTTGATAAATTTCTATAGATAAAGAAGGCTAAATAAATTCATAGGAACCTCATCATTAGCAAAGTAGGAAAAATGTAGTTTTGTGGCGAACCTTATGCGTTGGGATTCTTGTATTCAATGTAGTTATAGTTTTAAGATAGCTAGCTAATTAAGATTTAAGAGTCTATGCACTCAATAACCTTATAATTAACCTTAAAATTTTGGGATGACTTTTTCACCATTAAATTGTTAAGTGTTTAGTGTTTTTTTTTTTTTGTGGTGTGTAAACAAGTAACATGTTATCCGATATCACACTATTTATACGATAATATTATCCGATATCACACTATTTATTCGACTATTTTATCCGATATCACGATATTTAATACACATAACACAATAACGCGCAAATATGAATGATATTTTGGCCAAACCGTCGATTTTTTCTTTTTCTCTGATTTCGCTGACAAAATATGTTATTTACCTAATTAATTTATTAATTAGATGGTGAAAATCTAAATTATTTAGAAAATAAAATAAATAATTGTCTTTCTTGTCACCACTAAAATAGTTTTTTGGTGTTAATACCACTAAAATAGTTCCACGAAAGATATCGAACCATAGAGAGTCTCTAAGAACTCTAGCACACAACACAAGCACTAGGCCACTATACATGGAAAAACTTAAATAATTATGTAACTGAGTGTGGTTTTATCAATGGTTGTCCAAACTGAAAAAGATTTTCAACTGATGCATGCATTCACCTGACCGATAAATAGCTCACTTGATAATAGTTACTCTTGCATTGGTCAAATTGAAAGTTGTAAATCTCGGCAATAGTTTGAAGAGAAAATTGCCAAAAATGCCATTTATTTGGCAAAATCTTCAAAAAATGTCATTAATTTTGAATTCCTCCAAAATATGTCATAATCCATGTAAAAAGACAATTTTATCCTATTTTTAATAAAATATCTTCTCTTTCTCCCTTTTTCCTCTTCCTCTCACGTTCTTTTATCCTCCTTCTTTTTCTCACATCTTCTCTTTGTCTTTCTTTTTTCTCTTTTTTGGTTGATGGTGATGAAAGTGTGATGATGATGAAGAAGGTGGTAGAGACTGGTGGCGGAGACGTGGTGATGGAGACGACGGCTGTGGATGAAAACGGAGACTCCCCATATCTAGATCTCTCTCTCTCTCCGAATTTCTCTTCCTCTCTCTCGCCGGATTTCTCTCTCTCTTGATGAGGAAGAAGGTGATGGAGAAAAACGGAGATGGTGGTGGTCAAAGACCGCGACGGCGAATGTGGACAAAGACGGTAGCGGCGGTAGTGGACAAAATCAGAGACGGCGGTGGAACAACGATAGACAAAAAAAAAGACAGTGGTGGGGGATAAAAACGATTGTGAACAAAACCGATGACAGAAAAGACGGTTGTGGACAAAATAGAGACAGATACGGTGGTGGACCAAAATGAAGACAGTCAGTGTTGACGGAGACAGTGGTTGACGATGACGGAGACGGTGGATGTGAACAAAGACGATGACGGTAGACAAAAACGATATGGACGAAAATGTATACCATGAAATCATAATTAAAAGTATAAATGTCTTTTTTATTTCATGAACAGTGATTTGTGGTATCTTTTCGAGAGTTTTTGAATAAATGACATTTTTCGAATATTTTTTTAAATAAATGATATTTTTGACAAAAATTTCTAGTTTGAATGCATTTTTAATAAGATTAGAGAATAAAATAATAAACAAAAGAAATTTTTTTTTTAAATGAAGAAAAGTGTTTTTGTTAGATGGTTATGACATGGACTCCAACTTTCTTTGATGAGGAATGAGAGGGAAATCATGTCCGGGTTATCTAAGTTACGTTTCATATTGAATATACATTTTCTCCAATTAATTGTTTTTTTTTTTTTTTTTGGTTAAAAAGTTGGATGCTCAATGAACTTTAATTTATATGTTTATATGTCAAGAAACAGTTGATGGAGAGCTTCCAATGTAACTAATTTTTCTGACTGTCTGTTTGCATGTGCGAGTAGAGCATAGCAGAAACTTTATTTTTGTAGCCTATATTAAAAAAAAGTGGCCATGTTGAATTTTTCTTGACAAATAAAAAAATTATGTTTTAATATAAGAAATGGCTCTAACGAATATGTAGTCTATTGATTTGTGTTAAGTGTCACTATGTCACCAAATTTATCACATGTATTCAAATCTGCACATTGCATGTTGTTGATAAAAACAAAATATAAAACATGGTTCATAACTGAACTTTTACTTTTGCAAGTTTTTTTAAAAAAGTTATATATTACTATCAATCATATTTTAATAACAGAATGCACTCAAAATTATCATATCCATGCGATTTAGTTAAGCACTAAATCGTTGGTCAATCTATGCATAAAGACATAAACCATAAATTATGATTAATTATGTTCTAACCTAAACTACCCAAATTATGTCGTCTTCTTATCTAATATTTGACACAAAATAAATCTTAATTTCGAATAATTCTTCCTACTTGGACCCCTTTGAATTGGTGAATGGCCACAAGCTAGTTTGTAACTTATAGGTTTAATTAAATTGTACTAATATAATAGGAGCTAATGATTTATCTAATCACCTTCAAACAGTTTTATTGATTGATTATTTTGACGTATTTAACAAGACTTTTTTATCTTTCACACACATTGAAGATAAAACAATGGAAGTTTGTGTTCATGGGGACCTCTTAAACTGCTAGACCAGACTTCATAAGTCCTTATTGGCCAATGGATGTCCACTTATATGATTCTCAGAACTATGGATACCCACTTAACTATGAATATTATTTAAATTCGTGCAATGTAATAACGTTATTGGCCAATAGATTGTTGGGAAATGTTCTAGACAATTTGTGAATCGGTCAATGTATTCTTTATTATCACGGACAAAGACATCCATAATAAGACACGCGTTGAGATGTTATTGATGGATCATTTGATAAGGAAAAAATGAATAGAACAATTAGGGAATTAATTTTTAACCATCCAATAAGATTCCATGACTAAGTCTCTTACTTGTTGATGACTTATAAGACTACCATTATGTCTCGTTGCTAACTAACTTGTTAACTAACCTAAGAGACAGAAAGTTTCAAAAAAAAAAAAAAAACCTAAGAGACAGTCTTGGTTTCTTAAATCATTAGACATCGCCTAAGTATAAGATTGATTGACTTATGAGGGTGACTTCGTGGGATCGTCGTAAAGAGTGCTAGACATTAGACATCGCCTAAGTATTATAGACTCATTGATTTTTTATTGATGTCTTTTAATTTAAATATATACTCCCTCCGTTTCAAAATAATTGTCATTCTGGAGGTTTTCACACAAATTAAGAAAACATATTAAAAATCTGTTTTGCCCCTAATTAATACTCCCTCCGTTTTTTAATACATGATGTTTTAGAAAAAAAATTTGTTCAAAAATAGTTGATGTTCTCCATTTTCAAAGCATTTTTGGTTAAAAATTTCCTTTTCTAACCTCAATAGATTTTCTATCGGTAATTCTAAAATTTAATTAATACTAATATTATTAATTAAATAAATAAAACAGAAAATTACTAAAGATCATACTGATGCTTCGTTTCAAGTGAAGTCAAACATTCTCCTTGTTTTATACGGCCATATGCAACCAAATATTTTTTGTCATCCATTTTTCTTCAGTAAAAAGCTTTCTCTGTCTTTTAACTAATGAGTTCTTTTGAGAAGAAGGTTAAAAAGGAAGCATATATGATGGAAACTAATCAAAATCTTCATGTTGGTGTTAAACATGACTTCGACCTAAACAAGCTTCCGGAGATACATGATTTCGATTTGAACAAGCTTCCAGAGACAAAGGAAGGAGTAGATATGGCGGAAATTGATCAAGCAGCTGATTTGGAGAATCTAAACGTCAAAAATAAATTTGATTTGAACAAGATTCCTGATGATGGTGCAACGCCCTATCCAGAATATAATGAAGCTATCGAAGAAATGCTCAGGATTTTGCTTCCTGCGTATTTTAAGATTTGATATCTTTGTATGCGTAATTCAAAAAGATTCTCAAGTTAAGTGGTGGAACACTATTGAAGTACTAGTACGACTACTATTATTCTCAAATAATGTACTGTTAATTTTTTCAGTACATCATATTTTAATAAAAATGCAACTAGAGTCGTAGAAATTCTAAAAAGCTAACGAATTCATCACCTCTTGTATTATGATGGGATCGCAAGTCAGTTGGATAGGGAGACGGCCTTCTCTTTCCAATCTGTCTTTCTTCAAATGTGGAATTTTGTATCTGTTGGAGCCTCCTATTTTCATGATCTCTAGCATACATGATTGTAGAGTCAAAAAAATCCGGTTTACTTGTTTTGGAGCATATTCATCAAATGCTTTCTCCACTGCGGTAACAAGTTCTTCTACCGTTTTGGGACAAACTTTGTGTTGCAATGTCTGAATAGCCCGAAAAAAGCCAAGATCCAAAATGTTCAAATCTGGTGAATTCGGCGGCTGACACATTAACTGAATATCAAACCCATGTCGTGACGCAACTTCTCTAAATTCTTCATCTTTGATATCAACATGCGTCCTAGCATTATCTTGTTGAATAAAAATAGTTTTCCCAAAGTCTTCTCTCGGCCATTTCTCACGGATTTTGGGAAGAACCTTTTCAATCAAACATTTTTTTATATCCTCTCTCTTGATGGAGACCATCGGTTTCAATTCCATGGTTCCTGCATCTCTGTTTCTACTCCGTCTCTAAGCTTCTTGCATGGTTACAAATGGAAACATTCCAATTTTTCCAGAAAATATCTCATTTCCCTCTCCATCAAACCTTGGTCGAGCCATAGCAGCCAAAAACATTACTTTTCCAATATAATTTTTGCTTTGACATGTCCGCAACGGATCTTCTTCTACGGGAAGTAAATAATATGTTTCCGTCTTTTTAGTCATGTAAAACCACTTCTCATCGATATGTACAACATTGTACATATCAACAAACTTCGTTTGATGAGGCAAAGTACTTTTATCAAGCATAGAGAAGCAGAATTTTACCCGGGCTTTCTTATTATCTTCTCTTAGTTGTGGTTTGATGGTATTGGAATGACGTCTCACGAGACCATTTTTCACACAATTGAAGACTGACGTTGGGCTGATATCCAAAGCTGCTGCTAGTGACCTCATTGTTGACCGACGATGTAATGGAACCTCAGCAACTTGATCCAAGTCAATCTGCAATTTTTTTGCGACCACAAGCTCCCTTTTTTCTATGTGATACATCAACAACCCCACCATTAGAAGTATCCTTTGCTCTTTTCCAAATTCTTTGTACTGTTTGCAAGGGCACTGAGAATATCTCAGAAACTTCTTTCGTAGTATCTTTCCCTAGTTTTCCGTTGACACTTCTTTCTAACAAAGCACGGTAAATTTCCGATCTTTCTCCATCTGTCATTGCTTTCCTCTTGGTGATGATTTCTTCTTGATTCTGTGATGTCTCCAAGTTCCCTGTTAGTACAAAAATTCATAAGTTACCATATGAAATAATGTATGACAAAATTCAAACGATAATGATGAGACCTTTGACTATAAAAAAAAAACTCCACACTGCTTTAAGTCATACGTGATACTCAGACTATAAAAATGATGGTCACAAGCTCTGTTCGGCTCTGTTTTATCGACGCAAAAACAGAGTGTTGCGGAGACGTAACGAGATGATAGTAACGAGAGATGAAAACGAAGGGAATGGAGTATTTCTTTGATCTTGTCATTTGGTTACGTCTTACCGAAGAAACAAAGAAAGGAAAAAGTTTCTTAATACTCCATTTAAAAACGTAAATTATGGGATAAACATGTACAGACTTTAAAAACAATCTATTAAAATGAAAATTGAAAATTGACCTGTTACAATTGGAGAAAGGATTTCCATTTCGCCATGGGTTGGATTGCTTAAATTATCTTCCGAAGAATTTGTTGGTGTCTTATTTAGATCAAAAGAATGCTCTCTATCTCCCTCAGAACTCATAACTGGTATGGTTAGATTAAAATTGTGAGAAAAAGTTCTAAGTAAAAACTTGGTGTTAGAATCTATCGTCTCTTGAATATATAGCCAAATGGAGTTTGTATTTTGGCTCCAATTTTTTTGGAATACTTAAAATTTTGGCTCCAAAGTTAATTTTTTAAAAATTTTACAATTATAAACGTAAATGAATTGTAAACAAGTGCAATAAATATATGTTGATGATGATTATTGAATGTTGACTATAATAAATATACGACATGAGGATCTTCAAGCGTGTGGGAAAATGAGTAAAAGAAAAACCATGCATAATAAATCCAGCGACTGCAAATTTTTTTGTTCTACTATTTTCTTAAATATTTTTCTTAACAAAAAGCATATATGGAGGTTTAAATAGTCATTTCTACAATTTTCTTAAAATCTGTGAAAATCCTAAAACATTATCTATTCAAAAACAGAGGGAGTATAATTTTTTATTTGATATGAGTAATTAATAAGCTGAAAGTTATGGATAAAAATAGAAAAATTAGTCATAAATGTGCATTGAAATTGCAGAATGACAAGTAATATGAAACAAAAAATTAAGGCTAGAATGACAACTATTTTGAAACGGAGGGAGTATTGTTCATCCGAGAGAACATAATAGGTCTTTGGGAACTGGTAAATTCTCGAATTCTTCGAAAATTGTGTCATTGAATTTTCTAGTTCAATTTTCGTTAGGAAAATAGATCTTTTTTGAATGAGCGCGGGATGTATTGGATTTGGTCCAAAAATTTTTAATTAAGCTAAACCAAAAAATCTGCAGAGAAATTAGATTAGTAATGATATATATGCGCATTAAAAGAGAGAGGAGATGAAATGTTTGATCGTCACTATTAAAGATAGAAGGTGTTTGTTCCACCTTTTTCAATGAGTACTTGAAGGATTATATGAGCATATGGAATCTAAACACAGTGCTGCTAGTCTACTTGAGACATGCCCTATACGAGAGTTTTATTCCTCAGCAATTGGGCCCATATGCATCTAGATTAGGTTTTATGCTACACTCCTTAGCCATTTCTATGACATACGACATAAATCGGATTAATTACATTCTTCTTCCATATATTTATTGGTATTCTCTTACTCATCAGTCATCACATATATACTGTTATGTTTATTAGGTGTCAATTAAAAGAGTCGAATGCTAGAAAAGGTTTGACGGGAAAACTAGTTTTTGGGTACAAAAAACATTTCAATTTTTCGAGTTAGGTTTTACTTGAATTTAGTGTTTTCTCTAGACATTTCTATTAGGTTTAGGATCAATTTTTTCCCTGTTATCGTTTTGTTCGTTCATGTATATTTCCGAATTTAACTTTTTGGTATTTTTTTCCATGAATTTAACTTTTTGTTTGTTCATGTAATCTTAACAGAATTTGATTTATTTATTTACATATTTTAATAATTTTATTTTATTATTGATTTTTCATTTCAAAACTTTAACAGTATATAGCGGTTTTAAATATTTTATGCTTAGTTTCAGACTTGTAGAATCGCAATCTGATGTAGAAATATTTGTGGACGATTGCTACTAAACCAATCATCTCCTTTGTAACTCTGGGTATGAGTTTGGCATAAACTTACTCGAGCACGCGCTAAATTGCTTAAATTGATACCAAAAGTTTCAGAACGGACAAAAATACTAACTGGCTCATTCGGACTTTAATGGGTGAGTGTCCATGCAGAGACAAAAAGAGATATTTACATAACACGTATTGAGAGATAACTTTGCACGATAATAAGATGATCAATTGTCATATAACAATACTATTCGATGGGACATAGCGATTAGTCGAATTCCAACTTCACTAGAGTGGTCAAAGTATTGCTAAAATCTCACTTTTTTTTACCAGTGATTCTTATCCATTCAAAGATTTAAAGTGCGCATAACATAAGTTCATTTGAAGGCTTTTTTGACTATATCCACTCTCCCACAAACAAACACGTGATTTTATATGTTATGGAATCTTTTATTATTTATAGAAAATATCATATTAATTATAACAACAGAACAAAAAACTTTGGTTTGATAATCTATATTTTAGGTGTGTTTTTGTCAATAAAATGCAAATTATTGGAATTTGTGTAGTGATATAACAACAACACTATCTCTAACAACTAGTCTACAGTCAATTTGTTTTAAGAAAAAAAATATCATTTTCAAAATTACATGTGTTGTTAGAAAAGGTCTAATTAGGTGTGCTCATTCGGTTTTTTTCGTTTGAAACCGAATGGGTTTTTATTTATGAGTTATAACTTATAAGAACCGAATGGAAACTAAATTTTGGTCAGTTTGACATAATATGGATTTGGTTTTTCGTAGCAAAAAAATAAGTTTTGAATGATTTCCCAAAAAATAAGTTTTGTTCTCTCGATCGGTCAGTTTGGTTTCAACTAGATTCATCTAGATAGTAAATACAATAATAATTTTGTAAAAACTCACTTCAAAATTTAGATTGGTTATTTTTTGGTTCGATGTAGTTCGGTTGAACCGAATTACACACTCTTAAGTGTAATGCCCACTACGAAGAGACAGATCCTTCTTACAGATTCAAGATTCAAATCATTTCATCGAAAACTAATGATTTGTCTTGCAAAAACAATTCACGTGGCAAACCACAGTTGGATTCTGTAATCAACAAGAGGCAGAGAGATTAACAAAACAAATTAATTCTAATTTTCTATAATTTCTTTTCATCGTGATTTTATGAGTTATCCCAAAATTCATAACACACATATCCGGATGGACTAAATTTCTCATCCGATCCGAATTGACAAAAGAAATTAATCAGAGCCCAATCTTCAAATCAGAATTAGTGAGTTATGAACCCAATGGAAATTAAGAAATCAAACCAAAACTTTTTGTTTTGTTTTTGTCAGAATATTTATTCTTCATTTATAGTTCAAAGGTAAGAATTAAGATATCTTTTAAGAAAAGTATATGATATTTGTCTATCCGGAACTTTACAAAACCAATTCATATTAGATTTGGTTCTATTTTAATTACTATACTTATTATACCTGGAAAATAATCCAAACATAAAAAATACAAGTGGATTAAACATTTTTATATTATTATTTTGAATGAAATATTAGTTAAAGATCTACCGAGAAAGTTTGCTTTGTTTTTGGAATATAAAGTTGAGCTGACTTCCACTAAATGATTATTATTTTTCTCAATTTTTGAACTAGATTAGGTGCACATGGTATTTTAATTTCTAAAAATTTATGGATAAAAAATATACAGTCTGTTACTTTTTATATAAAAAGGTTTTATTTAACTTTTTTTTTTTGAATATTTTACAAATTCTCCATTATAATTTTCATGGAAAAGAAAAAATCTTTCAAATCCCAAAATAATTTTTAAAGACTTTGACTTTTCCAAACGCAGACGCCAAATTAGCTAGAAACCCCAAACGACAAGTAAACGCGAGAAACCATTTACTCAAATCAAATCCCCTCATCAGAAGAGAACCACAAAGACACAAACCAATCTTTTGATCAAAAAAAAAAAAGACACAAACTCGATCGATCGATCAATGTCTGATCATCAGCTTCCAACAGAGATCAACTTCTGGGGAGAAACTTCAGAAGAAGATTTCTTCAATCTCAAAGGCATAATCGGCTCCAAATCTTTCTTCACTTCCCCTCGAGGACTCAACCTCTTCACTCGTTCATGGCTTCCTTCTTCTCAATCTCCACCACGTGGTCTCATCTTCATGGTCCATGGCTACGGCAATGACGTAAGCTGGACATTCCAATCCACTCCCATCTTCCTCGCTCAGATGGGTTTCGCTTGCTTCGCTCTCGACATCGAAGGTCATGGTCGATCCGACGGTGTTCGAGCTTATGTTCCTTCAGTAGATCTCGTCGTCGATGATATCATCTCTTTCTTCGATTCGATTAAGCAAAACCCTAAATTTCAGGGCTTGCCTAGGTTTCTATTCGGAGAATCAATGGGAGGTGCGATTTGTCTTTTGATACATTTCGCAGATCCTTTAGGGTTCGATGGAGCGGTGCTTGTTGCTCCAATGTGTAAAATCTCCGACAAGGTGAGACCTAAATGGCCGGTTGATCAGTTTCTGATTATGATCTCTAGATTCTTGCCGACTTGGGCGATTGTTCCGACAGAGGATCTGTTGGAGAAATCGATTAAAGTGGAAGAGAAGAAACCGATCGCTAAGCGGAATCCGATGAGGTACGGTGAGAAACCGAGGTTAGGAACAGTGATGGAGCTTCTTAGGGTTACTGATTACTTAGGGAAGAAGCTAAAAGATGTGAGTATACCTTTCATTGTGTTGCACGGAAGTGCAGATGTTGTCACTGATCCTGATGTGAGCAGAGACTTGTATAAAAATGCTAAGAGTAAAGACAAGACATTGAAGATCTATGAAGGGATGATGCATTCGATGTTGTTCGGTGAACCAGATGACAACATTGAGATTGTTCGTAAGGATATTGTTAGTTGGTTGAATGATAGATGTGGTGGTGACAAAAGCCAGGTTTGATTGAATTCATATTGTCTTGATTCTCTGTTTATCGCTGTAATGATGTGTATATTTGAGTAAGTGACTAGAAATTGATATATAGATCAATCACATTGTTCTTGCAGATTTTTCCTTGATTTTGCTCAGTTTCACTCTACTTCCAAAGCAAAGCTAACCTTTTTTCTAGTTCCTTCTTTGCACAAACCTATAGTTAAGTTCAATAGTTTTCTTCTGCTAAAAAACTGCACAAACCCGCAAAAACCTATGTATGTACCTGAGTTTGTCAGACGAGTTTCGGATCGAGTTCTCATGCCATGAACAGATAGTTCAGGTCTTCTACAGAGAGATGTGACTGGCGACCACCCTTTTCATTTTCTCCAAATGCAGAGGCCACCATCATTCTCTTCTTTTGCTGTGCGGTTTTAATGTTTGTGAGAAATACTATTAAGCTAATCGAGCCGATAATGAAAAAACATTGTAGAAATGATCACAGACCTGAAGGGCCAATATTCGATCTTCAACTGTGTCTTCTACTGTTAACCGCACCACGCTTACTGGTCGTGTCTGTCCAATACGATGTGCTCTGTCAATTGCTTGATCTTCAGTGGTTGGGTTCCACCATAAGTCCAGCATGAGAACATGACAAGCTGCAACCATGTTTAGCCCAAGACTAGCAGCTTTGAGAGACATTAACATTACTGAAACCTAAAGTAACAACCATAAAACCAGTCAGTATGTGTAAGTTTAACATATTAGATCCAGAGGCACTCTCATCAATAACAAAACGATGATCTTGAGCTGCATACCTCAGGGACAGAGTTAAAATCTTGTATAGCTTCATCTCGAGCTGCTACTGACATTTTTCCATCAAACCTTCTATACTGAATACACGAACTCTTAAGACCAGCTTCGAGCAGGTCCAGCATCTTTGTCCATTGGGAAAACACAATGGCCTTTTCTCCAACTACCTTAACCAGGCTATCTACGCTACTCTTAACTGGAGTTGCAGGAAAACTGGATGACACGTTAGGATGCGGATTCTCTCCATTTTGAGAGCTTTGTATCAAATCCTTCTTTACTGTCGTTGGACTCTGTGGTCTGCTCAATGACTGCAAGATCTCTAGAGCAGCCTTGATTTTGGATGAACCACATGGAAGATTTTCAAAACAAGACTCGCCAGTCCCAACAAATTCCGAAGTAGAACGATCACTTGGAGCTTCAAGTTCATGCAGGACAAGCATAGCATTGTCTAATGTCGCTTTGGAAAATAATGATGAAATTTCAAGTCCGACTTTGCAGTTTGATAGTGGGCATTGATTGTTATCGCCAGTAAGGCATTCGCAAATGCAATGCTTACAGAAAACGTGACCACAGACCGAAACAACAGCATCTTCAGGTGCACCCTGTAGGTGAAGAAGGGATACAAAATTAAGTTTGAAATCTAAATGAGACAGAAGCTAAAACCTCAAGAATCCAAAGCATTGCCTTGGAGTTTGAAGGGATATTCACGAGTTAAGAGGATATCTTACATTGCAGATACCACATTTTGCCAACGAAGCTTCTAAGCAATTCCGAAGAAATGTTTGTTTCTCATATGGAAGTTTCTTAGCCACTTCCACTGAGGATATTAATGAGGAGCTGGACACAAGAAGAGGATGACCACAAGCTTGACGAAGGCGCAACAGCATCAACAAAATATTTACATAATTTTGCTTCACTGTTCCAGCATCTGCATATTCCTGACAATGCAACTATGTATCAGAATATGCATATTCATAAACAAAGCATCAGCCTTCACTATCATAAGAAACAAAGAACCTTTCATATGAGATTATAAAATGTAACTGTGTATCCAAGTTCTATATGCATATTTATAAACGAAGAATCAGCATTTCACTTCATAATACAATTCGTCCATGGTCATACCTTGAATTGATCACGAGAGTCGCACTCTAGCCTTGAGTAGAAATCACGTTCTTCCTTGGTGAAGTCTATTTTCCTCAACTCAATGGACTTCGGAGGTAAAGATATTATGGGTTTTCCATCAAGAAGTGTATCTAATGATTTTACTAGTTAAAAACCATAGAAAAACTTGACAAACATCTACAGAAATCTAGCTTCATAAAGAGAAGACTCACCTTTTGTTCGTCTAAGCAATATTGGTTTCAGGATAGCCTGCAACTTCTGATATCCTTCCACCGGGTTCCTAATGATTGGGTTCTTAACCGTGTCACGAAACGATTGGAAGCTGGAGTAAGGATTATACTTAAGAAATCTGAAGTAGCTGTAGAGGTCATCAATTGAATTCTGGATAGGAGTGCCAGACAAACACCATCTACGTTTAGCATGAAGGCCACAACATGCCCTTGCAGCTTGGGTTTTGTGATTCTTAATGCTCTGTGCTTCATCTAGAACAACTCTAAACCATGAAACTTCAGCGAGAGGGCCAGATAGAGCCACAACAGATTCAGAATCCCCATGTTTCCTCTTTGTTCCCCTCTTTTGAGTATTTGGCGGATCTTTTTTGTTTGACCCAAAACTAGCAAATTCAACTCCACCATCATGTATGTCACCCTTCTTATCATCTTTATCAAAAAGAGGCTGCTTCGGTACTTCCACGTTCACAATGGCATATGTGGTAATGACAACGTCATATTTACCTAGCTCGTGAGGATCCGTTGTTCTGCTGCAACCATGGTAGACCAGAACAGAGAGCTTTGCTTCAAGAGTAACCTTCTTGCGTAATTCGTCCGCCCACTGTCTCATCAGACTAGTGGGACACACAATAAGAGTTCCAGCAGCTGGCATTCCCTTCTTTTTACATAAACTATCTTCACCGACTTTATTTTCATTGAAAACCACTTGGGAGTGATCAAATTGATCACTTCCTCCATTCTTTAAATCTTCTTCACATGGTAGGGAAGGTGTAGACCGTTCTGTCAGTATGAGCGCTATTGTGGAGACTGTCTTTCCAAGTCCCTGCAGAAAATGATTACACAAGAAAATTTAGCAAAATACATGCTTGTTGTGTCAAATGTATAGTAACTGATAACATGAGATAAATTACATCAGTACACATTAACCTGATCATCAGCAAGAATCCCTCCAAAACAAGGATCGCCGCTTGTCTCCTTCTGAGACATCCATGCCAATGCAATCCGCTGTCCATGTGTAATGTACAGTCAGTTTCGAATAGAAACTTGGAAAACCATATCAATTGAACAAAGTTACACAATACAGGCCTATATCATCTTTGTTAAGCAGACAGAAGTACCTCGAAAATATATACACAGAAAAGTGAAGTTCTACAACTTGTCTTTTAAACATCTATAGAAATGATACCACTTTGTTAATAACATACTACCTGATGTCTCAGAAGCGGGACTGCCAAGACCCCGTCAGGAGGACTTGCTTCTGAATTAGGCTGAGAAAGATCCTGTTATTTTAAACAATGATGTTAGACCTAATGAAACTGGACCAAAACCAAGAGAAAGGGATTATATCACACACATGCATCCAACATCAGAAGACAAACTAACAACATCTAGTCCCTCATATAACATTATTGAATAAATACCTCATGCACAGAACTCAAAAAAAGATTTTGCACGATTATAAATATGCATCCACATATCAAGTAAACTTCATAAAGAAAGTGAACGAGTGTCTCGGGAAGATTGTATAAAAAAACGACATGGTAAGGGCAATTAGGCAAAAGGCTTACACGCCTAAACATCACCAACCTGCAATGCAGCTTGAAAGATCATGTTTCCCTTGTTCGACTCCAGCTTCAAGCCTCCACAATTATTAAAAGTTTGACTAACTGTGCAATTTTCTGAAGAAAACACAGGCCTCTGCACAGCTAGAGATTGGTGTGGATTAACTGATTCACCCTTAGATTCTATTTTACAGATATCAGAATCATCATCTGTCTGGGGTATATGCTCTGATAAAAGAATTTCAACTGTTCCAGAGCTGACACTTGATATATTAAAGCCTGCTTTCCTAAGTTGATTACATTCACGGTCCTCGTCTACTACCAGAAAATCCAAATGCTCAGTGCTTAATATTTCTGGCTCAGGATCTGCTACGTATTGCAAACAGTCATCTGAATCAAAACATTTATAGAAGCTTCTGCTGTCAATATCTTGGCCAGGGAAAGCAGTCTGGGGTGCCATAAATGAGTATTCTTTCCCGACATCTGTCTGATAGGATACTCCGGAATTAGAGACACCAGACCATTGCAGTCTCGTTCCTGCAACTGTGTGAACATCACTGCATATACTATCCATCCCAGGAACTGAACTGTAAACCAGGTTCTCTAACTCAAGCTGTGGCTTAACCTTCACATGGACTGCTTTATTATCCTGAAAACTGCTTGGAAAGTTGTAAGGCTGCTCAGGTTCCATATCAACTGGATGACCATCAAAACTATTGTATGGCTTGACACATGAATCTGAAGGAAATATTTCACATTTGATGCTGAATTCACTTCCACTGCTGGCATCAGGAGCCGAATTTTTCTCTGAGATTCCATTAGCTAGTCTTACATGTCTGTCAAAAACCATCTGGCTTGCACCATCTGAATGACACTCGCTAAACCCGCTCTCCAAGTTATTTACAAATTCTTCTTTATTAGGGAAGAACTGAAATGTGTAACCATTGACGAAATTGGAGCTTGTATGGTGGCCATATGGTTCAGAAAAGGTACATATATCAGCGCCATCAATAATAGAACTAGAATCATGAGAGAAATGAGACATCACGGAGGAATTTTGTGTGGCTCCAATTCCTGGTCCATTTCCAGGCATCGTATTGAAATATGGAGTCACCATAGTAGGGCTGCAAGGCGTTACTGCAATTTGATATAAAATCAGTGAGAAAATCTCCTTGGAAACAACACCAAATGAGGAGGAACATGAAAATTTTAAGAGAACAAAACCTGACAACTTCACAGAGAAGTTGCATACATTTGGAATCGATTATCGTTTCATCCAGGTTGGATAGAGTGCCAGGTTCACATTTCACAGGATAGGAGACCACACTGACACCATAATCAGAGAAACAAGTTGCATTTGGTCCTAATCCTCCATTCCCAGGGTCATCAAATGAACTTGGCACGGGTAGTTCTGTTTGTGAGGTTCTAGAGCCATAAGAATCCAGATAAGGAAACAAACCAGCGACCTGAGATCCTAAGAAAGAAACATATATAATCAAAAACAATAACCAAGGTGATGCAAATGCAGTGCATGCTCCAATATCAAACATAATTAACCACACTACTATATCCAGACAGAGCAAACAAAAGAGTCCTCTACGTTTACTAACCATTTTCCATCAATGTGTTCCTAAGCTCGCCAGACTCAGCAGCAGATGAACCAACTCGAGTCATATTTTCTTGCTTAACCTGAAAAATATCAAAAGCTTAGATTCAATCAGACAAAAAAATCACTATAGTCCAGAAATTAGGAATTTGAGCAACATTTCTTTTCAACTTAGCAAAACCATACCTCCATAGAATCAGGCTCCTCATCGAGAATCCGATAAATTGACTCTACGTCAATCATAAGATCATCGTCTTCGACTCCAAATACAAATCCTCTAGAGCAATCATCGAAAGGCTGAAACACTGAACCGTCCTGAGCCATCACGAACCCAAACCCTAAGTCTACAAATACGAAAACAAAAAACTTAACTCGGAAAATCCAGAGCCAAAATCAACACTTTTCCTCCCAGAAAATCGATCAATTAGAAGCCAGAACACGAAAATCGTCAACACGAGGATACAGAAACTTGCGATTTGGGATCCAGAGGTGGAAGAAATCCACTTCCGAGTAAGAATTTCAAAGCGAGGAAGAATTTTTTGGCTGAAGCAGGTTCGAGGGTAGTTGGGATGATCCACGCGACTTTATAGTTCCGGTGAGTTTTTTTTTCTTTTTTTTTTTCTTTCCCTCTCTCTCCGAATTGGAAAAGGCAAGAAGAAGAGAAAGAAACGCAAATTTAAAATAAGAAACGGTCGAAGGACTTGGCTTTTTTTATTGCTCATTTTTTTCATTATTTTAATCATGAGCCGTCATATTTTACTTTATTTTAGTAATGTTTTCTATAAATGGCTTGTGAGAAAAGCATAAAATCATTTTATAATACTCGAACGTAATTTATGTTTATTTGCTGACCAAAAAAGTAATTTCTTTCAAAATATAAGTTGTTTTAGCTAAAAACGCGGATATTAATAAATTATTTTGTTATTAAAAAGTATTATTTAATATATTTAATAAAAATAATTTGACCAATTACATAAAATACTACAAAATACTAGTGTTCATATAATATTTAATAAAGTTAAAAAGTATATAGGATTGTCAAAACAACTTATATTTTGAAACAAAAAAAAATCTCTAAAACAACTTATATTTTATTTTATTTTTTCGAAACTGAATTTTATTTTTGGATTGGATAAGTAGTCATAAATTTAGATTTTTAATTTTAGGTGTCATGTGAAAAAAGGAAAAAATTTATTTGGTTTACCAATTTTTTTATTATATTAGATGAATAATTTTTTATTATTATTAATGTCATTAACTAAAAACGGAGAGATATTTCATTATAGGAAATAAATAACATTTTATCAAAAAAATTAATATAGTGTGATTTAGGTAGAAATTGATTTTGGGGAAAAATATGCCTAAACCAATTCTGTAACCATTTCAACCGTCTCGATTTATTAACGTATCATGGGCCAAAACCCGGTATAAGAATTTTATTTGTATACATAGATAAGGTGTGAGAGAAGTTGAGGAGATTTCGCAGGCAATATAGAAGGAAGGAAGGTAACCATTTTCGCAGCAAACTTCTCCAGAATTTCCTTCTCTTTCCAGGTACACTTTCTCGGGAAATTGTATACGATTTTTCCAGGAAAACTCTTCGCACTACTCTTCCTTAGGAATGACCTCAAATCTTCCATAGAAATTGCGTACATTAGGCCTCGAACTGTTGACTAAACACCTCGATACTCGGGCTTTTCATTGTAGTCGCGAAGAGAATCTCTTGATTCGAGTCGCTCCTCAACTTCAGAAGATATCTTCCGGGATAAATCCGTTCGTATGGCTGAAGAACAGGTACTAACTGTATTGAATTAGTTACAGATTCAAACCAGAGAACGGTGTTTCTAATGTCTATCGCTCACTGTTTTTTCTTTTCCCTAATCAACTTGCAAAGAACGAAGAAGATATGGTAATACATTCATCTTCACCGACTGCGACTTCCATTGTGTTTATTGGCCGAATTTGGAAACTTTTTCTGATCCTTCAGGAAACATCCAAGAGATTAATCACGAGTGAAGTCTGGGATATGAATCTGAAAGCTGTGAATATTCGTAAAGAAGACATGAACAGAATCGTGATGAATTTTCTAGTAGCTGAAGGATATCAAGAAGCTGCTGAGAAATTCCAAAAGGAATCTGGAACTACGCGTATCCTCTTCGGGTTTAAACCTGTGAAAGAACTTTAACTCGGATTCTTTGTAGTGCTTGTGCTATAATCTCGTCTCTCAGTTATATTCCTTATCTAGAAACAGCAGAAGTCGATCTTGCGAGCATCACTGACCGATTGGCTGTTATCAAAGCTATACAATGCGGAAATGCTTTAAAAATTGCTGCTGAAAAATTGAATGCTTTAAACCCTGAGGTACTTAGTAGCTTTTTTATTCCCGACTGGTTACTTGGTATCAAGTATCAACCATGTTTTATAGTGAATGAGTCATCAGTGATGATTGGCTTGGGAGCTTGTGATGTTTGCAGATACTGAAGACGAATTTTCTTCTCCAACAACAAAGGTTAATAGAAATAATCCGAGAAAGGAAGATAAACGAGGCCATTGCGTTTGCTAAGGATAACCTTGCACCATTTGCTGAAGAGAGCGTATGTCTCCGTTAACTCGCATTGTGTGTCCTGTTAGTACTCACTCATGTCTATGATTCATCTTATTGGACTTTATCCATATATGTTCTGTCACCATATGCTTAACATTTTACTTGGATTTCAATTGTTAAAGATGACGTTATCTATGTTTAAAGCATCTATATCTTGCATGTTGAGTCCAAAACCGCATCTATATATGTGTTATGCAGAACGCGTATCTACTAGAAGTGGAAGATACTATAGCTCTACTCGCTTTCGAGGATCACCTTAACTGTCCGCGTAAAGAGCTCCTTGACAAATCACAGAGGTTTAAGACAGCTAGCGAAGTAAATGCAGCAATGTTTACAAGCCAGACTGATGAAAAAGGTAACCGCTCAACTTTCTACTGTTTCTGGCTTGACACAGCAAGTGAAATTTAATGAGCTCATATCTCTAGCAAGATAATCAGTTGTTTATGATGCCAAAAACTGTCAGAATTACAACGTATTTTAACAGTCCTCGGTTGCCTACATGTGTCATTCAGATTTCCCCTCTTGAAACTTTGTTAATGGACCACTACCAACTCGATGACGATGTTATGTTTGTGAATTAACAGGTCCCAAACTTCATAGCTTGTTGAAGATGCTGGTTTGGACTCAAGATCAACTGGATGACATAGCAGTGTATCCACGCATGAGTGATTTGTCCACTGGCCAACTCATAGACCCACCAAAATGATTCTTTACCTCTTCCAGGAACTAGAAGAAGCTCTCTGCCAAAAAGGGAACATATATAGTGAAATATAACTGATCTTTAGCAAGAACACGAGTCGACCATTGCTTCATTAAGTGTAAATTTTGATTGATATGAAGGTTTTTTGGTCTTGCACTTATGATAAAGCCATTTACTTTTCTCATGAAAATATTTTGGACCACTCTGTAACAGTATACAAGAGATGGGTTATGTTCTCGATGTTGGTTACTGGTTTGGCTTTTATTCCCCAACATGTGTACGGGTCCTAGAAAGTTACTTGTGAAGAGGCTATTGAATTTGATTTTTCAAGTTTGTTGGGTGTTTGACCAACCAACCAAAAAAGTTGCTTCATTGTCTACTTATCGCACTGTTCTTCAATGTACTTTATACTAATAACCTCTGTTTTGTTTGTCTATCTCTCACCTAAAAAGATAGCTGCAAATACTCATTTGTCTTAAAGCATTTTTTAGAAATGTGTTAGGTGCGAAGTCAATGGTGTTTCTAGTTTCTACTTCAAGTGTTTGATTTATCCATTCGAAATAGATAACTAGATAAACATAAAAATTCAAATTTGAGATAGTTCAAATACGAATCCTAACTAATTATACTATCATTTAGTCATCTAACGGAATCAAAATCTTTTTTTCCCCATCAATATCGGATTTAGGTTTTTAGAATTCCCTCAAATAAATCTCATCTTTAATTGTTTATCAAAATGGTCAATAAAAAGTTAATTACGATATTTACTTCTTTCTTCTTTACACATGGGAACTTACACAAAGATTAGTACCAAAAAACCGTGTTCGTGACTTTAAATAACAATATTTAGTTGTTCTTCAAAGTGAGTATGTAATTACGGTCTCTGCATTGGAATGTACACAAGGATTAGTACTAAAAAGTATGTTCACGATTTTAAGAAGCTTAATTCGAATTTAGAAGAATTAACGACTTTCTTACACAGAGTAGTTGCTTCGACCATATTGAAATAAAAGATTCAAGTTTTGAAGAACAAATCTTCAACTGACACAAAGAGAAAGAAATGACACAAACAAGAAAGAGAAACTGAAACAAGGGTTTTGACTGCTTCAAAACTGATAAAACGAATAAGAGAAACAAGTCAAAATTTGACAGCAACAACATAAAGCAAAGTGATCCTGTAGTGTTTACAGTCGCCAGAGAATGTCTGAGGATTCTCTTTCCCGTCGTCGAAGTTCAAAGCGTAACTCCAAGGATCATACTGAAACATTGTCTGCTTCTTCTTCTTCGTCTTCTTCACTGCCGCTTTCAACCTCCGGAACATCTTTTTCCGATACTGATTCATCGCTTCGAATCTATCCTCTAATCTCATTTCACCCTGCAAATTTGCAAGCTTTAAAGGGTTTTAAAAAAATGGAGAAAAGTTTGGATCTTTTGGGGTTTTGGAGAAGAAGAAGAAGAAGAGAGGATTGAAGAAAAAGTGAAAAAGCAGCTTTTTATATAATGTTGGGTAGTTGAATCCGTGGGAGGAATTTACATTGGGGGTCACGAGAAAGAGATATAAGAGAGGAAGAGGAAGAAGAAGAAACTTTGGGCAGAGTGCCTAAAACATCATTTTCGGATACTCTGTTTTTCTTTTTTTATTCAACTGTTTGGTCTTTGTCTTCTACTATCTCAACGAATCAATATTCTTTTTTTTCACTTCAAATTTGAACATTCTTTTTTAAAAACAAATAACTAAAAAAAAGAGAGAAATTAGGTCATATATTAGTCTTATTAGACATAATTTATAATCTAACATTAGGTAAAATCTAATTAGGTATCTATTATTTTCCCACCTAAAATTCCATTTTTAGTTTTATCTATTTACCTAAATTTCTAGTTTTTATTTTATATTAAAAATAAAAACTAAACATTAAACATAATAAATCAAAATCAACTTTACCCTAATCTTCTTATTCCTCTTCATTTTTCTCTTTGTCGCCATATTCTTCTTCTTCCTCCTCTCCCACGTGTCTTTCTTCTTCTTCTTCTTCTTCTTTTTCTTCGTACCTTCTTCTTGTTGTTAAATCGATATCATCATCATCATCATCATCATCATCATCATCATCATCATCATCATCATCATCATCTTCGTTTTCTTCTCCTCTCATCATCATCTTCTTCTTCTTTATCTTTTTCTTATTGTTTTTTTTCCTTCTCTTCTACTCATCATCATCATTTTCTTCTTCTCCTCTTTTCTTATATTCAAATTTTTCATTACCTGCTTCGTCGATCTCTAATGGTTTAGGGTTTTTTCGTCGGTCCAATTTTTTCATTACCTGCTTCTCGGCCTCGATCTCTACTGGTTTTCTCCACATGCATTTAACACATGGATAGTTAGCTATAAAATCTACGTAGTTAACTATATCTACACAATACCCAGTAATAGTCAACTATACTTAACACAAAGATAGTTAGATATAAGACCTACGTATTTAACTATATCTATACAATACCCAGCAATAGTCAACTATACTTAACACATGGATAGTTAGCTATAAGGTTTACGTAGTTAACTATATGTTTACATAAAGAAATGTGTTATCAACGCAGGGAAACCTCACCTGCATTAACACTTAACAGTAAGATCTAATAAACTACATACAATATATACGAGTATAGTCGACTACTATAATCCAATATAGTTAACTACTATGTATATATATATTATAATATATACCAGTATAGTTGACTACTATATATAATATATACCAGTATAGTTGACTACTATAATATATTTGTATAGTTGACTACTATAATGCATATCAGATCTCTACTGGTTTTTAGGGATTTTAAATGATCGACAATAAATATTTGAAATGATTTTTTTTACCATTTTTCTTTGTCAAATTTCTCAGGAGCAAATTAGTCCAGTTTTTTTTTTCTCTCTCCTAGATACCTAAATTTCATTATGCACATGTTAGTTACCTAATTATCTACCCCAAAACTAATATTAAGCTAATTAATCAAAAAAAAAACTCGAAATCTGAATAATACAAAGAGGAGTTAGTGATTAACTCATTGAGATTTTTTTTTTTTTTTTAGAAAAGAGATTTTTGATTAAATGTATATACATATGTACATAGAGTAATTAGCATCTATAATATCCTTTACACCAAAAATTAAATATATAACTTTATCTTAAATTATAATTAGGTAATTAATATTTACAATACCTAAAATTATTTTAACCTTAACCTATTAATCAGTTTTAACTTAGAATAGAAAATTAATAATAAACTCTAATTCTTCTTTTTCTTCTTCCATAATCGATATTTTCTCTCTTCTGATAGAAAAATCTTCGATTATGGATTAAGATGATGCTTCTTCTCTTCCATTAAACTCTCCATTTTCGTCCCCTCTCCTAATCAAATCGAACCGTCATTAGAGATCAGTATAGTTAACTGTGTTTGAAAATCAGTATAATAGATAACTATGTTTTCTGTATGTTATTCTTTGTCATTCTGCAAACTATAATATGTAACTATGTTTATGATAATAGTTAACTATATATGTTAGTATCTTTTTCATTATGTAGACTATAAAAGGTAACTACGTTCTGAACATAGTTAACTATGTTTGTACAAGTAACTATTACAACAATATTTTCTTGTAGTTAACTATGTTATGAAACTGTTAAAGTAGACAACTATTTTCTAAAAATAGTTAACTATATTTTAGATAGTTATAAACTAGTGTGAGATAGCTAACTATCTTCTAAGATCAATACAATATGTAGTTTAGAAAATAGTTAACTATGTTATTAAGAATATGTAAGTTCAATAATAGTCCAACTATATTATTGAATAGTTAAGTGTTACAACATATTGTTTTTTGTTATCTTTTCTGACTGTTTTCTGATTTAATCTTATTTTATTTACAGGGCAATATATCTTTTAGAGATAAAAACACACTAACAATTTTTTAAAGATGAGAAGAATATAATTTTTTGGAAACTTTTTAATGTTTACCTTAATTTTTTGGAATTTTTTTTAATTTTTGATAAATGAGAAAAATATAATTTTTTTGATTTATTGATATTTTTCTTAATAAATTCCGTATGGGTAATTTCGTCCGAATATGTTTTTCTCTCTACTATTTAGTTAAATCCAATTATCAATATGTTATTTTTCTAATTAAGCTTCCAAAAGTAATATTGAGCTAATTAACCTTATGTACATATTATACTGGGACAATTGCAAAAATACCATTTTTTATATGCCACTTTTCAAAAATACCACAATGGGTTGTTCATTTGCAAAAATGCCACTAATTATAGATTTTTAAAGCCTAAATCTTAAAATTCTAAATTTTAAAAAATATTTTGACCTCTAACAAATACTAAACCTTCAAAACTAAATTCTAATACAACATAGTTAACCCAAACATAAATAATATAATAAATAAATAATTTTGAAAAATTGGCATTTTTGCAAAGATATTGAAAAGATGACATTTTTGAAAAGTGGCACTTCAAAAGTGGCAATTCTCAAAATTTCTCTATTATACTCTCGTGTATCATATTAATTGATGATTTAGAGAGAAAAATTATAGTTCCTCCGTTTCATTATATTCGATGTTCTAGAGATTTTTTTTTCATTTTATTTGATATTTTCAAGGTTCTATGCAAAATTAATTGTGTTTATGTTGTTTTTGAATTTTTAAATTCTGCAAATTACTTTCAGTTGTTGAATTGTTTTGGAATTTATGATAAAACATGTTTTATATTAAAAATTAAAAAATTGAATAATGTGCAAAAACCTTAAATATCAAACAAAATGAAACTAATAGTGATGTGATCCTCCCAAGAATCGTCACTTTAGAGTCGGTACAAGGATAAACTTTGCATCCAAGAAACCGTGAAGTCTCAAAGATCAAAGGATGTGGAATGAATGGTCGCACAAGAGTTGCGGAAGGCTCTTGAGTTACCGGTTGATCCCTCGGATATGACGCACCAAGACGGATTGATGACTCCTTGGATATGACACACTAAGACGAGCCAAGATTTGATTGTAATTGACATTTGATTAATGGATATTACGCACCATTAACCGAATCAATCAATGAATATTACACACCATTGACACAAATGAAAATCACTCTCAAAAGTTTCCAAAAATTATTATCAAATGCTTATCTTTTATTCATGAAATCTACCTCATTGTATAGAGGAAATACATCAGAAACATCCATAATAATAGCTCAACATGCAGAGTATCTAAGAAAACAAAATTCAAAGTCTATTGCATGCAAGAGAGAGAACAACACTTGAATAAATGTTGTTTTGAATCTTGACGAAATCTGATCTTGTTTGATAGTTTTGGGCTGAATCCAACTTCATGGGCTTCTCTAATGGATCAAGATTGTAGAGCAATTTGGTTTGTAGCTTAACTCATTCTGGTATGGTCGGAATTCGTCATTGAATGCGCACGGGTCTGAATCGGGTAAACTGGAAATCATCTGAATTGTAAATAGAATAACTATTTCGTTTGAACTCATTTGATCTGATTTTTTTCGATGTGTTCCGTAAATGAGCTGATAATATTCTCCAACTGGTTTCATGTGTTGAATCATCGTGCTTGAGTAGATACACTTCGAACAGTGAGCATATATCTTTTCGGGTCTGATTCAAAATGTGCATCCGGTTGGATTGAGCTCTAATTAATGTATTTGATACTTCCCATGATCATATCAAATAGAGTATCAAATTAGTTGATGTTTTCATTTTTTTAAGTAAAAAATTAATATTTTTAAGCTAACTATTTAAATTCTACAATATTTTATGTGACTAATTGAACTAATGTTATTTAAATAATATATTATTTAAAAAATGTGTTATGTGACTATTTCAATTCAACAATATTTTATATGACTTATTGAACTAATGTTATTTAAATAATAAATTACTGTTTAATATAGAAAATATAAAAAAATACTTTATTTATTGAGTTTCTTAATTGTTGTGTCACTACTTTAAATATTATATATTGTAATACAGAGGGGATAACGGTCTATTCCTCCATGAACTATATTGATTATGTTTATTTACACATGAAGTATTGAACCCGGCCTAAATACCCATTAACTCGGTTGTTTTTTGAATTTAGTACATAATGTTTATAAATTTGGCTAATTCACACAAAACCGTCAACGGTGTTAATTTCCCACTCACGCCATTGAATCTCCGTTGACAGAGCTGACAAACAAAAATTTCCCAATTTCAGAACCCATAAAACGGTGTCGTTTTATGATTTGGGAAAAAAAAAGTTGCAAATTTAGGGTTCTTCATCAGCATCTATATCGGCTATCGGGTTTTTGGTGGGGGGTTTTTGGTGATGAGTCTAGTAATTGACAAGATGAAGATAGAAAAGTTGATGAATAAATTTGAGGCTAAATCTCAGTTTGCTCTCGCTATCTCCCATGGCTTCTTTTCTGCTTGATTCCATTTTGTTCATATGGCTTATTTCGTTTCTTTATTAATCTCTGTTTTTTTTTCCTTTGCTTTTGGATTTTTTTTTAATGTAAATATAACTAAATATGTAACATAATCTGAAGTAATCAAATGTAATTTTCTGTTTATCTAAATATGACTTTGTCTTCTCCGGCGAAATCATTCAGAGTAGAAGAGTAAGAACAAATTTCTTTTAAAAGAAGTATCATAGTTCTTTTCGTACAAAATTAATCTTTTTTTTTTCCAAGTAAGATTATAAAATCAGTTATAAACTCCATAGTTGCTTAATCTGAAACCTTTGATAGCTTTAAGAATGGGAAGCATCGATGAAACGCCAGTGGTTCTAATCACGGGATGTTCTCATGGAGGAATCGGTCACGCGTTGGCTCGTGAGTTCTCGGCGAATGGTTGTCGTGTGGTGGCGACGAGTCGGTCTCAGAGCACCATGACCGATCTGGAGAAAGATCCGAAGATGTTTGTGGAAAAGCTCGATGTTCAATCGGAGCAGAGCGTGAGTAAAGTTTTGTCGAAAGTTATCGACAAATTCGGTCAGATCGATGTTATGGTCAATAACGCCGAAGTTCAATGTATCGGACCTCTCGCGGAAACTCCAATTTTCAGATTTGGGAGAGTCCAAACGTTAGTGATGACTCTCCAACAAAGGTTTCAAGAGACAATGGAATAGAGTGATTCCCAAACCAACTAATCTCAAAGGAATAGAGTGATTCGAATCGAAAGACACAAACAACTTTCTCGCTTTCGATCTCTCTTTCTATCCCTCAACGGCGTGAGTGGAAAATTAACACCGTTGACGGTTTTGTGTGAATTGGCCAAATTTATAAACATTATGTACTAAATTCAAAAAACAACCGAGCTAATGAGTGTTTAGACCGGGTTCAATACTTCATGTGTAAATAAACATAATCAATATAGTTCATGGAGGAATAGGCCGTTATCCCTAATACAGAGAGATTATACTATACTTACTATATGCAATACAACTATCAATTTAATATTCCTTCCGTTTTAAAATATAAATTATTTTAGCTAAAAACGCGAATATAATAAACAATTTTTTTCTAAAAAATATCATTCAATATTATATAATAAAAATAATTTAACCAATCATAAAAGAGACCGCAAAGCCACACAATAATCAATAAAGTTAAAAAAATACATAAAATTGTCAAAATAACTTATATTTTGAAACCAAAAAAAAACTTCCAAAACAATTTATAAGTGTAATCGAAAAAGTATTGCTTATGTTTTGCCTATATTTTGCTTGAGATCAAACTAAAGTATTGCTTATGTTTTGCCTATATTTTGCTATTATAATGTATAGATATAGGTGTAGCCAAAAAATGAATTATCATCAAATTTATTTAAAACTTGATTTGATGCTGCTTCACGATGATTTTGATTAGTTAAATTGTTTCATAAGATATGTGGTATAGTGTCATTGATTTTATGCAAATACCATAATCGGAAACTACAAACAAATATAAGGTCTTTTATTTAAGCCACAACTTTCCGTATAATAATTCTACCCTCGTGAGTTTAGCCGCTTCTTTTGAATTCGTAATCACGTTGAATCCTTTCTAATTGGTCCTTTTGCTTGTATCCGCTATTGAATCGGTGTTTTTGTATTGGTCGTAAAACAAAGTGGAGAATCTAATGTCGTCTTTCCAAGAAGTCCAGCCTGTCATATCAATAAGATCATCAATGAACGATTGTAGAACCACCACTCTTGGACCTTCTATAGACGCCCTAGGAATGTCTTCATTGTTCTCTTAATCGGTATGAGATCCAAGTTTAATGTTATGTTGCATCTCTGAAGTGAGAATCCCGAGTTGTCACGTTTATCTTCGCGTGACTGAGCAGTCAACATGTTGCTTTGTCTGGACCGGATAAAGATGACGGATTCCAGGACGTCCGTGTGAACGACAACTACACAGAGCTAAATCTAGCGGGGAATGCACGTCGCAGCTCTGGTGGCATTGCCAGAAGAGTTTGAGGCTCTCGACAAGAAGAACATCTTCTCTGATGTACCTCTGACGTACCTAGAAATATTGTCTCTGCTTGCTCCTTGGACGCCTTAGGGAATGGAGACTCTGTAGGGGAAACGCATTCAAGCTTCATATTTTTATATGTGAAATGTTCAAACAATTTTGTTGCCTGTTATTTTACTTTTTTTTTGTTGTTGCTAAATTGTAAATATCATTCAAAAAATGAAATGTCTAGGTTTTATAAGGACCGTAATTCCTACAATAGAGCAACCAATACAAAAAAAAAAGTTAAAAACTTGGTTACAATCAAATTGGGTTCGATAAGAGTGATGTTATATAATCCATAGGGACATTAGATCATACGAATGTTCGATAAGAGTGATGTTAGAGCGAGTTGATGGTGATACGAATTAATGATAGGAGGACTAATACTTGTATGGTTATGTTATTTTATTGTTGGGAGCAAAATAAATCTTATCACTTATCATTACATATACATACATAAATCAAGGTTCCTTCGGCGGCTGTAATTGTATCAAATCGGGTGTTAGAGCACTTCTAATGGGGTTCTTACATAGGTTTTTAGTAATTAAAAAATAAAAAGTATTACAAAAGAAAGAGAGAAGTAAGATACGTTTTTTAGGAAGAATCAGTTTTTCAAAATTTAAGAATCTTAGTGGATAACTATTGATATCCTATTGGTGCACTATCCTTTTAATAATTTATTTTTTAAATAAATAGCTAAATCAAACAAAAATTTTTAAAATATTATTGTTAAGATACTGGAAGAGTATCTAAGCGTTAAAGATGTTCTTAATTAACAAAAATATAATAAAAATATAATGAAGGTGAATAATAAAAAATGATATTTTACCAAGGGTGGCGGTCTGGCGGATTTCACGATGAAGTATTCGGTTGCGTTGCTCAAACTTCTGGTAAGAATGTAAGGTTTGAACGCCCCTCTACCACCCCTCTACCATTGCCTACGAGAGCTATATTTGGCTTTGAACGCCCAATGTAAGGTTTTCTATTTCGAAATTATACGCGAACTAAATTAAGGATGAAATACGATAAGATAAATACTAACTATGTTACTTTCTTACACATGTGTTATGATTTAAAATTTGGAATGTCTTGATTTTATACTACTTTAGATTTTAAGTTTAGCCAATTACTATTTATATTTACTATAAATAATCAATTAATCATCCAGTCACGCGTGTACTTAATGGTAACAAAGTATCTTCTTTTATGCATTTTATTTTCTTAAATTTAGAGTATATTTTAGTAAACAAAAAAGATCACACTATTCTCTTTGCAAGTTTTCAAGAAAAGCTGTGCAATAAAGGACAACATGTGTGTCCCCGAAAAGTTACAGTTTTCTTTCTTTCTTTTTTAATTTCTATTAAAATCCCAAAACTTTCACAATCTCACATATTAGCCCCACTTGCTCCCTCTCTTCTCCTTTTCTTCATCTTCCTCTTCATATCTTTCTCTCTCTCTCTCTCTCTCTGTTTCACTCGAACAACACTGAAGCCCAAAACTCTTAAACTTTCTTTCGTTTCTACACAGAAAATGAGAGAGCTTGAGCGCTTGAAGACGAGCATGAACTATCAATGGCCGCCGATTGGAGCTCCGATGAATCTCCGGCGAGAAGACCCGTGTAAATCTCGATTCGACGACTCAGTTAACGCGGTCTCTTTTGGTTTCGTTGCTACAGCTATTCTCATCTCTATGTTCCTTGTAATGGCTATCTTTGAGAGAATGATTCGAACCACTACTACAACAACTAACTCAGATTCCTCTTCTGGTCGGGTCCTTTCCGGTATGGATTCTCGGGTCGGGTTTAATGGCCCTGCATCTAAGCTCGGTTATCAATCTCCTAAGGCAAGTCTTTTACTTTTGATTGATTCAGAGAATAAAGCCTTAAACACAAATTCCTTAATTTTCGCATTTTTGTCTAATTACTATTAAATGTGACACATTTTGACTTAATCTAGAGATTTCATTTTTCTTTCAATTTTAAAATCTGAATTTGATACTTGAGTTTTACATTTTGGGTAAATCAGGAACTAAATAAAGCTTCAGTTTTTTATACTATCAAATTACATTAATCTTCGGATTTTGTGGGTTAATGAAGTAAATTTGGTATAGACAAAAAGTTTTAGTCTTTTGGATAATTATTCTAAAAAAAGATTACATTTTTAATTTGTGAGGGTTGTTTTCATTTGATGTGAACACGTTCATAATCCTAAAAGTAGAAGAAGAAAACATCATAGAGTTTTGATTCTGTGTACTATATGAGTATTGAAAGAGACCCAACATTGCACATGCTTTTACATCATCAACATTAAAGATGTTTCATAAGCTTCTTCACTCACACATGTATACACAGTGTTTCAGTATATATGTATATATATGGTGATGCATTCATTGATCTCTTTCGTCATTTAGAATCTCCTGTTTTTCTTCATAATGACAAAGGAGACAAGAAAGAAGTGTAATAAAGTTTTGTTTGTTTGAAGATTGATTCTTGTGTAAGAATAATTGACGCGTATACTACGAACTATGCGTGTTGTAGATGGAAAATTGAGGTCTAAAACGTCTAAGTCTATACCATGTGTGACTGTGACTGACATTTCCTAGGAACACAAATGGACCCACTAGCTTTCTTGAAACCTAACATTGTTTCTATGCAAGAGTTTATTCTTGTTTTTTCATGTTCTTGACTTGAGTGGTTACATAGTTTCATGGAGGTTGTATCGTTTGACTGACTTTCTAATCTCATTTAAGACTAGTAGCAGGACAGATTCGTTAGCTCGATTTATCAAGACTGATGATATATCAATCTATATGTGGACTTGAATGTTGTTCTTCTGGAATGTGATTATAGATAGTTTCTTGGAGAGTTCTTTGTCTCTCATATCACAGTAGCTTAACTTTGTTCACTAATGTCTATTGAATCCCACTCTAGATATAATAAACTTGAAAGTGGTTTGAGAATTGGGTTTTAAACTTGGATTAGTTCTTCTTCCTTAAGGTCTTGATGATCGATGAGAAGCCCTTTTTATACCTTGTTAGAAATAGTCACTTTGATTAAAAAGACTGATTGACATTTGTAGATTGATTTAGATGGATATGGAACAAACCATGTGATCAAAGACTAGAAACCATTTGGAGGACCCATAAAATGTAAAATTAAGACAAAGGTGTTTGCCCTTTTCTTCCTTCTAACTTGAGCTGCTGTTGGGGAACAATAACACATGTTTAGATCTGTGATTGTCTTTTCCCACTTTAAATTTCTCATTTGTTTATGTTTTGTTAGCTCCTGATACAGAATTCTTGTTTGAGAATCTTTGCTTCTTCTATATGTTGGATATATGTTAGTGTTATATTTATCTGATGTGCTTTACTTAAGTTTATGAATGACTGATTTTTGCGGTGTATCGATATGCAGATGACTGTTTATGCAAACGGGGTTTCGGTATTGATGCCAGGAGATGATGTCCCTACGTTCATCGCTCATCCAGCGCCCGTGCCATGTCCTCCCCAATCCATCTCACAGTCTCAGCATCAAGGTAGCTCATCAAGAGATTCCTCCAACTCAAACTCTATTCAAGAATGTTGAAGACTGTTTATTTATCTCGATCACCACTGGCTTAATTAAATTTAAACATTCGAGCGACCAACCACATTGAGTTGAGTTGAGTTTTCGCATCGGGTGTCTTTTTCTCATTTTGTTATGTTTTTTTCTCCTGATGATATCGCTACATTGATTAGGTTCGGGAGTTTATTTATCCGTATTTTGTGTACATAGCATTAGGATTGAAAAACTGGTTTATTCCCTTAGCTTAATTAATCATATATTCAAGATTTCACTTGGTTTTACAGTTTCTCTGTTCATAGCATAGAAGATTGTTCTTTTTTTCTACTTTCTCTTAAGATATGAAACTTTGCACACAGAACCCTATCTTCATCCTCCCTAAACCCAAATTTCATATCTTACAGTGGAGAGAAGTTCAATTAAAATCACATACTGATGTTATAAATCAACAACTAAATTATGTATCTTCAAAAATAGGTTTGGTTTGGTTATAGTGACACATTGTCTCTAATAAAACTTTTATAATGGTTGTGACAAAAAAAAAAGACTTGTATAATGGAAAACCCAGTCAAACTAGATCAGGGATTTAGGACCATCGAGTTATCATTTTTTTTTTGTTAACTAGGAATTCTTTTTATTTTAGTGAGTGAAGTATCTGAAATATATGTTGGATTTTGGAATGCAAACGTAAATCTTTTGTTGTGTAGTCAATGTGGATTCGACTGCTATGTAAATGGTCTAATATATTTTTCGTCTGGTCATGTAATTGGTACTTTTGTCGTATGTTTTACAATTATCTCTTATTTATTCGGGAAAGTTGACTCATACAAGTCTTTGGCATGTGTGAGTTTGAGAGTGTACGTAACTACGTATATTTGCGTCAAAGTAAATAAATATTTCTATTCGTCAATATTTTAACTCGTGAATTACGCGGATTCAATTAGAATATGAGATTCCACGATTCATGAATTATACGGTTTGGATTGACCGAGTCCGCAACAAGACGAGCAAAATGGCGTACGAGTTATGCAATCACGTTCATGATTGTATATTTTGTCATATGTACAAGTCACAACTTTGTAATATAGATAGCGTTATTAATTTACTTTTACTCAATCAAAAAATGATATGACTCGTAACGAAATCTTCAGTGCTTTGCGTGGCGGTATGTGCATGGAACAGAGTTCTCTTGCATAAGAAATTTATACTGGTCATTTACTTTCAAAATATTTGTATAGTATTCTTGTGAGAAATCTTAAGTAATGTTATTTTTAAGTGTAACTTTTCAAAAAAGTAATATTTTAAAAAAATTTGCAAAAATATTATTTTTTAAAAATTATTTTTTTTATTATATCATCTATGTTTGGATAAACTATATTGTATTATGATTTAGTTTTGAGGGTTTTAAAAGTTTTAGAGGTCAAAATATTTTTCAGGGTTTATAATTTTAAATTTAAGTTTTAAAAATCAATAACTAGTGATATTTTTGCAAATTAACACTTTTAAATAGTATTTTTACAAATATACACACTAAAATAATATTTTTGCAATTGAATTTTTTTTTTTTTAGCATTAGCCACTTGCTATTAATAATTAGGTGGCACACAACAAAATTATGTTTAAAAATATCTGTTCTTGACTATCTAGAGATTAATCTAGACTTAAGTCTTGATTTGCTCATAAGACATTATTAGTTTCACTGTTGTTATAAACAAAACTTTAGTAAAACTTTTGTTTTTTTTCACTGACATAAGAGTAATGCAAAAATATTGCCAATAAATACCCCAAAAAATTCACTTCACGTTCACACTCTGCAACCATCAAACAACACCAAAAAAGTCTCACTATCTCCACTTAACCGACGCCGTTCTCTGTTATGGGTTGTTGTGCCAGCTCCGCCACCGCCGACCAGAAAGACGAGCCGGTCTTCGGCAAGAACACAGCACCACCTCCTTATGTTGTCGAGGAAGAGACAGTAGTAAAAGAAGTCTTGTCCGAAACCACATTGGTCACTTCTTCTAACGACAACAATTCGACGGTGGAGACGAGGACAAAGATTCCACAAGACGAGGAGAAGAAACCCGGAACTATCGACGTTGCTTTTGACCCAATTTTAACCGAATCCGGTTCGGTTGAACCGGAAAAAGGATCGGAAGTTTCGGAGATTTGTAGTTTGAGCGAGAGTCTGCTTTCGATCGTAACTGGAGAAGACGAGGAAGAAGTGAAACAGAGGAAATCGCAGGTAATGAGACAGAGATCTCCGGCGAAATCTCGGAACCGGGTCATGGTTAATTACCCGACCCGGATAACCGATATGTCTCCTCGTAAGAGAAACAACGAAGGAGCTGGTTCGGTGAGGCTGGTTCCGTCTGAAAGATCCGAGAGGAGGTCCAGGTCGCCGGCGATGAACAGGTCCGTGATGGGTCCGAGTCGGAGTCAGTATAGTACGGAGAGTGGTGGTGGAACAATGAGGAAACAGAGTCAGTCTCCGGGTCGGGTCAGACGTTATCCGGATAGAACCGGGGCGGATCAAGATTATCAACAACAGTGGCCTATTTGCGATGCGGCTGGAGGGAATTACAATTCTACCCCTAAAGATTCGTTTGAGAACCCTCTTGTTTCGTTAGAGTGTTTTATCTTTCTATAAGATTGTATTACGAAGAAGGAATATTCCGGGGGAATAATAGGCTCGTATTATCGCCGGGATTTCGTTGTATTTGTATTGATTTATATTTTGAAGTTATATTATCTATTCCAAGTTTCAACATTGCATGTGTCTGTCTAAGTCAATAAAAAAATTATATGATGTGTGAGTTGGGCGGCAAAAGATTTGCTTCTGTGACATCAATTATTATTATTTTCTGACAGTGATAAACTGAAAATCAGACGCAAGCAAGGTAACTTTGACCCCCAAAAAATTACCATACACTAAGAAACATCTCATACCAAGACCAAATTTCATTTTTAGTATAAAATTCTCTCTAATTCAACATTATTTTCAAGACCAAAATAGTGTAAACTCATTTTTTACACCAAATTTGGTCTTGAAAATAGTGTTGGGTTAGAAAGGATAAAAAATAAGTTTACACTTTTTTAGTGTTGAACTTTTTTATTTATAAATAAACTTTTTAACTTTTAATTTATTTTAAAATTGATTATTATTAAGATTAAAAACAATCTATTAGATATTTAAATTACATAATAAATAATTAATTTGAAAAAGAGAATATACTTAGAATATTATATTTTGGTGTAAAAATTGGTGTAAACCATTGGAGTAAAATCCAACATCATTTTAATGTTATATCATTTTAGTGTAAAAAATGGTGTAAACCATTGGAGATGCTCTAAATTCAATTTACTATATTGAATGCAAACAAAAATACAGTTTTTCTCTTTGGTTAAATTTCAGTTTTCATCAAGAAGACTCAAAATTTAGTAGTTTATAGATAGATAAATAGTAATTTGTAAAGTGTAAAATATATTGATGGATGTTCATGTAACACTAAAAACAAATGGTGTATTTATTGTATCTTCAACCGTATAAAACAAAAGGTCCCAAAACAAAATTAGGGTCCTGTAGTTTGGTTACCTTTTTACATAGTTTATAAAGACTTACTTTGCTGATCAAAGGAAATATACAAAAATGCGAATTTTTTTGTTTGTCTGGTTAATCATTCAAACGTTTCCATAACAACTTTCTTTATTATTGTTTTAGGCTCATCTTTTGGAGAGACCATTGTAAAGATTTTGCTTTTTCAACACTTTCTTGCTTGTCCCTTTGTAACCCCAAATCACGTAAACTTATTTATTGGATGATGTTATATATAATTTTCGTCGAGAAAACAAATAAGAAGAAGCTTTTTACCGTTAGTTCTCTAAAACATTTGTTGTTGTCACACTTGTGCATATTGGAAAATGAAAATAGTATGCGACCACCATTCTGATCAATCTCATGGTATTTGAAAAGGTTGGATTCCGGTTATATTTTGTTTGAACATAAGAGACGATAAATAATCGATTATTTCTTCTTTTGTAACATTTTAAAAAACAGTTTATACAATTCAAACTACCCTTGACGTAACACACATCGAGTCCCAAATTCTATGTCAAGCAAGATTTAAACCCTTGTTTCCAAACCGTTATCTTTTTTTTGGAAGACAACTCAAATCGATAATATTGCGAACAATAATCGTCTCTTGTAATCTAAAACCCAAATTTTTAAAAGATACGATTCAAATCGTTGTAGTTTTTTTTCTTTTTGGTCACAACAAATATTTGTAATTCTTAAGTATCCATACTTATATAGTAACCCATACAAGTATCGTGTAACCATATTTTGAAGTTCTTCGATATTTTCACAATGCATAGAAATGGATATCTAAGAACTCTAAAGATTTGAAGACTAGAAGATCTTTATCAAAAGAAGATCTATAACGGATAAAAAAATTGGTAGGGCAGAAAATGAAGGGACGATGAAAAACCAAAATTTGAAGTAAAAAGGAAACTATAGTTGATTTAAATAAATAAAACATTCGTTATGTGCCTTGGATCCTCTGGTCTAACAGGTGACCAATAAGTACCGTTGCATTCTTTATTTTATTTTTTTGCCTTTTTTGGGCAATGAGAGACCATGTTAAAAATTAGGGCAAAAGAAAGCCTAACTTTACAACATGTCAAAGATCTATATTTCCTTAACACTTTATAAAGAGGACGATGGTTTGAAACTTTGAATTCACATTAATGCATCTTCCAATCTCATAACTAATTTTGGTATATTTATTAGTCCTACAACCACTATTAGCATAAACATGATGTTTGAATCTAAATTTAGACCAAATGAAAAATACTAATAGAAAAAGTCTAGAGGTTACAAGTTAAAATGACGTTTGAAACGAGACACAATTATAATTATGAGTTTCAATCAAGAACCTAGTAATTAGAAGAAAAGAAAAAAAATCAAAATTTTGTCATTTATATTGAGAATTTTGGTTCAAGCTCAGTTTTATCATTTATATTGAGTATTTTCGGCATGAAAGACTAATCATGTGGATTGAGGAATCATGTTCAAGTTATTCACTGTAATTTCTTCAAATGTTTTAAATGACAAAGATATTCGATATGTTCACAAGTAGTGATTAGGTTGGATTTTGGTTTGAAATCCTTTGATTGGTTTTAAAAATAAATGTTATTCTCAAATGTAGATAAGTGAAACCAAAAGTAAATTAGGTGTTTATATTTGATGTTGGTTCGATTTGTCATTATTGGCATCTTGGTTGAGTAAAAAAATGGTAAGATAGTCTTCTTCAAATATTGAAATAGCCTTTTTAGAAGAAGAACTAAATAAAGTGATGTCTTCATTAGTTTGTGATCAATGTACAATTTAGTGACTTATACAGAAATTCACTTAATGAAACAAACCATAAATAACCGATACCACAATAACCGGATATAACCACAAAACCAAAATATAACCAAGTCTATGCTCTTTGCGCTATTAGGCCAACGTGAGGCAACTTCCTTAAAGTGGGCTTTACCATCACATTGTCGACCAATTTGGGCCCATTTTTTATTTGTACAGCCCATTATTAGCTGGTGGTGTTTTTTTTTTGGCTATAGTCTCAACGAGCATTGTTGTTAGATGAGTCAAGTGTGTTACGCGCCAAACTCATTGTTAACGGAAAACAAAAAATTGAGTTTTTAGAAGTTAGCAACTTATAATATCCTGGAGAACTTAATTTATTGATAGGTTCAGACCAAATAAAAAATTTGATTCATAAGAATTGTATTTTGTTTTCGAACAAAAAAAAACTTGAACTCACCAACCATGTGTAATTCTGTATTTGACCATGCAGCTAATTTTTGCTGTAATTATTCGTGTCATAAATAGTTCATGTAAATATCAGAATTTAATCACAGATGAATAGTATCGAAATTACTCTCTCATCTCAACTCAAACTATGAAATTGATATCAAGGCATGCCATTAAATTATTACGATTGAATTGCTTACAACTCCTCCATCACATCAACCAACAATACAAATATATTTAAGAAATTTATAAACAGTGATTGTAAGTTGTAACTGTAAACACAAAATCAGAATTCTTAATAGAAAAACAATAAAGTGTAATCATGAAATTATCTACCTTTTAAGGTTGTAATAGACAAAACAACTACTAAAACAATCTTAAGATTACACATTTTTACCACCAAGAATGATATAATAAAATCATATAAGAGCAAAAATGGGAGTGGAATGAAAAAAATGATGATATTTTGACCGCGTGGGGTCTCATTCACTCTCTTCTCCCATAAAACAACATTTTGCAGAGCTTTTCCACTTCACTTCACTGCTTTCTTGGCCCATCTCAGTGAATAGGTTTAATGTCCGTAATGATATTATTTCGGTTCTACTATTGATGAACCATTTAACCACTAGTTGTGACAATAACCACGTTCTATTCCATTCAAACTCTTCTACAAAATCTCACTCTCTTTTAAATGTTATATGCGTACTAGATATTCAACTAGTTCCAAAATAGACTGAATAGTCGAACAAATAATATTATAGTATCATAAAGACCTCAAAATATGAATTTCTATTGCAGAATTTCCGTTTGCGCGAAGGTTTATTATTGCTTTTCGTTAATTAAACACACAATGTTTTACTTATGGAATGCATCAAAATGATATTCACTTCTACCTAATGCCCATTAGAAAAATCCCAATTTCGTAAAATTAAAATACATCAAAGAAAATATAGTTAGATAAGCATGGCGACAAAAAGAAGACATAAAAATTAGACAAGAGAGAGAAGAAGTCTTTAAGATTATGTTCTGTTTCACACTTTAGAAGGGAAACCTTGAAGGCTTGAACTGAGAAAACAAAGCCGTTGGCTTTTGTAAGCCGCTCGTTCTTCGAGACAAAACACACTACACTACACTACTCTCTCTCTTACTCACTCTTTCAACTATTTTCCTCTTTCTCTCTCTCCTTAAAATCATGATTCACTTTCCCTTTTAATCAGGAAAAATCCCTGTTTTCCCCCTTCTCCTTCCTGAGGTTTTCTTCACATTCCCTCTAAATCTCCCTTTTGCTGAAGTTTTCTTTGGAAACAAACAGTCTAATCCAAGTCCAAGGAGAGTAAAGCTATGAGCTTTACAAGAAGAGAAGTGTTCTTTGTTCTCTCTGTTTTAGCCTTGGCAATGCCGTTCTCGGCTGGAGTCACCAATCTACGAGATGGTAGTAATCTTTCTCCTTTTGTCTGCAAAGTTTAATTTTTGGTTTTGCTTTGTCGGCTAACACACTAGATTTTGAGTACTGTCAAGTGAAAATGACTTACATCAGCTTTAGGGTAGACCAGGTAAGCACTAGAGAGCTGTCTGGGAAGCTCCAGATTGGCTGATTCTATTGCTCTGAGACAAGACTCAAAAACCCTAATTTTTTTGCTTTTTTTAGCTCAGAAGCTGTCGTTAGGGTTTAGCTCAAAACCCTGAAATTTGAGCTTGTTCTCCATTAAATGGGTTATTTTCAGATATACTTTTATGATTTTTAGTAACTGTGGAGGATAAATAAATGATTTTGTAATGGTTTGTTTGTTGTAGTTTCGGCGATTAATAACTTGTACATTACTTTGGGAGCACCATCTTTACATAAGTGGCTTGCTTTTGGAGGAGACCCTTGTGGAGAAAAGTGGGAAGGTGTGGTCTGTGATTCCTCAAACATCACAGAAATGTAAACTTTTCTCTTCAGATCTTTTTAACTCTTGTTATGGTTTTGATTTAGAGTCAACAAAAGAAGAATCTTTAGTCAGGTTCTGACCAGGTGATTATTGTTGTTGGCTGCAGAAGGATACGCGGCATGAAAGTAGGTGGAAGCTTAAGTGATACTTTGGCTGATTTTTCATCTATCCAAGTGATGTAAGCTAAGCTTCTTGTTTAGTTTTGTTTTGTTACATTTTCATGTTTCTTTTAAGACTTCTTGCTAAATTAAGAGCATACAAAATGTTGCCATTGGCTATCGTTTGCTTGATAATAGCCTGATTACAATTTTCGATAACTTCATAACACACTCTCTCTTCCTTGTTTGAATGGACAGGGACTTCAGTAACAATCATATTTCAGGGACACTTCCTCAGGCTTTGCCTTCTAGCATCCGAAACCTGTGCGTTTGAGATTATTTTCTTATGGTTCAGTAGTTTAAACAGTTGAATAACACTCCACTTTGGGTTTCATTTTCTTGTTTCAGATCACTTTCGAGCAATCGCTTCACTGGGAATATTCCCTTTACATTGTCCTTTTTATCTGAGTTGTCAGAACTGTAAGTCTTTGTTAAAGAAGATACTGTTTCTTGCATCTATGATCTTTCCTCTGTTTAAAGCAGACTCTCTCTTTTCCCTTCAGGTCGTTGGGAAACAATGTTCTAACGGGAGAGATACCCGATTACTTTCAGCAGTTATCAAAACTGATAAAACTGTATGTTTTCTCCTTTCTTAATCTCATTTTGCTTTCCTCCCTTCCGGGGTCTTTCACTTACGCGTTTAGTTCCTAATGCAGGGACTTATCGTCTAACATATTGACCGGACATTTACCTCCCTCTATGGGAGACTTAGCGTCGCTTAAGATATTGTAAGTGCACATGTTTTGGAATATGAAACCGTACGCAAAAAAGATTGTTACCATTGCTTTAATATCTAATGTGGTTGGACTGCAGGGATTTGCAGGACAACAAGCTCACCGGCACACTTGATGTTATAGAGGATCTTTTCTTAAACGAATTGTAATCTTTTTTTCACCTTGCATACTCTTTGTTCTTGACTCTCCAACCATAAAGCCAACTTCAGTAACTCACTATAGTTTTTGATATCTTTGGTTCAGGAATGTAGAAAACAACTTATTCTCGGGACCTATACCGCCAAATCTGTTGAAGATTCCAAATTTCAAGTAAGTATATTTAAAGAAATGCTGCTGTGTTTTTATTCTTTAGATATATTCATGTTATATTGTCATATTAACCACAGAAAAGATGGAACTCCGTTCAATACATCGATCATAACACCGCCTCCACCTGCGGTTGATCCTCCTCCTCCCGCTACTCACCATGCTCCTCCTGTTACCCGTGTCCCTCCTGTTTCCGGTGTTCCCCCTGCTCCTTTTGCTCCGTTTGCTCCACTGCAACCACGACCACCACCATCACCACCTCTGGTTTGGTCACCGCCTTCTAATAATCAAGGAGGAGATCCTTGGAACTCTGTGTCAGGGCAACCTACATTGCAAATATCACCTCCTTCAGGTTCAGGATCAGGAAAATTCTGGTCCACGCAAAGAATCATTCTAGTCGTTTCGTCAGTGGCCATAATCGTTCTTGTAGCGGGTTTGTGTGTTACACTTTGGAGATGTTGCAGAAGCAAACTGTCTGACCGATATGGCGCTGGTGCTCGTAAAGATTTACAACGACCATACTTCAATAAACCTCCATCTCAACCAACTCCTACTATGGGAAAAGGTTACATTTCGATTAGAGAACTTGTGCTCTTGCTCATTAGCTCTACGCAAAATGCTGAGGGTGTTTTCTTTTGTTTTACAGTTTCTCGGGAGCCAATGGTTAAACCTTTCGATGGATATGGAGCTGGAAATGGGAAGTATGGGTATCCTATGCCAATACGGCCTGAAGAGGCCCGGAGAGCGATGCCTCCGACTTCATATTATAATAAGGATCTTAATATGCCGCAAAAACAGCCACAACAACCACCAAGGAACTTCCAGTCCAATGATGCTGCTTCAAAGAGAGCGGCTCATTTCCCTCCGGGCTTAAACTCTTCATCTTCTGCTACTGTTTTCACTGTTGCTTCACTTCAGCAATACACAAATAGTTTCTCAGAAGAGCATATAATCGGGGAAGGGTCGATTGGTAATGTTTACAGAGCCGTGTTTCCTCATGGGAAGGTGTGACACTTTCCTCTTATCTACTATTTGGCCATTGTGCACTCTTATTAATATTTTATTGTGTTTCAAACTCTCTTTAATGTGTAGTTTCTTGCGGTGAAGAAGCTGAGCAATACCATCAACAGAACGCAGAGTGACGGCGAGTTCCTCAATTTAGTCTCCAATGTGTTGAAACTCAAACGTGGGAATATATTGGAGTTTCTTGGTTACTGTAACGAGTTTGGTCAAAGGATGCTTGTGTATGCGTACTGCCCTAACGGATCACTTCAAGATGCACTGCATTTGGATCGCAAATTGCACAAGAAGCTCACGTGGAATGTGCGTATAAATATCGCGTTAGGAGCCTCCAAGGCATTGCAGTAAGTAAAAGAACATCAAAATGTTATGCCAATCTATATATTTGGAGGATCTAGAGGAACTTAGAGTTTGGTTTCAGGTTTCTTCATGAGGTATGCCAACCGCCAGTTGTACACCAGAATTTCAAGTCTTCCAAGGTTCTGCTTGATGAAAAACTCTCAGTACGTGTTGCAGACAGCGGTTTGGCTTATATGTTACCACCACGCCCAACGAGTCAGGTAAATTTCGCTAAGTTGTCTGATATGAAGATCCCCAATCCTAACTTAGAAGTGAGAGCAGTAAGGAATGATGTTTGCTTATGAAATTGTAGATGGCCGGTTATGCTGCTCCTGAGGTTGAGTATGGAAGCTACACTTGTCAGAGCGATGTATATAGTCTTGGGGTTGTGATGTTAGAACTTCTCACTGGACGCAGACCATTTGACAGGTTAGCATACTCTGAAGAGGCAACAGATTAAACCCATAAAAGATTCTGAACACAAAAGAGAACATGTTTCACTTATGTTTCTTATGCAAAATCACTAGACAAAACCCTGGTTTTGCAGGACAAGGCCGAGGGGACATCAAACACTAGCTCAGTGGGCGATTCCTCGACTTCATGACATCGATGCATTGACAAGAATGGTTGATCCCTCATTACACGGAGCATATCCAATGAAATCGTTGTCACGTTTTGCAGATATCATATCACGTTCTCTGCAGGTGAAGTTCACTTCATTACCTGAACCTTCATTTCTCTCTTACATTAACTAACCGTTTTGACATCTCTGCCTGATGATCTTTTTGTCTATAGATGGAACCAGGATTCAGACCGCCCGTATCAGAAATTGTCCAAGATCTTCAACATATGCTCTAAGATATACAACCTTAAGACTACGACGCATAAGCGATATTTGATCATTTGATTCTTGTTCTTGTGGGCATCAACATCATCCTTTGATGAATGAAATTCGTATAACCTATTTCTTTTGTATCATATAATAACACTTGTGTTTGTTGGCTGGATGGAAATGAGCAATGGTGTCATCATCATGTAACATATTAGCCCATGTCATCACTGGCTCAGCATTATTCACCAATTTGGTCGTGTGTTTACATTATCTGCAGTGTTACTATTATTATTCTGAAATGAAATCAAGTGCAAACATATGAAGACTGAAACTTTGCAACAAAAACTTGGAAATACCATACGAGTAACCGATAAAAGAGGGTAAAATTTTCTAACTACGACTCCAAACAACCAATCCAAGCGTTACATAAAGTTGCAAAAGTATGATTTGAAAATCAGACTGCTCATAGTTTCTCTTCTTTCGGCTTCTTTGGGAGTAAGCTCCCTAAAGCTGTCGTCAAGGCGGTGGATGTCATCAAGGAAGCTCTTGGTAAGCTACTAGCCTGTATTAATATCAGATTGAACATTAACAAAAATATATCAATAAAGATAGGTGTATCTTGGTGAATTGTATTAGAGACATACCTCTGCTTTGCTAATGTTGATTACATGCACCTCAATATCATCCAAGTCTACGCCCCACTTGTTCATTATGAAAAATGTCGAAGACGATTTCATAGATGTGATAGTAAGATCATCTGAAATCGTTGTATCTTTCCTTACAAGTCCACTGCTACAATGAAATGTTGATTCGACACTTCCATCATAGTTTGGATACATCAGTTTCAAATCATAGCGCAGAGAGTTTTTTGTCACTGACCACGCATTGGAATCAATCTTGCAACAAACATCAAGCAGTGGTGCCTGGAGCCTATATTGCCAAGGAAGAATTACGTGTGCAAGTCGATGCATTTGTACCTCCGCTAGAGCGCGAGCTTTTCATGCTTTTAGAAAAGTCGCCAACGCATCCAAGTTCAATATTACTTCCAGATGTTTCCCACACTAACTGCAAAGGTACAACCAGGAAAATGAGAAGCATATCCACAAAGTCTTGTCCGCTTTCTGCGTAAAGAACCTTCTTGTCCTGCTTCCTAACAAATACAGTGATTGATATGTTTGATTCAGTGTCACCTTTATCTTGTCCGGTTAGGCTTGGCATGTTATGCGTCTTTGTGATGATACGTGAGTTTTGTTTCCTCAAGAACACATCAGTCAAGGGAGTATCCGAAGAGAATAAGCATTCCAGCAAAGCTAGTACCTAGATTTGTATTTCCATAAATCAGAAAGCAAACAAGGTAATATTGCAATTCCAAAAACAAAAATATAGTTACCTCTTTGTAGCCAACATCTACAAACATCTCCTCCATGTTATTAAGAGTTTTATAACCAAGTCCTCTAAGTGTCTTTAAAGACCTACAATTTCCTTTTACTTTATTTAGCAACAACACTTTTAGAAATCAACATTTTAACCCTCTGGATTTGTTTATTTATATATTTTGATTAAGGATAATATGGACATTCCCATTTAGAATTATGTTCTGCTTATGTTATTATGTAAATTTCAGTTTCCATTGATGAATGAATTTTTGTACAACTTATTTCTTTAGTTTTGTATCATAATAACACTTATATTGCTGGCTAGAATAAATCAGATATGTTGTCATCAGGTAACATATTACAATCCCCTATCACTGGTCATTATTCACCAATCTAGTCGTGTGTTTAGTTTATCTGTCATGTTACTACTCTCAAATGATAACATTATTAAGCAAAAACCATACGACTGAAACTCGGAAACATTATGGTTCAAAAACAAAAGCTTGAAATTCAACTACCACTACAAATAACCAAAAATAAAATAAAATAAGCAATCACACAAAATTGCCAAAGTATGCTTCTCATCAAGACTTGAAATTGCTGCTTATAGGAATGAGGAATCTAAAAAGGCATGGATTGATGCTTTAGAGTTTCTCTTCTTTCGGTTTCTTTGGGAGTAAGCTCCCGAAAACTGTGTTCAAGGCGGTGGATGTCATGAATGAGGCTCTCAATAGTCTGATTGCCTGCATTAGTGTCATATTCAACAGAGTTAACTGAAGAACATAAATATCATAGAAGAACAAAGACGTATACATACCTCTGTTTTGGTGATGTCAATTACTTGATCCTCTATATCATCCAAGTGAATGTTCCACTTCTTCAGTGAGCAGATGCTTAATGATAAGTTCGTAGGTGTAATGATAAGATCATCTGAGACCATAAACGTTTTACCTTTCTTCACAAACCCACTACACTCTGAATATTCATAAGGTTTGTTGCGTCTTGGATCCATCGGTTTTAAAGTGATGTAGTTAGAGTATATCAACACTAGCAAATCGCTACCAAGATCCACGTAACAAACATCAAGCAGAGGTTGCTGACAACTATAATACCAAGGAACTCTACATTTTCCAGACAATGCGCTTCTCCCGTTGCTAGAGTTTAAGCTCTGAAAGCTTTCACACAAGTTATCGATGCAGCCTAGCACAACATTGCTTCCAGACATTTTCCATACATCCTTCAATGGTAGAGCCAAGAAAGTGAAAAGAAGATCAACAAAGTCTTTTCCACTTTCAACATATAGAATCTTCTTGTCCAGTTTACTAGTGAACACAGTGACAGACATTACTTCATTAGATCCTATTGTACCTGTGTAACCTTCTTGCAAGGGTAGAATCGGTTTTGTAATGACGCATGATCTCCTTTTCATCAATAACACGTCAGTCAAGGGAGTATCTGAAGAGAATAGGCACTGCAGAAGATCTAAAATCTGGTTTGCACAAAACAAGAGAAAAAATAAGGTCTAATTTGCACAAAACAAGAGACAAAAATAAGGGTAACTAAACATAAACGTAGTTACCTTGTCGTGATCAACATCTACAAGCATCTCATGTAGCTGAGTAGCATCTGTATAGCCTAAGATTTTAAGGGTCTTCAAGGTTAGACCCATAGAAGTAAATCCCACTTCCATATTGTCAGTAATGGTGAACAAGGTCTTGTCGCTCACAAATATTTCATCACATCCTACCGTATGACCTACTTCAATCTCCTTCCCCAATAGTGTTCCACAACTACATCTTGTTGAACAAAAATTACTATATACCCCTGAGCACGACGACATGCAAAGTCCTCCTCCTACATTTGGGCACCTATAATACTTGAGGACAGTTTCATCTATGTTAAGCCTAAGCTTTCTACGTTGCTTCTCGTTCACACTTCTTGGATACAAAAGCATGTCCTTACAAGCTTCACTTAAGAAATTATCTATCCCCAAATCAAAAACAGTTTTGTAGAGATTGTTGAAACAACCTATTGTAGTAGTGGCTTGAGACTTTTGATCCTGTTGATATTTCTCCAACAATCTAACAATGGTGCCCATTGGAAGCGTCAGAAAACTAAAGAGCACATCGACAAATTCTTTACCAGACTCAGCCAAGACAACCTTGTTCTTCTTCTTGTCCACAAGAAGTTTCAGCTTAAAGGTTGGTTTTTCTGGATTCTCAGCTTCAACCATTGAAGAGAGAAGATCAATCGGTTTCAGAGTAGCAAGTTCTGATGCTAGAAAAAAACTGATATTTATAAAAAGGGTTTCAGATTTTCAAGTTTAAACGAGAGATAATTAACGAGTCAAACACAGACCCCGGAGTTTTAAAACCCTTTGAGCTTTCCCCATGACTCTGCACCGCTTCATATTACCTGGGAAACCAAAAAACACTGCACCGGGAGTTTCAGTTTTTTAAAGTTACAATTTTTTCCGTAAAGGTTTTAACTTTTAACTTTTAATACTGACATTGAATATAATCTTCTTTTTAGATGTTCCTTTCCTAAGCCAAAATTTGACATTGAATATACCTTCTCTATTATTATTTTTTTTTATCGAAAACATTGAATATAACCCTTTTGAATCGAGTTTTGTTCATGTTCGGACTGAGCAACTATGAAGCACGGTTACGGTATTTGGGTGACGTCTTCGGGACGTTTCCGAAATGTCCCTAACATATTGGAGACATCGATAATTAACGGGGACAAAAAATTTCGAATTTAGAGACGTTTTCGAAACGTATTAGATTAAAAATTAGTGTTTCTATTGTTTGTTATGTATATTATTATCATTTTTTAATAAAAATATAAACAAATGTATAAAAGAAAAAACTTATATAAAATAAGGTTTCAAATTTATAATACATCTCATATATAATTGACATTCACCTCTTTAAATAGTCTTGATTCTCGACTCTCTGCAAGTCAACAAGGTTTGTCTCTTCAAATTACGTTACTCTGATCACCGTATGTTTGTCTATCTCTAATACATCTTTCTTTGTAATCTAAGCTTTATTTTCAACGTCAAAATAACTTTATTTTTATTATTATATTGATTGAGTGTTCTTTTATACCGAGATTTATGATGTAATTCTCTTATATTTTTATTCACAAGTATTTTTTCTTATATATTTATTGACGTATTCCTACCGTACCCGTATCCATAAATTTTTAGTATTGCTGTTTTTCGCCCCGTTTTCAATTTTTTTTTTGTTTTTTGAAAGAAATTGCATAATTAGATTAAAGAAATAAAAACTAAGTTCAGAAATCTTCTATGCAGAGTTAGAGATTTTTCTCCTAAAGCTTATAAATTCCAAAAGCCTAAGTCTCAATGATAGAAAAATAAAGCGTAGTCTAAAAAAATGGCCAAAAACTCTAAAATATAGGTCAAATCCCCACCTGGCTGAAATCTCTGGCACAACCGAGTAAAATAAAAAATCTTAATTTTCCTTATTTTTGGTCTGATTTAGCAGGTGGATCGATACGTTCTTCAAATCTTTAGTCCGAATGGCTTGGTCGATCTGTCGATCCTCCGGAGCTTTGAACATAATCGGATCGATCGATCTGGCATGCTTTCATGCTCATTTTCTCTTCTTTTCCGATTCTTTACTCCATTTTGCCTTGGACTTGTTCTAAACGTATTTCGACCTACAAAGACTATAAAAACAAAGAAAAGACTCGATAAAACTCTGAAAACACATGTTAGAATGCGTTAAAAACGCAACACATTTCTTGTCCCCGTACCTGTCTCAGTGCAGCCTAGCTGAGCAAAACTAAACCAAATTAATTTCAGTGAAGATTAAATTATACTACCAAAAAAAAAAAATTATACTGTAGCATGGAATTAGAAGGCTGTCTGAGTGAACAAGTATTAATTAGACCAGGGAGGGAAAAATAAAAACAAAGTTTTCACATGATGATTTGAAAATCAAAGTGCTCTTCTTTTGGCTTCTTTGGAAGTAAGCTCCCTAAGCTCTTGTCAAGGCGGTGAATGTCATCAATGAAGCTCTCAGTAAACTAATAGCCTGCATTAATGTCAAAATCAAAATGATTGATAGATTTTAGAACAAAAACATAACAGGTATGATAAGTATGCTTGTAAATATTAAGAATAGTATATCACAAATATACCTCTGTTTTGCTAATGTTGATTACATGCTCTTCGATATCATTCAAGTCCACCACGTTCCACTTCTTCATCTTGCAAAATGTTGAAGACGAGTTTATAGGGGTGATAGTAAGATCATCTGAAATCATGTATGCTGTCCCTCCCTTTACAAGACCACGACTACTATGAATTGTTGATTCCGCACATTCATCATAGTTTGGATACATCGGTTTCAAATCATATCGACGAAAGTTTATTGCCAATGTCCAATCACTGGATTCCTTTTTGCAACATACATCAAGCAGGGGTGTATGGAGATCATATTGCCAAGGAAGCATACAAGTGTAAGGTGATGCATTTGTACCTCCGATAAAGCTCTTCATACTTTTATAAAAATTGTCAGTGCATCCCATCTTGACATTGGTTCTAGATATTTCCCACACTGACTCCAAAGGGAGAGCGAGGAAAATCAAAAGTAGATCCACGGAGTCTTGTTCGCTTTCAACACAAAGAATCTTCGAGTCTTGCTTCCTAACAAATACAGTAAGTGACAATAGTTCATTTGGTTCTGCTTTGTCCTGCACGGCTAGACTTGGCATGTTATGTGTCTTTTGTAATGACACATGAGTTACGTTTTGTCAAGAAAACATCAGCAAGGGAGTATCCGAAGAGAATAAGCATTCCAACAAAGCCAGTACCTAGATTTGGATTTTAACATTAATCAAAGAGGAAACAATTTTCAAGTAATGGCATGTAAAATATCGATTTTAACGTACTTACCTCTTTCTGATTAAAATCTACAAACATCTCCTCGAGCTTATCAAAATTATTATAACCAAGTTCCACAAGTGTCTTCATGATGATAGAAATAGAAGCAAATTCCACTTTAATATTATCGGTAACGATGAAAGAAGTCTTCTTGCTGAATATTTCATTACAACCATATCCACTAAATTTAAAGTCCATCGTCATCAACTTGCCACAAGAACATCTTAAGGAGCAAAAGTTACTATAAGCCTTTAGCGCATGACTCCGAATTTTCCATATTCGGGCACCTATAGTACTTGAGGTCCTCGGTATCATCTATGTTAAGCTTAAGACGTTTGTATTGCCTCTCCTTCAAATACCTCGGATACACAAGTATATCCTTACAAGCCTCGGTCAAGAAATCATCGTTGCGCATACAACAACACTTTTATAGAGACTGTTGAAACAACCTATAGATGTAACTTGAGACTTTTGATCCTGATGATATTTCTCTAGTAATCTCACAATGGTTCCCATTGGCATCACTAGAAAACTAAATAGTACATCAACAAAATCCTTACCAGCCTCAGCCCATACAACCTTGTTCTTCTCCTTGTCGACAAGAAGTTTCATCTTATAAATTTGTTTCTCATCTGAACTCTCAGTTCCAGCCATTGCAGATCACTCCGAAATAGTGAGAAGAACACAAAGAATCTTTAGAGTCCAAACCCTAACTTCTGATGCCAGTAACCAAATTTTCTTAAAAGATTTCAATGTCGAAAGGCACGCCCTGATTATATAGACACTTTAGAGTTGAGCGTTATGAAATTTATTTCATTGAACGGCATTAAACCCATATATACGTTACACAATTGACCTAGCTACCTAAAGATTTGCATGTATGAAAAAGGATATTTGCCTAAATATATTAACAAACGATATACACAATAACACAACTAAGGAAAATATATCGGGTACTAGAGATATTCTCGTACCAAAAAGTTTTTTTCTTTGCTAAATTTTCTTTTAAGGATGAATAAAGCCGTCCAGTAGTTCACTCACCAAGTTTTCTTCGACTCACCAAATGAAAGTAAAGACGTTCTTAGGAAGAATCGAACTCAAGTTGAAAAGGTTTACTTCATTTCTCTGTGGTAAAAATACCATTAGGTCATCACGATTTGGTTAAAACAAAAGTTATAATTCGTCGAGAAGCTAGAGAGAGTGAGAGAGGGAGAAAAAGTAGAGGATTTCACTTGAGATTGTCTATTTGTTCTGTAAGAAAACTAATATCTGTTATCTAGAGTTGCAACAATTGTACCTTTCAAAATTTGATAAACCTTGCATATCCATGTCTGTCAATTTTTATGCATAATGCATGCAAGACCGCTTTGGCGTGCCAGTGGTTGATTTCCAAAAAGAGATCGAGGAATCAAAAGTTTAATTTGAGTTGGTTTTGGTTTAGTGTCAATCTGTGGAAGTAACAAATATTCTTATATTTGTTCTAAAAAAACAAATAGTCTTATTGAAATAATTGATGTTCTTTTTTCGCTACCAAATAAAGTTGTTGATTGGGACGACCGTTTTCTGGGCACGAACGCTTTTAAGCACCATACATGGCAAGCACTTATAGATCATGTTCTGCTTTTGCCCCCAAAAAGAAACAAATTATAACAACCAGATTAATTAATTTTCTAACAAACAAATATTCAATTGAATACAATATAAGCAAACGTTACAGATCATACCAACCGTGGTCCTCACCAAAATAACTTTACGATTGCATTACCTCATTTTTGTGGTTATTTTTTATCAACCCCATTTTTTTAGTTCGCGTTTATAATCTGATTTATCCTTTTAAGTTTTAATAACTAAGTGTGAACTCAGTAAATGAAAATAGTAATTAACGCTTAAATCCAATTACAAAGCAAAATTAGACCAAGGCCTCGTGGCACAGTGGTAACTCCTAAGTGGGAGAGTCTTAGGTTCGAGTCCTTTTGGACATCTAGCCGCGTTTTAAATTTGGAATATTTTCGAATGCATACCCGGGTGCAAAGCTCGTGAAATTAGTCTTTGGACCTAGAAAGTTTTTGGGATCTCCACGGATATCTAAAAGAAAAAGACGTAAAATTAAAACACAAATTATTTTAAATTTTTTAAACTTTATCAACAATTTGTTTGGATAGTCAACCCTGAAACGAATGAATATTAAATCAATACATACGACCTAATAGTTTATAAATCAAATTAATCCGGGTCGGGTTTGTGATAAATTTATCCACCTACAACTAAACTGAGTTAGTTGTATTGTCTGAAAACAATTCAATGTAAATACAACCACATGGTAGTTATTTAGTCATTTACAATAATCAAATTCGTAGATTGTATCCCTTGTATTGGTTATAAGATAAATTCAATGTTTGAGTTGGTATGACATTTAATCCGAATGAAGAACGTTGAGTTGGTTATACCATTTGTATATTACAATGGATAGTTAATTAGCTTATTTCTAATCAAATTGCATTGACGTCATAAAAAAACTTGATCACAGCTTTTTTTTTCTTTTTATTATCCCAACTATGACTAAAAACCAGGTTTAGCAAAAAAAAAAAAAAGCTATGACTAAAAGCCAAGATAAATAACTTATATGATTTGTGTTGATAAAAAAAACGTGACAAATTGTATAAAAATGACCATAACTACTAGGGGTGGGCAAAAAATCCAAACTGAACCGAACCGAATCAAACCGAACCGTAATTAGATTTTTGGTTAGGTTTCGATTTTATCTATAATCCGTTTGGTTGCCATTTTAAAATAGTTTCGGTTTCGGTTTAAAACCGTTTGGATTTTCGGTTTTTTTCAAAAAATTATATAATTATTATGAGTTTAAGAAAATTTAATGAGATAGTGGTGTAATAATTAGTCAAATGCTACCCTAATCAAATTATATAGAGTCTTTACAAGGTATGTATTGATATTTCTTCTAGTCAAACAAGCTCATAATGATAATAAGACCGTTTTTCTAGTTTTCTCCTTCTACGTACTAGTTTTAATAAGATTAAATTTACAATTAATTTGATTTAGACTCGGTTCTTTAAATTTTATGTTTGTTTACTCATATTTATTTTAACTTTTTGATAATTTTTGATTTTATATAAACTATTTCTTTCAAATATCATCAAATAAACCGAAACCAATCCGAACCGAAATACAAACGGTTTATATATGGTTTGAGTTTTTGTAAAACCCGAAAAACCGAATAAACCGAACCGTAACCATACCGAAATACAAACGGTTTCTATATGGTTTAAAATTTTATAAAACCGATAAACCGAAAAACCGAAAAAACCGAACCGAAAATCGAAACTCCCACCCCTAATAACTACTAAGACAAAAACATATTGCATGTTATTGATGGTTATGAAAATTAGTTTCCATTTGTTAGTGTTTGTTTATTTATTTGGGTAAGGTAAGATTAGTAATTTGATAACAACGTACAATAAAAATAAAATAATCTAGGCTTCACGGTCCAATACTCTGAAGTTTTCAACGATTTTGTATATATTATCACTGACATAAACAAAATAAAATAATAAAAAATACCAACCTGAATTTTATTTTTAAAAACAATGAAAATGACAGAATCTGAAAAAGGGGGAAGAAAAATTCTTCGCTTTACCTTTTTCCCTCGTCTCTGTATTTCTTTTTTCTTTTTTCTTTTTCTTCTTCTCGTGCTCGTTCGTGCCACTCTTTGAATCTTAACTTTTCTCGTTTCTTTCCAACTTCTTGTTTCTCCGGAAATGTCTAACTCTATCGAGTATTTAGCTATGTCGTGTTTTGACATTTGAAGTTTCTATTTTCAAAATCTCCGACAAAATTTTCTAAACTCATGTCGTGTAGTGACATTTGAATTTTTCTTCTCTTTCCCAGCTCTGATTTCTAATTCTTTCTTTATTTGACAAAACAAGCTCGAGATTCGGTTTCAGCTTCGTATTCCTATGTGTATTCGCTTGAGTTATCTGAAATCGAGTAAGAAAAATGGCGAAGCGTGGATATAAGCTCCGTATCCTTATACCATTCTCTGGTGATATTGTTGAAAACTTAAAACTTGAATACAAAGATCAAAACTTTATCTACATATTTGATTGTTTTCATTCATATCCTTAAGAAATTTGCAGTTAGGGTTTATCTGTAGCGTTTTCAGGGTTTTTTCCATGAAATTTTGCCATCTTAATCCGAAACGAGACCAGATGATAGTAGAGGCATTGTTATTTGTATTTTCTCTGTTTGTCTTGATGATGTGAATTTGTCTGTACATAGCTGTATTGATTTTGTTCTTGTGCATAACTTGACTTCGATTTGGATATAAAAGAGGAGTTTTTGGCACATTCCGGGAATGTGAATTGTCTAAGTATCGGCAAGAAGACATCGCGGCTTCTTTTAACCGGAGGAGATGATTATAAGGTCAATCTTTGGGCAATCGGCAAGCCAACTTCGTTAATGGTCTGTTTCACATTTCTCTCTCTTTTGTAATTTGTTCCTCCTTGTTGGTCTTCCTTTGTAATCTTTGTATCAAAAGTTTTTGTTTTGGTTTCCAGATTTTCCTCTTATAGTCATAACGATAGTTGATTGAGCTAGATTTACTTCAAATGTTTGTGCAAATGGTAGGCATTACCGTTTTGGTGCTTCTTGATAGGTGTGGGACGGATCCGGATATCCTGCAATTTGAGGTATCCGGATTTGTGGAAAAACTATCCGGATCCGTGACTTCCGGATATCCGGACTCTAGATATCCGACCAAAAATCAGTATATCCGCGGATATCCGGATCCAAAATTAATATTAAAAATAATTAATAAATAAATAAAATATATTTTTAAAAATTATTAGTTAATATTTTAAATGGTATTTTTTATTATAAATATAATTTATTATAATAAAACTAAAATCAATTTATATATATATTTATTTATATAAAATTAGCTTAATAGATATATAATATATATGTTTTTAATATATTTAATGCGTCCGGATCCGGATATCCGGACCTTAGAATTTTGCTATCTGCATCCATATCCTCTTTTCACCGATCGTAGATTTTATTATCCTTATCCGGATCCGGTTCCCCGGATATCCGAACGGATAACGAATCGGATCTCGTATCCCGGATAAGAATTCCACCCTTACTTCTTGATATGCAGAAAAACCAAGTAGTATTTGTGCTTTTGTTCTCTTAATTGAGGAATGATGCTATTTTCTTTCCTGTGTTGTTGTTGGCAGAGTCTTTGTGGGCATACAAGCCTGGTTGACTCAGTAGCTTTTAACTCAGCGGAAGTTTTGGTGCTCGCTGGAGCTTCTTCGGGTGTGATTAAGCTGTGGAATCTAGAAGAAGCAAAGAGTAAGTTGATTAATTTTCTGTTCTCATTTATAACTTGTTTGTTGTTCCATATATGCCTACCTTATTGTAACAAATGTGAGTCTATAAGAGGCCACTGGAGTATATCACAGTACTTATAGTTTCAGATAATGAGGTCTAATATTGTAACTCTTGCTCTTGAAGTGTAGTGGTTCGAGCTTTTATTGGACACAGATCCAATTGTTCTGCTCTTGAATTTCATCCATTTGGACAATATCTTGCATCGGGATCCAGTGACACAAATCTAAAGATTTGGGATGTCCGAAAGAAGGGATGCATCCAAACATACAAGGGTCATACTCGTGGCATTAGCACTATCAAATTTAGTCCTGATGGTCGTTGGGTAGTGTCTGGAGGACTTGACAACGTTGTAAAGGTACAAGCAGCAGTATCATTAAGGGGAGCTTGTAGCATTGTTTCTATATCCCTAAGAGTTGTTCTTATAACAATGTACCTCTTTATTGTAATCATAGGTATGGGATTTGACTGCTGGAAAGCTCTTACATGAGTTTAAGTCTCATGAAGGATCTATCCGTTCCCTAGACTTTCACCCGCTTGAGTTTCTCCTAGCCACAGGTGAGTTTGGGGTACATTGGTTGCAGCTTTCTATCCACAACTCTTGTTGTAAGGTCTTCTAATTTCATATACTACCCATTCATTATTCAGGTTCTGCTGACAGGACTGTGAAGTTCTGGGATTTGGAAACGTTTGAAATGATTGGATCTACTAGACCAGAGGTACCTGAGCTTATTTGAAATGATTGTGTTTTGTCTTTAATCTGCCCTATTTTGTTTTGGTACTGGTTTTTCCAAGAGAGTCCATCTCAATCTCTTTCACCTCTATTTACTTATAACATACCGGTTCTATAGATATGGCGTGTGGTTTTCTCTCTGTTAAACGAAACATTCATACATAAACAATATCGGAGATATCCTTATTTACAGAAAGAGATGTGCAAAGTTATAATGTAGTTGCTTTAAAGAGATAGCATCAGATGGCAAATTGTTTTAGCATTGGGTTCACTTTATAATCTTTTCAAAAAACTTAGTTTTTACGTGCACTATTTGTTAACCTTCTTCCTGGCATGTGGTGTTCTTCCTTTGTTTCACAGGCTACTGGAGTTCGTGCAATCACTTTTCATCCAGATGGGCGAACTCTTTTCTGTGGATTGGATGATGGCTTGAAGGTTTTGACTGTCTTTTTAATTATCTATACAGTTAAGTTGTTGTCCAGGTTTAAACAGTGATAGCATAGTGTTCATGTTCATATTGCAGGTTTATTCTTGGGAGCCAGTGATTTGCCGAGATGGTGTTGATATGGGATGGTCAACACTTGGTGACTTCTGCATCAACGAAGGAAAGTTCATCGGTTGCTCATATTACCGAAACTCTGTTGGGATTTGGGTCTCAGATATATCGGTATGTCACATGTTGTGATTGTCCATACCTTTGCAAAATTACGTAAAAAATGAAACTAGAACATTTTATAAAGGTTTGAGTTTGTTTCCTTTTCCTTTCGTTTTAAGCAGCAACTTGAGCCATATGGAGCTGGATCTGAGGATAAGAATGAATGCATGGTGAAAAGATTCAGTGTCGTGGATGATCAATCGCCTGAGAGAATGGGAAGTGGCTCAAGGGGTAGTTCATCCCCAGATTATGAGACAAAAGCTATAAAGAACATATACATCGATTGTGAGCAAATATTTATTTTGTTGTTTATGCTCATGTCCTTTCAAGTGTGGCATGGCAGATCTATGCTAGGCTTCATCTGTCAGTATAAATCACATCTTATGTAAGAGAGTTATCTAGTTGCTATCTTGGCACCTGGATGAGTTGATGTGTAATTTAAGTCAATGTTGAAATCAACGTAGTTTTTTTTTTTTGTCTTTCACTTCTGTGTGCTTATTGCTTACTTTTTGTCTGATATGAACGTTTCTTCTTGTAAAGCCATAGGTGGAAATTTGACTGTTGAGCAAAATCACGCAACATCGCCTTTGGAAATAGGAAAAGTCGCTAATATAGTGAGCGAGAAGCAGAATGCAACATGTTTTGGACAAGCAGAGGATAAGTCTTCAAGAATGCATAGTGTTGTATCAAGGGATAGTGACAGTGGGGAAGAATCTTCTCATTCAGGAAGGGAATCTATCACTTTCTCAAAAACTAAACCCGGTATGTTGCTAAGACCAGCTCATGTAAGAAAGACTCTAGCAAAGTTTGAAGAATCAAATCAGTCAATGGCTGTTCAATCTGGAACTGGGAAGAAAAGCAGCTTAAAAGTTGAAGCGGAGTCACACAGTCAAAATGCGTTCCTTTCAGAACAGAGTGGTAGTAAACCACTTGATGCAAATGATTCTACCATCAAGGGTATTACGAACAAGTTTGAAAAAGCTTTATCATCGGAACCACCAACGGATGAAGCCAATCGTAGGTTCCATGTTCTCAGACTTTAGTTTAATTAAACTTTAACTTTCAGATATTTAATATACCTTTTGGATATTTCTGCTATCTTGCCTCAGGTATGTTCCTTAAACCACCTCGTGTACGTAGCGCATCAAATAGCAAGTACAATGAGTCAAGACGAGCAATGTCTGTTGATTCTGAAAGTTTTGACGGCAACAAAAGTGGGCTGGAATACTCAGGACAGAACATTTCCAGCAAAACTGAAAGATTTCTTACACCAGAAAAAACTGGTGATGAACAGAAAAGTAAGTACTTTTCTAGTCCACAAATCTTAGAGAAGAATAAATAAAACGGCAGAAAAGTCTTTAGCAGTAGTGTATAGGTTGCTACAATCTAAATCTTTAGTTACTGTTAGAACTTGCTTCACAGTGTTCATCATCTGTAGTCTGTTGTGGTTCACTTACTTGGTTTTAAGGTGACAATCAGTTAGTAATTATTTGCCTGGTATAAAATTTCTGTTATGTAGACACAGAAAACCCTGGCGGAAGCAGAGAATTGAGTCCCGTGAAGATTGTTGGAGAAGGTTAGGAGTTCAAAACTTTTGCTGTCTTTGTTTGGTAACATTTAAGTTGGGTGGTTGCAGTTTCCTTAAAAATTTATATGTTTGCAGTAAAAGTTGTCTCTGGGAGGACACGCTCGTTGGTTGAGAAGTTCGAGAGAGGAGAAAAAGTTACTCATACCGAAGCAACCAGTACAACAATAACTGAGAACATTAATGCAGTGCAAGAAGATCTGCATAAGACATCAAGACAGACAGGCGAAACTTCTGTAATATCAACACGACGAGCTAGGAGTACTCCAGCCCGAGTGATGCCTATCGTACTCAATCGGGATAGTCACATGAAATCTGATGAGCCTCCTTTGACTCAAGCAGCCAGGACTTCTTCAGTTTCTACGAGACTAAATTCGACTACTAATGTCACACATGATGAGCCTTCTGTAACATTAACACAACAATCTAGAACTTCGCCAGCCCGGTTATTGCCTGTGCCACTCAATCAAACAACAAATATTTTAAATGATGAGGCTTCTATAACGTCAAGAAGACCACGCAGGACTTCCGCACCTCGAGTAAGACCTATGTCAATGGACATGACATCTCATGAGTGTCCTGTAACATCAACACGTCCAGCTAGGACTTCTCCAGCACGTGTAATGCCCACGAGACATAACATGACATGTGATACATCTCATGTCGCATCCAGGCACCGAGTTAGTCCAACTCAAATGCTGGCTACACCCACTGTGGTTGATCACGTGGTCGATATGACATTGGATGAGACACATGTATCTCAACCAGCTTGTGATATCTTAAGCCAGGTACTGTGTAATGATTAGCTTTGCCAACTAATAGATATAAAACTTTACTCTCCGTATTTAAATTGCAGCTTGTTCTAAATCTGGTTTTGGCAACTAAGACACATCTAGCTATGTACATGATAAACGTAATTTTATTGTTTGGTTTGTGCAGAAGGAAGAGCCTCAAATATCTGGGAGAGAGAATGATGGTGACATCACTGAAAATCTAATGCAAACTCATAATGAGTTCTTAAGCACTCTTAAATCGAGGTTGACAAAATTACAAGTAAGCATTCTTGTTTCTTTTCTTTTCTCTGACCATTTTTTTTAATATGCAAGTGATTGATCTCTCACAAACATGCAGATTGTAAGACATTTTTGGGAGCGTAGTGATGTTAAAGGCGCGATCGGGGCCTTGAGAAAGCTGACAGATCAGTCTGTGAGTATCTAGATTCTCAGTAGATTACTTTTTTTCTTTTATGTTTGGATGTTTAGATATAAGCTAACTCAAAGATACTGTGGCAGGTACAAGCAGACGTGATCAGTATTCTAACCGACAAAATAGAGATTCTCACATTGGATATGTTCTCTCAATTAGTCCCTGTCCTCACAAGCTTGTTGGGTAGCAGGACAGAGAGGTAGAATTATTTCCATCTTAGGCTATATTCTCCCTTTTGAGCTATAACAATTTTATGATTTGGCTTCTAAATGAATGCGGGGGAGTAAGACCGGTTTATTGATAATATTTTCAGTTCAAATGATAAAACTCAATAGTCCTCCGGTGGTGATTGATTGAGGAAAGAAATAGAGTTTTTATACACAATTATGCGTTTGATCTGGTGTCTTGTTAAATCTGAGACTGTTACATGATTGTGCAGGCCGGTAAATGTCTCCTTGGAAATGCTGTTAAAGCTGGTAGCGGTGTTTGGTACAGTTATTCGCTCAACTGTTTCAGCTCCACGTGTTGTCGGCGTTGATCTTCATGCAGATGAAAGGTACTTGAGTTCACGCCACTCTTTGGAACCTCAATCTTGTTTGCAATGTTGTTTCTAGTTTACTGAGAAAAATTAATAAACCACTATGCAGGCTACAAATCTGCCAAATTTGCTCAGCGGGATTGCACAAGATTCAAAGGATTCTTCCTGTTCTTGCAAGGTAAACATCCTTAGCATCATGCTTTCATCAACTTCCTAATGAATTTAACCGTTGGGAATAGTTTTTGGAGATCAGATTCATTGCTTATTTTCCTTGTTTCGTCTCTCTTTTTTCTTCCGTCTGAATACAGAAGAGGCGGTCTAATAACAAGAAAGGCTCAAGAACTGAACCTAGTTCTTCAAGAACCATAATCACAGATAACGATCATATAACTCTTCCCCAAGTTCTTGTACTGTTCGTTGCAAAGAAGCATCTTGTGTCTCTCGCGTCCGGTCCCATCTCACGGAAGTTTTTTGCTGCGGATTCGAACTATATAATCTTCAGAAGAAATACTTGGAAACTAATTTGACATATGGTTGTTGTAAATCATTATTTTTTTGCCTGAGTAGCTTCAATTCTTGATTTGTTGTTCTGTGGAACTGCAATTAACATTGATGTAATTCCGAGTTCAGTTTCTAACCAATGTGCTAATGGGGGTCGTGTAATCTTTCTTATTTGGTCTACAATATCACTTGTACTAGACTTAAACGGAGTTTTTTCTTTTTGAAAAGATTATGAAATTCTTCTATTGGTCCAATAGACCAATACTACCAGTCTACCACTATTGGTACCGAGGTAAGTTAACAAGTTTATACCGTTGCACATTTATCTAATTAATCAAAACTTGAAAACTCTTCTACTTTTGGTTATTTGAAGATACTAGTCTTGACCTTTTCACCGTTTAGGGGATTTCTTCAATTTTTATACATTACGAAAGTAATTCCATGAGACTAAAAATATATATAACGTCTTGCATGATTTCTATATGATAAAATTACTTGTTAAACATCCAACTATCAGTGAAAAACTTGCAAACTTTGTTCTTCTATATATTTTTCCCTAATTAACTAAAAGTTATTAACTCTCCACGTTTGATGTTTTAACGTTTTACTCCATTTGCCGTTTTGGGATTTCTTCAAACTGTTTACATTGATAGAGTATTAGTTCATGTTACATAAAGGAAATAGTACTTTTCATTGTTTAAATATTTGAAGCTACCTTCAATACTGAAATCATGTGTTAAACGTAAAACAATTAACGGAAGTATAAGTATCATAATCCAACTTATATGTTAGTGGTATGTATTCTAAAAATAAGTAATATATTTAGGGATAATTTGTTGTTTTCCAATGAAACGTAACGAAATATTTATGTAAACTAGTTTTGGATTTCGTGGGGATCAAATTACATTTGAATGGTAGGCTATTCAAGATAAATTAGTGGTTGATTATTACTTTTTGTAAGTGGTTGATTATCTAAGCAAGCAACAGTTTATTCGGTTAGGTTTAGCAATTTCAAAAGAAAAATACGAATTCAAAGACAATAAAACCAAAACAAATTAAAAATAAGTTTAACAAACAAAATAAGATAAAGAAATGTGCAGATAAACATAAAAATATATCAAAAACATAAACCTAAAATTCGGACTGAGCAACTGAATGAGTAAATCACATTGGTTACACAAATCAAGAAGCAGAACAAAATAAGAAAATTGTAAGTTATTGGGTTTCGAGTTGCTTGCTTAAGGAGTGAACTACAGACACTCCTGTCTCAATGAAGTTATTGTAAAACAATGGAAGAACGCAAAACATGGAATTTCTTCTTCTTGTTTTTTAACATTAAAATGTATTAATTCTCTCGTATTGGGTCGCAGAATCCAACATTTTTATTTATTTATTTATTTATTGTCAACCTTCTAAAGTGGAGTAGGATTTAACATAGGAGTAGGACACGAGGTCCATCCATACTTTTTCTAAAGATTTTTTTGTTATTTATTTTATTCATTTGATAATGTTTTTTATTTTATTTTTAACATTTTGTTTGTTTTGTTTCCCGATTCCACTAAAATATCTGTTATTAGGTTTAGTTTCGTTTCGATTCAATCTATCGATCGATTACAGAAATTCATCGTGGCTATAAAAAAATCCCCAGTTTTTGTTATCTTCCTTTCATGCAAAGCAAACAAACTCTTCTTCTCCTCTGTTTCTCTGTCTCTCTTGAGCTGGCTCTTGTTTCATTAGTTACAGTGATCTGCATGCTTCAGGTTTTTCTATAAGGTCTCGTCTAATTCTTGATTCTTCTTCGTAATTTGTTTCAAGGGTCTCTCTAATATACTTGTTTCTGTATCCAAAGATCTTTATCTTTATTTTCAAAAAAAAAAAAAAGATTCTCTCTTTTGTTAATTATCACCACCATTTAATTTCATCATTGACCTTTGTCTCTTCGTAAACAGAGAGAAAGCTTTGAATTTGATGATTTCCTTTTATGTTTTTTCTTCTTTTGATCGTCAATAAATTTTGCAGCTGTTTAATTCCGCGTTATTATCTATAGTAACAATAAACAGTAATTACTCTTGTTTAGAACTGTAAACAAATAAATAAATCATCTCTATTTCTCTCTCTCTCTCTCTAATCCTTTAGTTGTTTCGGTTTCTCGGGGTCCCAGATAGATGATTCGTCGTTTTCTAGGTAAGCTTAAGTTAAAACCTGAGAGAAAGCTATCTTTTGTTGCTGTTACAAAACTTGCCGCTTCATGTTATGATGCACGTTTTCCGGGAAAAATCTATACAATTTCCTGGGAAAGTTTTCCTCTGTTAAGCTTTGTTTCTACTCTCTGGTTTAGCGTGAGTAGTTGTCTTTTTGTAATGTTGTGAAGGTTTGTGTTTTCTTCACATGTTGGTTCTGCTTTTCTTTTGGTTGTTTCAGACTGACATAAGCAAACATGCATGGTCTTGAAATCAGCCTATAAGACTGAGATTGAGGTCTGGTTAAACTGTCTTGTTCTCTGTTCTTGGGAGAACACAAAGGCAGTGTGGAATCTGGTGAGTTTGTCTGATTCTTGAAACATTTGAATTTTCTTGCAAAATTAGTCTTAGGATTTATTTTGACTGTGTAGGAGGTAGAGTATGGAACATGGTTTGCCGTCTATGAAGTCGATCAAATCATTGAAGTCACTTGTTAAAAGAAGAAACAATGGTCAAGAAGTGGTAAGCTTCCGTGTATTTTATAGAACCTCGATTATGTTTCAAGTTATTATGCTGTTTCGACAACTATAGCTTTGAATCGTCGTAAAATGCAGAGTAAATCCGGGTGGAGAATGAAGCCCTTTTTGGCTCTCATATGTACAGCACTATTGATCTTTTGGTATAAGACAACAAATATTCAATTCGAACAAACAGAGGTATCTTGGAACCAATTCTATCTGTCTGATGTCTTCGGATGTGGCGATTTTACTATTTGATAAGTAAGCTCCTTTTTACTTCTACCCTTCAGATAGAAGAAACAGATTATCCTTTTGACATGGCAAAGGTAACATTTTGATACTCGAAGTTTTCTTATTTTCTTCATTCGAACATGTATCACTGGATTGAGATTAAGTTTACTTGTGTGATTGTGTTCAGGAATCTGATCCAGTCACCGAGAAATTAAAAGGCTTGCCTCGCGGAATCATACAGGCTACATCAGACCTCGAATTAAAGCCTCTCTGGTCTAGTAGTAGTTTGAGGTCAAAGGTTAGAGATTTTGCATCAAGAATTGTTTCATATATAACCGAAAATCTTTCTAGCTAGAGGAATATATGATGTGTGTTGTGATGATCAAACGCAGGGTGTCGATATGACTAACCGTAACTTGCTGGCAATACCCGTAGGAATTAAGCAAAAGGGTAATGTTGACGCTATGGTAAAGAAGGTATTGTATTTTTTGATGAGTTGATCCTAATCTTAGGCATTGAATGAAGAACAAAGGTTTCCTCTTAATGTAAAGCCCTTGTGTCTCAGTTTCTTCCTGCGAATTTCACGATTGTTCTTTTCCATTACGACGGAAATATGGATAAATGGTGGGATCTAGAGTGGGCTTCAAAGGCCATACATATAGTTGCTCAGAACCAGACAAAATGGTACTTATCTCTCTCATTCTCTATTCCCAGTTTCTCTGCTTTTACTTGGGAAGTCGAATTCTATGGAATGATAAAATAGTGTTTGTTGAGTTTGGTATAGTCTAAATGCATCCTCCGCATTAGAATATAAGGTAGAAAGATTTTGTTGATATGTTCAATTGTGTAACATTGGTTTATGAATTATGCTCTCTTGATTTTAGGTGGTTTGCGAAACGATTTCTCCATCCTGATGTTGTATCCATTTATGATTATATTTTCCTTTGGGATGAGGATCTTGGAGTAGAGAATTTCACACCAGAGAGGTTAAATTCACTTTTTCTTAATCTTCTTGATTACATTCTGCTATAAGAAATCACGAGCGTCCCGAAACCGAGTGAGACACCATTTTCGACAGATATTTGAAGATAGTTAAATCCGAGGGGCTGGAGATATCTCAACCGGCTTTGGACGGAAACTCTACTGAAATTCATCATAAAATCACACTCCGTTCTAGAACAAAGAAATTTCATAGGTTCAAATTCTTTATTAGGAGTTTATTATTCAGTTTTCAATTCATTTGGTACTTATTAAAAACTTGGTGATGCCAAATACACAGGAGAGTTTATATCAGTAAAGGCACTAAAAAGTGTTCTAACGCTAGTGAAGATCCTCCTTGCACAGGGTAATGGTTGTGGTAGGCGATGAATAATTTCTTGGAACTGTTGAGTATATATATATATATTTGAGACACTTTTGTTTTGGATTTTTTTCCTTTGTTTGTAGATTTGTTGAAGGAATGGCTCCGGTGTTTTCAAGAGCTGCTTGGTTTTGCACTTGGAATCTTATACAGGTAAGTTGAACTTGAAGGCTATTTATTGATAAAATCATCTGATCCTGAAGTAATTTTTCTGTTGCGGACATTTTTCTTGGTTTTTGTAGAATGATTTGGTTCATGGATGGGGAATGGATATGAAACTCGGGTATTGCGCACAGGTGACCTTTTATAAATCACATTTGTCATTCAAGATTCTATGGTTTAAGTCAAAAATATTGATTTTCACACCGACCGTTTTGTGTTTAAGTCTCAGATTTGGCAATAGTCAAAAGCTGTCACCTATCTTCTTCCAATTTCTAAAGTTACGCGTGATTTGGCATATTTGATTCCATTGTCTTCGATTGATAAATGTTGTAGGGAGACCGGACGAAGAATGTAGGGATTGTGGATAGTGAGTATATCTTTCATCAAGGCATTCAAACTTTAGGTGAAAGTGTACATTCTGAGAAAAAGGTATGATGTTTTAAAAACGGAGATCGAATTCCCCATTCATTTGGCCTTTTAGCTAGGAAAAGCTCACACCTTTACTTTTCTTTTTCATTGATAATTCAAGAGACATGGACATACAACCTTTGATTCGAGAACCTCGGTGAGTTTCTCCATCAAATTCTTCTTCAATATGTCATGGATAAAAGGAAAAAACTTAGCATCATAGTGTTTGTATGGTTTGATGAAACAAGTAGATAAGGAGGCAATCGACATGGGAGCTTCAAACATTTAAAGAACGATGGAACAAAGCGGTCGAAGAAGACAAGGAGTGGATCGATCCATGGTCATCGAGCTCGAAGACAAAGGGGAAGAGTAACGGTAATAACAGAAGATTAAGGCGCGGTAGTAGTCACCGGGTAAAGCATAAGAGAAGTCAAGAGACATCAACAATATAACACACAAATAGCACAAGAAGGATTTTTATACACACATAGAGAATGCTTTATTTATGTAATTAGTTATTATATACATTTCTTAATTAGTGTAGCTTTCTTTTTGTTTAGAAAAGGGGTTCATATTATAAATTTAAATTAATAAAAACTCTTGTCGATTCTATATCTTCATAGCTCAACAATAATTGTAAATTAACTGAACAATTATACTAACAAAAAACTAAAGAATTATGCAAATTAAAATTATCTTAATATGTTTAAATTGCTGTGGCGAGTTATTTTCGAACTAGACTTATACCAGAAGGTATAAGAAGAAGTTGTGATATAGACTCAAAGGGCACTTTTTCAAACTTACGACTACTTCAATTTGAATTTCTCTGTCTCTCTTCCTCCACTACTCTAGTCTTTTTGAGTTTCTGTATTTGTGAAAAGCCTTCCACGTTTATACATTTGAAATTTATATTATATTATCATTGAAAGTTAAGTTACTGATCAGTGAAAACCCAATTAAAAATAATTAAAACTATTGAAAATATTAGATGATAAAATAAGTTGTATATAAATTTGAATTGTTTAAAAAGAGTTAGTAATATTTTCTAAATTGTGTTAGAAATAAGTATCTTGTAAATAAATTTGAAAAGGGAAAAAATGTAAATTTCAAAAACAAGAAATGTGTAAATCTTGAAAATATAACTAAAGAAGAAACTAGATGTAATTAGCTAATTTGTGGATACACTACTTTTTAACCTTACCACATTTATCATCCTAACAATTTTGGTATATATGGTTAGCAAAAACAAAAACAACTGAGTATATATAAAAGTTAAAATAAAGATAGTAATATTGACTAAAAAGGAAAAAACAAATTCTCCCATAATAATTCCAAACTGAATGTAAAAAAATAAAAATTCCAAGGTGACGCTGTAAATATGAAGATGGATTTATACATAATTTGGCGTTTTCAGAATTTCAAAGTTTCTTGAGCCATTCTAAAGATCTCAGATCGATTTCAATTCTTCCTCTAAACTCTGTGAAGCTTTCGTAGCCATGGCTGGTCGCTACGATCGGAACCCTTTCGCCGGAGAAGAAGAAATCAATCCTTTTGCTGTAAGCTTTTGATTTCACCAGTCCGGTGTAATCTCCCTTAAACCTAGCTTCTTCGAACACTTTGATGGATTCTGTTCTGGCTAGTATATTGCTTTAGGGGTGTTTGCTTTTGGTATCTCTCTGTACAATGGTTTCTTTTTGCTCTTCTTTCTTTGATTCTGAAGACCAAATTGTTGATTTGTTTACATTCTTAGAATCCTGGGAGTGTTCCTGCTGCTTCGAATTCCAGACTATCGCCTTTGCCTCCGGAACCTGCTGGTTTTGGTTTTGGTTATGGTCGTACTGTTGACATTCCTCTCGACAGAGCGGGGTCTGGTACACAGGTTTGATCGAAAATGGACTACATGTTATACATTTTGTGGGGTATTTGAATTGTAAGTATAATGATCTTTTTCCTTGTTGGAATACTCAGGATTTGAAGAAGAAAGAGAAGGAGCTTCAAGCCAAAGAAGCTGAGCTAAAACGACGGGAGCAGGTCAAATTTTATATTCAAGAAGCACCCTTTGAAACTCACTTTTACACTTCCTGAAGAAAAATCATTTTGTTCAAGTCGCATTTTCTTAACTCTTTGTTGCTAGAATAAGCCAGTTTGAAAGTATTTTTTGTGTTTTGGATTGATGATTTCTTTTGTTTCTGTGTAGGATCTCAAACGGAAAGAGGATGCTGCTGCACAAGGTACATATCTTTTATGATTTACCTGAAAACTACCTCTTTTATCAGCACCTGTTGCAAAACTGTTCCCTAGAGGATTTGTATCTTTTTCTTGTTTCACTCTAGTCTTTGATATGTGTCTGTATCGGTTGATTCATTTTCCTAAATGTAAAGCATTGTGTTACTTCCCTTTGTATACTCATCTGATTTTGCTCTTATTATATTACCTTTCTTTGTAGCCGGAATTGTTATCGAGGTGAAAAATTGGCCGTCCTTCTTCCCCCTTATCCACCATGACATTGCAAATGAAATTCCAATCCGTCTCCAAAGGCTACAGTATATTGCATTTGCAACATACTTGGGTACGTAACTATAGTCTTACTTGGAGAATGACAACTTTCCCCAGGCACTCTTATATTCACTTCACCTATATAGGTGAATTAAGAAAATTGTAAGATGGTAAAACTTTACTCGTGTTTGTCCATGTCCAAACAGGGTTGGTTTTTGCACTTTTCTGGAATATCATCGCTGTTACTACCGCTTGGATCAAAGGAGAAGGTCTCTTCTTGTTCTCTTAAACTTGTCTTATTTTCTTTTTCTGTGGCCAAGTCTTCTGTAATGGGCCGTCTCTGCATATTTTACAGCCTTGAGTTTTTTTTTTTTTTTTTTTCAGGAGTAACAATTTGGCTTCTCGCCCTTATTTACTTCATATCGGGTGTCCCAGGAGGCTATGTGTTATGGTATCGGCCTCTGTACCGTGCCTTCAGGTTCTTATTTCTCATATCTAGCCACTAAAAACGCAGGCGTATCTTGTGTACTAATGGAGGAAAAGTCTTCACAGTTTTTTTTCTCCACATTCTGTTACTCAATGTTTCCTTTGTGCTGGATTCTTGCAGAAGCGATAGCGCATTGAACTTTGGATGGTTTTTCTTGTTCTACATGGTGAGTCCCTAGTTTTTTGCTGATTTCAATGGCGGATCTTATAACCGAGTTATCATGAACTTCATCTGAGACTTTCCTTTCTGGCCACAGCTCCACATACTTTTCTGCGTCTTTGCTGCAGTTGCTCCTCCTATTGTCTTCAAAGGAAAATCACTTGCGTAAGTTTCCTCAAAAGCTTCAAGATATCCATCTTAATAGTTGCATCATCTTCATCCCGTTAACAAGGTTTCGATGATCTTCAAATTTACAGGGGAATATTACCTGCAATAGATGTGTTGAACGGTCAGGCATTGGTCGGAGTAAGCTCTTTTTACCCCCTTATGAGCTCTTGGATTGTGTCATTTTCCATTTCCTCCGAGTTTTCTGCAACCAATTGATCTTGTCTGATGAACCTATAGACTCCTGAATCATTGATCTCTTGTTTTGCATATCACAGATCTTCTACTTCATCGGATTTGCGTTTTTCTGCCTTGAATCAGTGGTCAGCATCTGGGTTATTCAGGTCTCTCTCTTTCCCATTCTCTAAACTTGAGAATATAAACTCTCTGGATCTATATAGTTTCCAAGGCAAAACTCTTTTAACATTTGAATTGGCCATTTTATTTGTGCAGCAAGTATACATGTACTTCCGAGGAAGCGGGAAAGCGAATGAGATGAGACGGGATGCTGCAAGAGGAGCCATGAGAGCTGCAATATGATGCAAATGTATAAATCAGTAACTGAAAATTTCAAAATCATGTTCGGTTGTAATGTTTACACATTTCTTCACCTGTTAGTTTACTGATCGATTTTTTTTGTTTCCTTGAGCTTTTTTGTTTTGTTTTCATCAGTTGTTCTTAAAAGTAGTAAACTCAAAAGCTCATATATAAATGTGTTTGTTCAATTTGAAGTCAGATTCTTTACACATTCGCTAACTATCGTATATCATCAATAACTTTTTACTATTACCCTAATGTATGTACTTATTTTCTCACGTGTATTTTGTTGTTAGTCTGGAATTTAATTTACTAAAAGCATCCCTCTTATTTATTTCACTTCTTGCCTCATATTCTTTCAAAATGTAAGCTTTTGTTTTTAGGCACGTGAATTTAGTGCAAAATTGACATATCTATTATACTATATATTAATCATGGAGTACTTTAACTTTAAGACAGAATCTTTTTGTCTTTCGATAAATGACCAATCTACCATTCTAGTGGGATCACAAGTGGGTGTTCACTTTAAGGTAAAGCTAACTTAAATGTTTTCATAACTAATTATCAATTATAAGCTTGAGACATCGATGCATTGCATCTGGATAGGTCTCTATCTATTATGCTTTTCTAGATTATGATTATGATTTACCCACTCAACAAAGTAATAAAAAAAAAGGGATAAGATAATCAATTTTCTTTATTAACAAATGTATGGATGTCTTGACCAAGAGAAAAGACAAACACAAAATAAGAATAAACCGGTAATTTATGTGAATTTTGTGTGTGTTTTTACTACAATAATCAAATTTCTGATAACATGAACCAACAAATAAGTATTTATGTAAAGTACTTAGGTTTAATTGATAATAAATTTAAAGTAATAATCATGAACTTCATCTGTAAACTATTATCTTATCATACTTTACTTTATAGAAATTCTACAAAAAAAATTGAAAACGATGAATTTGATCAAAACAAAAGCCCTGTTGAATCAAATCAAACTAGATTTGATTAGAATGTTTAATATTCATAAATTAAAACAAAGTAATTAAGATCGAATATATGGGGCGGCCAGGGGCCAAAACGTCTAAGGAGATGGATTCATGAATAATAATTGGGTCAAACTTGTAATATTAGCCAAAAGCGAGGTTATGTTAGAAAGCATCTTGAAGATTATATAAGACCTACGAGTCCCCCTTGTGGTTGTAATTAAGCTTGAACAAATCAAACTTTCTTGTTTTTCAGTTCTCTACTCTTTTACCACAAGACTTTTGACCTTTTTGATTGACACCGAGAAGAAGAAAATGGAAGGGAGAGGAAAAATCAACGGTGGAGATGGAACTAGGAGAGGTGGTAGAGAACAAAATAGCCGTCCGATTCCGAAGAGAGGGCAAGTCAAAGTTGGGATCTTGCTTGGTTTTGCTAGTTCTTTTGCTTCGATCTTTGGCTCCACAAGAAACATCCATGGATCCTAAATTTAATCTTCTGCTTCTCATTTCCACAGAAGTTGTTTTTGTGGCTTCTTAGAGTGAAATTCTCTCATGTTTAGTCTCTAGGTTGTTGAGTTTATTTTCATTTTGTCTTTCATTTTTGTACAAATTCTATGCAGCTTCACTTGATAAATACTTAAATAGATATATTGTTTTTTATTTATTTATCAATTTGATCTCTAAATTTCAGGCAAGTTCATCCAAACTCAAAAAATTTACCAATTCGCTTGATATATAACATATTGAACTAAATGATCTAAAGAACCATAATATATAAAAGTATAAAACAATCATACAGTGACATAGTAATACTATTGTAGAATTAGCATATGATCTAGTCCTAAACACTTCTATACAAATAACTAGTCCGTGGCATTAGCTGTAAAATGGATATAGCTACTAAGAAAAGAATGCCTATCAGTCTAATCAAATGCTTTGATGGTCTGGTCTCGCCCTGTTCGATTCAAGTGGCAGCAACATCAGCATGAGTATCACTAAAAACCCGGTTTAGTATCATGGCTAGTCTAACTCCTCCCTGAACAATTCTCTTCATCACTATTGGCAGCCTTGTATTGAAATATTCCTCTGCAACAATATTTACAATAATTAAAAAAAAAAAATCATTACAACGTCAATTTCTTATAGAATTACATATAACATTTACATAAATAGTTTGAAACGACTATGACTCTCTAACATTAAAAAATAAATACTTAGTCGTTGAATCTCAAGACAAATCAAAATTGTAGACGTATTGTTGCGTTTGGTAGAACATTTGTTAAATAGCGTTACGTACCATCTGCAAAATCTTTTACTTGAATCTGATTAGGGTTACTCCGGTTAATTTACACAAACTAAAAAATTGGACTGAAACTAGGCTTAGTTTGATTAATTAAATTTCATTTGGTTCGGTTCGTTTTTTAATCTAGTTTTATTTGCGTCCAAGAAAAAAGAAGAAGCAAACAATGTACCTGATAACGTTTCACCGGACTTCACGCCTTCGTAGCCATATTTACAAGCTAACTTTATACTCTCCGAAGCATACCTACAAATACAATTTAAATGGATTCATTTTATATATTGGAAATTAGATTTCCTTCACCGAGATCAAACAAATTTCATGATCGATAGCTATGATGTAAATGTTCTATTAGTAAGATGTAAAAGTAACAAGAATTGGATCATGAACACACCAAAATTATCAATTAAGACCGATCGATGTTCGAGACAAATCTTATTCAACCACAAAAAAAAAAAAAATAATAAAAAAAATAGAACAGATTCTTTCATTTTTTCAATTTCTTTGTTGGACCAAAAAAGTTTCCACAAACGGTTTTCAAATCAAATTATATAAAACTTACTTGTGTGGACAAGCGATGAGATCTTTGCATTCTGTCCACGAAGATAGATCGTCGTCCCATAATCCCTAATATATGATGACCATTACCATTATATAAGTCACCGGTAAAAAAACGATGATATAAGTTATAGTAAAATATAAATAATTATGCTTTATTACATTGGTGATATTCTTCTCAAGATCCTTTTGGAGAAGATCCAAGTCCTTGTCGTAGTATTCTTTTAGAGCCGTGAGAATAATCTCTCTGTCCCATACCTTCACATTTTGTTTTCACTAATTAATATATACTTTTTGCAATGAAATTCAAATTAGTTATAACTTATAAGAGGGAGAAAAAACAGAGGAAACTCACATGATGTAAATTTGATTTATGTCTGTACCAACGTAAATCAATCGTGTTTCCTCCTTCATCACTTGTGAATCCGACATGCATCGGCTTTTTTATAGAAAAATATGTTACGACCTAATCAGAACTATATATCTAGCATACAAAAAATATAAATTAATGTATTGAAATGATGAGGAATAAACCTGATGAATATCTCCCATGAAATGAGACAAGAACAAAAGGGCTTCAGTCATGTTATCTATTATTAGATTGAACAAGAAGGTGAACAAATAATTAGTATAAACTAATTTTTAAAATTGAAGTAAAAACACACACCAAAAACGAAATATGTATTTAATTTTTTTATATCGTTGTTATAGTAAAGTAAATAAAACTGATCACGTACATCGACGATCAGATGTTCCTTCACCATAATGTTGAAGCTGGGACGTGAAATTTTGAATTGCACCATCCACACACATATCCTTCAAGCCATGTTGATCATGACAATCCCCTGTGTTTAAAAAAAAAAATGTAATTTCGATTATAAGAAAGAATTATAGTTAACTAATAAATTAATAATGTTTTGAAAGTAATCCGGTCTTGGTTTTCGTATAACTTGAGTTTTGGTTAGCTCCGATTAAGAGAAATAGAACCGGATTAAGGTTGAATAAAAAAAATTAGGGTTATGACTAATTTACTAGAGTATTCGTAAGAGCAGGCTTGGTCGGGAGTGTCGATGAAATGGAGAGGGCTAGTCCAACGGTACTTGTACCAATGTCGGATCTGATCAGGCCACACACACAAAGCCGATAAATCTCCATTCACATAATCCGGTAATAGATTCTCTACTACATGTGCTGGTCCTGCTTCTAAGAGATTCTGTTCACACCACACAACGAAAACAAAAAGGGATTAATGACACAAGTCAATAACCAAAATAAACACTAGAATCATTCACTAACCTGAGCAATTCGACATGTAAGCATATGACCTTCTTTGCTCCAGCTTTGGACAGAAGAAACCGAACACAAAACCAGTACACCTAATGCAAGTATCAACCTCGTGGATGATCTAAAAGCCGATGCCATATCTTCAAACTTCAAATCTTGTGTAATATCTCTTCTTGTATATATAAGAACGTCTTCTCTATAAAATTTGCAAACAGAAAATACTAACACATATATATATTTATAAATAGAGAGACAAGAATGGGCTTACAAGTTAGGTTAATTAGAAGCAACATACATGATGTTGAGTTTGTGTGCAAGCAAGACATTGCGAGTCTCATACGTTCCTAGCAAAGTTGACAATATAAACACGAGATATAACATTAAGATATACATATATAGAGTAGTTATTTTATTATTTAAAGCATATTCGTTATTTGTAATAGCATCTTCCATGCGTGACATAGATTTATACAGATTAAATAACTTAATCAACGCCTAATTTGGAAAACTTTTGGATAAATATTTGTTGTTGTTTCGCATTAATGTTTAGAAAAGGAATATCTAATTAGTTTTACGTGAGAAATATGAAGATATACCTTATCAAATTAAAATATATTTTACAGTAAAAACAAAATTCTGCCTATGTTTTTAATCTATATATTGTTTTCCTCGATTATTCTATGTTTTCATTGGTCGAATTGAAATATAGCAAGGACCTTTTTAATTAAACCGTACCAAACCAAGTAAACCAAATCGAAATTGTCGGTTTAAAAAATCAGTTGGAACATTGGAAAAAAAAAAACTTTTTTTCCCCAATTCTTTTCTCCGGCGAACTTCGGTTGATTTTTAACCGGTCAATGATAAACAGCTTTTGGTCAAAAAAATTCTTAATCAACAAATCTTCACTATTTTTTGTTTCTTTGAACACAATACGGTGAAGTTCTCTACTTGAATCGTCTTCTTCGATAGTCACCCACTTGTTTCAATCAGGTTTGCCTTTTCTCTACTTCTTCGTCTTTGTTCATCTCTGCAATTTCAGTATCACAAAAAAAGCTTCTATTTTGGTGATCCTGAAGAGCTTCAACGTAATGGGTTTCTACAAAATGTTACTCCTTTAATCCCAATTAAGTTGCGTCTTCGTTTGATTTGGAATCTCTTGACTCGTTCATGAATGATTCGATTCTGGGTTTCTGCAATATAAGATCTGTGACCTTATTTTGATTCCTCCTTCTTCAACACTTTCTTCTACTTACATGAATTGATAGAGAAAGTATGCCAAATTAGTGAGCTTCTTGCTAGTTAATCACTGGGCTTTGTTCTGTACAATCTTTAACAACACTTGTTAGCTGTGCTAGTTGCTATATCTGATTGGAATTTCAGAAACATTTGATTCAGTTTTTGTGAGATTCATGATGAGTAGTAGTGTATGTACTTAAAACGTTTTCCATTTTGTTGCAGAATGATAGACTTATCTACTCTATCTCCTTCGGAGATCACGGTGATAGGATCCGTGTTTTGTGTTTTGCTCACTATGCACTTCACGATGCAGCTCATATCTCAGCATCTGTTTTACTGGAAGAACCCTAAAGAACAGAGAGCCATTCTAATCATTATACTTATGGCTCCTGTTTACGCTATCAACTCTTTTGTGGGCTTGTTAGATGCTAGAGGAAGCAAACCGTTCTTCATGTTTCTAGACGCCGTTAAGGAATGCTATGAGGCACTTGTAGGTTTCTACATTCTCTCATATCTCATCTCCTACTTTGGCTTTCGCTATCTGCCTATTTCTTGATTTATTTGTATTACTCTGTTTGTTTCAGGTCATTGCTAAATTCTTGGCTTTGATGTATAGTTACCTGAACATATCGATGAGCGGACGGATTATTCCTGATGAGATCAAAGGGAGAGAAATCCACCATTCGTTTCCAATGACTCTTTTCGTACCCCGCAACTCCCATCTGGATCACCGTACACTCAAACAGCTCAAGCAATGGACATGGCAGTTTTGTATTATCCGTCCAGTGTGTTCCATCTTGATGATAACATTGCAGCTCCTCGGGATTTATCCAGCGTGGTTGAGCTGGGTTTTCACTGTCATTCTTAACGTTTCGGTATCCCTGGCTTTGTATTCTTTGGTGAAATTCTACCATGTTTTTGCCAAAGAGTTGGAGCCTCATAAGCCGCTTACAAAGTTCATGTGCGTGAAAGGGATCGTCTTCTTCTGCTTTTGGCAAGTACGTACTTAGCATCTAATGGAAAGATACATGGTCTCTAGAGCATCTGAAGATGGTTTAGGGGATGTCACTGCCGTGAATCATACTACATGTTAAGGTTTTCTTGTTAAGTCTAGCACAGAACTATTTTAACCAGCCTAGAGGTTGTCAGGGAATTGTAGCTTTGTCAGCTCAGTAACAGAGCTTAGACTCTTTAGTTGAGAGCTGAAAGGTTTAAAAGGGAACTAGTTGGTAGTGCGCATATGGTCTTAGGCTCTTAGGGTTGAGAATTTTCTCGGTAATCGAAGTCTTCATATGGTATAGTGAACCAAAAACCATTTAGAACTCATTGATTAGTCGTTGAGATAAACAAGTCTCATCTCAATAGATTTAGGATCATCACTGCATTTGGTAAAGTAATTGAACATTCTGAAAATGAAAGCTTTCATGCCTCTGCAGTCTGCACATTATTCCTCTCTTTTCGTGGGAACTCTCGGATATCTAACAATGAATGCTGAGTTGGGGTTTTCTTGGCATTGGTGTGTGTGTTGTGCAGGGCGTAGTGCTGGAGATATTGGTGAAATTGGGAATTGTAAAGTCGCATCATTTCTGGTTGGAAGTGGAGCAGCTTGAGGAAGCTCTGCAAAACGTGCTCGTGTGTCTTGAGATGATCGTCTTCTCCATTATTCAACAATACGCTTTTCACGTTGCTCCTTACAGTGGAGAAACCGAAGCTAGGATGAGAATGAACAAGAGGGATTGATTCTGAGAGACAAGGACCCTTTTTCCAGATTTAGACCACAAGAAGAATTTTGCTTTTAGTTGTTACTAATGTGAATGATATTGATGTTCTGTTACCAATACCATGGTGATTAATAATGTACCTTTCATGTTTCTTATTTTCTTGTACTAGGAATGAAAGTTTTTTTTTGGTTTTGATGGCAAAAACTCTCTTAAATTAAGAGGCCATTCTCAAAAGTGAATCAATCTGATATTGAAAAACATGAATCTTCTTCGTATTCTTATATCTTTACCAAGGCAAATAAGTTCATACATTGTTAAAAAATCATTAAAGGTGGTCTATAAGAGAAGAAATTTTAACACAAGAATGATACTTATTGTAAGAAAATCAGTTGTTTTTTTCTGGCTAAAAGTCCCTACTGATACTTAATTGCCGAGAATGACAAAACACAACAATACAGAATCGAAAATATCTACTCAAAAATATCAATCAATCCCACTTGATTACACTATTATATAAAGGGAGGAAATATCTACTTCCTCTATCAATATGCAGATATTTGATTTTATCTGCTTATTGTAAAGGTGTTACGTTCTACTTTCTAATGATATTAAAGTTTCAGCTTTTTCAATAGAAATTTTTTTTTTTTTGATGGGTGGACGGGAGAAAGTCTCCCTATCCGATTTATTAAAGAAACTTTAAGCAAAAAACTATAACCGGATGTGCGTCGGATACACAGAACCTCGCTTATCCTCAACTAAAATCGACTCAACAACATTCGGAATTGAATTAAACAAATGAAAACCCAGCGGTAAAGTAAACGCATAATTAGCTAATCCATCGGCTAGACGATTAGCCTCTCTATACGCATGAGAAATGTGGACAGTCCAATCCTTTGATAAAAAGTCGTGGCACAGTCGTACGAGGAAAGACAGGGGATGCGCGTCATCGATCCCTGTTCGTAAGTAACCCACTATAACTTCTGAATCCACCTCAAGTTCTACCCGTGAAAAATTTCGCTCCCATGCAACATACAACCCATAGTATACTCCTCAGAGTTCGGCAAGTGGAGCTGAACACACCCCTATGTTAACCGCAAAACCACCTTTCCAAGCACCCTCCTGGTCTCTAATAACACCGCCGGCTGTTGCTACCCCGGGTTACCTTTTGAAGCTCCATCAGTATTAAGTTTAACCCAATCACTCCCCGGAGGTTTCCATGCGATCATCCTCTCCACTCTCCCCGCTTGTACATTCCGAGATCCGTTTCTTCCATTCAATAGAAAAAACTTTGATATTAGTTATGTCTAACATTTTGAGCCGTGCCTTCCATATTGCCAAAAAAGGCAATTTGCCTTTGGGCCCTTTAAAATCTTGTAAGTTTTTTTTTTTTGCTAAAGAAAAACTTGTAGTTAGAAACCACATTCTATCAATTTGGTTGTTTTGATTGATCAAATTATTTATTTTAACCATTACTGATAGATATGATTACCTTTTTGGCTTCATATTTTATATGTATGTTTTCCAAAATTCTTATTAAACCAAATATTACAATTCTTAACATATATGCACATGATTATATTATATACATATTTTGCTAGGAGAATCAAATTTTCAAAGATTAGTAAACATACAAAAAAAAACACATCTTTGGTTTAAATAAAAACTATAACAAAAAAACCACATATATTATTTTTATTTTTGCTACCAATGTAAATATCAAAAAAAATGAAGATGTTTAGGTATTTTACAAAAGCATTACTTTGTTACAAGAGCAACTATGGCAAAGTAAAAACAAGGTTACAATAGAAATGGAATTTTATTTGGATGTTGTTACCGAATTCAAAAAATCATTAGCTCACGCCATGGCTTCTTTTTATATATTGTGTATTATTACTAGAGCATTACCTTGTTACAAGAGTGTGACAACAACAACAACAAAAAAAACTTGTTACAAGAGCAATCATAGGAAAAAAAAAAAGAGTAAAAACAAGGTTACAATAGGAATTGGATTTGATTTGGGTGTTATTAAAATTTGTGTGTGTCTTGTGTGTTTACCAAATTATTTTAAATTACTTTTATTTTTTTTTGGTCGAAACCAAATTATTTTATTTTACAACACATAACTTTTCAACATTAATTATCCCGATCTGTTTGTTGCCACATTTAAATAGATAAAAAAACTATGATCTTTATTTCTGACAAAAATAGAAGGAATAAAAATAACTATGAACTTAACCCTAGCAACATATATCTATTCAATGACATTACATTGTCAACATTTAAACAAATAATGCTAGGTGAACCACCCTTTATCCAGTCAATAACACCAATAAGGGCTTTTTGTTCATTTGTTATTATTGACGTAGAGAAAAGAGCAAATCAAAATTATAAACTATAAAACAAACAAAAAATGAAATAATAATTTAAAACGAAAGACTACTACTACTAGTCACTTCTTTGTCTAGTCTCATCGACGCGAACCTCTCATCATTACATTTTTTAATAAAAGCTTCGGCTCTACGATTTAGCTCATCTCTACTCCGAGACACCGCCGGTGACAAGTAAAACTTTGTTCTGTCCTTAAACGTCTCCGATTTCTTCAAACCAGTTTGTTGTTCGGAATCTCCAAGTTCGAACGTGTCCGGTCTCCGGTAATGACTAGTCAACGGCGGTGGCTTCCCTTCCGTTATCAACTTCCACGTATTCTCTAACGTCTCGTGCTTCCTTGGCTTAGCCACTTTCAACGCTTTCAAAGAGTTTCGCTCTGAAATAAAATACGAATTTACCGATTTAATAAACAAGTTTAGAAAAAAAAAAAAAAAAAAAGCTAAATAAACAGCGTTTTTTTGGATATCATTTTCAAATAAAAAATATCTTAACTAGTGTAACGTCACTTTCAAATAAACAAAATATCTAAACTTGTATCACGTCACGTCATGCTTTAATATATTAAATAAATTAAGTTTACCTGCTGTGGTGGTCTTGACCAGTTTCCGGTGACCGATCCTCGCCGTGACGAGAGGCTTCTCAACCGGAGGTGGTAACTTTTCCGGTTCTTCCACCACCACTAAACTCCTCTCTTCCTCCTCCTTTACCATCGCTGCCGCTTTTGCTACCTTCTCCTTAACCACCTCCGGTCTCTCCTTCACCTCAACGATGATCTTCGACGGAGAAACCACGGTGACGAAACTAAAATCCGCTTCCTTCGTATCCGACCGTCGTGGACGATCTTGGTGGACGAACTGATGTTGTTCAGTCTGATGACTCTTAGTATAGTCGCCGCCGTATGAAACCTCGTAGTCTTTGTTGCCGTCGTTAACGTTGTTGATGGAGATGCTCCGGACAAACTTGGAAGAAACTCCGATAACGACGATGATGACGTTTATGATGACGTAGAGATACGGTGGTCTCAGCCACGAGAGAAATAAGCTCCAAAGGATCGGACCTTGAGAGAAATCAACTGTTGCGGGAACAATGACCTTTAGATGCATGCCTATGGCCACGAAGCCAGTAGAGATTAGCACCGGTTTTATCCACGACGCCATTTTTCCCGATTTAGTATCTCTCTCTCTCTATTAGGATTTGTGGAGTGTTGTATTGTTGTCACGCTCTAATACTTAGCTGATTATATTAGTGTTTAGTCTTTTGGTTTATATAGAGAGGGAGACAAATGTGACAAGCTGATATAAACCGTTGGATCTAAAGATTAGGTAAATTAACGGTCAGGATTGTTTCGGATAGTGGGTGCATCTTCCTTTTACTACAAAACACGAGTAGGGAATTAACTTATTATTGTTTGTATATATTATTGACACGTAAACAAAACTTCACGTGTCCACATTACTATCTCAAAAACAAATTATCATTACAAATTAAATTATAACTCTTTTTTACGTTGATAATTCTCTTATTAGTCAACCTAGTATGAGTGTCTGCAGTTATCGTATATAATTCGATATTTTTGTTTTTCCCACGCTATGCCCACGTCTCTTAGCACATCGTCCATACATTCATTGGAAAACAAACAAAATATTTGAATATGTAGAGAGCGATTTTGTACGTTTTTTTCTTTATTATAGAGAAGCAATATTTTGTTTTAAAATAAATGATGTGTTATACTGCCTCTATTTCTAAATAATTGATTTTTTAAAGAATTTACACATATTAAAAAATATATTAATTTTTAACTATAAATACATTATTTCTGTGCCAAACAATTTTCAATAATTTTTAGCTAATAATAATTCAGCAAAATCAATTAATATGTTTTGAAATTCACAATTCACCATCATTACTTAATAAAAATTGCATAAAAAATAGAAAACATCAATATTTTAGAAACAATTTTTTTTCCAAAACATCAATTATTTAGAAACGGAATGAATAATAAATTGTAAATATCTGATATAAATATATTAATTCGAAGCTAAGCTAAGTAAGATTTACATGAGTGTCAAAAATTCATTTTTGGCTAAGCAATACTCTCGAGGCTGCTTTGTTGGTTTGGATGGAAATGAAAGAGCAGCAAAAGCAGATGATAAAGGCAAATTGACGTCTGTGTGGCTGTAACAAAAAAACACAAAAGGAAAAAAAAAGTGTGTAAGGGGTGTTTTTGAGTCTTTCTGGTAAAGAAGAAGAAAATATATCTTAGTGGGTTCCTGACTTAGAGGATTTCAATCCTTCATTTTAATCGAGTGACATTTGGTTAAATAAGATACTAGATCATTATATTTTGAAAGATAATGTAGTATTAATTAGCTTCATATTTCTTTGATAGCCAAACCCTATGTTCGATTCTTTTGGTATCTCTTGTTCCTTCTAAATCGTTCGAAATGTATTGATAGCCAAATACCATCACAAATTTCTGTTTGTTGTGTTGTAATATTGATAGATTGTCTTATTTAAAATGAAAAAAAAAATTATAAAGACAGAAATATTTTCAAAGAAAACATATAATTTCCTTAGGAGCTAAGCTCATAGGAATGGGCCAAGGTAGAGGTCAATTTTGCACCTGTCGTATATTTGACGCCGACTCGTCTCTAGTGGCTCTCCACTCTTTTTTTCTTTGTCGACCACTATACTAACCATAGATTAACGACGAATTATCTACAGAAACTTATAAGTTTTTGTTTAATATTTTACTGGTCTTCTTAGCAAAACAAAATATTTTACTGATGAATTAAAAAGAAATTAAAGTGTGAAAAATGAAAATAGACTTGTTTTTTACGATCTATACATGTTTTCGCAAATTATTGAATTTGGATACTACACGAAACAGCATTAATTCACATTACAAGTTTAAGTTTTCAAACACGTTTACAGAAAAGCTCATTTATAAAATAAATAAAAAACTCTTACTCAATTTTAATTAGTTTTTTTTTGATTTTTTTCATTGGTATTTAATCTATTTATCACAGATTAAATCATTAATATCTATAAATCAATAAGAGATCAAAATACTTATAAAAAGATAGATTTGCACAATTGTATGAACCGAATTAGTAAATCGGCTTTAACAGTTTTGTTTCATGTTGTTACACAAAAATATATTCTGGGAACGAATTCGAAATTTCGTATTTAACATCTAATATAGTCTTTTTCTATAGGTTGATAAAGAGATATGTTATAATAACTGCTTCACAAGGAAAAACAAAATATCAATATATAGTTAGTATTTAACATTTTGATATAACTAAAATTTAAATCTTTGTTTGATTTGGTTGTCTTCTGGGATTCTATTTAAACTGATTAAACAAATTTGAGATATCTGAAAATAATATTTTTGATTAAATTATTTTTCAAACTTATCATTAGCTCAGATATGGATTTATATTAATATCCTTGGTTTTATTCACTTGTAATAGGATGTTAGATTTAATATTTAAAAAGGCTGTAAGAATGATATTTTGGTTATAACATAACAAATATCTTGTTATAATAATCTGTTGTTTTTGTGGTGTTGGTGTCGATAAGAATTTTCAAAAGTTATTTTTGACTTTTGATCACAATAACATGTGCCCATAATCACTTGATTCACATCTCACCCAATCCAAGAAACAATAAGAACATACATATTAATTGTTTATTACCGACATAAAAACGAAAGGGAAACGAAAGTTCGTCCAAATTAGAAAGCGAAGCAGAAAAGGACACCGTTTTCCAACTGCTCTGTGATGTAACTGTGGTGGCGACTGTGGTTCGCGAGTTTGTCTGACGTTAATCTTAAATCCGACATTTAGTTGGACCCAACTCCTAGTGCCACGTGGCTGTTGAAGAGTGGCCATTGTTAAGCCGTAATGCGATTTTTCAAACTAACAAGATTTGAAAGCCTTTGATTGATTGTTTATATTTTATTAGAATAGGATCATAAATACTATAAAAATTATTAAAATAAATATTTTTATTTTAATTAGTAATCCATTAAATTTTAAAATATTATTTAATGTAGATCTTAAAATCAATAAAAATTAATTTATATCATAATTTTCATGTTCTAATACATACTCCTTCCGTTTCAAAATAGTTGTCATTCTAGTCTTAATTTTTTGTTTCATATTACTTTTCATTCTGCAATTTTAATGTACATTTATGACTAATTTTTCCATATTTATCCCTATTTTTAAGCTCATTAATTATTCATATCAAATAAAATATTATATTAATTAGGGGTAAAACAGATTTTTAATATGTTTTTCTTAATTTGTGTGAAAAACTCAAGAATGACAATTATTTTGAAACGGAGGGAGTATCATATAAATCTAAAAATATATATCATCGGAATTTAAATTATATTCTTAATAACAGAGAAAATATATATTTTAACTTATTATGAATATTTATGATTATGTGATAGAAAATAAAAACAACTAAAATACTATATAGTTAAATCAGAAAAGAGTAAATTTTATGTTATTAACATCATAAAAACTATAAATAATGTTGTGAACCATCACATAAGTACATGATTGATAATTTTATTTTATTAATGTCATCATTTTATTTCTCATAAAAATTTATACTCGCCAAACTTTATACAATATTAACTTAATAAAAAGTATAATATTATTATTTTTTAACTTATATAATTTTCAATATATACACTTGAAAAGTATCAATGACGTCATAGGTCGAAAATTTCTATTTTTTTGTGATATTCTGTAAATCTATATTGATAAAATAAGTATTTATATAGATTTTATTTTTATTTTATTTTTGCATGGTTATGTATATTTTTAATCTTTTAAACTGAGGTTTCTATTCTAACTTTTGTTTTTCAAATTTATAAACCTTTTTTTTTATCGTTCGTCTTTTTATTTATTTTAATTGAGATTTTTATTCTATATGTATTATTTGTTTATTTTATGGCTTATGTCATGTCTATATTCTATTGGGGGCAATTGTAAAAATACTATTTTTGGTGTACCGCTTTGTAAAAATGTCACCTTGGGTTGTTCATTTGCAAAAATGCCACAAATTATGAAATTTTAAAACCTAAATCTTAAAATTCTAAACCCTAAAAAATGTTTTGACCCCGAACAGACCATAAACCCTCAAAACTATACCTTAATACAATATAGTTAACCCAAACATAAATAATATAATGAATAAATAATTTCAAAAAGTGGCATTTCTCAAAAAATTTCATATTGTATCTTAAACGTTGTTTCTTACTTATTATTGATAATATTAGAAATTTTACTTTTTATTATTTGATTAGTAACTTGACAATTACTTTCCATTTTAAATTTTATTTTTCTTAATTAATTTTAAATTTTAACACATTTTTCATCTGATCAATGTTATATACATATCGCGATCTCGTGAATTATAATTTTGTTTACATGTCATACTGATATAAAAACGCATTGCAGTAAATATTTTTGATTTCAAAATTTATAACGCCTATAATTTGACAAATGTAATTAGATTCTAAATTACGACTTACAAATATTTAATATTTCTTTATTATTGTATTTATTATATTTTATTAAATACTCAATTTATTATATTTATCTCATATTAAAATTATCTCATACACGTTATTATATTAGCAAAATGATACTTATAAATATGATATTTCTTTTTGGCTTTAACTATTTAGATAATTTATAATGAAAATAATGTATTTTGTAGTATAAAAATTTAGAAATATTACATATTTTAGTATAACGGTTTTTTTTCCTTTTTCTTAATTAGTCCAAATTTCTTGTTTAAAATATATTCCTTATTTTTATTTTATTTTTTGTTAATATTGGAAATATTACATATTTTAGTAGAACGGTTTTGTTTTTTGTTTTTTCTTAATTAGTCCATAATCCTTGTTTAGAATATATTTTTTATTTATTTTTTTGTTAATATTGACACATGTCACGATCTCGTGAATAAGAATTTTGGTTACGTGCCACGTTCACATCGAACGCATCCTCCTGTATATGTTAAGATAATTAGTGTATAGTTTTTCCAAATTATGTCAAGTCATTTAAACAAAATTTATTTTTTTGACTGTTAAAGTAAACGTTAAATGGAACTGAAAAAAAAATTCACCGTTTGAGTTTACAGTTTGCAAAGATATTTTATATTTGTGTTTGAATCAATCTAGCCTTTATAGATAACATTTTCTTATCTTGATTGTGTTGGTTCTTGACTTTATGTTTCTTGTTCTGCTTCAAAGGAATTGGTCTTTCTCACAAACAGAAGTTGTTTGGTTACATTCATTTGTGACTTTTGTATTTTATTTTATTAGCTTAATCTCTTTTGATTCATTTCGTGTTAAACAAGACAAATCAAAATAGTAAAAACGATTTAATTAAAAGACAAATCTTGAGTCTAAGCCACCACTGTGTCCAATCTCATCGACTCAAGCAACCTCTCTCCCTTAGACTTCCTAATAAACGCTTCTACTCTCCGATTCAGCTCTTCCCGACTCGGCGAGATCTCTTTCTTCATCTTCACCGGCGACGGAGACCGTTGACAATTAGTCATGTCCCTAAACGTCACCGATTTCCTCAAAGCACGTTGTTGTACCTCGCCGGCGTCAACTCCGACCGTGTCGGATCTCCGATGATAAACGGTCAATGGCGTTGACTTTCCCTCCTCCGTTATCATCTTCCACGTGTTCTCCATCGTCGTCGTCTCGTTGCGCCGCTTCGGTTTCGCCACCACTCTCAACACCTTCTTCCGCTTGTTACTACCGCCTGCAAATTACCAATTTACCCCTTCAGTTTGAAGATTCAAATAAAATATCTAAACTAGCCGTTATTTTCAATGACGTCATATTCCCCCTTAATTATTATATTCATATTTTTCAAAATTAGAAAAAGCGACGCGTCACTCTCTCCGCAAGTACCTTTTTGACTCGCTTTGACCGGTTTCCGATGATTGGAACTAGCCGTAACCAGAGGCTTCACAGTCGGAGCGAGATTCTCCGATGTCTCATCTCCACCGTTGATTACTCCTGAAATCTCCTCCTCCTCTTTCTCCTTCTCTTTCTCTTCATACACAACTTCCGATCTCTCCGCCTCCGCAACGACAATCGGCGGCTGAAACGTGGCCGGGAAATCGAAATCCGGATCAAGATCCACATCCCTAACCTCGATCTGCTCAGACGTCTCATGAATGATCTTATAGTCGTCGTCGTCGTCGCCGTGTAAAATCTCTTCGTCTTCTTCATCGTGATAGCTCGAAGAAGCTACGATGATGGTGATTATGACGTTGATGACGACGAAGAGGTACGGTGGTTTTAGCCACGAGAGAAATGAGCTCCAAAGGATCGGAGACTGCGATAAGGAGAGATCTAAAGCTATAGGAAGATAAGCTTTTAGTAACAGAGCCATGACGGTGATTCCGGTGGAGATTATCACCGCCTTGATGGTCGACGATGATATCATTTTTTCCGATTTGGTCTTCTTGTGATCTATTCACTGTTGAGTTATATTAAGTGGAGGAGCTTATGAGGAAGCTAGGCTACTTATGATTTGATATACACCGTTGGATCTAAAGAATAGGAAGATGGAAGGTTGTGATTCAATTATTAAGATCATGGCTAAATCCACGTGTCTGTTTTCAATCATCGAGCAAAAATGTGAATAAGAAATAAATGGAAACTTTCCTTTAACCCTTTTCGTTAATTTTTTTATTTTTTTTCAATTGTTTCATACATTGTGCCGACCACTTGTTTTTAAGTTTTAACCCTTAGCGTACGTTTTCAACCAGTATTTCACTTTCAATGGCAAAGAAAAATCGGAAAGAAAGTATTTATAGTTTTGTTTTTTTATCCCGACATAAATTATTTGATAAGTAGAAGTGTAGAATTGATGCACAAGTAGAATAGATCCTACAGACATAGAAGAAATGATTTGTTTAACGTGTTAATAATTCACAAACTAGTTTCCGATGGAATACAAATTGAAGTTATATTTTCAATATCTAGTGCATGTAAAACATAAACTTGACCTTAACCAAAAAAAAAAAAGAAGACAAAAACTTGACTTGACCGTAAATATATACAACAATTAATATATGAAGTACACAAGACCGGTACGATCTTGCTTTTGATTGGCTTGCCCTTGCGTCTCGACCTTATGTCCTTGCTATTTGCAACGAGGAGTTGTGATTATTTAGCAAAAAAAAAAAAAAACGAGAAGTTGTGATTGATAGTTGTGTGCTTTATATTCATTGAGACCTTTATGTCCTGGTTCTTGGTCTCCCTATATAATACGTACGCACGTACTTTTATGTTCGCACAATTTAATTTCGTCAACCGGCTTGATAGATTGACGACATGTGTTAATAACTTAATATACGCCATTTAATTAGTCATCAAGATAATTGTATGATACATACAAATTGAGGCATCTATCTTTATTAAGACGTTTTTGTTACGACCTATCAGACCGTAACCACTTCTATATAAGTATATATTCCTCGTTATATTGTATACAAATTACAATACCAATACCCATTAGTATATTTAAGAAAGAAAAAAAAACCCCATTCTTACATAGTTACATTCATTCTTCATTATTACAAGCTTCTCCTTCATTTCATTCCTTGTTGCGATAGAAAAAAGGACAATTAATATAGTGATTTTAAGACGAAAAGCTATATAAGTATATTTTCCAAAAGTTTCAAATAAAACTATGTTTTTGACTTTTTTCCAAAAATATAATTGAGATAGTTATATTTTTTGTTAGGTGAAACAATTTTTCATCTATGTCATTTTACTATTTGAATTAAAACTACTATGTTAATGTTAATTATTTAAGTTTTTTTTTATAGAATTTATAATAATACTTTTTCTGTTACCTATTAAAACATAATAATACTTTTTTTATATACGTCTATACGCTATACGGTGGTCCACCGTCCGGCTAGCGCATAACGTATTTTAGAACACTGCCTAAAATTATAACCAGTATAGATGAGCAGATGCATGCAACAATGATTGATAAATATTCAATAGTTACAAATTTATTTTTATTAAGTGGAAAATGTTGTGAAATTTGTAAATTTAATCTTAATGATTTCAATTATGAAATCTTTCCCAAGATCATCTAGATTTGATTTAACCCAACCACAAACACTTTCTTATAGAAGAAGAAACACTAACCTTGATCCATTGCTTGATTAGGCTTGTTGATATATCATGGTTTTTACCTGTTTTTTGCCATGATATAAGTCTTTTTATAGTCTTTTTGGTATTTTTCAAAAAAATTCAAATCTTTGTAGGTTCATTGACGTGTGAAGCATAATTGGGGACTTTCGAGCATTTTGGAGCATTGTGGAAAGAGTAGCCGAAATCATGAAGTCGGAGTCGATATTTCCATCATGCGTCGATCGACACAGGCTCTGTGTGTCGATCGACACAGATGCCTGAAGAGGAGATTTCGCGATTTTATCAAGGTTGAAGATTTTTTTTTTGCACCAGAAGTTTCAAGAGTTAACAAAAGTGTCTCAAACCAACTTTTGTATATTATTTATAACTTTCTCCTAACTTTGGAGGATTTTATCTTATTTTCTATTGAGACAAAAAAAGAGAGATTGATTTGAGAGCTTTTTGGGAGACAAATCTGCACCTTGTTCTAGAGAGATTTCGAACCCTTTGTATCTTTTTCTCTATCTCTTTTATGTAATTTATTCATCTCATAATGTTTTCTTCATCTATGTCTGAGTAATTTGCTAGTTAGGTTTTGGGGAATTCAAGGGTTGATGACAAATTGTTAGATTTGGATTACTGTTGGGATATATTCTACTTGTTCTTCATCTTGATTACTTAACTCTGATTTTAGGATTGATCACCTAGAATTAGATACCCTGGTTGAATTAATAGATGCGAAAATATTGTTAACAACCTGAACCTAATCTTAGATGAGCAAAATAACTATTTGCAAAGAAATTTAGCTTAGTGATTTTGTGAATAATCGAACCTGAACATTAATGCTTGTCTTTATTCATTGAATTTGCAAAGAAATTTGAAATTCAGGGATTTAGTCATAGATAATTTTTGCAACGAAAGTTTATTTGTTTTACACTTGTGTTTCGAGTTCTAGAACCGCACTAAATAATCATCCTGACATTCTTTCATTCTTCAATTTCGATTCATACCTAAGAATTACCCATAGCCTAACTTTTTGTCCAACTGATTTTAAAGAACACTAATCATCATCTGCTTACTTGTTTTGTCATTTAATTTACATCTTACATTGTTTCTTAGCTTAATTTGAATTCAAAGTCTTTTGTGTGATTTTGTGTGATTACGGTTCCATGTGGATTCAATCCCTAAGTACTACTGCGATCTCTTAATTTGAGAGAGTATCTCAGGGTAAATTTGAGCATATCACTTGTAATGAAATCAATTCATCAATTGATGTTCTCCTTAATGATTCTTTTGATGGAGAAGCCCTTTCTCTTTGGTTACTCTTTTCTCAATATGAACGTTATTATGTGATGATGTTTTTGCATGCCCTAAACACTCTCACGGCACTTCTATTTATTTGTTTAATAGGTTGTGACTTCTCACACAAGACAAAGCAAATAGCAACCATTCGTTTATAACCACCACATACATTCATATCATATAACCAAAGTTAAGGGCATTTATAAAATAAAATAAGGCAAAAGGGATGGTTATCAATACACCCGAATTCTAATGCTTTGATCAAAACCGATCCACGGTGTCGTCTTTTATATTAAAATCTTTAACTTTAATATGAACTTGATCTTTAATAATTAAACCGAAAGACACATATAGGTCACATAGGAATATAAATATTCTTACATTCTCCCACTTGACCTTTGTGCCGACTTAATGGTTTAATAACTATAATACGCGCTTTTATACCAAGTTTATCTAACTTTAAGTATCATGATAAAATTATCATAGAGGTCACAAATCATTGAACGACATGATTCCTTCCATGTATCACAAACCAATTTTAATTCTATATCATCCTTACATGAGAAAAACCTTGATTCTCAATTGATCATATGTTATCTAAACCGCACCAGTGGTCGGGATACCCAACAGACCAACGACAAAGCTATATCTGGACGATATATGTACAGTTTTATATCAAGTTTCAAGAACATGAAAAAACTCTCAAGTTTCAAGCTATTCTCGATGCTCTGGACTTCAACCAAGTCGTCAGTGTAGGGGTCAAAATCCACCCCTTACAAATCAATCCTCAAAAATTGGCTAAGTATGGGAAAAAACTGTAACATGTTTTCCGCGGAAAATTTTTAGCCGGGTACCCGCGAAAATCCCTCACCTTCTGGTTTAACCCGACCCACGGCTAAACCATAAGTATAGCCCGCGAGATGGTTATAACAAGCATTGGATCGGGCCGCGGGAATGGACCACAGCATCCAGGAGTGGGCCGAGCCGCGAAGAGAAGCCTGTGGCATGTAACCGACTCCGCGGAGAGAGAATCCTGCAGAATCAGGATGGCATCTCTATCTCTTCAACAAAAGCCCTAGCCGCAGAGAAAGGCTATATATACACTTGTTAACCCTCATAGAAGGGGATGGACAAATTTTCACATAAACACTTGTAAACATTGATTCGCAGAAATATCAATAAAGAAAATCCATTCTCTTATTATTTGTTTTCCGTGATTCGCGCTTAGAAATCTCTGTTCCTCAAACCCTAAGACAAATTACATTGTTCGAGTTTCGACTCCCACAGTTAGATTTGTCAACTCTAATGACAAAGCTTGCAAGGTGGACAGCCTTCTCACTCGCCCGAGTTGCCTTTACCCGTCAACAATAGTACTCTCGACAATGTACCACGAAGAAAAGACTCATTGCGTGATAAGTTTTCATGACGGTGAAGGTAGAATACTCGTGTCGAGTGGCTTGGTCTCATTCGGCCCACGAGCCAACATCATCATCAACTTCGACACACCATTATCGGTGGATCACTATCTCAGTTCAGTTGGAAGGAATCACAACCGAGCCATGGTCTCCATAACTTTTGTCATTAATAACACAGATTTTGAGTTGATTTCACAGGTACATTTCTTTTTATCGTTCATGGATTTTTCATTGGTTTTTTTTAACAATCTAGTTTGACACTGAATCTTGATAAATAGATCCAATAAGACTTTGACGATGTCAATATTGTACCACTTCCCGAAGAAATCGATCCCTCGTTATTAACGAGTCTAAACGCTAAAGAAAGGTTACAGAGAGAAAAGAGTCAAAGAGTTGTGAAAAAGTTAACGAGCTCTCTGAATTAAAATGGCTTCAAGGTCCGGTGGAGAGAAGAGAACTCTTGGGATTCTGATGGAAACCGCTGTGGGTGTGGCCGGACACTGATCTTGATCTTCTGTTTCAGTGACTGTGACGTTGGAAGATAGGTCAACGTTTTGACAGGCAATTTTGTTTAATGTTTGTCTTTAATAAACTCGCATAGTACCCCTATTCTAACTATTTTTATAGACATTATGTTTAATCTTTCACGTAAACTTGAAAATGTAAAGTTGCAATGGCGACAAACTAAATGCCCATAAAAATCCTCATATTTTTGTTCTCATAAACAACAGACTCTTTTATTACCCGGCAAGGCAAAAAAAATGGCCTTCTTAGACAAACAATTAGTGTAAGACGCGATTTTTTTCTTCTAGAAAACACAATGTAAGTAGAACATAACTGTAGCTGGAAAAAGTAGCATTGAGATCACAGAGACCAGTGAGACTGAAGCATAAGACCTATTGTTCTTCCGTTACTGTTTGTAAGATAAACAAGACCCTGACTTAAAGCTAAACCGACTGCCTATGTTGAATTTCAGATACGATTCCACATGAAACCGATCATGGATTCTTGAAAAAATCAAATGATATTATATTAAAAAATTTAATTAAATTTATTTGTAAAAATGATATGTATTAACTTGAAATTATAATATATACTTTTGCTTATTGAAATAGAATGAATGTTAACATCATAATATACTATCAATATAAAAATAATATACATTATAATTAAGTACAAAATTTAGAGGGAAAACGACCTATATCCCCCTGAGTACTATCATATAGCACCAGATCCACACAAACTTTCACCATAATCCAATTTCCCCACAACTAAGATAATTAAAACTTATTTCCCCACAATCAGAAAGTTCGAAACCTAAGACTCCACAAACCACGATAACCAAATCCGATTTGGTCTGAATTTGTAAACCGATTTTGTAACCAAACCTGAGAATCCACGAACAGATTTTGTAAACCGATTTTGTATCTCTTCTTCCCCAAATCCCCAAATCGCGACCCTGGAAAAAAAAACTGAGTTCTCCGGCGAATCGAGGTGAGCGAAACTTGGCGAATCTTCCTACTTCCCCACCGTGTCAGGTAATGCAAGAGCTCATGTTCTCTAATTCGATTTACTTTTGTTTTTGTGAAGCTTGGGTGATGAGCTCATGTTCTCTAATCGGGAAAGAAACGACGAACCCTAAAAAAAAATTCTCTAATTGTTCTCTGATTTTCGACAGCAATTAGGTAGAATATGTTTTGTTGGTAATTTCGATCTAATGTAGCTTGATTGCATACTTTAGAAGCTGCTTAAACTCGATTTATCTGGTTTGAGGTTAATGTATTTTCATGGTTATAGGTGGAAATCTGATTCATATGATGAGCAATGAATCTGGAGCATCAAGTGGAACATCACGTGGTCGATCAAGAGGAAGAGTTCTGGGTGTACCAAAGAGATATTGGTGTGGGGAGATAATTGTGTCAAGAATGTCCAAGTCTGATGCCAATCCATACCGTCGCTATTTTCGTTGTGGTTATGCTGTAGAACAAAAGGTAATTTACTTTCCAACCGAAAGCTATCCTCTTCTATCTTGGGAATCTTTGAGTTCGTTTGGGTAGAGAGTGAGTAGTGGTGTTAGGAATGTGCAATTACTTTGTGTTCGGATAATTGTTTTCTAGGCCTGACGTAGCTTATTAATGAAGGTTAACATCGTTTTCTCGCTTTTTTGTGATTGAACTTGAGACGTGATCAAATTTCTGAACAATGTTGGTTTCCTTGTTATAGCTAAGCAATGATAACCACACTTACAAGTGGGTTGATGAAGCAATTTTGGATGAGGTAGAGGCAAGGTTGTTCACGTTTAGAATACCAATACAACATCATAATCTTCCTCTTGATCGAGACCATAAAAATAAGAGACAAAGTTCTGAAATAAACCTTTGTGGAAACCTTCTTCTTATGAAACCGAGAGTTGTGATTAGCTGCACCACAAACTCCACAATGCATGATCCGTTTCAATAGCTTGTTTGCTTTCTTGACCGGAGACTCATTCGTGCCTTTCTTCCTTTTTTTGTCTTCCTTAGTTACCTTCTTCCGGCTAGGCTGAGATAGCACTTCCCCGGGAAATATAGTTGGCTCTTCTCCAACAGGCCAAAATTTTGCACCTCTAACTGGAATAATGCCATCTGTGTAGGTCTTCCTCCAAGTAGATGTCCTAAACCAGTGATGTACATAGTCTTCAGCTTCAAATCCCTTGTGGAGCATCACTCCATATGCATGCTCACAAGGAATGCCTGTGATCTCCCATCTTCTGCAGCTACAAGTCATATTAGCCAAACTTACTCGATGACCACAACCGTTGAGAGTAGATAGATATGTCTTGTTGGTGGAGACTTTAACCGTGCATTCTGAAGCTTTTTTATGCAAACCCGCAAGAGTTTCAATCACATACGGTGTACATATACCTTCATGGCTGCTTGCTATGACGTCTCTTTTGGCTATACGAACCATTGCAAGTCGGGCTATGGTTTCAAGCATAGGCACATACGGCTTATCTCTGGCTTTACCAATAGAATTGTTGAATGATTCTGTTGAGTTGTTCTCCACATCCTCACAACACGGTCCAAGCTTGTAAAATGCTCTGCACCAAGTCTCCGGTTTAGACTTCATCACATCAGCGTAGATTGCTTGATCATACAGGTAAATCTTATACAAATTTTCCCTGTGATCAGCCGAGTTGTAGCTCCAAGCCAGATTCCAAATCAGTGGCTTCATCTCCGGTTTCTTTCCATGTTTAGCTTTCAAATTTCCATAGATGTGTCTTACACACATTCTATGTTCAATATGGGGTAGTTCTATACTCACAGCTTTGATCAAACCCTAGAAATGAAGCATAAGGCAAAAAAAAAAAAATCAGAAGACATATAACTATAACTCATTAAAAAGGGATAAAACATAATATTTTCAACAGAAATTAACATACCTTTTGACGATTCGAGATCACAATATACCCATCTCCATCTCCGAGCTCTAAATCAATCTTGACTTTCCTCACAAACCACTGCCAGTTATCCGTATTTTCAACTTGTACCACAACCCAAACGATAGGATAAATGGCATTATCTGCATCGCGACCCAAAGCAACCAATAACTGACCTTTCATTTTCGATTTCAGGAAGCACCCATCAACGCCTATAAGAGGCCTACACGTTTCTTTCCATGTTCTTCGAAGGATGTCAAAACAGACATAGAACCTGTTGAAGATGTCGTTTGGAAAACAGTCAAGCTCAACTGATGAATTTGGGTTCGAGTGTCGTATCTCAGATACATAATCATGAAGACGTCCAAACTGCTCATCATACTCTCTCTCAATCCATCTTACTGCTTAATTTCTAGCATGTTGACATTGTGCTCTTGATACACTGATCTTCCATTTCTCCATAATCAGTTCTTCTATTTTCATTGGCATAAAATACTCGTGTTCTTCTCTGATCTTGTCAACAAAGAGCCGCGCAATAACATGGACTTTCATCATCTCACATTTCCCATTAGGCACACAAGCATGAACTTTCTTAAACACTTTCACCTGCCACCTATTGTACGTTCCAGAAGTTGAGCAATATATGCGCCATGAACAACCTTTCCCCTCACAACTAAACCCAAGCTTAGTTTTATCATACCTATACTGCCTAATATTGTAACATGTTCTCAAAGCACAGTCCAGGACAGCCTCCTTAAACGCTATGCCATTAATGAAAACTTGTCCATCATACAAAAATCCATTACCTCTTCTCAGGTTGTTGCGTCTGTGAATTGTCCGTTGCACTTCGTTTCCTTCTTCATCATCCTCGACGACATCTTTCTCGATGTTGAAATCGTTACGCTCTTGTCTATCTTCACTGTCAGAGTCTTCATCAAGCATAGGGACGTCATGCCACTCAACAAACGCCATCACTGTAAATTGGAATCGAAAGTAAATCGAATTAGAGAAAATGAGCTCATCACCCAAGCTTCACAAAAACAAAATTAAATCGAATTAGAGAACATGAGCTCTTGCATTACCTGATGGAAGAGTTATACGGTGGGTAAGTAGGAAGATTCGCCAAGATTTGCCGGAGAACTCAGACTTTTTTTTTCAGGGGTCGGTCGCGATTTGGGGATTTGGGGAAGAAGAGATACAAAATCGGTTTGTGGATCTGTAAATCGGTTTAAAAATTCTGAACCGATTTGTTTAAAAATTCTGTTCGTGGATCGGTATCGGTTAACCAAATCGGTTAACAAAATAGGTTTACAAATTCAGACCAAATCGGATTTGGTTATAAACCACTAAAATCACGATTAATCGTGGTTTGTGGAGTCTAAGGTTTCGAAATTTCTGATTGTGGGGAAATAAGTTATTTTTTTTTTATTGTGGGGAAATAAGTTTTAATTATCTTAGTTGTGGGGAAATTGGATGAGGGTGAAAGTTTGTGTAGATCTGATGCTATATGATAGTATTCAGGGGGATATAGGTCGTTTTCCCAAATTTAGAAGAAAACATAGTTATTATTCTTAACGTTGATGATAAAGTCAGCAACGATATGTCCTATGATACATTTCGAAAGAGTTAGGTGTACATAATCACATACATTTCGAAAGAGTTAGGTGTACATAATCACGTATCGTGTCTATAATTTTTCACAAGTTTTGGATATAGAGAAAACAATCATAAAAGTTTTTTTTTATGTAATAACTAGACTAAAAAATCACTGAAGCTAAAAAAATTATACATATATGCATAAATATACATGATTATTAATTTATACTATTATTGAGACCATATTTTACATAGTAGTTTAAAAATTATCATTATCATTATCTTATTATCTTATCAAATTTTGTTAATTTTTACATTGGTCCGATTCGGGACCGAAAAATATATTAGTGTATGGTGATTATTAATTTATAGAGTATTAGCTTATGGATTTACTGTATGTATACAAATTACCCGTTTCAGATAAAAGTACTCAATTAAATTATACATTGGTATAAAACGATAGATTTTGCATGTAATCTTGATATTCTATCTTTAATCAAGAACATGTATGGGCGTTACTAACTGCCTTACGTTCGATCGAGTCTTTCATTTATATAGTGAGACTTGAGCGGTGAACGAACTTGAGAACAGTAAAGGGATTGTTACAAAACATGACTAAAACATTACGAATTTGATTAATAATGTGATTGTTACTACAAGACTCAAAAACATTATACGATTGTTACTCATAATTTCAACCACAGCAAACGCTTCCAAACACATTGCTTTTCAAAGAACACAAACAGACATTTCTATAGCTAATGTGAACTCTTGATCCCTCTTGCTTTTTTCTTCTTATCCCTTTTCTTCATAGTTTTGGTGCTTGACTTGTGTTTCCGGCTCTGCTTCATGGGTTTGGTTTTCCTCACAGGCACAGGCTGTTTTGTGGCGGCTTTGGCCGTGGAACCCGGTTCTGCTGATTTAATTCTCTCCCTCCGAATAGGCTCATCCTCTTCACGAGATATCTCGCTTGTTGTCACGGTTACTTTCAGCTCACCCGTATCATACATTGTCGTGCCTTTCATCCACAAAGAAACACAGCGAATATCACAACAGAGCCAGTCAAAGCAAAATCACGTCAAGGAAAAATCAATCCATGGAAAGAAGAACACTCAATATTGCAACTTGTAAATTGCAGTCAATCAGGTGTCAAGTTATGGCGACAAACTATCAATTATTTACGGGATGAAGAACTCTCTTTCACAGTCAAAATGCTAAATTTTCTTCATATTGAAAAGTAATGTGTCATGAAAACATTACCAGAAGTTGAAACATCAGGCTCTGCTTCTTCTTCATTCTCTGCATCCTCCTCATCAGCTTCTTCTCCATCTTCAATTTCCTCACCATGACCAGCAACCATTTGCTCTTCCAATTTCCTCTGCAAAGCTCAAAAAACCAGATTCAGAACAATACAAAACGAGAAAAGCTCAAGGCCAAAATTCAAAAATTCCACATAACACAAATGATTGACCATTAACAATCCCCTTATTATATCATCCACTATCAATTACTCATGCATCATGGAATCAAAGGGCAATAGTAGCTTTACGTTCAGAGACATGTAACATTTGCAGTCAAATCAAAAGAAACACTCAAATGTGCATCGAAACGAATCAGAATAAAGAAACACAGAAGCTACAGTTTCATCATTCCTCACCTTCTTACGGGCCTCGATTCGCTTCCGCCTCATAGCTTCATCCTGCTGCTTTTCAGCTTCCTTTCTCCTCTTCTTCTTCCTCTTGTGAAAACCAGTCACAAAATCCCTACCAACAAAACAACACGCAACCAGAAAATCAACTAATCTCGCTATCAAACTGCGATTAAAGATACCCAGATTGAGTAACTGACTCTAACTCCGATTATCGTGATTCAAATTAGATTTTTTTTGTTCAATACCTGAGACCTTTCTCGTCGAAAGAGACGGTGACATTTTTGTTCTTAAGAGCTCTCTTCCCAATATGTCTGGCTCTAGTCGGCGGAGCCAGTGAACCCGCCTCCTCATCGTCCATTGCCAGAGATTCTTCCTCCGATCGGAAACGAACTGATTCAGGTAAAAAATTTAGGGTTTTGAGGCTTTAATCAAACCAACTCTTAGAAGAAGAAGAAGAAGAAGCAGGAGATAAGACATTGGGCTTTTAATTGGGCTCTATGCTCGGCCCAATAAGGGGCAATAGCGTCTTTAAAACAAAGCGAGCTAATTTGGTTAAGAAAAAAAAGTTATGCCATTGAATAATTTTAGACAATTACCAAAAACTACTTGTGTGACTCTCATTCTAACATAACGAAATAAACCTTCTAACAAAACTAAAACTTTTTTTCTTTTTCACAGAAAATAAATTAAAACTTTCTCTCATGCATCTTCTTCCTCGTACTCATACAGAGGATGGTGATGATGATCATTAAAATCATTTGCTTTTGAACAAAAGCATTACAGAAAAAAACACAAAAACAAGTTTCTTTTGTACATATTTAAAAAAAAAAAAACTAGAGAAAGATAAAAAAAACAGAGTAAAAATGAATGATTTATTCTCAAATTCATTCAAGAAGAACCAGGCTCAATTGGGCGATGTCGAGGCAGGTCAAGAAACGATGAACCTCGACAAATTCTTCGAGGATGTCGAAAATGTGAAGGACGATATGAAAGGAGTCGAGACTCTTTACAAGAAGCTTCAAGACTCGAACGAAGAATGCAAGACGGTGCACAATGCCAAGAAGGTGAAAGAGCTACGAGCTAAGATGGATGGAGACGTAGCTATGGTTCTTAAGAGGGTCAAAATCATAAAGCAGAAGCTCGAAGCCCTAGAGAAGGCCAACGCTAATAGCAGAAATGTCCCGGGTTGTGGACCCGGTTCGTCTACCGATAGGACTCGATCGTCTGTGGTTAGTGGTCTCGGGAAGAAGCTCAAGGACTTGATGGATAGTTTCCAAGGTCTACGTGCTCGTATGAACGATGAGTATAAAGAAACCGTAGAGCGCAGGTCTCTGTTTTTTCCTAGGTTTCTTTTGTTGCAAGGTATTGCTTTGTATGTTTCCTTGGGTCGAAAGTTATGTAATTTTGTTGAAATCCGCACAGGTATTTCACAATAACTGGAGAAAAAGCGGACGAACAAACGATCGATAACTTGATTGCGAGCGGTGAGAGCGAAAACTTTCTCCAGAAAGCAATCCAGGAGCAAGGGAGAAGTCAAATCTTAGACACTATATCCGAGATCCAAGAAAGACATGATGCCGTAAAGGAGATAGAGAAGAACCTACTCGAGCTACACCAAGTTTTCTTGGACATGGCGGCTCTAGTGGAAGCGCAAGGGCAACAATTGAACAACATAGAGAGCCATGTGGCCAAGGCGAGCTCATTCGTGAGAAGAGGGACTGATCAGCTCCAAGACGCGAGGGAGTACCAAAAGAGCTCGAGGAAGTGGACTTGTTACGCCATTATTCTCTTCATCGTCATCTTTATCCTCCTTCTTATTCCCGCTCTACCTCATATTATGCTCATGTTGAAGTGAAAATTGCTAGAGAGTTTTGATCTTGATTTTCAAAATCATCTCTTTGCTTATTCATTCTTCTTCTTTTTGGTTTTTTGGGATATGGGATAGTTAGATTACGGTGAAACCATGGAAATGAATTTGTAGAAAAAGTTTGGAAACACCGGTTTGTTATTAACTACTAATGTAAATCTTTTATGACATCCTGACTTTTGGATCTATTTCTATCTCCATCTTTAGTGCATAATATGACAACGTTGTGTATGTTATAAGTTATAGAAAAGCATATATATATATATATATATATATATATATATATATATATATATATATATATATCTATGTAGGATCCGGAAAACCGAATTGAAAAATACGAATTGAAAACGATAAGTAATTAAGAACAAGATCTTAAAACCGGACACGGAGTCGAGATAAATCTCTTTCCTTAATTCTGAAAATCGCCCGTAGTGTGACGGATTGATGCGATTCCGAATCCCAGAATGAAACCGTGACTACAACGATTGAGGAAGAAGAAGATGCAGACTTGGTTTTTATAAAACCGGAAATTGGCGGTTACCAATTTTGATTGCTAACTGGGCCAGAAAAATTGGGCCGAACTTTCTCCAAAAAGAATAGTCTTGATGGACCTTTGGTCCAATTGCCCAAGCCCAAGCCCAAGCCCAAGCCCAAGCCCAAGCCCAAGCCCAAGCCCAAGCCCAAGCCCAAGCCCAAGCCCAAGCCCAGCCCAGCCGAGCAGCGGCGGCGGCGTGCGCGCGCGCGTGTGTGGTTCCCATTTCTCACATGCATCATGCATCATGCTTGTTATTTGTAAACATGATAGAAGATGGTAGTATATATACCACTTCATTCTTCCTTTTCTAAGCAATGTGGGACTTTAGTAAATGTGTTGACTTTTATTGTCACACACACCATACTTTGACCTCACATTTCTCATTCACCATTACTTCAATTTTAACTTATGAGTATTCTAAGTTGTAGTCCAAACTACAAGCTTTCCAATGAACTCATAATCCGGTAATTCCGGACAATGACCTTGCCGGAAAAGCCACCGGAAAAGTGACGAAAATCACTTGTTAAAAATTTAGTTCCAACAATCCCCCACATGAATAGAAATAATCCTAAACATATGACGACTCGATAAACTCTAAGACTCTATTGATTAGACCAACTAAATTGACTAGACAGACAGACGGACTTTTCGAGAGTATAACGAAAAATTACTGTATCTAAGTTGGTAGCAATGTTTCAGCCTTGAACCACTCGTAGTTAGTAACTGTCGGATTTACTTGGCCAGGAGGTGGACATGATGTCTTGAACCACCCGGATTTAGATGTAAACCTAGACAATAGCTATAACACAGCTTCATTTTCTCATAGAACCTTGTTCTCTATTGTGTTCATTTTGGCCTTGAACTTACCTGGTTATCATGAGTGAACTTGGAGAATATAGCCTTTCCTTCATTCACCTAGAAAAGGCCCCATTTGACACTCACTAGGTGATCCTCAATAGCTTATCTTTAGAAGTATCCTATAATACTTTCTATTATAAGGCTATGAAATCATTAAAAGCTAAATGCTTATCCTAATTACATAGCGATGTCACACTGTATGTCATCCTAGGAACTGGGTAGAGATATTACTCTCACAGTGTTCTTTCAATTTAAGTTTGAATTAGTTGTCCCTTTGAACCTATTTCTTGGGATCTCAGTCATGTAGGTGGGGTTTCCATCAAACTTTAATTTTTATTCATAGGCTTTTAAACCCATTCCTCTTGATGATTTTTCTACTTGATCTCTTGGCAAACCTTTAGTGAATGGATCAGCTAGGTTGTCGACAGATTTGATATAATATATTGTGAGTACTCCTGTTGAGATCAAGTTTCTAATGGTTTTATGTCTTCTTCGTATGTGACGAGACTTACCATTGTAATTATTATTCAGTGCCCGAGAGATAGCCGATTGACTATCACAGTGTACACGTAAAGCTGGCACTGGTTTCTCCCACATGGGCATATCTTCCAAAAAATTTCGAAGCCACTCAGCTTCTTGAGCTGTTCTGTCCAGGGCGACAAACTCAGATTCCATGGTCGATGTGGCTATTACGGTTTGTTTGGTAGATTTCCAGGACACTGCTGCACCTCCAAGGGTAAATACATATCCACTTGTGGATTTTGAGTTTTTGGAGTCCGCAATCCAATTTGCGTCACTGTATCCTTCCAAAACTGCTGGTTCTTTACCATAGTGTAGTCCATAATTTTTGGTATAACGTAGGTAATTTAATACTCTAGTTATAGCTTTCCAATGTTTATGTCCTGGGTTACTCGTATAGCGACTGAGTATGTTTACTGCGTGCGCTAGGTCGGGTCTAGTACAGTTTGTCAAGTACATCAGACTTCCGATTACTCTTGCATATTCCACCTGAGAAACTGCATCGCCTGAGTTTTTAGTCAGGTGAATATGAGGGTCGACTGGAGTTTTTGCAGTCCCACTTGAATAGTTCTTAAATCTATCAAGTATCTTTTGAGCATAATGTGATTGTGATAAGATAATTCTTCCAGCATGTCGGTGAATCCTAATACCGAGAATGACATCTGCCAATCCCATGTCTTTCATTTCAAAGTGACTATGAAGTAAGTTCTTAGTTTGATTAATCATGTCATTAGTGTTGCCAATAATGAGCATGTCATCAACATACAAACACAACAAAATATATCCGTGTAGAGTACATTTGATGTATATGCATTTATCACATTCGTTAATGCTGAAACCATTTGACATCATCACATTATCAAATTTTTCATGCCATTGTTTTGGAGCTTGCTTCAGTCCGTACAATGACTTGACAAGTCTACAGACTTTGTGTTCTTGTCCGGAGATAACAACACCTTCAGGTTGTTTCATATAGATCTCTTCTTCTAAATCTCCATGTAGAAAAGCGGTTTTGACATCCATCTGATGTATTTCTAGGCCTCTTAAAGCAGCGATACCAACCAACAGTCTGATGGAGGTTATTCGCGTCACTGGAGAATATGTGTCAAAGAAATCCAGACCTTCTTTTTGTCGGAATCCTTGGACCACGAGCCTAGCTTTATACTTATCCACAGAACCATCGGTTTTCACAAATCCGGAAAACCGAATTGAAAAATACGAATTGAAAACGATAAGGAATTAAGAACAAGATCTTAAAACCGGACACGGAGTCGAGATAAATCTCTTTCCTTAATTCTGAAAATCGCCCGTAGTGTGACGGATTGATGCGATTCCGAATCCCAGGATGAAACCGTGACTACAACGATTCGCAACACTCGAAATCGAAGTATAACGAATGAAAGAACTATGTAACTCTCGAGACACTTACGTTTGGGGGAAGAAATTTTCTGGGTTGAAAATTTGCAGGAAAACGATTGAGGAAGAAGAAGATGCAGACTTGGTTTTTATAAAACCGGAAATTGGCGGTTACCAATTGGAACAATTGCAATGGTTCAATGGTTCGGTTACCAATTTTGATTCGCAATTGTTCGCCGGTTCGGTTACCAAATTGGGTCGCATCTGTTCGGTTTGGTTACCAATTATGGGTCGCAATTGTTCGGTTTATTGGGCCGAAAATTGCTAACTGGGCCAGAAAAATTGGGCCCAAGCCCAAGCCGAGCGGCGGCGGCGTGCGCGCGCGTGTGTGGTTCCCATTTCTCACATGCATCATGCATCCTGCTTGTTATTTGTAAACATGATAGAAGAGGGTAGTATATATACCACTTCATTCTTCCTTTTCTAAGCAATGTGGGACTTTAGTAAATGTGTTGACTTTTATTGTCACACACACCATACTTTGACCTCACATTTCTCATTCACCATTACTTCAATTTTAACTTATGAGTATTCTAAGTTGTAGTCCAAACTACAAGCTTTCTAATGAACTCATAATCCGGTAATTCCGGACAATGACCTTGCCGGAAAAGCCACCGGAAAAATGACGAAAATCACTTGTTAAAAATTTAGTTCCAACAATATATATGCATTATTATCTCCATCTAGAGTTAAGTATATTCATTCTTTTACTATAGTCGTGAACATTGTTTTAACTCTTCAATTATTGAGCAAGGCCCTGCACTATATTACCATCTTACTCCATCTTTCTTAATGGAAAACTAGTTACATGTTCTTAACAGAAAAAGGCAAATAAATTCTTAATCATTATGCTTTTTTACTTTTTGGGGTCTAAATCATTATACTTTGTTTTATGTCCTTGCAAATATTCCTTAGTCTATGCTTTCGAATCTTTGCTTTGTGGCCAATGTACTTACTTTTTAGAAGGGAAATACTCATAATATATAAACGGTCTCTTTTTTTTTTTTGGAAAATTTCTATCAGATCATATAATTCCGGATAGAGTGAGTTAAACCACATTTTTTAGATGGAAATAACCCAGTTACAAAACTTACAACTACAAGAAAACAAAATTGCCAACCTCTACTAAAAATCATGAAAATAGGCGCTATATATATTTGCATTGTTCAACATCTACTCCATGAAGATCGGTTACAACTACTCCAATATGTCATTTACAAAATCACAAACTTTCTGTAATACTCATTGTGCCAAAAAAAATTGAATGAGTGTATAAATGACTCGGTAATTATCTCTCTTTTAATTTCATGACGCACCACGAGATCTGTTCACCAAACTCGACTCTTTTTTTAGAAAGCCTCTTTTTTAATAAAGTACAAATCTAAGGTCGGTGATAAGAATTTAATATAGACAACACACGTGGGTTTGGGGAAAGAACACAAAACAAAACAGTGTCAGAGACTCAGAGTTGTTTTGCTCTTTTTACTACTACGTTCATGGAATCCAAGGAACCAATCTATCCACAAAACGAAGACCATGTCGCCACGTCAGCACATGCACCTCCCACGTTCACTTCTTCTACTAATCAACACTCGCCACGTGTTATATCCAACGGCTAGTTTACTCTTACGTGCTTCTCTTGTTTTAACCGCAAAAAGGATCATTACCACCAAAATAGGAGGACCGAGGAGGTGGTATAATTTTTGTTTTTCAAATTAAAGAGAAAGAGAGAGATAACTAAATAAGCTCTTCAGAAGTAAATAAATATCTCACTACTCTTTTTTAAAAAAAACGAAAAGAAAAGAAAAATCACTCATTTTTCTCTGATTTTCTTGTTTGCAACAACCTGAGATCTTTGAGAGATATATATCAACAGAAAATCTTCGGATTTTTCTCTAAAAATCTCTGTTTAGTGTTTTACTAAAAGGTAAAAATATGTTATTTTCTTCCTATATTCTCTTCATATGTTTTCTTTAAACATCCACTGTTTTCTCTCGTGCTAATCCCACTGTTTCTGGATTCATTGAATCTCGGGTTTCTACATTCAAAATATCATATATTCTTTTCATATGCAGGATTCGTCGTGGGTTTTTCGTAATTCGACGAAATGGCATTGGGGAAGAAGAGATTATATGGTGCTGCGAAATCATCATCAAACTCGAATCGAAACCTAGATGATGATGGAGGATTAGGGTTAGAGTTTATTAAGCACAAGAGAGGATTTGGGAAGAAGAGAATCTACGAAAATACATTGGGGAAAAGTCGAGAGCTTGAAGCTCTTCCTCGCGATATTTTGGTTCGTCTTCTTACATATTAATCTCTGAAACTCGATTTAATCAAAAATCCTTTATCAAAAAAAAAAAAAAAACTCGATTTAATCGGTTTTATATTACCTAGTTGATTTTCTCGTGTTTTTGTATTGATGATTAAAGTAAATAGAGCTGAAAGTTGATTCCTTTAGTGGAAATGGAAAGTTGAAATTGTTTCGAATCTATTGGGTGAGATTTGAAGTTACGAAGAAATTTTTCATTGGTTTAATTACAGGTAAATATTATCTGTGGAGTGGAGCATGAAGACTTAAAACAATTGTTTAATGTGTCCAAGACTATAAGAGAAGCTGTAAGTAAATGGAATTATTAGTACTCTTTCTATATCATATTATTTGATTTTTAAGGTTATTATTTGATTTTTAAGGTTATTGCACTAGATTAAAAAATTATTTATTTTTCTGTTTTTTCAAAATAAATCATGTTTTATCATCAATTTCAAAACAATTCAACCAATTAAAAAGCAATCTGCAAAATTTAAACAGTGAAGAACAACAAAAACACAATTAATTTTACATAGAAAATTGAAAACATCATCTATTATGAAACAAATTTTTTTTTCTCTAAAATATCATTTATTATGATAGGGAGGGAGTATTAGAATTTATTGAAATCTTCGTGACAAAAGAAAGTGATTATGATATAATTTGTTTCCTGTTGTAGACGTTGATCGCAAAGGAATGGCGTTTTGAATACAAAACACCGAGGAAAACTCTGTTTTTTCGGGGTGGGATTGATTCAATGATCGATTTGGGAGATGAAATCGAAGCTCCATTGCTGAAAAAGCATCGCCTTTCGAGGATAACTTGCGAGAAGAAAGTTTCGAAAATCGCAATGGCTCTTTTCAAATGAATCTAATGACTTGGGCCTGAGGGTCAAGTCTTTGCATCCTTGTTGTTGTTAGAGACCTAGGCAAAAGATTCGACACTAGAAATGATCACACGATCCGGTTTCTTCAAGAGATTTGGTTGAAGAACCGGTTTAAATTGGAGTCTTCTTTAATGTTCTTCTTGGGGTTTTGTTTGATAGGTCTTGTAAATTGTTGGTAGATATAAAGAGTAAATGATAGGTCCTTTCAAATGCTGAGCTTGGGCCATTCGTGTAGTGTATATATATTTATTACTTTCTATGGTTTGGCAAAGAGAATTGACAAGAGATAAAACCATTTATATTAACTCTTTCTATGTTTTTTTTTTTAACCTTGAAAACCGAAGTCTTAGTCTATGTGGACCCGGAATCAGCTTTTAGTCTATTTATTTGGAAATACCTTTCTTTCCAAGTGGACTTAAACTACATACTTCTTCTCCATTTTATGAAAAATAAACCACTTAACCAAGAGCCACTTGATAATCTTTCTATGTTTTCTGATTAAAGTTCGAAGTATCTATATCCAACGAGCAAGAACATAGAGATGGAGACAAAATAAGCCAATAACAAACTCAATTATTGTGATTCGTGTGTAGGTGAGAAATTTATTACATATAAGAATTTAGATATGTCACAATCATTTGAGAAAGCTCAACGTTGATTAGAGTAGAAAGAATCATATATATAATTATTTAGTTCGTAATACTCTTTTGCCACTATTAATTAACAAGTCTAGTTACGCTTCAAAAAAGCTTACTAATCATCACAGCCAATTCATGAACCATAATATAGGCATTAAGTTCATTGAACTTCTCTCTAATGGTCATAATTATCACAGCCTCAATTTCCTCTATAGAACTTCTTACTTTAAAATTACGATTACATAGACATCATCAAATAAAGTCATCGAAACAAAGACATTATATGGAGCCATTGATAGATAACCAAATTAAATAACTCGTGAGAACAATGACCGATACGAATAAAAAAGAGATTGAAGTTCCACAATGTGTTCTTTTGATAAGCCTTGTTCACTAACATATCATCAAATATGTTGTTTTTGTTGTAATCAATTTACTCGATAAAATTTCAAAATCTTTATCGTAGAACAAACTGCATTGTTCGGGATTTTCACAAGTGTGCAACAATATATCAATAAGTGTAAAGTACTTTCTTAACTTTTTTTTCTTTCGAGACACAAAAACGAAATGTTAAAACAATATTAGTTTCATAATAAAAAAAGTAGAAAATTGTAATTTGTAAGTCAACAAAAACACCCATTACTAGATTATCATAATCTAAAGACAAATGAAAATGCCAAAAGATAACCGATTGAAAATTTGATGAAACGTCACAATCAAGTCTAAATTATTAAAATCCTATGAGCATTGGAGCAAAGATGACTTACAAAGTACAATATTCATCAACATGCCATCCTCAAGCAATCTCGCCTATTTCCCGTATAAGTTTTTACATAACTTTTTTTTTATTTTTCGATTGTTGCTTTGGTTACGGCTAGTGATCTACCATAGTATGAATTCATTAAGAAAACATTTTTTATTAATGCAACATTATTTTTAAAGATAATCTAAATTGAGATTTAAGCCTAGGTTTGATAATGTAAAGCATTATTCCTCAATCATTAATGATAACATAATTTCATTATTAAAAAGTAATATAAGAAAAATACATACCATTACTTATTTTTGAAAAAACCAATGGTAATAGATGTAGACGTAGTTTCATGATTTTATTTTATTGGTCGACGCTCAACGTCAAAGATCAATTCATACTTTATCATATTGCCTAACTACTGCAATATCTACTTGACAACGCATGGATTTGAAATTATTTATTGAGTTTTGGCTAACAAAATCCGTTTTCTAAAAATATTAACAACTAAACTACCTACAAAATGTTATTTCTTACTATTTTTTATCTACTGTAAGAAATCCTCATAATCAATGGCACAATATTAACGTGAATCATTACTTATATTTTTCGTGAAAACTAAGGAATTTGCTGTAATGGCGTTTGGGTATGTATGACCTTGAAAGCAACCTTAAAGATAAGTTAATATAATATCAGCTTAGCGATTGAGATTTTTTTTGTTGATTTTTCTTTTCTCTAGCCGACACGTTAAATAAAATAATAATATATGAAAAATTAAAAAAGTGAAAGATTTTTTGAAAGAAAATAATTTAAGACTAAAGATCGAGTATTATAGTAAAATTAATTTGACATTTGTGTAAAATACATAAATATTATTAACAAAAAGTTAATTCAGTAGCCAAACATTTGTAGTAACATGCACAAGAAGCCTGTTGTATAATTATATCAACAAAATTAATTTTACTTATCTCGGATATAATTTCGTCATTAGCAAATAATGCCTTTTCAATATTATCTCTACATTCGATCAGAAGTACATTTTTTATTAAATTCTATTATCAAAAAAAAATTCACTTCATTTTCCCGCTCACTTTTTCCAGGAGGATAAATTAAAAAATTATATCGGAATTGACCATAATACCCATCCCTTCATCTTCCTCGACTTTGTCACTGCTCCAACCCCACCGAGAAGCCCACTCCCGTAACAATAAAGTCTCTCTTTTTCCCCCATTTCCTTCTGCTCACGAGAACACGAACAAATTGAATAAAAACCCAACAAAATTCCCTTCGAATTCTTCAATCGTTTTCCCCTCTTCGTAGCACAAATTTATTTATCACTTTCCAAGGAAGAGATTCGTGATGGGTTTGCTTCTAAACCACTGAGAAAGAAGAACCTTTCCACGAAATGGGAGAGGAATCGAGACCAATCATCGTGAGAGCAATCGAATCGATATCTTCTTTAATCTCACTTTCTCACTCAATCAAATCCTTCACCGTGAAATGGCAATTGATACGGAGCAAGCTCGAGGAACTCTACTCCGGAATCGCTTCCGTCGAGAATCTAGATTCCGGTTTCGACCCATCTCTCTCAAGCTTGATTAACGCAATTCTGGGTTCTCTAAAAGAGTGTCACGATCTCGCTTCACGATGCTTGAATGTCTCGTACAGTGGTAAGCTCTTGATGCAGAGCGATTTGGATGTTATCTTCGGAAAATTCGACCGCCATGTAAGGAATCTCTCTCTGATTTACTCCGCCGGGATTCTCAGTCATGGGTTCGCGATCGTTGTATCGAAGCCTAGTGGTAAAGCTTGTAGAGACGACATGAGGTTTTACATTAGGGATTTGTTCGCGAGGATGAAGATTGGGGATTTGGAGATGAAGAAGCAAGCTTTGATTAAGCTTCATGAATCTATGGAAGAAGATGATAGGTATACGAAGATTGTTATGGAAACTAGTGACATGGTTAATGTTCTTATTGAGTTTCTGGATTCTGAGATTGGGATTCAAGAAGAAGCTTGTAAGGTTATGTTGTTGTTCTCTGGGTTTGATTCGTATAAACCTGTTTTGATTCGATCCTGTGTGGTTGGTCCTCTGGTTAGGGTTCTTGAAAACGGAAACGGTGGTGGTAGAGAAGTGTCCGCAAGGTGTTTGATGAAATTAACTGAGAATTCAGAGAATGCTTGGGCGGTTTCTGCTCATGGAGGAGTTGCTGCGTTGTTAAAGATTTGTTCTTGTGGTGAATTTGGTGGCGAATTGATCGCTAGTTCGTGTGGAGTGTTGAGGAATTTAGTGGGTGTTGAAGAAATCAAGAGGTATATGATTGAAGAAGACATGGTTTCTACTTTCATCAAGCTTATAGGATCGCACGACGAGGTTGTTCAGGTGAATTCCATTGATCTCTTGTCAAGTATGTGTTGTAGAGACGAACAAAGCCGTGAGATGTTTGTTAGAGAAGGAGGTATCGAAGAGCTTGTGCTTGTATCAGATCCTAATTCATTGTCCTCATCGAAAGCTAAAGAAATGGCATTGAGGGCAATTCATAACCTGTGTTTTGGGTCAGTGAGTTACTTGAATTCACTGATGAGTAACCGTTTCTTAGATCATTTGTTGTATTTACTGAGAAATGGGGAGATCTCTGTTCAAGAATCGGCGTTAAAGGTCACATTCAGGCTGTGTAGTTTAGCGATGGAAGTTAAACGGATAATGGGCGATGCGGGTTTTATGCCTGAGCTAGTTAGATTCCTTGATGCTAAATCTTTACATGTCCGGGAAATGGCAAGCGAAGCGCTCTATTGCTTGATCTCGGTCCCAAAGAACAGGAAGAAATTCTTGCAGGACGATGGTAACATTAGCTACATTCTTCAATTGCTAGATCAAGAGGAAGTGACCAATGAGAGAAGTGATTTGGGTAATACGAAGTTCTTGATTTCGATATTGATGTCATTAACAAGGTGCAATAGCGCGAGAAGAAAGATTTCAGCTTCAGGGTACTTGAAAAACATAGAGAAAGTAGCTGAAAGAGAAGATTCAGATGCTAAGAAACTTGTGAAGAAGCTATCTAGGAACAGATTCCGCACCATACTTGGTGGTATTTGGCATTCCTAAAGTAAAAAACGTTTTTTTCTTTTATTTTATTTGTTAATTATATTTTGTGAAGTTTTTGAGTGTATATTTACGAAAGGTGTTTTATTTTAGTTTTCTTGTTGTATCTAAATCTCAATTCCATGTAATCTCCAAAATTTAACTTAATAGAGTACAGCTTTTAGTACTATGATTTTCCTTCATTTTATTTAATTTTAATCTATTGACTGGCAAACAAAATTATGATTTCAAGTGATAATATAGATCCTTAAGGTTCTTTTAAGAAACTGCAGTGTATGGAGTTTTAAGATTTGTCAATGTTTCTGAGAAAATTATAAAGCTTTCACTACTTTTTAAAGTTGTTCTGTTTAATCAATCACATTAGATAAGGAATGAACTAAGTTATAAACGGAGTTGTTGATCAAATCAAACATTTCTTTAGCTTGACCCTTCACAGTTTTTGTTTGTAAAATATAACATTTGTTTACAAATCAGTCACGTAACTTTATCTTAGATTCAAAATAGGGATTTGATCAGCGGAAGAATGAATTTTTTTGTTTGGGATTAGCATTATCAAAAAGGATGTGTTTGGAGGTATATATAGAAATGGGAAGCACATGGGTTAGGTATGGAACAAAACAAAAACACTAAAGAAATTATAAAAGCATTAAGAGGTGAATGGTCTCTCTCATATACCACAACTGAATTATATGAACACACAAACAAGATATGTGAGAGTTATGGGCTCAAATTAGTGGGTTGTCATTAATATTTAGGTTAATTTTTGTTCTTAAGAGTTTTAAAACATGTAAATGCAAAGTTTATTATTAGAATTTGAATTAAAAATCCGATTTTTTAAAAAAACAGTAAAAAAGAAGGGCACACATGAATTTATAGTGATTTACCATCGACTTTAGAAGTACTTCAAATTTTCATTTTGGAAAAATTTACAAATTTTTTTCGTTTTCGTTCTATAACAACGAGTTTAATGTTCAACAACAAACGAAGAAAGAATTTATATGCCAAACGAATATAGATCTGAAATATCAAAATACTTCTTCACAACGTTGACAAAGATAAAAATTAAGTTTTCACAATTCAATATATATTTTATTACTACAACTACAAGAACAAAATATTTTCAACTCTTATATTCATTTAACTGGTTGTATCTTTTAACATACATTCACGTTGTATAGTGTGGCTACTTTTAATATTGTCTCCGTTTAATCATTTCATAATTTATTTTAAACTTTCATAATTTATTTTAGACTTTGCTAGTTGGGTTTAATTTAAAACATGTTTAGATTTTTGTTGCCAAAGGTGGTTTTGGAGTAAAGAATTGGAGACCATGTGCGTTGGGTGGGAAATTGAAAAGCTTACATTTATTTGGCTAAGGACCGTTCCATAACTTCAGAAAAACGATAAGATTCAACTTTTTCTATTTTTCCATTATATATTAGACATCCATGAATAATAATCTTATTCTATAATTCATGCTTTGGGAATTAGAAAGTCCAATCAGATGAACTTTCGTCTGCTAAATCCCCTCAAGACTAGTTTACAATATCCTTTATATATTATTTGGAAAATGGTTTGTGAAAAAATGTTTATGTGTCATCTCCACAATCACTATTCCAAATAAAATATAACATGACAAAATATAAAATGTTATATGACAATATTTGATTTAAATCACAAAATAAAAATTATATAGGATATTTCCATATAAAAATCTGGATCAAAACAATATTAATCCTTTTCACATATGTATTTACTTAATCACTTACAGATCTTGCATACCCAACTTTTTTATTTATTTTTAAACTAAAATACATATTCTTAACAATACTTCAAAAAACAAAAAATTCAAAATTGATGAAAATTGTATATTTAATAAATTAAAAGAACTGAAAATATATTCGCATTTGTTTTAAAAATTAATGAATTTATTTTCTAAAAACAAGACAAAAAAAGACAATTAAAAATGACAAAGATATTCAAGAACATTGGATATGCTTTGTTGACATTTTTAACATTAAAAAAATATTTAAATTAGTTATAACCTAAATTGTTGTTTGAACTAAATCTAACAAACCTTATTTAGAAACAAATATATATTAATATATATTATCATTTCAACTTTATGAACATTTATAAAAATTAATTCTGTTTAAAATTGATACATTTTTATCAACATTAACTTCAACTTTCCAATAATATCATAACTTGAAAATTATATACAATCTTTAAAATTGGAAAAGAACTAAATTGTTCGTTAGAGTTAAATTTAATTGACTAATGTATGTCCCCACCCCCCTAAATTTGTATTTTCATTACCACCTTGACAACTATTTAATAGTATATATTATATACCAAAATTTATATCACTATTCATTAGATATTTTTGTGAGATTTTGATGATTGTCATTGAGTGAATTAATTCAATATTTTGCCTATTTAGTAGTTACCATTAAATCTCATTTATTTATAGTATTATACACTCAAATGTATTAAATTATAAATTAGATATTTTAATTTAACTACACGTCTACGTATATGAAATAATAAAATGGTAAACTAAACTTCTTAAAATTCATATCATTAACAACAAAAATATTGATGATAAATCTATACTAAAAATAAAAATCAATACATATTTTCACATTTTTAAGTAAAAAATAATATATAAATAGTTTAACCGCGTAAGACGCGGACGAGTCACCTAGTTTTTGTTAAAATTGATGATGTTTTGTGATCATTTTCATTGCTAATCTTCTACTAAACATTTTTATCAACGAATTATAGTTTTAAACGATACAAAAATTGCATTGCTAATAAACATTTTTCTAATAATGTCTTCTGAGATGTGCATACTTATCATACAGCATCGCTCCATATTTTGATATTAGCAGATTCGTTTCTACTATATCATTTTACTGAGAAGTGAGGACGCATGTGTTTTGGTTCTCTACTTCTCTTATAGAATTTGGGCCTAAAACTTTGTTTATTTTTCTTTGTCTAATTTATTTTATCCAGCATATTGAATCTAGGGTTTAGACACACACTACGAAAAAAACAAATTGGGCCATACATTTGGTCGAATACAAGAAAAACATCCCATTTATTTCTGACATCATTAATTGTATTTTCTGTATACAACAATTTCTCTGCTATGTTTGTTTGTTGTTAAAAAGCAGTAAAATCAATATTGAGTACTAATCGTTTTAAATAATTCTCACATAAGCCTTATAATAAACAGTCCACTTTGTATAGGCAACAATTAGAAAATAAAGTAACTATCTGTCATCTAAATCACTCTCTGCTGAGTAGAATATTGATGTCTTCATAAAATGAAGTAGTAACTTATATACATTTATTTAATGCGTTGTTTAGTATGGAGTAATATTTTCTCAAAATATCATTGTATTATGTGTTTATAGTTTTTAAAATGATACACAATTTTTTCCCCATTATCCCTGGAAAAATTATATTCCATGCATGTGACAATTACATTTGGGGTCGGCTTCAAAGAAGCAAACTATGTATATGATAAACCCCAATATTCAAAAGAATCAAAACAACAAAAAGACAAGACGTTTTGCAAAATACACATATAGCGAAGTAATTAATACCTCACTATCTAATTATTTTGTCCTTATTGATCTATAGTTTAATCTTCCCGAACACTTGATTAGTTTTCAGAACGTTGTTTGATGAATAAACTATACGTTTACTAATTTGTGTATGAAGTTCAGATACAAATTAGTAGTTTGCTGACAACAACTTATGATAACAAAATATATAAGAAAGTTAAAAAAAAAAAAAGCAAAATATGTAAGTAATACAATATGTGTGCGTGTGTGTGTATAATGTAGGCATTATTTGTTTTCCCTTATCATTTTGAGATTTTTGTTTTCCCATGAGTTATATAAAAGTCAAAAGTCAAAAGTCAACGGAAGGAGAGACCAGCAAGGTCTTGCTGTAAAATTGCATTGATGGACATGGCCCCAATAGTTTCAGCCGTTCGGCACGCATCAGCATGATTCGTCGGTCAACGTCCATTCTATTTAATTTCGATATAATTCTATTACTATTGAACCAACCAATTACAAAGCAAAATCAATTTCAATGGATGTTGTTATGTGTGTATGATATTTACATTATGAATGTTGAAAGTATAAGGTTATGTTTTTTTGTTGTTGTTGGTAAACTGTAAAAGGTTATGTTATACTTCACAAAATCAATTTTTTCCGCTTTACATTCGAAAGCCTATCTATCAAATCATTCTGATGAATGCATATAATAAATAGCTAAGAAAAAATAAAGTAGTACGTCTATAAAACGGCATTGAAACTTCGTTTGATCTCTCTTTGGTCTTTTGTCGTTGACATATTTTGCATTCATCAATCATCAACGTCGATCATATAATGAGAATCTACAAATTTGGGAAATTAGCAATGTGAATATTTACAATAAATACTAGATTCGATTCTCGATATATACCAAACCAACACTTTATGCGTATATACACTTGAGATGAAACATAAGTCTAGATTCGATTCTCGATATATAGAAGTATGAATCATAATTCCAAATACTTTATTTTATCTATCAGATTTATCGTCACTGCAAAATAAATTGAGAAAGAAAAGTCATGCTCATGCGTCGACTTCTTAACGATGCATACTATTTTGGACTATTACGAGGAAAACAAAAGTATGAATACATTCATTGGTCAGCATTATATTAAATTTTTATAACGGAGAAAAATTGTCAATACACACATGTGGGCATGACGAGTGGGATTAATTAACTTGGTCACTTGTATACATAAAGATTCTCATAAGGAGAGCGATATTTACTCCAAAGCAATCTTTGAACAAGTTTGTGGTTTTGTTCTTGAAGAGTTTATATGTCATATTTCCACACTAGAAACATGGTCATTAATTAGGTTGCCGCATTTAACTTAACACTTCTTGCATTTCTTTTTTGCATAGGTTTATACTAAAATGTGTGTTCATCTTTGGATTTGTAAGGAGTTCTCATTGCTATAAGCCTACAACTAACGGTGGACCAAGTAGACCAACAAAAGCTGGAGTTGGAAAACAATAACCGTAGCTAAACGAATTTTCACCAAAATGTCACTCGGTTAGTTAATGATTAGGTCTGATTTCATATAACGTGATTAATCGAATCGAAACTACGTTATCTCTAGTTGAAAAATTGTTCTATTTGAAAGCAAAATCAATCATAACTTTTCTGTCAATTATGTACTCCTTTTATATTATAATAGTTGATTTTCTAGAACAAATTTTATTTTTTTCAGTTTTTAATACAAAATTAAATGCACTTTTATTTTTATTTGAGATGACTATTTGAATTATGCAATTTGATTTATTATTGGTTGAATTGACTTTAAGCAGATAATAGATAGTGTTTTAATTTAAAAAAAAATAAAAAATTGAATATGCGTGTCAAATCCTTAAAAATCGTATTAAACTTACTATGTAAGACACTATCATTCATGAATTCCATTAGTCTTTCTTTAAACCGAACAAACCGAACCATAGAACTTCAAAATCGATCTAACTAAATTCCACCGAAACCAACGTTAAATCGAAATGTCAACTATTTTTAGCGCGTTAAATCAAACAATAATGGGACCCACAAGTCTTGGAGTGAACCAAACAATAGTTGACCTTGACTTCATTTTCCTCTTTTCTTTTTTTGTTTAAAAGTGTTTTCCTCTTTTTTGCTCTTCGATTAATTTTCTTCCTCACTAATTCTCTGAGCATTTAATATGGTACTTATCATTATTAATCAGAAGTTACTTCAAATGGTACTATTTTCTTCCTGATAATATTTAAAACTCTCCAAATAATATCTTTGACAGAAATTAATTACGTAATGTAGTTTAATACATAATGTTAAATGTATAATACTCTCCAAATAACATCTTTGAGTAGATAACTAATATTTATAGTTCATGAGATATTTTGTATTTTAGCTGATTTTCATGAGAGAAAAAAATCATCAAGACGCCAGTAATTCAAATATTCCTTAAAATTGTCTTCACACTAAACCATTTGAATAAAATCATTTTGGATATTATATTATTTGAATTATATCTTCAAATGTTTTCCTTGGGACCATCCCCCGTTTTGTTTTACGAATATAGTATCCTTTATTTTATTCGGACAAAAAATATCCTATATTTTCTTTATACAAAATATATTGTCGTTATCACGTTTCACTAATATTTTTAAAAGCCCCCAAAAAGTCATATTCGGGGAAAAAAGAAAGAAAGAAAGTCATATTCGTCTCTTTGAGATCTCTTTCACTGTTATAGCAATTATTATATTCTATTTTCTATTTTGATACAGATCATTAAGTGAAATTTTACAACTATGTTAAAAATCTAGGAGAAGTGCAGGGACAATTTAGGAATTTTGGGTTATGATAATCATCAGAAAATTTTAGAACATGTATTTTGGTGAGTCTCTTAAATAGGATATCTAATTTATATAATAACAATTTAATTCTAATTATCTAAAAATAATTAAATTATATAATTAAATAATAAAGTTAGACTAATTAGAAAAATACATATATTGAAAAGGATTCTAATGAAAGTTCTAAAGTCTAAAACCCACTCTAACCCCCTTTTTTCCTTTTTATTTTTTTTTCATTTATTTAGTAATTAGAACTTTTAATAGAATTTGCAATGGACAATGGTCTTAGTTTAGAACTCAGAAGTGGAAAACTAGTGCCGCGAATCTGGGAAAAGAACGAGCCCAGCTTTTTAAAATTACCTTTAACCCCTTTATTTTAAATAATTTCTTTATTCTCCTTTACCTTTTAAAAAAAAATCAAAATTCGCTCTCCTTATTTTGGCGTCAACCAAATTCCCTCTTTAGTTTTTCCCTTTACTTTGTCTTTATATTTACTTTTAAGCTTTTTTATAAGTATTTACATCGGAAAAAAAAAACAATGGTAAATATTTTTTATCTTTGGTTTTAACGATAATAATTAATATGCGCAAACCGTCCAAGCAAAAGGTTAGAAGCAATTCACTGAATATATAACTAAAAATAATCTGAAAACCAAATTAACATGAGTCATGATGACAATATTAGTAATAAATTTGTCGGTAGATGGCTACATGTATTAAATAGATTATAAAAAAAAGATTGCACAAAGGAGTATGCCATACGTATGAATCTATCCTATAATATTTGAATCTATCCTTTTTCAAAAAAAAAAAATTTGAATCTATCCTAACATCACGGAATTGTATATATGTGAACGTTAGAAAAACTTTCGAAGTTAGAAAGAGAACATATGGATAAGCATTCCACGTAACTAATAGTGCGTTTTTATGTTGTTTCGAGAAAAACAAAATCTTGAGTGGTCGAAAACGATAACTATTTGTGAAAAAAACACTTTATATCTGTAAAGAAAAATTTGAAGTCACGTTATAAGAAAAAACGATGCTGCATCCCATGAAGCAAATTAATTCTAAAAACATTATCCAAAACGAATTTAATGTTATCCAATAGATAAAGAAAAATTAGTTGGACCGTCGAATGAAATGTGATCCTTGCTGATTAGTATATGACGTGTATAATGAATTTTGCCACCATTCCACCGACCTCAGCTCTTTTTCGGTAAAGTTTATAGCATGATAACTTCTGATACACAATTTGTAAATGTTTTTTTTTCATAAACTGTAAGAGTTCTAAACTTTTGGTTCGTAATCTTTTCGGTATTTGGATGCGATCTTTGGATATTCTGATTTAAAGCATAATCCTTTATACCAAAAAAGATTTGAACCCGGGGCACAAAAGAACCAATCTCTTTATGTTACCACTAAACCATCACACATTTGGTAAATTTGTAAATGTTATGGTTATTTAGTTTTGAAGTATTGAACAAAAAAATCCGAAATTTGATAGACAATATATCTAGGGTAATTAATGTATGAACTGATACATTTTAGTCAGATTATGGGTACAACTACATAGTACACTAAATGATAATACTAGATTAGAGTACTATTTATCTATCAATGTTATCTTTTACTCGTGATCTATATATATTTATATTTATCCCTTGTCTTCTAATACCTCTAATAAGGAAAATTTTGGATGAAGAAGACATTGACGAGTTAAATTACCGACGAAAATAATTCTTAAAAAAAGGAACAAAAATAATTTTGAAATAACTCGTTATGTGTTTGGAATTGGATAGAGCCGTTGAACCATCAAGTGGGTCTTTAAAGTCAGCAAATTGTAATTGATTTAGAGTCATGCATACATCGGCGACAATTTTATTCACACACTCCTAACATCACCGTGTGCATATTCCACTTTTTCTTTTCCGGATTAATTTGTTGTGTTTGGTTGGACTTCTGTCAATGTTTTTTTTTTTAATACAAAACTATGACAAAATTAATCCACGAATGATATATATATATATCACAGTGACTAATTCTACTTACAATTTGTTTTTTTATTTATCAAAACCACTAATTCTACTTACAATTTATTCGGCCTAAAAATTAGTATGATGGTATTTTTAAGAGGAAATTTGTAAAAATATTACAGTATTTTTGTGTATTTTAATAGCTAACCCATGTTTTCAAAAGTTTAAAAATTAATTTTTGGCATTCAAATTTATCAAAATATCCTAAATAAATTAAATACATAAAGAGTTCTAAAATAAAGTTGTATTATCATTTGAAATTACTTATATTATAAAAAAAATTACACAATAAAAACAAATTGTTTCTCGTTTTTCAATTTAGAAGAGAAAATATGGATACAAGTAAAATAAAATTTTAAGAAATTACACATGTGAAAAAGTTAAGAACGACGAACTTTTGAAAATCTATGGCTTGTATTCACATTATATAATATTTAGTTCACTCAATTTAGTCACTCATGAATAGTTGATTATAAGAAATTTAAGCTAAAACTTTTTTGGTATACAGAATTTTTTATATATGCATATTATTAATTTGATTCAAAAATTTACTTTTATGTTTTAGTATAAAGAACTGTCTAATGTTATTTACATATTGACATAAAACGCTGCACTTTTGGATTTTTAAAACTAATTAAGATGTAAAAAAATATGAAAAAGTAATCAATAAATAGTTAAAGTGATGACGAAATAATGCAAAATCATATGCTTGTTGATGAAAAACTTGTACATTATCTCAAGTTGACAAATAACATAGTTCTGGAATGCTTTACAATATCTTAGAAAAGCTTGATTGAAAATTAAGTTTTTGATTCTACTGTATTTTAATTTGTGTAGTCCCTTGAAACAACGACAAACGTAATACAATTATACTAGTTTGACGGTTATGTTATATGTATTTATAAATCCTCAATTTTTGCAAAAGTATTATTGTCTTGTTACTTTAGAATTTAGTCTTCAAAAACTTGAAAACAGAGATTAGTTTTTAAATTTTATATTTTTCTTAGATTATTAAACTAAACCTCCTTATTTTTAATCACTGTAATAAAAATGTCTCTTATTATATAACTAGTCAGCAAAATGGCAAAGAAAAGGAGACTTAATTTTTGTTATCACTATCTCTTATGTATTTTCTTATTCCACAACCGTTTATCTTATTTTTTTTAACCGCAAACAAATTTTTACGTTTATATATCACCACTTGGATCAAATTTACTTTGGTTTTATGGACAGTCGATACAGAGAATTGGAAATTCTTTTCATATGAAAAATATGAAAAAACCGGTAGACATACAGATAACATTGTTAAAGATCCTCGGGCTCTCAAAGTCAATATTTTCATGATGCAGTTAATAACATGTTCACATAACGGTCACCAAGTTGCTAAAAATCATGAAACAGCGACACGTTATTTAATTATCTTATGATGTGGATAATTAGTAAAACATTATTTATGAGAAAAATGAAATTATTATGGATTCACAGCTAAGAAAATACGAAAAGACAGCTCAACATTTTCCCCCCTTCTCTTCCCCACTGTCTATATAACTCTACTAACTATTCTTTGATCTCTCTATCTATTTTCTTCTCAATTTCGCTTCAACTATTCTTTTGTTTACAAAAACACTTCCCAACCATAAAAGGATCATAAAAGAAAACTAAAGACTTTTAGGGGTTTCTTTACTAATTTCTTAAAATAATGCCGGCCGGTGGATTTGTCGTCGGAGATGGCCAAAAGGCTTATCCCGGCAAACTTACTCCCTTTGTTCTCTTCACTTGCGTCGTCGCTGCCATGGGTGGTCTCATCTTCGGTTACGATATCGGAATCTCCGGTAACTATCTCACTATTTTTCAGCTTTTACATTTCCACCCTACAAGTATCCATGTGCTCATGAACACCCCCCCAAAGCAGAAATTATGATAAGTCTTTTTCATTAGAGAAATTTTGTGAAATGCCACCCCATTATTTTTCTCTTATGTTATAAACACAACCCAAAACGGGTCAGAAAATTGCCCCATATATTTTGTTTTTGGTTTAAAGAATTGCCCCATATGTTTCTCTTTAATCAAAAACACCCTCATGGCTCAAAATTACAGAATCTCAAAATTATCGGTTTTTAAGCTCAATGAAATCGCCCCATATGTTTCTATAGAGTCATTTACAGCCATGTCTAATCAAATTTTGTTTCCGGGAATTCTTAAAAAAATGAATTGTTTTTAAAAACAGGTGGTGTGACGTCGATGCCCTCGTTTCTCCGGCGATTCTTCCCGTCGGTGTACCGGAAACAGCAAGAGGACGCGACAACAAACCAGTACTGTCAATACGATAGTCCAACGCTTACACTATTCACTTCGTCGCTGTACCTAGCGGCGTTAATCTCGTCTCTGGTGGCTTCCACCGTGACGAGGAAGTTCGGACGGCGACTCTCGATGCTCTTTGGTGGTATACTCTTCTGCGCCGGAGCTCTCATTAATGGTTTCGCTAAACACGTATGGATGCTCATCGTCGGTCGTATCTTGCTCGGTTTCGGTATCGGTTTCGCTAATCAGGTCCGTTACTAAAAACCATAATTATACTTTTGACGTAATTATAGTTCATGAGTTTATATAAAAATTGATTTTGTTCATGTGTTGTTTCTTTCTTTTTTGCATTTTCTCTCTTATTTTTCACTGATGACGAGTAAGAAAAATTCAAATCAAATAACTCTCATCTACGTTTTGTTATTATAAAATTTAATGTGTTGAAACATATATTTAATTTGTTATAAATGTACCTTGGTTTTGGGAAAAAGTAATGGACCAACCACTTTCATTGAACATAATCATCAAATAGTTAGGTCAAGTTGACATTATTATTTTTTTGCTTGCTTTTACTATCAGTTTTACAACAACGATCATTATTTTCCTCATTATATTATACTGATTTGTTTTCAGACGAAAAAAAAGAAGATTTGTTTTCAGTTGAATATCCACAACTCCACATGGTCTGTTTCATTAACACGTGACGTCTCTTTCTGTCAATTTTCAGTGATTTAATTGTAATTGATATATTGTTATTTTGACGTCATATCGTATATCTTATTACAACTTCGATAAAAAGGTCATATTCGGAGCGTATCTTCTTGACCTTAAACACAATGCGTAACTAACCCTGCTTGATTCAACCGATTCCAATCTTCACTTTACAAAAAAGTCAGACTCGAATCACTAATGACGTAACTAACCTTGTTAAATTTCCCTATTTACAGGCTGTGCCACTATACCTCTCGGAGATGGCTCCTTACAAATACAGAGGAGCTTTAAACATTGGTTTCCAACTCTCAATCACAATCGGAATTCTCGTCGCCGAAGTTCTCAACTACTTCTTCGCCAAGATCAAAGGCGGTTGGGGATGGAGGCTCAGTCTCGGAGGCGCGGTGGTTCCCGCCCTGATTATAACCATCGGTTCACTCGTCCTCCCTGACACTCCCAACTCAATGATCGAGAGAGGCCACCACGAGAAGGCTAAAACCAAGCTTAGACGAATCCGTGGCGTCGATGACGTGAGCCAAGAGTTTGACGATTTAGTCGCCGCGAGTAAAGAGTCTCAGGCGATAGAGCATCCATGGACAAACCTCCTCCGACGTAAATACCGGCCACATCTCACTATGGCCATTATGATTCCCTTCTTTCAGCAGTTAACCGGAATCAATGTGATTATGTTTTACGCTCCGGTTTTGTTCAACACCATTGGTTTCACGACCGACGCTTCTCTCATGTCCGCCGTGGTGACTGGCTCGGTTAATGTCGCTGCAACGCTCGTTTCGATCTACGGTGTTGATAGGTGGGGACGTCGGTTTCTCTTTCTGGAAGGTGGTACACAAATGCTAATATGTCAGGTAAGGACATACAACTTTCTTAGTTTATTGGAAATAAACACATTGTTTTAGAGATTGATTGGTATTGGATACTATGTTTATATATCGATTATACTAATCATTGTATGTTTTTCATTTTTCTTGTGTGATTGTAGGCTGTGGTTGCAGCGTGTATTGGGGCCAAGTTTGGGGTAGACGGGACCCCTGGTGAGCTACCAAAGTGGTATGCTATTGTTGTTGTAACGTTCATATGCATTTACGTGGCGGGTTTCGCGTGGTCATGGGGTCCGCTAGGATGGCTAGTACCGAGTGAGATCTTCCCGTTAGAGATAAGGTCGGCCGCACAGAGTATCACGGTGTCAGTGAACATGATCTTCACGTTCATAATCGCGCAGATCTTCTTGACGATGCTTTGCCATTTGAAATTTGGGTTATTCCTTGTATTTGCCTTTTTCGTGGTGGTGATGTCGATTTTTGTATACATATTCTTGCCGGAGACGAAAGGGATTCCGATAGAGGAGATGGGTCAAGTGTGGAGGTCCCATTGGTATTGGTCAAGATTTGTGGAGGATGGTGAGTATGGAAATGGGCTTGAGATGGGCAAGAGCAACAACCAAGGAACTAAGCATGTTTGAATTTGTTTTTTTTTTTCTTCCTGATTGAGAAAGTTTTAAGAAAGAAAAAAGAGTTGTAATTTCTAATTTCGTAAAGAAAAAGTGTATTATTCTAGATATACATATTTATGATTATATACTTTAGTATCACATGCTGGTGAAATTATGCATATATGATTCATCTTTTATACTGTGTAATATTTATGGTTGGTAAATAGAATATAGGGAAATTAGCACTACTAACAGAATAGTTATGATAATTCAACAATTAGCCAATTCATTAAAGATTGAATGGCTATGGTTTCTCTACATTATTCAAATTTTAGTTAGATTGCTAATAATTATTTTAGTTATATGGTATCAGAGCCGCTAGAGTATTGTAGATGAAATTAATGAGAAGATATCTTATACATAATGAAAATATATTGTATACATAACTGGATCTTTGGTTTGTGTAATGCCTGATATGATTATATCCTTATAGAAAATAGTGTACCATTAATCACCATATTTCTTTTCATCAAAACATTTGTTAGAAGAGAGAATATAATGAGTTTGAAAGCTCAACATGGAATTTGTTAGATGTGTGAACTTCTTCTCCATATGACCATAGAACTTTTTTTGTTTTCTCATCTAGCAAGATGAGGCTTCATTACCGCTCATTGTAAGATTCGCCGTGGAGCTCGTGACTAGATTCTCCTCAAGCTACCCAAACATATACTCGAAAAGTTAATCTCTTGAACCAGATAATTCGGACATACTGATTATTTTGAGAGCTATTAGGACTATCGAATCCTACTTAAAAGGATCCATCAGGAGAGCTCACAGTATTCCCTATCCACAAAGGACTCAATGTAGTTATAGCTGCAAAGCCATAACTTGAGAACATGTGAAGCTTTTGACTCTAAGCCAAGACAATGTGGCCAGGCTTCTTATTGCCTCTAATCTCAGTAAATCTGAAGAGTTTTGCCGCAAAAAATTGAGGGACTTGAAAAAAGACCATCTTAGTTTCACAGCAGAAACAAAGTATGTGTTCGGAGTATCTAGATCTATCAACTTTTCCCTTATAGTCAAGAAATCTCGTGTAGGTGCTGTGTATGGAAAGGAGCACTCTGTTCTTAATTTCATCAGAGAAAATTCTGGTGCAAAGATTCACATTTATGCTAGGCCTGCTAAAGAGAATGAAGAGTGTCTTGTTTCTATCTCTTCTATGGAGGTAAGTATGTGTGATCTATTTGTTCTTTTGTAGCAGTTTTTAGTTTAAGTAACTAACTTCCTTTCTTTGCAGATGTTGGAGTCTCAATCTCCCCCTACTGAAGGAGCTGTTGCTTTGTTTACAAAGATTGTTGATTGTTCAACTAGTGAAGCAGCTGTGAAAATGTTGTTAAACAACTGTGATGGTGTCAAAAGCATCTTGCTATTTAGGATTAAGACCAAATTTGGTGTGGATGTGAGTGCTGCAAGTGAAGGGAACTCTATTACCGTTGAGATCATTGGACAAATTGAGAGTGTGAAGAAGGCGTTCACAGAATTTATGCTATTCATACGAAGAAACTTCTTCCGTAAATGCAGGTAAAAGTCTTTCCTTTCTTCATCCACTGACATTTTATCTTTAATCTAAGTTTTTGTTGTCAGTTGTGTATCTAATACAGGGAAACAGATTCTCAACACACAAGTGAATACATTAATGCTTCCCATGTCTTTGTTGGTGGCGTGCCTAACGATCTCACTGTTGGTGACGTTCTAGCCGTTTTTGCACCAGTATGAGTACCTCTAATGGTAGATGCTCATCTACACAATAAAAATAAATGAAAATAAAAAACAATATTCAAAAAGTATGAGAGAGGGTGAGATAGGGTTCTTCTTCAAAAACCCCATAAGAAATTCTTAAGCCAAATGTATGTTTCTAAATGAACAATTTCATTTAAAAAATTGAAATTTAATTAAATAACTTTATAATATTAATAATTTAAAGATTAGATACTCATGTTAGAGACTACACCATTGTAGATGCTCTAAGTTGTTTGAATTATTTTTATACATTTTGGTTTGTGGAAATCTTTGTTTTAATGAGTTTTCATTTGTGGAAGTGTAGATATGGTGAGGTTGCTAATGTTAATCATGTTCGAGAGAAAGGATTTGCTGTTCTTAAATACCAAGATCCAAGAAGCTCTACTCTCGCTGTTGATAATCTCAATGGATCCGTGTTCGGGAAGAAGATACTTAGGGTTGACAAGTTTTCTCGATTTGTTCAACTAGGAGAGTAGGATGAAGGAAGGAACAAAACGACATGGTGTGCAGAGCTCTTTACTCGTTTTTCAACTTTAGCTTTCAATGAAGATGTTTGATTTTTATTGACCTCTTTCATACTGTGAACATATGTAGGCTTTGCTTTGATAACATTTGTTTGATTTTTAGTCCTTAGTCTTTACCTATTCATACTTTTAATTCCAGCTTTTGAACTTGTGTTTTTTTTATGTTAATCGAATGTGTTTTTCTCTTTGTTGTTAATTTTGACTCCATACTATTGTGACTCAAAGTTAGATGTATGGAATGAATGGCCAGCCCTCCGGTCTCACATCTTTTCTTTGCTGACGACAGTCTCTTCTTTTGCAAAGCTACACCTGCCCAGAGCGCGACGGTGCTCCATCTTCTTACCGAATACGGAAATGCCTCTGGACAACAGATTAATTTTGAGAAATCAGCAATCACCTTTGGCAAAAATGTGGCCTCAGATATACGAGCTGCCATTCATCAGCAACTTGAAATTACAAACGAGGGAGGAGGCGGGAAATACTTGGGTATCCCGAAGCAACTAGAAGGGTCTACAGCCCAAATCTTTGCTTATGTTCGCGATCAGCTGAGTAGTCGGGTCAATGGATGGTCGGCAAAATTTCTGTCTAAAGGTGGTAAATGATATGCTCAAATTTGCCCTGAGCTACTCTCTCAAATTAAGAGATTGATGTAGTACTTAGGGATCGAATCCACAGGGAATCTAAACACACAATCGATTAGTGAATTCAAATTATGCTAAGTAAGAATGTATGAATGTAATAAAAATAGCAAAGTAAACAACGAATGATTATCAAAGATCTAGAAATCAATTGGACAAAAGGTTAGGCTATGGATAATTCGCAGGAATGACTCGAAAATCGATCGTGTCGATCGACACAGGACAAAAACGGGCATGATTTGTTAAGAGCAGTTCTAGAACTCAAACACGAATGTAAAACCAATCAACTTTCGTTGCAAAGATTATCTATGACTAAATCCCTAAATTCCAAATGTCTTTGTAAACTTAGTGAATAAAATCAAGCATTAAATTCAGGTTCTATTGTTCACAAAATTACTAAGCCAAATTTCTTTGCGAATAGATAATTTTGCTCATCTAAGATTATATCAGGTTGTTAATAATACTTTCGCATCTATTAAAGCAACCTAGGATATCCAATTTCAGTTGATCAATCCTAAAATCAGAGTTAAATCAATCTAGATGAAGAACATAAAGATAAATCCTAACAGATTTTCAATCCTATCAATTTCTCATCAAACCCTTGAATTATCCTAAACCTAACAAGCAAACTACTCAGACATAGATGCAATAAACATTATGAATGAATAAAATTGCATAAAAGATAGAGTTAGAGATACAAAGGTTTGAAATCTAAAGGTCTCGAAGTCCCGAAATCTCTCCTAAAGCTCTCCTCTCTCAAGTCTCAATTAAAAACTAGATCACAACCTAAAATTCTAAGGAAAAACTATATATAATCTGTCAAATTCGGATCGGGCTTTTGTGAATAACTTCAGGGCTTTTTGGGAAAAACTGGAATTTCCTCCATCTTCTTGTCAGACCCGATCGTGTCGATCGACACACAAGGTCGTGTCGATCGACACAGCCTTGAAAACTTGACTCCGACTTGATCACTTCGGCTTTTCTTTTCTCGATGCTCCAAAATGCTCCAAAAGCTCCTATTAAGCTTCAATCGTCTTTTAACCTACAAAGACTCAAAAAGACTAAAAAAATACCAAAAAGACTCTATGAAAAGGCTTATATCATGGTCAAAAATGGGTAAAAACCATGATATATGAACTCCTCCAGACTTAGCATTTGCTTGCCCTCAAGCAAAACATAAACCTAGAATGTGAAAGAGGTTTAAAAACGCAGAAACTTACCTTTCCTTGGAGTACCGGACCTAACCCTTTCAACAAGTAATCCACATAATGTAGTACCAACTCAGAAACAGACCACCATGTACTTCTCCATAGACATTCGCAGCCTCCCAAATTCATCCACGACTACTCAACATAACCCGCTAGTCCTCATTGCTGGGTCTCGTCCCAGATCTCAATACCAAGAACCTTCTAGACTCATTCCCATACTATACCATGACTAGTGAACCATACAACCTTTGGTACTCTTTCTCTCCCCCAGACTTATTTGATTCTTTACTCTTTTTTTAGACTGCTGAGACCCAAAAGGAGTTCTTTCACTACTGTTGTTCCTTGTGAGGAGACAGGGTTGTGAGATCGCTCGTCCTCTACATCCGTTCTAAGGGACTCAGACTATTGCTTTTGAGCTCTAAGTGATCACCTCTTGACTACTGACTCACTGGAATTTCATTTCCTCATCTTATACTCAAGAACTATCATATCACCCCAAATCATTCATTTTTTTTTGTTTTCAATCGAAGGAGAGGAGTACCATTCTTTTCAACAGAGATTGCACTTGTCAGGTATGAATGAGGAGTCAAGCTCTATGAACACCAATCACCGAGGAGACCGCATAATTAGCTCGAACTTGGCGGATTATGCTGGAAGTAACAGACGTCTCCAGTTAAATGGCTAGCCTTAGGATTTTTCATTAGTCTGACTATGAAATCGATCCTGGAAAAATGGTCACAAAACTGAAAGAGACAATCCACTAAACCAAAAGAAGGATCATTTTTTCCAACTGACTATTTTGACTCAATAAAACATTTTGACTGACTCTAAAAAATGAACACAAAGTTAGCAACTACCTCCCCCAGACTTAAACAACACTGTCCATAGTGTTATTAAGCCTAGAGTTGGTGAAAGAACAAAAAAAGAAAAGAAAAAGAAAAACCAATTGAAAAAAAATGAGAACTTACCTGTTGCAGGGTGTGTCGATCGACACGACTAGTGTGTGTCGATCGACACACTGTTGTTTCCTCGTCTCGTCTTTTTTTTTTGCAGTCTGAAACACTTAAAACCAAAACTAAAAGTTAGTAAACAAAAGAAAAATAAAACGAATATAAGTAGACTTATGGGATGCCTCCCACTAAGCGCTTGTTTTCAGTCATTAGCTTGACTGTGTCAGGACTCAGGCTTTTGGTGGATCTTTGAGAGGCCTTCTGTCTCCCTCATCCATTGAAAGCCTTGCATTTGATCGCTCTCTACCTACAGACATCCAAGGAACAATACCAGAGAAAAGTTTCATGGTGGTTTGCAGCATCTCTTGAGTAACTACCTCTCATTTCTCCCTCAACTCTAAGGGAATGACGATTCTGAACCTAGAGAACCGTTTGGCAGTCTTTTTGCGCTTCACCTCGCAGGCAGTCAAGTCGCCATCTGATCTCAAAGAGGGTGGAGTCGAAGTTTGGGTACATCGGATCTCAAAGATAAATCATAACAGATTTTCAATCCTATCAATTTCTCATCAAACCCTTAAATTACCCTAAACCTAACAAGCAAACTACTCAGACATAGATGCAGTAAACATTATGAATGAATAAAATTGCATAAAAGATAGAGTTAGAGATACAAAGGTTTGAAATCTGAAGGTCTCGAAGTCCCGAAATCTCTCCTAAAGCTCTCCTCAGTCAAGTCTCAATTAAAAACTAGATCCCAACCTAAAATCCTAAGGAAAAACTATATATAATCTGTCAAATTCGGATCGGGCTTTTGTGAATAACTTCAGGGCTTTTTGGGAAAAACAGGAATTTCTTCCATCTTCTCGTCAGACTCAATCGTGTCGATCGACACACAAGGTCGTGTCGATCGACACAGCCTTGAAAACTTGACTCCCACTTGATCACTTCGGCTCTTCTTTCCTCGATGCTCCAAAATGCTCCAAAAGCTCCCATTAAGCTCCAATCGTCCTTTAACCTACAAAGACTCAAAAAGACTCGAAAAATATCAAAAAGACTATATGAAAAGGATTTATATCATGGTAAAAATTGGGTAAAACTATGATATATCAGTAACGAAGTAATGATTAAATTAGTCGTCCAGGCAATACCGACGTATGCCATGTCATGTTTTCTTCTCCCTAAGGGAATCTGTAGGAAGTTGGCAAGCGCGGTTTCACAGTTTTGGTGGCGCACAAAGCCACAAGCGCGAGAATTACATTGGATTGCATAGAAGAAACTCTGTTTGCCCAAGAATATGGGTGAAATCGATTTTAAATTTTTCGAAGATTTTAACCAAGCCCTCTTGGCAAAGCAAATGTGGCGACTCCATCATGTGCCATTAAAATCTAAGTGATCACACTCCACTTTACATTTCAGTTTGAAGAAAGTTGATATGTAAGGAAACTTTTATCGTGCGTAGATTGCAGTTTGTGTTAAATCATTCACAGACGCCGACGAGAGTGAGAAGCCACTCTCATCGTCTTGAATCTGCAATGCAAATGCAGGTTGTTTTGGTCTTGGAAGATCCGTTGCAGTCGTGATCATGGACACTGGTCACACTACTTGTGCAATGTTTGGTCTGTCAATAGCTTGCTGTTGGATGCAGAGTAAACTAGTCTGAAAACATCTAGCAACTTCAACTGGAGAACACGAACTGGTTATATCTTGATCCAATAGATCCAAGATTCCATGCCTGAAATATAGTTTAAACTTTTAACACCATCTAAGAAGTTGTATGCATCATAAATATTGTGATTTGGAACATCAGAGGATAGAGCGAATGACTTACATATTGAAGAAGGGTTTTGCCTTCCTCTCCATAGCTAAAGCTCGAAATCATCTTCTTGCTTGTGATTTTCTTGTAAAACTCTGAAAGCATAGATGTCGGACTTCTCTGAGTACATCCTTGTCTATGTATACTCAGGAGACATGTCGCCTCTGCTCAAACCCAAAACAGTTTGCTAAGTGTATATAAGTAAGACTTTGATTGAGCAATGAGCATGCCATAGGGTAAGGATAGATACTTACAGATTTCCAACAATCCTCAAGTGTTTTCTTGATGTTGCGTTCCTTGAAACATCCGAGCCAATCGAAAATCTGATATTTTTATGTTCTTCATCTTCTCGTTTAAGAGAATGTTGTTGACCTTCATATCTTGGTGTATGACCTTGAGGCATAACCCCTACCCTTTTTTGATGTAGATTGAGTCTTCACTCTTCATGTTATATTAGTTCTGACAGTTCTCCAAAGAGTTTTGAAATTGTTAATGTTGATTAAGTGGAATTTTTTTCAAGCGGGACTTAAACTGGAGTATTCATATTTCTTTAATCAACTTTGATTAGATTACAATGGTGGACTTAAAATGCAGAATATTTCTGACCAGAAAATATTAAAATACAGAATACAACATTAAAACCCAAGAAACGACATCGTTAAATTAAAATACAGAAAATGTTAAAGAATAATGGCACAAAGAAAAGAAACACAAATTAATTTGGTTACTACAAAGAGAATAAACTTTGGAAATAAAAAAAACAGAGTGTCCGGTGGTGGTAGGCTTGAGGAACAAATCATAAGATTTGGTATGGAGATCATGTACTACCAGTGGTTCCAAGTACTCCGCGTATTCCAAGTATCCACGACCTTGAAGCAATAACTTATTCTTATCAAGAATTGCTATTGGCGATAGCGCAAAGACAGGGTCCCCAAACCAAGTAATAGTTTTGGTGAGATCTAGCGAACACATTATCTTCCACGTCTTGTTGCTACCTGAAGAATCCAGCGACCATATGAGTTGGGTGGGCCAGTTTTTCTCGGAAACGCACAAGCGGTTATCGAGGATGCACATGTTGACGTTGTGAGGGGTACGTACATGGGCAAAGGGAGTTTTAGAGATGACTTGAAAAGTTTCGGTGTGAAGATTAAAAGATAATACCTTGGTTTCTTCACATTCAGTGAACCAATGAAGTGACCCATCAAAATACACAGGTTTATGGAAAGAAAGAATCCGATAAGGAGAAGGAGGGCAAACGTACCACCAAGCGTTGGTGCCGAAATCAAAAACTTCACAGGTAGTATCGTTGTCTAGGCTAAATTTAGATGAATTATATAGCCAAACTGGCTTGTATGTGCCCCTGAGTTTGTCTTTACCGAATTCAAGCTTAGGACATGGGATGCGAAACTCTTTTCTACAAAGCCTGACTATAACGAGCTGTTGAATGATGGAAAGAGGAAAACTTCGATGCCATCTAGTGGCGGGGTTGATCACGAAACTCGCTTTGTAGACACTGGAGAGGCATAACAGACCATCACAACTACCATGGCAAACCGTTGAGCTCGAAATAGGGAACCTGCCGGTCCTAAGATTTTAGGGGCCCTAGACCAAAAAATTTTTTTTAGAGGGTTTATAGATAAATTTTTAATTTGGAGGCCTTTTTATAAAAGAAAAAAAAATTGGGGGCCTATTTTCAATATTAAAAAATTAGAAAATTTTGGGGGCCCAAAACCCATGCGCCTATGCTCCGGGCCGGCCCTGCCTGACTGTACAAATTATTTACGACCCCAACACAGTTGTCCTCCTTGAAGCTTCATCATTATCATCACCAATAGACACGAAAAGGACATCTGGACCTCGTGACAACTCACGACGGATCAATTGTTTTTCTTGGAAACGCGGAGACTCGACTGTCGATTTCCACTTGTTTGATACAGACTTGAATCTCAGTAGAAATTTCACCGGAAGCCTCTCGAGGATGAGTTCAACAACATCGTGGGGTAGCAATTCCACACTCGAGCGATGTCTTTTCAACATTGTATCGTCCCTAATTGATCAAGAGAGACAGATCCAAGCTTTAAATATATATATACACACACAAAGCTGGAGCATCCAAGAGAGACAGATCAAGCTTTAAATTAAGTTAGGAATTGGAATAAATTAAACTTCAAATAATCAGCTAAAGGAAATTTATAACTAATTATATGGGTAATTTATGAATCGATTTACACCTAACCACTTGTTAACCTATGTGTTTTTTTCTTTTCTTTTCTCTTTGGGTCTTTGATTTAACCCATAAGCCTAGTAAAAGAAATCCGTAAATGTAATATTTCTTCTTTTGCAACTGGTGTATAAAATATAATATTACCGAGTAATAGATGTCAGAAAGGAAAATTATGCACTCTGTAATATCTTTCTGACTTGATAATGAATTCGGTGGCTAGTTATAACTCGAGTAATATATGTTTGCAAATGGTCGGAAATCTTTGACTTTGAATTTTTACATTATATATATATATATCTTAAAAAGTTGTAAACATATATTCTACAAATAGCTTTAAGCGGCCTTGTATTTAAAATTCTAATTCCCTCGTGAATATAACATTTGTTTAAATGGAGTGATTCACTAGACGTTATATATAATTCCCGTACCACGCATCTTCTTCCTAGCAATTGGGGAATATATACATTGCGGAGATTAGGTCGAATTTGTGTTTGGATTTCGTTGTAATAAATAATCAAGAACAACATCTTTTTTTTTTCAATTTAATAACAGATACATACTATATCGGCGATAAATGTCTGTCATATATATCATATTATCATAGATAGCCACTTGCTTAGAGGCCTTGTTCAGACCGAGTCCTTCTGTGACATCATGCTTGGGTTCGAAACAAGTTGTAGCCTAGATGGTTTGTTCAATATCGCATTTTATATTTGAATTGCGGAACTACAAGAAAGAAAAAAGGAAAAAAAAAAAATGCAAATATTACATATGCATACAAATATATACAGCATATAATTGCATACTTCGTGCGCATCTACAACAAAAATCACGTTAATCAAAAAGGGTTGAAATGAATGTTGATCTCTTGTCAATTATCATCACAAAACCATAGAAAAAAAAGAATATATATAAAAAATATTACTTTAGAAAATTTTATAAAGATAACATTATAAAAACTCCATGAATAAAAATTAAAACATCATCAAAATTAACGTGACAGGTAGATTTTTTTGTAAAAAACCTTGACTAAAAGTTTTGCGAAGCTGCGTGGACAGACCCAGTGTCTATCTTTATATTTTCTGTGGATAACCCACTAACGAGGCTTTGCACCTCTTTTAAAGAGAAAAAAGGAATGCTAGATAAGGACTCGTGTTTTATAACACGGTAGCTATATCACTGACTTGTGTTTCATACATCAAACCAAAAGTCTTCTCTTGTCTCCACGCCCATAAAGTCTTTACTCAGTTCGTTGCCAAGTACTTTCACTGATGATGTACATCAACCATCTCCTTATTTCGTTACTTTTTAACTCAGTTCATAATGTTATTAAAACAGTTGCTTGTGTTTTTTTCCTTGAACAATGATTTCAAAACCTAGTCATGGAAACGGGTTTACTTGGGGAGGCATGAGATGTAACCATCAATACATTCACTGCAAGTTAGATAGAGCTTTTGGGAATAAAGCTTGGTATAAGATGTTTCCGGTATCTAATGAAGCATTTATGGAGAAAAGGGGTTCTGATCATAGACTTGTTCTGGTAAAGTTGTTGTCTTCTCAGAATGAATATAGAGGCCAGTTCAGATTTGACAAAAGAATAATCCACAAACCTAGAGTTCAAGAATGCATTGATCAAGCTTGGAATTATGTGAATCATCAAGATATGAATTCAGTTAGTTTCAGATAGGATAAAAATATGTAGGAAGGCGCTTAGTGGCTGGAAGAGATCAAATAATACAAACGCTAGAGCAAACTTTGTTAGGATCCAAGAGGCTTTGGAAAATGAACAATATGCAGTAATTCCATGTTTTCATACTCACAATGGGTTAAAAAGAGACATGTTGAGAGCATATAAGGAGGAAGAAGGTTTCTGGAGCCAAAAGTGCAGAAAAAGATAGGTGAAAGAAGGAGATGGTAACACAAAGTTTTTTCATGATTCTGTTAAAGCCAACAGGGCAAAGAAATCCTTGGAAGATGAGAATGGTAATATGCAAAGAGCAGAGGCTTCCAAAGCTCAGGTGGCTATTGATTATTTCAATAATCTTTTTGCATCTTCTTCTCCAAATGCCTTTCAAGGGATCTTTGATAACTTTCAACCAAAGGTTACATATTTTATGAATAAGGAGTTGATTAAGGAAGAGATTAGAGAAGTGGTGTTCTCTGTTAAAGCCTCCAGAGCTCTTGGTCGTGATGGTATGACAGGGTTATTTTTCCAGCAATATTGGGAGATCATAGGGGATGAGATTACTAGTGAAATTAAAAAAAACAACAGATTTGAGCACCAGATCCGTAGGACAAACAAATAAAAAACATATCACTGACAACAAAATTGTTTCGAATATGAAGAATTCACAGTATAAGATGCAAACTAAGATTCGTAATCTAACTTTTCACTAATCAGAACGCAAGGAGATCGAGAATCGGTACTGAGTAACCAAAAACCAGATCCGTAAGAGAGAAGAGAAAACAAAATCAGTAAGAGAGAAGAGAAATTGTGTTTCTCTCGGATTTGAAAAACAATTATGTATCGGGAGTTACGAAAACCGTCTGACAACGGTTAGAAAAAAATTATTTTCAAAAATCTTATCTCGAACAAGTGGTGATATGATGCGTTTTTGGCACATTCTAACCTTTGTTTTGTAGGTTTTTATCGAGTCTTTCACTCTACTTTGAGTCTTTCTAGGTCTACAATACAGCTGAAATAGAGGATTGAAACTTGCAATTGGATTTGGTGAAAAAGGAAGGAAACTGGATCTTTTTGGATATTCTGAAGAAAAGTAGCACCTGCTCCAGAAAAGAGAGCACCTGCTCCGAGAAGATCCACTTATGGAAATATTCATTAAACCTAATTTTGAAGCCCTAATCTTTTCCCAGCCGCCAAGGTCTTTTAAAAGGAGAGTTTTTCGATCCTTTTGAAGACCACGCAGACACGACACATCAACAGAACAGAAACACAAGTGAGAGAGAGATTCAATACTTGTTTTTAGAGTTGTAAACTTGAGGATTGTCTTCCACGTTATTGTTGAAGTTTTTCTAAACCCTTACTCTTTTCTATTTTATTAAATGAAGTTTCTATTCTCTTTTGCTGCTGTTATTCGATCTGTTCTGTGTGAGTAATCCCCTTTGTTAGGTTAAGGGTTCGATGGGATTAGATATCCATGAACTAAGCATAGATAGGTTTTGAAACATCATTCGATATCTCCATGTAATGTCGATCATATTGCCTAGACTAGATTGATCACCTAACCTCTGATTTTAGGTTAAATTTACTCATCAAAAGTGTTGTAAATTGCTGGAATTGACATAGATGGGCGAGTTGTCTTTAGCCAACGAAAGTTGAAGTTAAGGCAACTCATGAACAAATCGATCCTATACGTTTAATGCTCATCATTCTTTGTAGCCTCAAACGACAGTTTAAGGTGTTAGATTGGTTGTTGAAGTAGTTGATGCCACGACAGTGGATCATCTTAAATTTATGGTTGAGTTCTAGATTGGTTCATAACTTTATAACCTGAATAATTGCTTGGTTCCAGATGTTCTAATTCCTGAGATATATCTCTTGATCTAACGCCTTTCCATTAATTGTTTACAACCGAATATACATTTGTTTGCTTGATAAATCGTGACACTTAAACCTATTTTAATCGCTTAGCTGAACTTTTAATCCATAGAATTAGAGTGTATTGCTGGTCCCTTGAACGAACCTAAACTATTCTACAATTGAAGTAGTGATTCTACGTTTTATTTATAAACCGGGCAAACCCCTTTCATCAAGTGGTTACACGCACACACGAGATGGGGCGCGTGCAAGGCCAAAACCGTCAAATTTTGCTGTGAAAAAGGCATTTATTCAAATCTTGCTCAGGATTAGAAAGCATGCCTTTCGGATGTAAAATTTGTCCAGTGATTTAAAATTGTTGACTATTCTCTTCAAGTCAGTTTGGAGGTTAGCTATTAATTGGGTTTAAGGTCTATTGTAACTTGTGTCTATATTGTTAGACCATGTGCATCGATAGTACAAGGAAGAGTCTCTTAGGATTAAACAAATAAAAAAAAATAAAAATTGAAGAGAGAGAAACGAGAGTTGGTTCTCAAATTTCTCATTTGAGAAACTTAGAAGAGAGTATTAAAAACTCATTTCCCACCATCAAGCTTTTTTATTGGTTCAAATTTTTAGATTTAATTTTTGAATTTATTTATATTAAACAAAAACAATATTATATTTATTAGATACTCTCTACCAACTCTACTAATGTACATGCTCTTATTTTCTCTTGCTGATTTGATTTCTTTTTCCATCAGGCATGCCATGTAAAGTTGTCTAGAGTTTTATAATTGTTGACTTTTCTGTTTCTTAATAATGTTTTGAGATTCTTTTTTTGCTTTTGTTTCTGTAGATGTGTTTTCTTTTTACTTAGACCATTTTTTTGTATTGCTTTTGACTCTTTTCAACACTGAGTTGACTCAAGTCAGTTTGCTAGTGCATCAAAGAAAAGGAATTTCCAACACATTAATCTCTCTTATGAAACTAAATGGATTTAGTCAAAGCAAATCACAAGAAAATAAACGTAAATAATTGTGTTTGGTAAACCATTATGTTTTCTGCCGCCTCACCATTTTGTTTTTGAACAGAGAATAAACAAGGGAGCTAAATAATGTGTGGAGAAGAACAGAGCGTAAGATGCTAATAGGTGGAGAAGAAACAGAGCCTTGTAAATAAGTCATTAAAAATAAATATAAAGTTTCAAGAGTAAATCTCCTTTGTCTGAAAATGTTAAAATTACAATGGTTCATTCACTGGTACAAGACAAACTAATTTGATAAAGCAGAGAACAAACTTTAAAAATAAGAAACAGGACCAACAGGTTTGGTAGTTTTGAAGAGTAAATCATAAGATTGTGTATGGAGATCATGTATCACCAGTGGATCAAAGTACTCACGACCTTGAAGCAATAACTTGAATTCTTGAAAGAGGAAACGTTTGATGCCATCTAGTGGCGGGATTGATCACAACATTCCTTGTGTCTATGAAGACATAGTAGAGGCATACAAGACTGTCACAACTGCCATTGCAGAGCTGGGGGCCCGAGATAGGAAACCTGAACGTAGAAGCTATTGATGACCCCAACACAAATCTTTGATCATCTGTGTAAACACCATCATCACTTTTATATTTCATGCGCACGAAAAAGACATCTGGACCTCGTGATTGCTTGCGACAGATCAACTGTTCCTCTTCGAACCGTGGGGATTTGTTGTTGAGTTCCACTTGTTGGATACATATTTGAATCTAAGCAGAGATTCCACGGGAAGTCTCTCGAGGATGAGCTCTGCGACATGGTGTGGTAGCAATTCCACACTCAAGCAATATCTTTTCAACAACATTGTGTTGTCTCTAATTGATGATCAAGAAAGACAGGTCCATGCTTTAAATATAGGGAAATTTGCCAAATTAGGACAAATTGGCACATCTAATGTCCCAGTACACCTTTGCCAATTTTTGTCCATAATACCCTTTATCAATTTTAAATAATTAAAAATAATTAGTTTTAAAGGTTTTTAAAATTTGGAAAATTATAAAAACGGATAAAATACTTCATGTAAATTTATTAGGATATTGTATTTTCAAAAATCAAAGTTACAAAAAAATTTGTAACTTTGTTCTACGTCTTGCAGAATTTGCGTTCTACTCTATGATGCTTCTACAAGTCCGAAGAATGTTTATTCTGCATTTTGTTTTATTTCTACCAAATGTAGAATTTGAATTCTACTACATACTTAGTATTCTACTATTTGGCAGAATACTCATTCTACGGTTTGCTCTAACAACTACCAACTATAGAATACACATGCTATGCTACCATTCTCCGTACCTTCTACCATTGGCAGAATAAAAATTCTACCATTTTTTCTATTTTTTCTACGAGACGTAACATATGTTTTCTGCGAAGTTAGTTTTGAAAATTCCCTAGATCTAGAATTTACAAAAACAAAAATTTAGTGAATATTCTAGTTGCAAGTAACGAAATTTAGAAGATATTTTCTTCCTTTTCTTTTTCTTCGTTATCTTCTCTTTTGTTTTTCCTGTAACTTTTTTCTTCTTCGTTACTTCTTTCTTTGAATCTCCTTGCCATCCTTCTTATCGTTAACCCAACATAGTTAACGATTCGAATGTTTAGACCTAAATTCTCAAAACTAAACACTAACTCAACATAGTTAATCCAAGCTCAAATGATATATTGAGTAAATGGTTTTGAAAAATTGGTATTTTGCAAAGATTTTGAAATAGTGGCATTTTGAAAAGTGGTATTTCAAAAGTGGCATTTCTAAAAAAATTTCAAAATTCTTTATAGAGTTTATGATATTTTTGAAAAACTAAAACTTTTTAGGAGTATTTTAGAAATGTGGTATATTATGAAAATAAACTTTAGTGTTGAAATGAAACGAAAAATTCGTGATATAATACTGTAACATAGATTATAGAAATGATATAATACTGTAAGATATATTGTTATATATAACATAGACTATAGAAAATATATTATATTGTAACATAGACCATTATATATAAGTGATAGAACTGTTAATTTCTCTTATTAGCAAGGACAAAATTGTCTAGAAATACATATTATACAGACTGATTTCGTGTGAACAGTTTTTTTTTGTCATTGGATCAATTATAATTTTTTTTTGTGTTAGTTTAATAGAATATATAAATATAATACTTTTAACAAAAAAACATATAGTGTTTTAAATAAAATGTACTAGGTGAAATGTTGGATGAACTGGAATGATGAAATTTTTTTTGCGAAATCACTAAACCTGAATTTATATTTTACTGTGGATAATTACACAACTCTAAAAACTATTTTTGTAGATGTTTTGTTTATAATTATACTATTAATACGTCTATATAGATAGCAATTATTTCCAAAATTTGATTAACAGATGGACAGTGGAAGAAAATCTTGAACTTCTTGGTCTTAGCCAATATAGTTTCAAGGGCTAGTTTCAATTAACTAATATTGCATGTCTTCTCATGCAACAGAAGAGTACTGCAGAAGAAGATTTCAAGATCTAAAAATAAACATGTTTACGTCCCAGTTTAACCAAGACATGTCAATATGTGCATTCAGTGCACGAAAAAATCGATTAGAATGTGTCTTTAACCAAAAGCATCAAGCAATCTAGTCCGTCAAAAGAAATCATGTGGCTACCAAAAAATAACATGGATTAGTTTATGTTTGTTGTAGATATGTGGAAGTTGTAGATGTCAATCTGATCAGAGACAAGGAAATCAATAAATCGAAGGGATTTGCATTTCTCGTATATGAAGATAAGAGGAGTTCAACTCTAGCTGTTGGTTAGTCAAAACACTATTAATGTCTCTTTCTCTCGTGCACACTGCTTTTTCATGCTCCTGATTGACGAAAATGATGTTTCTGCAATTGGTCTTTCTTTAGCTACTGAAGCTTCAATCTGTAAAGTCAAGAAAGATAACAAGAATTTTGTTCAGGTGGGTTTTTGATCTTAGAAATTTGGTTTTAGTAGCTTTGATTGTTTTTTTATAGTACTAACATTGAATTGAAACCCAAAAATTAAGGTTGGAAAAATCTTTAACCGTACCCACATAAATAGAAACCGAAATTTAGCCAAGCCAAATGTACCTCTATTGTTACTTATTATTATTTAATCGAAGATGAAACTTAATTATTTTCGTTTAAACCTTACCAAACTCAATAAACTGAATTTATTTACACATTCTTAACTATTTTAACATTTTGTGTCAATCCAACTTAAGTAGCGTGGTTTGTATGTGTCCCAAGTTAAAAAGATGGACTTTAGCATGACTTAAACACATTAGCAAAGAATGTTTCTGTATGATTGGAAAAGAACTTTATCTGAGGAATTCAGACACATACTGAAGGTTTTATTCACATCAAATTTGTTTACATCCAAACCAAGTCATGTGTCGTTAAAATCTAAGTGATCACACTCCACTTTACATTTCAGTTTGAAGAAAGTTGATATGTAAGGAAACTTTTATCGTGCGTATATTGCAGTTTGTGTTAAATCATTCACAGAGGCCGCCGAGACTGAGACGCCACTCTCATCGTCTTGAATCTGCAATGCAAATACTGGTTGTTTTGGTCTTGGAAGATCCATTGCAGTCGTGATCATGGACACTACTTGTGCAATGTTTGGTCTGTCAATAGCTTGCTGTTGGATGCAGAGCAGGCTAATCTGAACACATCTAACAACTTCAACTGGAGAACACGAGCTCGTTATATCTTCATCCAATAGATTTACTCCACCGGTCTCGAGCCAAGATTCCCATGCCTGGTATATAGTTTAAAAATTTAACAGCATCTAAGAAGTTGTCTGCATCATAACTATTGTGATTTGGTTGGAACATCTTAGGATAGAGCAAATGTCTTACATATTCAAGAAGGGTTTTGCCTTCCTCTCCACAGCTAAAGCTTGAAATCTTCTTCCCACTTATGATTTCTAACTGCAGAACTCCGAAAGCATAGATGTCGGACTTCTCTGAGAACATCCCTGTCCATGCATACTCTGGCGACATGTATCCTCTGTTTCATATCCCAAACAGTTTTCTAAGTGTATATAAGTAAGACTCTGATTGAGAATGTCAATCGGATAGATACTTACAGAGTTCCAACAACCCTGCGAGTGTTGTCTTGATGTTGTGTTCCTTGAAACATCCGAGCCAATCCAAAATCTGATATTTTGGGGTTCATATTCTCGTCCAAGAGAATGTTGCTGACCTTCATATCTCGGTGTATGACCCTGAGGCATGAGTCACGATGGAGATAGAGAAGCCCACGCGCAACACCTTGAATGATGTTAAACCTCTTAGGCCAATCAATCTGAAGCTTTAGCGTCGAATCTAGCCAATAAGATAAAGCATATTAAAGGGCAAGAATTAGAAATTCTCATATGACAAAGGGAAAAGGAAAAATGTAGAGGCAAAAACAGCACAAGGAGCAGACCAAAGAGAAAAGTGTCGAGGCTTTTGTTCACCATAAACTCATAAACCAGTAGCTTCTCTTCACCATCGATGCAGCATCCCAAAAGTCGAACCAAGTTTCTGTGTTGTAGTTTGGAGATGAGTTTGATTTCATTCATGAACTCTTCTGTACCCTGTCCAGAGCTGCTAGAAAGGCGTTTAACGGCTATTTCCTTCCTGTCTGACAGTTTCCCCTAGAAGAAAGTTGCAGAGAATCATCCGTAGAACAAAACATGACAGAGACATGAGAAGAGCTAAGAGAACCAGTTATCTCTTACCTTATAAACTGGACCAAATCCACCTTGGCCGAGTTTGTTTGAGACATTGAAGTTATCGGTAGCAGCTCGTATGGTATTCATCTCAAAGAATGTTAAACCTGAGAGTTCTTGTGGTTCCAAACCATTTTTCCATGAATCTTGTGAAGTGTTGAAGAACACCCGAGTTGGCCCAACAAGTAACAAATGTCTGTGAGTTAGTATATAATTTGTGGAAGTGTAGCAGGCTAAAGCTCAATATGTTTTCCGGTGTCTCACCATTTTGTTTTGCTCTGTACCTCCAGTACAAGGCAAAGGTCATTATCACAAAAATAGAAAGGCTGATGGTTGTACCAGCAATAATCTTTTCTCTCCGGCTTCCAACTGCGACATTTAGAAAGTAAAACAAAATTGTAAAAAGCAAAACCAAGCTGCAATGGAAATGAACAGTTAAAAAGGTAAAATGGAATAGAAAATGATGGTTCATTATGGAAAAATGTCTTTCATCCCCACCTAATTCTGAACTTGCGAGGCGGATGGAAAGAAACTCTCCTCCAATCGAATATCTAACTGTGTCCATTAGCTCTTGATTCCAAAGCAAGCATCCAATTCCAGTAATATAGGCAAACGCAGTGCAAGAGCAATTGTTGAGACAACCTTGGTGGCATTGATCTTCATTGACAAAGCTTGCATATTCATAGAAATCTGGAGGCTTTACATTGGCCATACGATAGAAGACGTCTCCTTGTGTCTTTGTAGTTGAGTTTGTCTCACAAGCTAATTCTGTACGTCTCACACATCCAGAAGTCATGTTCCCGCGCTTCCATTCCTCCATGGATTTTGGTACAAACCCTTTTATGCAATTACACTTTGTAGGAATAGACGTCACACACAACCCAAAAGGTCCACATGTACCATACAGATCACATGAATTTGCTGGCGTCTTGAAGGTGAGAACCCAGCCTGTCCCATTGTAATGAAAAGTCTCTAAGAATCCCTCCGATTTGATGATAACTCGTTTAAGTTCAGAATCTCTCTGTGAATAAGACCAGTACATTGTTCCATTTCCTACATCTTGGATAAGGCTGAATGGACTTGCGTAGGATTCATCCATTTGTGGTACGCCAACGAACCTGGTCTTAGCCCATGGACCACTTCTCTTATAAGGTGTCGAGTCTCTCATAGTAAAGATCTGTGGTGGCGTTTGTGGCGCCAGTTGAACTACAAAATCACCAGGAGACGGATCAGTATGGCTTTTCCAAGAAGACAATACTCGCTTTTCCCCAGTGGCAAGGTTGTACATCAGCGATGACTGAGGCAGCATAGTATCACCAAGATTCTCGAAACTTTGCCACAAAAGATTTCCTGAAACATCATCAATGATGACAAGATTGCCAGTATCTAAGAGCTTTGCATGACACTTGTTAGATGTGGAAGGTTGTCTGGTTGACCAAACAACGTTTTTTCGGCTGTCAAGCAAAATAAGGCTCCCATTTCTGCTGATAGTGAGGTTTGCCACAGGGTTTGTGATCGGCTTTTCTCTGTTAGCCACCCATACAACCACCTGTGGTGTAACTTTCTTGAACCAGATCCCAACATACTGATTCTGAGAGTTGTTAGGACTGAAGAAACCCAATTCATAAGATCCACCAGGGGAACTCAGAGTTTGTCCTAATGACAAAGGACTTGCAGCAGTTATAGATGCATAGCCACAGCTTAAGCATGTACTTAACCACAGAAAGCAATGAAAGAGAACTATACCCATCTCTCTCCTGTGTATTCCCGTGTATCCAGTAGAGCTCTCCTTCATATCTGAATGTACGAACAAAGTCTTATTTTGATATTGAAAAAAAAAGAGTCTTATTTTGATAGACTGAAAGCACTGACAACAATAAGTTCTCTAGATGTAATGTATAATATTGCATTGCTTAATAGTTTCACGCCTCCTTTTTTGAAAAGGCATTATAATAAACTGAACTGATGAAGAAACAATCGTGTTTCACTCTCCAGAAGAAAGAGAAAATGCAACCTTGACCTTTATAAATAATTGTAATACGTTATTCAAACCCAATTTTAACTCAATCTTGCATCAGCTCTGTCTGAGTTCAACCTATGCCTCCATAGTACAGAACATATTTTAATGACTGAGTTTTGCTATTTCTGTACTCTCTGTAGCATAAATCTAACAGAAAGTCAACCTTTTCTCCTACCAATTCGACAACAAACAATTTTCAGCTTTCACATGTACCGGGAAAGACATCAGTTGACTTTTAACAAATTTTATAAGGGCAAGAATGCATTAATCATCAAAAGATATCAATATCGTTATATGGAACAAAGAACAATACTTTGAATATCTCAACTGCAAAAGAAGAAAAAACTAATAGTTATTCACAACTTCAACGAAAAACAGGTCCCAAATTGAGGATAAACGACATAATTAGTTAACTACATGTCGACCAATCATATGAACACAACAATGCATATGATGTTTGACTAAGTAAGAGGATTGAACAAGATTTTCAATTTGTTTTGAATAACAGTAGTCAATCAAAATCTAACAAATAATCAACCTTTCAGACTTTTCAGCTTTCCTGTATTAGGAAACACCTGAATAGAAAACAGTGTTCCAATAATGGTGATGAGTACCTGGATGCCTCCAAACATGAGAACTGCTCAGACCTAACTGTGAACCTCACCATTCCAAGTGCAACATATGTCTGTGGTTGTGAAAGCTTACTTAAACCAAACCTCTCATTCTTCCAGTTTATTTTTCTCTCCCGGGTAAGTAGACCGCATCAAATGTTTTCGAGTGGAAAAAGTCATCTCACCAGTAATCTCCACATGAGCAGGCACCGTTCTTGAAATGGTGAAACCGTTGCATGTCACGTACAATAATTTCCCGTCCGGTAACAAGGGAAATGTATTTTGTAGCGTTGTGACAATCGGCACAAACCCGTAGGTTCTTTCTTACGTGAATAGTTGTACCTTCTGTTGTATTCAAGAGTCCAAAAGAAATAGCCAGCTTCTCGCTGTGGCTACTCAACAACTGCTCCTTAACATCATCTTCCACGCCGAGGATTAAATTCATATCAGGAACATAACCAGCTTCTTTGATTTTCCCCATCAACTTCTCAAGAAAATCGTAAATCTTCTTGGAATCAGGATGAGCTGTGCTTCCAGAGAAGAAGCTATGCAACTCATTCTTTATCTCCACCATACTGCAGCCAGGAGTTTTACGAAGACCCTGTCTCAACATTGAGACTCTCACTTGCCCCACTTTTTCCCACATTGAAGCTGCACGATATATGTTTGCAAGCAGCACATGATACCCACCATCTTCCGGGTTCAACTCAAACAATCTCTCTGCTGCTTTCTCGGCAAATTCCACGTTTTTATGAATCTGGCAAGCACCTAACATGGCTCCATATACATTGACAGCCGGCTTAACGGGCATCTGAATAATAAAGTCCCAAGCTTCATTTAACTGTCCAGCTCGGCCCAGGAGGTCGACCATGGCTCCATAGTGGTCCATTGACGGTTCTATGCAGTAGTATTCCTTCATCATATCGAAGCACTTGAGTCCTTCCTCCACCAAACCAGAGTGGCTGCAAGCAGAGATAATAGAAAGAAATGTGACACCATTTGGTTTGATGGTGCCTTTTTGCATTTCTTCAAACAAGTCCAGAGCAGCTCTCCCAAGGCCATGTGTCCCGTATCCATCTATCATCGCATTCCAAGTCGTCACGTGACGCTCGCTCATCATGTCAAAAATCTTTCTTGCAGTCATAATAGCTCCACATTTTGCATACATGTCGACTAGAGCTGTCGTGACAAAGACGTTCTTGTCCAGACAATTTCGCATTACAACCCCGTGTATCCACTTCGCCTGATGTGTAATTGACAACTCCGCAACAGCACTTATCACACTCACATAAGTAAATGTATCTGGTTTTGCATTCCAAGCAAGCATCTCGCTGAAGTAATTCAATGCTTCAATCGGACGTCCATTCTGTGCAAATCCTAATATCATTGCGTTCCAAGATACAACTGTTCTGGTATGCAATTTTCCAAATATAGAAGCTGCAGTATCAACGTCCTTGCACTTGCAATACATGGAGATCAAAGAGTTCACTACCGAAACATTTCTATCAAGATCCAACTTAACCGATAACTCATGGATGAATCTTCCTCTCTCAAGGTCTCCCAGGTCAGCACAAGCATGCAAAGCACCCATGACAGATACATCAGTGGGTTTCACTCCTTCATCCAACATATTCTGAAAAATTATTATTGCCTCTTTAGGATTCTCATTCTGCACATACGCATCAATCATCGAATTCCATGAAACAACATTCCTTTCTAACATCCCATCAAATAGCTGTCTAGCAGTTTTCAGATATCCACATTTCGCGTACATATCAACCAAAGCAGTAGAGATATTGACAAGAGAATCAAATCCAGCTCGCAAAGCATACCCATGAATCTCCTTGCCAATACTCATCGACCCCAAAGCAGAGACAGCCGGCAAAACAGAAACAATAGTGATAAAACTAGGCTTCAGATTCTCCTCGCACATTCGAGTAACCATATCTAAGGCCATCCTCGCTAATCCATTCTGTGAATACCCAGAAACCATTGTGTTCCAGGAAACCAAATCTCTTTCAGGCATTCTATCAAACACCTTACGTGCCTCATGTACTTGCCTACACTTTGCATACATATTCTCAAGCCCAGTCATGGCAAATAAATCCAACGAGAACCCACTTTTCACCAACAATCCATGAATTTGTTTTCCCATCCTAAGATCTGCTTCGTCTCCACAAACTTTCAGTAGATAAGTGAAGTTATACACAACTGGCTCTACATCATCATACCTCATCCGAACAAAGAATCTCACAGCTTTATCCAAATCCGAAACTTTAGCATACCCTTTAAGCATAGTGTGATAAAGAACATCGAGCTTGCCATCAATCGGTTCAAAAACACGCGCAGCCTCGTCGACACTACCATGGCGACAAAACAAACTGACAAGCTTGGTCTGGAACAGATGCTCGTGATAAAGACCGTTCTTGAAGACAAGAGGGAGAAGGTGACGGAGATCTTTCAGAGAAGAGCATCTCTCGAGGAGAAGAGCCGCCGGATGCTCGTAGACATTAGCCGGAATGTAGTTTCTCTGAGAAAGAAAATGACGATGGTGTGACTGTGACGACGTTAATGGCGAATTAGCGATTTGAGGAACTGCAGAGACATGCACCAATTGTGAGCTCATGGTCTTTAATCGACAATTGCTTCAGTTACAGGTCCGAAAATCTTCTCTTAATTCTAAAAATTTCGCCTTTTTATATAGCAGACAAACTAACACACACTTGCTATAAGATTAAGAACAGAGCATGTTGTGACATCATCGTTAATGTCTGGATATTATTGATTGTCACAGTGACGTGATCTGATTCCGTAGAAGAAGGTGTAGTAACTCAGAAATGAATAAAGAACAAGTCGTGCAAGACGGGAACTTTGACTTTGTTAACAAATTTGGGGTCAATCAAGCGTATAAAGACCGCCATTAACAGAAAAAAATAAATAAAGATGATGCATCTTGCGACTTGTATCATCATAGAACAGTGACACTTGACTTGACCCTTTAGCTACAACAAATAGTTAGACTTTTCTACCTGAGTGTTTTAATGCTCACCACCCTCATTGTTAAATGCTACATTCAATAACAGAGATCTTTGCTATTTATAGATCTGTTGTGTTTGGTTTTTTTGGGGAAAGATACTAAGAAAACAGAGCTACACCCATATTTGGGACTGAAGCTATGAGACTTATAAGTCCTTTTGTTCTTGTTCTTTCCCTGTCTTGTTTCTTCTTAAATGTTTGTATGGCTCAGGAAAGAAGTCTCTTTTCCGGAAAGCTCAATGATTCAGAGACGATAGTCTCCAACTTTGGCACGTTCAGGTTTGGTTTCTTCAGCCCTGTTAATTCCACAAGTCGGTATGCTGGTATATGGTATAACACTGTCTCTGTACCAACTGTTATATGGGTTGCTAACAAAGATAAGCCGATCAATGATTCCTCTGGAGTTATTTCGGTTTCTCAAGATGGAAATCTTGTAGTCACGGATGGTCAGAGGCGTGTTCTATGGTCAACTAACGTCTCTAGTCAAGCCTCTGCCAATTCTACCGTCGCTGAGCTTTTGGATTCAGGGAACCTCGTGCTAAAAGAGGCGAATACCGATGTGTATCTTTGGGAGAGTTTCAAGTTTCCTACTGATTCTTGGTTGCCAAATATGTTGGTTGGGACAAACGCAAGAAGCCCTGGAGAGAACATCACCGTAACATCTTGGAAAAACCCTTCGGATCCTTCGCCTGGAAGCTACACTGCTGCGCTTGTTCTTGTTGCATATCCGGAGCTTTTCATTCTCAACAACGATAATAATAATGCTACGGTGTGGCGTAGTGGCCCGTGGAACGGGCAGATGTTTAACGGTTTACCAGATGTGTATGCAGGGGTCTTTCTTTACAGATTCATAGTTAATGATGACACCAATGGATCTGTCACCATGTCATATGCTAATGATTCAACTTTGAGGTACTTCTACATGGATTATAGAGGATCCGTGATCCGGAGAGATTGGAGTGAGTCTAGGAGAAACTGGACGGTAGGATTACAAGTTCCAGCAACCGATTGTGATTTTTACAGAAGATGTGGCCAATTTGCGACCTGCAATCCACGGAGGAACCCGCACTGTTCTTGCATTAAAGGGTTTAGACCAAGGAACCTCACAGAGTGGAACAGTGGAAACTGGAGTGGTGGATGCATAAGAAGGGTGTCTTTGCAGTGTAACAATGGGACTGCTGATGGGTTTGTGAGGCTGAGGCGAATGAAATTACCTGACTTTGCAATAAGATCTCCAGCGAGTGAACCAGAATGCTTAAGGACTTGTTTGCAGACATGTTCTTGTATTGCTTGTGCTCATGGCTTAGGTTATGGCTGCATGATTTGGAATGGAACCTTAGTTGATTCGCAGGAGCTATCTGTTGGTGGAATGGATCTTTATATCCGTCTTGCACATTCAGAAATCAGTTGAGTATTATTCCATACTTTTCTCCTATACTCTAATCTTTAGTTATTGCTGCTTCACTGATTCTGTTACTGTTTCTCATCAACTCTCTATTAGAAACGCCGGACAGACGACCGCTTATGATCGGTACAGCATTGGCAGGCGGTATTCTTGTTGTGGCAGCTTGTGGTCTTTTGGCGCGACGGATTGCCATCAAGAAAAGAGGTCAGAGTTTAACTAAACTATGTTTGCTTCTTATAAACATTGGACTTTTTAGTGTCAATAATGTCTTTGGATTTTGTTCTCAGCGCGAAAGAGAGGAACAGATGCAGAGCAGATTTTTGAGAGAGTGGAAGCTTTAGCTGGTGGTAATAAAGGGAAGTTGAAAGAGCTACCATTGTTTGAGTTTCAAGTGTTAGCTGCAGCCACTGATAACTTCTCTCTAAGGAATAAGCTCGGACAAGGCGGTTTTGGTCCCGTTTACAAAGTAAGTAGGGCTTTTAAAGTGTTATTGGCAACACGAATTTCTCTTGACATTTTTCTTCTTGTTGTTGCAGGGGAAGTTGCAAGAAGGGCAAGAGATTGCTGTGAAGAGGCTGTCACAGAAATCAGGACAAGGGCTTGAGGAACTAGTTAATGAAGTGGTTGTGATTTCAAAGTTACAACACCGAAATCTGGTGAAATTACTTGGTTGCTGTATTGCAGGAGAAGAAAGGATGTTAGTTTATGAGTTCATGCCAAAGAAAAGCTTAGACTTTTATCTATTTGGTAACTTATCATTACTTTTTGTTTCCAAACTATGTTCCAATGTTTATCACCATATGTCAACTAACAGAAGCTAATGTGCGTTGTTCAGACTCGGTGAAGGCGAAACTTCTTGATTGGAAGACGCGGTTTAACATCATCAGTGGAATATGTAGAGGTCTTCTGTACCTTCACAGAGATTCCAGGCTGAGAATCATTCACAGAGATCTAAAAGCTAGCAACATTTTGTTAGATGAGAATCTGATTCCGAAAATATCTGATTTCGGGTTGGCTAGGATTTTTCCAGGGAATGAAGATGAAGCAAACACCCGAAGAGTCGTTGGAACATAGTACGTAACTCTCAACTCTAACCATATGTGTTACACGTTTTTCTTTCCATGAAGATAGTCATAATAGCGAGAAACTAAATGTATCGCGCAGCGGGTATATGTCACCGGAATATGCAATGGGAGGAGTATTTTCAGAGAAATCAGATGTTTTCAGCTTAGGAGTGATAATCTTAGAGATTATTACTGGAAGAAGAAATTCAAATTCTACTCTTTTAGCTTATGTGAGTCTACATAACTCTACTTATAAGTTTGTTAACTCTTTCGACATTTGTTCTCAAGCTTATCTGTTTTATAGGTATGGTCAATCTGGAACGAAGGGGAGATTGATGGTCTAGTAGATCCTGAGATCTTTGACAAACTCTTTGAGAAAGAAATCCGCAAATGTGTTCACATTGGTCTTTTGTGTGTGCAAGAAGCTGCTAACGATAGGCCAAGTGTTGCTACAATGTGTTCCATGCTCAGCAGCGAGATTGCAGACATTCCAGAACCGAAACAGCCTGCTTTTATATCAAGGAACGGTGCTCCAGAAGCTGAGTCCTCTGAGAACAGTGACCTTAAAGCCTCTATCAACAATGTCAGCATTACCGATGTCACAGGACGTTAAAAACTGCAGAATCGAAATGTATATGTAATTCGTGAAACTCATTAAGTGTTGCCAAAGAATTTATCCTCTAATATTTATAGATGGTTTAGGTCTCATACATGTAGTAATGTACAAGAAGTTTTGGTCATATAACAAATTCCCACTGTACGAAATCAAATATAAAAAATTAAGGTTTAGGTCTCTTAAAAGAAAAATCTCTCTTGCTAGTCTGTGTCTTTATAGGAGCAAGTTCCACAGATGCAAGAACAGGCTTTTTCTCTGAGCCTTCATGCGTAGAAGAATGATGTGTGGAAGATTCAGCTGCTTGGTGTTGAGACTCAGGATCCCAAAACTGGTCATGATGATCAGAGTATCTAGGAGAAGGAGAATTGGGGAAACTTTCGATGCTTCGGTTATTGAAATTGTGAAGGAGATGGATTGGAGATGAGCCATGAGTTGGTGTGGTTGGACGGCTAGAGTAAGGTGTGTTTGATTCAGAGTGTCTTCCATGTTTTGTCTCCTTCTTTGCTGTGTGATGCCACTTCTTTAGCGCCGTTGCTACTCTTTCGTTAAATACCGTTGGCTTCATTGTAGTACCCATCTACACATATTTCATCAAACACAATGTAAAAAAAAACTAAAATCATATCCAAAAATCCGGTATTGATCTCGCTGTGTGTAGTACCTGAGTGACAAGAGCATAGAGTGGAAGAGTCACATAGCTGCAAAGTATCTGCACAATACCTCTGCAAGATTGATAGAAACAGTGAAAAAGGTTCAGCTTTGTCAGTTAAAGGACTCATTATTTTCATCAGTCAAAGTTTATGTTTGCTTACCCTACTACAATTCTAATGACCACATCTGCATTGCTTTCATGGAAACAGTTCCTGAGATTGAATTCATACTGCAGATACCAAAAATTCATGACAAGAACAATTAGTATGGCCCCAAAACACCGATGTTTGTAAATAATGTGAAATGGATTGCTTACCGTACTCCAGGCAAAGAAGGCAAGTTGAAATGCATTCTGCAAAGTGAATGATTTTTGTTACTCATGAGTTTATTATACCGTTAGGAGAAATAAAATAAACAAAAGAGGACAAACCAAGCGGTAACAGATATCCTATTGTACCGTGAAAAGGACCAAATGGATTAGGAAAAGGATGAAGCGAGGGCGGCCAAACCAGAAGAGATCGTCACCAGGCTGAACCACCGGGGCGCCTCTCACCACATCACCTTTCTCTTGGATTCTTAGACCCAATTTGGTTATAATGACTTGAAGCTTTGTTCCAACTATTAGTATAACCTGCAGATTACATTCACTCAGGTTAAATACAAAGGCGGCAAAGTGGAAGAAATCTTCATTGGTTTTAAGAGTTTGTTGTACTTACAACTAGTGGAATGAATGGTAACCAGAGGTAAGAACGTAGTCCTGTTTCAAATGAAAACCGATGTCAATTTTATCCGAATATTGACGCAAGAAATGTGTTTTGAAATGAGCGTTACCACTAGTATTGGTCAAGAGGAATAGCACGGCAACAAACCAGATAACCGGACTGCATAAGATTAGCAAAAGGTTAGGCTTAGGACAGAGTTTCCAAACTGGATTATTCTCATATTATAAATAAAAAAGTCATTAAGTAGATCCAAACCTGATTTCAACGACAGTTTTAAAGTCTTCTTCTAATGATCTCTGAATATACTTGCGGAAATCGAAACTCCTTTCGCTTCCAGGAGCCAAATGCGCCTGAAAGAAAGCTAGTTAGACCATTGTCTCCAAAGATAACTATTAAGAGTATTATAACTGAGTTTGTTATGGTGGTTAGAGGATTGGTTAATGATAGTTGTATAGATCACTATAGATTTCATACCGTGATGAAACCATGCCTCAAGGCTAAGTAATCAACTTTGGTAACAGATCCAAAGAACTGTCTGAAGAAACACACAATCCACAGTGTAACACTAGTCTTGCTCCAGAAACTGAGATGTCTTCGCCCGAAAGACGTGTCCCTCGCAAACCTGAACCTCTCGGGATCTGCATAACAATAATGCATTCACCGTAAATTTCCTATTTCCGGTCTTTAGATCTGACCGAATACTCGATTTCATACCGTTGGAATACTGATATTCTATTGTCTTCGTCTCATTCTCCCACTGCTTCCACCTCCTCATCTACAATACTCCAAAAGTCAAATCTTTTTTCAAGATTCACATGGTGGAGGAATATACAAACAAAAGCTTACCTTGGTCTTTCCAAGAGCATAAGTAACAATACAATATATAACATGAACCACCGCGAGCACGAAGATGAATATATGCAGCTGGTGGATTCCATAAGCAGATACAAAAGCCACTTTCCCCTAAGATATAACCATCAATCGAAATCAGAATTTGCTCGGTTTTACGAGCGATGAATGGTTTTGTAATATACACATGGGAGATTATTAGTTACCTTCTCTGCGCATTTGTCATAACCTTTGGTAGCTAAACTTCTTCTAGGGATATAAGATTCAGCTAACTCAAGTAGAAGTCTTCGACCGGATTTTTCTTCACCGTCTTCTTTTTTACCGGCGTCTTTCTTGCCGTATTTTCTAGCTTCTTCGGCGGCACTACAAGGGTGCATTGTTTTGGCAACATTATGGGAGATGCAGATGTTTGAGATTGGTGTTTGTCCGATTGTTAGGAGAAGTGATATGAATCCCAACAGCATAAGCTCTGAATACACACACAAAAAAAAGGTATCATTTTGTGTTTTAAGAAGAAGCTTTTAAGGGATAAAGTTAGGTAGCAAAAGATGGTTTCTTTTAAAGAAATTTAGTGCTTTCAATTTATTTACCTGCTTTGACCTTTTCAAGAGCTTCATAGAGAGCCTTCTTGTGCTTCTGTTTAAACCACTGTCAGTTAAAGCAAAACAAAGAGCAGATTTAGTCATAAGTCGTAAGAGAAGGGAAAAAAACAGAGCAATAAGAACATGAAATCAGGAAAGGGAGAAGAAGTAAGAAAAACAGAGTGAAAACTAAAAAAGAAACCGAGCAAGAACACGAAACAGAGTACAAATAAGTAAGCACAACATCAAATGAGCAAGAAGAAAATCTAAACAAAGTTGAAAATCGAATTTTTTTTTTTTTTTAAGAAAATAGATCTAAACAAAAGAAGAAACAGAGCAAGAGCATGAAACAGGGGAATCTTGAAAAATGAAGGAGAAATCTAAGGAGACTTACGGTTCCGATTTTGTGAATCGACTTTTCAAGAACAATCGAAATAAAGAGCAAGACGAAGCAAACCACAGCGACTGCCCACGTAGATGTCTCTTCTAAAGTTCGCTCTTTTACTTGATTCGCCATTAAAGCTTAAACTTTTAAGAAAGAAAACCAAAAATCCCCAAAATGAGTTTTTTCCCTTTTCGCGAAATTTAACCTTCTCTATTAAATAGAGCAGACGAAGAGAGATAGAGAGAGAGAGAGAGAGAGAGAGAGAGAGAGAGAGAGAGGAAGTTTCGTGTTCTTCTTTTGGTCTGTATATTTGTTAATTAGTACGCTACGCAATTTTGAAAATCACAATCATGTCATAGTATAAAGACATTGAGAAGGCGAAAGAGGGAAGAAGAAGAAGAAGAAGATAAGACCCGTAATGAGAGACTGTAAACTAAAGGCTTCTCTAACGCTTTGTCTTTTGAAGAAGCATTCAAAGTTTTGACTTTTATAATTGTTCCTCATGTGACGACTTCTCAATTACCACCCCGTGTTTTTTTGTACTTTTTTTAGTCCAAATTTCTTATTTTATTTGACGTAAAAAAAAAATGTTACTTATTTTATTTACTATGATTCCTATTGAGTCTTATGGTTATGGGTCAATGTTTGTTTTCGTTTCACTTCACATCTTTTTCAAATTTTCGATTGGTAAATAGATTAATCAATATAAGGAACAAGTTGGGTTTTTTTTTTTTGAGAAAAACAAGTTGGATTACTTAATTATTTATTTCAGTTCAATTCGGTTTAGAATTATGTTTTGACTATAAAAAATTATTCACGGAAAAAGATGTAAGAACGAATAAACAAAGTTTGAATTTGATTTTGTTCTGTTTTGGTTGGTATATAGTATAATAGAAAAAGTTATATATGAAAAGGCCACTTGAGATTTATATAAATTAAAAAATAACATTACTACAATGGGATCTCGTTGGAAAGCTCGTTTTATATTATTATTTTTGCCTGTTCTCAAATATTTTTTAATATACTATCTACGTAATAAAAAATACTCGATGAAACAAATAATAACGATATACAGTATGTAACATGCTCCTTTTTCGCTTAAGTTTATATTAAATGTAGGATTTTTGTAATAACATTATCGGATGAAGTTTTTAGTCTGAGGTATGCAAAATATTTTTAACTATAACTGATAACTGCGGTTTTGAAAATGATATTTCAACTTAGGAGTTCTAAGTTAAAAAAAAAAAAAAAAGACTTATGAGTTCTTCTTTTTATGTACTGTAGTCTCCTTCTAATAGTTGGGAAGTATAAACAGAATGAAGTTTGATAGTTAACAAGTTAATTACTGATAAGTTGAAAAGAAAGGTGGGCCAACAATTATTCTGAAAGCTACATTTGATAAGGTGATTGTTATTTAACAATTTTAAGGCTTAATTTCTTTTTAATATTCTAGATTTAAGTCAATTTTGTTAATCAACTATACAAGTTTTGCTATCTAACTCTACAATGCGTGTTTACTGGGTAACTTATTCTACTATAACCGTAAAATTCAGAATTATACTTTTTGGTAGATGTAACTATGATTTAAGTATTTTACTGTAGCCAAATTATAATTTTTAGTTTTAAAAAATGAATATATTATTTGTGTGAAAGGATAAAGTATGACTATATATGTCTTGTAATTCAAAATACCTTTTCATATAAAATATTTTAAAATTATTGATAAATAATTGAATTGGTTTAATGAGTAATTTCTTTTTTTAAATTACTGTAGATAGCCAATAGAATAATAAATGATGTACAATTGTTTGCCAAGCATAATTAAAAACGTAAGAGACAAAAATTGATGTTTTTTTGTTCATTTGTGGCTGCTTTGCTTTTATGCTAAATTTTAGATTCCACGAAATTAACTATGACAATTATCTCCTAAAATTATATCTTTATCTTACCTATATAGTATTCGGAAAATAACAAGTACAGATGAGCAGATACATGCAACAATGATTGATCAATATTCAATAGTTACAAATTTATTTTTGTTAAGTGGAAAATGTTGTGAAATTAGTTGACTTTTCCATTAGTTATTCTTAGTTGTTACGCAAACTATATACATAAACAAACGGTATCGTGATATGCTGCTAACACAAAAGTTTGGTTCTTTTCTATCTCGAGGTCAAATCTTTGTTCTTTAAATTATAATATCTAAAAACTAAATTCGATCAAAAAGATTATGAATTAAAATTTCAAAAATTCTAAAATTTATAAAAAAAATTATATATAATAAGATAAATATGCAATATTCTCATTTAAAAAAATATATATATATATATACAATATTCTTTTCAGATCTCTAGTAATTTTTAAAAAATAATAACAGTGGTGCTTACTTGACATGTGATTAAAAATGATAATGACAGAAAATATTAAACAACTACATACATATAGTATTTGAATATGAATATATGAATATATTATTTAGTATCTGAGGAGTCTAAGTTTGTAATTTTTCTTCTTTGTCGATATTACGTTTATAACTTAAACTAGACGAGACGATCTAGCTATGTTTGTGATTATTAAATTAATGTTCCATGTATATAAACTGTAGCGTGGTTATAATTAAGAATATAGAACTAACAATTGCAATTTATTTTCAAAGAGTTGACAAAGAAACGATGCATGTCCACTTAGGTTGTGGTTTAGTGGTAAATGAGACTTGGAAATGTGCTAAAATATTTTTCTTCGAGTTCGAGTCTCTTCTAAAAACAAAAATCACATCCATGTGAGAAATATGCGTTTGGACTTCGGCCCAAACAATTTATTTTGTAGATCGGTAACAGTCGATCCGGCTATTTCCTGATATTAGTCGGAAACCATTCTAAATTCGGATCAGGTAATGTGGTGACCCTCCGGAGAGAAATCTATTCTGTAGCAATTTGGTGCGTTTCTACCGCCTATCGTGGCCAACCGGATGAACGGATAAGATATGTAAAAAATATATATATGCACATGTATATACATAAACGTAACTTTCACATTGTTAACTCTTTGAAATCAAGTTGCAATGTATTTTCTCCAAAAACAAAAAATTGCAACTGTACCACTAGTCGTCATAGAGAGTTTAAAAGGTCATAATTTAACCAACGAAAATTTAAGATTTACATTTAATTGTAAGTTCATTAAATTTTTAAAGCACATTATTCTATATGTGGTTGAATTGTTGTTGTTGAGGCGTAATGTCTAACCAACAAGATGGATCAGAAAATGTGAAGTCGTGTTAGTTAGTCACATTTGAATATGATTAAGAAATTAATTAAGACGACACAGTGACTATATCGAGGAAATGTGAGGGGGAAAAGACGAGATGTTGATTTTCATCTATTTGTTTAGTTTTGAGAAAGCGATTTTCAACACAATCGATTTGTTTAGTTTGAGAAAACGTTCTTATTTTTATTCAATATATGCTTTGATCATATCAGTTTGAGACAATTATTTCCTTCTCTTCGCTTATGACTAATGAAAAACTAAAGAAAAAACAATCTTTTTTTTTTTGTCACAAGAAAGATATCTTTAAATTGCATATACATTAATTTCTATTCGTATGTTTTTTTTTTTTAACCTTTTCTATTCGTATGTTAACTTGTGAAACAATTACTTCTTTTTGTCCGTGACATCGGTGTACTTAATTACGTAAAATAATAGTACTATAACAAAAGAATCAATGTTACATTTTTTTTTTTGCTATCTTCGTAGAAACTAAAAAGTATTACTCGCTATTGTATTATAAAAAAAATATATCAATTTTTGCGTAAATTTTTATATACTTTTCCGTAATCGATTAATATGATGTATTATTCAAAACAATTGTTATTGGTTAGCTTTCATTATTTGGATGCAAATGAAGCACATATTATTTATTTGTTTTGTCAACTTGGTATTCGTGTTTGGATGCTATATTAGGATACAAAAGCAATAGCATAAATAAATATGAATATAAAAAAAAATTATAGAATTTGTTTACCACAAAATTTAAACTTGACAAAATAACAAACGCATGTTTCAAAATAACAAACGCTTTAAGAAATTTCACTAAACTACTAAAACGTTTTGATAGAGTCATGTAGTTTCACATTTTAAGATATTTTCACATTTTTTACATCGAAATTAAGAACTTTGAAGTAACGGAATTATTTTGTCACAAAACTATGGCTTTTGGTTTTGGATGCTTCATCTCGAGTTCTCGATGTTTATTAAATATGGTTGATACAACATCTAGATAGACAGTTCATATGTATATACAAAAGCATCTAGATAGGCAAACCATGAGACCTTTTTTCCTTTCTGATCAAAGCAAACAGTGAGACCAACTTTGATTTTTTTCATTATCAAATTCAAAGCTGTTAAAGAAAACCGAACCGAACAATTTTTCAAACGATCACAATCCAACTAAACTTATCTTGGTTTCCATTTCGACCAAACATTTAAAACCGAAATAATAAAAATTGGAAGTAAACCGAACCGAAATTGGAATTAAACCGAACCGAATCGTCCCTCTGAAACCGAATGACCAAAACCTTCCTCTTCTACAATCCAGATTCTGACACCAAAATCCAAAAACCCTAAACATTTTCTGTTTTTCTCTACTAAGATTCTCTCCGGTTACCGGTAGAATTCATCATGACGCACATTTCTCCCTCCAACTACCTCTCTTTCTAGCTTTCTTCGTTTGTATCTTTCTCATTTGTATAGTCTTTTGAGATTTTTAGTAGTTGGGTAGTCTACGAAACGATTAAAATGGATCCAGTTGCTTCTGTGTTGGAGAAAGTGAAGGGCTTTGCGAAATCGAGCCAGGATTTAGTCTCTCGCCAATTCGGCTTCCATGAGAATCCTTCACGCCAGAATCCGGTATCTTTCATACATCCCCTGTACTCATTGTTCTTGGAATCAGCCTCTTGCTTGAAATGTCTGTAATGGGTTAACGAAAATAAAGATTTTGATGTAAATATATACTTCCCTTATGCTGGATTAGCAAATTCAAACTATATTTCTGTAATCTGATTCATAAAAATGCCATCTTTTTATTCACCTTATGAAAATTGGGTTTGGTTGGGAATTATGTTCAGATTGATATCTTGAAGCGACTACAAAGAGAAGCATTCTCGGATTTGATGAAACTTAGAGATAGACAAGAGAAAGTGGAGCGGATTATTTCGTCATATAAACTATCGAAAGGAGATCCTTTCCAAGAGGCTAGCACTTATGTGAAGGGTGAGGTTGATGTGCTTGGAGCAATGTTGATGATGGGAAACACTGACGAGGAGAGTTTTAATGGAATCGATAGAGAAGGACCGAGACCTGGATTGCTTTCTAGGTTTCTGTTTGAAACGAGCCTTAGGGAGACGGATAGGCTTGTGGCTGAGCTCGTTGCTGGATACAAAGGGGAAGGAAATTACAGTGATGTTACAGGGAACCAGCTGTCTTTAGCTAAAGTCTTCTACAAGGCAGAGATTAATGATTGGTTCTCTGCAGTTGCTATTCCTGTTGGGGCTCATTTCAGAGACATTGATTCTGATGTAGTGTCTTCTTACCAGGTATCCACCAATTGTTGCAGATTTTGTCTCTATACTGTATATATGCTTCTTCCTGCTTTCTTCTGTACCCATTATTCTCATACATATTGTTGTTGATGAAGCGACACATATAACTACCTCTGTCTTGCAGGGAATGAATCTTACAGAAGTTTCCGAACTTGGACCACCTCTTTTAAACCAACACAATGGTAGTGCCATAGGTTTAACAGTCAGCAAGTCTAATGTCGCAGCTTCACTGGCTCAATCCATCTCTAACCTTGAAGTTGAAGAGGATTTGAATGCAAAGAACCGTTGTTTCAGAACTTTTGGTCAAGTAACCTGCCACATTTTGAGTGGTGTAAAAGTATCTCTACTGGGCTGTCACCAAATTCTTACGCCATCTAACAACCTCAATTCTACCGGAGCCATTACAGTTCCAGTAAGTTTCCTAAGGCGCCGTATGGTAATAGAGCCTGAATCATCAGCACTGCCTCTGGAAATTAGCAGAAGAATGGATCATGTGTCGTCTAGTTCCATTGCGTTGAGGCTAGACTCTCTAATGGACGAGTCTACAAGAATTGGTGGATGGATTGAAATGCAGAACTCAAGAGAGAAACAAGTAAAATGGTCAGTGTCAATTACAGACAAACCAGAGGATGAAGTGGGCTGGGGCATGAGCGTTGGGGGAGTCGTCGATGGTTCCAGAAATCATGATCGGTTTCATGTGGAATCGTATCTGAAATTCAACATAGGCAGTCGGTTTAGCTTAAGTCCGGGTCTTGTTTATCTCACAAACAATAACGGAAGAACCATAGGTCTTATGCTTCAGTCTCACTGGTCTCTTTGATCTCAATGCTACAGTCATGCATGGATCTATTTACCATGCATGCATGGATCTATTTACCATGCATGCATCTATTTACCACTGATTGCATTTTTGAGAGAAAAAACTATGAAAAAGCCATTTTTGTCTTGACGGGTGATAAAAGAGTGCGGCTGTATATTATCGTCTCTCTTATAAAATCTTTAGTGTTCGTTTACTATTTTTTTTTCTAATCTTGGTTGAAATAATGCACCAATTTGCATTTTTTTTACATGGTTACTGATGACATAATGCTGAAGCTTGGGGAGAAGTAAAATAAGAGGATTAATCTTACAATTAGTAAGTCATCATTGCAACTTTACAAAGTTACTAGGATTTAACCCGTGGTACACCACGAGTCTATGTTTTTTTCGAAATTTTTATATCTATTTTATTTTAACGTTTGTATTGTTAGAATATCACAGTGGTTACTTTATTTTAACGTAATTGTTTGTATTTTATCTTTGTTTTAATTGGTTTGAATCTCTGACTTTAATATATACTACGATTCATTTTTGTATACATCAGTTTCTGATATGAGAATATAAATGGTATGACGTAGTTATACAGAATACCGGATTATTCAGAATAGCGAATATATACAAGACAATGAGATCATTCTTGTTTGATAAGTTAAACGCACATCATAGTAATACAAATATACCACGCCCAAACAAAATACCAACAACTGATAACTTAACAGACTTAAAAAAAAAGACATTAAACCACATAACAAACTTCATAAACATCAAAATCTTTTCCCATTTTTGATCATCTAATAGGTAATAAGCTTTTAAGACCCGTGATTTAGGAGTTTATTGTCGATTTAATTTGTTTCCATAGAGAGACTTTTCGATTTAGGAAGAGAGAAGAAACTTTTAAGACCCGTGATTTAGGAGTGTATTGTCGATTTAATTTGTTTCCATAGAGGGATTTTTCGATTTAGGAAGAGAGAAGAAGCTTTTAAGACCCATGATTTAGGAAGAAAGATGAATATTTTCGATCATCTAATAGGTAATAAGCTTTTAAGACTCGTGTATCATAAATTATTGCCGATTTAATTTATTTCCATAGAGTGACTTTTCGATTTTTGATTGGAAAATATCCTAGATTAGGAGTGTTTGGAATTTGATTGGCAATATCCTAGATTAGGAGTGTTTGGAAACAAACTTAAAAGGCTGCAAAAATAATAATATAGACCCGTGATTTAGGAGTTTATTGTCGATTTAATTTGGTTCCATAGAAGAACTTTTCGATTTAGGAAGAGAGAAGAAACTTTTAAGACCCGTGATTTAGGAGTTTATTGTCGATTTAATTTGTTTCCATAGAGGGACTTTTCGATTTCGGAAGAGAGAAGAAGCTTTTAAATCCATGATTTATGAAGAAAGATGAACATTTTCGATCATCTAATAGGTAATAAGCTTTTAAGACCCGTGATTTAGGAGGAATGAAGAATATTTTAGATTTAGAATACGGAAGAAGTTTGTTTCCACATAACAAACTTCATAAACATCAAAATCCTTTCCCATTTTCGATCATCTAATAGGTAATAAGCTTTTAAGACCCGTGATTTAGGAGTTTATTGTCGATTTAATTTGTTTCCATAGAGGGACTTTTCGATTTAGGAAGAGAGAAGAAGCTTTTAAGACCCATGATTTAGGAAGAATGATGAATATCTTCGATCATCTAATAGGTAATCAGCTTTTAAGACTCGTGATTTAGGAGGAAGGAAAAATATTTTAGATTTAGGATATGGAAGAAGCTTTTAAGACTCGTGTATCATACATCATTGTCGATTTAATTTGTTTCCATAAAGTGACTTTTCGATTTTTGATTGGCAAATATCCTAGATTAGGAGTGTTTGAAAACAAACTTAAAAAGCTAGATTAGGAGTGTTTGGAAACAAATTTAAAAAGCTGCAAAAATAATATATAGATGTCACTTTTCATTTTACGTGAAAGATCAAACACATTTTCTTAAATAGTGGTCAATTAGCAGGGCGTTGCATTCGCCTACGGCCCAGATAAAATTATATAATTTTAGAATCTCATTTTTCTGAAAGTTAGTTGTAGTGTAGAGGTAAAAATTAAAGTAAGATAGTTTTTTTAGATTTTCAATATAAGTTCAAAACCATTTTTATTTTAAAATATTTGTTTTTATGTAAGTTAGATTAATTTTTTATTGGTATTCTGATAATTATTTAAAATTAAATTATAGTTATCATTAAAATTTATATGTAAAATTTTTTTAGAAGTCAGTAGTCATTAGTATGTGATTTTACAAAAGACAAAAAAAGTCAAGTTGATCAATGACATGCAAGTCATTATCATGCACCTCTCATTAACAAACAAAATTTCTAGACTTTCTTCTTTCCAAGTCAATGCCCTTCTTCTCATGACTCATTGATGTAACAGTATCCTATGAATGATCCGCCATGGCGAAAAGGTAATTTATGTACCTTATCTCCACGACTGAAGCGGTTTGCATTTGTATCAGATGTTTTAGCTTGCTGTGACATTTCTGTATCCCTTATTCCGAAGCTTACTCAGAGCAATTTGTTGTGAAGCAAAAGATGCCACAAAGACATTCGAAGAACAATAATGATTTAGTCATTTTAAAGGTATTATGGTAAGTTGGTAACTAGATAAAAAGTTTCGGACAAGTTTGTTTGTTTCTTATACTATTCTCAGTCTTGTTACAAAATCATATACGAAAACAAAATCCATGTAGATGAAAAAAACCCATGTACATGAAAAAAAAATCATATACTAAAACAAGTTCAATATTGACTTGTCAATTCATCTTCATTCATCTACCGCACAGCACAAAAGAAACCAGACATAATTTACTTTATGAATAAATCATACACAGTGTAACAGTAAGTCAGTAACTTTACAATTTACAAGAAGCTAAAAACTGATTTTGCAAGTACTTACCAAGTTAAGATATGAAAATGAAGTTGCTAGTGTGTCGAAGTTAACCACAATGTTGACTCGCTCGCCTAGTCCTCCTACCAAGTCGTTGGTAACAATATTTATAAATTTTTCGTTTAATCGATTCAGAATTCGCTCTGATTTGATTAAAAAAATCAAGATATTTGCGATGATTCGAAGCAAATCATAAAATATTGATTTTCTTCTGATCCATAGATCACATACATATTATATAGTGGATGATTGGTTGGTCTTTAAATCCATCCTACAACCTTATTTTTTCAAAAATCATTATATCCTTACCAATCAGGTTGTAGCTTTATTTCTTAAAACTACGGATTTTTTAATATTCTTACCAATCATGATGTAACTTTCTTTTTCAAAGTTACAACAACAAAAAAAAATCTTTTTTTTTTGCTGTAACTAGTCAAAAACGTAAAGTCTTATTTTTTTGGCTTTAAAAGTTGTGATTATAAAAAACACATACATATTAGATCAACTCAACATGTAAATAGAATTATCGACATTAAAAAAATGGAAAATCAAGAGATAAGCAAGAGAAATACCTAATTGAAAGAACTCATGAAATTTTAAACTTTGTTTTAATTTTAGGATTGTTGGATTTTTTTAATGATGTTACTTATTATGAATGATTCATAAGTTTATTATTTATTATGTTGAAAGCTGCATAAAATTTCTAAATTATAACAATTTTTATTTGCATTAATTAATTTAATTAAAACTACATCACATATCTTATAGTTACCAATCGTGTTTTTATTTTAATATAGTTACAGCTACAGCTTTATATGTACAGCAAAAAAGTCTGCAGTAAAAAAATCTGCAGTCTAAAAAATGTACAACTACAGCTATAACATTTACAGCAAAAATTCTACAACAATTAATCTACAGCTACAGCCGAACCAATCAACCACATAATAAATTTATAATGATTAATTACATTATTTTATATTTTTAAGAAACAGAAAATATTCTCTTTCCCAAGAATGCTGTGAACTTTCCCAAGTGTGGATATCAAAATATGGCCACCCTTCTTAGGGTCTTTGATGTGAGGGATTCTTTTTACAAACAAAGACAATCCATGTCCTAAGATTGAGTTCTTCATGGCAGCCTAAAGACAAATTCAGTTCGGAAAAATCATCACCGCACTGCACCACAAATAAGCAAACAAATAATTTATGAACAAATAAGCACTTAGTGTATAAGGATGGATTGATATGTGGAAGTGACTTGATATTGACATGAAAAACTTCTTGCACCTAATAATCAAGTTTTAGGTGTCAAATTATATTGTAAAAATAACGTGAAAAACTGATGAATTATAACGGCTCCAGTGCAAGGTTCCTACCTTAGAGAGGAGCGTGACACACACGATCAACCGATTCTAGCAATGATTGGGTTGGCAAAATGAGGATTTGATGGTGATCAACAACACGCAAATAAACATACTTTAATTCAGGCGAAACCGTGTTACAAAGTATGTTAAAGATTGTTAATTATTATTGAACGGAAATTATTGAATATCCGTAAATTTCTATTTTCGGAGCAAAATAAATCATAAAATTTGCTATCGAACGCCATGGAAGCAACACAAAATTGCAACAAAACAATATTGATGTACCAAAATAGTCACAAAACCCAACACAAACTAGACAGGTTAATAAGCATATATGATTTTATACTAAAAACAACAAAAAGTAAATATACATCATGAGGGTTATCAACCACGCAACTCTTTGCATCCTACAAACACAATCACAATAAACTCAAGATTTGTCGCCTAATAAGCATTTTCATAGAAAATTGATATGCTTCAACATAATAGTATATCAAATTGATGCTATGGAAGCAAGACAAATACCTATTTGCGCCACATATGATCTTACAGATTTTACTCTTTTCCAATTAAGGTTTCACTTTTTCATCTCTACCAATATCTTTTTACCAAATTTCAGATAAAGAAAAAAGTTATACTCCTTTGAGTAAAGAGAAAATTACTCAAATAACATAGAAAAATTGTTATATTACTAGAATAGCATACATCTTTTGGAAATTACTCAAAAGTTTTTAAAGCCTAGTAAATTACAATAAACACCCTTGGTTATTTTTTTTTTAATTGAGGTTATTTATAATTAAAAAATGATTAACTAATCCACGTCACTAATCACTGTTCCATGTCACTAATAAAGGTTAACCGTCTTAACAAGTCAGAGAAAGAAACTCAAAGGACGGAAAATTAAAAACTTCGTGTGTTGTCGTCGAAACTTCTACTGTTTTCTCTCTAGTCGATTTCTGAGAAACATTCACCGCCGTTGAAGTCGAAACGTCTGCTCTACATTTTCACAGTCGGATTTTTGTCGAAGGTTAGTATAAACAGAGGAGTGGGGATTCTTCATCTTCCTTCGTTTTATTTTGAGTTTTCAGATTTATTTTGAGTATAATCTGAGGAATCGAAGGTGTTTGTCGCTTGTTAACGGTATTGTGGCTGATTTATTATTCTGTGGCGGCTTGTTTATCATTGCTAGTGGCTGTTTAAGTTATTTATTGCGGCTGATTTATTGTTATGCTATGGCTGATTTGTGTTGTGTTGCGGCTGATTTACATGTGCAATGCTATTGTGGCTGAGTTTGTGTTATGTTAAATCAAACATAACACAAACTCGTTTATTTGTTTGTTGTGGCTGAGTTTGTGTTTGGTTGCGGCTGGTTTATTTGTTAGTTGTGGCTGAGTTTGATTTTTGTTGCGGCTGATTTATCATTAATATGTTATGTCTTTTATGTTCAGATGTCTGAATATCATGCAATTCCTGAAGATCAAGCAATTCCTGAAGATCAAGCAAGGGATTACCCTCCAAGACTATGCGCTGAAGGGGCTTCTAAGCTGGAAAATAAAAAAATTAATCACAATGTCCATTTGGGAGAGTTCCCTAGAGTCAGAGACGCAATAGGACATGATGTGTGGGAACACATGAAGCAGTTTCCTGTTGGAGTAATTGCTAAGCTAGCTGATAGCCAATTGGTGTGGTCTAGGAAGACTGTACACTATCTACTATGTAGACAGCTACGAGTACATGACAAGGAGATTTGGTCTCTCGTTGTTGATCAACCTATCAGGTTTAGCTTAATCGAATTTGGTGCGCTCACGGGTCTAAACACAGATCCACTGCCAACAGAAAGTTTTGAACCTGAGCAATACGAAACTTTCTGGGAGGAGTTGAAGGTGCCGCTTGGGGTAGGACCCAAGTTAGATGAACTGAGGGCAGCATTAGAGGGTTGTCGAGGCTGGAGTTTTGAAAAGAGGAAATGGTTAGGGCTGTTGCTTCTTCAAGCCATGGGACTTTATGGCTTGCATCATAATTCTAGAATACCCTTTGAAAGTGCAAAAAGAGTATTCGACGATGAAGCCTTGAGGACTTATCCGTGGGGTCGGACTGCATTCGAAGTTCTGGTTGGTTCAGTTAAGATGTTGAATCCAGAAGGAAAGTCGTACACCATTAGCGGCATGAAGGACGTGTTGCTGGTTTGGGCGTATGAATCTGTGACCTGCTTCGGAGAGCAGTTTGGAAGAGTAGTCAATGAGAACGAAATTCCTATTTTGCGATGGGGTGGAACCCGTACACGTAAAAGTTTTACTACAGCCATAGCTGAGGAGATCAGAGACCATGGTGAGGTAAGAAGGTTGACTTGGCTGAGTTATGGATCTTTTTATTCTGTCTGACTTATGTGTTACTTGATGGCTGAGTTATGAATCATTTGATGTCTGACTTGTGATTCATTTGATGTCTGACTTATAAGTTACTTGATGGCTGAGTTATGAATCTTTTGATGTCTGACTTATGAGTTTATGGCTGATTTACTATGCAGGTGCGTGTGAAGAAAATGGTCATGAAGGAGGCTGTAGAAGAGTTGTTTCCGCAGTGGGCGAGTGAAGAAAATGACCCAGAAGTTGTAAATATGGTAACAGACATACATGCGGGTAGGTTTGTTAGAGGTTTTTGGGATGTGAAGAGCGATGGGAAGAAGAAAAAAATGAAGGCTGCAGTTTCGTTAGATTCCGATCAACCCCCCGCCAAAAAACAGAAGAAAGCTACGAAAAAACAGGAAGTAAGCAACAGTGAGATTGTGTTGCAGCATAGTAGCTACAAGGATATGGGGAAAGAGACGGATTTGACGACCGTAGTCAATGTCCTGGAAAACTTTGTCAGAAGATTTGACAAGTTTGACAACTTTGGTAGTAGAATAGACAGTGTTGAGGCGCAGTTAAACGCCTATAACACAAAATTTGGAGAGTTGTCAGATTTGAAGAAGATGATTGGAAGAAAGAGTTGCATCTATTGAGAATGATCGGATGCAAATGAGAGAGCGTCTGAATGCTCTCGAGGCACGGAAGAGTACTCGAAAGGATGATAACCAATCAAAAGTGAACAACTTCCCGCAGAAATCCGTTAATAGTCCAAAGGTACGTTACAGTTGAGTTATGTTTATTTTTGACGACTGAGTTATCCTTATTATTCGACGACTGAGTTGTGTTTATATGTAAATACAGCCGCAGAAGGACGAGTTTAAAAGTCCTGAACCGGATAAAAGTCTTGAACCAGTCAACAGCCCCCTGCATAATGTACGTTACAGTTGATTTATGTTTATTTTTGACGGCTGAGTTATGGTTACTTTTGACGGCTGAGTTATTACCTATATTTGACGACTGATTTATTACCTATTTGACGGCTGAGTTATAGTTACATAACGACAGATTTATTCTTTTTATTATGGTTGAGTTATGTTTATATGTTAATACAACCTAAAAGTACTGAACCAGTTCATAAGACCAAATTGAAATTGGCTGAGGAGTTTGGTAATGACGAAGAAGAAACAGTTGATTTCGTTACTGTTTCTCCTGCTAAGAAATTGGTTGAGGCAAAAAAGCAGGAGGCTGAGGTTAAAAAGCAAAAGGAGGCCGATGCTTTAAAGAAGAAGGAGGCCGCTGCTTTAAAGAGGAAGGAGGCCGCTATTTTAAAGAAGGCGACCGCTACTTTAAAGAAGAAGGAGGCCAATGCTTTAAAAAAGGAGGCCGATGCTTTAAAAAAGGAGGGGCAAGTAAGAAGGAGCACAGCGAGGAATCGTAAAGGCAACGACGATCCGAAACCTCCGGAAGTGACTATCCCAGCAAAGAAGAAACAGATTTTAAACGACGACAGTGAGATTGTGGATGTCACCAGCAAATTTGTCGCAGAATATAACGAAGTACTGCCGGAGTCTGATGAGGAGGAAGAGGACAGGATTAGGTCGGAGAGAACTAAGGTTTATCGGGAGTCAAGGGTGAAATTATCTCCTGATGGGTCTTCAGGGAGGCTAGAAAATGATCCTCAAGCACGAGTTTTTCCTTATATTGGAGACAATGGAATGACGTGCATGAGGAAAAATTATGAACCTTCACTGGCAATCTATGATCCTGTCGCACCTGCTGATCCGGTTAAAGTGGCTAAACTTTTGGATCACCTAAAGCCATTCGAGTATGACCCTTTAGAGCATATGTTAATACGACTATTAGCAATATTTTCCTAAACTAACTTGTGTTTAATTGTTTTAGAGATGTTCCATTTACAAAGGGTACAGACGAGATCGAGTTCTACAGAGTTCTCATGTCTGAGAAAAAGTATTGGCCAAGGATAGATTGTGGATGGCTGTCTGATGATGTAAGTATACTGTTGGGGCTGAGTTATATATACGTAATGTATGAGTTATTAATTATATGTCTGTGTTATGTAGGCTTAAGTATGCTTTATGTCTGAGTTATAGATTATATGGGGCTGAGTTAAATATACGTAATGTCTGAGTTATTTATTATATGTCTGAGTTATGTAGGCTTAAGTATGCTTTATGTCTGAGTTATATATTATATGGGACTGAGTTAAGTATAATTTTTCTTTGTACAACATATTTCCGCGTATATGAGAATCCTCATAAAAAAATCCATGCTAGATCCCTCCCCATTCTACTCCAAGCGAATTGGATTTATGGACATTTGGTTTACTGCAGTATGGTCTATGGATTACATACAGTTCAAGATCAAACCAAAGACGTTTAAGTTCACAGCTGGGTATGAGGATTTTGTAAACGGCAAAACTCCTAATGACTTGCAAACAAACAAGAAGTGGTTAGAAGATGTGGATCACTTGTACGGAGTTCTACAAACTGGAGGAGATCATTGGGTGGCATATCACGTGGACCTTGTTAATGAGAAGATCGACGTTTACGATCCCATCATTGGACAGGTGACACCCGAAAGTGAAAAGAAAATCCGTGATTCATTTAGGCCGTTTTCGCACATGATCCCATTTATGATTAACGAATTAGTTCCTGCCAATCTCCGAAAACCTAGATTGAAGCAGTTTTCGTTCCGAAGGAGGAGCGGCAAATACATCCCACAAAATGTCCAAATTGGCGACTGTGGGGTGTATGCATTGAAGTTTGTCGAGTGTCTAGCGCTTGGCACTACTTTCCATGGGATAAATGATGCGAATATTCAGGGTTTACGGGTGAAGATGGCATCAGAGATCTTAGATGAAGGAACTTATAATGTGTTAGGGCAGTTCACATAGGGTTTTGTGAAACACTAAAACACTAAAGAGATTGTATTGTATTTTATTGATTTAAAAAAAAATTAATAGCAACTCTTCGGTTACTGAGTAAAGGCTGGCTGACTTATGTGTTAGTCAGCGTTTACTCTCCTTAATAGCGACTGATTGAAGCGGCTGACTTAAGAGTGACGAATTCATGTTTCGGCTGAGTTATATAATGCTTTGTGCAAAATAAGCGGCTGACTTAAGAGTGACGAATTCATGTTTCGGCTGAGTTATGAATGCTTTGTGCAAAATAAACGGCTGACTGAAGAGTGACGAATTCATGTTTCGGCTGAGTTATGACTTAAGAGTGACGAATTCACGTTTCGGCTGACTTATATAATATAGATTAATCATTACACCTAATATAGGAAGCGTCTCGAGAGTATTAATTAATTTTAATATAATTACGTATTCAGAAAACCCTAGGTTAGCAACCAATGGGGCTCCTCACTTTCTCTTCTCTTGTGAAATAAAAACTTAAAATCTCAATCAATCACCTATAATGGCCTCTCCGTCACGATCCCCAAATCTGCAACCGGATTCTTCCTCTGCTACCTCTGAAACTCGGTTCCCTAGACTCGAGAGGGTTGGATATATCATTAACTTCGACGTAGATCCATGTAAGTCTCCTCGACTTCCCCTGTTCAAGATCTTCATGGTTCTGACTTACTTCTCAGTGTCTGACCCCTTTTCTCTTTCCCTTTCTGTACGAACCAACAACAACCACTGAAGCCCCTCAGGAGATCGCTGAGTACACGATAATGGGGGGAAATCTCTTGTAAGTTCCATGAACTAACCCTGTTTCTCGCCATTACAAACTTACATACTTCTAGCTGCATACATGTCAATTCAAATACCAATCTCAAATTTTGCAGCACTAATCTGAAATCTGTTTCTCTATTGCGAGATGACCAATCGACAGGGCCATCGACAACTATGCCCGAAAGATGTCACGACACGGAGAAAACTTTTTGTCGTATGAGGCAATTCTCGAAAGAGTTTTCAGGTAAACTCTTAGTCAACATGTGTATTGTATTGAATGTCTCATTATGTGTATTCAACATCTATGAAATGTTGAATTCTTTGCAAGTCAAATTTTCGTTGTTTTCAACCTGGTGAAATTAATACTGTCAAACTGTGATGTTCCTTGTATTTTGTTTGTTTCTCGTTGTGCAGGTACTACCAGAACTTTCTCGCTTAAAGGAACAGAGATCGGTTCGAAGAGGAGACACCGAAAGTTGGAGATGAAGACGAATCATCTCGCCGGAGTCCAAGTCAACCACCAAATCCGAAGAAACACAGAGCCGATACCTCGCCGTAGCAAATCGGCACGCCAATTCGACTTCTATCTCAAGCTTTTTGTAAAAGATTGAACTTTTTTAGTTTTGTGTGAGAAGTCTGCTACTATATCTTATGTTTTGTATGATAAGTCTGCTACTATATCTCCAAACTGAAGACTTCCCTATCTCGTCTACGAAATTATATACATACACTTTGTTCTTAAACCCTAAACCCTAAACCATAATTACTAGAGGTATAGCAAAAGATACACATTGTTCTTACAAAACCTTAAACCCTAAACCCTAAACCATAATTCCTAGATGTATAGCAAAACATACACATTGTTCTCACAAAACTCTAAACAAAACCCTAAACCTTAATTCCTAGAGGTATAGCAAAACATACACATTGTTCTTACAAAACCCTAAACCCTAAACCCTAAACTCTAAACGAAACCCTAAACCTTAATTCCTAGAGGTATAGCAAAACATACACATTGTTCTCACAAAACCCTAAACCCTAAACCCTAAACCATAATTCCTATAGGTATAGCAAAACATACACATTGTTCTTACAAAACCTTAAACCCTAAACCCTAAACCTTAATTCGTAGCAAAACATACACATTGTTCTCACAAAACTCTAAACGAAACCCTAAACCATAATTCGTAGATGTATAGCAAAAGATAGACATTGTTTTTACAAAACCTTAAACCCTAAACCCTAAACCTTAATTCCTAGAGGTATAGCAAAACATACACATTGTTCTCACAAAACTCTAAACGAAACCCTAAACCATAATTCGTAGATGTATAGCAAAAGATAGACATTGTTTTTACAAAACCTTAAACCCTAAACCCTAAACCTTAATTCCTAGAGGTATAGCAAAACATACACATTGTTCTCACAAAACTCTAAACGAAACTCTAAACCATAATTCGTAGATGTATAGCAAAAGATAGACATTGTTTTTACAAAACCTTAAACCCTAAACCCTAAACCTTAATTCCTAGAGGTATAGCAAAACATACACATTGTTCTCACAAAACCCTAAACCCTAAACCCTAAATAATCATATAATCATATAAATAATAAATCATCTATTCTCTATTATATAAATATGGCGTGTGAATATATGTACGTAATCATTACGCACGCGTGTGGTACTCTCGATACGCTAAGCATATTAACCTTTTCTATGCTATTTGAGTAATTTTCTCTATTTTTTATAATATTTTTGGTAACTACGCGGTAACCCAACGGTTTTCGGTATTTTCTATAAATACCAAGTGAACACTCAGTAACCGAACATTCGTTTATTAACGTTGAACTTGTTTTCTCTTTTTGCAATCTCAAATACAAGTTAGTTTTTCCTTGTTCTCCTAGTATATGTAATTCACGTTATTGCAACTTGATTTGCTTATATGTTTAAAATATATATTAACATCCTATTTTCGATATACATGCATCATCAATTGCAGAATCGAAGAAGATGATGAAGCGTCCAATTGAGGATGACCATCGACGAAATGCTATTAAAAAGGCCAAAAGGGAAAATGAGGACTATTACAAGACGTTGATCCTCTCGCTCAAGGAACAGATTAATATAAAAGTTGAATTGCATGATGCTTTTGTGGAAGTTATGTTTATTTCTGCGAAAATGGATTTGCTTGAAGAATTTATCGAGAAGGAAAAGGTTGACTTCCTTGCTGAGTTGGACAAACTTGCAGCAGAACTCGTTGACGCCAAAGAAAAGATGTATAACGCCAGCGTTGAAGAACTTGATTGGATCAAGATTCATGAAAAATAGGGATATATGTTTATCTAATGCTTATGCTTTAGTAGTCTTATGTTTATGTTTATGTTTATCTAACTTTATCAAATGCTTATGTTTTAGTAGTCATCGTAATAACTCAGCCTAACATTTGATATAACTCAGCCGAAACTCAGCCTATAACTCAGCCTAACATTTGATATAACGCAGCCTAACATTTGATATAACTCAGCCTAAACCTAGACTATCTGAATGGAAAATAATTGTTAAGATTTATGTTCTTTTTGAATTTGTGAGTGGTCACTCCAAAGAACTCGATACGTAAACCCTAAACCCAAATTTATGACATTCCCAAACCATGCCATAAGTCAGCCATTAGGTTCATATAAGTCAGCTGAAACGTACTAAAAAAATCTCACGACGTTTCGTATTTTCGGCGGAGAAAAAAAAATTAACCAAAATTTATTCAATTTTATCTCGCGACGTTTCATATTTCTATATATCTGTCTATATATACCTTCTCGTAAACCTTGCCTCCCCCCATCACATTCTATCCTACACTGTTTTCTCTCTTCTCTGTAATCTATCTGTTTCATATTCATTTTTGACATGTCGGTTATCCCACACTGTAGTTCCAAGTTATTCAGCAGTGTCGATGCCATATTATACTCTGCTGATCGGGATCACCTCCCCGTTCTAAACCCTGGTTTTGGTATTATTGATAAAACAACCATCACGTGGTTCAAATTCTTACACGAGCTCTCGAAGGCGATCCCGGAGATTCTTCGAGAAGGATGGGTTCATGAGTGGCCGACATACAGCTTCATTCCAGATTATTTTAAGGAACAATGGTTTCTTAAACTCGCTGTAAGCCAACACTAATATCTTTCTTTCCCGATCATTTTATCAACAACAATAATATTTCTCTTTTTTTTTTGGTAGCGGAAATACAGATGGGAACCGAGACACACTTTGACGATTTGGACACATTTTAATCTGGTGGCTAGAACGTTATTTCGAACTCAAATGCGCACGTTAAGGAGGATATGGGCGCATGGTGGCGAGAAGCCAGATTGGATAAACACTATAGTTTGGACGAATCTGGTCGATATGTTTGAAGAGTTTGGCCCTGATAATTTTGGTTTTTGAATGTAATTTAGTTATGATACACTTTAGTTATTTGTGTTTCATCTCTTTAAACCAGCCGTATCTTTTGTGTGTTTGCATGAATAAATCAGCCGCATCTTTTGAGTTTTGGATGTATATATAAATCAGCCGTGTCGATGCTTTAAACTGACGAGTTATTTGTGTTTTGAATATTTAAACCAATAAGTCAGCCGCTTCTTTTCCACAAAGCAGTCATAACTCAGCCGAAACACGAATTCGTCAATATTAAGTCAGCCGCTTCTCTTGTAGACAGAAGGCTGAATTAATTGATTTACAAGTCCGAAATTACTATGGCTTCATTTATTATGCGATGGTCAAAAACGCATCAAAATTTACTTTTTTGGTTGATCAGTCAAGTCAGCATTTATTCAAAATATACGAACAATTGTTTATCTACTCAGTTACCGAAGAGTCGCTTTTGATATAACTCAGCCGAAACTCAACCTATAACTCAGACTAACATTTGATATGACTCAGCTGAAACTCAGCCTATAACTCAGCTAACATTAGATACGTCAGCCGTGAAGTTAACCTTAAGTTACACATTTTTAAATTTAAATAATATAGAATATATGATTTATTGTGGCGTCTGAATACGTAATCATAACTAAAATTAATACTCTCGAGACGCTAATCTGACGAGCTATATGGCGCTTCCTATATTATAGGTGTAATGATTAATCTCTTGGGAACTAGGAGTTAGAGCATGTACAACGGATAGAGACTTGATGAATCTCTAAAAAATAGTATTATATTCATTTTCACTATTTGTTTAAATTTTAAATTAATAGAAAAACGTGGATCCAATAGAAAATGAACATATGTTCGTGGAGGGTATGGCTAAAACTGTTTCTCAAATGAGAAACTAAAGAACCTCAATTCCCTTCTCTCTCCAAATTTTTATTATTTTATACTTTTTTATTTGATGAGAAATTGATGCGCTAGAGACTCCGTTGTACCTGCTCTTATGATTGAACTTTTAGGAACTCTAATAAATAAGTCAGCCTTAACACGTTTACGTCACTAATAACTCAGTCATAACTATTCAGTAACCGAACAGTTTCAGTAACCCAACAGTTTTCGTTTTTTCTCTATAAACACTCAGTAACCGAACATTCGTTTTTATTAACTTTGAACTTGTTTTCTCCTTTTGCAATCTCAAATACATGTTAGTTTTTCCTTGTTCTCCTAGTATATGTAATTCACGTTTTTACAACTTGATTTGTTTATATGGTCACTAGATATATTAACATCCTATTTTCGATACATGCAGCATCAATGGCAGAATCGAAGAAGATGATGAAGCGTCCAATGGAGGATGACCATGGAGCAAACGATGTTAAAAAGGCCAGAAGGGAAACCGAGGAGCATTACAAGTCGTTGCTCCTCTTGGTCAAAGAACAGATGAAAGCTAAATCTGAATTGCAAGATGCTATGATGGAAGTGAAATCTATTAATGCGAAAATGGATTTGCTTGAAGAAATTATGGGGAAGGAAAAGGTTGACTTATTTGCTGAGTTGGATGAACTTGCTCATAAACTCGTTGAAGCCGAAGAAAAGATGGCCAAAGTCGAAGTTCCAGAAATTGATTGGATGAAGTTTGGTGCAAAATATATGGCTGACTAAATGTTTATCTAATGCTAATGCTTATGTTTATGTAATGCTTATTACTCAATTTTTATGTATTTTTAGAACTCTGATGTTTATGTATTTTTCGAACTCTAATATAGAATTTGTTTATTTTTTCATAACTCAGCCTAAACTTCATTTATAAGTCAGCCTAACCTTTGACATAACTCAGCCTAAAATTCGTTTATGACTCAGCCGTATGAGACCCTTTAGTTAGTTTGTATTTTGAAAATTTAAACCAATAAGTCAGCTGCTTCTTTTGCAAAGCTGTCATAACTCAGCCGAAACACTAAGTCAGCCTTTACTCAAAATATACGAACAATTGTTTTTTCTACTCAGTTACCGAACAGTTGCTTTTCGTAACTACTCAGTAACCGAAGAGTCGCTATTTTTCTTTTTTTAATATATAAATACCATTTAAACACTCATTAACCAGTCATAAACCCTACTTGTTTTTCTACTCAGTTACCGACCAGTTGTTTAGATTAAAGGCTGACTAACACATAAGTCAGCCTTTACCATCTGTTTAGATTTTCATTAACTTTATATCTCTAGAGAAATCCACTTTGTAATGGAAGTATTCCCTCTTACAGCCCTACCTGAAGAAATCCAAGCCTTAGTGGCTGAACGTGTGGCCGCTAACTCTGTTGCAGATCTATATAGATTGAGAGCAACATGCAAGTATATGAAGGAACTAACAGACCGGTCCGGAGTGTACGCATCTATAGATGTGTTTACCTTCCCTGCGTACACACATCTATCTAGCTTGGTGATGCAAGTTTTCTACGCTAATGGAAACCCGAGTACACTGTTCTTAGAGGGTGTACAGAAGTTCTTCACGTTCGACCTCCAAGATGAAGGAATTGCTTTGATTAAGAGAGCAGCAGATGCCGGATTCGAGCGTGCTTTGTACACATATGCAATGACGCGCAAGGTATTTTGGAATACTGAGGAGTATTTATCTCTTTTCACAAGGGAATCTGTTCAGAGGATAGGCAAGATTGTTAGATCTCTAGACTGGAGTTGGGGAACGTCTCACACTGATGCGTTTCTAACGAAGAAGTATGAGTTCATGTGAACGGAAAAAACCTTGTTCTATAATTGCACATGTACTCCATTGATGGACCAAGATTGGGATCTTTGGTTCATTGAAGACAGTAAGGATAATAATTTGTGTGACCGATGCTTTTGGATCAAAGAGTTAGGTCTTTTTTACCGTGATTTTAAGCCGATTATATATTGGCCGGACAATAGGCTTTGGATGTTGTAATATAAACTATTGTTTCCTCCTTTGTTTCTTTGTTTATGACTTCATGTTAAATATAATCCAGTCGTGTAGTAAATATAAGTCAGCCGTGTTGTATATATAAGTCAGCCGTATTTTAAATATAATTCAGCCACTTATGTTTATGTAATAAGTCAGCCTAAACTTCGTTTATGACTAAGGCTAACCTTTAACATAACTCAGCCTAAACTTCGTTTTTAACTCAGCCTAACTTTTAACATAACTCAGCCTAACCTTTAACATAACTCAGCTTAAAACTTCGTTTTTAACTCAGCCTAACCTTTAACATAACTCAGTCTAACCTTTGACACGCATGAGATAAGTCAGCCGTTTTTAAAATATAAGTCAGACGTTTAGTTATGATAAGTTTAGCAGTGTATTTAAAATAAGTTTGTCGTGTAGTTAGTACATAATCGTATTACGCACGCGTTTAGTATTCTCGAGACGCTATACTGACAGTTATATGGCTCCCTATACTAGGAGTAATGATTAATCTTTTGAGAACTCTAATCTTTTTTAAATATTCCACTAAAAACTTAAATGCCTTGTCGTTAGTTTTCAATGTTTTTGAACACAACTTACAATGTTTAGTCAACTAACATTTATTAGTGTAATCTTTCTGTATGAACCATGTAAGTAAGAGGAGGATTACGAACAGCACTCATAAACTTAGGGTTTTCTTATCTTTGAAACTCCTTTTCCAACTTCCATAATGGCGGATCAAGTATGTAAATCTTCTACAAACTCACATTTTTTTCAACCTCTTCTTCCCGGCTTCTACTCCCACCTCGTATGTAATCTCCCTTCTTCCCTCCATCTCTCTCTCTCTATATATATATATATATATATATCTCAATGTCTTGATTGCAGAGCATTCCGGAAAAGTTCTTCTCGAAATACATAGAAGGAAGAAACGAAAGACATATGATGGAGCTTAAGTCGGACGCGTCTGAGAAAACATGGAAGGTGAAGATGGAAGGTCGGAGACTCACCTTTGGATGGAAAGAGTTCGCATTTGCTCATGATTTCCGAGTCGGAGACTTCGTCATTTTCAGACACGAAGGAGAATTTTTGTTCCACGTCACTGGTCTTGGACCTAATTGCTGTGAGATTCAATATGTACAGTCTAGCAACAACGTCGATGATGATGATGATGTGGAGGGGGAGGAGGAGGAGGAGGAGGAGGACAAAGAGAAGAAGAGAGAAACCGGTGAGAGTAGTCAAAGTGAAAACCGATTTGTGACAATAATTGTCACACCAGCTAGTCTCAAAGATTCTAGACTTGTAAGTTTAAGTAAACTCTCTTGGAGGAATTTTGTTATTCAATTTTTGTCGTTATTGATGCTTTGTCAAGAGCTTATTGTCTCTTTCTTATGCAGCATATTCCACTGAGCTTCACTAGGGCTAACCAGATGGAAAAAGCAGGAGGGAAGGAGATTACTCTTTTGGACCAGCATGGAGTAGAGTGGCCAGTGTAACTATGCGTGTCAGACATACGAATGAGGTTGCGCTTTGGTTCAGGGATTAGAGAATTCTTCAAGGCTATTGGTGTTAAGGCGTACGAATCTTTTGTGCTGGAGTTGGTTTAGGAAGACAAAGCATCTCCTCCTATGCTCAAGTTCTGCTCCAAGATCGAGGCATGATGCTCAAGTTATGGAACTTTGTGTGTGTGTTTTTTTTTTTTGATGAAACTATATTGCTTGTTTTTTTTTCTTTTGGATGAAACTAAAGCTTTTTTTTTTCTTCAGCCGTATAAAGTATTAAAAGTGCCATACCCTAAACTCGAGATAAATAATTTTGAGGTATAGGTTCTCTTTCAATATATAAGTCATATTGAACGTGCCTTAAGTCGGCCATTAGGTGCATATAAGTCAGCCGCGCAACCTGTAATTTATCTCGCGACGATTCGTATTTCGGCGGGAAAAAAAATATATTTATTTATTCAATTTTATCTCGCGATGTTAAGTGCATATAAGTCAGTCGAAACGTGTAATTTATCTCGCGTAGATTCGTATTTCGGCGGGAAAAAAAAATATAACTTATTCAATTTTAAAATGCGATGTTTCGTATTCTCGAGATGGTATACTGACATATATATGGCTCCATATACTAGGAGTAATGATTAATCTTTTGTGAACTCTAATTTCTTTTGGGAACTCTAATTTTTTTTAAAATATTACGCGTTTGGACGAGTTACCATCTTCGTCTTCTTAAATTTTGAAAGAAAATGTCTTCCTCATCTAACCCAATCTCATTGTCGTTTATTGACAATCAGCTGTATTGTAATCATAAGTCAGTCATTTATTGACAATAATTCAATCTTTACGGCTGATTTATCGCATTAACAAAAACACAAATCCATACATATCCAAACAACACTTTTAAATCGGACAAGTTTTTGCATTATGCCCAGGCTGTTTACAACGAGAACATGCGTGCCATTTCCTATGACGTTTGTTCTCAAGGGCAACTTCTAAAGCAGATTTCATCCTACTTTTCTTAGGCCTTCCTGGTTGTTGACGAACAAGCGGGGGCAAGCACGGTTGGTTAGCAACGTTATTTGGAACTTGGAGCGCTGAATCTATGGGCATGATCGACTCAGCGTATGCGTTTACCAAATAACTATTGTAGTAGTAAGGACTGCACAAGGATATACGACAAATTTTCCTATCCTCGGCAGCTGCGATTGCATGCACGCATGGTAATTTCTCGTGTTCAAAACGCCGACATGTGCATTTTCTTGTTTCCAAATTCACAATATGCAAAGACGATCCATATGTAACTTCCGTGTGATAAGGATCAATCCTTTGTACCGTCATAAGTCTGGCGGCAATGACACGGCCCTATTTATAATACATAAAAAATTATTAAAACATTACGGCTGGGTTATGGACCAATAACGACTGACTTATGAACTGCAATGGCTGACTTATCATAAAGGCTGGATTATGGAACAATAACGACTGACTTATGAACTGCAATGGCTGACTTACATGTAGTAGTTTCTCGACACCACGCGAAAGCGTGGTTGGCTGCGATTTCGCATCCTCTCTCCGTTCTTCAAACCATCTGGTCATCATAACCCGTATCGATTCTAATAGCCGAACAATGTGAAGACTTCTAGCATTTGACAGTGCTCTGTTCATTGATTCCGCTATGTTCGTAGTCATCAAATTGTACCTTTGGCCCGGGAAATGAACACGCGCCCACAGTCGGACATCAGCTCTTTGGAGGTAGTCATGAAGTTCAGGATAATCGCTTCAATCTCCTCGAACCTTGTATTAAAGTCAGAAACCCTAAAACATTTTGCCGCTTTCTTCACCAGACGAAAGACATCTTTTCCCTTGTACTGTTGCAAAATGTTCTTATATAAATGGTAAGTGCAAATTCCACGAGAAGCCAACGGAAACACATTTCTAATTGCTTTTCCTATCGAATTATGCCTGTTCGAGATAATCGCAAGAGCCTCATCGTCAGGAATCAAAATTTTTAGTTGCGTAAAAAACCAGTGCCATGAATCATCATTTTCAGTGTCAACCACACCGAAGGCTATTGGGAAAATCTGAAAGTTACCATCCTGAGCTAGTGCTGTGAGAAGTGTCCCTTTGTATTTACCGTTAAGAAACGTACCGTCGACAATGACAACTTTGCGCATGAAAGGAAACCCATTTATGCTCGCACCAAACGCAAGGAACACATACATGAATCTTCCAAATTCATCAATTTAAAGACGCGTAACCGTACCCGGATTTGCCTTTCTTATCATATATAGGTAAGGAGGCAAGTCTTCAAACCCACTCTCAGGAGTTCCCATATCGATTTCCCTTGCAAATTTTAGCGTCCTATGTGATTTCAAATAATCCATCTGTCCACACGGAAAACGAAAAGTACAAGTAAGTAAATCAAGTGTAATAAACAAATAAGTCAACCGCTAAGTCAGCCGCAACTTACCAATAAATCAGCTGAAATAGAAGTCAGTCGCAACGTACAAATAAATCAGCTGTAGGTGCATATAAGTCAGCCAAAACGTACTAAAAATCAGCTGAAATAGAAGTCAGTCGCAACGTACTAATAAATCAGCTGTAATATACAAATAAGTCAGTCAAAACGTACTAAAAATCAGTTGTACTATACAAATAAGTCAGCTGCAACGTACTAGTAATTACCTTTACACCAAAATGCTTATTGATAGTTATTCCAACACTCTTAGGTCGAACAGACGGACCAACGTCGCCGAGATACTCCCTGTACAACTGGCCTAAAATATCTGGTGTTGCTTGTTGAGATCGATTAGAACGCTCAGTTACAGGACATGTATGCTCCGAATCGTAAATACGAACATAAAATGCCGGTAATTCCCCTTGTGAAGAATCACGAACTCTCCAGAGACATCCATCAACCCAACACTTAACAATGAGTGTGTCCGAATTGGATACGTTTACATCAAAATCAAATTGATCTCTCACCGTAAGAAGTTTCAGTCGTTTCTCCAAATCGGCTTTACTCTCGTATCGTTTCCCTACCGCGAGGTTTAGCGAAGACATCTCCAACCTTAGAACCTCTGGATTCCTTTCCGATCCGCTCACCGACATGTTGTGAGCTCTCTTCTTAGGCGGTAGGGTCGGTGAATCTTCGTCTTGTGTTGGAGACTCACCGTATGAACTGAAGTTATCATCTTCAGATGAAGCACCATCCGAGTCGTCGAACATATCAAATCGGCTTTCAAATTCATTATCTTCTTCGTCTTGTTCGCCTACTTCGGATTCTCCGCCTACTTCGGATTCTCCGCCTACTTCGTATTCTTCACCTTCCATTTTACTTGCACAATACATGTCTTCATCGTCGCGTTTATCTTCGTATTTTGTTTCACCACCAGGACAATTATCATTACTGAAACCACCGTAACTGAATAACCTTTTCTTCTGCTCTCTCACTTCGTCATTCCGACTAATTTGGCTCTCCTTTTTCTCCGTAATCTCTACACAAAGACGTATCTGTTCGAATTTCCTTAGGCTTAGAAAACCTATCATCTGTCGAGTATTGGAGACGTAAACTGGTGGAGTATCGTGCGCCATTGTTTTCAAAGTTTTATTCGAGAACATGTAGCTCAGCTGAATCTGATGGCTCGACTCGTTCAATCCGTAATCATCGAGTACAGACTTCACAAGTTCGTCGTGTGTTGTTTCATCATTTAAATACAGAACTCTACACCCTCTACCGTCGGCGTTGAATACGTATCTGTTTTTCTTGACCCAGTTACCAGAAACAATACCGGATCCATAAGATCTCGAACAAAGATCAATGAAAAAAAAATAATGTGGAAGAAGACGATTAAGTTTCTGGGTATCAGATGATAAAGAAGATAAATAGATGAAGAAGAAGAAGAAGACACAGCGTCACAACATAAAACTCTAACAATGACATGGAAAATGACATGGAAAATAGGAGCTGATGACATGGAAAATCGGATTTGATGTCATTAATTTTTTGCTTACATGGCAAGTGAGCCACAAAATGAAAACGTAAATCAGCCTAACTAAATCAGTCATCAAATGCATATGTAAGTCAGTTGCTACGTGAATACTATTTCAGTAATAAAAACAACAAAAATCGGGTTCGAAAAAGAGGCCATAAAAGGGCGTAGATCAGCTGGAAAATATTATGTCAGCTGTATCGTCCAATAAATCAGCCGTCAAATGAATGCTATTGTAGTAATTAATCTTTCGCTAATAAATCAGACGTAATATGGCCGAGTTTACTATTAATCATGCTAAACACGGCTGATTTACGTTAATTATACTTAAATCAGCCGTAACAATCTTTCATAGGTCAGCCGTCCGTTTCGTAACACAGCCAGTCGATGATCATTCCGTCATCGTGAGAAACATATCTCAACCAGCCGATGTACAAATCAGCCGTCATATATGTAGGTAAGTCAGCCATTAGCTCATAAATCAGGCAGATTTTTTTAAAGTCAGCCGTCACATAAATCTTAAGTTAGCCAGAAGATCTTAAATCAGCCACGTTTTGTAAGTCAGCCGTATCGTTTGGCTTATTTGTATATGTAAATCAGTCAATTTTTTTAAGTCAGCCACATCGTATATATAACTCAGCCGTCAATACCGCCGTAATGCTTTACGGCTGAGTTCATTAATACACGTCAGCGATTTCCTATGTGGCGCCGGATTTTATCTGACGTGGCACTCAAAAGTAATGGCATTCTTGTAATTAGGTTTTTTGTCATAACGTAATTACAAGGGTACGCTGAGCATTTAAAATAAATCAGTAATAAAAAAAAGTTTTGTATACTTCTAGTAATATTACCTAATTTATGTGCTGTTTAAGTTAAGTTCCTTGAGTAAATTAGGAAACTTGAAGAATAGGTAGGTTACCAGGTACATGATAATTACAGTTTGTTAATCGTTTTTTATTAGGTACCTTTAGATTAGGTAAAATATGGAAAATGACAAATGCAGTATCTATCCAATATTACCAAATTGTCAAGAGTCAGTATCATGTTGACAGTGATGATGATGATGATATTACACATCTCATTAACATACAAAATTTCTAGACTTTATTCTTTCGAATACCCTTCTTCTCATGACTCATTTGAGCCGTATGAAGCCGCCATACACAAATCAACCCAAATCCTCAAAACTTTTAACACCAAAAAACGTGTTCTTTTGTATAATCAAGAGTGTGAACAATAAAGTCAAAAAAGTAAGATTTGTTTTCTATTTCTATAATCTCTGCTAGTAAATAAGTGTAATGGAAATGTAAAAACAATGACCCCATCAAAATCGCACTAACGCAAGTAGTCCTCTCACTTTCTTCGTACCACTCCATATTTTCTCTGCACCAAAAGAAAAGTCAAGATTGGTGGTTTATTCCTAATTCATTGAGCAATTCAATGAATCCACCAAACATAATTACTCCCACCTCACAACAAATCTCCGTTGAAGAAAACATTTTTCTAAGTCTTCTCATAGAGACAAAAGACGTCAACTTTACTGATTTACCTCTCTTGTATGAAAATCTACCAACAGAGAAACAAAGAAAAAAAGAAAAAAAAGCAAGAATGGTGGTTCTAGTGAGCATACGTCGTCGTTTTGCTTTTCTCCTACTTGTATTCTTCTCACTGAGACTCTGTTTCGGCGAAGACAGAATCACGTTCTCAACTCCGATCAAAGACTCAGAGACCCTTCTCTGCAAAAGTGGTATTTTCAGGTTTGGTTTCTTCACTCCCGTAAATTCCACTACTAGGTTACGTTATGTTGGGATTTGGTACGAAAAGATTCCAATTCAAACTGTGATTTGGGTTGCTAACAAAGACACTCCGGTTAACGACACTTCCGGTGTTATTTCCATCTCTGACGACGGTAACCTCGTGGTTAAAGATGGTCGAAACCGACTTCTTTGGTCGACGAATGTCACTGTACTGGTGGCTCCAAATGCTACTTGGGTTCAGCTATTGGATAGTGGGAATATTATGTTACAAGATAACAGAAACAACGGTGAGATTCTATGGGAGAGTTTCAAGCATCCTTATAATTCTTTCATGCCAAGAATGAATCTTGGAACCAACGGTAGAACCGGAGAAAACCTAAAGCTTACTTCTTGGAGAAGCAATCAAGATCCTTCAACAGGGAACTACACAGCTGGTTTAGCTCCTTTCACGTTTCCTGAGCTTCTAATATGGAAGAACAATGTCCCAGTGTGGCGTAGCGGTCCGTGGAACGGTCAGGTTTTTGTCGGTTTACCGGATATGGATTCGCTTTTGTTTCTTGATGGGTTTAACCTTAACAGTGATAATCAAGGAACAACTACAATGTCTTATGCTAATGATTCTTTCATGTATCACTTTAACTTGGATCCTGATGGAGCTATATATCAAAGAGATTGGAGTACTTCTATGAGAAGTTGGAGAATCGGTGTAAGGTTTCCATCGACTGCGTGTGATACATACGGTAGATGTGGTCCTTACGGTAGCTGCCATCCCCGGGAGAGTCCGCCTTGTAAATGCGTAAAAGGGTTTGTGCCGAGGAATAAGACAGAGTGGAATGGAGGGAATTGGAGTAATGGATGCGTTAGAAGAACTCCATTGCGGTGCGAAAGACTTAGAAATGGAAGTAGTAATGGTGGTGGTGGAGGAAAAGGAGATGTGTTTTTGAAACTACAGAAGATGAAAGTACCAATCTCTGCGGAACGGTCTCTAGCTAATGAGCAAGCTTGTCCTAATGTTTGTTTAGATAACTGTTCTTGCACGGCTTATGCTTATGATCGAGGAATCGGATGCATGCTTTGGAATGGTGATTTAGTTGATATGCAATCATTTTTGGGAAGTGGCATTGATCTTAATATTCGACTTGCGAACTCTGAACTCAGTGAGTAAAAAATCTCTAGTAGCCTCACTTGTTTTCTTCTTTATTCAATTTGACTTATGTTTTCTCATTAAATCTTATAGAAACAAACAGCAAGCGAGCAATTATGATCACAGCACCCGTGCTAGGCGTCGCGTTGGTTGCTGCGGTCTGCGTTCTTTTAGCATGCCGGAAATTAAAAAAGCCTCTAGGTTGGAGTTTTCTCATTACTCATTGATGATATTGATAGCTTCAGATTGTTCTTTTTTTATCATAATTTGTTTCCTTCATGATTCATTGCCTTAGCAGAACCTGTGAAAGATAGAAGTGCAGAGATATTGTTTGAAAGAATGGAAGCACTTACAAGTGGTAATGAGGCTGCTTCTAACCAAGTCAAGCTCAAGGAGCTTCCACTCTTTGAGTTTCAAGTGTTAGCTACATCAACCGATAACTTCTCTCTCACAAACAAGCTCGGGCAAGGCGGATTTGGTCCTGTTTACAAGGTAGAGCATTAAACAAGAATCCTTGTTCTGGCAATAAGAGAATTTCAGAGTGATTGGTAATCTTTTTTCTACAGGGAAAACTGCCAGAAGGGCAAGAAATTGCAGTGAAGAGGCTCTCACGGGCATCGGGGCAAGGACTCGAAGAGCTTATGAACGAAGTGGTTGTGATTTCGAAGTTGCAACATCGTAATCTGGTGAAGTTACTTGGCTGTTGCATTGAAGGTGAAGAAAGGTTGTTAGTGTATGAATATATGCCAAAGAAAAGCTTGGATGCATATCTATTTGGTAAAACTTATCACCTCTGTTTTTACCATTTGGATTGAGATGATTGAAGGGAAAGCTAATTTTGTTATCTTTTCTCAGACCCATTGAAGCAAAATATTCTTGATTGGAAGACTCGGTTCAACATTATGGAAGGAATTTGCAGAGGTCTTTTGTACCTTCATAGAGATTCAAGACTAAAGATCATACACCGAGATCTGAAAGCCAGCAACATTTTGTTAGATGAGAATCTAAACCCGAAGATATCTGATTTCGGGCTTGCAAGAATTTTCCGAGCGAATGAAGATGAAGCTAACACAAGAAGAGTTGTAGGAACATAGTAAGTATCCATTCCCAAAATACACAACAAACATTTTGAAAGTCGGTTTTATCATAAACCAATGTGAATGATTTTTTGTTTGTTTTTGCAGCGGCTATATGTCACCGGAATATGCAATGGAAGGTCTCTTTTCGGAAAAATCAGACGTTTTCAGCTTAGGGGTTATATTTCTAGAGATCATAAGTGGAAGAAAAAACTCTCACAAGGAAGAGAATAATCTAAACCTTTTAGCTTATGTAAGTGTGTATACTAATCAGTGTTTAATTAGTAACTTACTAGCTTTGAAACTTACCGTAAATTTGGTTTTTAACAGGCGTGGAAACTGTGGAATGAAGGTGAGGCTGCTTCTCTAGCAGATCCAACCGTCTCTGATAAATGTTTTGAGAAAGAGATAGAGAAATGTGTGCAGATTGGACTGTTATGTGTGCAAGAAGTTGCAAACGATAGACCAAATGTTTCTACCGTGATTTGGATGCTAAGTACCGAGAACACGAATCTCCCCGAGCCGAAGCAGCCTGCGTTTATAGCAAGAAGAGGAGCTTCTGATGCTGAATCTTCTGACCAGAGTAGTCAAAAGGCATCTGTCAATGATGTGAGCCTCACAGCTGTCACAGGACGTTAAGCTCACATAGCTAATCTCATTCTGTTTATATACATATGTTTTGTGAAACTCCTATGGTTACAAATTTTGTATCATTTTGCTTATGTTCAATGGTTGGATTGAAGAATAAGAGATGTATTTCAAAGAAGTTAATATTCAGATTTCCATGACTAGAGATTTGGTATTATTACAACAACTAATCAGATTAGTGGAATTAACTAACCTGGATTGAAGAATCTGAAACCTGAAAGAGAAGTGGAAGAACAAAAACTACCCATGATGTTCTCGGGAATTCACTGCAGCTTTTGTCAGAGAGAAAGAATTAAAACTCTATATATTGATTGTTGTGTTTTTGTATGCTATATATAGAAGCAGACCTGGATAAGATCAACTTTGATTTTTTGATGGATTCATTAAATGTTTATATACACATATACCAACTTTGACTTTTTCATCAGAAAATTATTCTTGTGTAGCCAAGAATTTTCTCTCATTTTGTTTCTTAGCCAAACAAAAAAACAAATAGAAACCAAAACATAATTATTTTGTCAAAATTTTCTTCAATTGTATGTTTATAGTCTTCTCTTCTTATTTGAAATGACGAAAAACATTTGGAGTTTTACTTTAACGTCCCTGAATGTCGGTTAGGGTAACGTCATTAACAGAATTACCTGTTTCTCCCATGAGCCAAGCACCATTTTCGCTGCCTCTCTTCCTTCCCGCCGTAAACACAGGATGCTTCGGAGATGGAAGATCAATGGCGTTATGACCTAACATGAACACAACAGAGGACATGTCTGGTCTATCCGAAGCGTTTTCTTGCACGCAAAGCAACCCAATATGTACGCACTTCAACACTTCGCTCTTTTCATAAGTATCTTCGTCCATTGATGTGTCTATGATCTTTGTTGCTTCACCTTTGTTCCATAGGTCCCAAATCTACAAGATGAAGAAACAACATTTGCTTATGTTCTGTTTTGTTCCTCTGTTTATGTTTTAAAAAATGGAGTTTTAGGTTACATGTCCGATTAGTGTCGAAGATTCTTCGTGGAAAGCATTGTTTTTCATTCCGGTTATGATCTCTAAGATCAATACTCCAAAGCTATAGACATCGGATTTAACAGAGAACTGGCCCTCCATTGCATACTCCGGTGACATATATCCACTGCGCAGTGAGATTGAAACGACCTTAAAAGTTTGAATGATTTTAGACAGTTTTATGGGGATTGAGAAAGACTTAACTCACTATGTTCCGACGACTCGATTTGTGTTTCCTTCCATTTGGTTGCCTCCAAAGATTCTAGCCATGCCGAAATCTGCAATCTTGGGGATCATTTCGTTGTCAAGAAGTACATTGCTGGCCTTGAGGTCTCTGTGGATGATCCTCAGTCTTGAATCTTGATGAAGATACAAGATTCCGCGAGCAATCCCGCAGATTATTTTCATCCTTTTTTGCCAATCCAACTCCGCTCTCTGCTCTTCATCTACGACAAATGGCGAGAAAGAAAATCGGAATGAATTGAAGTCATTAATCTTTCTGAATGGGAGAACTGGAACATGTAGTCTAAATTATATTATAAACGTTGAACTTACGGAATATGAAATAGTCTAGGCTCTTGTTTGGTAAGTACTCATATATCAACATCTTCTCTTCTAGTTCAACGCAACACCCTAAGATCCTCACAAGATTTCGATGTTGCAATTTTGATATCAACTTGACCTCGTTCTTGAACTCTTCCATTCCTTGGCCCGAGTTTTTCGACAACCTCTTCACCGCTATCTCCATACCGTTTGGTAGCACTCCCTGGAATAGAAACAAAGGAAATATTCCTTATTACTTATGGAAGTTAAAGATTGCTCTTTTGGAGAAGTATTGATGAAGGTGGATTTTGCCTCTTCCTTACCTTATAAACGGGTCCAAAACCACCGGCTCCAAGCTTGTTATGGGAAGAGAAGTTATTCGTCGCTGCAGCGATTGTGTTATGCTCAAACAGAGGTAACTCCCGGTTTATCGCCTTGTCCTTTTCAAATTTGAATGATTCTTCAAAATCAAAAGAAACCGGGACTGGGGCGAAGGTCGTTGAAGATCTTCTTTGCCTCTTCGACTCTGAAGATAAGAATGTATCAAATAGTTAGTTGTGAAGTAAACAAACAACAAATGAGCTTGAAAAGATGCATCATCAGACATTTACTTACTTAGGAAACAGAACAAAAGGACCATTAGTAACATTACGGCTGCAATCAAACTGATGAGAATCAGAACGACTCTCCTCTTCCCTGATGAGCCATTTCTGTTCCACCGCTCTGAAACAAGCAAGCAAATCAAAATATCAAGTACATTGACATGTTTCTTTTTTTGTTTTCTCTTTGTTGCAACGAAACAGAACAGTTGTTGAAGAAGTTGGAGGATAGGTATCCGAGTCATGTTCTTAAAACTAACAAGAAGATGAAGAGTAGATTCATATATGTACCTAACTCTTCTGCATCTACACGTATGTAGAAATCTTGTCCAGAATTCAAGTATGTCCTCGTATCCAACATATCGCCGTGCCATGTCAAGCACCCTTTTTCTCCGTCTTCGCTCTCGTGATAAGCGCTTGCGTAAGCGACACAAGAGCAGTTCCTCAAGCACCTCTGTTTGCACTCCTTCAATGTTATATTCATATCCACACTTGTGTCTGAGGTGTCAGGAATCTTGGCGCGTTTTAACTTCACAAACCCGTCCTTCTCATGGCATACTAAAGCTCTGTTTTTCTTCCTACACCCGCCCGAATAGTCCCTCAAGAACCAATGCCGAGGAATCTTAGGCTCAAAACCAGGTAGGCATGTGCACTCAAACGTTTCTGAACTAGTGGGATCGCAGTGACCGTTAACGCCACAGTGTGTGTAGTAGTCACATTCCTCTTTAGGAACTGACCAGAATTCGTTCCATCTCTTGTCCCTCTCAATCCATGTGAACCGTTGTATGTGTCCTCTCTCATTCACCATCAATCTTGTTAAGACTGAAGCATCCGTCACACCGTAAGTGAATGATACTTCGTCTTGATTACTAACAAATGAGTTATTGAAGATATACCCTCTTGTCATTTCAGGCACACCACTCCACCTCTGCCCGGTCCACGACCCCGTACGCCACCACGGGGTCAGAAATTTGTACAGAATCAGCTGCGGAGCACCTCTACGCTCAATCCGGTATGTACGGTTTCCAAAACCAGGATCACCAGGAGATTTCCATGATGTCAGAAAGCGATCCAAACCGTCTTTTCGTGTGAAACCCAATTTCATAAACGGAAGAAAAGTGTCTGTAGGATGATCAAAGCTCTCCCAGAAACCTCTCCCTGTGACTGAATCAAGCAGAACAAGGTTCCCTAAATCAGAGAGTCTTGCAACTAAAGTTGGTTCCGAGATTCTATCCGAAACATTAGTCGACCAGAGAGACTCTGTTTCATTGACTGATGCATAGACACAAAGATTTCCTCTACTAGTGAACTTTATCAGACCAGATGTATCATTAACAGGACGGTCTCTGTTTGCAACCCATACGATAGTCTGCTCAGGGATTTGAGCATACCAAATCCCGACATACCGGAGGTTTGAATCCCCAAGGCTGAAGAATCCAAGTGCAAATCTTTTCCCTTCAGAGAGTATGACATCACCATCTCTCAAGGACTGTCTTCTCGTGATCGTATCGACGGATATACAAGAAAATTGGAGGAGGGAGATAAAGAAGATAACGAAGACAATCTTCATTTTTGTGTTTGCTTCTGAACAATGCGGTTGATGCAATGCAACGTATAAATGCTGTGTAGCATTAAAAGCCAAGTGGATCACTCATCAACTAACAACATTAACTCTAAAGTTCTTCTCTGTCTTTTGGGAAACCACTGAATATCGATTAGTCACGCTCAGTTCCGGATATCTCTCAAAGGAAGCAAGAACTGATTCATGTGACTTTGAACATGACATAGAACTAAAAGGACACTAACAATAATCATTACTACGTACTTTAATAGATACAGTATAAATAATACTTACATCAATAAGCATATTGTGATATTTGAAACCATCCAATATTACCATGCACAGTTAAAACCACCTTTTTGAACTGAACTGTGTTGATTCCAACAGATTCCAGTACTGAAACTTTAACTACTCTCAGATATGATCAATGACTCATAAACATCAATGACTCATGTGCTCTATATTATATATATATATATATGTGACCTCATACAATAATCTTACCAGATTCTGAATTTATGAAGTTGTTATCCTATAGACTACTCTTAGATACAAAAATACAACTTAATTAGTTTGTCAAAAAAATTCTTTAGTATACGGTTTATCTCAACTTACAGAGCTAACGTCCTGTGATTTCTGTGAAGCTCGTATTGTTGATGGATGCTCTTTGGTCACTCTGCCCTGGTAATTCAGCGTTTGGAGAGCCCCTTCTAGCTATAAACGCGGGTTGCTTTGGCTCGGGAAGGTTCGAGTTCTCGCTACTTAGCATCCAAATCACGGTGGAAACGCTTGGTCTATCATTTGCGTGATCTTGTACACACAAGAGACCTATGTGCACGCATCTGTGTATTTTGTTTTCAAAAACAGTCGTCGAGCATGACGGATCCACAAGGGCAGTAGCATTGCCATCATTCCATAGTTTCCATGCCTAAGAAAAAAAAACAGAAGAATGGTTCAAAGCTTTGTAGAAGAAAGGCGATGGTTAATTAAGTGGGCTTACATAAGCTGAAAGATTCAGATTCTGCTCATCATTGTAAAAGCTTGAGTTTCTTCTTCCACTCATAATCTCTAAGAGTATGACCCCTAAGCTGAAAACATCTGATTTCTCCGAGAATAACCCTCCCAATGCGTATTCGGGTGCCATATAACCGCTGTGGGATTATGGTTTTTGTCAGTTATATAATCAATAAACATCGAAAAAAGTTCAGTGAAAACTGTGTACTCGTTAGTTAGGGTAGCTACTCACTATGTTCCAACCACTCTTAGGGTGCTTGCTTCATCTTCATTCCCCCGGAAAATCCTGGCAAGTCCAAAATCGGATATCTTTGGGTTTAGATTCTCATCTAACAAGATATTGCTACCTTTTAGATCTCTGTGTATGATCCTCAGTCTTGAGTCTCTGTGAAGATACATAAGACCTCTGCAAATGCCTTCGATTATGTTAAACCGCGTCTTCCAGTCAAGAAGTCTTTGCTTCACCGGGTCTGAATTACTCGGCAAGGGGCACACAACGAGAGCATTAGCTAACAAAGAAACTACAACGGAACAGGGTAAAACCAATGATAAGTTACTACCAAATAGATATGCATCCAAAGAATTGCCTGGCATGAACTCATACACCAGCATCCTTTCTTCTCCTTCAATGCAGAATCCAAGCAATCTCACGAGGTTTCGGTGTTGCAACTTAGAGATCACAACCACCTCATTCACAAATTCTTCGAGTCCTTGTCCAGATGTTCGCGAGAGCCTCTTCACAGCGATCTCTTGTTCTTCTCGTAATTTCCCCTGCAAACGAAAGTAGAGCCAATCCATAACTCGAAGATCAGCTTGTAACCTCTCCTACCAATGAAGCAAACAAACCTTGAAAACGGAACCAAAGCCTCCTTCCCCGAGCTTGTTTGTGATAGCGAAATTGTCAGTGGCTGCAGCTAACACTTGATACTCGAACAATGGTAGCTCCTTAAGCTTGTTTTGATTCACATGGATGGCTCCAGACTCGTTACTATTTAAAGCTTCCATCCTCTCAAACAGTAACCTTGCGTTTCTGTTTTTCTCTGTTGAATCAACCGAAAAGCAATGCAAAAGAAGTTGAACTTTTGTTCAATCATATATAGAGAAATGATTAAATATAACTCTAACCTCTACGCTTTGCTATCTTCCGCAGTGATAAAAGAACAATCACCGCGACAAAAAATGTGCCTCCTACCAACGTGATTGCGATCACAAGTGATCGACTGCTCGAGGATTCTATGAAAGATTTCGTGAGAGTTAGTATACTGTAGTTTTAAGAAAATGGGGAGGCTGATGTGAAACTGTTACTTACTGAGCTCTGAACCAGCCAGACGGATGTGAAGAGAAACGCCAGAACCCACAAACTGCTGCACATCGATCAAGTTTCCGCTCCAAAGAAGACATCCCAGCCCAGTGTCATATAAGTAAGCTGTACAGGAACAGTTTTTCAGACAGCTTTCAGGACAGTCTTGTTCTTTAACTTCAGATCGCTGTGGATTGTTGGGCACTTTCGTATTTTTCAATCTCAAAAACCCATCAGCCTCTCTAGTTCCATTATTGTCTCGTCTCTCGCACTGCAACGGTGCCTTTCTTACGCATCCCCGAGTCCAGTTTCCTCTGTTCCACTCCGCGTAACTCTGCGGCTCAAACCCTCTAATGCACTTGCAAGGCGGATCTACCCCGGATTGGCAACTGGCGAATTGACCACATTTACCATATATATCACAATCCCATGGAAACTTTAACCGGGTCCTCCATTCTTGCGTAACCTTGTTCCAATCTTTCTCCACGGCGTACCCCTCGGAGTCCAAGAGAAAATGATACAGCAAGTCATCGTTAGCATATGACAAGGAGACAGATCCTCGGTTGTCACTACCAAGGCTAAACTCGTAAAGATTGATAGCGTAGGTATTCCTTTCAGGTATTCCTAAAAAGGTTTGACCGTTCCACGGGCCGCTACGCCATATCATAAGATCATCTTTCCAGATAGCAAGCTCCGGAAATGGCAGAGGAATTGCACCAGCAGAGTAGCGTCCAGGCGAAGGATCAGACGGGCTCTTCCAAGATCTAAGCTTAAGGCTCTTCCCCGTTCTTGCGTCTGTAGAAAGTGTCATGTTTGGCAAGAATGCGTTTTGAGGATGCTCAAAACTCCCCCATAGATTCTTATCCCCATTGCTTGAATTCCCTTGCAGTACGAGGTTCCCATTATTCAGAAGCCTTGCATATGTGGCGTTAGCAGCTACCACTGGTCGTGAGACATTCGTGGACCAGTGAACCCAACCACGACCATCCTTAACCTCGAGATTCCCGTCTTTGGATATCACAATCACTCCTGCAGAGTCATTGATCGGACTGTCTTGGTTTGCTACCCAAATGACGGTCTGCACACGAATGTTATTGAACCAAATCCCTGCGTAGCGACCCGTGGAGTTAACCGGACTGAAGAAACCAAACCTGAAGGTGCCGTGGCTGGAGACAAGTGTCTCCGAGTTATTGAGCTTGCTAGAGAACAAGACTACATCCACAGGCAAACAAAACCTCAGAGAGAAGAGAGACAATGTAAGAATAAGAAGAAGAAGAAGAAAACGACCCATGTGTTCTCAGGAAGTCTGATACTTTCTATTTGAGAGAAACATCGAGCTTCATTTAATACGTATTTATAAATCCAGAGTCAAAATAGTATGACTTTTAAGTCAATGTTCGTTAGTTTCAATTTCTACCATTAGCAACGACTTGCACAAAACTTTGAATTTTCAGCTATGGACATTACTGGAGTGTAAGAGACGATATGAAAATTATTTGGAACCGTCAAAGAAGCTTATTGTACAGCTAAATTTAACTGCAGAGATATAAAAGACCTGAGACAGTCAAATTCTTTTCAACTGTTTTTTCAAAGTCACAAACAAAGACATCGAATCCATTTCATCTCAATTTCCACATAGTTTAAAACAAAAACCCAGAAACAAGACCAATACTTACAACGAAGATCTAGAATACCCCAAACCCCGAAAACCAGACGCTGAAGCACGCTCAAGAACACAAACCAAGGCCATATGAACACTTTTTTTCTTCTTCTATGTCTCCTTAGGGAGGTCTCCTTCTGCAACATGGATACTGACTCAAGATCAGTCATCACAGATAAGACATCATTGATTGGTCCAACTTGTGAAGAAATAACTATTCGAGAATGCAATTTGAAGGGGAATGGAATGAATTTATAATTTGTTTCTTTTAAGAAAACTTAAAGAGAGACGACATTTCCAAAACTTACGGAAATCGACTATCCAAGCTTACAACTAGCAGAATCACCATGCACAACACTCCTTAGAAATGCTTGAATGAAACACTAAACTCTGGTAACAAACACCCTTGACATGACAAAGCAAAAAAGTAATGATTTTGAAAGATGCACGGCTGCAACAATAGCTATTTGGAGGGGAAGTATAACAACTGAATCTTCAAAAAATCTCACCTATGTCATTGGGTCTATAGCAGCTTAAAGACAAAATTTTGGAAGCATCTTAGTCTATCTTCCTAGCATCTCAAAGCATACTAGCTATAGAAAAAAATGACTCCAAACAAATTTCCAAACTTAAGATTATAGTAGAAAGGACAAATCTTAATCTGAATGCAGTGTTACTGTTGCCAAATTCTTCAATGAAGACACACTTCGTATACCCTAAAGCCAAAAGAAGCGTATTCCCAAGTAAATTGAAAAATCAGACCTGTATTACTGTTTATCCGAAGCATCGTGGTACTCATCCTTGTCTCCTTCTTCCTCAGCAACTTCAGGCACTGTATGAAGCTTATCACCACTATCTCCCAGATTCTCGGCACCATTTTCGCTGTCTTTCTCATCTTCTCCGTCTTTCTCATCTGGAAATCTAACAACCACCACCGGACAAGCACAATGGTGAACAGAGTAATCACTAACACTCCCTAACCTCCCTTTACTACTCCTCTTAGTAGCACCAAATCCTCTACTACCCATAATCAAAGTGCTTAACCCTAACCTCTCCACCTCCAAACAAAGTCTCTCCTTCATATCGTGATCTTTCACAATATGGATCTTAAACGGAATCTCCGCTTCGACCAAAGGCTGAGCAACGTCACTCGCCTTTTTGTTCGTGAAAATATCGAAATCGTCTTCTAGCTTCCTCTGAGACTCCTCGTTCTCCGGATCCCACTGCGGCGACAAGTCAATGGCGCCCCAATCAGCACCGTAAAGGACACTCGTCGGTTGAACGTGGAGGAGAAACACGGCGTCACCTGATCGGAGATAGTTCTGAACAGCCCATTGAACTGCGTAGGCACTCTCGTCGCTAAGATCAACAGCGATCCCGATCTTACGTTGTGCTCCAGATGTCGGTGTTCCGATCGGAAATCTAGGAGAAGAGGGTTGCACGGTGACAACAGTCGGTGATTTCCGATCAGATCTAGGAGATTTTCCCGGTGAAGTCATTTTTTTTATCGGCGATGAAGATGATTCGTACAATGTCAAAGTAATGAGCTTGACGGTGGGGAAAGGATACGAACAAAGAAGAGAATCGACTCTGTACGGTACGGTGTAGGGTATAACAGTGACACTTTCTGAGTTTTTTTCTTCTTTTCTTCTGAAAATGGGTAATTGTTGAGAACCGTTGGATTTATGGGTTTTAAGATCTAACGGCTATAGAGATGGGATTAAATCTTAGTTAAATAGTAATGGAAACACCTGATAATTTAATTAAAATTCCCCCAATTACTTCAATCAGGAATCGGATTCTGCTACTCTCTAGGGTTTTCAAAATTCAATCGAGTTGAATCCACAATTCCGAAGTTTTTTCCGAGCAATTTGTTGTGAAGCAAAAAGATGCCACAGAGACATTCGAAGAACAATAATGATCTTGCTTACTTTACTTACGACGAGAAGAAGAAGCTAGGGTATGGAACGCAGAAGGAGAGGTTAGGGAAGGACTCGATCAAGCCCTTTAATGCTTGTTCACTCTGTTTAAAGCCATTCATCGATCCATTGTGTTGCCAAAAAGGACATGTTTTCTGCAAGGAGTGTATCCTCGAATGTTTTCTTGCACAGAAGAAAGATATTCAGAGGTAATATCAGTGATTTGTGATTTTCAATGGTTTCGTGTTTTGAAGTAGAAAAGTCTGTGACTTGTTACTTTTGGTAGCTTGAAAAGAAGTGTGTATTATTGAAAGCTGGACGCTTTGGATTGTTTGAGTAGTTGACATTGAATGTGTTTCATAGTTAGTCACTGGTCCTGGAACCCTGTGTTTGAGTAGTTGAATTGAATGTAATACAGATTATGTGTGTTAATATGTGGCCTTTCTTTTTACAGGAGGCTTGTTGCGCATGCCGCTCAAAAGAAGCAAGAGAAGGATGAAGAAGATGAGATGTTAACTTTGCAAAAGGCAAGAGAGCTCGATGAGTTTGATCAGCAAAATCATGGAGCAATGCCGCGAAACAGTGACAGGAATCGAAACCAAGAGAAGAATGGTTTCCACGGTGCAAACAGTGTGAAAACAACATCTTTCGAAGAAGAAGCGCTTAAGACAATGAATGCTTTCTGGCTTCCCTCAGCTACACCACAAGCTTCAGTCAAAACTGAAGCTCCAGACACACACACTGTATGTCCAGAGGGCAAGGAGAAGCTCAAGCTTAAAACCCTTTTCCCTATACATTTCACAGAAGACAACAGCGAGGAGGAAGAGAACAAGAAGACGTCTTCGTCCTCCAGCTCTTATGACAAAACCCACATTTGCCCAAGCTGCAAAGTCACTCTCACCAACACGATGTCTCTGATCGCTCTCAGCTCATGTGGGCACGTCTTCTGCAAGAAATGTGCTGAAAAGTTCATGCCAGTCGACAAAGTCTGTCTCGTGTGTGACAGACCGTGCAAGGATAAGAACTTAGTTAACTTGAAGAAAGGAGGAACGGGCTTTGCCAAACACGATGATCATCTCGAAGCTCAGGACTACAAGCATTTGGGCAGTGGTTCTGGTTTAGGACATGTGAGACCAGTTAAGACATAGAACAACACATCAATGTCTAAAGTGTTGAATTGATTGAATCCTTTGATATCTTGAGTCATAAAGTTTTGTTGGTTACCAGTTTTAACGAAACGTCTTTAAACGGACAACATTGTATTAATGGGAGGTAGTTCAACTACAATAATACAATTAGGACTCGTAATTGTTAATTAATAACAGCTTACCCATAAATCAATATGCGATTTAAACAATATAGTGAGGCCCAAAATTAGCCAAAACGTTACTAATTCAGTGTTTTGATTCAGAAATCTTTCTAATTTGATAACTTTGTAGGTCACTTTTTTTGGAAAACTAAAAAAACTAAATATAAGGAATTTCTTTCGTATAATTGAACCGATAAGATAAGAATAAACATCAATCACTCTCCACTAGCCGAAATATCTACGTGGCAACAGCTGTACAGTTAATAATGACAGTTTATAGCTGGGTTTTATCAATAATTAATTACCCGCCAAATCACCCACGCTTTTAAAATAAAAACAACAAAATAAAATAAAAGTAATCAAAAGGCGTTCACCGAAAAAGGCAAATCCTTTGGAGGAGGAGATATCAAAGAGAAAAGCCCTAAAGCTCTCTCTCTTTTCATTAATGGCGGATTTGGATAAACTCGAGAGTGGAGGAGCCGTCGTAATCGGCGACATTGGAGACCCGGCGGTGGAAGAGATGGAGAGGCTTTGCTCGACGGAATTGGAAGGTATCTCTGTGTTGGATTTCGATCTGCTTTGCTCGACGGTTGCGCTTCAGACTCAGGGGAAATGGAGGAAACTCGAGAGCTCGGAGAGAGATGATGAATATGGCGGTGGTGTTTTGCGGCTTTGGGAAGGCGATGTTATGGATTGCTTCGAAGATCGTCATCTCTGTATTGAATCCGCTTGGTGAGGGTTTTATCTTCTCATTGGATTCCTTTGTCCTGGGAAAAATTCTGGGGTTTATCATTTCCTTTATTCATGTTGACAGATTTCTGAAGTCAAATTAAGGTCAAAATGAAAGAGGAAAACATCAATTCTGACTATTCTGCTTTTTTTTGTCTCCTTGAATTTGGTGCATAATGGGACAAACGTTTACTGTAATTAGAGTAATTTACTAGTTGTTTATGATTCCTGAAAGAGTGATTATGAAGCAAGAGACTTTTGGGTAATAGTGATTTTGTTTATCTTGTTTCAGCTGTCCATGTTACAGATTCGGGAAAAACATGACAAGGACTGGTTTTGGTTCTTGCTTTCTTCAGGTATAAGATCTTATAAATCCCCTTTTCGTTTATTCTTGAGTTGTAATCATTGAAAGATGCTGACTTTTCAATGTATTGACTTCTCATCCTCTATACAAATGTGTGTGTGTGTCAGGGTGCTGTTCATATGATTCTTATCGGCGGTATTCTATTCAACGTTGCAGCTTTTGCTGTAACCAAGAGGCACTGCTTTCTCTATTTGGTTATAGCTTTCGTCCTTTTGATTGGATCCTACTTGGGTTTCTTCCGTATGCAGATAAGAAGGAAGTTTAACATTAGAGTAAGCACATTCCTTGTTTTTGTTGTTTACTCTGGAGTATATTAAGAAACTATATGTCTTTTTTACCTGCATCATGAGTCATGACCTTTGGATTCTCCTACTTATTTACAGGGTGCTGATAGTTTCTTTGATGATTGCATCCACCATCTCGTCTGTCCATTCTGTACATTAACTCAGGTGTGTATTACTCACAGTTCATTCCCTTGAAAACAAGCTGTATCCATTATGCCCTTTTGGTTCAACTTGCTTGTGGTGCGATGCAGGAATCGAAAACATTGGAGATGAACAATGTTCATGACGGAATCTGGCATGGTCGAGGGGACACTCTATGCATAGGTGGCTATCCCGAAGGCAAATCTTTTCTTGAGCTGCATTCACCTCCAGTCATTGTATCAACAATGTCATCTGAACCATAACAACACACAACAGAGTTGCATATAAACTGAAACCAAGCTCTGTGCCTCCATAGCCATTGGTATCATTGTCGGCTGGGTGGTGAATGATTTGCTTCACCATTGAAACAAGTTCATGTCAGAAGAAAACTTTCATGTTTGTTTTCGAAACTGTGATAGATAGCAAACATGGAAGCTCATTTGAAAGCTCCTTTAGGTTTAAAAGGGAGAAATGTTGAGGAATCATTGTATGTTAATAGTGTACCAGAGCCATGTATGTGTATATAGCCACCAATTTGTATGATAATTTACAGACTAAGAAGATTTAGCTCACTCATCACCCTTCTTGTGTAGCTTTCATATATCGAAATAATGAAATCACGCATGATGCTCTTTCCGTAGAAATCATAATTTGCAAAAAATAAATGATACAAACAGTAACAATGTATTGTGTGGCATTTTGCTCTGGTGTTGTTCAGTTAAACCCTTATCAGAATCAAATCAGAAAAGCCAAAAGGGAAAAAGGGAAATTATATAGATACATTAGACATACATGGATGTAAACACTTTATTCAAATTCTCTGGGCCATTCTCAGTCTTTTCATTGTTTTTGTCCACTGTTCTTCGGTCCAGAGAACAAACGGGCAGTTTATATCAGAAACCAACCGCGTAAATACAAATTCTATGTGGTTAGAATGAACCAAAATCCACAGCAAAAGGAAGAGAAAAGAATGAAAAATAAACAAGAGGAACACAAGAACATGTACTTTCTTTCTATGTTCTCTCATCTAAGATGTAGTAAATTGTTGCGACTCCTACGATGATGACAAACAAAATTTGACAAAGATGGAACTTTTCTTCTCCTACGGCGCCATCAGACCATCTATAGTGTAAGAAAGAGACTTGGCCCAGTCGGTTTTCAGCACCATTGTCTGTAGCGTGTGCATCACATCGTATCCTGGATCGAGTTTCCGTTGCCAACCCTATAACCAAAACCAATTTCAATAGATTGAAGCAAACTTAAATCTCTCCAGAGATTATAAACAGTATCTGGATCAAACTAGGCTATAGTTACCATGCTCTAAGCTACATATAGTTCAAAGGCAACATCTTTAAGCTCGATTTCTATAATAAGCTTAGTTTAGTTCTATATTCTCTAGGAATGCATTTTAAAACCATGTTCCATGAAACTTAGCAAGATCTGATATCTCCATTAAATATTGAAAACAGGAACGATTTTGGCTCACCTCGAGAACTAATGTTGTTACCATCACAGTGCACACATTCCCGTCAATATTAACTCTATGACGTCTTACTTTCTCAAGTAATTCGTGCATGCAATCTGCTGGATGTACTAAATCTCCCTCAGGGGTTCCCCAGAATTTGAATGCTTCCTCTACTTCCTGTCAGAATACAAACGTATTAGTTATCACAAAATTAGAAATGTTGTTAACGATATCTTCCACATAAAGCATTTTCTGACATATAAAGACCTTGGGAAAAGAGATTCTTACCTCAATAAAAGCCTCCGGATTAGGACAATTCTGCTTTCTTGATAATTTAAGTGCTCGCTTAGCAGCAGTTCGGCCATCCCTAAGTGCAACCGCCTTGAAAAATTCAAGTAAGTTTTCTCGGTCGTTCTTTGCAAGTTCCGCAGTCATTCCCACATCAAGGAAAACAATGTGAGGCTTCTTCGTGTTGAAAAGGCCTCCACGGGAAGCCTTTTTCCGGACAAGGATATTTCCCGGATGCATGTCAGCGTGAATAAAGTTGTCAACCTGAAGTCACAATTCAATTTGAGATTAACAGCAATGATGAAGCTTATATCAGTTATAAGCGATCTTAAGAGACTACAAATATGCTAATACCAGGAGCATCTTCAATAGAGCATGAGTCCCGATGTGAGCCAGTCTAGTCTTAATCCATTCATGTCCTTCCATGCCATCAACATAACGAGCCACGCTTTCTCCGTGCTCATATGTCTCCACCAAAACAGCAGGATGTACAAGTGGATACACAGGTTTAGGAAAAGATACATCTTTCCATCTGCGGAAGTTGTATATGAACCGACTCAAATGAGAAGCTTCCCTAGCGAGATCAACTTGAGACAACATGAAGACACCAAACTGTTGCACACTCTCGTCCAATCTCAACCATTTCAAAGCCGGAATTAAAGTCGATATCTTTGCCACCAAATTAATAATCACAAAATCTCTCCTAATTGATTCACCAACACCTGGATGTCTAACTTTTACAGCAACCAACGAAGACTTGGACTTTTGTCCTGGATACTGAAACCTCAAAGAAGCTCTATGTACTTGGGCAATACTCCCGGATGCCACTGGCTTCTCTTCAAACTCTTCAAATATCTCAGAAAGTTTACGACCAAATGCCTTCTCGATAGTTTTCTTAGTGTGTGCAAAACTATGCTGAGGAGCATCACTGTGAAGCTTTGAGAGCTGTGAACACAAATCCTTAGGGAAGAGATCTGGTCGCGTGGCTGCCCATTGACCCCATTTGATGAAAGCAGGACCTGCTCTTTCTAGAGTTCGATGTACCATCTCAAGCCATATTTTCCTAAAACGAGGCCCACATACTTCCACAACGAGCCCCATCAGAATACTAGGAGTAAACAAACAAGCTATATATAAAGCCCTCCCAATCAAAATAAAACCCTCTATAAGCGAAAACAATAACGAAGTCAGAAAGATAGGACCATTCTTTGCCCTTGTATAGAGGGATTTATTTGAAGAATAATCTATCGCCGAACTAGGAGCTCTTTGCGCCCATGCTACTTGTCCACAAGTGACAGCAACGATGCCTGGTATTAACAAGTGTGAACGGGTAAGAGACAAGCTGAACGCTTGAGCAATAGTACTTATACGAGGTAAGCTCCAATGGCGCACAGAATACTTATGATGAAGCCTTTTCCAAGCAACTTGGGCATGAGAAGTAACTACATTTCTTGCAGATGCCGTAGAATAACTCCGCGACAGGTGATTACTCAAAAAACTTCCTTTAAGATCTCGAAGGGAAAATGTACAATGCCCATTACTCGGAATCCTAGCAGAGGAAGAAGAGTAAACTCTGAACTGAGGCGACCTTAGAGCAGCTATAACAGCAGTTCTATAGCTTCCCCATTGGGATCCTCTTTCCTTCTGATTCGATAAAATCGATTGAGTATGCTTTTCAACGATTCTAAAGATCAAAAATCTACAAAAGAGCAAGAAATCATCAGCTAAGAGAGCCTAGAGAATGATCTGAACAACATTTCGACCTATAAACCAACGAAGTTCTTAAATTTCGCAACTTTACACATAAATTCGGCCAAAAAAATCATCAGCTAAGAGAGCCTAGAGAATGATCCAATCAACATTAATACGTATAAACACAAGAAACACCTAAAAATCAAAACTTTACACATAAATTCAGTAAAAAAAACTACATTTTGAATCAAAAATCAGTCTCCGAGGAAATGGGAAACAGAAATCCGATCAGAATTCATGACAAGACAGAAGAACATAGGAGACGAAATGGGTCTTTGAGAATACAATCCAGCTTGATGAACAAACCTTGACATGGCGACGACGGTGAGAAACCACGGCAAGAAAACGCGAAAACGCCGGTTGTTGGGAACGGATCTCTAAAACGTTGAAACGAAGGAACATTTTCTCATTGAGTTAAACTTTGGAAGCAAAGGGCAAGGGATTTAGTCGATCACCGTTTTCCTACCGGCGTTAATTGGGTTCGAAAACTACCTCCCGGAGAATACCTAAAGCCGCCACGGAGAGAGAGAGAGAGAGAGAGTCAGGTCGGTGATTTCGTTGAGAGAGAGAGAGAGGCCCACAAAGGCAAATTGAGATCTTTTGGGCTTAAACGCTAAATTTGATTTAGTCGACGTGTGACATCGTCAAACCAAGGAATGATGTGAACACAAGGAATGATGTGAACAAAGACAGCCTTGGTCGATCCAAAGACAACCTGTCGTAACATTTCAATTTTCATATTTGTCTCCCTAAATATTAACTTAACTAAATTGGAAATATACAGCTCTAACTAATTACCTTTTTTAACATTTTTTAAGTGGTTTATACATTGACAAATGATTCCACATATTTTGATTTGTGTTTGTTTAGGGAAAATTATGAAAATAGGTTAAAAAACAATCAAAAATAAATAAATAATAGGCTACGTTTTTTTAAATTAAAAAAATAGGTCAATGTTAAAAAAAAATTATCTAACTATGTGAATTTACTGAAATTTTTTACAATCGAAATTAACTTAGTTAATAATATGTTTATCAACGCAACATATAACTATTCTATGTAAACATATTATCTAACTATAATAACTAGCCTACGTAAACTACATAAACTATACTGAAATTTTACCAACGAAGACAACATGATAGTGATACTAAAAGGGGGGGATAACCCCCTCCCGGGTGCTTCGCCAAGGGGATCCGCTCTCCCCATATCTTTTCATTCTTTGCACGGAAGTACTTATTGCCAATCTTCGGCACGCGGAAAATTCAGGACGGATCTCTGGTATTAGGGTGTCCCCGACGTCCCCTACATTATCACATCTCCTTTTTACAGACGATAGCTTATTTTTTAGTAAAGTTACGACCCAGCAATGCGATAGTATTTTGGAAGTCCTTCGAGTTTACGGAAATGCTTCGGGGCAATGTATCAATTTTGATAAGTCAGCAATCACTTTTGGTAAGGATGTCCGGGAGGACCTCCAAACAGAGTTAAAGCTACGGCTCAATATCCCAACGGAGGGCGGCGCCAGAAATTATCTGGGGATCCCGGAGCAATTATAAGGGTCGAAAACGGAAGTGTTTGCATATGTTCAAGAACGGCTTACCCAACGAATTAATGGGTGGTCAGCCAAATTTCTTTCTAAAGGAGACAAGGAGGTTATGATTAAGTCGGTGGCGCAGGCTCTCCCGACATATGTGATGTCCAGCTTTCTATTACCCAAAAGTGTACATCGGAAATTAGCAAGTGCGATAGCGGACTTCTGGTGGAGGAATACTCACAACTCAAAAGGAATGCACTGGATTGCTTGGCGAAGATTATGTCTCCCTAAACAGGAAGGCGGTATTGGTTTCAAGTCTTTCGAAGAGTTCAATCAGGCTTTACTGGCCAAACAACTCTGGCGACTACACCAATACCCAGACTCCCTCGTAGCGAGGGTCCTCAAAGGGAGGTATTTCCGTTTCTCTCACCCCTTTCAGGCCAAGAAGGCATCTCGCCCCTCTTATGGTTGGCGAAGCTTGTGGAGTGCGAAACCCTTGATCGACTATGGTATGAGGCGTACCATTGGTACTGGGGCAAGTACAAGGATTTGGACCGATAGGTGGATACCTGATAAGACCCCCCGACCGGCAAAGAGTGTTCAACTGAGAGTGTCGGGTATAGCACCGAACCTGAACCTGAGGGTTATCGATCTAATTGATGAAATCTCACACACTTGGAATATCCGGGCTTTAGAACAACATATCAATCCGGCGGATATCCCTTTGATCAGGTCCCTGGTCCCATCCCGGTTGGGCACATCAGATGGTTATTGTTGGCATTTCAGTAATTCTGGTACATACACAGTACGGTCCGGGTATGAAGTGGCACGGGCAAATCCAGGGGAGGACATCCGGTTTTTAACACAACTCCCTTCCCTAAACCCACTAAGGACACTGGTATGAAAAACAGCAACTACGAGTAAAATCCGGCATTTCTTATGGCAAGCTCTATCGGGAGCGGTAGCAGTTAACGAAAGATTAGCGTATCGACACCTCCAACAGGACAGTTTCTACCCGAGGTGTGGGTATGTGGAGGAAGCAATTAACCATGTCCTTTTTACGTGTCCCCCGGCTAGGCAATGTTGGGCTTTGTCGCAGATCCCGCACAATGGTGCCTCTTTCCCGTCAGATAATCTTTGGTTCAATTTCGATTTTCTTCTTTCCAGAGTACCTAATCGAAAGGAGTTTGAGGTTTATGTGAGATGTTATCCGTAGCTAATCTGGTATCTCTGGAAAGCACGAAATGATAAGGTATTTAAGAATCTAGACCGGTCACCTCCAGACATCCTGGAACTTGCCCGAAAGGAGGCTGCGGCCTATTTCTTAACAAATGAGAAGGCAACCAATGTTGTAGGTGGAGCACAGAGATCTACTGTTCCAGAAGCGCCAACGGCCATCTTTTCTTGCTTTATTGATGGTTCATGGAAGGAAGGGGACCGTTCGAGTGGACTGGGCTGGATACTTCAACTGCATGATGGGACGATTGATCTCCTAGGATTACGAGGGGTGAACAGAGGGGGATCCCCCCTGCACACCGAGTTGCTAAGTCTCTTATGGACCCTTCAGAGCCTGAGGCGGAAAAGACGGTTCTGCACGATGTTTGCCACAGATTCACAGGAACTAGTTGCTATGATACGGGAACATGAAAATTGGCCGCGTTTCCAAATCGAATTGGAAGAGTACAAGACACTCCGAGCGTGGTTTCCTGACTTTACATTACAGTATTGCCCCAGAGAACGGAATAAAAAGGCAGATATACTGGCCCGAACCGCTCGCCTTCAAAATTTACGTTTTTCTTATGTTAGCACGTCTACTCCTCACTGATTTCCAGATACGAATGTGTTTGGATAATCGCGGGGATAAACGTCTTGTGATAAAAAAAGAAAGATAGTGAATTACTCTTTTATTAACACTAGCATTAATAATTTGGATTTCTCTAATGCAATTAAAATGTACTTGAAGTTATCAATGTTCCCTTCGTCTTCGATGTTACTATCATAAGCTACAAAACATTGTTTTCCAATCTGAATATTTATGAAAATCATTAAACTAGCGTATCATGCTAGATTGTGGAAAATAACACGAAAAATATAAAGAGTTCCGGTGTTTACTAATTGAAGCTTTTTCAAGACGATTGACAATCTGTTCGGCTAAAAAGTTAGCTTCTTCGCGGCGTTTTGGTCGGTTCGACTAATAATTTTTGGTGGCAAATGAGCAATGCTTAGACGTGTGCTAGTTTTGCGTTGATGGAATATTGAAATTCAAGGGATCGATATTGAAAAAATTGTTAGATTATGAAAGGTTTTGTTTTTCTTATCACGAACAACAACGACGACTTCATATTTAATTGTTTTTTTTTTAGTTTTTTTAATTAGAATTTATTTATCTATTATTAATTATAAAAAGAGAAATAAATTTGTCAACATTAGCCTATTTTTTAATTAAAAAAAACGTGCCCTATGTTTTTAATTTTGATTTTTTCTTTTGCCTATTTTCATAATTTTCCCGTGTTTTATTGGAAAAAATCAGTGATTGATATATATATTTTTTTATTAATTTAATCTAAATTTTGGGAATTTTGTCTATTTTTTTTTATTAAATCTCATTAAGAAAAATTCTTTTTAGTTTTTTCGGTTTCCAATCGAATGTACGAACATTGTTTAAATCCGTTAAACTGTCTCGATCTCATTCCTTAGGGCCAGGTCACGGTCGACAAAACCTCTTATCATCCAATATAACCGGTTCCTATTCACCGGATTCGGGCTCTCCGGCGACGGAGAAAAGCTCCACATCCACCTCCAAGGTCAATTTCCTTTTTTGCTCTTTCTTCTCTATCTCTCCCTTTCTATGATTGAACCGAGGCGTATAGAACTCTGGCTGCAATTGAATTGAGCTTTAAGAGTGCTTCAACTTTGAATCGGAAAAGCTTTTTTCCGGTATGTATGGTTATAGGATCTGTATTGAAGATTTGGCTTGTGGTTATTAATAGAGGAATTATTGTCACCAAAGATTTATACTTTGATGATAATACAGAAAGAAAAACTTGGACTTTGGACTTTGTAAACGAGTACGTGGTGGGTTTAAGGGGTAAATTGTAGAGGAGGTTAAAGTAGTTTAGTGTTGAACTATTTCTCTGAGTAATTGGCTTCTCTTGATTAGTTTTTGATTCCATGAGTCTGAAGAAGCCACTGAGTGATGAGATTCTAGTGTTTGAAAGTTTGATGTGGTGATTTTCTTGAGTGGTGGCTTATGCTTGCAGCTTCTTGTGAAAAAAAAGGTTTTTGATGATCATTTATGGGAACTAGGAATGTTGAGGGTGACTGAGTGAGGTTTGTTTGTCCTTGCTAGTTACTGATGAGCGTAATGCGGTTTATTTGGAAATTGTGTGGATGTAATTATTATTGTACTTCAAAAGTGTGAGAAGAACGTTTCATATGTGTATTCGGTTTTAGCTTCTTTCACAAACTGTTGTACCTAACTGTTAAACCAAAACTGGATTTGTATTCTGTGTAAAATTTGAAGTCCATGATATGTTAATGAACCTTGCAGATTTGATACAGAAAACAGTTACAGAGAAGCGACAAGGGTGATTGAAAATCTGAAGGAAATCAGATGGGAAGCAGCAATAGAAGCGGAGAACCAAAAAAGCAGATGGCAGAACTGAGCAAAAACCTTAAAGAAGGTGAGAGGATTCTGGAGCCCACACGTAGACCCGATGGTACTCTCCGGAAACCCATCCGGATTCGAGCTGGCTATGTTCCACAAGATGAAGTTGTCAAATACCAGTCCAAAGGTTCTCTGGTATGGAGTCTTTATTCCCTCAACACTGTATTCTGTTATTGGAATCGTTGTTTCTCCTGGACATGAATTGTTTGAATTTGATTTAACTCAGCACTAGTTGTGGATGGATTTCATTATCTGTACCACCTTTAGGGCATAAAAGTAAGATATATCAGCTTATATTCCGAATTTGCATTTTTTTTGCAATAGATGAAGAAGGAGTTGGCCTCACAAGGGCCTCCAGGTTATGACCCTGATCCAGCTCCTAAGCCAAAGACTAAATCTGCTAAGAGGAACGAACGTAAGAAAGAGAAGAGATTACAGGTATGTGTTTCAACTCTAGTCTTAGTGAAGCTTCATATGCTTGTAATGTAACCAAATTATTACCTCTACAGGCCAATGCAGAAAAAGGTAACAGCTCTGAGGATGGATCAGCTAGTAATGTAGACAAGGAAGAAGCTGTTTCCATTGTGACTCCAAGCAACGGATCCCAATCTATGAATGTATTGGTTTCTGGTTTGGAGGCTTTGGACGTTTCTTCAAATAATGATGTAGCATCTCGTACTTTGGACCTTGGAGAAGCACCCAATCCAGGAACTGCAGGAGAAGACATTGAGAAAAGAATACGTGCACTCAAGAAGAAAGTAAGATTTCGAACTTTCTCAGCTGCTTTAATAAGAAATAAGTCATTCGAGAACGCTTTTGCCTGCAAGATATAATATTCACCCTCTAAATTTCTTCGTGGCTGGCAAACCGTAGTAGCATGTTTTTGTCCCAAATGGTTTTTCTTCAATTGACACAATATTGTCCTTGATACAAGGATTGTCAGTTTGTCACCTTCTGTTAACATTTGCAGATCCGACTAACAGAAGCTCAACAGCAGAAGACTGCTCCACAAGACCTAAAGCCTGAGCAATTGGAGAAATTCTCTAAGTTGGAGGAATGGAGGCAAGAACTCAAGGCTTTGGAGGATAAGGAGGCTTAGCTTTCTGCAGTATTGACATGAACTGTCTAGCTATTAGACAGGTTGTATTTCTCATGAAATTGCTGGAACCAATCCAAATTTGTATTAGTGAAAAGGTTTCTGTTCTTAGATTTTGTCAGAATTATGGTTAATGAACTTGACTCAATGCCTAAATTCTCATTGGAATTCATGCCACTTTGTGTTTGTGTTTGTGTTTGTGTTTGTGTTTGGTCCTCATCTAAAGCATGTGCTTTTGAATTGATGATGTAAAGTTCAATCATTAATCAATCAGTTACTTGGTTTGAAACATTAAACTGTTAGGTCTGACAATAGAATCTGCGAGAAACCTAATACTTGAAACAATTGTTTTAGCGGCAAATGAGAGACCCTCACGGCCATTAGTACCGACCGAATACAGCCCCAAGAAATGAATCTAACCAATTGTTTCTTCTTCTTCTTCCTTGCATCTCTTTCGGTAAGAACTGAGATGACAAAGACCTTTTCCATTTGGCCTTCTCAAGCAGAATGCTCCTCAGCATTACCCTGCATACAGTGAGGATACTTGAAGGGAAGACTTATTACAGGCTGATCATCGGACAGCCCTTGACTTGCCAACCCAAAGGCATACCCCAATGCGACCCCTACAGGAACAGCCACCGCATTACCAACCTGGATGTATCTGGAAATTCAGACGCAAAACCAGTTTTTCATATTAGACGACTCTCTCCAACCCAAAACGAACAGCAAAATCTAGAAACATGCTTGTAAATAAGCAGTAACTAAAGACTTACTTTTCCTTTATTGGGCCACATAGCTTATAAAAATCAGGAAACCCTTGTAATCTCGCGTTCTCACGGACAGTCAACACACGGTCTTGCAATGGATGGATTACAGTCTACAGAAACCAGTTTTGATGACAGAGGTTACTAAAGAATTCAAAGGTGCACACACAAAAAGCAAATGGAAATGTAGAAAAAGACTTACTTGGTTGTGAGGTTCCGCCCTTGTCACAACCGTATAAACAATTTCGTCCCACCATAAGCGACCGAATGGCCTGAAAATCAGATAGCAGATGAGTTACGTTAGTGAATCTAACATTACCAGGTAATGGAAATAGATTCCAGAAAATCATATTAGTTAGAGAAAGTCACTTTTTCGATCTGCCATGGACAAATGTCATTGCATAATCAGGAACCTGCAGAAAACACACGCCATGTCATAAAGAATCAGCAGAAAAATGGTAACTGAGAAAACCACAAGGCTGGGAGTTGATTCATTTGTACCAGAAATTTTCCAGATTTCAATTTTGGACGCTCTATAGAAGGGTCAAATTTGACTCTGTTGTTTTGAACCAAAACACCGGTTAAATCCCGGAAATTGGCACCCTGTAGCAGCAGTAAGAGTACAATAACATGAATAAGAGATTATTACACATTGAACCATCAAAGCAAGTACTATAACATATAGCAACAAAAGATAGTCACACCTTCTTCTTTGGAATTTGGCAAACCCGTTCAAAATCATCATCATTGAGTTGAAGTGGTTGGTGATCGTAGAGCATTCTTGGCTGTGACGTATCTCCACCATCCATGGGGATTACTGACTCTGAAACAAGAATACCGGTTACTAATTAGGTAAATGTTAATGCCAAATTAAAGGATTTTAAGATTCTCACCAGCTCTTCTAAGACTTATAAACTTCTGAAAGTCTGTTTGGGATCTTGTCTCATAGTTCCTTTCATCTTTTTCCTCAGAATTTGTCACCTGCAACGTAAAAAAAAACATTGAACAGTGAATTATATAGACTATTGTTTCAAAAACCAATTATGACCAGTTTAGAGATTAGATACAAACTGGTGGGAGATCACTTAATGCATCACCAAGGTTAAGAGCCTTGTCTAGCTTAAGATTCTTTTGGCTCTGTCCAACTAGTATCTCCTGCATGTACAACAAATGAAAAAGCAATTCAATAACAGTATCATTCTAGGAGATATAAAAGTAGAAACGTCTGCATTTAAAAAAAAATGACTTGCCTCAAATTCTGTAGGGGTTAAGCCTTTGTTGAGTACATCATGAGTGGGCAAAGGATATGGAGGTAGTTTCTGTTAACCAAATTATGAGAGCAATAAGTATCCCATCTTCTAAAACAATTTACAAGCGTTAACTATTATGTAAAAGATATTTACCATTGTCGGTTGCGCGCCCCATAGGAATACTCGGTTTCTGACTTGTGGAACACCGTAAGATCCTGCAATCATCATGCCTAGTCTCGTCTGATAGTTCATTGAAACCAAACGAGCAACCGCATAACGGGCCAAAAACCCCTCCGAAAACTTTAAAAGATCGACGACGTTTTCCATGAGAACGTAATTTGGCTTCAAGAAGTCAATTATATCCATGTAGACCAACAACTGTTTGTTTTTTTCATCTTCAAGAGGTGCATCTTTATTTCGGAAACGATTAAAGCCACTAACTCCTTGACATGGAGGGCCTCCACACACGAAATGAACACCACCCTGAAAAAGTAACAAATTTTGAAGAGACTAAAGTCATTTTGAAGCGAAAACCATATAGCTTCAGAGATTGTACTACATGAAGACTGTTCAGATAAATGGAATTGCATTATTCATCAAACACATAGTAAGTATTGATAAAAAGGGCAGAGATCATAAGCAGCAGCTAAACGTTCTATTCAAAGCAAGTAAAAAGACTCACAGGAAGGGGCAATAGGTTAGACTTAACCCCTTTAGTCACGAACTTCTTTAACTTATCTTTGCATTTTCTGTTGTAATAAAGTAAAACATATCAATAACGATCAAAGATCAAATACAAAAGGAGAAACATAGAGTAATCTGGAAAAAGTTACCTTAATCCATCATAAGGCTCCCAAGTATCTTCTTCAGGACCATAACCCTTCCAACGCACCTGAAAGTATTGAAACCAAACAGAAATTAATGTTTGAATTACATCTTCCGAAGGATAATAGTTGTTCAGACCTAATGGTGATTCCAATTTATAGTCATGGAATTATACCTTAAGATGAAGTGCAGATGCCTTAATTCCCTTGGGATCTCCATAACAAATGGCAAGAAACTCTTCAACTTCGAACTCTTCAGGTGGAATTTCAGAACTATCATTATCCGCATCTGCATCATCGTTATCGTCTCCATCTTCTTCTGAATCACTGTCTGGTTCTATTGGCTCAGCACAGGTAATTAGTGAAAACTTTTGGCAAAGCTTTCTCCATTCAATGAGCAATTTCAGAAAGTCTTCTGCAGCTTCGTTTCTCACCTGTTCAACATCCAAAAAATCTTTTTGATTACATGTGTGAACATTTTATCTACTTTCCTAACACATTTATACAAAATCAGCACAATAGAAGTACCTCAGTTTCAGGATGATTAAGTTTTAAGCTTTCACAAGCGAAACTGTTGGTATCCACTGCCCATTTCTGCAAATCAGAATTAGCATAAGCAAGTCTTGCTCAAATACAACAAAAATGTTGATGTGGAACACGTTTAGTATAAAACTATGAGTATTCATGAAAAGTTGCATACCGTAATCAATTTTACGCCTGAAAGGGAAGCCCCTGCACACAGCCCAGTGGACATAGCACCACATCCACAGTATAGGTCCAGTAAGAATTTCTCATTCTTGTGCTGAGTTTCAATGCAATTAGAGTCACATTCACTTGAAATTGTTGATGATGCCTCACCATCTGTGTTGGCAAGACAGAAATCATCAGTTTTCTTCAAAACACTATGAATAATGTTAATACGAATACGAATGATAAAACTACAGAAACCAGAGCTTGTAATGACTACGGTAGATAAACTAAGATAGTGCTCATATAAAACCAAGTCTATGATAGTAATTCAAGTACCATCAGTTGCACTTGAAAATGTCAGGTGTGCCAGCTCATACTTCATATCATAGTAAAAATCACATGGAGGTATGATTCTCTCCTCAGTTCCTGAAGCAATCTGTTGTAAGAAAGACAAAAGCGCATTCGTAATAAGCGAAATGAATAAACTTTTCATGCATTGTCCCATTTGAATTTCAGAGTATATCAATACCTTTGGTGGAACTTTAACAATGTTAACACGAGAGATAATGCAATTGAGGGGATTATCATCCTCAACATTCGAAAGAAACACTCGATTTGATTGCACATGATGCGCAAGGCCTTGGATTACCTAGTGAATAAAAAACAAGAGCATCAAATTAGCAGGAGAAAGAGAGACATTCGTACCAAAAGAAAGCTCAAACGCAATAACATCTCACCGTATCCTCTGGCTTATAGAACCAACGCGCTCTAAAATAAGGTTCTCCATCAATTGCTTGGAAAAGTTCGACAATTTTTGCAATGTAATTGGGCTTACCTGCTTCAGCCTGCATACAAAATATCCCTTTTATATATCAGATACGTTTGTATCAATCTCCAAATTCATATAAACAAAAATGTACAAACCTAAAATCTCAAACAGAAGGAGGTTTTACAAGGACAATAACCATGGAAAATCAAGAAATTAAGGGTAAATCTAATGCAAAGCAACAAAAGTAGAAAACGAAACATGTACCTTGACATAGACATCGTCTCCGAGATTGAAGAGAAATCCATCAACCATAGCTTGGCGGTAATGATGCTTCGCCTGGAGCTTCTCTTTATTGTCACTGTATGAGACATAAACGGAGGTTAACAAAACAGACTCACAATAGCAACATCACACAGAGGAAGAAGAAGAAGAGGAATTGAGAGAAAAAAAAACCCATTTACCCATCGGTAGGAGTTTCCACTGTCGCAGTTTTCCTCCCCTTTGAAGATCTTTGGCGAAGCGGCCATTCAGTCATGGCTTCGGCGTCGAAGATGGGATTACCGAGAAAGCATGGATCCGGGTCGGGTTCAGTCCGCTTCAAGGTTTTCGTTTTTCCAGTCATCGGAGGAAAACGAGAGAAGAGGAATCGTCGAAGAAGAAGAGTAGATAAAGGAAAATATCTTTTTGGAAATCCTTTTTGATTTGTCACTCTGCGATAAAACAGGAAAGAGAGGTCATTTCAAAATTTTCGAATCTCAAATTCGCCGCTCGTTTTTTCATTTTCTTCGTAAATTTTTGTAATTTCGGTTTGACCACGGTTTATTTGAAATTGAACCTAATGGGCCTAATATTAAAGCCCATAAAAACTATATAGGCCATTGTCAACCCAATTCATCATGGTACTTTGTATTCGGTTTGGTCGTTGGTTCATCACTTGACCAATTGTTGACTCATCATTCAATCTCTCAAGTCTCAACTATGACAATGAGTACCCTTTTCTACATTATGCTTATTGGAGGTTGCAGTTGTTGAATTTTATAACCATCGAGTCATTATCAACTTTATCTTCACCTGCTATTGTATGGTAAATATTTCTAGGTCGAATAGTTTAGTATATATCTTGGACTAGTGGTTTAATATGTCACAGAGTTATTTTCTATAAAGTAAACTACTCCTACATTATACATTATGTTTGATCATGTGTGAACTTGTGTATAAAACACAGGGCTTTAAATATTATAATATGTTTTGTCATTTGATACATAAATTATTTTAGGTCAATTGAGGTTGCGTGGACTGATTCCTGCACAGTAAAAGAGGCAATGATTGAATGGACATGGAAGAAAATGTTTCAATTTCACATGTTCTAAGTCACATGAATCAGTTTTTACATCTAACCTTTGAGAAAAATCCGGAACAGGTTGTGACTGATTGTGATGCATGTAGTTAATGTTGGTAGGTCATTGTGAGTCCCACTCGGCTTTTAATAAGACACAACAAAGCATTTATACGTTTCAATCAAACTCTGTTCACACACACAAACAACAGAATGAAGATCTTCTTCATATTTTTCTTTGTCTTATTCTCTATCTTGATTCAATCTTGTTTCTCCCACAACTCGACGATCATGAGAAGACAGTCTTTGAGAGATGGTGATGTTATATTCTCTCAAGGAAATAGATTTGCTTTTGGATTCTTCAGCCTTGGGAACTCGAAGCTCCGGTACGTTGGGATTTGGTATGCTCAAGTCTCCGAGCTTACTGTTGTATGGGTTGCAAACAGAGACCATCCTATTAATGACACATCTGGTCTTATAAAGTTTAGCAGCAGAGGAAACCTCTGTGTCTATGGCTCTGTTAACGGAACAGAGCCTATTTGGTCTACAGATGTTTTAGATACTATCTCAGAACCGGCTTTAGTTGCGAAGCTAACTGATTTAGGAAACCTTGTTCTGATTGATCCTGTCACAGGGAAAATTTTCTGGGAGAGCTTTGATCATCCTACAAACACTTTACTTCCTTTTATGAAGTTTGGATTCACTCGTGAAGACGGTGTGGATCGGTTTATGACTTCTTGGAGGTCTCTTAACGACCCGGGTTTCGGAAACATTACGTACCGGTTAGACCGTAGAGGTTTTCCTCAGATGATGATGTACAAAGGTCCGACTTTGTGGTGGCGTACTGGTTCATGGACCGGGCAGAGATGGAGCGGTGTCCCTGAAATGACTAACAAGTTTATCTTCAATATCTCCTTCGTGAATACTCCAGAAGAAGTATCAATCACTTATGGCGTGTTGAATCCTTTAGTCATAACAAGAATGGTGTTGAACGAGACGGGAACCTTGCAACGGTTCACATGGAACGGGAGGGATAAGAAATGGATTGAGTTCTGGTCAGCTCCTGAAGAGAAGTGTGACAACTACAACCACTGTGGCCTTAACGGTTATTGCGATCTCACTAGTCCAGACAAGTTTGAGTGTTCTTGCTTACCGGGGTACGAGCCTAAGACACCTCAAGCTTGGTCCTTGAGGGATGCTTCGGATGGGTGCAAGAGGAGAGATACAGCTTCTATATGTAATAAGAAAGAAGGGTTTGCGAAGTTGAAGCGAGTGAAGGTTCCTAATACATCAGCTGTAAGTGTTGATATGAACATAACATTAAAGGAATGTGAAAAGAAGTGCTTGAAGAATTGCTCTTGTGTTGCTTATGCAAGTGCTTACCACGAGAGTGAAGATGGAGCAAAAGGGTGTTTGACATGGCATGGTGATATGTTGGATACAAGGACATACTTGAGCTCGGGACAAGATTTTTATCTACGCGTAGATAAGGCAGAGCTAGGTACATATATTCTGCAAATTGTTCTGTTTTATTGCAACAAAGGAGATTGAAGAGGCTCGTCAAGTGCAGAGGAATTCCATGTACTAATTATTTTGATTTGTTTGTTTGTTTCAGTGCGATGGAATGGAAATGGCTCATCGCGGAAGAGGAGACTTGTTTGGATTTTCATCAGTTTGATTGCAGTTGTGATGTTACTACTGTTCATTCTGTTATTTTTCACAAGGAAACGACGAGGTAAGAAATTCTCTAATGATGATCTTTTAAGCTTATATTGCTTGCTAAGCTCAAAAGTAACAATTTGATACCATGCTCAAGTGCAGAGTCTAACAAGCATAGGAAACCTCCATCAACCTTCGCGCCAAGCTCTTTTGATCTTGAAGACTCGTTCACATTAGAAGATCTCGAGGACAAATCAAGAACACGAGAGTTACCTCTCTTTGAGCTTAGCACGATCGCTGCAGCGACTAATAACTTCTCTTTTCAAAACAAGCTTGGAGCAGGTGGTTTCGGACCCGTTTATAAGGTAAGGAAGAAGCAAAATTCATCTTCACATATGCCTTTGATCTCTAAGTTTAATTAAGTAGTATGGAATCTTTTGTTTGTTTCTACTCAGGGCGTGTTACAAAACGGTATGGAGATAGCGGTGAAGAGGTTATCGACAAACTCGGGACAAGGAATGGAAGAGTTCAAGAACGAGGTCAAGTTGATATCGAAATTGCAGCATCGGAATCTCGTGAGGATCTTAGGATGCTGCGTTGAATTTGAAGAAAAAATGTTGATATACGAATATTTACCAAACAAGAGCCTAGACTATTTCGTATTCAGTACGTTCCAACATTTTCAACTACAGATTCAAATTCTCCCATCCAAGAAAGATCAATGACTTTAATTCTTTCGTATTTTATCATCTTATTAGACGAAGAGCGGAGAGCGGAGTTGGATTGGCCAAAGCGGATGGGAATAATCCGAGGGATCGGTCGAGGAATCTTGTATCTTCATCAAGATTCAAGACTTAGGATCATCCACAGGGACCTCAAGGCTAGTAATGTACTTCTTGACAACGAAATGATCCCCAAGATTGCGGATTTCGGCATGGCTAGAATCTTCGGAGGAAACCAAATCGAAGGAAGCACAAATCGTGTCGTCGGTACATAGTGAGTTAATCTTTGTTATTCCCCACAAAACTCTCCAATTCTTAATTTTCCAATCTTAAGCCAGTTTCAATCTCATTTCGCAGCGGATATATGTCGCCGGAGTATGCGATGGATGGCCAATTCTCCATAAAATCCGATGTCTACAGCTTCGGAATCTTGATCTTAGAGATCATAACCGGAAATAAAAACAGTACTATCTACAACGAATCTTCGAATTTAGTCGGACATGTAAGTAAAATGTGCAAAATGTTTTACATAAACAGAGGAACGAAACAAAGCATAAGCAAATGTTGGTTCTTGCGTATTGTAGATTTGGGATCTATGGAACAAAGGTGAAGCAACAAAGATCATGGACGAGTTAATGGACCAAGAGACTTACGATGAGAGTGAAGTGATGAAGTGCATACACATTGGGTTGCTTTGCGTGCAAGAAAACGCTTCGGCTAGACCAGACATGTCTGCTGTTGTGTTCATGTTAGGTCATAACGCCATTGATCTTCCATCTCCCAAGCATCCTGCGTTTACGGTTGGAAGGAAGAGAAACGTTAAAAATGGCGGGAGCTCAGGTAATTGGCCCAGTGGAGAAACCGGTAGCTCTTTTAATGATGTCACTCTCACCAACGTTGAAGGTCGTTAAAAACAAGATTACTAAGTGTTCGTCTATAATATCAAGAGATTCAAGACTGTATGTATCATCAATTTATAGCCATACTTGTTAATGTGTCTATATAGAATAAATACTGTATTGTAAATCTATAAAATTACCTAATGAAAAGGAAAGTGTTATCCCGTAGTCTTCGTGTTAAACTAATAATAAACTAAACCAAATGGAAACTAATTCCATAGTGTAGTGTAACATAATCAAATCAACTAGCCAAAAATAGAATATGATATCCGTAGACGATTCTACTAAAATTACTAAAACAAATATCTATTTGCGGTATCATTTTGCTTCACCATCGCCTAAATTTTTTAAAATCTGTTTCGTTGTGGTAGCTAAAACAAAACTAGTATCATTAAGCACTCGCATTTTAAGAAAGAAACATCATTTATATATTAAGATTTGGGTGAGTAATGTAGTAGAGTGTGAATTGCATTAGTTGTTGACTTTAATTAGATTGGAATTAAGCCAAAACAAAATTTAATTTGGAACTAAGCTTCGCTCCTATGGGCCGATAGTAAGTTAGGCCCAAACACTAGGTTCTAGATCCAGCCAATACGACGTCGTATAATTGGTAAAATATCTTATCCCCTTGAATCGGTCGTGAAAGTGTGTGAAGTGAACAACAGTCTCTCTCGTTTTCTGTAATTGCAATGGCTTCCTTCACAACTTCTTCTTCTTCTTCCTCGCTTCTCCCCAAAACCCTACTTCCCGTAAGCCACCTGAATCGTTGCCCGACACTCTCCGGTATCCGCGTCAGCGACACATGGAATCCTCTGCTCCGGAGTATCTCCACCGCCGGGTCTCGGCGTCGTGTGGCGATTGTCAAAGCTGCGACGGTGGATTCGGATTACTCGTCGAAACGGAGCAGTAGCAATGAGCAGAGAGAGACGATTATGCTTCCTGGATGTGATTACAATCATTGGCTTATTGTAATGGAATTTCCCAAGGACCCAGCTCCAACTAGGGACCAGATGATCGATACTTACCTTAACACTCTTGCTACTGTTCTTGGAAGGTTCGTTCTTGCTTGTGATTGATTCTCTGCGTTGTTAAATTTGCTTTGAAGTTGACCTAATTTCCAGATTTTGTTGCTTTCATTTCTTCAGATGTGCGAACATATCATACATTTGATAGTAGCTTGTGAGCAAATTTTATTAATTAGATTTCTTTACTTAGATTGGAATTGAAAAAATGCTGTTCGATATGGGAAAGGGAAAGCCTAATTGATTCTGTCATCTGCTTAAACTCAATCTACTCTGTGATTTACAACTAGCAGTGTAGAGTAATAGGCTATCTCCAGCTACTGCTTACTGAAAGCAAAACATTTTTTGGTGTTGGATTGAATATCTAGAACATGGAAGCAATATGTTCATATGTGTAACCCTTGTTCTTGGAGTGTCAAAAAAGCCTCTCTTTTGCGAGGGATGACTAATGGCATCTGTTTTCTTCGAGATTATATTTATAAAATGTAGATTTTTCCATTGTGTCTCTTATTAAAATTGATGTGTAAAGGAGTTAGATGTTTAGAGCATTGCATTCATTTCAGATTCCTCCTGACTAGAATTTCTAGGATAAGGCAGGGAATTGAGCTCGTATCACTCAGGAAATGACTCAAACTTAGTATATTTGTTTCATCTAGTTACTTTGGAGAACTTGAATAGTATCTTCAATGTTGTGTTGCTGTTATAACCAATTTCTGGTGTGTGCTTAATAAGTGTACTTGTGTCCATTTTCCAGCATGGAAGAAGCAAAGAAGAACATGTATGCATTCAGTACCACCACATACACTGGATTCCAATGCACTATTGACGAAGAAACATCTGAAAAGTTCAAGGGTTAGTGATCAAGTTTCCAATCCTCTTGCTCAAAGTTTATGCTTGTAATCGTTGAAAACCTTCAAGATAGTGACACACTCAGTCTTTCATTTTTTCACAGGTTTGCCTGGAGTACTCTGGGTTTTGCCTGACTCTTACATTGATGTCAAGAACAAGGACTATGGAGGTAACCCACCAAAGCCTGATTACAATATGTCTAAGATCTCTCTTCCTCTCTCTCTCTCTCTATCTCTCTCACACATGTATCCCTGATAATTGTATCGGTGTTTGTTGGGTCTAGGCGACAAGTACATCAATGGAGAGATAATCCCGTGCACATACCCAACATACCAACCAAAGCAGCGCAATAACACGAAGTATCAAAGTAAGAGGTACGAAAGACGAAGAGACGGTCCACCTCCTGAGCAGCAGAGGAAACCAAGACAAGAACCAGCGGCTTCTGATTCCTCTTAAACGATGACCGTTGTAATGCAGTGTGTACGATTTTGATTGATCGGTTAGTCATTAGCTTATATTAAAAGTCAGATGTAAGATCATCTAGTATCTATGGTGACACTAAATCACCATATCTTCTTGGAACAATATGTATGGGTTATTTAGAATGAACTTCTACTTTTAAGTTGTTTGGCTAGTGTGGGATTCGGTTCGGTCTGGTTTGATCACATTAGCCACCACACGTTTTCTTAATTCTTTTTTCAGACGAGACAAGCAATTGCGTCTAGACAACTTTTTTAGGTAGGGTCACTATACACTCGTCACTATCTACATCAGTCGTCCCTACCTTATCAACACATCACATGGAATAATACACCACACCGACTTGAAACCAAACATTTCAAATCACTTTAATAATATCTTCACAACATTACTCAACTCAAAATCTTTCTTCTTTCACCAACCTTCGAAGCTCTCTGATAATCAAATCTCAGATGGCAAATTTCTATGAGCATTACTACCAGAGCCCATTCGATTTCAATCAGGTTAATAATCTCTACGATCATAGTCATCATTATCAAGAACAAGAGATTGCTTTTGATCCAACGAGTTATTATAATAATTATTATAACTGGAATGGATCTGAGTCTACTGATGAGACAAGCTCTGCATCTGTTGCTTACTCAGTTTCTACCATGTCTGAGTCCAAACACTTGTTTTATGATCCGAATTATTACACAACCTACGAATCTCCTCCTCAGTTTAGTATCTATTGCTCTGTTCAAGGCTTCAACGAGCCTGAATTCGATGATTACGATCCGACGCCGTACGGTGGTGGCTACGATATCGTTGCGGCTTATGGTAAACCTCTTCCTCAATCGGTGGAAACTTGTTACCCTTCTTCAACCTCTGCTCAAGCAAAACCTCCTTCTCCTCCTGAGATTATCACTCCTGTTCCTCTTGGAATTTATGATGGTGGTGAGAAAAATGTTGTCAAGAAACGTGTAACTTTCTCTGAACCTTTAGAAGCCAAACCATTGGAAACCATCAAAGAACAAGAACAAGAAGCAGAGGAAGAAGAAGATGAATCAGAAGAAGAAGAGGAAGATGAATCAGAAGATGTGGAGGAGGAGCTGGAAGAAGAAGATGATAGTTTGAGGTATGGAAATGGTGAATCTGAACATGCAGTAGATAAAGGAGAAGTGAAAGCTTTGTATGTTCCTTCTGGTTACGGTTTAGAAGCAACAGATCTTTGTGAGGTTATATTCGGAGGTTACTTTCCTTGTGTTTTACGTAACAAAAGACGTCAAGAAGATGAAGATCGTGCTGTTTCTTGCTGGGAAAGCAACGATTCTGATCCGTGGAAGACGACTTCCGATTACCTTTTTGGCGATTCGTACCCGTACGGTTACGAGAATCGGATTGAACGAAGTAAGTTTGAGATCTCGTCTTATGGTTACCGGAGGTATTAACCGAAGTTAATTACCATCAGAATTCAGATGTGGCGAGTGAGGGAGGTAAGAAGAACATTCTTTTTATAACTGATGAAAGCTGATTTATTAGTATATGATTGGTCCAATGTTCTTATCAATAAATGTTATAGAGATGGATAATCACTCTCTTTCTACTTTCTACTAAGACCATTTAAGACTTCAAGTTTATTTACAACATAAAAATTTGCGTTACAGTAGTCTATACAATGCACCATTCTTTGTTTTGTTAAAACAATACTATAATGCAATATTTCCAGATTCAACGGTGGAAGGAGTTTTTGTATAATTTAGTACTTTACCTTTGTAGATATATTGATTAACTTAGGTAATTGATAAGCTAAAGTTACACTCAACACAGATTTTCTTTCTTTTTTTGGGTTAATCATAGAATATTATTAGCCATCAGTCCAACTCGACATTCAACTTAGAATAAAAATACAAAATGATTTCGAAAACTCGTAAGAGAGAACATACAAATTCGAAACTAATCAATTTTAAGCATAATTCAAAACTTGAAAACAATCTACTAAACAGGTTTTAACTTTCAATATGATCTACCATATTTGATTAAAAAAAAGAAAAAATCTTTTAAAAAGAGCCTAAAAATATCAATATAAGATTTTTTTATAGAAAGGTAGAAGAAAAAAAGGAAATATCATTAAATGTAGATGATCCAGAATACCCCTACACACGTGTTAAGTTATGGATAGAGTCCATACTTGCTGATACAGAGAACGCGACACGAGTCGATCACTCACTCACTCACTCACTGAGTAGCATTACTGGTAATCAACGATGGCGAATCTGTCACTAGGGCTTTGTTTCTTCGTGCTTTTGTTCGTCGGAAGCTTGATCGACGTTACGGACGCCGAAATTCACGTGTACGACAACAAAAGGTTCACCAAAATCGCTAATGGTCTCTATGTTTCCGGTGATAGCGAAGCTCTTTACGCTTCCAAGTTCCATAACGCCGATGCTGCTTCTTCTCCTGGTACAGATTCCAAAGGAATGTCATTTATCAGGTAACTTCCTCTCCTGATTTTGTTTTAGTTGAGTTAGGGCTTGTTTGTAGAATCGATTTTGTCAGTTAGGGTTTCATGGTGATTCTACTTTATGTTCATGGTAATGCTGTTCAGGTTTGATGACATTACCTTTGTGAGGACTAAAGAAGCTGCAAGCAAACAGAAATCGAAGCTGGGAACTTGAGGATTGGTTGAAACTGTAGTGTTTGAGATTAAGGACCAAGAAAGAATTAATGGGTCTTTGTTCAAAAGTGATGCCGTTTGTTGTACACCAGAGCTTGCAGATGCTGGATCTTGCAATTTGGTGAGAAGACTGAAGATGGCGATGCAAAGAAGGATGAGAGGAAGACACTTCTGTATGGTTTCCTCATCCTGTTTGGAAATTTACAAAGGGACAAGTATGAAAATCCGACCTAGAGAGTTACCATTTGGTGGCATCATCATGGTCCTTAGCTCAAGCTGCTTCCTAGTCTATCTTTTGTTACCTACAGGTTTGGTGTGTCTTTTTGAACTATTTGAATCTTTTGCAGCAGACTTGATCATTGAGATGCCATTTCTATGTTAGTTTTTAAGTACCTTGATCTAATGGGATTAAACTAAACTTATGTAGCAGACTTGTTCGGTAATTATGATGAGATGACAATATTATATTAAATTTTTATTTACCTTTAAGATGTTTATGTTGAACCTGTTGGTAATAATGAACAAATGAAAGAATAATTAGAAGAGAAATACACTCTTTAAAATTCAAATCTTAGCAGCTCCTACCAGAAACCGAATTGTTTATAATCTCAATATAAGAGAACCGAATCAAACCGGACAAAACTCTAGAACCGGAAGACAATTTAGGGTTATCAGACCAATCAGATTCCACTCAATAATCGAAGTCGTCGGATTTCACTCAATACGACGACGTCTGGAGCTTCATAAACCCTGTAAGCTCCTCGTTATTAGAGAGCCCTAAATTCGTCAGCGAGAAAGAGAGACAGACCAAGACCAAGCACAGGTTTCAGTTCTTCGCTCAAGATGATCATCCCTGTTCGATGCTTTACTTGCGGAAAGGTTGGTTTCACCCCCACGGCCTTGGTGAATTGAGCGATTTGAATCTTATTTAGGGATTTCTCCCTCCTTTTTAGGGTTCTAGTTACTCTCAATTTGACAAAGAAAAGCTCTTTTCTCTCTCTCTCGTATCTTATCTGAATGTATCATTAGCTGCATATACGATTAGAAATTTTTGTTTTTGAGTGATAAAGTTTTGAGCTTTCGCTTTGTGATTGCCCAGGTGATTGGAAACAAGTGGGATGCGTATCTTGATCTTCTCCAGCTCGACTACACTGAAGGGTAAGCTCCATGATTCAGCTCGGTCTAATCATACTTTGTGTGAAAAGAGAATAATTTATTTGAAGTTCAGAGAAATTAGTCCAGATTTCGTTTATGTAGGCAGATTAGTTAACACCCCTTGTCTAATTGAGAAACAAAAGCAGCAATCATTGTTGAAAGATTTAGCTTGTTATGATCATCTGTTTATGTTGTGTCACTGGAAGAGACTATATCCTTGCTTAGTATAATCTCTATGTGCCCATCTAGTTTGGCTATCCAGTAGTTTGTAAACTATGTATCTCTGTTGTTAAGAGTAAAAAGTAAAACTTGTTGGCTTTTGACTATACTTGTGTCCAGCTACATCATACTTTGTGTGAGATATAGAGTATTTTGTTTGTACATGAGAGAAATTGGCCACTCAGTCTGTCGATTATGTTGGGAGATATACATGAAGTATGGGATTAGTTATCACCATTCCTCTAATGAAGAAGCATTCAAGCAAATCAATCAAGGGTTTATGGTTTAAGACTTTAGCTAATGATCTGCTGTTTATATGTTATTGGAAGAGACTATTTACCTATCTTGTTTAGTCAGTAAGGTTCTATCTCTATTTTTATTGATATGAACAAAGATTAGATGGCTTTCGATTCTTTTGTTCCATCTGTAGAAGGATCTTAGCCCTTGGTGCCAAGATATACAAACCTTGTTAGTTTTGCATTCTGCACGGTTCACTTCTCCATTTTTGGTGATAAAGAAGGTTTTTTGTTTGAGAGGCAAATTCTTCGGTTAGCCTCTTATTGTTGTTTAAGTTTCCTCAATGAGTAAAAAGTTACAATTTGTTTTTGCAGGGATGCGCTCGATGCGCTCATGCTGGTCAGATACTGCTGCAGGCGTATGCTTATGACTCATGTTGATCTGATTGAGAAGCTTCTCAACTACAACAGTACACCCTCCAAACTCTATCAAGTCTATATGTTGTGTTTATTTTGACTCGATTTATTGTCTTTTTCGATTTATTTACTGGTAACACACATACTTTTTCCTTGCAGCTCTGGAAAAATCAGACAACAGTTGAAAGAAGATGCAAATCTACTGAAAGAGTTTTCCCTCGTCAGAGGCTTCTATATATATATTATGTTGGGAAAAACCTTTGTGTTTGTGGTGTAGAACCTTTAGTTTAGTTCTTAATCATATGGGGTTTTCATGGATGTTAATGTCTTAATGATATACTGTCTTATGAATTTGATGAGTACCTTGTGTGATCCAATCCAATCTTATGATTTGCCTTTTGAGGAACATTATTCGCACCAACGGTTAAAAAAAAATGTATAACCAAAGAAGAATAAAGAACACAATGTAACCATATATGGGGTTATGTAATCCAACCCCATCCGTAAGAGAAACATATCACCTTCAACTCTCCCATAACAATCCCACAAACATCATGAGATGCGTTTGAGAAATTAAGAGATCCAATTAGTTGGAACTTAAACCAATTTCGAAACAACAAACGAACAATGACTCAGTAGCCGTTTATCTGTCTTGATGTTGTCGATCCTACCAACCGAGAGAATGGTTGTTGCTGTGTTTGGTTGTTGCGGCTTGTGTTAAGACTGTTGCTTCCAGTTCCGGATTTAGGGTTAGAGAAAGGTGAATAGGCTTGAGCTAGCTCAAGAGCAGAAGCAGCTTTCCCATAGCGAATCCCTGTTCCATCTGGTGATTCCGGTTTCTGCAAAACTGGTTTTCGCCATGTCTCTGGTGATGGATGTCTCGTCTTGTCCTGAGTCTGCTGTTGTTGTCTTGAGCTCTTGATATCATTTTCACGCCAGTTTCTCCTCTGGCTTTCGGATCTGCCAATATCGCTTACACTTCTCCCGTCCTTTGGGTCGAATTTCCTCGCTCTCAAGTCACGCGGAGAGCTCAATGGCCTTTGAACTGCATGCTCTGGAACTCTTTCGATGGGTTTGAGGGCCATCCTTTTCGATATAAAAGAAAAACATAAAAAGAACTTAGAATTAGATTGATAGTTGATCTCAATGGAATCGCAAGAGTTTGATCCCAGAAAGTATACAGGGAAAGTGAGCGGCTAGAGGAAACCCGTTCTACCTGTCTAATGGTTGCTCCAATTTGTGATGCTCTGTCTCATCAATGCCTCGCTCCTTCAACACCTAGTCGCAAAGTAGAAGTTAAGATTAGGTCGCAAAACTAAATGACTCAACATATCCTGATGCTGAACAAACGGGTAACATAACCAGGGAGAGTTACACAACAATATGAAACAAATAGCACTCACCAGCTCTCGTGGTCTGGCACCCCCAAAAACCGCATTTCTGCACAACGAACCAGAAAACATAAGCATGTTGGACATACAATATATACTTATCGCCAGGAAGGCGGTTTAGTTGATATTCAGAGAAGTGAATGATAAAAAAACATGAGCTACTGAAATAAGTAATAACTATGAACTAAATTCAATGTTCCAGCATATTCTACCAACTCGGACTTTTGAAGAAAGTTTGACACAACGCCAATATCTTTCCAAAACATATTCTACCATCTATTTCAATTTGAATAGAAACTAAAACATGTCACGAGTGCATAATCTTTTCAGTATCTGCCATCAGCCAGTACAAATTTTGAGAAAGTGAGTACTTCTTTTGTATCACTACCTAATGTCCTCAAGCTCCAGAATAATTATTACTGAGCTGGGACTATAAATGTAAGAACCACCATAGCTTTTAAACCTTCAAAATCCTTACCTTTCCTTTTCAGTCGTAACTTCTGGCTGCTCGAGCAACTGTGCCACAGGCTTCAGATACAACTTGGGGCGTTCAACCGGCTGGTTGGAAATCTCATCTGCAGACAAACCAGGTTTTGAATTGTTCATACTTTTCTGTGTCGCATAACCAGTTTCACGCTGAACAAGATTTGAAGCACCATTTTCCTGCAGATATAGAGATGAGCCATCAGAAAACACAGTTTGACCGAGAAGGAAACCTGAAAACCAAAGAGGCAGCTCAAAAACTTATAACTAGTACCAGTTTTGCATCATTCACAGGTTTCTCAACAACGCTTTCAAGAGGTTTTGTCCGAGGCAGCAGGTTTAGCTTAGGTCGTTCCACGACTTCAGAAGGAGCAGTTGGTTGCACCAAATGTCCAGCAGGCCTAACGTCAGAATAATTTGGATGAGGCTTATTGCTGCTGTTTGCTACAGCTTTCGCCTCCTTAACGTCCAGATAAGTTGGTCCAGCGATTTTTTCATACTCACGAGAGAGCTTTTTCCCACTCTGGATCCCATCTTCAGCGACCAGGCCTTGTCCTACACGCGTTCGATGCAGCTCATCCCCTTGATTAGGCACAGGGCTATTCGTCTTATAACCTCTGCTCTCTATCTCTGAATGCTTAACAACATCAAGACCCATCTGAGGAGGACCCAAAAGCTTGGACTGCCATCTCACTGAAGCCCCCTGCTCCAGCGCACTTGGATGGACCAAATTCGAACCAGCTGGTTGTGTAGTCCATGGAGACTGTCCCGGCTCATTGTTAGTCACTGAGACCTCTTTCCTGGCAGTCCAAATATTAGCGTGAGTTCCTGACACTGAGTTCTCACCATTACCAGTCCCAGTCAAAGAATGAGTCACATCATTAATCTTCCCAGGGAAAGGACCAGCCGCACCTAGCCAACCACTATGTCTCCCACCAGTTAAAACCGAGTCTGCTTTCACTTCCAGACGGCTATTTGCAACCCGAAAAACATCATCACTGACCATTCTACGAGGGGCCGAGTGACCATCCAGAGGCTTCCGTTCATCCTCGTTGAAATTACGACCAATATTCGCGGTGTGAGGCAGAAACAGTGATTTATCATCGAAATTTCTAATAGTATGGGACGAACTCGGCCTTGTCCTCTGATCTGGTCGACCGATCGAAGTTCCCCAAGGCGCTCTATCAAATACAGGTCGATCAGTAGTGATCTTCGGAATCCTACAAATGATAATTGATAAAAAAAAACGACGATGTCAAATCACATACGCTTTTCAGATAATAACGATAGACCTAATCAATCAGAAAACAAGAATTTCGATGTAGATCTAAAAGCCCTAGGAATAACATCACTCGAATCTCTCAGACCAAAGCAAGGATTCGATTGATCTCCGATAAGCAAATACCCACCTAAGAGGCCGATCCAAAGGAAGAAAAGATTTATACGAATCAATGGAAACTTACACTCCTGGAGCGGAAGGGAGAGGGAGATCAGATGGTATAGAGCCGCCATGGAAGTCCTTAAGCGTCATGGTGCTACCAGCCGCTTTCTTCTTCGACATCGTTACACAACTTTTTTGTCTCTCCTGTCGCTTATTTTCCTTCTCTTCTCCGATTGAGATTTGATTTTTCCGGCGCCGGAGATGGGAAGAAGAAGAAGAAGAGATCACCTCCCTCTCTCTCGCAGCCTCGCTCTCGCTCTCGACGCTACGGTTCGTCTGGTTCAGCTTCGGATTTTAATACCGAAAACATTGCTCTTCCTCAATGAACGGAAAAATGTTTTTTTTGCCCCTTAAAGATAATTAAAATACGAAAATACCCCTTGTGATAATAATCTATGTTACGATCGATTACGTGGCAGCAAGATGCGAACGTGGATTTTTCACTACTAGATTTTGCTGACGTGGATTTGTTTTTTGGTTAATTGATGGAATTAAACTGAAAATTAACTATCTTTCTAGATTTATGGTTACGCCCAAGTTAAAATCAATAATTTGTATAAATATCATATTTTAAAATAAAAATTACAACAACTTCCACACAAAAAAAAAAAAAAAAAAAAAACAGAAAAATATCTGGGAAGATCTCTTATTATGTGATACAGTATATAATATCTTTATCGAATATATCTCGAAAAGATTTTAAATTCATTTTGATTAAATAAAGCCATGCGATAAGGATGAGAGATCATCATCTGAATCTCCTCCGTTAAGTGTCAAGCCTGTTTTCTCAGCAGCAAACATAGAAGAAGAGTGTATAGTTGTTAAGTATGGAACCCTAGTTTGCGAGAAACATGTCAATCCTCTGCATTTTTCTGCTTTAAATCTCACCTATAATGACAAATCATAAGAATAAATGTTTACATACGAGGTTTGGTTTTGTAACAAAACTTTTGTTACAAGGCTTGAAGATTATCACACAGCAAAGTAACAAAGCTTTAGGGATTCAACAAATTAGAAATTTGGTCCCATTTTCAAAGAGCTACTGCTTCAACCATACATGAATACTCCAAGTACCTAGATAGACTTATATCCTAAATTTTGAGGTGGAATATAATAAGGGACCGGGTTAGGAGTATGTCCACAAGTAACCATGGAAACATCAAAAGGCATGCCTATATCCACAGGTCCATGCTCGTCGTAAGCCTGGATATAGACGTGGTTACGGAATAGGGAGGGAAAGTAGCTAGCAGGGACACAGAATGGTTCAGACTTTGAGAGGAAAATGCAGAGATCTCCAATGTCTCGAGTGTAAACTGCGTTTCCTTGTTCGTCTAACTTGAACACCATCATAGCTTTTGTTCTCATTTTCTTCCTGTACCACTTAACCATGAAAGTTTCACCTCCTGGTCGTGACTCCACCAAATGTTCACTCCTGCTACAAGAATCCAAAAACTCCCGTTTGGCCTTTGGCAACTTGGGAACGTTACGAAATCGCACCTTTTGCAACTTGGGTTTGTACATGTTTTTGTGGAGATCCCATGATCCAATTATGTGACTTCCAGAAGAAGGTATGCGAAACATCTCATCTCTCTTGGAATACATGACAGTGGAAAAGAAGAAGAAGAAGAAGGAGTCTTTGATTTCGATGTTGATCCATTCGGAGTTAATTTGAGCCGGTCTACATAAGCTGAGTTGTGGTCCCAAGAACTTGATAGCCACAATAGAGTCTTCATCCTCAGGAGAAGACGAGGACATGGCCATGTTGGTGACGATTTGGGTTTGGCAATGAGGTAGTGTTACAAGAGGAGGCAATGAGATGCGTTTCGGATTTGTATCTGATGCTCCTGGATTTAGATCATCTTGCAGACGCACTACACCGTCTTTCAATGTAGCTACCATTCCATGAGATGCTCCTATAATTCTCTTTACCTCAACCAACTCTAGAGGAGCCTTCTTTTCCAAAACCTTGATGCAAAAACCATTGACAATCACGAGTTTTCCTACACCGGGTCCACAAGGTTCAGCGTCGAATACTACAAATGGAGAGATCAGCTCCGAGGAAGATGAGAAGCAACAAACACTAGGGGTTCTCTGAGTTATTGTAGTAACCAGACATCAGAACATCATAAAAAGAACAAAATGTGATTGGTGTGAGAGAAGAGAGGTTTCCGGAGGGAAATCATCGAGGAATCTTCTCCACCCTCATTAACACCGAGGAATAGACTTGCCAACCAAGTTTTCCATATTCCAGTTTTGAGGAAATCCCAAAAGTTATTAACCCATAAGGCCTAATTACATGGCCAAATAAATCCCACCAAATCTTGCAAAAAAAACAAAGTGATACAAAGGGAATAAATTTGACATTTTGTTAAGGCTTGAAGATTATCACAAAGCAAGGTAACAAAGCATTAGTACTCAACAGATAAAGCTCTTCAATTCTAGAATTTGGTCCCATTTTCAAAGCCAATGAATCAAACTCAGGAAACTCAAAAGGATCTTCAAACTTCTGCATAGGTTTATGAACTCTCCCTGCAATGACTCTACATAGCACAACAGCTTTCAATGAATCTCCGTTTCTTCCTCGGTCCATTTCGATACATTCAAGAGCTGTAGAGCTAGTTGATGCTGTGAGAACTCCTTTAATCCCATCTGGTCTTGTTTTAGAACTAAAACCATGCCTTAGAATCCGACAAACTCCACATTGATCCGAGAAACAGAGGTTTGAAGAAGAGATGTTGCTCAAACCGAGAGAGCAACAAAGAGTTGTACCGTGAAACCCAAGAAACTCGTTCCCATCAGCCATACAGCGAGAGTGTTTCTTAGAAAGCTTGTTTGCTCTTATTTTCACGAGTTCTCTGTAATCTTCAAACTCTGCAACGACTCTCTGCAAGTTCTGGACTTTCAAAATTGCCGAAATGTTGTTGTTCCCTTTCGTTTTGCCTCTATTGCAGATCAACTCTATAGTTGTTCTTGAGAAGTCTCCTGCTAAGAGTCTAGTGACTGCCAAGATAAACAAATCGAATTCTCCTCAAGACATTGACCACAAATCGATTAAAACAAAAAAAAACAATTCAAGAGTCTTACCAGAGTGGTTAGAAAGGTAATGCGCCTCAAAAGCGTCAAGATCTCTGACTCTTTCATGACATTTCTGACAAGAGAGAGCTCCAAAACCGTAGATGTCAGAGCCAACAACATCAAATCTCTCAGAACAACAACGACCGGGAAGTAAATCGTCAGACGAAGACAAACCATTAAATCTGTCAGAATCATAGGCATTGCCCTCAAACTTCACTGTGTTTATAAGCTTGAAGCTCTCCAGGGACCTTGAGCTACAGCAGCTTAGATTCTGTATAGCTCGTTCATCTCCATTAGTGACAACGACATGTCGCAGATTCGACACTAATTTTGAGCAACCAGATGGCTTCTTGGTATTCTGGTTTTGGTTCTTGTTTGGATCGCCACCGTCAGTTGACTTGCAGCAGCTAAGAGACTTCTTGAAATAGAGCCAAACTCCACGCATGTCTTGTTCAAGATCCTGTCCTCAGATTCAGAAGGAGAGATGTGAATTATGTAGAGAATCTATGGTGATCTGGTTTTGGTTCGGACACGGCTCTGTTTCTGTCTCTTCCTGCTTCTTTCTTCACCATATCTGCACAAACTGTTTACATAAGCGTATGATATCATATCAAACCATAAAAGTACCAAAAAGAAAATCGTTTCAGAAGTAGGAAAATTCACAAATAGAAGTTTTAACATTTATGGTTAATAAAACTGATCAAATCTTAACCACGAATGATTCTTTTCCAATTACAACTTGGGGAAAAATATAATAATTTAGCATATATGATTGATTACAGAAAGAAAGATATGGTATTCAATATTCATACATTTTTTTTCACTTCTCTTCACGTTCCAAAACAGAGTATTAAGGCCAGTAGGCCACATGCTTGCTTCTATTGAGCTTTGATTTTTTTCTGAAGTAAAAAGTCAAACATGTGATCAACCTCTTATTTCAATCTGAAATCTATATCTTTATAAAAGATTTATTTCATTTACATTAGTTAACAAGAAAAGCATCGAAATTAATACATAAAAAAAAGGAATGAAACTTTACTTACTTGGTGAGACCAAAACCGAATCTCTCTTTTGTCTTGTAGTGAGAGGGAGGCTTAGGAAAGTAATCTGATGCTGTTTCCTTATTCTTTTCCTCTTCCTTAAAACTTTCATAATACAACAATGGAAATAAATACAGTAATCAAAAAGAAAAAATTACGGTTTTATGAATTAAGAAAAAAATGCAAAGCGAACTTGGCTTCTTGGTTTCTGTTCTGGTCATATGTGCAGACATTTCAGCTGCAGTCCTTGGGATCGAAGCCGAGATTGATCAAAGCAAGGTAAAATGAGTTTATTTTTCATTACCAGTAATCTTTTCTTGTACTATTTGATTTTGATTGTTCTCCTTTGAAACAGCAACCTCAACATCATCAACAACATTCAAGACATAAGGATTCTGGATGTCGAAGAAACCCGAGCTCTGGAGCTTTTGCAGAGGGAGTAGCTGCAATGGTGATTCTGTTTATTGTCCATGTTACAGCCAATGTGCTTGGAGGCTGCACTTACGTTCACTCTAAACAAGATTTCAAGAGAGCAACAGCGAACAAGATACTCGCAGTGGCTTTCCTTGTTCTCTCCTGGTAATGCAAAGATGAAATCTCAACAAAATTTCTAATTTTGTGAAGAACCCATTTAACTTGTGTTTTCTTTTGACATACCTTTTGTCTTAGGATCTTGTTTGTGGTCAGCTACGCAATGTTGATGTTAGGAACACTGGCCAACTCGAGATCGAATAGATTCTGCAATTTACCAAGTCGTTGGCTTTTTCTTGCCGGAGGCATATGTTGTCTTGGACATGGACTAGTGACTTCAGCATATTATGTTTCAGCCACTGCTGCTAACAAAGAAGACAAAGAGAATGCGCAACAAGAAAATCCAGCACAAAGAAGCCGAGCATAACCCGGCTTTCGACACAATATGTTTTAAGTGTTTGTATAAAACTAACAACATAACACTCAAATTACTTCACTTTTAGTTCATACTTGCTTCCTTGATATTGATAAATCCGAAAATATTCCAAAATGAACTCTTAGAAAAGTAAAAAAACAAAAAATAAACCAGAGTTCTAGGCAAAAGAGGCAGAACCAACAAAAGCAAAACAAAAATCCATATATCTCTAAGGGTTTTGTCGAAATGCTTCAGCCATCTTTGTTACCACCTCGTGAATGAAACCGCTCCTCTGCGAATAAATCTCGAATTCCCTAAGCTGCATCGCTTCCCACTGCTGCTCGAATCTCTTCTTATCCTCTGAGGCAAGCCTAGTCCATCCTTGTTGAGCAGCAATATCATCCACGCCAATACGCGCTAGTGATTTCGCAAGAAAAGACTTCATAAACGTAGCATCCAATTCCGACATACCAAGCGAAGACACTTCTCCTTTATTAGCCATCTCCTCGTCTTCACAGCTTTTACCATTAGGCAAAGAAGAAACCACCTCTTGCTTCACTTTCTCCGACTTACTACCGATCTTCTTCGACTTCCCGTTAGATTTCGGAGCAGATTCAGGAGCTATCCCATTAGCTCCCCAAATAAACTTACACAAATCGAACGCCTTTCGATCATGAGGCTTGGAAAATGTCGGTTCCTCTCCGTTCTTCCCTTTACCAAGACTGTTCTTCTCAAACTTTTTCTTTAAACTCCTAAGCTTCTCAGTGAACTGAGTCTTACTAACATCAAAGCTAATAGAATTCTTCAACAACAGATAAAACGCGTTTACGTCATCTAAAGGACTTACCCCATTATCGGTTTTGTAATCAATAATCCTCTGTAAAACAGCAATCTCATCTTCTTCACTCCAAACTCGTTGGAAATAAGCTTTCTTTGTCTCTTCTCCACCACCACTACTCTTCTTCTCGTCTTCTCCAGAAACCCTCTTGACCCTTTTCGCATCCGTAGAAGCTGCTTCTCCTCCACTAGAGGAAGAACGCTTCTTCTTCGCCGCAGCGGCGACAGGTCCTGGATGCTTCTTAACCGGATCGGATTCTTCCTCCGATCCAGATTCGGAATCGGAAACGTGATCCTTCTCCGCGGCGTCGAGAACAGATTCTGGCTTAGAGGATTCATCTTCCGACGAAGAGTTTCCATTCTCCTCCACGTCGTATTCTTCGCTTGAAGAAGAAGCAGTAGGCGGATCGTCAAAGAGATTGGACCATTTTCCAGACATGGGATTTTGTTAGGGTTTTTGTGATTTTTATGATTAAAGGTTTTAAAACTTGAAATTGAGAGTTTCACTTCACCACTTTCTCGGTTTATATATTGGACAAAGAGTCTCTTTATCTCCACTAATTTGAGATTATAATTTATATTTTCCATTAAGTCATTAAGTTCATTTGGGTTTCTTTCCTTTATAAATGGAAAACTAGTAAAATAGACATTTTTTTATATTTTGTTTACTTTTTCATCCAATTATAAAAGGAAGATTACACCACTTAGGTAATTTAAAAAATACAACATGTTACCAGTATTTTTTTTTTTCTTAATACACCAGTAATTTCAGAATAATAGAACGGTGGAATGATCAATGAAGGACCAATTATGTAAAAAAAATTATACGTGATTAATTTTCGGCCATTTCATAATTATGTAAATTTAAATGCTTAAATGGTAACAAGTTTCGAGATCTTTCACACTTTCTTGATAATTTCAAACATAGTTTATAATTCCAAAATCTAGACGTTTTAAATTAAAAAAATATCAGATTTCTTTATTTACTTAGTTATTAAAAAAATGCAATATTTAAGTTAATTCAATTTTTAACATTCATGAAAATAGTAAACAAGATGACAAAATCATAAAACGAAGAAAATGATTAAACAATAAAAAAAAAAAACTATTAAATGTGATCATTAAATCACCGCATAATGGAATGACTAAAAAAAAACAAATCGTTATTCAGTGTTAAAAAAAACAAATCGTTATTCAGTGTTAAAAAAAAAACAAATCGTTATTATCACAAATGATGTAATTCAAAATCATATGAAATCATAGATAACAAAAAGAAGAATCTCTCAAGTACTTTCGTTTTGTTTTGCTCGCTCTTAAATATCTCTTTCTTGGTCAACACTTATTTCCAAAATTGTTTATTCCAACTTGTTATCTTGATACTCTCTCGGCTTCAAAATGTAAGTTATTTTGACTAAAATTACGAATATTAAAAAACTATTTTTCTTCTCAAAAGTATCAACTTATATATAAAATAAAAATAATTTAACCAATGAAAAAAGTAACTGCAAAATACTATTGGTCAATAATAGTCAATAAAGTTAAAAAGTACATTAGGATTATCAAAACAACTTATATTTTGAAACATAAAAAAACCTCCAAAACAACTTATATTTTGAAACGCATGGAGTAGTATCTATCTATGCAATGAAATGAATCGTTCAAAAACAATGGGCCTCAATTCTATGACTCATCCCATTGGCTTGTTTTCTTCTGTCCCACCATCTCCGAGTTGATAAACACTGAAATACAACGATTCATGTTTATCTAAACAAGAAGCCAATTTATTACAAGTAGAGATATTGTAAACAAAAAGCTCCAAGATATGGAAGATCAAGAACTGCACAAGAATTCACGTGTTGTTAAGGTTGATTCTGCAGAATCATGGAACTTTTATGTGAATCAAGCCAAGAATCAGAGTTGTCCTGTAAGTCCCTCTCTCATCCTCTTATCACAACCCAAAACAAAATCTGATTCTGATCCAGACCCATGAAAGAAGTAAGGTTTTAGGACAAGGTTTTTTTGGAGATTGTTTGATTCTTTATTGTGTTTACAGATTGTGGCTCATTTCACAGCAGCATGGTGTATTCCTTCTGTGTTTATGAACTCATTCTTCGAAGAACTTGCTTCAAACTATAAGGATGCTCTGTTTCTCATAGTTGATGTTGATGAAGTCAAGGTAATAAATAGTTGTCTTTGTTCATATGGCTCCCTTGTTTTAAAAATAAATTTTTTATATATAGCTCCATGTTTTTTGTTACTATGTTGGATTGGTCAGGAAGTGGCGAATCGGCTAGAGGTAAAGGCGATGCCGACTTTTCTGTTCTTGAAAGATGGTAATGCGATGGACAAAATCGTGGGCGCAAACCCTGATGAGATCAAGAAAAGGGTCGATGGTTTTGTTCAGTCCTCGCGCGTTGTTCATATTGCTTAGAACTATATATAGATCCATGGTAAAAGCTCAATTCTAATAAAGTTTGTGACTTTGGTATAAGGTTTGTGTAAATTTTTGTGTGAAATTTCAAGTGAAGTGTAGATTTGTCTCTAGACTTTCGCTCCTTTTCAGCTATGTATACGTTTTTATAAAAAATTATCATTTTTACTTCCTAACAGAATCTGTTTGAGGATTAGGCTAAAAGATTTTGGTTGGTGACTTGATCAATTCATATAAATGCTATGATTTAGCTTAAAACAATCAAACAAACAGAAAACCATAAATGAAGATTCCAAATGAAACATGTAAAGAACTAGATTTTTTGTTGTTGTTGTGGTGCTCAACAGGGTAATTTGAAACCCATGTAACGACCAGAGACAAAATCATCCCATGCATTAAGAGATCCATGGATTGTCATTAGTACAGTGCTCAGTGCCATGACGATACCTACTGCAAACACAATGATAGAAGCCCTTCCGTACTTGGCTATAACCTTTTTAACCACCATTAGTCCAACCAGAGAAGCCACGAAGCAGACCAGAGCGAATATCGCAGCGGTTCCAGCGTGTTCCATGCCCAATATAAAGTATTGTATTGCAGACATTGTTGAAGAAAATAAAACCATGAAAGAAGATGTTGCTGCAGTTACCTATATAGTAGATACCGATTAACTTGAGAAACCAATCGCTTTGTTTTGGCAAGAACACAAGTCAAGATTCAAGAACATACCTCAGGAGCAATGCCGATTTGGAGAAGCAGAGGACTAATGAGCATTCCACCACCAATACCGAAAAGGCCACCTAAAACTCCAGCCAGTAGAGCCATTAGAGGGAGCATAAACTTGTTCAGTCTTGCTACATGACTCGTTCTCATTTCATCTCCAGTTTCCTGTGGATTTCAATTTCAGTTTCACCAATCCAAGTGAGTTTAATCAAGTGGACGTAGTATGATTGTACCTTTTCAGAGTCTTGGTTATGTGATGTGTGGCTGCTTTGAGCATTGTCATTGAAGCAAATCCAAAGAGTGAAAAAGATTGTGAGAGGTATTTGTAGAGACGAGAGGAACCAGTAAAGAGCTCCACATGGCTTGATCGATATGATTCCCTGTGCAATTCCAAAGTATGAAACTTTATCAAGTTAATATTTCCAATTCAGTCATTTTATAACAAAAAGGTCAAAATTTATTTGCTGTTCCTAACCAAAAATTATACCCAAAAAAGAAAGAGATCTAAAAATTTGGGAGGAACTCTTAACACTGTAAGAGTAATTGTTAACTTGATCATTTGAATACAGAGTAATACACAACTTCGATCATTTCGTTGTTTTGTTTCCTTTTCAATATAAAAACCACCTAAACAAATTTCCTGCTTTTAAAATAGAAAAATAAAAAAGACTCAATTATCACCAGTTTAAAACTTAATGGCAGACCTATTTTTGACCTTTTCATATGTCAAGTTTTGGCAATTTCTAAATATCTAAGTTTGTGTACATATTTGCAATTTCGCCATCATTTCTGCCCTCAAAAGTTAGTTATAAATTTTGCACAAAAAACAAAAAAAAGTTAGTTATAAACTAATTTATTTTGGAGGGAAAGTGAACAACACACAAAAACTTGAGAATATGATAGAGTAAGCATCTTAAAAATGTAAACTCAATCTAATTAACCAAAATAAAAAAATAAATCATTCGATTCATACCTGACCGTATATGTTTCCACGAAAAAGATTAATGAAGAAGAAGAATAACCATATGATCACTAAAACTCCAAGCTTCTTCCATGGAAACCTCACCTCCCTCCTCTCTCCTCCTTCCTCACCCACAAGAAGCGGCGATCTCGCTCCCTCGTTTCCTCTCCGACTACCTCTCTCTGACTCCGATCTCCAATAAAAAACCCCTTTTTTGCAAGTCTTCATCGTCGACCACGCAAGAAAAACGGCGAAGAGTGACGTCACAAGCCAATTTGGGAACACACGGTTACAGATCACTCCGATACTAACTCCGAGAAGCAGACATGGCTGAAGAACAAGCGCTAGATCGAAATCGATCAGAGTTTTTCCTCCGGCGTTTCTTAAGAAGAGATTGATTCCCACGTTTGCTACGGAGACTCCGGTTACCATGAAAGCAGAGAAGCTCGATGCGGTTTTCATCTCAAGACCAGCGACAATCGTCATTATCGAGATGAAAAGACCTCCTCCGTTCCTCCCGCGCTAGATATCGATGCGGCGAAGAAGGAGAGAATAGCGGCGATGATTAGAGACATGGAGAATTTGATGGTTGGTTGGTTGAGATTTGTTGAGAAATTGTGCCATTGGCTTGTTGTGTTGAAGGTAGTTGAAGTCTCTGTTGTTGTATCAGATACTGCAATGGAGGATGAGTTGAAGATGATGAAGAAGATGATGATCGGGGAGAGGAGTTGTATAGGGACCAAATTGACCTTCATTTTCTTTATTTTTGGGTTTTATGCAACTTAGTAGTGTGATTGGTTTTATATTGAGAGACGAATAGTTTCAATGGAAGGGAAAGAAGTCAACTCAAATTTTATAATAAAAAAATTAATTTATCATGGGATTTAATTAGTGAAAGATTATGTTGGTGATTATAACAAAAAAATGTAAATATGATAATGCAACTTTCATTTATTTTTATGTTTGTAGATCTTGTGGTATTATTTTATGAGATATTAGACCATATATAAATAAAAAATGATTATATTTAAATAAATAGCAATGGATTTTTTTTTTTTTGTGATAAAGAAAAGAAGAAATGGATTTTATTGTTCAAGGAAATCTAACATCGTCGTCCCTTTCAACTATTTTCTAATAAGATGTAAGGAATCCGAATTGTCAAACAGAAATGAGTTGTATGTTTTAGTGACATAGTGTTCATCATTTGGCTAGCAAATATAGTAGATCCAAACTCCGGTAGTATTAAAACTTGTCATGCCAAGGTTTGACTTTAAAATTTCCAAATATAAGAATATATTGGGACATCACTCATTTAGGCCTCTTGGCAATAACAAATATTGTATTTATTCCATGCATACCCACGATAGTGTGTAATATAAACATAATATACATTATAAATCTTTGAGTATATGCAAAAGCCATCATTGAAGATGCATGATGTAGCCGATCTATCTGAAGCCAAAATGTTGATCAGCTAATCAGAGGTTATCTTCATGATGGTGATCATGTAAACTCACTTCAGCTGAATAATTCATTGAACAAATAAAAAGTAGAGGATTTTCTACATATGCTTCTACTACAAATATATTCATATGTTATCCTTAAAAGCAATAAGAAAATTATGAAAAAATAGCCGAATGAACAAATAATTAATTTAATAAATAAACAAAGGATACAATCCAAAAATACAAATAAAAAAACAGTAAAACTATTACATTAACCTTCCACTTAATACTTTAAAAGAAAAAAACAAAAATTGAGTTTTTAAGCCCAAGGACTAATGGAACACTCCCAAGGAAGAGTAGGAAACCTCTCATGATCTTGGCAATAATCGTATACGACGAGATTACGCTGCACCCATGCATAATCCATCTTCTGTGTCTTTGACAAATGCCACGCGTCATACTGGTCCCACCAATTTTCCGTTGTGGTGGAGACGCAAGCAGGGAATGGATCCTTCCACCGGCAGCCTTCCACGGCGAAGTCCTTGTACGAAGAGACGAACGGAGCTTTCTTCCAGTCGGTTTTCTCGAGACCGCCACGTGTCGCCCATTCATCTGCGTTCCAGATGCTGGAGAACAAGTACATTGGCTTCTGGTTCGGAAAGAAATCGTTGTTTGGAAATTTATCACTGTTCTTGTACACTCGAATCGGTACTCTATCCACGAAGAACCTGTGTTTCGATTGGATTTAACCGGATTACACATTGTACCAATCAAATAAAATTAGCTTCGGTTTACCAAATTCGGTTCGATTTGGTCTTGTTTGATTTTGTTCAAGTTTGGTTAAAGGTAAGCTAGCTTTGGTCGGTTTTGATTTGTGTCGGTCGAAAATTTGAAACTACAATGACTCAAATTTACCAGAAGTCAAGTTTTTAATCTTGTATACTTATCCTAAGCTTCTGTTTCTAGCAAAAATTCCCGGTTCAGTTTAATCAAACCGACGACCTATATTTTAGCCGGAAAAAGAGGGGGACTTACACGAGCTGGTGGTTATTCCAAAGGATGGAGTAAGAGTGGTAGTCCTTGGTCGGGTCGAACCAGAGAGAATGTCGCATCTCTCGATTACCGGTTCCATTCTTATACACATTGGTCTGAATCACGTAGGGCTGTCCGGTTCGGTTCCCTAGAAATTCGAAATCTATCTCGTCTCTCTCCGGTCCTGCTCCATTCTCTGAACACATCTGCTCACGAAATTATAATTAGTCAATGACTAACATTTATACAAAGTTGAATAATAAATAAGAACGACGACTCACGTAGTAAGCGGTGACCACTCCGGCAGAGTCGCCGCCGACGAGCTTTAATTTCATACTGAACCATCCAAATCTATACATGTGCTTTGTCTGAAATCCACATCCTGTTTCATTTTGTACAATCAAAAAGTTCAAAATTCAAATATAATTAATAATTGATTCGATCTAGAGATTAGCTCCAATAATCTAATACCTTGATCTTAAACCGGAGTTTTTTCGGTTAGCGAATACAGATTAGAAACGTACCGGTATCGTTATCTAAGGCGAGATTCCAGATCTGTCCATCCTCGGAAGTCGTGAAGTGGTTTTCAGACCACATGATATTGAAATTGTCTTCGAACGACTGTGTCGGTGTTGCTGCGATAGAGGAAGACGCCATTAGAGCTGCAATGAACAAGAACAGAGCAGCCATGGAAGAACAGCTCTTGCTCGTCTCCATTTTGTTGTCTCTGCTTCGATTTGTATTCGAAGAGGAGAGAGTGAGAACGTGATTTCACTGGTTCCGTGAGTGTGAAGACGATGGAGCTTTATTGCTTTAATTTAAAGACCTGAAAATTACTGTTTTGACCATTAATAATTCTTCTTCATTTGTTTAACTAATTTTTGGGTTTGGACTTTGGATACGGTTTATTTTCTAGTACTTTCATATAATAATGTAGTAGTAGCAATTATTCATGTTGTAAAAAGATAGCATAAAGAAAAGATTAATTAATGAATAGATAAGATTAACAGTGAGCTCAATGATTATAATTACTGTAAATTGTTTGGTTAGATCGAATTTAATACTCCCGGTTTAGCTACTTAAACGCTGACCGGAATTCATTTTGAGAATTGAGATTGGTCATTGAACTATATTGATGAGCTGACAAGGGTATTACGGGAATTATGGGAAATAACAACAGAGCATGGAGAATCATTGGACCGCCAGGCTGCCACCAAGTGGAAATGTTCCATGTAAAAGCAAAAAACAAAAACATATTTAATTCTTTGTTTTCTCTTATTAATTCTTGTAAACTATTTAATTATTCTTTATGTAAATCTTATACAGTAAACTAAAGTCTCAGTTAAACATCTATAAGAATTTAAATTTATCTGCCATTGTAACGAAGCAAAAACAACATCTGCATATTTGGAGTTTGGTCAAATGACATGTAAACAATTACTCTTTTTTTTTTCTTTTTCTTGTTAACCCATGTCTACATTGTCATGTAGACATTTACTTCGATTTTCTAAATTAGGAATTTAAAATTTTGATAATACTTCACGAAACTTGGATGAATCCACAAAATGAAAAATGTTTAAATGTTCATTCAAAATTCCATAATATTTTGTTCAACGAAAGAGTTAAAAATCTAGGATTTTAACACAAATAAGTTTATTTTTAACATTTTGTTTAGCGAAAGAGTTTGCATCTCATCTTTTGGAAGACCAAGACAAAGCATGTGAAACAATCAAGTTGTGAAAAAGAAAGCAGGGAAATAATACACCTGGATTTACTAAATTATTAGGTTGTCAAAGATTAGTAAATTGGACTTGTCTCTTCCATTATCCGGTATTCTATTGTATATTTTTACATAATAACTATTTTTATGTATGGATATGAATGTTGAGATCTAAGAGACGCAGTTACATGATATAGGGTTACATATATGATATATTAATAAAAAAATATACGCAACTGATTTGATTTACGAGCGATGAAAAATGTTATAAAAACTGTAACAGATATGTATGGTCTAGTATAAGTCGTCCTTGGGTATTAAGTATATAACTCTCTACTATTTAACCTTGTTTTATAAAGTTTCTGAAATATTTGTTTCATTTTTTGTAGCTTTGAAGTTTGTGAGTTCTATTTAAAAAAAAAAAAAAAAAGTTTGTGAGTTTGCGATTCTGTAGTATTATTCATTTGTGTGGGAATTTATTTCAACCACCAATTAGCTACGTATTACTTTTTTTTTTTTTTTTTAACTAAATATGGTTTCTCCTATGTTCCATGCTATGTCGGTCCTAATAGAGTAATCTATCAATTCAAAAAAAGTAGAGTTAATCACACTAATCAGAGCTCTATGCATGAATTTCTCTGTCAGCGTACAAATGTTTTGTAATATATATATTTATAGTCACAACATTAACAATTGACAATTTGGCCGAGTGGTCTAAGGCGCCAGATTTAGGCTCTGGTCCGAAAGGGCGTGGGTTCAAATCCCACAGTTGTCAAATATTTTTTACTATTTTTTAAAAAACTCTCTAAGAAGGTCTTAATTTCATGCACCCAATAAAAACCTTTAATTTTGAACAATGACGACGTCGTATTCGTAATACACTTGTAAAACATTCTCAATTGATCATGATTACCGAAAAACAAAACACAAAACACTCTCAGTTCTCCACTCCTCCACTATCTTGCGCCAATTTCCTCTATCTCCTTCCTTTTTACTCCAATCCGATTCGAGAGATCGAAAATGGCGATCCACAAAAATCTCTTCATCGCATTATCATTCTTCGTAACCATCTCTTACGCTAATCCAAACTCCAATTCCGATCTAATCCGAGAGCTTGTTTCCCTCCGATCATCCGCCGCAGATTCAGGCGTTATCCGCCTCGACGACGACGGCGTTTCCAAATTCCTAACCTCCGTAGCCATTCCCAGACCTTACTCACTCATCATCTTCTTCGACGCCGCTCATCTACACAGCCAAAGCGAGATCCGTCTCCAGGAGTTTCGCCGCGAATTCGGAATCGTCTCTGCCTCTTTCATCGCAAACAACAACAACAACAATGGATCTAACGGAAAAAAGCTTTTCTTCTGCGAGATCGTTTCCGAATCTTCGTTCCGTCGTTTCGCCGTCAAATCCTTACCTCGGATCTCCCTAATCGATCCTTGGATGGAGAATCTAGACGACGAATCGAGTCAAATGGAAGGTGAAGATTTCTCTGGATTAGCTGAATCCATGGTGGAATTCGTCGAGCGTCGAACTAAACTCACCGTTGGTCCAATCCATCGACCACCGTTTCTAACGAAGACGCAGATCTGTGTAATCGCAGCTTTGATCGTAATCTCGACTCCGATACTCATCTATAAGATTCTTAAAGGAGAAACGCTTCTCCACGATCGGAGAGTTTGGTTATCCGGCGCCGTTTTCGTTTACTTCTTTAGCGTCGCTGGGACTATGCATAACATTATCAGGGAAGTGCCTATGTTTGTGAGAGATCATGAAGATGAGAGTAAGCTTGTTTTGTTCTACGAAGGTCCAGATTATCAGCTTGGAGCTGAGGGATTTGCTATTGGGTTCTTGTACACTGTGGTGGGATTGCTTTTAGCTTTTGTTACCAATGGGCTTGTAAGAGTTAAGAACCTCAATGAGCAAAGGATGTTTATGATTTTGGCTCTGTTTGTATCGTTCTGGGCTGTGAAGAAGGTTGTTTACTTGGATAATTGGAAGACTGATTATGAGATTTACCCTTATTGGCCATCAAGATGGCAATGATTGGATCTTGATGTTAAGGTAATTGATTTAGTTCTCAAGCTTATAGACCTGAGGAATCACGTTCTTGACATATTGTGTTTTGCTTTCAATACCTGAACAGAGTAGGAGTTAGAACATTTAGCCTTGTTTATGGATTAAGGAATCATTAGAAGTTTATGATCTACCATCTTATGAATGATTGCTCTAGGATCTTGCTTCTGCATCCATTGAGAAGAGTACGTAACCAAAGAAACATTGCTTCCTAATGTGTGAAGGTTTATGCAATACTTGACCTATAAGAAATTTCTTCTTAAGTGTTAAAAAGATTCTCTCTTTATCCTTTTTTCTTGGAACTTTACTTGCAAATTAAGCATATTTTTCCTCGCGTAAGATATCTCATGTTTATATTCCTCTATTGGTTTTGCTAACATATCAGTTTTATGTTGTAAATTTCGACAATGACAGACACAAATAAAGGAATTGAGGAACAAGTTGCAAGGGCTTTTGTGAATCACTATTACCATCTCTTTGATAATGATCGATCTTCTCTTTCCACTCTCTACAATCCCACTTCATTGCTCACTTTTGAAGGCCAAAAGATCTATGGAGTGGAAAATATCTCCAACAAGCTTAAACAACTTCCGTTCGATCAATGCCGTCATTTGATCAGCACCGTCGATTCTCAGCAGTCTTCAATGGCTGGTGGTTGTGGCGGAATCCTCGTTTTTGTGAGCGGAAGCCTCCAATTACACGGCGAAGATCATTCTCTTAGGTTTAGCCAGGTCTAACTCTTCTCTACTTACCATCATTGCGAGATTTCATTTTGTTAGAAAGGAACGGCTTAAATTGCATAAAACAAAATGCTAATTTTCATTGTTTTATTTATTTAACTGTGCTAATAAAGAACCGACAGTAATTTGCATCGGTTAATCTCGGGACCAGTTGGAAGTTATAATAATCCTCAATTTTTAATCTTGATACCAACTTATGTGAATGAAACTAATTAGGTAGATGACTATTAAAAAAAGACTAATGTAGATAATGAGCATGTGTAGATAGATATTTTGTTTCTAGCTTACTGAAGTAAAAATGTCAGTATTTATTAACTGCAGATGTTTCACTTGATTCCTGATCTACAAGGAAGTTTCTTCGTCCAAAATGAGATGTTTCGGCTCAACTATGGTTGAACGTATTATATAGCGTTAATGCTTGTAATCGATCGGTCTCTTATATATCAAAATCTGACTTACTAATGTAATCAACTATTTAATAAAACAAATCGTTTTTTTTTTCTGTGTTATTTTCCTATATGCATGCAAACAAGCTTCAAATTTATAATAAAAAATAAACACACAAGGTAAATATAGCTAGATTGGATAAATCCATCTTTTAAGTGGAAACTACTACAAAGGGAATTCACATCCACTCAAAGAAAATGATAATAGCAGAATTATAATTTTGTTTTTCCTCGAAAAATAATCTCAATTCTTATTTAAAAATAGTAAATGTTCACGGAAAAACAGATCACAAATGAGGTGATGACTATCTTTTGAATCTTGACCACCCCTTTAGGTTAAAATCTCCATTCCTTGTTTCCCAAGAAAAAACATCTATCTTTCTCTCTCTCTTTCCCCGATCAGTCTAATCCTTTTTTTTCACGAAGCCAAAAACAAAAAATGAAGAACCGAAGCAGAAACTTAGCGACCTTAAGTTTGATGATAATAATGGTAATGACACGGACGAAGATTGTGAATGGACAAGAAGCTTTATTAGGAAAGAAAGTATTGCCGGTGTGCCACAGAGAATGTATGCCAATATGCATGAACGTGACCGAAGCAACGCAAGAGACTTGCGAAAGTGCATGTCAATTAGGTTGTCTCCAGCTTCAAGGTCGAGGCACCGGACTTTCAGCTTCCGATCAAGGAGTCGATATGGTCATTGCATAGACAAATATCTGTTTAAATTATCTTCACCGGAAAAAAAAGAATATCAAGATTTTGATATTACTATATTAGTTGAATTTATATGTAAAATCGGACTTAAACAATATTGGTGTATGATGATAATTTATCAGTCTCTCTCCCCAAAAAGAAAAATAAAATTGTTCTAGAGAATACAATATCTTCAAATTGTACATAGAAGAGTATCAAATGTACATTTTTTTCATTTCATTTATTATAGAGAATCGAATACTCAAGCAGTTTGTAGTGGCACAATGATAAAAAAAAAAAATCCGAGAGGATAGTGTTACCTCGGTTATCTCTCGGGTTCGATTCCAACCCGAATCTTTTCACGTTTTTAACCTATTATAAATTGTGTCAAACTTTAGATCTGCTAAAACATCCAATAAACACATCATTCGAGAATCACATGCATCTGAGAGGTCTGTATTACCTTGTTAAAATATCAATAAAATGACTCGAATAATTGTCATGAAGAAGACGTAGAATTAGTAAGCGCCGAAAACAAAACGCTACATGTCCAAAAATGTCCTCTATTTTATTCAAAGTTTGAAACCCTTTCCCCAAGAAGCTTATCCCCAATTAGGCCTGGACACGGATCTGATATTCGAAAAAATGTAGTATTTGTAATTCGATTTGTCTTTTACAAATATCTAATTTTTCGATTTGTTTTGCTTTGAAAAATTTCCGATATTCGGGATAACGGATATCCGGATTTTCTGAATAGTTGCGGATATCCAGATCTTCGCGGATATCTGTTTTAAACAAAAAAATTCTAAAACACCATAATATTTTTTTCAATTTTTTTTAATATAAGATTTAAACTAATTAATCAATAAATATATGAAATGGGTCTAATTTTAGTCGATAAATTGTTTAAAAATAAAAAGTAAAAGATTAAAACGGTGAAAATGAAATACTTATTTTTTATTTAACAAATATATTTCAAATAAAGTTAGTATCTATCGGATATATTTTTTATTCGTCAAATATATTTAAAAATAAAAAAATATAAATATACGTTATAAATCTACCATATTTTTTTTGTATATGTAAGTAATATATGGATCGGATATTCGGATTTTAAATTTAGTATTTGTGATTTGTCTCCGTTTAGACAGATACTAAATGTTGCGATTGCTTTGTTTTAATTCAAAATGAATATCCGATCTCTATTGCTTTGTTTTAAAAGAATTGGGACCTACATTATAATTTCATTTTTTTTTCTTAATTAAAACAATTTTTTTCTTCAATAAAATATTTTTTTAATCACTCCTAAATTGAATCTGCTTTCTATTGAAGAAATTTGTAAAAATAATCTTAAATTTTTTTTTTTGTTTTGAAAACTAACCTTTTTCGAAATCTTTAAAAAATAACCTTTTTCATATTTAAAATTACGAAAATCTCCAAATCAAAATCCATCTTATTATTTTTTTTAATAAAAAAAAGCAAAAATAAACATCGCATAATTTTTAATTAAAAATATAAATATAAATCATTATTTTAACTGTTGTTAGAAAAAATAATATGAGAATTAATTATTTGATTGAATATTAGAGATATCATAATTAAGTTTCTTAAAAAAAATAATATATATCAAAGTTTTTTTTGTCATTATCTTGATTTCTTAAAAACACCTTGACAATAATATTATTAAATTGTTAAAATTATATCAAACTTACATAATCAAATAAACTAATGAACTACAACTTACTTTTAAATTGTGATGAACTACGACAAAAAAAAATGATGAACTAACCGAATCAAAAGCTAAGTACTGTATAGCAAAATGTATTTCTTTTTCATATATATATAAGTATGGTGGTGATTTGATATAATGCGTTTTTGGCGCATTCTAACCCTTGTTTTGTAGGCTTTTATCGAGTCTTTCACTCTCTATCGAGTCATTCTAGGTACAAAAGTGGCTGGAAGCAATGACTGGGGCTTGCAATTGGATTTGGCTAGAAAGGAATGAAGTTGGACCCTTTTTGAGAAATTCTGGAGAAAGGGAGCACCCAGTGCAGAAGAGAGAGCACCCGCTCCCAGCAGATCAGATTATGGAAACTTCATTTAAACCTATTTTTAAAACCCTAGGTTTTAGGGCAGCCGCCAAGGCCTATAAAAAGGCAATTCACGCAGCCAAAAAAAAAGGGGACAGACGCAGCCACAGAGAGCCGCAACACACGAAAAAGGGAGAGAGATCGAAAGTGAGAGAGAGATTCGATACTCATCTTTGAAGATTGGGATCAGAGCCACGCAGCAGCAGTGACAGAAGAACAAAACAGAAACACGAGAGAGAGAGAGAGAGAGAGAGAGAGATTTGGAGACTTGTTTTGAGAGTTTTGCTTGGAGATTTGTCTTCCACATACTTATTGAAGTTTTCTTAAACCCTACTCTTTTATATATCGATTTCAATGCAGTTTATCATGTCTCTTGCTGCTGTTGTTTGCTTAAATATATGTGAGTAATCCACTAGTTAGATTAAGGGTTTTCGATGGGATTTGATTCATGAACTAAGCATAGATAGGTTTTAAATAAATCATTCGATAGTCTCCACCTATTGTCGATCATATTGCCTAGGTTAGATTGATCACCTACCCTTTGATCTTAGGTTGAATTTACTTATCAAAAGTTTGTAAATTGCTGGAATTGACTTAGGTGGGCGATTTGATCCTTAGCCAACGAAAGTTAAAGTTAGGGCAACTCGTGAACACATCAACCCTAATCGCTTAATGCTTGATAATCTTTATAACCTCAACGACAGTTAGGGTTTAGATTGATTGTTAAAGTAGTAGATGCCACGAAAGTGGATCTCCTTATATTTATGGTTGAGTTCGAGACTTGGTCGTAATCGCATACCTGAATAATTGCTTGGTTCCTGATATTCGAATCCCTGAGAATTATCCTTGATCTAACGCTTTTCTTTAATTGTTTACAATCGCTTTTACCTTTTGTTTCGTTTTATTTACTTGTTAATTTGTGACATTCAAACCCAACTCGAATCGCTTAGCTGAGATTGTATTCCATAGAATTAGAGCGTATTGCTGGTCCCTTAACGAACCTATACTATTCTACATCGGATTAATGAATCTAGGTTTTAATCTTTTTGAAACCGGGAAAAACACTTTCATCATGATTCATATATATAGAATGAGTTGGATGATGATAAAGTTAAGTTTGTAAAATATGTATATCTTTTTTTTTTATAAATAATATATATATATATATATATATCTATTCAATATGTCTAGCTATATCTAAATATAAAATAGTATCAAAACATTACTTTTTTATTTTTTTGTTATCAAAATATATTTTAAATAAATATATTTTAAATAAATAAACTAAAATTAATTTCGAAAATGATTTTCTTTTAATTTTAAATTTTCAAAAATTAATCAGGAAATTTTTGTCTTTTTATTTAACAAAAAGGTTATTTCTCAAAGTTTTCAAAACAAAGGTTAATTTTCAAATTTTGTAAATTTTTTGGAATATCAAACCAATCCTCCCCTTTATATTCTACTACTAAAATTTTTAATGGATAAATAGAAAGAATTATTTGACCAAAAACAAAAGAAAAGAAAGAAATACTAGATTAGATATTAAAAACAGAGTAGACAGGGACTGATACCACTTGTTCTTTTTCGTAATAGATTAATGATTCTGTAAAAAAAAATTGGTTAGTTATTTTGTAAAAAATTAGTCAGTTCATACTAGAAAGCCAGTCTTGCTCAAAGATTTTAGCAATCAGTTTAATAAAATACTCGAGCTAAAGTGTTTGGTTGAATTCAATGTAATGGTTCTCTTTTGAATTCCATTGCTACAGAAACCTTGTTATTTTTTGGTTTATTTAATAAAAAAAATCCAATACATAAAAAAGCCACTGTCTGAATAGACTGCGATTTCTATTATTAATTCTCATACAAGTCTAGAATAGATTGCGGTTTCTATTATTAATTCCCATACAAGTCTACAATAGATTGCGATTTTTTTATTTTATCAACAAAGGTTGTGATCAACCTAAATTCTAAATCCTAAATCTTGCATTGTGATGGAATATGTTTTTTTCTTTTTTTATCACTATTCGCTACATATTAATTGACAATATTTTTTTATATAGTTAATATATTATGGTGGTTGTCAAAGATGAAAATCGCCGATGTTAAAAAGGTTCAAATATTTCAAAAACAACCCACTTTATATATTAATTTCTAGAATGTTAATGTTTTAGGTTTGGACTTTTGATCAAAAATTTGTTTTACCATTGACTTGATTAGTCACTAAAATGAATCCAATTTGCATATAAGTCTTTGTTGTGGATTTGGACAGGTTGATGGGGAATTATTATTATTATTTTTCAAGCATTTTCATGAATATTTTTTAACTGATAACATTGTTCATCAATAATTGTATTTATCAATAAAATGTTTTACACATAGTTAATTGGTTTTAAAACAAAAATCTTCATTTTAACAGTAACTGAAAATAGGAAAGAAAATTGTTTTGGTCCTAGTATAAAATGTTGTTAGATATGATGATTTGGTTAGTGGAGTGAATCACTGTACTTTTCCTTAATTCCTTGTATCACCAAATTCTGTGTGCCTTACAAATCTTTTGTCAATAGTACTGTTCACTTTCTTTTCCATAAAGAAGATAAACATAGATTTTTTATATTATTATTTTATAGTGTATTTGGTGAAATAATAACGAATAGCATGTGCAAAAAAAAGGAAATCAAAAGTCTCACTCATGTACTCCACTCACTAGCATTTTCTATATAATGACATGATTCATGGTAGAGAAAGGCCAACACAAACAATCCTTTTACCACTAAAACAAAAGACCAATGTCCAATTCAAATCAACCACTTCTTTCCAAACCCAAGTCTCTTCCACACAAGAATCTATGCCTTGTCCTTTCCTTTGTAGCCATTCTTGGCTCGGCAGCTTTCTTCACATCCCAACTAATCTCCATTAACACCACTAATAATGAGTCCTTGTTAACCACGAGCCAGATCTGCCAGGGAGCTCACGACCAAGACTCATGCCAAGCTATCATGTCCGAATTCACGACGTTGTCGCTCTCAAGGCTTAACCGTCTTGACCTATTGCACGTGTTCTTGAAAAACTCGGTGTGGCGGCTCGAGAGCGCGATGAACATGGTGAATGAGGCTAGAACCCGCTCGAACGGGGTGAGAGACGAGGCCCGTTTTGCGGACATCGAAGAGATGATGGACGTATCAAAGGATCGAGTTATGGGTTCAATAGAGGAACTCAGAGGTGGAAACCTTAATCTTGAGTCGTACTCAAACGTTCACACGTGGTTAAGCGGTGTGCTTACAAACTACATGACATGTTTAGACAGTATTAATGACGTCTCTGTCGATTCTAAACTTAGTGTCAAGCCAAAGCTCGAAGACTTGGTTTCTAGAGCTAGAGTGGCTTTAGCCATCTTTGTCTCCGTGTTCCCTTCCAGAGACGAGCTCGAGATGATCTTTCCCATTCACTTCCCGTCTTGGCTAACTTCTCTCGACAGGAAGCTTTTAGAATCTGCTCCCAAGGTAATAAAAAAACCAAATATAAATCTCACTAACTATAACAATTAATATGGCATATTACATTTTTTATAACTCTCTCTGTTTCTTAAAGATCTATATGTTTTAGGAGTTTCACACACTTTAAAAAAAATATTTGCAAAACCAAGTATATAACCTCACTTTAATAATTGAATTTGTTATTTAATTTGTCTAGGTAAAATTGGAAATGAAATTGCTACATTCGAAAATTGAGAACATGCATTTTTGTGACAAAGAAGAATATTTCAAAAATATATTATCATGAAACGGAGGGAGTATATCTCTAGTTTTGAAAAGAAACAATGAAACGTAAAGAGCTTATTGAACTTAACAAAAAAATAAGTTTATATCCAATTTCTAATTTTTGGACCCTTTATTAATTAGACACTTGAAGTGACCGCAAACGTCATAGTGGCAAAAGATGGCACCGGAAAGTACAAAACGGTAAACGAGGCGGTGGCTGCAGCACCGGAGAAGAGCAATACAAGATATGTTATATATGTGAAGAAAGGTGTTTACAAGGAAACTATTGACATAGGGAAGAAGAAAAAGAACTTAATGCTTGTTGGCGATGGCAAAGACACAACGATCATAACCGGTAGTTTAAATGTCATTGATGGATCCACCACATTCAGATCAGCCACAGTTGGTAATATAACATTTTACTTTCATTTGTGTCTTTTAAAATCTAGACCTTCCCTTACAAAACGAAATAATTATTATAATAGTTTTGATCACTAATCACTAATGTAAATGTGATATATATGTGGTAGTGAAATGTAAAATTTTCTTTCAAATTATTAATATTTTTGTATCCAAATAACTTACTAGACCGGTTTGAAACTCTTGCAGCTGCGAATGGTGACGGGTTTATGGCACAAGACATATGGTTCCAGAACACGGCCGGACCAGCAAAACATCAGGCTGTGGCTCTCCGGGTGAGCGCTGATCAAACGGTCATAAACCGTTGTCGCATAGATGCATATCAAGACACGCTCTACACTCATTCGCTGCGACAATTCTACCGTGACTCCTACATAACGGGTACCGTAGACTTTATATTCGGAAACTCTGCGGTCGTGTTCCAAAACTGTGATATCGTGGCCCGAAAGCCTGGAGATGGGCAAAAGAACATGGTGACGGCTCAGGGACGGGAAGATCCGAACCAGAACACAGCTATTTCGTTCCAAAAATGTAAAATAACAGCTAGCTCTGATCTTGCTCCGGTAAAAGGATCCGTGAAAACATTCCTTGGAAGGCCGTGGAAGTTATACTCAAGGACAGTGATCATGCAATCTTTCATTGGCGACCACATTGACCCGGCTGGTTGGTTCCCATGGGACGGTGAGTTCGCACTCTCGACATTATACTATGGAGAGTATGCGAATAACGGTCCTGGAGCAGATACGAGTAAGAGAGTGAAATGGAAGGGATTTAAAGTTATTAGAGACTCAAAGGAGGCTGAGCAATTTACCGTGGCAAAGCTTATTCAAGGAGGATTATGGCTAAAGCCCACTGGAGTTACTTACCAAGAGTGGCTTTGATCTGAGCTCTTGTAAGTATACTTTGTGATGTAATATGCTCTGTTTTAATTTGATGTCTTTCTCTGTTTTGAATGGAGTTAAGATACTAATGACATTCTCTGTTTCTTGAAGTTCTAATGTTAGTACTGTTCAATAATAAAATGTCGTGATGCCTATTTGAATATTTTTAAGACTCTCAACCAATCTCTTATTTTTAATCAAAACAAATCTTTGAATTTTTGACGTAAATGATCATTCGAACAAATCCATATAGAATTTCTTTTTCCCGACAATCCATTCGAACTTCGAGAGTATTTTTTGGGTCAATTAGGCAAATAGCACAAATTTGAATTATAATTAGTGTAATAGCTATATAATAAATATAATGGAGAGAGTAGCACATGATATAAGTGTTTTGACTCTTTTATCCCTAATTATTTGTGTGACTGGAAAATGTTGCAGGAAAACTCAAAAACTGTATATACTATACTATGTACAAAATTGATTTCTATGTACTAATTTAGAGTTACATAGCAAAATTTGTAATAAATTGATTTGTTGTTAATAGACCAAGTGATAGTGATTTCCGGTGGATTATGCTTCTGTGAAAATACAATAGTGATTGAAAGTAAATATTAAATTAATTTTACGATGTAAGAAATCGTTACTATGTAAAATATCACATATATTAAATTTGACACACAGTGGATTTGTGTATATAGTGTTTGTTTTAGATCTATGCTTCACGTTTCTATACTATGAAAACTATGTCACTATGTCAAATAATATAGAAACAAATCTAAGCTTCACGTTCTAGCCTCGTCCTCGCTTTCATCCCTCGGACCAACAACAACATTTCTTCATGGCCAAGGGTAGGGTATTCTTCCTCATGTTCAGAGACATGACCATCAACTACATTTTCGTCATGTCGAAGGTTAGGGTCTTCTTCGAGACAAATGACTTTTTTCTGGTTTTTCCGAGAGACATCTACATCCTTTACACTGCCTCGCCACACATTCTGTTCAAAGAGTATTCATCAGGAATCATTCGACAAATGCGTTAACTGAATCATCATCCATCTCATAAGAAAACCCTACGGACCCATCTTCGCCTTCCATTCCCTCACTCAACAAAAGACTTGACCTCTACATGCAGATGATATGTACATTATGGCCAAATAGTTGTGTTCATACATTCATGTTTTTCTTATAACCATTGCATATAGTATGTCTAGGCCAACACACACTACAATATACTATATTATATCAGACCAGTATAAACATAGTATAGACATGCGTTTCCTAGTTTACTCATGTATATAGGATAGAACAAAGTGACCTACTTCCGCGTAACAAAAACAAGGACCATCCCATGCTCAAAGCCTTGCATCACAGTTGATTCTTGTGCACACTGACATCATATATTGGGATTCAGTTACACAAAAACATAATGGCCAAACCTGTGGCATCCTAATTCCTAAGCTCTCCTAGGACAATTGTTAACTACAAACATATGCATTCCAATGTTACTTTGTCCTCCTGTTTGTATGAACTAGCCTTTGCAAACAACCTCGTTTGTTCCCTTTCACGACAACCCAACACTGATTTGGGATAAGTTCATATGATGAATTAGAGCACGAGGAATTTTAAAATCATAAGTTGAAAACAAAACAGTAAACTCGTCATCATTCAATGCCTCAACTACACAACATTCTGTTAAAAAATCTTCAATAATCCAACAAAATCACCACTCTTCCCTCATTCTGTTTCTAACTTTCAACATTCCCTAACAAAAATGAAAGACAAAGCAACTTTTCTTGAATCTGTTCAGTCTCTTGGTTAGAACAAGAAAGAAAATGATGATAATGAAGAAGGAAACACCTTTAAGCTTCTGAGTTTCTTTCTCTTTCTGGGTTTATGCATTGGAGACGACGGCATTGGAGTCGGAGTCGGAGACGGTGGAATCTGGGTCGGCGAGGACAGGTGTTTGTTCTTACAAAGGAATATTCTGTAATCTCCATTGACTTAAACAAAGTAAATCTCAAAGGCACCATTGTCAAAGACCTCTCACTTCTCTCAGATTTAACCATTCTCCATCTCAATAACAACAAATTCCCAAATTCCTTCAAAACCCTAGATTCTCTTCAAGAACTCGATCTAAGCAACAACAGATTCTCTGGTTCTTTCCCTCAAGTCACAATCTTTATCCCAAATCTCGTTTATCTCGGTCTCCGGTTCAACAGTTTCACCGGTTCGATTTCTGAAACAAATGAATGCCCAAACTTCTCCGCTTCACAAATCCGCCAAATTTGATATAATCGCTGCTATAACTCTTAACCATTCACTGATTTCGTTTAGCTTTCCGTCACTCAAATCTTGGCTTCCACAAATTTCTCTTCTCTTTGAAATTTGAACAAAAACTCATCTGATCTGTTGTCGGTGTCATGGTTATTGGGGTCGGAGGAACTTAACATCGTCATCTACCATCGATAATCAAAACTCTTAACTTGTTCTAGGTCAAAGAAAGAATCCAAGAGAATACAGAGATCTAAATTCTTAGACAACGTGTCTTCAAGGGTATAATGGTCCAAAATATACATTATACACAAACTGTGAGAGTTTAACAGTATTTTTGGCTACTCAATGAATTTAAGTTTTTTTTTTGCGTTAGTTCTGCTAATTACCCTATTTTCAAGAATATTATATTTTTTATATAATTGATAAAATTATTTATCAAAAAATATACTAAACCATATCAATATTTTACACGTATATCATTTGTTTACATGTTATCTAAATATTTTACACGTACACCATTTGTTTACATGTTATCTAAAAATATATATATATATTTTTTTGGCGAGAATTCATTAAACAGTCCAATGGGCATTACATGGTAAATCGAAGGCCCAGTACAATCCAATAAGAAATCTAAAAGATAAACAAAGAGAAACACGTGTTCTTCATAGGGTTACAGCTCCACCGACATCGACGTATACAGCCACCGACGACGGAACCGACAAAGACGCCTTCGAAAACCACCGGATCTTCCTACAAGAACTGAAAACTCCTCACCACCGAAATATCGCCACCGACCGTCACTACACAAGGCCAATCACCCTCTGCCATACATCAAGGCTTCAAGACGGGGACATTGGGGAGTTCTAACTCCCAGCTAAAGAGGACAAGTATCAGAAGATGGGTGAGAAATTCGTAACGCAGTTCCTGTAAAGAATAAAGACAAGATCCGAACAAAATCGGAAGAAAATATCCACTAAACGAAAATATTTTACAGCAAAAAAATAAAATAAAACAAACTTAGATCTAAAACAACACGAAAGAGAAACAAAGAAAATATGTACAATCCTAACCGGCGACAACCGCCGGCCGGGAAAATGCTTTCAGATTTGGAAGTAGAAAAGTTCGAGAGTTTTTTTTAAGAGAGAGAGAGAGAGGGAGAGTGTTAAATTTGGATTCAAGCATATCTAATTTTTTTTTTTGGTGTTACTTAGTACATAAAAATAAGAGAATATTGTTTGATAATATATAAGAAGGGGTTTTGGGAGAAGAATAAAGAAAAATAATTTAACTAAATCATATCTGTAAGATGATAATATTTGCGCCTAAAGCCTGGCATACTTTATCACAAAGCCTGGGTTTATATAGTTGTTTGCAAATATATTTGTTTTAAATGAATTATATGTATAAATGTTTGGTTTGACTTCTCTATATAAAACCAGTTTTTAATATTTTCGTGAAAAGGAAAATATTGCAAACAAGCAAGTCAGAGTAATGTTCTAGAAAACGTTTTAGACGTTCGATTAGGCGGTGTTTAAGCATTATACTTCTATAGGCTGTGGAAATTACTGTTTTTATCGCCTAAAATATTATGGTATTATAATAATAATAATATAAATTTTCTTATATATAAATCGTAATATTCTATATATATTTTGCTATAAAATGATAAATATAGATACAATATAATTTTGTTATTTATAAATTATAGTTTTGATATATTTTACTATATATATATTTAATATATCATGAATTTTTGTAAAACGCTTAGACCGCTTATTAAATCGCATAGACTTTGATTAAGTGTTTTAAACACTAAGCGGTTGGTCATCATCCGCTTAGCGTCTAGCGTTTCTTTGAATATTATCAGACTAAAAAACTAGGGTTTTTTAATTAAAGAAAATGTTAGAGAGAAATGATGATTTGCTAGGTCCGAGCTTGCAAGTGCCAAATGTAAATATTTATAAATGTTGACGTTTTTCCTAAGCACCTATATTTAGATTCGTGATTGGGTTTGATCAAATTCGAATTAGACTCAAGTTTGGTTAGAAACAAATCTTCTTACAATTTATCAAGAAAATAACAAATCTTCTTACAATAATAAAAAAGAGTAAGTTTCAACAAATATGGACTTTAATTAATAAGTACATTCCTTTTTTTTTTTTATTATGATCTATATTCTACTGGACAAGTACAAAAAATTGATAACTCTACTACTACCGAATATATTGAATCATATTTAAAAATCCATATATACCTCATGAAATATACTACATCTCATGAAAGAAAATGATTTTGAAACTATACCCGATTAAGGATTCTTCTTTGTGCATAATCAAACATAACTCCACTCCACATGAGTCATTAACTGCTTTACATCGCAGAGAAGAAATTAGAGATAACAAAGATCAAATGATATATTTTCTATAGAAATAAATATATTTTATCTTACATAATTTAATTTGCATGACATTTAGATTAAATGTAAGCGTGAAGCATTTTTGAAACGTTTTTGAAGTGTTTTTTAATGTAAATCGAATACGTCTGAGATTATTGTTTTTTTCAATGTTATTTGAGTTTATCAAAACTAAAAAGGAATATCGCGTTAATATGTAAAAAAAATTCAAATAAAAAATCAAAGAAATAATAAAAAGTAAAAATGATAGATTTTTCGGAATTCAAATATTAGAGTTTGATATGTAAAGTTGTACATTTATAACAAAATCGTAATTTTAATTAGAGTAATATGGATTAAGCGATATAAAATAAAATAATTGTATGATCAATCACATATGGTATCCAAATGGATATTATTACCATTTTTATAAAGTAATAGATATCAAATAAATGATTCATCGTTAAAACATTATATTATATAAAATTTTAAAATATTATATTTTAGTTAAATTTTATATTTGTAACACATGTAATTGTGAGTTAATGTTAAAAAATAATATAAATATGTAGAGATTTTTAACATACCATATAAAATTAATTAAAATGTTATGACTGATTAATTTAGTTGATATATCTTTTAAAACTTTTATTTACTAACACATATGATTTTTTTTACCAAATATCTTCTGAATTAATATATAGAAGATATGTGGATTTGGGAAGTACAATTCTCTTTTTTGCATATTGATAAAATTTGATATATACGACAAGTAATCGAATATATCTCTAGTCAGCATATAGTACCAACGAGTCAATCACCTAGCATTTTTTTTTTTTTTGCTAAACAATCCACCTAACATCATCATTTGTGATTTTCACTTCGTATCGCCATATACACACATTTTCTTATTCTCACACAATCATACAAAGCCATAAAGTACTGAAACCTCTTCTTTCATACTTATATTTATTTATATACAGCAGAAACATTTTGTTTTATGTATGATTTTATTACTCTTAATTGTATTATCTATAGGTGCAATACTGTATTGCATACACACGCATGAAAAGGGGCTGTCGTCAAGCATGCTTATAATAACCATAGAATATTTCAATTGCATGTATTTCTTATTCGTGCATGCATGCAAGATATATAAATGTTTCAATAGCATTTTAAATAGGCTATTATCTTGTTTAGATAAACAATTGTTTCGTCTAAATATTTTTTTAAAAAATTGTTTCTTCTAATTGAATAAATTTTCATATGTTAAGGACATGTTATAGTTATACAAATGAAAATTTAGTTTTTGTTCATCAATTTCTTGTGTGATCTGAAACTTTAGGTTTAGAAAATAGTAACTAAAGTGAAATCAAAACTACTATACAGATCAAGTTAGTGTACTGTCGATATCAATTTTGAAAATATATATATTCCCAATCCAATTTATTCTTAATCTAAAAGAAACCTATAAGTTTTCGTTCCGATCTCAAAATTTCCGTTAACTCATGATGTTTATGGATTACGGAGAGAAGACACGATCGGAAAAAGACGTCGGAGACATTATGAGAAGTAAACAGACAAATTCATGCTGGAAAAACCATGAGGATGCTGGAGAAGTCGACTGAAGAATGTATAAACGGAGAGAAAATGGCAAAAGGAGAAAATTTGGAGGAAAATAGAGAGAAAAGAATTCTGTTTCTTAGCAACTATTTTTAAAAAGCCATAGATATTTACTTAATTTTTCATTCTTCTGTTACTATCTAGTGTAGTTTCTCATTTTTTTTAGGTTTTTACGAATCACCTCTTGATCGGAATGTTGAAGCTCCTTCTCGAGATCGGTTAGCCAGGAGCCATCAACCATCATCTTGAATTCAACATCATCAGACCGGATTTGGATTTTGAAGCATTTTTGAAATGTAAGCGTGTAGCATTTTGAAGCGTTTTTGATGTAAATCGAATAAGCTCAGTAGATATGGAGAAAACTTGAGCCAGAGCCAAATTCCTTTACCAGAGACAGACTCAATGGAGGTATCGTGCCAAAACAAGTTCGATTTTCTTCTTGTTCTTCTCGTGTTCCTTTCCACTATCTATGATAGTTTTACCTGAAAACGTAGATAATATTCACTACAAGAGAAGTAACCTGTTTCCGACGGACAGTATGGTCGGAAATGTAAGGTCGGTCGGAATCCGTCGGAAATTTCCGACGGATTTTCGACCAATTAGTGTCGTTGCAATTGCCGTCGAAAATTTCCGACCGTTTTCCGACGGATTTGCTATTTTTGTAAAAAAAATAAAATATTTATTATTTAATCTATTAATAATTTAATTTACGAAATAATTTAAATAAAAAGATAAAAATACATTGAAAATGTAATTTAAAGTATTCAGAAGTATTTTAAACGTAAATTACAAAACAAAACTAAAACCGATGTGAAAATCTAAAAATGAAAATCTGGGAATTTGCTCCTCATGAACGCCTTCATTGCTTCAAGGCTCTCTTTTGTTGCGGCGTTCTCAAGCTTCAATTCTTCAACTTCTTCGTCTTTCTTCTCAAGTGCTTCTTTGAGACCGGCTACTTCGTCATAGAGTACGGGATTGGTCGCGGAAGAAGAACTAGGCCCGAACCTAGTTGCTACATTGCCTAATCCAGCACGATGACCCTTGCGCAATGGGGTTTCCTACGGAAAATGAGATGCGTCAATATGGAAAATTAAGAAAAAAAACAAAATCGACATATAATTAAAACGTAACAATACCTGGAGGACCATATCGTTGACTTCGTCGACGGACAACTCACACTGGTTCGAAGAAGAAGAACCATCCAAACCTTGAGAGAGAGTCATTTGCGTAAGCCGCTCTTCCTTTCTCTTCTCCACCTTATCACCGTTTCATCAAAGCAACTAAATCTGGAACCACACCGCCAGATTCTTGAATCTACAAACGTTTTCATAAATATTGTTAATGTGAAAGATAACAAAAACTATTTATAGAAATTTCAAATACACTTACCATCTCGTCCTCCCGCGCTAAGAAACTCGTAGCCCCAGAGTTGTGAGTACCTCGCGGATTCTTCTTACGGTTCTCCGAGTTAATCTTTGCAACCTTTTTCGTTGCCGGATCAGCCCAATACGCCTGCAATCCCAACCAAACATCCTCGTTCAAGTTACGCGGTTTCTCACTCCCGTTCTCCCATTTTTCCTTCCACTCGTTCATGTGTCCCGAGTAACTATCCTGGGCCATCTTGTAGAACGCATCCCTAACTTGTCCCGTCAAAGTAGGATGCCAATCATAATCTTGCTACATTATTAATAACAAAAATTATTAGTAACTATAAAATTCATTTCAAGACAAATTTTTTTGTTAATTAAAGACGTACCGTAAAAGTTCGGAACCACAACTCTTTCTCACTTTGAGGCATTGCGTTCTACGTCTTATAAGGATGTTTGAGGAGTGCACGTATCATCTTCAAAAATGATTTCGAGATCTTATTTTTATTACCGAACCTAAAAACATGAAAACAATGTGTTAGTAAAAAAATCAAAGTTAGTATTAATTTTAACATTCCCTACAAAATTTAAAGTTTCTTACCAAGTCGATTGGCCTCGACACATTGGGTCGAGCTTAGGAATGTTCTCTCGGCCCGGTTGAGTCAACAACTCTTCGATCGTGAGTTGTTGTTGGTTGGAGCTTTGACTGTCCGGAATATGAGATGGGCTCGGGGGGTTTGGGGTTGGGGGGTTTGTGTTGTCGTTCATCGCACGATTCGGGAGGTTAACAAGTCTGCAGAAATCTCTCATCGACCTGCAAATTGACCCAAATATTTTGCAATTCACAATTCATAAATCCCAATTCACAATTCACAATTCATAAAATTTCCAAAAATTCACAATTCATAAATCCCAATTCACAATTCATAATTCATATTTCATAATTCAAAAATTCACAATTCAAAATTCATAATTCATCATCCATTAGTCCTAATGCATAATTCAAAAATTCCCAATTCCTAATTCAAAATTCATAATTCATCTAACTTGCATTCCTAATGCATAATTCAAAAATTCTCAATTCCTAATTCATAATTACAAATGCACAATCCAAAAATCCTAATTCACGAATCATAATTCATATTTCATAATTCCAAAAATCCTAATTCAACAAATCCTAATTCCCAAATCATATTTCATAATTCCAAAAATCATAATCCAAAAATCCTAATTCACAAATCATAATTCATATTTCATAATTCCAAAAATCCTAATTCAACAAATCATAATTCCCAAATCATATTTCATAATTCCAAAAATCCTAATCCAAAAATCCTAATTCACAAATCATAATTCATATTTCATAATTCCAAAAATCCTAATCCAAAAATCCTAATCAAAATACATACATGTTTGGTGGACCGACGAGGTGAGGTGAGGAGAGAGAAGGACCGGCGGTGGGTGGAGGAGGGGGAAGCGCCGACGGTTGGTGGAGGAGGAGGACACGCCGGAATGAAAATGAACAGTCGGAATTATGAATGGTTTGCGGTGGAGGAGGAAGAAGAGAGAATCACCGAACCGGTGGGAGGAGAGAGAAGATGTTCGGCCGGAATGGAGAGAGAAGAACCGGCGGTGGGTGGAGATGCGGCGGCAACGACCGATTCACCGGCGGATCGTATTTTCGTGGAGAAGGAAGAAACTTGGTCGGCGGAGAGAAAGAGGAAAGAAAACAGATCTGAGATATTTATTTACTTTTTCCGACGGATTTAATGTTTCCGTCGGAATTTGTAAATATTTCCGACGGATAGATCGGTCGTCGGAAATATTAATTTTCCGACCGATAGGGCGGTCGTAATTTTTATTTTTCCGACGGATAGATCGGTCGGAAATTTAAGTTTCCGACCGATTTCCGACGGAATTTTTTATTTTTAACCAAATTTTATTATACCAATTTTATTTTTGCAATTATATTATAAATTTTTTTTATTAATACAATTTTATTATAACAGTTTTATTATCCACAATTTTTTAACCAATTTTTTAACTAATTGTTATAATTTTTTAACGAATTATAACAACTTTGTAACAAATTTTTTAACCAATTGTTATAATTTTTTAACCAATCCTAACAATTTTGTAACCAATTTTTTAACCAATTGTTATAATTTTTTAACGAATTATAACAATTTTGTAACAAATTTTTTAACCAATTGTTATAATGTTTTAACCAATCCTAACAATGTTGTAACCAATTTTTTAACCAATTATTATAATTTTTTAACGAATTATAACAACTTTTTAACAAATTTTTTAACCAATTGTTATAATTTTTTAACCAATCCTAACAATTTTGTAACCAATTTTTTAACCAATTGTTATAATTTTTTAACGAATTATAACAATTTTAACAATTATAACAATTTTCGGTCGGAATTATAAAAAGTCAGCTTATAAATTTTAAATTAAAATATATTACAAACACAAATTAATTTTTTTTTTTAAAACACAATTATAGTTATAGTCCGTCTGAATCCGATAAATAATCTGAAGGTACTGAGTCCGACTCTTCGTCAAACTCCCCAATCTCTTCCTCTGAATCCTCAAATATAGCATCCTCTGCGTCCGTTGTGAAATCGACGACGAGGTCAACCTCAAGCGAATGATCAATCGAGCCAATATATCCGGCGGTGCTCTGTTGCAAAGGTTCGGTATCTGCTACCCCATCTACCCTTCCTCTTGGGTTAATTGATGTCACTGTAATCCATGGATCTTGTTTGTTTCGTACTTGAGGGTATGAAATATATGAAACTTGGTTTGCTTGTGAGGCAAGGATGAATGGATCGTATTTTTGAAGTCTCTTCCTCGAATGTACAGATGTAACACCAAACTCGTCTTGTCGAACACCAGTAAAAGGATCATACCAATCACAGTAGAAAACAACGCACCTCAAATCGAGTAAGCCGGGATAATGAACCTCCAATATTTCACGCAAGACACCATAGTAAACAAGATCACCGGAATGTGAAGAAATTCCAGAATTAGAAGTGGACCTTGTGTTCATTTCCCTATGGATCTTAAAAGCATATCCGCGGGTGCAGTACATCGGATATGACATAGCAACCGATGTTAGGCAGGACGACAGCTCCTCTAACCACGTTGGAAATTGATGGCCATTAGATTTCCAATGCGAGATCTACATGAGACAACAGTTTTCCATTAGTACACGCGCATTTAAATATTTTACATAAATTATTCGTCGGAAACATTTTCACTTACGTAGAATGGTAACCACCGGTCAAATTCAGAACTTTTTAGCACATTCAATTCATCTTCTGTGTAAAGTAGATTTTTCTGGCGTAATTGGTCCATGTAAATGCTGAAAAAAGCATATCATCGTTATTTTGTTATTATCATAAAAAGAAAGTTGTGAATTATTTATTTTGTAATTAAAAATACCTCTCGTATGGCATGACTTCTTCGCAATTTGTGAGAATGTACATATGCAAGTGTTTTTGCCCTCAGATGAAAGCCTCCTAGATTTTGCTTTCCCACTTACTCGGCCGACTTGTGCAAACATATGTGGGACATAAGCTGGATAAATGGGTTTTTCTCCTCTATCATCGTAACGCCCTGGTTTTCGACTCTTTGATTGGACTTTTGAAGGGAAGTAGTTTACCGCAAAGTTAGATGTTTCCTGATTGATGCTTTGAGCAACAATTGAACCCTCTATTTTGCTTAAATTTTTGACTTTTTTCTTCAGATGGAACATATAACGCTCGAACGGATACATCCACCGATATTGAACAGGGCCACCAAGAGCAACTTCCCGAGGAAGATGAACCGGAAGATGTTCCATAACATCAAAGAAAGACGACGGAAATATCTTCTCTAGATTGCAGAGGATCATTGGTATCTTCTCCTCCAAATTGCGTATCCCGTCCACTGTAACGGATCTCGTGCATAAATCTCGGAAAAAAGCACCTACCGCTGCATAGATCAAATATAATTTTTTGATATACAGTAGATAAATTAAAATATATGTGATAATGTCAATTGATTTAAATTCCCAAAATTTACCTGCAATTGCTCGATGGACGTTTTTTGGTAGGAGGTCTTCAAAGGCAAATGGAAGGAGGCGTTGCATGATAACATGACAGTCATGACTCTTCAGTCCAATAAACTTTCCTTCCCCCATATCAACACAATTACGAAGATTAGACGCATATCCATCTGGGAATTTAACATGATGCGTAATCCACTCAAAGAACTCTTTCTTTCCTAAACCATCCAACTTGAAGACCGGGATAAGACCTTTTCCATTCTCCATGACATGTAGTTCCTTCCGAGAACATATACCGGGCAAATCCAATCTAGACTTCAAATTATCTTTTGTTTTCCCTTGCACATTGAGCACTGTATTGATGATGTTATCGAAAAAGTTCTTCTCAATGTGCATGACATCAAGATTATGCCGCAAGAGATGATCTTTCCAATATGGTAAATCCCAAAAAATACTCTTCTTATGCCAATTATGTTGTTGCCCATAACCGTCAACATGATCATGCCCATTACCACCACAGTAAGCCGTAGTCATAACACCAAAATCACGAAACTGAGTCATAATATAATCACCATTTAACTCGGGGGGGGGGGGGACGAACGTGAAGCACTTTTTTTTTCTTTGTAAACAACGTGGTGCTCCGCCGGTACGGATGATCAGCTGATAAAAAACATCTATGACAATCAAACCAACACGCCTTTTTGCCATGCTTTAATTGGAATGCTCCAGTGTTATCTTGACAGTACGGGCATGACAACTTTCCGTGAGTTGTCCATCCAGATAACATTCCATATGTTGGGAAATCGCTTATGGTCCACATAAGCACAACTTTCATCGTGAAGTCCTGATGGCATGAAATATCATATGTTCGAACACCATGCTCCCATAACTCTTGCAATTCATGAATCAATGGTTGCAAGAAGACATCAAGCGAACGCTTCGGATGGTCTGGACCGGGAACAAGGGTAGTGAGGAATAGAAACTCTCGCTTCATGCACAAAGTTGGAGGCAAATTGTAAGGTGTGACAATGACTGGCCACAATGAATATTTCCTCCCATGCTTCCCAAAAGGATTGAAACCATCCGTAGATAACCCAAGGTATACATTTCGTGGCTCTTCTGCAAAACTAAGATACAATGATTGGAAATGTTCCCATGCACCTGCGTCTGAGGGATGCGCAATTTCTCCATTAAAGGTATGCTCTGCATGCCATCTCATAGGACCGGCTGTGCGCTCTGATTTATATAATCTCTTTAACCGCTCGGCTAACGGCAAATACCACATCCTCTTAAACGGTACTCGACCTCTACCACTTGTGTCTTGAAACCACGGTTGGCGACAAAACCGACATTTCAAGCGGTCGCCATCCTCTCTCCAATATATCATACAGTTGTTGATGCACACATCTATCATTTCATACGACAAACCAAGCCCGGATACAAGTTTTTGTATCTCGTAGTATGAACCCGGGTGAAGATTATCTTCGGGCAGAATATCTTTCACATAATCAGCTATCGCATCCATACAATCCTCTGACAAATTCCAATCGGTCTTTATACTCATCATTCTGTATGCAGAGTATAAAGATGAAAGACCCTCTTTGCAACCAGCATATAACGGATCAGTTGATGCATCTACCATATCAAAGTACCTTTGGGCATCTATAGTTGGTCCTTCGGATCCATCCTGAAAAAACGATGGTATATTCTCCCGATAGGCTTCGTTAACCATTTCTTCCATACCTACATTTTCATCTACTTCCGGTATTGGTTCCTCTATCCTATCCACACTAGTACTAGCATAATTCCCCGTTGAACCATCTTCACCATGCAAATACCATATCTTATACCCTGGCATAAATCCGTCTCTATAAAGGTGTTGTAATACAAAACGCCCAAATTTCTTTTTACAATTCCGACATTTAGAACAAGGGCATGACATTTTACCTTGATCTTCTATGGTTTGCGGTTGGTTTAATGCAAGATTCATAAATTGTTGAACTCCATCGACAAACTCATCCGTAAGTAAACCCGTCTCTGGATCATGAGAAGGTCTATCCATCCACGCTCGAAAATATTGAGGGGGGTTTGAAGGAGCCATTTTTATGTTTTCTTCTTCCAATTTTTGTGAGTGAAAGAGGAGGAGGAAGAAGGTGTGATCTGTTTTTAAAAATAATCTGCGAAATTTCCGACGGATTTCCCACCGAAATTCGGTCGGAAATTCAAATTTTAAAACGGTCAAAAATGGCTCCAATTTTTTTCTACCGATTTCCGACCGAATGAATTTCCCACCGTTTTCCGACCGAATTTTCCGACGGATTTCCTACCGATTTATTTTCCCACGGATTTCCGACCGATATTGCAATCGTATTGCGACGGGAGTTTTTCCGTCGGAAATTTCCGACCGATTTTGGACCGGTCGAAAAACGAACGGATTTCCGTCGGTAATTTCCGACCGATTTTGTCCGTCGAAAATTCGATCGGAAATAGGCCTATTTTCTTGTAGTGATTGCTTTCAGTTTCAAAAGTAGTTTTTTGTTAGTCATTTAATATTCACTCTCTCAAAACAAATATACAAAAAAAAAAAATTATAATAGTTTCTTGTTTGAAAAGTGTAAGAGGTGAAATTGAAAGTATATATATTTAGAAAATAATTGGGTTTGATTCGTAACCTTTACATTGTATTACCTAAATTAATAGATATCAGTCATAAAAATATACCAACTAGATAGTGATATCAAAAATAATATTCTCAGTTTTTATACCACTACACTTTACTCTTTTAACTAGTTTAGTATCGTGCATCACTTTATATTCTCACTAATTTTTGTTTCTACCATTTCGTATCACCTATTAAATCCATTCTGAAACTATACATTTAAAGCTTGTGATTTCATAAAAACTTGATGGATTTTTTTAATTTTGTTCTTTCATATATTAAATAAAACTATGACATAATTTGAAAAAAATAAAAAAAGTACAGTAGAAATGACCTATGAGAGCGAAATAAATTACGATCGTTTCAACCATTTTGATTTGAAGAATTCTTGGTCTCTTATTATGATCGCAAAAAAATTTTGGTTAAAATATGATTATAAAGTAAATTGACAAGTAATTTATTTCACTATAAAGATCATAAGTTAGGTCCAATTATAATATATAATTTTATAATTTTTCAGGTGTAGGAAAAATGTCAAACTTCACAAAATATATATCTTTATTTTGGGTCATTGTCTTCGACATTATAAAAGTGGCAAAAAAAACCTGACTTTTTAGTTTTAAAATCGGTCTAAGTTTTGGTTTATATATGTTTTTGGTCATTGCATTAAAAACATAAAAATGAAAAGTTAAAGAATGTGTAATGTTACATCATATAGTATTTAGCTTTAATAGTGTTAAGAAAAAGAAATGTAGCAATTCCTAAAATGCTTAGGAATTGAAATTAGAACTAGGGATTTTTTTTTCCTTCTGTTTGATGGTTAATAAATTGAAACGAAAAATAATCTTTCCAGAGTGTTTAAACGTGAAAAACGTTTGAAAGACGTTGAATCTTTCAAAGTTTGAATCGTACAAAGCTCAGCGGAAGCATCTGAGAAATATATTTTGATTTTGTTTCAATATGAGTTTGTACGTCAGCATCATGCAACTCAATTTAAACGTGAAAGAACAAAAGAATCAAGAAAAATCTAAAAACTTATCTTCAAGCACTACGGAAGCTCATGAACATTCATTTGCAACCTCTTATTTTTCTTTTGTCCCGACAGGATAAAAATGATTTGTCAATATCATTTACAATTTTGTGAAAGGGGCTTTTACTTCTTAGGATAATATATAGTAAACGATTTATCAAATGCACAAAGATTAAAAGAAATTAGCATTCATAATTCCATATATGTGTGATGTTACATTTTTTGCTTTATCAGAATAAACGACTTCTTAAACGCACAATTTTCTTAAAACCTTAACATTCTCACAATTCCATACATGTGTATTGTTATTATTGCTAACTTCTAAGAGAAGAATTAAGATATACGTAGATATTCTTTCACACAAGATTACGAAGATTGCTATCAAATAGTAAATACCTATTGTATATTAATAGATATTTAATTCAGTCCATTTTTGGTGGCACAATAATTTTGGTTTTAAGGTCAAGGACGTACCTAAATCCGTTCTAAAACCAAATTTGATTACTCCATGTACAAACATTCTGGCTTCTTAGGCTTTGGTCCGGATGTGTGATCCGCGACAAATCTTCTGAATATTCACTGTCAAGAGTATACTTGTTGGATAAGCCTCTACTTGCTTGAAACCCAAGGTATCATTAACAAGATGGTTGATGACAAGATGGGCTTATTGTAATCCTAATAGAATTAGGAGTTATCTAGTTCTAAGGTTAATAGGTTTAGGAAAAGGAAGTTCTAAACTATATATATACATGATCATCGAGTTGTGATGGATTATGGGAAAACATTGAGAGCTTTTAAGTGTTAAGTTTTGAGAGAGTTTCTTAACATTAATAAAGATAAGTTGTTCTTTAAAGGGCTAAGTGTGTTTTGCGAAACTAGAATTGGTATCAGAGCGTTAGGTTCAAATCGATCAAGGAATTTTAAAGAAGAGGTAACGAAGATCAAGTAGAATCATCACGAAGATCATAACTTACCAAAGACGTAACCGAGATATGGGAGACGTCACCGGAACTTCCCATACGAAGGAAGTAACACCATCATCAATTCAATGTCCCATGTTGACCGCAACAAATTACACGGTCTGGGCTATGAGGATGAGGTTTCTCTTGCGAATTCATAAAGTGTGGGAAACCATTGAACCAGGTTCAAACGAATCCCACAAGAATGATATCGCTATTGGCTTATTGTTTCAATCAATTCCGGAAATCTTATATTACAAGTTGGTGATCAAGATTCTCCAAAAGGAATGTGGGAAGCAATAAAGAGTCGTAACCTTGGGGCTGAGAGAGTCAAAGAGGCGAGACTCCAAACCTTACTATCTGAGTTCGAGAGGATGAAGATGAAAGACTCAGATACGATTGATAGCTTCGCGGGGAAGTTATCCGAATTAGCTTCGAAATCAGCATCACTTGGACAAACAATTGATGAGTCCAAACTTGTGAAGAAACTTCTAAACAGTGTGCCAAGACTAAAGTACATCCATTTAATAGCATCTCTCGAGCAAGTTTTAGATTTAAGAACTACGGGATTTGAAGATATTATTGGAAGATTAAAGGCATATGAAGAAAGGATTCTCAACGAGGAGAACAATGAAGAAGCACAAGGAAAGCTACTCTACGCTAGTTTAAATCAACAAAATTTCACATCTACACGAGGCAGTGGACGAGGTAGAGGTGGACGCGGTTTTAGAGGACGAGGTAGAGGTCGTTTTAATTCACAAGATAGGTCTACAAATCAAAACGAACAGGAAGAATCGAAAGTGAAGAAAGATTTAACAAAAATAACCTGTTATCGTTGTGATAAACGTGGACATTACGCATCTACTTGTCCCGAGAGAACTCAGAAAAATCAAGAAGCAAATAAAGTCGAGACGGAAGAAGCCGATGCAGCACTTTACTTCCATGAGGTTGTGTTCTTAAATGAAAAAAATCTCATACCTAAGAACTACGAAAATAAGAAAGGAGAAGGGGGAGTATGGTACTTAGATAACGGAGCAAGTAACCACATGACGGGAAACAAAATTTTCTTTTCCGAGCTGAACGAGAAGATCAAGGGGAAAGTAAAGTTTGGTGATGGATCATGTATTGAGATCAGTGGAAAAGGTTCGATTCTTTTCCAAGGAAAAACTGGCGAACAGAAACTTGTTTCCGATATCTATTATATTCCCGATCTTCAAAGCAACATCCTTAGTCTAGGGCAAGCAACCGAAGCCGGATGTGATGTAAGGATGAGACAAGACTATCTCACAGTCCATGATCCAAGTGGAAGACTTCTAGTGAAAGTCATTCGAAGTGCGAATAGACTCTACAAGATCAATCTTGAAATCGGGAAACCGATGTGTTTAAACTTAAAACTAGAAGATGAGACATGGATGTGGCATGCAAGGTTAGGACATATAAGTTTCAAGACAATTAAGAGTATGTCCCAACAAGAGATGGTTGAAGGCTTGCCGAAAATAAAAGAAGAAACAAGGATTTGTGAATCTTGCTTAGTCAGGAAACAAGCTCACCATCCTTTCCTGAAAACAGCAACATTCAGAGCATCTAAACCACTAGAGTGTTACACGGTGATCTTTGTGGCCCTATAACACCACCGACTCCATCTAATAACAAATACATATTTGTTATCATCGATGATTTTTGGAGATATATGTAGACCATATTAATGAAAGATAAGAGCGATGCATACGAGAAATTCAAGGTGTTTAAACAATTAGTGGAGAAAGAGTTGAGAAGAGAGATTATGACTATAAGGACTGACAGAGGTGGAGAGTTCACGTCAAGAGAGTTCAATAACTTTTGTGAAAACACTGGAATAAAGCGGCATCTCACGGCACCTTACACACCGCAACAAAACGGTGTTGTAGAGAGGAGAAATCGGACCTTAATGGAGATGACTAGGAGCACTCTTAAGGCAATGAAGGTACCTAATTTTCTGTGGGGAGAAGTAGTTCGTCACGCAACTTATATCATCAATCGGGTACCAACAAGAGCGCTTGAGAATATGACTCCATACGAAAGCTTGCGAGAGAAGAAACCAATATTAGATCACTTGAGAATTTTTGGTTGTTTGGCATATGCGAAGATAGAAACATCGCATCTCAAGAAGTTAGATGACCGATCTCAACCACTTGTTCACCTTGGAATCGAGCCAGGAACCAAAGCGTATAGACTTTACAATCCATCAACGAGGAAAGTAATTGTAAGTCGAGATGTCGTGTTTGACGAGAGAACTAATTGGAGCTGGGAGACGACTTCAAACGGACTAATAAGGGATGCAGGTATGTTTCACATGATATGGGGTGAAGTAATTGATGCTGGAGAAGGACCCGCGGTTGTTAATGAAAATCATAATGAAGATCATGATCATGACGAAACCGAGAGCAATAATGGAGATTTCAACGATGATAATGATCAAAATAATAACAACACGGAAGAAGAGGATAACGGCAATAATTCACCCCATCATCAAACAAACAACCAGTCACCACTAAGAAGATCAACACGTTTGAGTCATCAACCTAGATATCTTGAAGACTATGTTCTCCAAGCTGCGGTAGAATGTGAGAAACTTCTACTCGCTATAAACGATGAACCAAGAACGTATAGCGAAGCAAAAGCTTTATTAAAGTGGAGACAAGCAAGCAAAGAGGAGATCGATTCTATCAACAAAAACAAGACATGGTTTTTGGTTGATAAGCCGAGTGGGATAAAAGTCATAGGTCTCAAGTGGGTCTTCAAAATCAAGAAAAATGCGGATGAAACTATCAACAAGTACAAAGCACGTGTAGTAGCTAAGGGATATGTTCAAGAATCTGGCATAGATTTTGACGAAGTTTTCGCACCGGTTGCAAGACTTGAAACCATAAGACTTCTAATAGCATTGGCGGCAGTACAAGGATGGGAGATCCATCATTTGGATGTGAAAACGGCGTTCTTACACGGAGAGTTAAAGGAAGATGTCTACGTTGAACAACCTGAGGGTTTTGAAATAAAAGGTGAAGAGCACAAAGTGTATAAGCTTTCAAAGGCCTTATACGGATTAAAACAAGCCCCTAGAGCTTGGAATACAAAGCTAGATCAAATCTTAAAGGAGATGAAATTCAGAAAATGTTCAAAAGAGACAGCCGTGTATCGCAAGGAAGAAGGAGATAATCTTCTCATCATCGCCATCTATGTTGATGATTTGTTTGTAACCGGAACTAGCATGAAGACAATAAATGATTTCAAGGCGGGAATGGCATCTAAGTTCAAAATGTCAGACCTCAGAAAACTCACTTATTATTTAGGCATTGAAGTTCATCAAGGAGAAGACGGAATCGAAATAAAGCAAGAGGCTTATGCAAGAAGGATCTTGAAAGAAGCCGGTTTAGAAGAATGCAATCCTACGAAGGTTCCTATGGAGTTTGGTTTAAAGGTTTCAAAAGCCGAAGATGAAGATGAGAAAGATCCTACATCTTATAGAAGAAACATTGGATGCTTGAGATACTTACTCCATACACGACCGGACTTAGCTTTCTCGGTAGGAGTGGCAAGCCGATATATGCAATGTCCAAGAGTATCTCATGGAGAAATAGTAAAGCATATATTACGATATCTCAAAGGAACTATGGCTTTCGGATTAAAGTTTGGACGTAAAGGATCAAAGAAGCTTGTGGGATTTAGTGACAGCAGCCACAACATTGATCAAGACGATGGAAGAAGTACTACCGGACACATGTTCTATTTTGGAGAATCTCCAATCACGTGGTGCTCTCAAAAACAGGGCACGGTGGCTTTGTCCTCTTGCGAAGCCGAGTTCATGGCAGCAACGGAAGCAGCACGTCAAGCGATTTGGCTCCAAGACATCTTGAGTGAGATCACCGGATGGAAGGCGGAGCAAGTCCTTATAAAGATCGACAATAAATCTGCGATTGCATTAACGAAAAATCCTGTATTTCATGGCAAAAGTAAACACATACATAAACGTTACCATTACATTCGGGAGTGCATATAAAGAGAGCTTGTAGATGTGGAGCATGTACCGGGAACCGAGCAAAAGGCGGATATTTTGACTAAGGCATTGGCGCGGATCAAATTCAATGAAATGAGAAGTTTGATAGGAGTGCAAGATGTGTCTAGAGACAAGTTGAAGCTTAAGGGGGTGAATGTTGGATAAGCCTCTACTTGCTTGAAGCCCAAGGTATCATTAACAAGATGGTTGATGACAAGATGGGCTTATTGTAATCCTAATAGAATTAGGAGTTATCTAGTTCTAAGGTTAATAGGTTTAGGAAAAGGAAGTTCTAAACTATATATATACATGATCATCGAGTTGTGATGGATTATGGGAAAACATTGAGAGCTTTTAAGTGTTAAGTTTTGAGAGAGTTTCTTAACATTAATAAAGATAAGTTGTTCTTTAAAGGGCTAAGTGTGTTTTGCGAAACTAGAATACTCACCACTAAAATTAGTCAGATTCGGTAAGACTTGGATGCATAAAACACATAGTGCTATGCTTATGTGTTTGTATATCTATATTAATGCAATTATTAAAAATGGAAATTACAAAAACATGGAAAAAACCTAACATGTATATATCCCGTTAATTTGTTTTGCTAAAAGTTAAGATATATTTCTTTAAATTCAAGAGGACAAGTGGAAAAAGCCAGCGTGTCAAACATGTATAAACTCAATTGGATACATAACAGAAAAGGTGAAAAACCATATGCGTACGCAATATAAAAAAAGAGCTCATCGACACAACTCCTAAGAAAATTTCCGCCCTTAGAAAAAATCACAAATAATAAACTCAAGTACTTCCAAAAGAAAAGAAGCATGTCGTCTTCTAAAATCCAGGTACGAGGGCAGCCACTTCCTAGAGTTCCAGCAAGAAACCACCGTATGATAAAGTCGATTGTTTGTGGAGTTTCCATAAAACGTCACCACCGTGTAAGTAATGTACTCAGCCGTAAGAGTGGTCCACCGTTGGGTTCTGTCCCAACAAGAACCGACGAGAGCCAGTTTCTTAGTTGCGACGGTAACGGTAGATTTGGGAGGTTTGGTGGAAAGTTTGTACCGGAGACAAATAAAATAAACTAATTACAAGTTTACAACACATGCAGAGCCGGTCCTTGGGCCAAGCCAATCAAGCATTTGTTTTCGGCCGACAGATTTATCAAATACTTTCGGCCACAAATTCATAAATGTCTTGGTGGAATAGTAGCTTAGTGTTAATAGTTAAATGTGGCCGGTCTCGTGTTCGATTCTTTGAACCAGCCTTTTTTTTTGCTTTGCTTCTAGCCACCAAAAAGTCAGGACCGGCTCTGAACACATGATAATAGTGGTTGCAATCTAACAAAATTAATTAATCGTCCGGTTCTATTTATTCTTTAAATTCTTAATCGTCAAATGTGAAACTAGAATATTAAAAAAACAAATTTATGATTTTTTATAATACACAGGAAAAACTACAAATAAAAATACCAAATGATATATCTTCCATATAGATAAATATATTTCATTTTACAAAATTTAATTAGCATAACACTTAAACTAAATGTAAGCGTGGAGCGATTTTGAAGCATTTTTGAAGCGTTTTAAAGAGTTTTTGAAGCGTTTTTTATGTAAACTGAATATGTTTGAAATTATTGTTCTTTTCAAGATTATTTGAGTTTACCAAAACCAAAAAGGAATATCAAGTTAATATGTAAAAAAAATTCAAACAAAAAATCAAAGAAATAATAAAAAGTGGAAAATGATTGATTTTCAAAATTCAAGGTTTGATTTTTAAAGTTGTACGTTTATAATATAACGAAACGTAACTTTAATTAGATTAATATGGATTAATCGATGTAAATAAAATAATTGTATGGTCCACAATATATGATATCCGAATGGACAATATTACAATTTTTATAAAGTAAATGATATCGATAAATAATTCATCCTCAAAATTTATATTATATAAAATTTTAAAATGTTATAGTTTAGTTAGATTTTTATATGTGTAACACATGTATTTGTGAGTTAATGTTGAAAAAGTAATATAAATACGTAGAGATTTTCAACATGACATATAAAATTAATTGAAATGTTTTGATTGGTTAATTTTAATTGATATTTGTATTGATATTCGTTTAAATTTCTCACTAATTGACACATATTATTTTTTCATCTAATATATCTTCAATTAATAAATAGAAGATATGAGGATTTGGGAAGTAGAATTCTCTTTTTTGCTTATTGATAAAATTTGATATATACGATATATATGTATTATTTTTTTGTCGTCAATCGAATATATCTCTAATCAGCATATAGTAATTTACCAACGAGTCATTCTTTTTTTTTTGTTTTTGAAATTTTGCTTGCATCTCTCTATAATATTAAAACAGAAGTACATTTAGGAGAATGTCCAAAATTGATATAAATATTACTGAAATTGTCATTGCCTTTTAACTAAATAGATTCAATTGAAAGAGGTTATTTTGGACTAATGCAATGACAATTTCAGTAATTTTGACATCAATTTCAGACATTTTTCGGACTGGATCCGACTGGGGGGCGCGGATCCTGTGCGACCCGGTTCCTGACCCGTTTTTCATTAATAGCATTTTTGTAAAACTTATCTGGTGGTGGATCGATCGATCTGCTGGAAGGATCGATCGATCCGGTGGAGCAGAGTGGACAGATCGATCCTGAGATGAGCCGATGAATTGGTTTTTGATTCAGTGTTATGGATCGATCGATCTGGTAAGAGGATCGATCGATCTGATGCAGCAGAGTGAACAGATCGATGCAACCAAATTTTATTTGGAAATGCAATCTAAATCAAATAGTTATTTTTATAATATTAAAAGGGGAAAATTTTCGAATTTTTGATATTTTTAAATTTTATATTGAGAGACAATCTTTATCAAATTTTATAGTTATTATTATGTTCCTAAAATATCTAAATTAAGCTTACATATTTTAGATATTCAAATTATTTAATAAGTAAATACAAAATCTTTTATAGCGTATCTTATATAGTTAAGCTACAAATTATAAATCTCGAGTATGCATAATTATATATCTTTTGCAGACAATTCTTTATTTATTTACCTTAAATATAACTATTTAAAAAATTTTATAAACACAGTGATATCACCAAATCTTTTTATTGAATATCAGATCTTAGAAACGCGGTTTATTCCATATTCTCGCAACATCTTCAAGTAAAGCATTATGACGATTTTAGTATCTAAATAATTTAGCCATTTATTATAGAGATTTTGTGGAATTTATAATTCTAATTAAGAGAAGATCTAATTATCTTATCTATCTGTTATATCATATTCTACAACTTTCATAGCAAGTCAACGTAAATGAAGGAAAAATATTTACTCACGATATCTTAATTACCAAAATTTTCATTCCTAACCTAAAAATGACGACCTTAGAAGAGCTTATAAATAAAACTTAGTAAAAAGGAAAAACATAACACTGCTCATGTTATTTTTGGTCGATACCTATAGCTAATTAGATTTATATATTTTATTTAATGTTTTTGGCGTTTTTTTTTAAGTTTCCTATAGCTAATTAGATGTGTTTTATCATGCAGTATGTTCGGATTGTTACAAGTCTTGGGAATTATACAAATTTAGTGGTACTTTTTCAAACAAATAATTATCTTAATCTGAAAAATTCTTCTTTTTAAATTTTTTTTTTATATAGATCAATGACAACTCTCTATTATGATGATGATGTCGAGTCTAATGCATGTCACATTCCGGTGAAGGTAGATAATGATATATGTTTTTAATAAAATTTATTATTTTTCCTTTCATATGATCTTAACAATGTTTATTTTCAGGAACTCCCACTCCGATTATCATTTCATGATGAAGAGTTTGATAAAAATAATTATGCAAATGGAAGGTTATACAACAAAGTTTTTTACTAGCGTCTACCGAGTGAACATGTACATATTATAATTATATTTTTGTGTGTGTAATTTTACCAATGTTTTATAATTTCATGATGAAGAGTTTGTGTACGTAATTTTGTGTGTGTAATTATAATTATATGATCTTAACAATATTTTCTTTCAGGAACTCCCTCTCCGATTATCATTTCATGATGAAGAGTTTGATAAAAATAATTATGCAAATGGAAGATTATACAACAAAGTTTTTTATTGGCGTTTACCGGATGAATATGTACGTATTATAATTATATTTGTGTGTGTAATTATACCATGTGATTTAAATTTATGTCGTCGGTGGATAGAAACAAATTATGTTTTTTTTTTTACGATCTAATATTATATAATTGCAGCAATCAAGATTCCAACCATCAATTAAGCCAAACGAGCATAATCAAACCAATTATATCAAATACCTCTTCAAGTACTTAAATATTAAGGGTAAAATCAAACCGGATAACGACGACTCAAGAATCAAAAATGAGAAGAACAACTCAAGAGTGAAGGATGGAAACAACGGATGAAGAATTGTTACAACTGTGTTTTATTAGTGTATTAGAATAAACATGTTTCCGAGTTTATGTTGTCGTATTTTGTAGCAATATTTTCCAATTATTTTAATCTATTTACAAGTTTACCTTCTTATCAGTCTACTCTGTAAACTTTGGCTAGAGGAAGTACTGATCTTAGATGATTCAAAAATTTGTGTAATCTTTGGGTATGTGAGTTGTCAATCTTACATAAATTTATAAGATTACATAAATTACTTATAGTTATTATATAAATTTGTGAGTAATTATTGGTTTACCAAAGTAATAATCGTTTTATGTAAAACATTGCAAACGTTACACTCTACGTACATTTGACATAAGAGAAGATGTATTAAGACAGATTATGGCACTAAATAGTAACATAATTCTGCAAATTCTCCAGATTCAGCAAATTTTACAAATTCTGCAGTTACCATTTAAGTTGATATATTATTCAGCAAATTCTCCAATTCAGCAAATTCTACAATTCAGCAAATTCTGTAATTAAGCAGAAATTCAGCAAATTCTGCAATTCAGCAGAAATTATGCGATTATCATTTACACACAGAAGGTTTAAAATTTTAAGATTTAGACTCTAAAAATTATAATTAGTGACATTTTTGCAAATGAACAATCCATAGTGATATTTTTGCAAATGTAACTAAAAGTGGTATTTTTGCAATTATCTCCTAAATATATATGTAGTGTGATTAAATCTTACTAAATTTGCTTGATAATTCTAAAATAATATTGTAATATTTTAAAAATTAGGTTTACTAAAAAATAATTCAATCAATAGCAAACTATTATATCATAAATTATGTATGTAAATTTGTTTTATCAATCTATTAATTTATTTAAGAGGCAATTGCAAAATGTTTAAGGGGTAATTGCAAAATGTTTGTGATTTTAATTTTTTTTATAGTAAGATATTTGTTTTTTAAAATATCATTCAAAATTTTGTAAGTAATTTTTACAAATTGGTTTTTCTGTTTTTCTTATTTATTATTTTTGGATATGGATCCGACCCAGCCCTAATTACAAAATATATATTTCAAAATATAAGATGTTTTGAGGTTTTTTCAAAATGTAAGATGCTTTGATAATACTATGTACTTTTTAACTTTATTAAATATTTAATGAACACTAGTATTTTGCAATCTTTTTTTTTATTGGTCAATAATAATTAACCATTTAAGTTTTAAAAAAAATTAAATTACTTTTTTAAAACTAATTACTTTTTCAAAATTAATTACTTTTTTTGAAAAATTCAGCAAATTCTGCAAATTCTGCTGTTACCATTTAAGTTTGATATTATTCAGCAAATTCTACAAAAAATCAACAGTAATTCTGCAAATTCAGCAATTCAACAGTAATTCTGCAAAAATTTTGCGGTTACCATTTAGACCCTATATATTCAAGAATCCACAAATAATTCGTTTTTGTCGTGTAGTTCATAATATATATATATAAGATATTTGTTTATTTTGACTAAAGGAAGTACTGATTTTAGATGAATCAAAAATTTCTGTAATCTTTGAGTATGTGAGTTGTCAATCTTACAGTTATTTACTTATAGTTATTATATAAATTTGTGTGTAATTATTGGTTTACCAAATTTTAACTGATTCACGTATTTTTCTAACTAAACATTAATTAAAACATGCGACCGTAATGGTAATCTAATAAGATAAAAAGTTGTTCACAAAAAAAAAATCTACAACTTTAGAATGGTCAAAAATAACTATCTCTATAATATTAAAAGAAAAGTATATTTAGGAAAGTTTTTATTTCTGTGGCACATTAATGGCATTTTCGTTATTTAAGGAAAATTTTGTAAAATCAGCATTAATTCACAAATATTTAATTACCAATCAAATTTTTTAAAAAATATTTAATATCCGTTTATATCAACATATAATCAATTTTACTTCGATTATATTTCGGTTATCCAAACACGTCCATCATTTAAGTGGGTTAGGGTTATATTTTTTACCCATATAAATAAATGAGTCTTCGGTGGGTTATCCCTAATGGGTTTATGAATTTAACAGATAAACTCATTGGGATCATGAATTACCGCTTGATTTATCACAAAATTTATCAAAAATAAAATAATAATATATATGTAAATTACTCTAAAAGGTGATCAAGTGTTTTTAAAAAAATTAACAGATATGTTTTCTTCTTATCATCATCTAACTAAAATCGAAATATCTTTTAAAACTAATCAATGGTTTATTGCTTTTATTGCTTTATTGATTTTATTAGGTTTATGATTTTTATTTTATTTTATTTTAAGATACATACACATTTTAATTTAATTTGTTAGTTGAAAAATTGAAAACGTTGGTCCGATTTATAATAATATGGATTGTTTTGATTTATCTATTAATTTATTCTTATATTTACATTTCTATGTGAGTAACTCATACAATCCATTAAGTCAATGAGTTTTATATTCTTAGATTTGGATATGTAAATTCAACTCATATAACATATGGGTCCGGGTCAAACCCCCATTAAATCTCAAACCCATATGGATTTGGGTCGGGTCGAGTTATCCATTGTGACACTCCTTGACTAAACCCCTAATTCAAAATTGTTAAACTAATATTAATATTCTAATATAATACTAAAACAAAGTTTAGTTTATATCATATACAACGAATATTTTCGTACATAGTACGGGTGAGAATCCAGTGATGTATAAATTAAAAGTGGTAAGAAAGCCTAATGTTCTTACAATAAGCATATCTAGTTTTTTACCCATGAAAAAAAAAACCAACGAAACAAATAATTGTAAAGCCCATTTGACTTATTTGAAGCCCAATACCCAAAATCAGAGATTAGCCTACGAGTCTTTCACCTAGCATCTTTTTTTTTCTTTTTGCTAAACAATCCACCTAACATCATTTGTGATTTTCACTATGTATCCCCATGTACACATTTTCTTATTCTCACACAATCATACAAAGCCATAAAGTACTGAAACATCTTCTTTCATACTTATATTTATTTATATATAGCAGAAACATTTTGTTTTATGTTTGATTTTATTACTCTTAATTGTATTATCTATAGGTGCATTGTATACACACGCATGAAAGGGGTTGTCGTCAAGCATACTTATAATAACCATAGAATATTTCAATTGCATGTATTTTTTATTCGTGCATGCATGCAAGATATATAAATGTTTCAATAGCATTTAAATATGCTATTATCTTGTTTCGTCTAAATATTTTCAAAAAAAAAATTTGCTTCGTCTAATTGAGTAAATTTTCATATGTTAAGACATGTTATAGTTATACAAATGAAAATTTAGTTTTTGTTCATCAGTTTCTTGTGTGTTCTGAAACTTTAGGTTTAGAAAATAGTAACTAAAGTGAAATCAAAACTACTATACAGATCAAGTTAGTATACTTTCGATATCAATTTTGAGAATATACATTCCCAATCCAATTTATTCTTAATCTAAAAGAAACCTATAAGTTTTCGTTTAGGTTTCTTTGGATACAGAAAACAAATTAAAATTCATTATATGGCCATAACCAGCGTATTTGTTAAAAATTCGATCTGTAAAACTGGATCATATATTAATGGTTAGGTTCAAATTATCTCATGTTTATTTATCCGTAGTAAAAAAAATCTCTGTATTAATTTTCTTTCCGTATAAAATATTGAACTTTCTTGGGTTAGGTATAGTCTATTCAAACGTATGGATTTTTGGAATAAAGAAGAAACAGTAAGCGATTGCTATTTTTTGATAAAACTGCCGAATGAATGCCCTAGTGGAAGACTAGAAAGAGTGCATTGATCATATTAGTAATACGTACAAATGAGAAATGACAGGAGATAATTTGAGATTAACATGAAAATGTGGTATTTTTTGTGTGATGAAGAATTAATTAACGAATAAAATTATTGAGAAAAATGCAAAAACATGTGTGTTCGTCTCTTGAATAAGCTCAGTAGCAAACTTGAGCCAGAGCCAAATCCCTTTTCAATGGAGATATCGTGGAAAACAAAATTCGCTTTTCTTCTTGTTCTTCTCTTGTTCTTTTCCACCATCCAAGTCCAGTGTGATGACGTTGAATTCAAGATGATGGTTGATGGCTCCTGGCTAACCGATCTCGAGAAGGAGCTTCAACATTCCGATCAAGAGGTGATTCGTAAAAACCTAAGAAAAATGAGAAACTACACTAGATAGTAACAGAAGAATGAAAAATTGAGTAAAAATATCTATGGGTTATTTTAAAAATAGTTGATAAGAAAGGGAAATATTTCTCTCTATTTTCCACCAAATTTTCTCCTTTTGCCATTTTCTCTCCGATTATAACTTCTCCGGTATCCTCATGGTTTTATCAACATGAATTTGTCAGTTTACTTCTCATAAAGTCCCCAACGTCTTTTTCCCATCGTGTCTTCTCTCCGTAATCCGTAAACATCATGAGTAATTGCATTTTTTTCAACATTCCGATCTCAACATTTCCGTTCGAGGTCTTTCTCCGAACATGTTGTTGTCGTCGTCTTTGAGATGAAGTGAAGAAGGATGATGAATCGAATTTCTAATTATATTGCTCTTGTCGTTGACAATGATTCGAATTTCCGTTGCCAATGTTTGTAGTTCGAAATGAAAACTTAATAAATAATTTTGACCAAAAAAAAAAAACTTAATCAATAACGTTTACCGTTGACAATAATTAGATCTTAATATGTAGATTTGTCACGTTAATATGAAACTTAACCAAAAACGTAGCCAATTATTAAGTTAAATGAATTATTAACATCATATACTTCTTTATCTTACTTAGCAAATTACTACAATATTTAATTAGTTATTTCATAAATTATCACATTTTTAATCTTAAATAGTATGATATGATAACAAATGTATCATGCTAAATTAAAAGTTACACGTGAATCTAGATATTTATATGATATATTGAGTATCTTAACACGCTATAAGTAAATTTAGCTTCTAATTTTTATTTTTCCGTAATCCTTTCATATATCTCGATAATATGTTTTTTTTTTTTTAATTGTGTTAAACAATGGATATATAATTATTATTTTTAGAATAACATACTAAGAACTAATAAACCACTGATTTATCCATATGACTTTATATTTATGTTTGCATGATGTAACAACTTATTTAACACATGTTAATATATATAGCTCGTTAATTGTCTAACTCTTCCATTGATATTCATTATATTGACCCACAAAAAATTGTTGAAATTTGAAGTTTTCTATTGGTTTTCCTAACTCGTCTGTTTCATAAAGGTTCTCAAGAGGAGTGCCGACGTAGTTGTTGCCCAAGATGGCACGGGAGACTACAAAACCGTGACGGAAGCGGTTGCGGCGGCGCCGGAAAATAGCAAGAGAAGAAGTATCATACACGTGAAGAAAGGGATCTACAAGGAGGTCATTTACATTGGGCGTTCAAAGCCAAATATAGCCCTCCTAGGCGATGGTAGAGATGTCACCATTCTCACCGGGAGTTTGAGCAACGCAACCGGACACTCCATCACGGTAAAAATCATTTTTATCTGTTAGCTTATTGTTATAGTTTTTGTTATATTTTTCTAGTTAACTTTATTATATTTTTTTTAGTTAAAAAAAAGAGACTTTATTATATTTTTGTTGACTAAGCGTTCTTTTTGATATAATTACAGCTGTGGATGGATACGGATTTATGGCCCAAGATATTTGGTTCGAGAACACGGCGGGGCCGTATGGAGGACAAGCCGTTGCTCTTCGCGTGTCTGCAGATGTCTCGGTGATTTATCATTGCCGCATAGACGGCTACCAAGACACATTGTACGCCCAACGGTTTCGACAGTTCTACCATAGTTGCATCATTAGAGGGACAGTGGACTTCATCTTTGGCAACGCGGCCGCTGTGTTCCAGCATTGTCAAATTGAGGCGCGAAAGCCTATCACCGGACAGAGCAACATATTGACAGCTCAGTCGCGGGAGGATAAACATGAAAACTCGGGTTTCTCATTTCAAAAATGCAACATAACATCAAGCTCAGATCTCACACCGATCAAGAGGACCGTCAAAACATTCCTAGGACGTCCATGGAGGGTTTATTCAAGGGTGGTGTTTCTACAGTCTTTCATCGATGATCTCGTTGATCCCCAAGGCTGGGCTCCTTGGAAGGGTGACGTTGGACTCTCGACTTTGTTTTACGGGGAGTACAACAACACCGGCCCGGGTTCAGATACAAGTAGAAGGGTCAAGTGGAAAGGTTATAAAGTAATTACCGATCAAAATGAAGCCGCTAAATTTACGGTGGCGCAACTACTACGTGGAGAATTGTGGCTGAATTCCACGGGAGTTCCCTACGAGAAAGGGCTTTGAAGACATCTTTTGTATTGTTGTCTGAGATGAAGTGAAGAAGGCTAGTGTTTCTAATTATATATTGCTGTTGTCGTTGACAATGATTCGACTTTCCGTTGCCGACGTTTGTAGTTCGAAATGATAACTTAATTAATAACGTTTGCCGATGACAATAATTGGATCTTATTATATAGATTTGTCAGGTTAATATGAAGTTTAACCAATAATGTAGCGAATTATTAACATCAATCTATACATCATATAATTCTTTATCTTACTTAGCAAATTACTATAAGTTCGTTGTTTCATAAGTTATCACATTTTCAATCTTAAATTGTATGATATAATACGAAATGTATCTGTTGAGGCGATCGATCCTTAACAAAATCGTGACTCAAGCAAGAAACCATATTCTCCATAATCAGTCAAGCTTCCTTTCATCTCACGTATGGACCATTATCAAGTGAAGTAGAAACCATATTCTCCATAATCGATTTTACTATCAGCTTAGCACCATGATTCTTGCCTTTATGTCTTAGCAAAGGACAAGAACAAGGAAGAAGAAGACAGGGGAGAAGAGGAGAATTCACGTCCTTCCCAAAATCATATTTCGGAAGAAGAAGATAAAATTAGAACTCTCTCCTATACTCTCGGATCAAATTATCCCTTTCGCTCCAACAATCGGATCAAGCTTCTGTATCAACAAATACAAGAACAAGTTCGGGGCTTGTTTTATCAAGATAGAACATAAAACCCTTTTCTTCCTCAAAACAGAGAGCCTTTCATATTTCTTTTCAATCCGATTAACTTGTCCATACTTTCTCTTAGTACCTTACCATCGGAATCACCGTACTCCAAAGTTCTAATGATCAATTAAAGCAATTTGGATCTTGAGTTTTATCCCCAAAACAAAACATTGGGCCTTGAGTTTACCCATAAACTCGGTTGGGCCCTTGATTTTAAGATAATACAACCAATAAACTCAACTCTCAACTCATCTTGGTCAGTATCTTGAATTGAATGAATGAAATCTATCATTCTAAAACGCTACCATATCTTTGACTACCAAATATGTAAAATTTATATGGAATGCTGTGAGATATTCCTATTAATTTAAATCATCATATTATGGTACAAAATATAACTTTGAAGATACGTTTCATCCTATATAAATTTCACATAAGTTCTCAAAAATTTGGTAAAAAAAAAATGGTTGCATATGCCAGCATATGTAAAACACTTTTCATTGGCTCTTCTTTTGGGTTTACATCTTCTCGTTATCTCATCACATGCAAAATTTAGTATGATGGTAACAAAAAGTGAGATCGACTCCATCTGCAAGGAAGAAGGAGTCAATTCTTCACTTTGTTTTGAAATTCTAAACTCAACTCCTGAAATCGCGACATTGGATTTTTCTGGCCTCCCCAAATTCTTGATCGATTATCAGACTCGAAACGTTTCAGATACGTTGAAGCAAGTAAAATTGTTTGCAGACAATACGACGGATTTTCGTTCTCATAATATATATCGCAGCTGCTTAGATTTATATGAAAGTTATTTTTCTTATCGTGGAGATACCCTCAAAGCTTTGGCAACTAAAGACTACGATACCTTAAACGTTATGGTCTCTGGTACGATTACAGGGATGTCTGATTGTAATGATGAGTTGTTAACAATCAATCCAATACCACAACTCTTGATCGCGAAGGGTATTATCATTAAAAATCAGTCTAGTATTATATTGGTGATTCTCGAGTGTTTTCTAAGAAAAGACAAAACAAGATGTCATTAATTACCCGGATTATTGACAATAATAATAATAATAATAATAATAATAATAATTCTTATACATTGTTATGTGTCAATAGTGCCGGTACAATCCCAGTTTACACTATTTACCTAGTCATGTAATAATATTATTTACATGAAACTGTTTGTTGCTCATGTAAGTTGTAACTATTATTTACATATTTAGTTGCATAATTCCATTAAGTTAAAATAAATCATTTACGTACCCAAAAAGTGGTAAGATTAGGAATTTGTTTTATTTTGTGTTATTCACCTATATATGACTTACCTAAAAGGAGTATTTTGACTGAATGAAATTCTATCATTCTAAAAGACTACCAAAAATGTAAAATTCATATTGAATGTTGTGAGATATTATTAATTTAAATCTATCAAAATTTAGTTTGAAGACACGTTTCATCCTACATAAATCTCACATAAGTTCTTAGACATTTGGTACAAGAAAAAAATGGTTGCATACGTAAAAGCAAACTTTTCATTGGCTCTTATATCATTTTTACATTTTCTCGTCGTATCACTATATGCAAAATTTAATATGATTGTAACAAAAGGTGAAATCGATTCCATCTGCAAGGAAGAAGGAATCAATTCTTCACTTTGTTTTGAAATTTTAAAACAACTCCACGTACTCAAACGTTCACACTTGGCTGAGGAGTGTGTTTACAAACTACACATGACATGTTTATACAGTATTAATGATGTCTCCATCGATTCTAAACTCAGTGTCAAGCTAAAGTTCGAAGACTTGGTTTCTAGAGTGGCGCTAGCCATCTTTGTCTCCGTCTTGCCCAATAGAGACGAGCTCGAGATGATCTTTCCCATTCACTTCCCGTCTTGGATAAATTCTCTCGGCAGGAAGCTTTTAGAATCCGATCCCAAGGTAATCAATACCAAATCTAAATCTCACTAACGACAACAACTAATCTGGCAGATTGCATTTTTTCTCTGTCAGTTTCTTGAATATCTATGTTTTGAGATTTTTACACTTGAAAATAATAATATGCAACATAACGTCACTTTATTAATCAAAAACCAAATCTAACAGTTAATCTGGTAGATTGCAAGTGAAATAAAATTATTTTCGTACCCAAACATGGTAAGGTTAGATCTTTGTTTTATGTTGTGTTATTCACCTAATGACCTACCTAAAAAGTATTTAAATGAATGAAACTACCATTCTATAAAGCTAGCATATCTTTGACTACCAAAAATGTAAAAATTATATTGAATGCTGTGAGATATTCCTATTAGTATAAAACTATAAATCAACATATTGTGGGTGATTGGTTGAACTGTAGCTGTAGAATAATTGCTGTAGAATTTAGACTGTAGACGTTTTTGCTGTAGCTGTAGAATTTTAGCTGTAACTATTTTTAAATTAAAGTGCGATTGGTAAAGTATAATTATGCTGTAGAATTTGGGCATATAGATGTTTTTGCTATAGCTGTAAAATTTTGACTATAATTATTTTTAACTAAAGTGCGATTTGTAAAGTATAATTATACTGGCAAAAATTATTTAGCATATATATTTTTCAAAACAAAATTAATGATATTTATTAATATAATATATATGAATTTTTTTAAGAATAAAAACTAAATATGGAATATTTTTTATACGAATAGTAGTACGCATATATAGATATTAAAATTATGATCCGACCAAAAAAAAAGATAATAAAATTATGCAATATGCATATACATCTATAGAACATCATTATGTATACAGGAAAAAAGTATATAGATGTAATGTAAGTGAGTTAGCGGAAGCAAATTCTACTAGACATTATATAATACAACTATGATCGTATTAATGTACATATATATATATATGTATGTATTATATAAAATTTTAACAAAAATAAATATGTACGTATAAGAAAAGGAAACAAAAGAAAAAATGGAAACAAAAAAAATCGTACAACCTTCTTTTTTTATAAAGCTTCAAATGTAGAAATGTAGAAAATATGGGTTCTACAGCCAAATTTTTTTTTTTTTTTTGCTATAATTTTAAAAAATAATTTAAAGCATGATTGGTAGTATTTAAGGCTGTAAAAAAAAATTAAAGCTGTAAGTGGATTTTACAGCCCAACCAATCACCCCTATTATGGTTCAAAATTTAATTCTGAATATTTATACATTTTATCCTATATAAATATCACATAAATCCTCAAACATTTGGTACAAGAAAAAATGGTTGCATACGACAAAAAAAACTTTTCATTGGCTCTTATTCTGGTTTTACATTTTCTCGTTGTCTCATCATATGCAAAATTTAGTATGATGGTAACGAAAGGTGAGATCGATTCCATCTGTAAGAGAAGAGGAGTCAATTCTTCACTTTGTTTTCAAATTCTAAAACCAATTCCTGAAATCACGACACTTGATTTTTCTGGCCTCATCAAATTCTTGATCGATTATGAGACTCGAAACATTTCGGATACGTTGAAGCAAGTAAAGTTGTTTGCAAAGAAGACGACGGATTTTCGTACCCATAATATATATCTCAGCTGTATAGATTTATATGAAAATCATTTTTCTCATCATGATGACACCCTCAAAGCGTTGGCAACTAAGGACTACAGAACCTTAAACAATTTGCTCTCTGCTCCGATTACAGCGATGTTTGATTGTAATGATATGTAGTCAACAATTACTCCAATACCACAGCTCTTGATCACGAAGGGTATTATCATTAAAGATCAGGTTGGTATTATGTTGGTGATTCTCGAGTGTTTTTTCAGAGAAGTAAAAACAATGTGTCATGACATTCTCTAATTTAGATCATTCTCTCTGATTTATTTAGCTCAAATTCAATAACAAATTTAGCCCAAACTCAAGCAAAAAAATTGGTCAAAATCAATTATTAGCCCAATTTTACAAATGAATGGAACAAAAGTGTTACACTTATAAATCGGCCAAAATCAATTATTAGTCCAATTACATTTATTTATTAATATAAGTATAAAACCTAGCCAATAATCTTCACTATATAAGGGATACATCACGGCCAAAAAATTTGTTGATATCAATTCAATCGACTAATTTTCATGGCCTCTCAAACTGATTTTCTTAAAAATGGAATTTCCATCAAAAGTAAAAATGATTTTTTCGGGATATCATTGTCTTCTTATAATTTTTTTTTATAGTTTTGGCTTCTTTTTAGTATATAGAGGATATCATTTCAGGGATATCCAACCCAAACAATTTCTAAGAAGACAATGTTAATTACGAATATTTACACAAATATTCGAAATTTAGCATCATCAATTTAAAACTTTTAAGTATGGAAATCTTCAATTCAATATCATCTCTTATATATTAATTGGAGAGTGATTTGTGAGAAGATGCTTATGTGTCATCTCCACAATCACTCTCACCTAAATAATTGTGACATGGCTTGACAAAATTGTGACATGCCAATTTTAAATCAATAACAAAATCTTCTACAATTAAATTTATATTTGTTACCATAAATAAATCAAAAGAGATTTTAATCAATATATTATCAAATTTTTGTTTTTTATTCTAAAATTATATACAAATTTGGTTTCTCATTTAAAAATAGTTAAACTATTTTTAAATGAGAAACCAAATTTGTATATAAATATATTTGTATTTGAAAATAATAACAAAGACTTATCAAATTTTTAAAAAAGATTTTGATATGTCTGTGAAAAAAACTTCCCAAATTTATAACAACAAATATAATTATTCTTTTGATATGTTTTTTTTAACGCAAGACCATTTGAAAATAATAAAAATATTTTTCAATTCGAAAGCAACAATTTTTTTTTAATATATGTTTCATTTATAAAATTTATGATTATATATTTTAGAGAAATTTTACAAAATGCCACACTTCCTATGCCACTTTACAAAAATACCATCATTTTTAAAGTTTTGCAAAAATGTCATTCTCTTTTTTCCATATCCCTAAATTACCCTCTTTTAAAAACATCTCTCTCTCAGATCTCTTTCTCCCTTTTCCGATATCGATCTCGAGAGAAAGAGGGAGAGAGATCTCTCTGCAATCTTGATCTCGTTCTCTCTGCGATCTCGATCTCTCTCTAGCTCTCCCATAGAGAGATCTTTGCTATCTCGATCTCTCTCTCTCTTTCTCTCTCACACAGATCTGAATCTCGGATTTTCTGGGAATCCGATTTTTCTGGAAAGTCGGTATTCACTGTTAACACCTGCGAAGACGACGGAGTCAGAGGCGTTAATCATCGCCGAATTCGCCATAACGTCGTAATTATTCGTCGTAACTCCGTTTTTGGTCAAAATTGGAAGTGAGATATGAGATTTATCATGTTTTTGTTTATACCAAGTGAAATGAGATAAAAAAATGGTGTAAACAATGTTCAAAAATGTTGGCAACCATAGATCTAGTTTCGAAGGTCGTGAAGTGAGAGGAAGAAGAAGATAACTTCAAATTACGTAGTTGCCATTAATAAATATAAAATATAAAATATAAAAATAGCACAAATGTAAAGTATGTTTGTCTTTATCTCCATCATTACTAATCTATAAAGTCTCATTGACTTTTCACCCAAAAAAATAAAGTCTCATTAACTAGTTTTTTTAGAGTTTGCAAATGTAAGATCGGCTAAACAAAAAGCACCTTTCAATGATCAAGATTCTTAATTTTTTAAGAATCGGCATAAGAAACATGAGTTTCAGCTTCTTCAAATTGATCTTTAACTCCCACATTCTCCACAGAATCAGTTGAAGTCTTGTCCTCCGCGGCTTACACGTTTTGTAAAGGGTTAGAAAATTATAAAGGTAAACATCTTTATAAAACTTGTAAAAAAACGTTATAAAATATTTTTAAAAAATGTTAAAAATGTTTATAAAATCCTTTAAAAAACTTTATAAAATCCTTAAAAATGTACAGAAGATTTGTTAAAATAATGTTGAAAAGCTTTATAAAACTTGTAAAAAAAATATTAAAATCTTTAAAAATCCTTTAAAAATCTTTACAAAATCCTTATAAAATTCCTAAAAAATCTTTATAAAATCCTTAAAAACGTACAAAAGATTTGTTGAAATAATGTTGAAAACCTTTATAAAACTTGTAAAAATACTGTTAAAAATCTTTATAAAACAGTGTACAACAAGCTCTGATCGAACTATTCAACAGTTTTTATAAAGTTTTTTAGAGAATATAATTCTTATATATTTACATTAGACGATTTATATCGGATCGGCATAACAAGCGTGAGTTTCATCTTCTTCAAAGTGATCTTCAACTCCCACATTCTCCACAGGATCAGTTGAAGTATTTTCCTCGGCAGCCTATACGTTTTGTAAAGGGTTAGAAAATTATAAAGGTAAACATCTTTATAAACTTGTAAAAACGTTATAAAATGTTTAAAAAAAAAGTATTAAAAATCTTTATAAAATCCTTACAAAATCTTTATAAAATCCTTAAAAAATCTTTATAAAATTCTTAAAAACGTACAAAAGATTTGTTGAAATAATGTTAAAATGATTTATAAAACTTGTAAAAAAACTGTTAAAAATCTTTATAAAACAGTGTACAAAAAGGTCTGATCGAGCTGTTCAATAGTTTTTATAAGGTTTTTTAGAGAATGTAATTCTTATATATTTACATCAGGCGATTTATACTGGATCGGCATAAAAAGCATGAGTTCCGTCTTCTTCAAAGTGATCTTCAACTCCCACATTCTCCATGGGATCAGTTGAAATCTTTTCCTCCGTAGCCTATACGTTTTGTAAAGGGTTAGAAAATTATAAAGGTAAACATCTTTATTAACTTGTAAAAAAACGTTATACAATGTTTAAAAAAAGTGTTAAATCCTTAAAAAATCTTTATAAATTCCTTAAAAAATCTTTATAAAATTCTTAAAAATGTACAAAAGATTTATTGAAATAATGTTGAAAAACTTTATAAAACTTGTAAAAAAACTATTAAAAGTCTTTATAAAACAGTGTACAAAATGCTTTGATCGAGTTGTTCAACAATTTTTATAAATTTTTTTAGATAATGTAATTCTTATATATTTACATCAGGCGATTCAAACCGGATCGACATAAGAAACGTGAGTTTCGTCTTCTTCAAAGTGATCTTCAACTCCCACATTCTCCACGGGATCAGTTGAAACTTTTTCCTCTGCATCTTACACGTTTTGTAAAGGGTTAGAAAATTATAAAGGTAAACCTCTTTATAAAACTTGTAAAAAAATTGTTATAAAATGTTAAAAGAAGTGTTAAAAATCTTTATAAAATCTTTAAAAAATCCTTATAAAATTCTTAAAAACGTGAGATCGATCGACTTAGCATCGGGGCTCATCGACATATAATTTTCTCAATTTCTCCAGCCATGGAACATAAGAGATCTCTGCGATGGTTTTCCCCTCATCGAATTTCGATGGTGATGGTTTCTCCCTCATCAATTTGCCACATACCTCATCAACTGAAATTTTGATGTGCATGGCTGGAGAAATTTTCTTCTCTGAAAATTTTAATCTCAAAGACTGAAATGAGTCAAACACCTTGCGGTTGCTATTGTTTGGTGATTCCGGTTCGTGGGATGAACATCCTTCTCTACAAATAAGATTCAATGTGTTAGAGCCATGAAAAAAATGATTACTTGGTAATAAATATGCAGCTTCAGTCCAACAAAACCAAGACTCTGCTTGTTTGTCTCAATTTTCCCAAACAACTTTACTATTAAAAATTGAGAGGACATAGTGGAGGACTAGATTCCATCGCATTACAATGACAATTGTAAAAATTTAAACCAAACGGTCAAATTAACAATCTTTCATGGAAGATCAAATTAACTATTCATCAAATGATAATTAAAATGTAATAAGACACTACACAATACAAAGAGATAATATAATCCATAATGCTATCACTTACTACTTACAAAATCAGATTAAACTTTTCTCGAAATTGTAAAAAAAAAAGAACCTTTTTCCAATAAACAAAGAGTTGCAGATTTAAAAAAAAACTTTTATCAATCCCTAAATCTGAAATTCTTTGCCCAGAAAACAACAAGCATAACAAATGAATTGGCTAAATCGTACTCTAATCTTAGCGAGGGGAAGAAGATCCTCGTAAATCATACAAGATAACAGATGACGGTGAAATCTGGGAATCGAAAATTCCGTTCACCAACACTTAAACTAGATAAAATTGACCAAATCAGAAGACAAAGAAACGGAAAACGAGACATGTTACAAGAATAGCAGACACGAATTTGATGAGAAACACGATTTTGGTGTGCCAGAATATTGATGTAGTCGAAAGCGAGATTGGATTTTCGAGAGCGATGAGTTTGGGAGAGAGAGGTTCAGAGGGCAAAACTGTTTTTTTTGGACAAAGTAGTGGCATTTATGCAAGAGGCACTATACAAGTGGCACGCTTGTAAATTGTGCTTTGGTTGGTGGCATTTTCGTAAATGCCCCTATATTTTAATGTTTTAAAATATTAAATAATTTATTTGTATTCTAAATTCTACTTAAGATAGTCGGACAAGCCAAATTTAATATGTTTTTTTAACTCTTATGTATTAAATTATTATACATTTTGATTTGACATGTTTACATATATCAAATAATTAATTGATAAAATAAATTTCTGAAATTTATATTGTTAATAAAAACGATATTATTGACCAAAAAAATTAACAACAATGTCTATAATAAAAAAATCAAAACAACTACATATTTCACATTTTTAAAGACTAAAATTAAAAACAAAACTACATAAATAATTTATCCGCGTGTACGCGAGAAAATCACCTAATACATTGTCATTTGTCAGTAGTGCGGGTACAGTCGCAGTTTACACTATACACTAAACCAATTTCAATATTTAATATTATGGCTTTTAGAGTTTATTAGTACCCTTAAAATTGGTAACAATAAAATATTTGTGCTAATATTCACTCTAAAAGTAATTATTTACGCTGTTAGAAAAAGTAAGAGCATAAAATAAAATTCAAACTAGAGTTTTGCGGACTACGAATAGATGATGGTATCAAAGGATCGAGTGATATGAGTTTAATAGAAGAACTCCGAGGAGGAAATCCTTGGAGTGTGTTTACAAACTACATGACATGTTTAGACAGTATTAGTGATGTCTCCGTCGACTCTAAACTCTCAAAGACTTGTGCTTTTGTGTTCAATTAATTCAGCTTTGTGAAAGATTTCAAACTTTGTCAACAGTTAAATTATACAATGCGTTGTCGTTTTGCCAGACATTGTTTAAAAAATAAAAACTTTGATTAAGAAATCAAAATGATTCTAAAAAGATTTGAATCCAAAGTATTAACTTATTTTAATGAAAACTTTACAAAATCATATTTTATTCGTCTACTAGAGAAATAGAAAAATGTAATGCATTTTTAGTTAAAAATGACTTTAGTCAAAATATATATAAATGTATAGTGATCTTGCTCCGGTAAAAGGATCTGTGAAAACATTCATTGGAAGGCCATATAAGTTATACTCACTGACAGATCATGCAGTCTTTCATTGGCGATCACATTGACCCGGCTGGTTGGTTCCCATGGGATGGGACGGTGAGTTCGCACTCTCCACATTGTACTATGGAGAGTATGCGAATAACGGTCCTGGAGCAGATACGAGTAAGAGAGTGAAATGGAAGGGATTTAAAGTTATTAGAGACTCAAAGGAGGCCGAGCAATATACCGTGGCAAAGCTTATTCAAGGAGGTTTATGGCTAAAGCCCACTGGAGTTACTTACCAAGAGTGGGTTTGATCTAATCACTTATAAGTGTAGTTTGTGTTGTAATATGCTCTGTTTTAATTTGATGTCTTTCTCTGTTTTGAACGGAGTCGAGTTACAAATGACATTCTCTGTTTCGTGAAGTTCTAATGTTAGTGTTCAATAATAAAATGTCGTGATGTCATATTTGAATATTCTTAAGACTCTGAACTAATCATTTATTTACATTTTCCATCTTATCAATTCAAATCTTTGAATTTGTGGCGTAAATAATCATACTGGCAATTAAAAAAATCAACATAGCTAGAATTTTTTTTTTTGTCAACAAAATTTCTTAATAGTCATACATGACCAGCGTATTAGTTAAATCTCAATTCAATTTGTAAACCATAATTTATCGATTGGGTTCAAATTATATCAGTGTAGTTTATCCAATAAAAAAAACTTGGCATGAGCTAACAGCTAAGCATGCATTTAAAACGGGCACTACTGCCGAACTAATGTCTTATGGAAAGATCAATTTAGTACCCTTTCAATCTCAGCCGTGAGATAGTACATTTACCCAAAAATATTTGACCTATTTATAATTGATCATAAGAAAAAATAATGTATAAGAAACCATCTTTTAGAGTGTATAATTTATGAGCTGGAATGTAATTAATTATATATGTATTTGGGAGACACAACATGTAATCGTCTATTATGTGTAATTGCTCAGCTTCAGTAGGGTGGGCAAAAATACCCAAAACCGAAAAACTGAATCGAACCGAAGTAAACCGAATCGAGACCGACCCATAACAGTTTCGATTTCATATGGACTCAATTTATCTATAACCGAAAAATCGAACCGAAACCGAACCGCAAAACCGAATGCCCACCCCTGTGAACTTTATGTTTCATTTTAAGCTTATGGTTATTCATTTTTTATTTTATTTTGTGTTCTCTTTTATGTTTCATTATGGATTTTAGACTCAAAACTCTTTGAATATGATGCTCTTTTGATTCATTTTTGCTTGTTCATTTGATTTGTACGTGTTCGAATTCGGTTTTTTCGGATTCAAACCGAAACCGAACAATTAGGATTTCGGTATATTATTGGGATACCAAACCGAACCAAAACCGAAGTAAACCGAACCGAGACCGACCCATAACAGTTTCGGTTTCATATGGACTCATTTTATCTATAACCGAAAAACCGAACCGAAACCGAACCGCAAAACCGAATGCCCACCCAGCTTCAGCATATAGTAATTACTTTATTACGCGTACCTAACAAACATTTATGTAATAGTGAGTGTTAATTAGGACATATCTTACTATATATGGATCTTTACTTTCTTATTCTCTTCTCTTCCAAGGTTTTTCTATGCGATCTTTACTTTTTTTTTAACGCCCGCGAACGGGATTTTTGGGCAGTGTGTCGATCGACGCAAGGTGTGTGCGTCGATCGACACAGGTTGCAATTGAACCGGTTGGTTCAATTTTTGAGCGTCGATTTGCGGTCTGGTTTAAGGGAACCCTATGGTTTGCCTATATAAGTCAGGAGGCCGTATTTTAGTCGCGCTTTTGGGAGAGAAAAGCTGAGTTTCAGAGTTCCAGAGATAAGAGAAAGAAATCCTTGAGTGTTTTTGTTCTTTAAGGCTAAGAAAATGCGTGATTGAGGCTTTGGAGGCAGTTATGTCCGGTTTTAGAAGAGGAGGGTAGCGGCAAGTAAGAACAAATTGGATCGGAGCGAAACTTTCAGGTTAAGTTCTCCGCTCTCTAATCTTGATATTTGAGGAAACAGTTTGTCAATCGGATGTGTGTTCTAGGAGTTATAATTTTTTTACTGAGAGAGGTTTGTGCAGTTTCGGATTTGCGATCAGTCCACTTCAAAGGAGGATTCCCGTCGAACTAGAAGAACTTAGAGAACGATCCTCATACCGTTGGATAGCTCTCTCTGTCTAGTTTCGAGATCAGGTTTTTGATCCTGATTCTAAGGTAATCTCCGTTCTCAGTGTCTTTTCGAAGTCAGCGTGTTGTTCCTGTTTTCTGAAACCCTAATTCGGTTTAGAAGGTTTTTTGGAGAAAGGATCAAAGTTTTGTTGGTTAGTGAGGAAGAGAAGATAGAGCAGGGGCTGTAGGTGTCAGAAAGGTCTCTTTTCGTGGCTGTACTTGTCTAGAATCGATCCAGAATCAAGGTGAGTACGTGACCATGGCTTATCTGGATAATCAGAATATTCATGATGCGTTTGATTGTGAATTAGAATAGATTGATGAATGATTACTGGTTATTTGTTTGTGATATGCGTTATTGATTGATCGCTTGGTATTGTGTTATTTTTTATGTTTGTGTGTATAGCCAAGTAGATGGGATGACCGTCTCACTGAGTATTTGTGATAATACTCATGCATCTCTTTTAACCATGTGATGTAGGTAAAGAAAAGATGTGATCGTGGAATCAAGGTTGTGAAGAGGAGATGATCTAGAGTCTCATTTATTTGCTTTATGTGATTGTTTAGAACCACTAGGTTCCTGGTTTTATGGAATTGAATTGTTAAATTGGTTTTGAATTGGTGATAGTTTGATGGTTTAATCATTTGATTGGTTTGAGTTGATTTCCGCTGGTTATGTTTGGTTGCTTATTGAATTGATAAGTTTTGTGAATTAGTATTTATGGGAATACTAATTCGATGAAAAAAAAAACCGGATTGTTTTATTCTTATTCTTTTCTCTCGAAACCTTCTCTTCCCTTTGCGATTTTTAATTTCTTCTTCTTCTCCTCTCGAAACCTACTTTTCTCTCTGCAATCTTTATTGTTTCTCTTCTCCTAAAACGTTCTCTTTTCTTATATGGAAGAAGAAAAGAGAACATTCGAGAAGAAGAGTAAAACAATAAAGAAAAGAGAGAAGAGTAGGTTTGAAATTAATCACCTCAAACCAGCCATGCACCACAACTGAACACTCTTGGCTCCGCAATCTTTTACACTGACAGTCACAAACAAGAACAAGAGAACAACAACGAAGGAGGTTGTGGTCGTGAAATGTTAGCTTTAGAAAAGAAAATTCAAGAAGATTATGAGGTAAATACATAAAACTCATGTTTCGAAAACACAAATATATAATTAGTATAACAGTTCATGTATAGTCACAACCTCATACAACTATTTTGATGTCAACAAAAAAAATATGAGCAAATGTCTTTATTTCTAGTAAAACAACTAATTTTTCTTGTTTTGAAAAAAAAAAGGGAGGATTACTGGAATGACCTTAATAAATGAGTTTTTGACTAATTTGGCCCTAAAATTTCATAATTACTAGAACGACCTTGAAAATTTTTAACACCCGATTTGCCCTTATTTTCTTTGATAACAAAAAACGTATTTACGAAACTGCCATTAATGAGCTTCCCGCCAAAAGCGAATAAGTCTACCGCTCACGTGGTAGATTTAATTTACTGTAGTGGTAGACTTAATTATCTGTTATGGTAGAATTATTAATCTGTGGTGGTAGACTTAATTATCTGTTGTGGTAAACTTAATTATCTGTTGTGGTAGTAGACTTAATAATCTGTAGTGGTAGACTTAATAATTCATTATGGTAGACTTATTGATCAGTTGTGGTAGACTTAATAGTCTTTAGTGGTGGTAGACTTAATTTTTCTTTTTGGTAGACTTATTCTTTAGTGGTGGTAGACTTAATTATCCCTTGTGGTAGACTTACTAATCTGTGGTGGTAGACTTAATTATCTGTTGTGGTGGCAGACTTAATTATCTGTTGTGGTAGACTTATTAACTTGTGGTAGTAGACTTAATTTACTGTTGTGGTAGACTTACTAATCTGTGGTGGTAGACTTAATTATCTGTTGTGGTGGTAGACTTAACTATCTGTTGTCGTAGACTTAATTAACTTGTGGTGGTAGACTTAATTTAGTGTTGTGGTAGACTTAATTATCTGTTGTGTTAGACTTAATTAAACTGTGGTGGTAGATTTAATTATATGTTGTGGTAGACTTATTAATCTGTGGTGTTAGACTTATAATCTGTAGTGGCGGTAGACTTATTTCCTGCAGATATGCAGTGGTAGACTTATTGATCTGCAGTGGTAGACTTAATAATCTGTAGTGGTGGTAGACTTACTAATATGTAGTAGTGGTGGTAGACTTATGGATCTGTTGTGGTAGAGTTATTAATCTGTGGTGGTAGACTTAAAAATACGTGGTGGTAGACTTAATAATACGTGGTGGTAGACTTAATTATCTGTTGTGGTAGACTTAATCATCTATTGTGGTAGACTAATTAATCTGTGGTGGTAGACTTATTAATCAGTTGTGGTATACTTGTTTAGATTAGGCATGGTAGACTTGTTTGTGGTAGGTGTAGACTTGTTGCGAAATCATTGTTTTGCCCTCAGGCGGACCTTGAACGGTGAAGAACTAGGGTAGCCGCCGCCATAGCTTGTTTTCTTCATTTCGACAAACCTCCTCTCTTGAATATCAAATTCTTACCTCAACCTTTACTTCTTAAACTCGATATTTGGTTGATTTGCAATGGAACAAATAATTTTGGTATGTGGCATTTGGAATTTTCCGAAAAATCAATGGATCTGTAGTGGTAGACTTATAATATGTAGTGGTGGTAGACTTATTGATCTGTTGTGGTAGACTTATTGATGTGCAGTGGTAGACTTACTAATCTGTGGTGGTAGACTTAATTATCTGTTGTGGTAGACTTATTCAAAAAGGGTAAAATCGTATTTTATCCTTCATCTTCTTCACCAGAAGCTGTCAAACCCTAACAATGGCGGCCAACATGTATTTAGCTCGTTTTTACTGTATTTTAACTTGTTTTCAACTGAATTTAGCTTAAAACTAATAGATTTAACATCATATATCATTTTTCTAACCAAAAATCAAAAGTTTTCAATTTTTTTTGTTTGCTAGTGATTTTCAATCTGATTTTATCTAAATTTGGTGGCACACCTCCGCCAAAAACGTCTCTTGTGCTTCCGCAGCCTCTGCGGCCGCCGGATTTAAACAAAAAAAAATCAGAAATTTGTTTGAATCGATTCAAACAAATTTCTGATTTTTTTTTTTCAAATCTAAATGGCATTTTTGTAATTACAAAGTTATACTTTGGTTTTTATGTCTTATATACTCGACCTTGATATTTTCATACTTGTGAAGGTCATTCTAATATTTATGGCATTTATCAAAGTCGTTCTAGTAATTATCCCAAAAAAAAGTTTTTAATGAAGATTTTGTACACCAATTTCAACCAACAAGAGCAACAGAACAACAACTTAGAACAGAAGATCCAAATAGATTATGAGGTAATCCATAAAATTAACTCTCAAATTTTGTAAATTTGAAGCTATGTAGTAAAGAAAGAAACAAAAATATCTGTGAACGGGAATTTTCCATCTACGCCATATTTGAAAAAAACAAATGTATAATTTGTCGGTTTAGCAAAAAAATGCATAATTTGTACGCCCGTTCATATGTAGACAAAACCTCATAAAACTATTTCGATATCAACAAAAATAAATTTTCATATGAACTAAATTGAACTAATAAAAGCCCAAGTCAATACATCAAAAGACCATAAAAAGTATTATATAATATTATCCAAGAAAAAAACCCAACATAAACTTTTATCTTGTGACTTGTGAGAAAAGTAACTTTGCCTCTGTGTACAGTTCATTAGGTTTCAAGTCTTTGCTTCTCATTTTTATGTTGTAATTAATTTGGATGTTTCACCATTTAAGAGCTAATATATAATTCCAGAAAAAGGAAAAAGGCTTTTATCTTGTTTTGTTTTGTTCAATTGCTCCTTGAATTCCCTATGTTTTTTTTTTTGTTTTTAACACAATCATAGGTGTTCGAACGTAGCCAGTCTCATCGTTGCTAAGGATGATAAGCGGAAGTACGAAACCATAAATGACGTTGGTTAAGGCAGGTCCTAATTACAGCAAATTCATCATATTCGTTAAAGAAGGCATATATGATGAAGTCGTTAGGATTTCGCGTACAAAGACGAACATAACGTTAGGCGAAGGTAGAGATAAAACCATTATAACTGGAAGCTTGAACAAAGTAGACAACGTAGACACTTTCAACTCTGCAACACTTGGTATATTTTTTATTTTCTCAACAGAGTTACACATATATTTTAAAATACTAATGCTTATTTTGTTACAATTACTTATAGCCGTAGATGGAGTTGGGTTTGTAGGCAAAGATATTTGCATCCGAAACACAGCCGGCCCGGAAAAAACATCAGGCCGTGGCTCTCCGAGTGAGCGGTGATGCGTCGGTTCTATACCTATGCGGTATCGAGGGCTATCAAGATACTCTATGCTCACCAGCATCGGCAATTCTATCGTGATTGTTACATTACCGGAGCCGTCGATTTCATTTGCGGTGACGCACCAACTGTATTCCAAAACTGCCATATCGAGGTAAGAAAACCAATTTATGGACAAAAGAACATGATAACGGCGCAGAAACGCGAAGTCCAAAGTGATAAGACAGGGTTTTCATTCCAAAAGTGCACTATAACAACAGCTTCAGATCTTGCTACCTTATTTAAATTTTTATGCAACAGCTTCAGATCTTGCTCCCAACATAGTGTATCATTTTCTTAAAATTATCTGAAATGTCTATAAAAATTAAGTAAGGTATAAACCATCATAATGCACTAAAATGTATGTGGATTTGGGAATTACAATTAACCTTTCTACTTTATGATAAAATTTGATACAACAAGTAATTGAGTATATCTCTAATCAGCGTATAGTAATTTACTAACTAGTCATCCACCTAACATCATCATTTGTGATTTTCACTACGTATCCCATATACACATTTCTTATTCTCACACAGTCATGCAAACCCATAACGTGATAGAAACCATGTTTTTGTCTCTTGAAAAAGCTCACTAGATATCGAGAAAACTTGAGCCAAATTCCTTTTCCAGAGAGAGACTCAATGGATATATCGTACAATACCAAGTTTGACATTGGTTAAAACTGAATATGCTACAAAGAGAGCAAAATAGGAGTGAAACAAAAGCAAAACATTGGTTAAAACTGTGCAAAATTGACATCTATCAGAAGTACCTTTTTCTTCTCTTACAATGGTTGTTCATACAAAGCCCTCATCTTTTTCCTTCTCATAATAGCTAGTGCCGTGTTTAGGTTTGTATAGACCTAAGCCAATTTTAAAAAATCTATGATAGTTTTACCTGAAAACGTAGATAATATTGATTTCAGTTTCAGAAGTAGTTTTTTGTTAGTCATTTAATATGCACTCTCTCAAAACAAATATACAAAAAAAAAAAAAAAACTATAATAGTTTCTTGTTTGAAAAGTGTAAGAGGTGAAATTGAAAGTACAGTATATGTATTTAGAAAATAATTGGGTTTGATTCGTAACCTTTACATTGTATTACCTAAATTAATAGATATCAGTCATAAAAATATACGAACTAGATAGTGATATCAAAAATAATATTCTCAGTTTTTATACCACTACACTTTACTCTTTTAACTATTTTAGTATCGTGTATCACTTTATATTCTCACTAATTTTTGTTTCTACCATTTCGTATCACCTATTAAATCCATTCTGAAACTATACATTTAAAGCTTGTGATTTCATAAAAACTTGATGGATTTGTTTAATTTTGTTCTTTCATATATTAAATAAACCTATGACATAATTTGAAAAAATAAAAAGTACAGTAGAAATGACCCATGAGAGCGAAATATATTACGATCGTTTCAACCATTTTGATTTGAAGAATTCTTCGTCTCTTATTATGATCGCAAAAAAAAAATTGGTTAAAATATGATTATAAAGTAAATTGACGAGTAATCTATTTCACTATAAAGATCATAAGTTAGGTCCAATTATAATATATAATTTTATAATTTTTCAGGTGTAGGAAAAATGTCAAACTCCACAAAATATGTATCTTTATTTTTGGTCATTGTCTTCGACATTGTAAAAGTGGCAAAAAAAAAACTGACTTTTTACAAGTTTTGAAATCGGTCTAAGTTTTGGTTTATATATGTTTTGGTCATTGCATTAAAAACATAAAAATGAAAAGTTAAAGAATGTGTAATGTTACATCATATAGTATTTAGCTTTAATAGTGTTAAGAAAAAGAAATGTAGCAATTCCTAAAATGCTTAGGAATTGAAATTAGAACTAGGGATTTTTTTTTCCCTTCTGTTTGATGGTTAATAAATTGAAACGAAAAAGAATCTTTCCAGAGTGTTTATTATAAGATTTATAGACAAATCACAACTTACAAGCATAGGGTAATTTAAATGACAACTTCATTTGAGATATCATATTCAGGAGTAATGCAAATAGATTTAACTACGTCGATATGGGGTTGAAAGACGTTGAATCATTCAAAGTTTGAATCGTACAAAGCTCAGCGGAAGCATCTGAGAAATATATTTTGATTTTGTTTCAATATGAGTTTGTACGTCAGCATCATGCAACTCAATTTAAACGTGAAAGAACAAAAGAATCAAGAAAAATCTAAAAACTTATCTTCAAGCACTACGGAAGCTCATGAACATTCATTTGCAACCTCTTATTTTTCTTTTGTCCCGACAGGATAAAAATGATTTGTCAATATCATTTACAATTTTGTGAAAGGGGCTTTTACTTCTTAGGATAATATATAGTAAACGATTTATCAAATGCACAAAGATTAAAAGAAATTAGCATTCATAATTCCATATATGTGTGATGTTACATTTTTTGCTTTATCAGAATAAACGACTTCTTAAACGCACAATTTTCTTAAAACCTTAAACATTCTCACAATTCCATACATGTGTATTGTTATTATTGCTAACTTCTAAGGGAAGAATTAAGATATACGTAGATATTCTTTCACACAAGATTACGAAGATTGCTATCAAATAGTAAATACCTATTGTATATTAATAGATATTTAATTCAGTCCATTTTTGGTGGCACAATAATTTTGGTTTTAAGGTCAAGGACGTACCTAAATCCGTTCTAAAACCAAATTTGATTACTCCATGTACAAACATTCTGGCTTCTTAGGCTTTGGTCCGGATGTGTGATCCGCGACAAATCTTCTGAATATTCATTGTCAAGAGTATACTCACCACTAAAATTAGTCAGATTCGGTAAGACTTGGATGCATAAAACACATAGTGCTATGCTTATGTGTTTGTATATCTATATTAATGCAATTATTAAAAATGGAAATTACAAAAACATGGAAAAAACCTAACATGTATATATCCCGTTAATTTGTTTTGCTAAAAGTTAAGATATATTTCTTTAAATTCAAGAGGACAAGTGGAAAAAGCCAGCGTGTCAAACATGTATAAACTCAATTGGATACATAACAGAAAAGGTGAAAAACCATATGCGTACGCAATATAAAAAAAGAGCTCATCGACACAACTCCTAAGAAATTTTCCGCCCTTAGAAAAAATCACAAATAATAAACTCAAGTACTTCCAAAAGAAAAGAAGCATGTCGTCTTCTAAAATCCAGGTACGAGGGCAGCCACTTCCTAGAGTTCCAGCAAGAAACCACCGTATGATAAAGTCGATTGTTTGTGGAGTTTCCATAAAAGGTCACCACCGTGTAAGTAATGTACTCAGCCGTAAGAGTGGTCCACCGTTGGGTTCTGTCCCAACAAGAACCGACGAGAGCCAGTTTCTTAGTTGCGACGGTAACGGTAGATTTGGGAGGTTCGGTGGAAAGTTTGTACCGGAGACATTGATGTCTCGTCTGAGAGATCTTGAAGATGCATTTAATTTTGTTTTGAGCGATCACGAATTTCAGGTTGGCTTTTCTTATATATTGATTAAGCTTATCACAAACGTTTTTATAAAGGAACTAATGGGTAAAATGAATGAGATTTCTTTTTTCTTTTTACGAGATTTGACTGTGGGTTAGGTTATAAAGATAAGAGCATGCTCATCGGCTCTAAGAGGTCATCTTATGTAACGTAAATATGATTATTGAAAAATATATTTCTTTAATAAGAAATATACAAATAATAATCATAATCTATAGATGGGACATGGGAGACCTAAACGTTGATCCAAAAAAAAAAAAAAACAGGATTGAAAAATGAAAACCTAGGCACAGGACAGAGACACATGCTCCTTTTTACATTAGAATTTAGAAGTAAAATCTAAACATGATATATATATTCTGATTAGCAATATATATATTATGATAAAACATGCGATTTTTTTTTTTTTTGAGATAATCCAGAAGTTTTTGACCAAATCTTCTACATCCGTTCGGTCGAAGTTAAGAGTGTTTTTATCCCCTCCAAAAAAAAATGAATATGGTTTATTACTTTCTTTATGACCATTAACCCAACCTTGTCGTGGTAAAACATGCTTTTCTAATCAAATGTGTGCTTTTGCTATTTATAATTAGGAGGAGCTTACCACAGCGTTAAGAGACTACGTAGGAAGAGAAACGCCTCTCTACTTCGCCGGACGATTAACCGAACACTACAAGAACCTAGCTCGAACCACCGAAGGAGGAGGTGGACAAAGCGGTGGGCCCGAGATCTATCTGAAAAGGGAAGATCTTAGCCACTGTGGGTCCCACAAAATCAACAACGCTCTCGCTCAGGCCATAATCGCCCGGCAGCTTGGTTGCAGCCGTGTGGTCGCCGCCACAGGAGCCGGGCAACATGGGGTCGCCACGGCGGCTGCATGTGCTAAGCTCTCCTTGGAGTGTACTGTTTTCATGGGAACTACTGATATAGAGAAACAAATGTCTAATGTACTTTCCATGAAACTGCTTGGTGCTCAGGTAACACTAACGTGTAATTACTGTTTAATTAGGCTCATAACCTAAGTGAAATTAACTGGATCCAGTTTTGCGGAATAAAGTTATAACATAATGTATTTTGTCATTTTAGTGTTTACATATTTGCTCTTGGTTTTAAAAGTTATGGATCAAGAAAGTGAGGGACCACTCCCGTTTTTTAGTATAAACTAGAGTATATGTTTAAGATTTACAAAATTTTAACAGCCCTCATAAATGAGAAAAAAAAAAAAAGAAGTTTGAACAACATAGTTACACTAGAATAATAAAAAAGAAGGGGAAAATCTAGCAAGAAACTTAACTAACAACAAGAAATTTTTAAAACGTAGTGTAAAAATCACGAAACATATATATAAGTTAGTACTCAATTTTGTTTGCTTTCGTTTTATTTATCTCGGAACAACAAAACATTCATATACGTACCCGAACGTAACATTCGTTTTAAATACTTATTTTTAAAGGTGATATCAGTGGAAGGAACATTCAAAGATGCAAGCTCAGAGGCGATTCGAAACTGGGTCGAGAATCTATATAGCACGTACTACTTATCGGGCACGGTTGTAGGACCGCATCCGTGTCCGATAATGGTACGCGAGTTCCAATCCGTGATTGGTAAAGAGACGAGAAGGCAAGCAAATCAACTATGGGGTGGTAAGCCTGATGTATTGGTGGCTTGTGTGGGAAGTGGCTCAAACGCATTGGGTTTGTTCCATGAATTTGTTAGGGACGAGGATGTGCGGTTAGTTGGGGTCGAGGCCGCGGGGCTGGGTCTGGATTCAGGGAAACATTCAGCTACTTTGGCCGTTGGAGATATTGGTGTGTACCATGGTGCCATGAGCTATTTATTGCAAGATGATCAAGGACAGATACTTAAACCACATTCCGTAGGAGTAGGGTAAGTGTGAAAGTTATGTCCTCAACATATACATTTTTATTGTCACACAAAACTGGTGCATTTAGTCAAGACACTAACGAATACACATGAAATAGATTGGTTGACGACACAAAAGATAGTTCGGCTAAAACAAAACAAATTTGGTAGTAATGAACAGTTTCAATTAGCCCTGGAGTTATTGAGGTTGATGCATAGTTTATTAATTATACAGTAATTTCTGTGAAGTCTTCTGCTAGTACAAGTTGAAGTGTTTAACGTTATAAAGTTGAACTTTTTTTTATCCAAAAAAAATGTTTACACCTTTATCACATGCAAGTCACCTAGGATACAAATTTTCGATAAATCAGATTTGCAGAAATTTGACGTTATTTCCTAACAACTAGTATCAGAGCGTTCGGATTATTTTTCGTCAAATTTTTTGCGAGGTCACTATTCATGTGAATAGTAAATTCGTGAATAGTAAAATTTGTCGGCGATATCGGTTCGTCGACGGAGGTGTTGGTTCAAAAAATAATCAGAAACGATAGGAGGCAAAGATGGTTATGCACACAATATCGAAAAATTTGACGGTACAGATTATGCATTTTGGAGAATGCAAATCGAAGATTATCTGTACGGAAAGAAGTTTCACCAACCGCTGAGCAAGAAACCTGAGAAGATGACTAAGGAAGAGTGGGATCTCCTTGACAGGCAAGTTATGGGTGTTATCCAATTAACACTGTCGAAAAACGTTGCTCACAACGTTGCGAAAGAGAAGACAATAGAAGGGTTGATGTTCTCTCAGACATGTATGAGAAATCTTCAGCTAATAATAAGGTGTTTCTCATGAAGAAACTCTTTCACTTGAAGGTGGAAGAAGGTGGCCCTGTTGCAACACATGTGAACGAGTTCAACACGATTGTCAACCAACTGTCATCTGTTGAAATCGAGTTTGATGATGAAGTACGAGCACTGATTTTGCTTGCATCACTGCCAAATAGTTGAGAACCTATGAGGGCTGCGCTTAGTAATTCAGTGGGTACTCAGAAGCTAAAATTCAATGATGGTCAAGATCGTATCCTTGCTTAAAAAGTTCGTAGGATAGACTCTGGCGAAACATCAATGACCTCTGCTTTCAATGTGGAAAACAGAATGAACCAAAACAGAGGCAGATCAAAGTCAAGGAATGGAAGGGGTCAATCCAAGTTCAGAAAGCCTATTGAGTGCTGGAATTGTGGAAAGACTGGACACTTCAAAAATAACTGTTGGGCACCACCAAAGAAGGAAAATAACAAAGGAGGTGGAGCCAATGAAGTCACACATGGAATTGCTTATGCATTGTTAGTGTCAGTTGATTCCCCGAGAAAAGGTGAAACTCATGATGCAGCTGCAAACACCGCCAAAGCATCGATCTCCTATGTTGATAGCCCGATCGATTCTTGGGTTCTTGACTCAGGAGCATCATTCCACACCACACCAGACCACAACATTATGGAAAATTATGTTGCGGGAAATTATGGGAAGGTATATCTAGCAAACGGCTTACCTTTGGACACAGTTGGTATTGGAAATATCCATTTGATGATGTCAAATGGACTCATGTGGAAGATCACAAAGGTTAGACATGTGCCAAAGTTGATGCAAAATCTGATTTCGATAGGACAATTTGATGATACGGGGCACAATGTCAAGTTTGGTGATGGAGCCTGGAGAGTGAAGAAAGGTTCCATGGTGGTTGCTAGAGGTCACAAAAGAGGCACTCTTTATATGACGATGAGTTATCAAGATACAGTTGATGTTTTCGAGAATGCCAAAAAAACCCGGTTATGGCATTGTAGATTGAGACATATGAGTGAGAAAGGGATGAAACTTATGGTGGCAAATGATACACATCTAAAGACGGTGGATCATCAGATGTGTGAAAGTTGCATTCTTGGAAAATAAAAACGTGTCAGCTTCTCAAAAGAAGGAAGAAAGCCAAAACCTGAGAAGTTAGAGCTAGTGCACACTGATGTATGGGGACCTGCTTCCGTCGCATCATTAGGAGGTTCGTCCTACTATGTGAGCTTTATTGATGACTCTACAAGAAAGGTGTGGGTGTACTTCATGAAGAAGAAGTCTGAAGTGTTCTTGATCTTCAAAAGATGGAAAACCCTGGTTGAGACTGAGACAGATCTCAAGTTGAAGTGCTTAAGCTCTAATAATGGTGGAAAATATATTAGCGAAGAGTTCAGGAGATATTGCTCTGATAATGGGATCAAGATGGTCAAGACTATTCCTGGAACGCCACAACAAAATGGAATAGCAAAAAAGATAAACAGGACCCTGAATGAGCGTGCAAGAGCATGAGATTATATTGCGAATTGCCTAAGACTTTTTAGGCAGATGCAATCAATAACGCGACCTTCTTAATAAACAGAGGACCGTCTATTCCATTGGGATTCAAGATCCCTGAAGAAGTTTGGAGCGGCAAGAAAGTAAATCTTTCTTTTCTAAAGGTGTTTGGTTGTCTAGCTTATGTTTATGTTGATGATGCTGCAAGAAGTAAACTTGATGCAAAATCCAAGAAGTGTTACTTCATTGGTTATGGTGACACAAAGTTTGATTATCGATTTTGGGATGACTAAAATCGGAAGATCATCCGCAGTAAGAATGTTGTGTTCAACGAAGGAGCGTTGTACAAAGATAAGCTAAAAGAAAGCTCTGAAATGAAGGAGTCCAAACCTGTTGATATGGGAGATATCATGGCACCAGAGTTGCAACAAGATACCACAACAGCATAAGAGCAAAATTCTCAAGTAGAGAACTGTGATGCATATGAGAATGATGATTCTGAAGAGGATTCACATACACCAGTTACGGAGTTAGGACGGTCAAATAGAACTATCAAGAAACCTCAAAGATTTTTTCCATCGCTCAACTACAATCTGCTCACAGATAGAGGCGAGCATGAATGTTATGAAAAGGCAATGCAAGTTGATAAATCTATCAAGTGGGAGCTTGCAATGAACGATGAGATAGACTCGTTGATGTCCAATGACACGTGGGAGTTATCTGAATTGCCTAAGGAGAAAAAGGCTTTGCACAACAAGTGGGTCTACAAAATAAAAGAAGAACATGATAGAAGCAAACGTTATAAAGCGAGACTTGTTGTGAAGGGATTCCAACAAAAAGAAGGCATAGACTACACGAAAATATTTTCGCTTGTAGTTAAAATGGTAACAATAAGAGCTGTTCTCGGGTTGGTAGCAAAGGAAGATATACATCTTCAACAGATGGATGTGAAAAGAACATTTCTTCACGGTGACTTGGATGAAGAAATTTATATGAAACAACATGTAGGTTTTGAGGTCAAAGGGAAAGAAAATATGGTGTAGAAGCTTAAAAGAAGTCGGTATGGCTTAAAACAAGCTCCAAAACAGTGGTATAAAAAGTTTGACAACTTTATAAAAACTACTGGCTTCTTGAGATGTGAGGCTGACCACTGTTGTTACTTCAAGAGGCTTGAAGAGTCCTACTTAATATTACTCATGTATGTTGATGACATGCTGATAGTGGGAGCAGACTTGCATGAGATCAATAATTTGAAGACAAAACTCTCCAGAGATTTTGCGATGAAAGACCTGGGAGAAGCAAGTCAAATTCTTGGGATGAGAATTAACAAAAGCAAGGAATGTCTTAAGCTATCACAAGAGGAGTATGTGAAGAAAGTTCTCAAGAAGTTTAACATGGATGATGCGAAGCTAGTTAGTACTCTCCTAGCGTGTCATTTTCGGTTATCCAGAAATCAATCTCTAGTGACTGAAGACAAGATGACATATATGGATAAAGTTCTATATGCTTCTGCTATGGGCAGCTTGATGTACGCGATGGTATGTACAAGGCCAGACATTGCACATGCAGTGGGAGTCGTTAGCAGGTATATGAGTAATCCAGGCAAGGAACATTGGGAGGCTGTTAAGTGGATTTTCAGGTACTTGACGAAGAATCCAAGTTTATCTCTATGTTTCATGAAGAACGAGATGGGATTGCAGGGATATGTAGATGCTGACAATGGAGGTGACATTGACAATAAAAAAAGCACATCCGGGTATGTCTACACTTTTGGTGGGACTGCAATTTGCTGGGTTTCAAAGTTGCAGAAAATCATAGCTCTATCAAGCTGTGAAGCTGAGTATGTTGCTGTCAAAAAGGCAACAAAAGAGATGATGTGGCTACAATCATTTATACGAGAGCTAGACCATGACCAAGAGAAAAGTGTGTTGTACTGCGATAGTAAAAGTGCCATTGATTTGGCGAAGAATCCGATTTACCATGCTCGGATGAAGCACATACAACTTCGGTATCATTTCATCAGATCAACTTTAGAAGATGGAGTGTTGGTGCTTAAAAAGATCTCAGGAAGTAAAAATTCGGCAGACATGCTAACGAAAAGTTGTACCGTATGACAAACTATGGTTGCGTACGACATCAGTTGGCTTGTTAGAGTAACAAGCGTAAAAGACCTGCTGCATTGATCAAGGTGTGAAGACATATTGCTATCAGTCTTCAAGTGAGAGATTGCTAGTCACATTTATTACTTTTACCATGGACGCTGGAATTGAAGTTGGTGAAAGGAGGTTTAAAAGTCAAGAATGGGAGGTTGATTTTGTTGTCAATAATTTTGGCTCACTTATTCACACTTCACCAACCCCTCCTCATTTGCTCTAGAAATACGTGAGGCCTTCACTCATAATCAATCATCCCAAAATATCAAGTAAGAAGAAGAAAGGTGAGAGAGAAGAAAAAAAGATGAAAAAAATATAATTCTTTTTCTTGGTGAGAAATTTAGAGTAATTTCTTGAATGTAATTGGTTTTGGGTGTAAATTGAAAATGTTGTAATTTTTCTCTGGTTAATAATAAAATATTTGCAGCAGGTCCGGAGACGTAGGCAGTATTAGTCGAACTCTGCTAACAAATTGTGTGTTTTTATTATTCCCGCAAATCTGATTTATTCGAAATTTAACGTTATTTCCTAACATTGGTTACATGTTCGCAGGTTAGAGTATCCCGGAGTTGGACCGGAGATTAGCTTTCTAAAAGAAACTGGAAGAGCCGAGTTCTACACAGCAACAGACCAAGAAGCCATTCAAGGTACTTCTCTATTAACTGATACTTTTTTGGTTTTTTATAAAAATATCGATTGTTACTTACTACTAATCTTTTCATTTACAAGAATTATCATTACTTAAAATACTTTTCAATCTTGTCGATTGTAGCGTGCATGCGATTGAGTAGATTGGAGGGAATAATCCCGGCATTGGAAGCGTCTCACGCGCTCGCTTTCCTTGACAAACTCGTTCCTACTCTGCGTGATGGAGCCAAAGTGGTCGTGAATTGCAGTGGCCGTGGCGACAAAGATCTTGAAACTCTCATCCAACGAGGCATATTGCCCTCTTCTCCTTGTTGACTCACCAAGATATGCCACATTAGACTTGACTACTAGAAATCGTATAGATGCATTTGCAGTCATCGTCATGGATGAAACAATAATACATCAGTCATTATCTATAATTTTGAATTACTAGTTATTCTAATTTTATCAACTCCTATTAGACCATCTCCCATGGAGAGAGATTCATAGAATTTCTTCCTAATATAATAATAATAATTTTAATGTATTTTAATTAGAGAAACTTATATGAGTTTTTACTCTCTTACGGTGAAAATCTCGTATAGTCACTTACAAATAAAAATTAATATTATTTTTTAAACTATTTCATTAATATTTTCAAAAAATATAAAATTACATTTAAATATATGTAACTACAATAGTTAATTATTTGTATTTTTATAAAGAGTAATTACAAAAATACCATTTTTGGTGTGTATATTTGCAAGAATGCAAAAATGCCACTATTGGTGTGTATATATTTGCAAGAATGTCACTTAAAGCTGTCTATTTGCAAAAATGCCACTAATTATGAATTTTTAAAACTTAAATCTGAAAATTATAAATCATAAAAAATGTTTTGACCACTAAAATCTCTAAAACCCTCAAAATTAAACCCTAATACAACATAATTAATTCAAACTTAAACGATATAATAATTTTTTTTTTGAAAAAGTGGCATTTTTAAAAATATTTTGAAAATATGACATTTTTTTTAAAATGACACACACTTGAAAAATGGCATTTTTAAAATTTCTCTTTTTTATTTTATAATAATATATGTAATATATTAATTTTAGCAATCTTAATAACAATATTAATAATGTAAGCACAAAATTACATAACATAAACTTATAAACAAATACAAATTTAAAATGCTAGAAAGATAATATATTCAAAAATTTCAAAATACAATTATTTTTAAATCTCATATTTTCTAATATATTAATGTAATTATACTAACTAAAATGTTACTAATTTCATATTGTTGAATCAACTTTAATTCATATAAAGTAAAATTAATATTAATATATAATTTAAACATGGGATAATTGCAAAAATGCCACTTTTGATATATACATTTGCAAGAATGCCATTTAGGGGTGTCCATTTGCAAAAACACCACTAATTATGGATTTTTAAAGCCTAAATCTTAAAATTATAAACCCTAAAAAATATTTTGACCCCTAAAACTCTTTAAACCCTAATACAACATAGTTAATCCAAACACAAATTATATAATAATTTTTTTTTTTTTAAAGTGGCATTTTGGCAAAGATTTTGAAAAAGTGGTATTTTGAAAAATGGTACTTAAAAAATAACATTTTTTAAAAAATTCTCTTTAAACATATACATAATGGAACTTGATAAATAGATAGTTTTATTTCAAAATTTACAAAAATTAAAAAATATCAAAGTACAAACTATTTAATTATTGTTTTATATTATTGTGTATTTGATGTGTCATTAAAAAAATATGAACCAATTATAGAGTGTCATGTGTCAAGAATTTAAGATCGGTTATTCTAATTTTTATAATTTTTCTTTTCTTTTTTTATCTTTATCAAAAGAAACTCTCCTTAAAACCCTTCTAAATCTTCCCATTAGAGATGCCCTTAATCTCTTATTGTTTAAATTTGTATATTACATGTTGACAACAAAAATTCTATAACTATAGTTTTATATTCAAATGGAAACCGAAAACAATTCCACCGTTAGCTTTTTGATAGTTCACATTTACATCAAAAAAATATATATATATTTTTTTCAACGGCTCACATTTTCTGGAGTTATAGGCAAATAGATCAATCACGAGTACAAAATTTGTTAGACGTTATCACGAGTACAATTCGAAAGCGTATATTGCAGCTTTTAATTTTCCACACATGTTATCAATTTTACTTGACAAAATTTAGCGGTCCAAAATCTACGAAAGTACAATTTTCTCTTTATTAAAAAGTCACCATATGATCAAGTCACTATAAAAAAATTCTGAATCATCTACAAACTCATTACTATTTTCAAATTATTTTTGTTTATTATACTCTGATTCTCGTAATAACTTTATTTTTGTTAATTGGTTATCAATTATTTGTATATATGCACATTCATGGTTCTTCTCCCTATGGATCGATGATGTTTGTCTTCAACTTTTTTTTGTTTTGTTTTTGTTTTTTTGCTAGTTGGTTATCTACACATATCTGATATGATATCCCCACAACTCGGTATGTATGCACATTTCATAATGTCATTACATATGATAATCTTTACTTTTATAGTATTTTTCAGTTAGAACCTTTGTTTTTAGATTCGTGTGTTGGTGAAGATAAAATTGGTAGATGCATCACAAGACAACAGTGCTGTGTTTGTAACGTTGCACATATTTTTTTTTCGCGGTTAGGAAAGCTAATGAGAGTTAACGTCAAATATTATAAAATCAATAAAGCTGTCTCACATGTGACCAAACTCTCGTTTCAACGGTTCAGAATCACTTACTTACATAGGATACTTGTAATATACTACATCAAATCAGACTACAGTTTGCTTCTTTAATTTAAGCGATATAAGATTTTTTTTTCTTTTAATTTAGGGCTCTTTAATTTTTTTTTTTGGTCGTCTTTTTTTATTTTTAGTGGGGCCCAGATGCCCATTTTTTACTACATACCTTACCTAAGTTCGAACCTAGGTGGTGTAAAAAAACAACGGAGGGGAGGAACCACTGCCGCACGTACACTTTCTCAGGACCCATTAATTTAAACATCAGTGGTTTACGTTTTCATTGCATAAAAGTTCAACCATTATACCACCGCAACACAAACACAAATAGATATAAGTACATCAAAAATAATTGTTTGCTTCTTTAATTTTTTGTTTTGTTTTTGAAATGGTGCTTCTATTTTTAGATGATGCATCTACTATTACTTCTTTAATTTAAGCTATATGTATGAATTTTTTTTGGCAAGACTTCACACATGATTTTGTCTTGGTCATAGATCAATTTTCATTATAAGGAATTGAGTTTGTTTTTGCTAAACCAATGATTTAATTTTCAATCTTCAACTCTTAACCATCAAAGACGGATGCGTAGCTTAGCTCATCGACAGTCTCTACGGCCAAACTCAGACGTAAATACCCATCTCTTAAAGCTATCGAATAGGCAAAATTTAAGGGTAATTCAGTAATTTAAACAATCTGAAAATTTCTTTTGTCGCCTTTATAAAAACCCATACTTTCCCTCCTCTCTCTCTGCCCTCACCTCTTTCCTTACCCTATAAAAACCTTCGCTTCTGCCTCTTCCATTATCTCAAGAAACATAAAAATCTTCTCTTTTCTCTCTCTCTATCAAAAATCAAAATCTTCAACGAAACCTTCTTCTTCTCCTCGAACCCACCTCGTAATCATCGATTACAAAACAATACCCAATTGTTGTTACGATGATTTCTTCAACTAAACCGGTTTCCTTCTCCTTAACCGCAATCGCCGGAGTAAAACGATCATTTCCGACAAATCTCCGGTTTTCTCCCTTACCCATCATCGGAAACTTCGAAAAGACTAATCCTTTCACTCTTCGAGCTTTATCTACACAGAATTTTTCGAATTTCTCTGTGGCGGCGCAGAGGCGCGATGTATTTAGGGTTGGAGCTTACGAGGCCGACCGGTCTCGTCCGATTGAAATCGGTGTGGAGATTCCTGACGAGCAATCTGGGCAAAAGGTGAAGATTGGGATTTACTTTGCGACTTGGTGGGCATTGAATGTTGTGTTCAATATCTACAACAAGAAGGTTTTGAATGCTTTTCCTTACCCGTGGCTTACTTCGACGCTTTCTCTCGCTTGTGGTTCTTTGATGATGCTCGTCTCTTGGGTCACCAGAGTCGCAGATGCTCCTCAAACCGATCTCGATTTCTGGAAAACTCTCTTCCCGGTAAAGGATTTAGCTTTCATTAGCGTTTGTTGCTTGAATGTTTGATATTGCAAATGTTTGCTCGTCTGATTAGTTCCTTACTTTGGGATAAAAGAGTAGAATTTTGGAATTTGGAAGCTGAATTTGTGCAGAAATCTTGAGATTCAACATTTTTTTGGATTAAGAGTATAGTTACTGATGGTTCAGTGATGGTGGTTTTTGATTGTTTAGGTGGCGGTGGCGCATACGATTGGACATGTAGCGGCGACAGTGAGCATGTCCAAAGTGGCAGTGTCCTTCACACACATCATCAAGAGTGGTGAACCAGCCTTCAGTGTCCTTGTCTCGAGGCTCTTCTTAGGCGACACATTCCCTCTACCTGTTTACCTCTCTCTCTTACCCATTATTGGAGGCTGTGCTCTCGCTGCGGTCACCGAGCTCAACTTCAATATGATCGGTAAAAACATCAATTAGTTACCTTAAAAAAGGGATTCTTGTTTTGATATTTGTTGATTAGGAGATGTGATCTGTGTTTTGGATTACAGGGTTTATGGGGGCGATGATATCGAATTTGGCGTTTGTGTTTCGGAACATATTCTCAAAGAAGGGGATGAAGGGGAAGTCAGTGAGTGGGATGAATTACTATGCTTGCTTATCTATGATGTCTCTTCTCATCCTCACTCCTTTCGCCATTGCCGTGGAAGGTCCGCAAATGTGGGCTGCTGGTTGGCAAAACGCTGTCTCTGAAATCGGACCAAACTTTGTCTGGTAATTGCTACCTTACTATAATGATCCATTGGTCTAATACAGAGTGAATAGATAAGTTTTTTTTGAAGAATTTGATTTGAAGCCTTGTAAGGTATTTGATTATGATATTTGAATTCAGGTGGGTAGTGGCTCAGAGTGTGTTCTATCATTTGTATAATCAAGTCTCATACATGTCCCTCGACCAGATTTCGCCGTTGACATTTAGCGTTGGAAACACGATGAAGCGAATCTCAGTCATCGTCGCCTCAATCATCATATTCCAGAACCCAGTTAAACCCGTTAATGCCCTCGGTGCTGCCATTGCGATTCTCGGAACTTTCATCTATTCTCAGGTAAAAAAAAGAGTGAACATCTTACATAGTCTGCAGAGCGCTTTCTTTCTTATTTGATCTTATGCGCGTTGCTTGGTGACCTTATTTGTGTGCTCTGGCCTTATTCATGCCACAATCTTCTCTTTCTCTGAGAAAACTTGAGCCTTTAGTGACTACTGATCAAGATTAACAAAATCTAACTCTACGAATAGACCAATGTTGTATCGCATTTTGGAATTGATCTTGAACTTAAAGCTCTTTGTCTCGTGTGAGAGTTTTGGTTGATGATTTTGTTTTGTTGTTTCTGAATCTTTGAGCAGGCGAAGCAGTGAGGTAGTTGTACGAGATGCAATTTTGACAGGGGAGTTTGATGCACTAAGATACCGAGAGCAGAGGACAGAAGAAATTTCCTGTGAAGATCTCAGGAGGCTTATGTAATCGTTGGAAGATCATCGGCTTAAAATCTTGGCCTATGATATCTATAATTTATAGTTTACCTTCTTCCAATCGGATCTAAGTTCAACTGGTTGAATAATCTGAAGTTAATACAAATTTACTAAATATATAATATTTTCCTTTTTGGAAAATTTTGTTATAAGCTTATTCTTATACTTATCCATGTTCAAAGAAATTTACAATATTTTTCTTTTATAAACCGTGAAAGTTGTAAACATTTGGCTCATAACCACGAAATTTACAATTTTCATACAACCTCTTTTAGTGCTCGATTTGTTGTTGAATAGTTTGGCTATCAATTTTTCGGATTGGCGAAGTTATGTTTCCTTCAGAACTACACCTATCATATTTCATTATTTCACCAATTCTTCAGAACACGAATTTTGTGGCTTTTTAAAAAGTTACATCAATTGATAGTTTTATATCTAATTCCAACAACAACAAAAATAGTTTTAAATCTAGAACTACCACCCTGGTTTTGAAATTCAAAATTTCTAGTTAAAAACCATAAAAATCAATCATAAACCAATTATATCCAACCCTAAATTGAAATTCGACTCTATCCTCCTAATTTCATCACATAAGTTGATATCTTATTACATAAATTCGATCTTTCATCCTAGTAACGAACTATCACATGAGTCTATCGTTTATCATTTATTTTTTTGCCGATAGTGACTTGTTTATATAATCTAGACAGTAACATTACATCGAAATTGTGTACTATCACTCTAAGGTCATCTCCAACGTAACACTAAAACACTAAATTTAGTGTAAGATGAACTCCAATAAAACACTAAAATTGACACTAAAACATCAAATTTAGTGTTTCGTGAACAGTGTTACACCAAATTTGGTGTGACACTGTTCACGACACTAAACTTTAAAATATTTTTTTTTCATCTAATAATTAATAATTTATGTATAACTAAATCTGTTGTAAATTTCATAGAGAAGTCTACTGGCAGACTTCTGGTCTACTGGTAGATTCTGGTCTACTAGTAAATTTTTCTATGAAATCTATTGGCAGATTTCTCTATAAAATCTATTGGCAGACTTTTGGTAAACTTCTCTATGAAGTCTGCCAGTAGAGAGAATATTATTATAAATTTAATAATATAATAATAGAGAATATTTTTTTAGTGTAAAATTTGGTATTGTGATTAGAGATGAAAAATAAAGTTCAACACTAAAACACTAAATTTGGTGTGATTTCAACACCAATTTTAGTGCATTGGTTGGAGTTGCCCTAAGTCTAGCTATAACCTTTGAGATTTATTTGCTAAGTAATTTATAGTGAATGTCGGTTTGGTATAACAATAAAAGTAGGTGAATAGGTCTTATCGGTTTTTGAATCATCGTAAATTTGGGAAATGTCTCAATTCAAAAAAAAAATTGGAATGTATCCAACGCCACGTACCTACGGACTACTAACATTAACTTTGATATATTATAAGCATTATCTAAAAGAAATGTACAATATAGAAATGAGATGAAAAGTACATAATCAAAATGAATAGAAAAAGAAAGTTGAAATAAATAAGGAAATTGACCCAATGAAGACATTTACACTTGGCCAACTAACTTCCACCTGTCTCTGTTAATTCTACAGAGAGTAATTAAGACTCAGAAGGCTACTACTGTCTCGGATAAACTCCTATAGATCGATTTTACAAAATATATTGGAATAGCGTTTCAATTTTTTATATTTTCTTCGTGAATAGCGTGTCAATTATTGACCATATTGTTAATTCTGAAGTTCTGAACATTTGTTGAAAAAAGTTACGTGCATTCAACTCATAGTACCTTTTAGATTAAAAAATTAGGCATCATAATTGTAAAAATATACTCCATCGCCTCTTACATGTTTAGATTAAAAAATTAGGCATCATAATTGTAAAAAGTTAAAGACATGTTTTATGTCAAAAAGATACATGTATTAAGAAAAATCATGTACTATTAGGTTTTTAATTCTACTTTATCAATAGTATCATTTAAGATTAATCAAATGTGATTGTTTAAACAATAATAATAAAGAGGATATAATTAATCTTGCAACTATTTTAAAAATTTGTCTACATATGACAAAAGAACAATATATATACTACATATCTCACATTCTCATGGATATTACCAAACCATTTTAATTTATAAATTTTTGTTGGACAGAAAAATGGATATGTAATAACATAAAGTTGATTCTCCTGTTTTTCAGATAAGCTATACTATAAACTAAACAATAAAAACTATAAGCGTAAGACACGAGGCTTGCAAACATATCATAAAATATTTATGCATCCGATCCCTTTAATTAATGTTGTGGAGGAAAAAATCGATGACTAATGTTTTCCCTATGAGCTATGAACATCTATACCTTAAAATATATCATTATAGAAAACATAAATTAATTAGATGAATAATGCTGTCATACTGATAATTAATCTCTAATTATATTAGGTTAAGATCTAATTACAAACTTAATAAATATACCAATTATATGCAGTAGGAAATAAATGCGCACAGATGGTTGGTGAGACCAATTACTCGTTATGTTCATGTGGCAATGGCAGATTCACTTCATCACACATACATACGTATACACTTTCTCTATATAAGAGCCCTAAATCTCTCTTCATCACCATAAACTTGCCCTAAACTCCATCTAACATTCTTTTTCATTTATCTCCCATCTTGCTCTCTCTCTCTCTCTCTAGTAATAACAAGTATGGATCTTACTGATGTTATCATATTCTTCTTTGCTCTCTACTTCCTCAACCTATGGTGGCGACGTTACTCCTCCGCCGGAAGCAGCCAATGCCGTATGAACATTCCGCCGGGACCAAAAGGGTGGCCACTAGTCGGAAACCTACTTCAGGTCATATTTCAACGTCGCCATTTCGTCTTTCTCATGCGTGACCTACGTAAAAATTTCGGTCCAATATTCACCATGCAAATGGGACAACGTACGATGATTATCGTCACGGACGAAAAACTCATCCACGAGGCTCTAGTCCAACGTGGTCCCACTTTCGCTTCCCGACCTCCGGACTCGCCGATCCGCCTCATGTTTAGCGTCGGAAAATGCGCTATAAACTCGGCGGAGTACGGATCCTTGTGGCGAACTCTGAGGAGAAACTTTGTGACAGAGCTAGTGACCCCGACGAGAGTGAAGCAATGCTCGTGGATAAGGACTTGGGCTATGTCGAACCATATGAAGAGGATTAAAACGGAGAGTATCGAGAAAGGCTTCGTCGAGGTTATGAGTCAATGCAGAATGACGATTTGTAGCATCTTGATATGTCTTTGTTTCGGTGCCAAGATCAGCGAGGAAAATATCAAGAACATAGAAAATGTTCTTAAGGACGTTATGCTCATAACTTCTCCGACTTTACCGGACTTTTTGCCGGTTTTCACTCCGTTGTTTCGACGTCAAGTAAGAGAAGCGAGAGAGCTGAGGAAGACGCAGCTCGAGTGTCTTGTACCGTTGATAAGAAACCGGCGTAAGTTTGTGGACGCAAATGAGAGTCCTAACGAAGAGATGGTGAGTCCCATTGGTGCGGCTTACGTGGATTCTTTGTTTGGTTTGAACCCGGTCGAGAGAGGCGGCGAGCTTGGAGAGGAAGAGATTGTGACTTTATGTTCGGAGATTGTTTCGGCCGGTACGGACACAAGCGCGACTACGCTTGAATGGGCTTTACTTCATCTAGTGACCGACCAAAACATTCAAGAGAAGCTGTACGAGGAAGTTGTAGGAGTTGTTGGCAAAAACGGCGTCGTTGAAGAAGATGACGTGGCGAAAATGCCTTACTTGGAGGCTATTGTGAAAGAGACTCTCCGGCGACATCCTCCCGGACATTTTCTTCTCTCTCACGCCGCCGTGAGAGATACGGAGCTCGGAGGTTATGATATTCCGGCAGGAGCATATGTGGAGTTTTACACTGCTTGGGTTACTGAGAACCCGGAGATTTGGTCAGACCCGGGTAAGTTTCGACCCGAGAGGTTTTTAACCGGCGGGGACGGTGTTGATGCTGACTGGACCGGGACACGTGGCGTAAAAATGTTGCCTTTTGGTGCGGGTCGTCGGATCTGTCCGGCTTGGTCCTTGGGTGTACTACACATCAACTTGATGCTTGCTAGGATGATCCATTCGTTTAAATGGATCCCGGTTCCGGATTCTCCACCCGACCCGACTGAGACGTACGCCTTTACGGTTGTGATGAAGAATTCTCTCAAAGCCCGGATCCTGTCAAGGACTTGAATGGGTCGTCCGGGTCGGGTTTTATGATATGTTCTTGTTCGTAAGCGTGTGTGGTAATTAATAATTAATTAGTTATAGTACGTCGCATTAATCTTATTTTAGTGTGGTTTGTCACTATCTTTTTCAAATATTTAATCTCTAAAGTAGCTTTTGTTTCTGCTGTATAATGTTAAATATATAAAATCATATGCATTTTCGGTCAGTTCATATGTTTGTTGGTATAATTGTTCATTAATTACTTGAAATCCTAATGTCAATTATAATTTGAAGAATAGATAGCTATAGATCCTTCTTACGTCCGCATGAAGATTTAGAGTGATGGTTGTAGGTATTTATGAGTGAACTGTCTAGTCAATAGATAATTAATCTTCAGATTCTATATTCGATTTATTTCAATTATAAGTTTTTTTGGTACGAAAACAAAATTGGTGAGTTGACGCTGGCCTATCAAATTTAAATGAAATTGTCAGTTGTAAGGTGGTCACTTTAAATTCCACTCAAATATGTTGGGGGTATTCGAGTAGTACGGTGAATAACATTACCTTCGATTAAAAAAACATTTGATATTTTGAAAAAAAAAACATAAAAATAAATATTTCACTGAGAAAGCTGAAATTGTGTTTTGCAGCGAAAATTACAGCAAAAATGAAAGATACTATAGTCTATGAGTTAATCACTGCGTATATAGATAGATAATTGACAAAAAAAAACAGTGTATATTACATATTACAATTTAAAAGAAACAAACAAGTAGTGATAGTTCAACCGATTATCTTAAGATTGCCAAGCAAATACTAGCTAACTCGACCTTGAGTTCTATTGGCTAATGTATCGTATGTTTTTATATAAAAAATATATGGATCTAGATTTCTATATATATATTTTTATAAATGGAAGGTAAAAGTAATAACTGAAGTTTTTGTGCTGGCCTCACTTGGTGTGCACTAGCATGAATTTTCTAACCTTCCAAGCCTGACATTGGGCCACTCGTGCATTATCTAGGGAAAACTAGATGAAAAATATTAAATGTACATGTGAGAGTATATGAATGGTATTTAGTCAGACGTGACCAAAAAAAAAAAAAAGAATGGTATTATTTAGTCAGTTTGGAGACGTTTAAAACCACAAGTCTTGATTTCATATGTTTTGCTTTTGTATAACGTATGAGATTTTTCATAAATTTGTTCAATATTAACAATATTTTCTGATCAGTAAATCTTATAAAACAAGTCTACCCCATTTAAAATGTATATTTTTACCAAAGCCATTTTGCTATATTTCCCTTAATTCAACCATGCCATATGTTTAACATTTATTTTGATACATGCATATCAGAGGCAATATCAGGTGATAAAAATGGAGATACATTTTTTCTTTTTCTTTTTAACAAGAAACAAATTTGAAAAGAATGGCGGGCCGTAATGTATGAAATTGGTCAATGAGTTTTGAGAAAATTGCTTTCTCAAGAAAAGACTTATTTATTTCATACTTGAATTGGTCTCGAACGTGGATTGCAATCAATATATCAACATATCAATGAAACTTTTAAGAGTTTCAAATAATTAAAAAAAAAGAAAAAATAGTGACAGGGGAGAGAGAAGAAGACGAGATGCATAGAGGAAGTATCAGTGCGCAGAAAAGAAAAATATGATTAGGATAATATATGAATTTTATAATATTAATTATATTGGGATTGATGAATAGAAAGAGAAATAGAGAGAAATGTTATATTTATTCATTAAATATGGGTAATATAGATTTTATATTTAGAAATCCAAAAATGATCTGGGTAAATATAAGAATTTTATAATATTAACTTTTTTTTATATTTATTTTTATTTACTATCCATAATTATGCTCTTAGAGATTTTTATACAAATGTCATAGTTTCATTGTTTATATCTACTTTTATTATTTTAAAATTTAAATAAATAATTAAATTAGAAATTTTTGACCAGTTCATTGATAAGAATGCTTTTAGAGGTTAGCAACGAAATCTATATAAATTAATATAAATTCATTATCTTCTAAGGTTAGCAAAAAAAACAAAAAACTCATTATCTTCTAAGTTAGTTAGAAATATTTTTTCCGCTATGAATTTTTCTTACACGTTATTTTGTTCCTCTAAAAGTTTTGTTCAAATTCATGACAAACAATTTTCCCGTAAAATTCATGAGGAACTCTTTTTTTTTATTATCAAATTAATAATATGTGGAAAGATTGACAAATATAGATATCTTTTACATTTAAGGTCTATATTTCATATTTCACAAAATATTACAGGCACTAGTTTATTTGTATACATCAGTTCATAGATAATGAAATCATTACAAAAAAAAGCTATGGATTCGTAAATCGAAGTTGGTATTTTTATCCAACCGGTTTGTAAACCAACAAAAGTGGACCAAAGCGATCTCGTTTTAGAGGGTCTAAAGGGTAACCGTAATTTTTTTGCTAAATTACTGTTGAATTGTTGAATTTGCTGAATTATTGTTGATTTTTTGCAGAATTTGCTGAATAATATCAAACTTAAATGGTAACAGCAGAATTTGCAGAATTTTTTTAAAAAGATAATTAATTTTTAAAAAATAATTAATTTTAAAAAGTAATTAAATTTTTTTTTCAAACTTAAATGGTTAATTATTATTGACCAATCACAAATGATTGCAAAATATTAGTGTTCATTAAATATTTAATAAAATTAAAAAATACCTAGTATTGTCAAATCATCTTAAATTTTGAAAAAACCTCCAAAACATCTTATATTTTGAAATATATATCTTGTAATTAGGGCTGGGTCAGATCCAGATATAAAAATAATGATTAAAAAAACAGAAAAACCAATTTGTAAAAATTATTTACAAAAATTTTGAACGATTTTTTAAATAACAAATATCTTATTATAAAAAGAATTAAAATCACAAACATTTTGCAATTGCCTCTTAAACATTTTGCAATTGCCCCTTAAATAAATTAATAGATTGATAAAACAAATTTACATACATAATTTATGATATAATATTTTGCTATTGATTGAATTATTTTTTAGTAAACCTAATTTTTAAAATATTAAAATATTATTTTAGAATTGTCAAACAAATTTAGTAAGATTTAATCACACTACATATATATCTAGGAGACAATTGCAAAAATACCATTTTTAGTTACATTTGCAAAAATATCACTATGGATTGTTCATTTGCAAAAATGTCACTAATTATAATTTTTAGAGTCTAAATCTTAAAATTTTAAACCTTCTTTGTGTAAATGGTAATCGCATAATTTCTGCTGAATTGCAGAATTTGCAGAATTTCTGTTGAATTGCAGAATTTGTTGAATTGTAGAATTTGCTGAATTGGAGAATTTGCTGAATAATATGTCAACTTAAATGGTAACTGCAGAATTTACGGAATTTGCTGAATCTGCTGAATTTGTTGAATTGCGTTACTATTTAGACCCAGAATTTTACTTTTATGTCAACTCATAGTAATTCGTAATTACCGCCATTAATCTAATTACATGTTGAAGTAAAATTCTAATTTACTTATTTCTTTGTTGTTCTAAATCTCCTCTCTCTTTTTCAATGCTTCATTAGCTGATCCTCCGGGAGTGATATCGCCGGCGCCGGCGTTCAACGATCGGCGATTGTCGGTATGTCGTGGGGATTAGGATGGAAGCGGTCATCGGAGAGTTTCCGGCTAAGTCTAAGCTACGGTGCGGATGATCTAAATGACGATATTAATCGATCCTCTTCGGCGTCTTCGTCTTCGTTGGGATCTCCGAGGTCGTCTTCCGTATCGACGGTGCAAGATCCGGAATTTGGGTTTCGTATAGATTTGGATTGGACGGCAGGGGATGCGGAGGATCAGGTGGCATTGAGACTTCAATCTCAGCTTATGGTGGCTCTTCCGGTGCCGCAAGACACGGTGGTGGTTGAATTGAGGGAAAATGACGGAGGAAGAGAGGATGGAGTAGGAGGGAATGTTGTGATAGTGATGAGAGTTGAGAAGCGTAGGGAGACTTTGCGTGCGGTTACATTGATGAAAGCTGCTGGGTCTGGTCAGCAGAGCGATGGTATTGGCATTTTGACTAGGCTGATGCGTTCTGATGTGACGCCTGCGGCGGTTCCTGTGCCGGTGGTTAATGGTTTGCCATCTTGTGGGGAGCACTGGAAGACTGTGACCTCGATTAGTCTATCCGGTTGTGGTTTATTGGTGGGTTTTTCTTGCTTAAAGACTTTAAATTTGATTAAGAATTGTGTATGTCTCCAATTTAGCTATTGAAGGAGGTTTGATTGAAAGTTACAAGCTTTGAGCGTGATGTCTTTGAAATTGGGTTATGCTGTTTAACTTGGTTGTATTGGGCAGGTTATGCCGGTTGAATTGACTGGGTTGCCTCTTCTTGAGAAGTTATGCCTTGAGAACAATAAACTGTCAGTTTTGCCACCTGAGCTAAGTCAGCTGAAGAACCTCAAAGTACTTAGAGTTGACAATAACATGCTCTCTTCTGTTCCGGGTAAGCTTATCCTCATAACCAGTCATGCTTGTTCATTTAGTGGAATATTATGCTCTGTTTGTATGATCTGTTGGCATATCTGATGTTGGGTAGCAACTCTTGTGCAGTGGAACTAAAACAGTGTGTAGGACTTGTGGAATTGTCATTGGAACACAATAAGCTCGTTCGGCCTCTTCTTGATTTTAGGTCATTATTCAGTGGAGTGACATCATTTCCACTATATTTATTTGTTAAGGGGCTTATTTATTTATTCATCAATGTGCAGGGCTATGTCTGCGCTACGAGTACTGAGGCTATTCGGTAATCCCCTTGAATTCCTTCCAGAAATTTTGCCCTTGAATCAGCTTCGCCACTTGTCTCTCGCAAATATCAGGATTGTTGCAGATGAAAATCTAAGATCAGTAAATGTACAAATAGAGGTAAGAAGAAAACTTACTGATAAGAGCTGTATGCTATATTTTCATCCTATGGATAACTAAAATTTATATGCTGAATAATTTGCTTATCTGTGTGTTTTTATTATCGCAGACGGAAAACAGTTCCTATTTTGGGGCATCTAAGAACAAGTTAAGTGCCTTCTCTCCTCTTATATTCCGTTCTTCGTCTTGTCATCATCCTCTTCTAGCATCTGCATTGGTGAAGATAATCCAAGATGAAGGGAATCGTGCTGTCATTGGTAAAGATGAAAATGCAGTGCGGCAACTTATAAGTATGATAACTAGTGACAATCGCCATGTGGTATGTTACTTGTTCTCTCTAACATGGCTAGGACTTTAGTTCAACTTTCTTTTGTAAACCATCACCGCAACAGTGTGTACTAATAGGTTGAGCAAGCATGTGTTGCGTTATCATCTCTTGCTCGGGAGGTTGGAGTAGCATTGCAACTGATGAAGTGTGATATAATGAAGCCAATTGAAACTGTACTGAAATCTTCTGCTCCTAAAAAAGTGATATCCGTGCTACAAGTTGTGGTAGCCTTAGCATTTGTATCTGATCCCGTTTCTAAAAAAATGCTCACCAAGGATATGCTGAAAGCCTTAAAATCCTTGTGTGCCCATAAGACTCCTGAAGTAAGATAACCGCACTCCTTTTTGGTCTTATAATAAGAAAAGTTACTAGTTGTTTTGACTCTGTTGCATTTCTTAGGTTCAAAGGCAAGCCTTACTAGCTGTTGGGAATTTGGCCTTCTGTTTTGAAAACCGCCGTATTCTGGTTACTTCGGAGAGTTTGCGGGAGTTACTAATGCGGCTGACTGTCACGCCAGAACCACGTGTCAATAAAGCTGCAGCTCGAGCTTTGGCAATTCTTGGTGTGTTTCTCGTGAATGAAGTTTTCATTTTTGTTTGATATGATAGTTGGGCTTCATATTTTGTCTGTTGACAGGAGAAAATGAAATTCTTCGACGTGCCATAAAAGGTAGGCAAGTGCCGAAAAAAGGACTGAGAATACTCACCATGGATGGAGGTGGAATGAAAGGTCTTGCCACGGTGCAGATTCTTAAAGAAATTGAGAGGGGAAGTGGCAAACGTATACATGAACTGTTTGACCTTATATGCGGCACATCAACGGGTGGAATGCTAGCTATTGCCCTTGGAGTCCAGCTTAAGACACTGGAAGAGTGCGAAGAAATTTACAAGAATCTAGGTGAGTAAAACTATCAGTGAACTTTACGACTTCAGTGAACTTGGTTTTGGACTTTACTCTGGATGATTTTTTCTTTAGGAAAGCTTGTTTTTGCTGAACCTGTCCCGAAGGACAATGAAGCTGCAAGTTGGCGGGAAAAGTTTGATCAGCTTTACAAAAGTTCATCGCAAAGTTTCAGAGTTGTTGTCCATGGATCTAAGGTATGTACAGTTGCTTCAGCAGCAGAGTTTCGCAGCTTTTATCGTTCTCTTCTGTCTATGGTGTGTTGGAGTTTAAATGTATGAATCATTAGTTTCCCTGAAGACTCCTCTTTAAAATATCTACTGAGTTGGGATTATATGGAAATGTGTTTACTGCAATACTGAAAATATCTCGTATAAATGCTATATAGATCTCCATGGGTTCGGTTTATGTGCTATACTATTTTGTATTGCAGCACAGTGCAGATGAGTATGAGAGATTGTTAAAGGAAATGTGTGCTGATGAGGATGGTGATCTCTTAATAGAGTCAGCTGTGAAGAATGTTCCAAAAGTCTTTGTCGTGTCTACTCTTGTTAGTGTGATGCCTGCACAGCCGTTTGTATTCCGCAATTACCAGGTAACAGTACTTGAGATTAACTATTGGGTTTATTTATTAAACTTTGTTTGTTCACTATTCTAATGTCTAGCACTGTGCTTATCTTTTTACATCTTCCATGTGCAGTATTCAGTTGGAACACCAGAAATGTCATATGCATTTTCAGATCAGTTGGGAGGAAGTACGTTAACTTCATCAACTTCGAGTGATCAGGTTGGCTACTACAAGCAAAGTGCATTTATGGGAAGTTGTAAGCATCATGTATGGCAAGCAATACGAGCATCATCAGCTGCTCCATATTATCTTGATGATTTTTCAGTCGGTACAAGTCTATCTCCTTTTCTTACTTAATTATCCATACGACTTGATGAGTTAGTATCTTGATATTGTTTTACAATCTCCACTTTCTGAAATTATTTTAAGATGCGTACCGCTGGCAAGATGGTGCAATAGTGGCAAACAATCCTACAATTTTTGCCATCAGAGAAGCACAACTTTTATGGCCTGACACAAAAATTGACTGTTTGGTTTCGGTTGGCAGTGGCTCAGTTCCAACGAGGGTAACTCCTTTTTTCCCTCCTACTCTAAGAGAGGACAAAATGGTGAATTGTGGTAGTAAGTGCCAATTACAGATGGTCGAATATTTATCTGCATGTTGATCTGAATCTCTTGTAGGTACGGAAAGGTGGATGGCGTTATCTAGATACTGGACAAGTGCTGATTGAGAGTGCAAGTTCTGTGGATCGGGTTGAAGAAGCTCTAAGCACACTTCTTCCTTTGTTGCCAGAGATACATTATTTCCGGTTTGATCCAGGTAATATGCAGAGATAAAAACCTGTGGAATGTTTGGTTTCTTAGTTAGTTCAGAAATCTGTAGTATCCTTGTAATTTAGTAAAATTTGTACACTTATGTGGTTTTTGTAGTTGACGAACGCTGTGGAATGGAATTGGATGAGACTGATCCAGCGATCTGGCTAAAATTGGAAGCTGCAATTGATGAATACATACAAAGCAATTCCCAAGTTATAAAAAGTGCATGTGAGAGATTAACGCTACCCTTCCTAAATGACGAGAAATGGTCCGAGAATCTGAAACCAAGATTTATTAATGGAAAGTTTTCAAATAGCACAGGTATTCATTCCACAATTCTGGTTTATCTTGAATTGCTTTTCAAAATGATCAATTTAAAATTTATCCTTTTTTGTTGTTTCTGTGCAGAAGAAAGCAGCCCTTCTCTAGGTTGGAGACGCAATGTTTTACTCATAGAGGCTCAGCATAGTCCTGACTCAGGAAGAGTAAAGCATCATGCCCGGGCACTTGAGTCATTCTGTTCAAACAATGGAATAAAAGTATCTTCAATACATGCTACTACAGGAGTCCAAAAACCGTCTCCTGGAACTGCATTTCCCACACCATTTACGTCTCCTCTAATAACCGGAAATTTACCTCCGAGTCCCCTTCGTTTCAGTCCTGATATTGGCCCACAAAATTTCAGTCGGATTGACATGGTTCCGCCACTTAGTTTGGACGGTTGGCATGGTGGAAAGACACTTTTCTCGCCTCCATCGTCTCCTCCACGACAGAGACAACTCCATCTTCCTTTAAGACAGATGCATGAAAAGTTACAGAATTTGCCTCAAGTGGGGATCATACATCTGGCCCTTCAGAATGATTCTACTGGTTCCATATTGAGGTTGGTCCAAACTTTCTAATTTCCAATGCATCACTCAGGTTAAATAATGATTCTAGCATTTGATACATTGGTTTCTTGTTCATAGTTGGCAAAATGACGTGCTTGTGGTTTCTGAGCCCGGAGAACTCGCCGATAAGTTTCTCCAGAGCGTCAAAGTCAGTATTTTATCTGTGATGCAAAATCATCGTCGAAAGGCTGCATCAGTTCTTTCCAATATATGCTCTATCTCTGATCTGGTGCAAGCCAAGAAATACTTCCAGATTGGAAATATCGTCCACCGTTACTTGGGAAGCCAAACCCAAGTAAGCATTCTCTTCTCTCCCACATTGAGAATTGAGATGTTAACTGAAATATTTTGTGGTGACAATTTCTATTGTTTCTAAAGGTTTTGGAGGATGATCAAGAAATCGCTGCATATATGTTCCGTAGAACTGTCCCTTCTACGCATTTGACTCCTGATGATATTCGCTGGATGGTATGTACCCTTGGTTTTCCGTAGAACTTTCCCATCTGTCTGCTTGTGTGCTCGCTCCACAGATTCATGTTCTCTCATTTTGCTTAAAAGTTTTACTTTCTAAGCAAAGACTATCACATTATTATCCTCAAATCCGAATTATAATTCTCTCTCTGAAACAGGTAGGAGCATGGAGGGACAGAATAATCCTTTACTCAGGGACATACGGACCCACACCGGCTATAGTTAAAGCTTTCTTGGACTCGGGTGCTAAAGCTGTGATCGGTCCTTCGGCTGAGCCTCAAGTTACCATGCCAATCCCGTCTCAGTGCTCAGCTGAATACAATGTTGGGGAAACCGGGCGGTTTGAGATTGGAGAAGACGAAGAAGAAGAAGAGGAGGAAGAAGCAGAAAAAGAAGAAGAAAACATGGAGCCACCTACCCCAACAAGTGACTGGGAAGATAGCGACAATGAGAAGATGAATAGTGAGGACAAATGCATCGGTTTATGGGAAGACGAAGAGGAAGAGGTGTCACAGTTTGTATGCAAGTTATATGATTTGTTGTTCAGGGAGAATTCAAAGGTTGATGTTGCTGTTCAGAGAGCTCTTTCCTCACATAGAAAGCTCAGGTACACATGCCATCTTCCCAGTGTATAGAAGGGGAAAAATATGCTATGTTGTGTCTGCTATTAACACTTAAAATTGTTTTTGATAAAAAACCTTTGGATAAACCCTAATACTTATCAAATTTTAATCATTTAAAAACTTTAAAACTATGTAATCAAAGTTTGAGACAGTACTAAATTCTTTGAAAGAATCAGAATCAGAATCAGAAACAAAACCAGACGATGGTTGTGGAGCTTTCCACTGATTTGGTGGAGGAGATACTCTCATGGGTTCCATCTAGATCTCTTGTAAGATTGAAATACACTTGCAAGCATTGGAAAACCCTAATCTCAGAGCCAAGATTCTTTAACAAGCACTTGTCTCGCATGCGTTGCCGTGATCAACAATTCACAGTCTTCAACAACGTTCCCAGTTCCGATCTGTTGGGTTCTACAGTTTCTTGTTTAGGTATCGATTTCGACCAACTCAACAATCCTGCTCTGAGTTTGCAGGTTTTTAAACCTGTTACATACCCTCGTTTAGTGGTGCGGAACATGTATCATTGTGATGGTCTATTGCTATTCGTCACGAGTACCAAGCTTTTAATCTTGAATCCTTTGTTGAAACGAGCGAGATGGATCAAACGTGGCTGTAAATTTGACATTCATATGCATGTGTATGGCCTTGGATACATTAGTAACCAATCTTCATCATCAAGTTGTAATGATTATGATTACAAAATGGTTAGGTTTCCTTGTGGTGCTTCTGATGGTGGCAAATATAAAGGTACAGGGATTGAAGTATACGAATTTAACTCTGATTCTTGGAAGGTTATTGTTGATCAAACCTCTGTTGGGTTCTTAGAATTATCAGAGTCGAATGTGTTTAAGAGGAACCCCTTATTGGATAGGTTATCTAAATGGTCAAACTAATCCGTCCATACAGAGTTTCGATTTCTCGAAAGAGAGATTTGAGACCTTGTTTCTTCCTCTTCGTCGAATGGGTCATCAAACTGGGAAAATTCTTTTTCTTTAGGGGTTTTCAGAGGAGATAAACTTTCTTTGGTACATAAATCCCGATTAACCGGTAAGATACAATTATGGGTGATGAAGAAGTATTGGAGCAAGCTGATGAATGTTGCTATACCTGAATTTGACTTGTTTCACAGATATTCAAGTTTCTTCATTGAGGACAATGCTAAACTTGTGCTATCGATTCGCGACATAAAGTCTATTAACATTTACATTATGGGAAAGGATGGTGAGTGCCAAAGGGTTGAATACCCTTCTATGGATCCTTCAATTGGTGGTTCTGCTTGCTACTATGTTCCGAGCTTGCTTCAGATTCCAGGTCTTTCGTTGAAATTAAGAGACATATATATATATGAACATATTGTGTAGATATATATAGGTACTTGAACAAATTTTTTGGGTTACATACTTGTTTTGATGGACAATATATAAAACAGTCTCGATGAAAGCTAAATACTTGGCTTCATTTAAAAAGAGAAAATAGTACATTTTCAAATGGAAAAATGAAGTCATTAGATAAGAAGTTGAAACAGCTAACCAAACAAAAGATAAACTGTTATCCCACTATTTGTGGAATCCATTGTCAGAAATCTTCTCTTTTCAAAAGAAACCTGACCTTGTTCTTTTCGCCTCGAAAAAGACCTGGATTCTGAAGCAAGCTCGGAACATAGTAGCAAGCAGAACCACCAATTGAAAGATCCATAGAAGGGTATTCAACCCTTTGGCACTCACCATCCTTTCCCATAATGTAAATGTTAATAGACTTTATGTCGCAAATCGATAGCACAAGTTTACCATTGTCCTCAATGAAGAAACTTGAATATCTGTGAAACAAGTCAAATTTAGGTATAGCAACATTCATCAGCTTGCTCCAATACTTTTTCATCACCCATAATTGTATCTTACCGGTTAATCGGGATTTATGTACCAAAGAAATTCTCAGTCTTCAACATGGTTTCCATGCCCGATGTTCCATTGAGTTCCACGATTTCCTTTATAGGTATGAATTTCGATGAATTCAGCAATCCTTGCATGAATCTGCATGTTTTTAAACCTGCTCCATCTGAGGTGTACAATATGCTTCATTGTGATGGTCTATTGGGATTCGTTATGCGAAACCAACTTTTAGTCATGAATCCGTTATTGAAACAAGCTAGATGGGTCACATACAACTATGGATTTGACAAGAACATAGATACGTTTGGTATTGGATACATTAGTAACCGATCATCATCAAGTTGTAATGATTACAAAATTGTTATGTTTCGTTGTCCTCCTGATAGCATAGTTGATGCTTCAAAGGTTGAAGTACACGATTTCAAATCTGATTCTTGGAAGGCTGTTGTTAGTCAAACCATTGTTTCAGATCGCCATTCGCAAATGTGTGTTTGAGAGGAACTCCTTATTGGGTAGGTTACAATAACTATGATAAAAATACCTTTTCGATACAGAGTTTTGATTTCTCGAAGAGAGATTTGAGCCCTTGTCTCTTCCTCCTTTATCATTTGAGGAGGAAGATTCTCTTTCTTTAGGGATTTTCAGAGGAGATCAACTTTCTCTGTTACATAAACCATTCTTCGCCGATAGGATACACATATGGGTGATGATGAAGCAGCACTGGAACAGGTGATGACAGTTTCTATACCTGAATTTCTGGTGTTTTATAAGTATCCAAGTTACCTCTTTGAAAGCAATGGTAAGCTTGTGCTATCTTTTTGTCACTTGGTGACTGGATATGGTATCATCTACATTGTTGGAGAGAATCAAGAGTGCCAAAAAGTTGAATATTTCCCTATTGTGGATCATTATATAATCCATGGTTGCTACTATGTTCCGAGCTTGCTTCAGGTTCCATGCTTTTCAAGATGCTAAGAAGAAGAAGGATAAGCAGGTTCCATTGTTAAGAGCTCACTTGTTTTATGTTCTTTTATAGTCTTGACTTTCATATTCCATAAACAGAGTGGGAAAAAAGAAACATGTAATGTTTTTATTTTTGTTTTCTTGGTTTGCTTCAACTTTTTATCAATTTTGACAATTTATAAGTAAACCTTAATAAATGAGTTTTTGACAATTTTGGTCATAAAGTTTCATAATTACTAGAACGATCTTGAAAAATGTTTAAAACCCGATTTGCCCTTATTTCCTTTGATAACAAAAAACGTATTTACGAAACTGTCATTAAGGAGCTTCCCGCCAAAAGCGAATAAGTCTACCGCTCACGTGGTAGACTTAATTTACTATAGTGGTAGACTTAATTATATGTTGTGGTAGACTTATTAATCTGTGGTGGTAGACTTAATTATCTGTTTTGGTAGACTTAATTATCTGTTGTGGTGGTAGACTTAATAATCTGTAGTTGCAGACTTAATAATCCGTCATGGTAGACTTATTCATCTGCTGTGGTAGACTTAATAATCTGTAGTGGTGGTAGAATTAATTATATGTTGTGGTAGACTTATTAATCTGTGGTGGTAGACTTAATTATCTCTTGTGGTAGACTTACTAATCTGTGGTGGTATACTTAATTATCTGTTGTGGTGGTAGACTTAATTATCTGTTGTAGTAGACTAATTAACTTGTGGTGGTAGACTTAATTATCTGTTGTGGTAGACTTAATAATCCGTCATGGTAGACTTAATTATCTGTTGTGGTAGACTTAATTATCTGTTGTGGTGGTAGACTTAATAATCTGTAGTGGTAGACTTAATAATCCGTCATGGTAGACTTATTGATCTGCTGTGGTAGACTTAATAATCTGTAGTGGTGATAGACTTAATTATATGTTGTGGTAAACTTAATTATCTCTTGTGGTAGACTTACTAATCTGTGGTGGTAGACTTAATTATCTATTGTGGTGGTAGACTTAATTATCTGTTGTGGTAGACTTAATTAACTTGTGGTAGTAGACTTAATTATCTGTTGTGGTAGACTTAATTAATATGTGGTGGTAGACTTAATTATCTGTTGTGGTAGACTTATTAATCTGTGGTGGTAGACTTATTTCCTGCAGATATGCAGTGGTAGACTTATTGACCTGCAGTGGTAGACTTAATAATTTGTAGTGGTGGTAGACTTACTAATATGTAGTAGTGGTGGTAGACTTATTAGTCTGTGGTGGTAGAGTTAATTATCTATTGTGGTAGACTTACTAATCTGGTGGTGGTAGAATTAATTATCTGTTGTGGTGGTAGACTTAATTATCTGTGGTGGTAGACTTATTTTACTGTTGTGGTAGACTTAATTATCTGTTGTGGTAGACTTAATTATCTGTTGTGGTAGACTTATTAATCTGTAGTAGTGGTAGACTTATTTGTAGTAGTGGTAGACTTATTCAAAAAGAATAAAATCGTAATTTACTCTTCATCTTCTTCAACTCAAAAGCTGTCAAACCCTAACAATGACAGCCAACCTGTATTTACCTCGTTTTTACTGTATTTTAACTTGTTTTCAACTGGATTTAGCCTAAAACTAGTAGATCTAACATCATATATCCCTTATCTAACCAAAAATCAAAAGATTTCAAATTTTTTTTTTCTAACCAAAAATCAAAAATCGGATTTTTAATCCGATTTTATCTAAATCCGGTGGCACATCTCCGCCGAGCGCGTCTTCGGTGCTTCTACAGCCTCTGCGGTCGCGTTTGTGTTTTTGAGTTTTTGAATTTTTTTTTTGGTCAAAAATGGCAATGGCATTTTCGTAATAACAAAACATAACCCTGGTTTTTATGTCTTATAAACCTTTTTTCAGTATTTTGATACTTGTGAAGGTCATTCTAATAATTAAACCATTTATCAAAGTCGTTCTAGTAATTATCCCATGTTTTTATTTTTGTTTTCTTGGTTTGCTTCAACTTTTTATCTTAGCTTTTTTTCTACTACTTGAAATATGTATCCTTATAATTAAGAAAAGATTGCTACTATTGCACATCAAAACTATAAAAACCGGAAATTGTTGCGTGACATTTATTTACAATACAACATGTTCAAGAATTTTCAGTGAGAAAAATATAGATAATTCAATATGTTGCACTGAGTCAATGCAGCTTCAACTTCATTATCCACACAAGCCAACATTTCTTGTAAACTTTTCTTTTACTTGCACATCGAGTTCTTTTGCTTCTTCAACCTTGGAAAGACTAGCTTAGTCCATTAACAAGCCATACTTCATGACACTAAAAAATCGGAATCTAATTCTTCTCCATACTCCTTACAAAGGATCGAAGCTGTCTCGAAATCTATTCTTTTGCACAAGCAATGCCTTTGCTTTTGCAGATTTCTTGCATTTTACACAAACATTAAATCATAATGTTGCATGTACCCCAAATTATTTCAATATTCTCAACATTTTCCTCACACCTTCGTACTTCTCCTAACCAGCAATCATAAGAAGAAGAAAAAAAATCAGAAATTATTGACCAAAAGAAATTCTGAATAAGAAAACAAATATACTAGAGTTTATCAATAAATTCTTATTGGGCCTAAATCGAGAAAATGGGCTTGCGCATTCCAATTTCTACTCGGTTTAGTCATTCACAAATCACAACTTCGTTTATATAAGGAGGCAAATTAGGGTTTAAAGAACAATAAAAAATCAAACAATGGCGATGGAGTTTCCCTCTGATTTGATAGAGGAGATATTCTCATTGCTTCCAGCTACATCTCTTGCACGATTAAGACACACTTGCAAGCACTGGAAAACCCTAATCCCAAACCCTAGATTCGTCAACAAGCACTTTTCCCACATATGCGTTGCCGTGAGCAACAATTCACAGTCTTCAACAACTTCTCCAAGTTGGAAAGCTCTTGTGTGGGTATGGATTTCGACGAATTCAGCAATCATTGTATGAATCTGGACTTTTTAAAACCTTTTCCACCTTCAGGTTTATTGGTTTACAGTATGTTTCATTGTGATGGTCTATTGGGATTCGTCATGAGAGACAAACTTTTAGTTATGAACCCGTTTTTGAAACAAGCTAGATGGATCAAATGGGGATATGGAACTGACCATGAAATGGATGCGTTTGGTATTGGGTACGTTAGTAAACCAGCAGTCATCATCAAGCTGTAATGATTACAAGATTGTTAGGTTTTGTACTCTTCCTTGTGCTAAAGTCTACAAACTCACAACAAGTGTTGAAGTATACGAATTCAAATCTGATTCTTGGAAGGAAATTGTTGTTGATAAGACCTTTGATGGGTTCTTCCGAGTACCGTGGTCAAGTGTGTGTTTGAAAGGAACTCCTTACTGGATAGGTCGAGATCAAATGCACAGTGGTTCCGTTACGATAAAGAATTTCGATTTCTCAAAAGAGAGATTTGAACCTTTGTTTCTTCCTCCTCTATCATTTGAGTAGGGAGATTCTCTTTCTTTAGGGATTGTCAGAGGAGATCATCTTTCTTTGTTACATGAATCGTTCTTCACAGGTAAGATACAAATATGGGTAATGATGAAGAAGACACAACAATGGAACAGGTTGATGACAGTTGATAGACCTGAAATTTCCATGTCTCAAAATCATTCAAATTACTTCTTTGACAAAAATGGTAAGCTTGTGCTATTTTTTCGTCACTTGAAAACCGGGTCTGTTAGCATCTACATTGGAGAGAATCAAGAGTGCCAAGAACTTAAACATTACTCTTTTATGAATCATATAAGAGGTGATTGCTACTATATATGTTTCTTGGAGACGTGATTGCTACTATGTTCCGAGCTTGCTTTAGGTTCCAAGCTTTTCAAGGTGATGAGAAGAAGAAGAAGAATAAGCAGAGTTCACTGTTTATATTCTTTGATTTTTTTTTTTTTTTGACTTTCGAATTCCATAAACAGAGTGGGATAACATTCCATGAGTTTGAATTGGATTTGAAAAAAGAAAGCTGTAATTTTTTTTTTCCTTGGTTTGCTTCGACTTGTTAACTTATAGCTTTTTTCTTCACTTGAAATTGTCTTCTTTTTCTCCTTTTAATTAAGGAGAAGTATGTACATCTTTACATATTTGATCCATCAAAACTGTTTTTTGGACTCGTTACTCTTGCACATCGAAAAATAACCCGAAAATTGTTACATGACATTTGTAGGGATGGGCAAATTATCCGAATCCGAACTCGAACCCGATCCGAGTAGGCGGTATTGGTCGGTATCGGTTATAGTGAAATAACCAAATAGTTCTCATGTTGTTTTTCGTTTGGGTTCGCTCGGTTCGGATTAAACCCGAAACCGAAGTCAAAACCGAAACAAACCAAACATGTATACGCCTATAACCTATCAATAAATATTTCTCTCCCATCTTTCCCCGTTCTTATCCGAAACCCAAAGCAAAACCCTGCTAGATCCCCCTTCCCCACTTAATATATCGAAAAAAATTGGTTCAACAAACTTTAATATATATATTTCTAAACATTTCAGTTTCAATTTTAATTTAAACTCTTTTTTAACGGACATTTCAGTTGATATTTTAAGTTCTTAATATATTTTCTTTGGACATACTTTTAATTTCTTAATTATGAATGCAAGAATGTACTTGTTTTGTTTATTGGTTGGTTTTGAATCTTTTTATGATGCAATAATCACTTGAATTCATTTACATTATTATGAGGTACTTCGGATTTACCAAAACCAAACCGATTCCAAAATGATCCGATCTGATACCATACCGAATAAAATATAAACCCGAATGGTACTTCTAGGTCTAAACCAAAAATCTGAAAATCCGAAATACCCGAACAGAATCCGAACGGAACACCGAATGCTCACCCCTAATTTGTATACAGCATGTTCAAAAAATTTAAGTGAGAAAATTGATACCTAACCAGCACATGTGTTCACCAAGGTAATTCAGCTTCGACTACATTCCATAATTCAAAACATTTTCTGTAAACTTTTATTTTACTTGCTTATCACTCTTTGCTCCTTCGAGCTTCGAAATACCAGCTAGTCCATTAACAAGCCACTTCATGACGGAATCCAATTCTTCTCCATACCCTCCTTACAAATGATCAAAGCTTTCTCAAAGTTCATTCTAACTTCTCCATATGCCAACTCCATATTTTACATGGCACGAGATATATATATTAATGAAAACAAATTTACGATAAATTTTCAGCATGATGCATGTAAAACCTTTATCATGTTTGTATGAGATTAGATTATTTTGTTACGTATATAAGTTTATCATTTGTTAAATGAAAAAAATAATATTCTAATTCTATTTAAAAAAAAACTTCGTGTATATAAAGAGGCAAAGAACAATAAACAATCAGACGATGGCTATGGAGTTTCCCTCTGATTTGGTGGAGGAGATACTCTCATTGCTTCCAGCTACATCTCTTGCACGATTAAGACACACTTGCAAGCAGTGGAAAACCCTAATCGCAAACCCTAGATTCGTCAACAAGCACTCCTCTCACATGCGTTGCCGTGAGAAGCAATTCACAGTCTTCAACAACGCTCCCGATTTCAAAGCTCCCTATTTGTCCGGTTCCACAGTCTCTTGTATTGGCGATGAACTCAAGGAGCATGCAGGTTTTTGAACCTATTTCGTTTCCGAATTTATCGGTGATCAAAATGTTTCATTGTGACGGTCTATTGCTATACGTCACCAAAAGTGGACTTTTAGTTTTGAATCCATTATTAAAACAAGCGAGATGGATCGTACGTGGTTGTAGATTTGACCATCCTATGCATGTGTTTGGTCTTGGATATATTAGTAACCAATCATCATCAAGTTCTAATGATTACAGAGTGGTTAGGTTTCGTTGTTCTTATTACGAGTCTACAATTAAAAAGGTTGAAGTCTACGAATTCAGTTCTGATTGTTGGAGGGAAGTTGTTCTTGTTGATAAAACCTTTGATGGGTTCTACCAATTACCATTTTCAAGTGTGTGTTTGAGAGGAACTCCTTATTGGATAGGTTATGATTTGTATGGTGGTACACCATTTCGATACGGAGTTTCCATTTCTCAATAGAAAGATTTGAGCCATTGTTTCTACCTCCATCCATTGGGTTAATCAAGTCTGAAGATTCTCTTTCTTTAGGGATTTTCAAAGGAGATCATCTTTCTCTGTTACATAAAACAAGTAAGATACACATATGGGTGAGGAAGAACCACTGGAGCAGGCTGATGACAGTTGATAGACCCGGAGTTTCGATGTTTCGTATATATGCAAGTTACTTCACTGAAAACAATAGTAAGCTTGTGGTATCTGGTAGTAAGCTTGTGGTATCTGGTCGTCACTTGAAGACCAAGTCTGTTAGCATCTACATTGTGGGAGAGAATGAAGAATGCCAAAAAGTTGAATATTTCCCTATTGTGGATCATCATACAATCGATGGTTGCTACTATGTTCCGAGTTTGCTTCAGGTTCCTGGCTTTTCAAGGTGAGAAGAAAAAGAATAAACAGGTTTCATGGTTAAGAGTTCAATGTTTCTGTTCTTTCATGTGTTATCGTGTGATGCAGCGCATAATTAGATTTAAGATAATTATGTATTATTTCTATTTTATGTATTTTGATATATTTCTTATTTTAATTATGATTAGGGTTTTCTAGGGTTTTTAGGATTTCTTATAAATAGCATATTAAAGTCTTTTTTGTATTCAGTAGTCCTGGGCGTTCGGGTACCCGTTCGGGTTCGGGTTTTCATTTTTTCGGGTACCCATTTTTAGTAATTTAAAGCCCATTCGGGTTTTTGGCGTTTCGGGTTCGGGTTCGAGTTCGGGTCGGGTTTTGGCGTTTCGGGTTCGGGTTTTAGAAACAAAAAAAGTGACAGAGAAAACAAGTTCAAAGATGCGAAGGTTAGGAAGTTACACACATGACCACGGTTTTTTTAAGTTGAAGAAATCAAGAAGATGATATCAGAACAAACGGACATGGAGATGTTTACTAATGATGTTGTCCTGTTGTACAGAGAGTAAGAAGCTTAACTAACGTAATTACGAAAGCCCAATAATCATTTATATGAAAAAGAAGGAAAAGAAATCATATTCTTATAGATAATCACAATGAATCCGGTACAATTTTAATGTCTTTTCTTTATATAGAAAGGAATGATGAAAAGAGAGAAATCTTCAAAAGAAATAGTTACTTGACACATAAGAAAGGAAGATACAAAACACATAACCCACTACAAACAAAGCTTATTATGAATTTTTGTTCTATTACTCAAGCTCCAAACTCCAAATACCTTGTATGAATTCAGACTCTACCATCGTTACAGACTCTAGCAACCACTAGCTCAGTCTGAAATATTTTAAAACCAACCCTCAAACGTTCATGGAAAAGAGAGCTCAGATCCGAAAGCAGATCAAGCGTGTCTAGCTAGTTGTTATAAGCTAAAGTGATCCAAAGTCAATACGACCCTAAAACCCATTAAACTAACAATACGACACTATCATTTTCCTTTAAGAATCTCCAATCATGTTTCTCCCTTTACAAAAGCTAATTGTTTTGTTTATTTGACCCATTAAGCTATCAATACGACACTATCATTTTCCTTTGAGAATCTCCATTCATCCCTTTACAAAAGCCTAATTGTTTTGTTTATTTGACCAGCACTATTATTTCAAAATTTAAAATCCGAGGGATTCAATAATATCACAGAACAAATGAAGTCTGATGAACATGAACATGAACAAGTATCATAAACAGAAGATTGAATCCCAATCTAACCAAACAATCATAAACAACATTCAATCTATCAGAAGATTGAATCTCCAAGTATCATAAACAAACAACATTTTCCTCTATGACCGTAAAACACAAACAAGAGAGAGAAAGAGAGCCACAGAAAAGAGAGAGAGCCCCAATACCTGAGAATGATTTCTCGAAACCTCAGAGGAAGGAGATCCCGCTTGTTGATCCATTTGGTTGTTGGAAGCGATTTGCTTGACGGCGGCGGCGGCAAAGAGATAATGAAGAAGATCGGGTTTGGGGAAGAGGAAGAAGAAGCAGATCAGGTTTTTGGCAATGGGTCTTTGGGTCAATATCTCTGATGGGCCAATATATTATACAATCGGGTTTTCGGGTCGGGTTTCGGGTTTTCGGGTATTACCCGAACCCGAACCCGAAATTTTAGAAATCAAAACCCGATCAGGTATTTTCCACATTCGGGTCGGGTTTCGGGTCGGGTTTTCGGGCCGAGTTCGGGTTCGTGTTTCGGGTTTCGGGTTTTGTGCCCAGGCCTAGTATTCAGTTTATGATTGATTAATTAAAAGCTTTTGCTTGAGGGAGATTATTCTCTATCCCTTGTTTAGATTCAATTAAGTTCATCAAACAAGAACCAGGTCCCAAGCGAGGATTCTTGAATCCCTTGGTTGAGCTGACAGGTCCCAAGCGAGAATTCCTTTGAATCCCTTGGTTGAACTGTTTATCTGTTGGTTCCGCTCCATCATCGTATGACTTTTGAATTCCATAAACATGGTGGGGATAGTTTGTTTATTTTAGTTTGAATCTGATTTGAATCTAATTTGAATTCTTTTTTTTTTTTTGGTTTGCTTCAACTTGTTAATTTGTAGCTTTTTTTGGTAGGCTCAAACCTAATCGAAGTAATTAAGAAAAGTAAATAAATGTTGATGTTAAATATATTATTATATTTTTTTGTAAAACATTTAAACCTTTCAAAAAATTGTCTAGTCTTCGATTAAGCATTCTTGGCACTAAGCGTTACATCCGTAATTACTATTCATTGGGTAGTAACATATTCTTTTGGAAGACCTAACTCGGGCAAATGGGCTTATACATTCCAATTTCTACTTGGTTTAGTCATTCACAACTTGCCAAGACCGTCGTCTATATAAAGAGGCAATTAGAGGGTTAGACCATCCACATCGGTGAAATTTTATGAGTGTATTAGATTAAACAAATAATAAATTTTAATGAAAACAGAAAAGAGTGTCTAAAACAAATATGAAACGTGTCTGTGCGTAAACACTTAAGACACGAGTGTTCTCATATGTCTCTCCCTTATTGGTCAATTTTTCTTATTAATTTAATATTTAATTATTTAATAAATAGAAATTGATAATATTGATATTTTATTTGTTTAGACCCTTTACAACCACCTCAGCCATAATGATGCTCTTAGAGTCTTTTGAACAATAAAAAAACAGACGATGGCAATAGAGCTTATTTCTGATTTGGTAGAGGAGATACTCTCATGGGTTCCAGCCAAATCACTTACACTACTGAAATACACTTGCAAGCAGTGGAAAACCCTAATCTCAGACCCTAGATTCGTTAACAAGCACTTGTCTTACATGCGTTGCCGTGAGCAGCAATTCACAGTCTTCAACAACGTTTCCGCCATAGATTCATGTTCCAAAGTTTCTTGTATGCGTATCGATTTCAACAAACACAAGAATCCTTGTTTGGATTTGCAGGTTCTTAAAGATGTTTCATCTATGTGTCGATTGGTTCAGAACATGTATCATTGTGATGGTCTATTGCTATTGGTCACGAGAATCAATCTTTTAGTTTTGAATCCTTTGTTGAAACAAGCAAGATGGATGTTTATGGTCTTGGTTACGTTAGTAACCAATTATCAACTTGTAATGATTATAGAATTATCAGTTTTCGCTCAAGCCAGCACAAGGGTTGAAGTATACGAATTCAAATCTGATTCTTGGAAGTCTGTTGTTGATAGAACATTTGATGGGTTCTTTGGATTACCATTGTCAAGTGCGTGTTTGAGAGGAACTCCTTATTGGAGAGGTTACAATAAGTATGATAACAAAACCTTTTCTATATAGAGTTTCGATTTCTCATAAGAGATTTGAGCCCTTGTTTCTTCCTCCTCCATCATTTGAGCGTGAAGATTTGATTTCTTTAGGGATTTTCAGAGGAGATCACCTTTCTCTGTTACATAAATCCTGCTTCGCGGATCAGATACACATATGGGTGATGATGAAGCAGCATTGGAACAGGTTGATGACAGTTGCTATACCTGAACTATCCATGTCATATAAATATCCAACTTACTTCATTGAAAACAATGGAAAGCTTGTGCTATCTGTTCATCACTTCGAAACCAGGTCAATTCGCACCTACATCGTCGGAGAAAATCAAGAGTACAAAAAACTTCAACGTTACTATTGTATGAATGTTAAAATTGGTGGCTGCTACTATGTTCCGAGCTTGCTTCAGATTCCAGGCTGTTTGGTGAGAAGAAGAAAAAGGAAAAGAACATGATGGTTTCAGTATTAAAGAGTTTACTGTTTCTCTTCTTTGATGAGTTATTGTCTGACTTTCGAATTCTATAAACAGAGTGCAATAGTATTGTTTATTTTAGTTTGAATCTGAATTGAATTCATGTTTTTTTCTTTTCTGGGTTTGCTTCAATGACTGTTTCTTGATGTGGTCATCAACACTATTGCAGATCAAAACTGAAACAACCCGAAAAATGTTACAGGACATTTATATACAACATGTTCAAAAATTGATAATTCACCAGCAACATGTTTCAATGAGGCAATTCTGCTTCAACTTCATTCCACAAGTCAGCATTTCTGGTAAACTTCTGTTTTACTTGCGCGATTAGCTTCTTTGCTTCTTCGACTTTAGAAAGACTCGCTAGTCCATTCACAAGCCATTTCATGACACTAAAACTCGGAACCCAATTCTTCTCCATACTCTCCTTACAAAGTATCAAACCCGTCTCAAAGTCTCCCTCTTTGCACAAACAATGTATTAAAGCAAAGTAACATTCACTATCAGGCTTGTATCCACTCTTCACCATAACCACGAACAGATTCATCGCCTCATCTAAATTCTCCTCACTGCAAAACCCATGAATCAAATGAGAATACGTCGCGGAATTCGGTCTCATCCTACTATACATAACACCACCAAGCAATGCCTTTGCTTCTACAGATTTCTTCCTTTGACACAAACACTGAATCATAATGTTGTATGTCGAAATACCGACATGAACACCGAATTCTTTCATCATTCTCAAAACTTTCCTCACATCATCATACTTCTCCTCTTTGTAAAAACCAGCAATCATTAAACCAAAGCTAGAAGCAGTTGGCTTTATCCAATTCCTCTCCATATCTGCAATAATGGAGTATGATAAACTCGTTGAACCAGATTCACACAAGATTCTAATCATTCTATTATACGTTTCGAGATCAGGCTCAATGCCATAAATCTTCGGTGTTTCGAAGTAGACTCGTTTCGCTTCTCTGTAATCTTTCGCCGTCAAGCAAGCGAAAAGAAGAGCATTCAAAGACTTTACCGTTCTTGGGATCTCGTATTGGTCGAGGTTGTGGAATGTCTGTAAAGCTCGATCAAGCATATTCGCTCGGCCGTATAGAATAATCGCCCGGACGGCGAAACTCTCCGATTTCGGATTGGGTTGGTTCTGAATGAATCCGTCGAGAAGCTCCGACACAGCGGCGAAGTGTTTCTCCTTCGCCAGTGTTACGACCGCGACGGAGAACGCGATTCGGTCGACGTGATAATCAGGTGAGAGAGAAGCGGATCTGCAGATTTCGAGGATCCGATTTGGACTATTCTCGGTTTTGAGAAGGGAGAGAACTTCCCGGCTCTTCTTATGCTTGCTAGTGAGCGAGGTTTTGGAGTTCGGTGTGAGGATTAACGAGGCGGAAGATAGGAATCGGAATCGAATCACGGTGTGGAAGAGAGATTCCGATGTTCGAATGCGCAAGAGAAACGCCATTGCTAGGGTTCATGATGTTCCAGAAGAAATGGAAAGATGACGGTGGAGAGAGAGAGAGAGAGAGAGAGAGAGAGAGTGGTTTAAACCGGTTAAAGGGATTTGACGAAATTATCAATGGTTTTCTTAACTCATCTGAGCCGTTGATGTTTAATCCATAGTCACCAAAAGAGACGGTCCTGATGAATCTGAGTAAGAAAAAAAAAAAACTTAGGATCATGTTTAAACCGGGGATTTTGAACCCGACGTGAATCGAACACGCAACCTTCTGATCTGGAGTCAGACGCGCTACCATTGCGCCACGGATCCGATGCTCAAGAACTTACCAAATATTATTATAAAGTAATAATTTGATTTGATACAAAACCAACCGCCTTTGTAAAATGTTCACATCAATCTCTGTCGGTTTTACTTCCAATGTTGGTATATTGTTGTTATCTTCTTCTTCTTCATCACAATCACAATTTTCTACGGTCAGGGATTCATTGAGTTCTCTCATCTCAATCTTCTTCTTCTTCTTCTTCTCCGATCATGATGCAGCAGCCACCACCAGGAGGTATCCTTCCGCATCACGTTCCTCCTCCGTCTGCGCAACAACACTACGGTTATCAGCAACCGTCTCCTTACGGGATGACCGGAGGAGCTGCTCCACCACCACCACAGATGTGGAATCCGCAAGCAGCGACGGCGCCGCCGTCAGCTCAGCCCATGACCGCCGATGAGATCAGGACTCTTTGGATCGGAGATTTGCAGTTTTGGATGGATGAGAATTTCCTCTTCGGTTGTTTTGCTCATACTGGAGAGGTAATACTCAGAGATTTCGATTTGGGTTTTTTTAGTTCCTTGTGATTATTATTTCTTATGTCCTGTTTTTCGCAATTGGATTTGATTTGATAAGTTTTGTTCGTTTTCTATTTGAAAAATTTGATTTTGAGGGGTATATAGAAATAATCTAAAGTTTGTATTTTTCATGTGTATTCTCTCTGTGACAGTGAGGTAATGAGTAATTTAGTTTAACACTATCACTGTTTTGTAGGTTGTTTCTGCTAAAGTTATCCGTAACAAGCAAACTGGTCAGGTTGAAGGGTATGGTTTTATTGAGTTTGTATCTCATGCTGCTGCTGAACGAGCTTTACAAACATACAACAACACTCCTATCCCGAATGTTCCGGATCAGCTCTTTAGATTGAACTGGGCCTCGTTGAGTTCTGGAGATAAGCGGGACGATTCACCGGATTATACTATATTTGTTGGTGATCTAGCAGCTGATGTTACGGATTATATCTTGCTTGAGACGTTTAGAGCCTCTTATCCTTCTGTTAAGGGTGCGAAAGTTGTTATCGACAGAACCACTGGACGCACTAAGGGATATGGTTTTGTTAGGTTTTCTGATGAAAGTGAACAGATTCGTGCAATGACGGAAATGAACGGTGTTCCTTGTTCAACTAGGCCTATGAGAATTGGGCCAGCAGCTAACAAAAAAGGTGTTCCTGGTCAAAGAGGTATGCGTAGTTGATCTGAAGGATATGTGACTTTAGAACTACTTTGCTCTTGCATTCCATGATTTGTTTAGATTTGTGTGCTCTAGTATCTATGTGAGTAGGTTTCTTCAAGTAAGAACTAGTTAACAGCCTTGTGCGAAGTATGACTAACTCCATTATTTAGTTAAGCCTTGAGTATTTGATAGATTTTTCTGAAGCCACTTCCTGTACTTACCGCTCAGGCCGCAATAAATTATGTTAATTCATAAAAGATAGAACTCTTATAGTATCATGTTTGTTTCAAAGCAGGGAGTCAAGAGGCTCTCTATCATCTTGAGGCCTGGAACTGATTTCAGCTGAAATGGTTATCTCCTTATTGAGTGCCCATGCCTTAGGTCAGTTTTAAAGTTCATGTGTTGTCCTTTATCAGCCCTTTCCTTCACTTCAGCCTTGCTATGGTTTCCATTTATCTTTTCAATACAAATTTTCTTCCATTTCTCCGCCAGTTACTTTTATAAGTCAATTCTTATGTATTTACTTTTCGAGTTCATTCCGCTCTACTTAACGTTCTTATCTTTCTTTCACTTGATTTACTTTTATATGTACACCAAGCTCCTTTCTACCTTCTGTGAGTCTAGATGTTAGAAGTTTTCCGGACATTTTAACATATATGTGAGAAAGATTTTGTTTGACCTTTTTTAATATGGGCGTGGTCAGATGTGGCAGTAGCCAAAGATATAGCTACATTGTTTTTTTTTTCAGTATTGGCCTTCACAATTCCTCTATACTTTGTCACTATAGCCATTTCAATTATTTCACTACACTACCTCGTAAGTTTAGCACCTTGATCTACCCTCTTTAAGTAGCCGAAAGCCTGGGGAGAAAGGTGATGCAAAGGTCATTGTCGTTGTCTAATTGCTCATCTTTTGTGATTATGGCTCCTCTACATATTGAGGATTTATGATAGACGTTAACATCATTGATAGACTTTGACTTCCTATACATGTTTTGCAATTTCGTCGTCAATAAACTGAGAATAGTATTTTTCATGCTTTCTTTGCACTTGCTTTCAATTTGTTGGGAATTTTAGAAGAGGCTGCTGCACATGGGTCTCTCGTATTTTTCCAATTGCTCTGTTTCATGTGGAATTTACAGATACTTACTCCTTTTACTATACCTGCGTTTTTTCCCGCGTAAATGCAGATTCATACCAGAGCGCTGCTTCAGGGGTTCCAACTGATAATGATCCAAATAATACAACTGTGGGTTATATGCTCATATCATATATGTGTCCCACTGGGTTATCTTCCAAAGTGATAATGTCTGACGCATTTGAAGTTATGTACAGGTTTTTATTGGCGGATTAGATCCCACTGTCACAGAGGATCATCTGAAGAATGTCTTTGGCCAATATGGGGAGATTGTGCATGTGAAAATCCCAGCTGGGAAACGTTGTGGATTCGTTCAATTTTCCGAGAAGTAAGTGCACTGTTGCTGCTGGTCGAAACTCTGTCATTTGACATTATAATAGGCTTTGGAATATCACTCTTAACAGTTTAATCATATGCTTGTGACCAACCCTCAGAAGCTGCGCAGAGGAAGCACTTAGAATGCTGAATGGAATGCAATTGGGTGGAACAACCGTCAGGCTTTCATGGGGCCGAAGTCCTTCAAACAAACAGGTCACTAATTCCCTTTGCATATTCGATGATCGAAAACATAACCTATCATTAAAGAACTATTGCAGCTTCTCTCGCCACTGCCCTTATCTTCTCGCTCAAAGAAAATTTATGTAGTACAAGCTCTAAGTTTAGCTGATAGTAGTCGCAGATTGGTTCTTGAACTGTCCACGTAGCTTTTGATAATCTGGATTATGAAGCCTCTACACCTGCAACTCTCTATGTCCTCTTGATCTGACAAATATGCATTTTTGTTTTATTGGTTCTCTAGGCAGCGGATCCGAACCAGTACTATTACAGCGGGTATGGACAAGGACAGGAGCATTATGGCTACTCGATGCCGCAAGATCCTAATGCGTATTACGGAGGTTACCCTGGTGGATACAGCGGTTACCAGCAGACACCACAGGCGGGGGGACAGCAACCGCCACAACAACCACCACAGCAGCAACAAGTCGGGTTCAGCTACTAAATGGGAGAGTGTTTCTTGGGTTATGTCACATGTGTTGTTGTTTGCCTACTTTGTTATGAACGTGTTCCGAAAAACGGTTTATTTGTCTTTTGTCTCTCTCTTAGATGAGTTTCTTCTGCTTTATGATTGTTGCTAAAAGAGTGTGAAGAGTCTTGACTCTTAATAATGTTTATGCGATGCTTTTGTTTTTATTACCTTCGTGAGCTTTGGAAGAAGAGAACACAAATGGGATTATAATATGTTCATCACTTCTAGAAAAGCACAACTTGTCTCAATTCTTTGGTAGGAACATGTGCATTCATATCTTAAATGAATTCATGGTTTGTCCACTTGGTTGAAGTATTCCGTTTTTGTGTGCAAACTTTTTTTTTTTTTAATTGAATATAAATTTATATTTAAATCAATCGTTTTTACAAGGCATTGACTTCGAAAAAAATTAAAAGTGAGGAACATAAATTTCAGAATGGAAGCTTGAAGAATGCCGAGTTTTTGACGCCTTGAGCTATTATGGAGTTGAAAGCCACAACAGGTCCATTGTTTGTGCAAAATAGTAGAAGTGGACATTCCAGTTTATAATTCGATTTCTCTTGGGGGTTTTCAGGTCGTTGCGTTGTGTTGGATGCACGTTTGGTTTGGATTTCGAACGTTGTGGCAAAAGGACTTCAAAAGCACGTTTTGTCTTGATTTGGAGAAAATTTTAGATTTATTAGTTGTTCTTTAATTTGGCTATCTGTATTGTAATTAAAGATACTTTTAACTTTCATAGACTTGAACTTAAGAAAAGAGACAACAAATAACTTTAATTTGCTTAGTTGCTTACAGCTAAAGAGGGTTAGTTATTTTATTTAGGACATTAATAGTGTACTTGTTTATATAGTTGAGGAAAAACAAATATAAAATAGTTTTAGTTATATGTGAGTATGATTGTAACGTAGTTGACTAAGATGCAACTTGATTTATTTTTAACTTTAGGAAACATTAAAAAAAAAAGACTCACCAAATTTGCTTAGTTGTTTAGAGCCCAAGATGATTAACTTTACTTTGGCTATATATATATATATATTTTTTTTTTTTTGAGCAAACTACTTTGGCTATATTATTCATATATGAATCCGATATAAGGAGATAAAAGTTCCAAAGTAAAACCTTTTGTATTTTACATACCTCTCCTATCCTTAATTTTTTTTTATTTCCCACAAGCATTCCTAGTTACAATCTCCGGCATGGGAAGAAAGAAGCAATTTTGGCACCACCATGAGAATGATGAATACAAGGAGTTCAACAAGAAGTATCCTGGCCACTATCAGAGATTAATTGAGAGAAAAATTGAATGGAGACTTATGGAAGTCTTGGAAGAATGCATTGAGTGCAAGGAGCTTCTTAAGGACGATTACGGTTACCATTGCATTCTATGCGACAAGGAGTGGCACGGCGCTTGCACCCCAAGCTCACCAGACGATATAAACCACCCTTGCCACCCGATCCACCCGCTTAAGCTTCTCGTTGAAGGGCCACCTAATTACTCCAAAGGAAAATGCCTTCTTTGCCAAAAGAAACTCAATAGATTTGTTTACCATTGTTCGCTTTGCGATTTTAGCATCCATGTCAAGTGTGCCAACAGCCCGCCACCACTCATTGTTGATGCCCCGAAGTGCCACGGGCATGCACTCACTCTGATGGCTAGAGAAGACCCCTTCACTTGTAATGCTTGTGGTATGTGTGGTGAAGGAAGCCCTTATGTTTGCCCTCCGTGCGGTCTCATGTTCCATCGGGATTGTATGACGCTACCACGTGTCATAAACATCAATCGCCATGACCATCGGATCTCTCACACCTATTCTCTTGTTTTTGGAGACTGGGAATGCGGAGTTTGTCGCCAAAAAATCAGTTGGAAGTACGGCGCTTATTCTTGCTTGATATGTCTTGATTATGTCGTTCATTCCAAGTGCGCAACTAGAGAGGATGTGTGGGATGGGGTAGAACTCGAAGGTGTACCTGAAATATTTGTAGATGTTTCGCCATTCAAAGTTATTGAAGAAGGAGTCATTAATCATTTCTCTCATGATGAACATAACTTAAGGCTTATTGAGGATGTTATTGATCATGATGAAAGCATACGGTGCGAAGCTTGCACCCATCCTATCTACTATGAGAAGCACTACACCTGTATGGAATGCGATTTTTTCCTCCATGAAACATGCGCTAATCTTCCTCTTCAAAAAAGGCATGGGCTTTGCACAAAGCCCCTTACTCTAATAAGCACCAAAAAGGATAACGAAGAGAATTTCTTTTGCTGTTATGCTTGTCAAACAATGTCAAATGGCTTCAGGTACAAGTGCGGTGACATATCACTAGACGTGCAGTGTGCAACGTTATCATTGTATTTTGATTATAAATGTCATCCACATACCCTCTTTCTCACTACAACAGACATGGGAAGTTGTGGTGCATGTCATGTTACTTATGAGAAAGTGTTGCGTTGCGTTGAGTGTGAGTTCTCGTTGGACTTCAAGTGTGCTACTCTACCAAAAACGATAAAGCACAGGTGCGATGACCATTTTCTATCATTGTGTTTTGGTGAGAATGCTAAGGGTAAGTACTGGTGTGAGGTATGTGAAACCATTTTAGATCCACAAAAATGGTTTTACACATGCAATGATTGCGGAGTTGTTTGTCATGTTGAATGTGCAATTGGGGAGTTTTGGAATGCCAAGCCTGGATTAATGGACATCGGAGACGATGGGAAGAAAATGGAAATGGTTTCAAACAATAGCATGTCGCGACCAAAATGCGCCTCATGTGGTTCTCGTTGTCAACGTCCTCTCAAGCTTTCTAACTTTGATATCGATGAGTGTTTTTGTCAATTTGAATGTTTCCAAAACCGTTTGTAAACATTTGTTTTCTGTTTACATTTTGTTCTAAGTGCCTGGTGTTTTGCAAATAAAAGACACTTTTGTTTTACTGTTTGTAATGTTAGTCCAATTGAGAATTAAATTAAACAAATGCTTTATATATATATATATATATATATGCAATATTAAAAAAAAAATCATCTTACAACGATTATGAATATTTTAAATTCAAAATATTTTAAATCCAAAACTAACATTTATATTTTGATAAATTTGAAGCTTATGAACTATATCATATTAAAAAAAAAAAACATAATTGATAGGGGTAAGACGGATCCGGATATCTTGTCAGAATATTCAAATTTGTGGGATCCGTGGTAAAAGTATCCGGATCCGGATCCGTGCCCTTCGGATATCCGGACTTTGGATATGCGACCAAAAATCATGATATCCGGAAGCGGATCCAAAATTAATATTAAAATAAATAAAAATTAATTTTTTAATTATTAGTTAAAATTTGAATGATATTTTTCATAATAAATATAATTTATTATAAAAGAACTAAAATTAATTTTTATAAATATATTTATATAAAGGTAGCTTAATATATATAAAATGTATATTTTTAATATATTTAATGCGTCCGGATCCGGATATCAGACATTAAAATTTTGCTATCCAGATCCGGATGCTAGATTTTACTATCTTTATCCGGATCCGAGCTCCCCAAATATTTTAATTTTTGGAACGGATTCGAACGGATAACAGATCAAATCTCGAATCCTAGATACTACTTCGACCCCTAATAATTGATAGTAATAAATCTATTTTTTTCTCCTATATTAAAAAAGTTATTAACTATTTTTTTTCCTTCTATATTTTCTTCTATAATCTAGGGTCATAAGTAGGACTGGACACAAAACCCGAAACCCAAAACCCGAACCCGAACTCGGCCCGAAAAACCTGACCTGAAACCCGACCCGAATGTGGAAAATATCCGATCGGGTTTTGACTTCTGAAATTTTGGGTTTGGGTTCCGGTTCGGGTAATACCCAAAAACCCGAAACCCGACCCGAAACCCGATTGTATATCTATTGGCCCATCAGAGATATTGACCCGAAGACCCATTGCCAAAAACCTGATCTTCTTCTTCTTCCCTTTTCCCCAAACCCGATCTTCTTCATTATCTCTTCGCCGCCGCCATCGTCCACCAATTCGCTTCCAACTTCATCGGTTTCATCGCTGCCACAGACCAAATGGATCAATAAGCGGGATCTCCTTCTTCTGAGGTTTCGAGAAATCATTCTCAGGTAATGGGGCTCTCTCTCTTGTCTGTGGCTCTCTCTTTCTTGTTTGGGTTTTACGGTCATAGAGGAAAAGGATTTTGGGTTTTAGGGTCATATTGATAGCTTAATGGGTAGCTGATAAACGGAAAATGTTGTTTGTTTATGATACTTGGAGATTCAATCTTCTGTTAAATTGAATCTTGTTTATGATTGTTTGGTTAGATTGGGATTCAATCTTCTGTTTATGATACTTGTTTATGATTGTTTGGTTAGATTGGGAATCAATCTTCTGTTTATGTATTCATGCGAATCAGAGATATTTTTTTTATCTTTGGTTCAATGATTCTTTGTACATTTTTTCAGGTTGCTAAGTCTGTTCATGTTCATGAGACTTCTTTTTTCTCACTTTTTTTTTGTTTCTAAAACCCGAACCCGAACCCGAAACGCCAAAACCCGAACCCGAACCCGAAACGCCAAAAACCCGAATGGGTTTTAAATTACTAAAAATGGGTACCCGAAAAAATGAAAACCCGAACCCGAACGGGTACCCGAACGCCCAGGACTAGTCATAAGTGGTTTGAAAAGTTGTCAAACTATTTTTAGTAACCGTCACTCTGTCTTTTTCAAATACTGGGATTGTAGTATATTAATGACTGTCATTATATCTTTTAAAATCAAAGCTCATGTGTGAACTGTAAACTCAAAATTCAAATAGATTTTTTTGTTTGTGTTTGCGAGTTTTGTGTGACACGTTTTGATTCATTTGTAATGTTAGGTAAATATTAGACCTTTTTTTACTGAGCCATATAAGAAAATAAATTACGCATTCTTATATTTCTCTAGTGAAAATTATTTTTACATGCCAATATGAGTTATATATTAATCTTTTATATTCGTATAATTTTGTTTTTTTTTTGTTTTGGTCACAATTTTTGTTTAATCTTTATGAGGTTCAAATGCGTGCTGGAAATGATGTGGTCAATCATTTAGTATTGGCGTAGGTGCAAGTTGATTTATTTATAAAGTTAAGTAAGTAGACTTTTTCATTGATCCTTTAAGAAAAGACTTGACAAATTTTGCTTGGTTGTTTACAGCCAATAATTAACAACTAACTTGGCTTTTCAATTGGTTTATTTATCTATACATAAACATGAAGAAGATAATGAGGATGAAGCAAAACATTTAATTTTCATTTACATATCTCTGCCATCCTTATTCATCGCTCTCCTCAACCATACCTAGATATGACCACTTCTGATTTCGAGGCGATGGACAAAGTCCGCCTTGAAAGGTATCCACGCAATTGGAGCTACTTCTGGAGTAGACACCATCAACATACTGATGTTTCCAGTTCCGTATGCAATGAGTGCATGAAGCACTTTAATGAAGACGAAGATTTCGTAAACTGCTATCTTTTTCCTACCTGCCGTTTGAAGTGGCACAGATATTGCATTCCAGACTCACCGGATGATATCTCTCACCCGTGCCACCCGAACCATCCGCTCAAGTTTCTTGTCAATGGGCCACCTAATTACTCCAACGGGAAATGCCATTTATGCCAAGAGAAACTCGGGAAGTTCGTTTACCATTGTTCACTATGTGATTTCAGCATGGATATGAAGTGTGCCAATAAATCCCCGCCTCTCACCGTGGATGACGCCAAGTGTCATGAGCACCCACTTACGCTAATGGCCAGGCCTATCTCCTTCACATGTAATGCTTGTGGTACATGTGACGAAGGAAGCCCTTATGTGTGTCATAAATGTTTTCTCATGTACCATCAAGATTGTATCAACCTACCACATGTTATAAACATCAATCGCCACGACCATCGTGTCTATCACACCAAGTCTCTTGGTTTTGGGGATTGGATATGCGACATTTGTCGGAAGGAGATCAACTGGAGGTACGGTTCGTATTCTTGCAAGCTATGTCCTGATTATGTTGTTCATTCAAGATGTGCGACTAGAAATGATGTGTGGGATGGTAGAGAATTGCAAGACGAACCCGAAATAGTCGAAGACGTCATGCCGTTCAAAGTAATCGAAGATGGTATAATAAATCATTTCTCCCACGCTAACCATAACTTAAGACTTATTGAGGATGCTATTATAACTAATAGTGGTGCAACCATACGTTGTGAAGCTTGCACGCGTATTATCTATTCTGGGAAGCACTACAGTTGTATGGAATGTAACTTTGTTCTTCACGAAAAATGCGCTAGCCTTCCTCGTCAGAAACGGCATGGGCTCTTCACAAAGCCACTTTTTCTGCATACCAAAATGGCCAATGCTGGTTACTTCAGATGCGATGCTTGTTGGAGAGTAACAAATGGTTTTGTATATATGTGTGCTGATTATTCAGGAGTACTAGATGTGCGGTGTGCAATGCTCTCAAATTTCACTGACTTTGATTGCCATCCTCATTCTTTATTCCTCACTACGCTAGATGAAGGTACGTGTGGGGCTTGTAAAGAGTCGGCAGATAGTGTGTTGCGTTGCATCGAGTGCAAGTTTACCTTAGATTTCTGGTGTGCTACTCTACCAAAAAGGATAAAGCACAAATGTGATGAGCATTTTCTATTTCTGCGTCGCGGTAAAAAAGTACGCGGAAAATATTGGTGTGAGATTTGTGAAACCCTTTTAAATCCGATAGAATGGTTTTACACATGTGACGATTGCGGGGTTGTTTGTCATATTGATTGTGTGCTTGGGGAGTTTGCTAATATCAAGCCAGGAATCGTGGCTACAAATGATGTAGGGGAGAAAGTAGAACTAGTTCCCAATGATCGTATGTCTCGACCAAGATGCTTTAAATGTGGTGATCGTAGTAACCTCCCTTTTATTTTCAAGATTTATTTCTACAAAAAAAAGGCAATGTACTTTTGTTGTTCTCTGGCAAGCAAAGAATTTAGTTACTTTAATTAGATAGTGACCTTCTTGGTGAATATATTCTGTATATTATGTAAGAATGGAAGAGAATAAAAACCTTAGAGCATCATTAACGGTAAAAGTTCTTCAAAGGTATCAACCCAATTAGATAATAAATTTTTAATAATTAATAAATTATATAATTAAATAAAAAATATTTACCAATTATAACAAAACACATAGTATCAGAATTTCATTAACTTTCATCAAGTTAATGAAACACATAGTAAATATTTACCAATCTCAAGTGTCTCGGTTAAGACATGGTTTATCAAATTTCATTAATTTTTTATTTTTTTTGTTTATTTTATTCATTTGACACTTTCTTAAATATTTGCATCTTTTATATTTTTCTTTTCCTTCGTTTTGGATCAAATACCAAGAAATGTCAACGGAAAAAGTCAAACCACTTCTCTCTCCTTTTGCGTTTATCGTTGCATATACAATTTACTTGCGAGTTTTGATATAAAAACAGTAAAAACCCCTAAAAAGTGCTGTGGGTTCATTTGAAATTTAAGGTTGTAAGTACGTGTATCCATCATTGTTCTAAAAGCGTTTTAGACGTCCGTTTAGGCGCTAAACCCCTATAAACCGTGGCGATTATCGTTTTTACCGCCTAAAATATTATGGTACTATAATAATAAAATAATATAATTTTTTTTATATATAAATTATAGTATTCGATATATTTTGCTATAAAATAATGAATATAACACAATATAAATTTAATTATTTACAAATTATGGCTTTTTATAAATTTTATTATATATATCTAATATATTATGTATTTTGTAAAACGTTTATACCGCCTATTAAATCGTCTAGGCTCTGATTATGCGTTCTAGCCACTAGACGTTGCATCACCGCTCGCTTAGCGCCTAGCGCTTTCTTAAACATTGTAGTTTAATAGTTTATCATTTAAAGAACCAATATTCATGAAACTTCCCAAAACCCAACTTCAAAAACCTAACATCTTGAAAATGGTCAATAGTGATTAGCTATAATAGTGATCCACAATACATGATAAAACGTGATTTTACAGTTTAGAATGATCATAGAAGAGTAAAAATCATTTTAACAATAATTAACAGACAGAGATAATTGGTTTCACTGGGAGGAAAGATATAGACTTTAAGTTCCTTAGAAGAAAAACATGATAAATGTGGAAGGTTTCGAAGATAATGGGAAATCGGAGAAAGGATCTAAAAGAAAAGAAAGATCTGTAATCTGCTCAGTTTAGTCTAGCTATAAACAAATTAATTTCCGTATTTGTTTAGCATTCAGTTGGTCAAGAGAATCAATTCTTTACGTAATAAAAAATAGACGGATCAGAACATATATCTTGAGCACAACTAATCTCCAGCATTAGAACAGTTGGAGATCTCTGATCAGACCAAAGTTTTGTCTTTAGAGGCCTATGCAGAGGCAGTGTGGCTTGTGTCTCAAAAGTTTGAACATTTACATTATAAATTCTGAATCTTTGGAGTCATATATTCACATATGCTTTGAAAACTAAACTGCCTTGACCCGTTGTCCAAACCAAAGGACAAAAAAAAGAGACTAATTTAGTGCACTTTTTTTGTTTGAAACTTATTTTTATCATACGTTTGAAACCAAATATTTGTATGTTCACTAATCACAACATTTCATAAGTAACTTTTATAACCGAGTTATATGACTTTGTAAGTATTCCATAATTTTTCTCTACTAAATGAGGTCATTATTCAGTTGTCAAAAAAAACAAATGAGGTTAATATTAGTTTAAAAATACGTTTCAAGAATGTCAAACTCAATAAATCTATTGATTTGTTTCTCGGAAAAAAAAAAACAATTGATTTGTTTCAACATTGACACTAAGGTCTATGCCCGATATATGGCTAAAATATTTATTTTTTGTGTTTTTGGGCGGCAAATTCGTATATAGACATGTTTATATAATGAAATGTATTATGTATATAAAGTACGTACAATATGACCTCATTTTGCAAAATAAATAACAAGAATGAATACAGGCGTTAATTATAGATTGTTAGCTGGAAACTCATACCGTCTTAGTAATATCTTAGCCTATCTTATTGTCTTAATGAATTGACTTACAAATTAAATTGTATATAAGTATATTTAATATAACTTGGCAAAGAAAATAATAGAAGAAACACGTATACAACTTACAAGTTAGTGCACCAGCACTGTTTATTGCAATGACTACAAATACTTTCTCATTTCAATTCCTTCCTTCATCTCTCTGATCACTCTCCACAAAAGATCATCGTCAGAAAAAGACGAAAATGACCCTCTTCAAAAGGCCGTGCATCTACTCAAAGATACACAAGGACGACCCTGAAGAGGTCTTTCACCGACGAGCCAAGTTCTTGATATACAAAACGCTTCAAGAAGCCGACCTCATTTCTCGTCGTTCTTCTCCTCCTTCGTCGTTTCTACGGATGAAACTTTTCCGATTGAAGGCGAAGATCGGAAAAAGTTTGACTAAGCTGCGTAAGAGCGTAGTATCCGCGGTTAGATTTGGCGGAATTCGGAAGCATTCTCTTAGCGGTGTGAGAGCCTTGAAGAAGCTGTTCCACAGTGGTGCAACAACCGGACTACCAAGGCCTGTTTTCGCTATTGAAGTTTGATTCTTAATTATTTATCTTCTTGTTTTGTGTATTTTCTCCTTTTTTTTTCTTGAGTTGATCTTTATTACAAAACTTTATCATGAAATGTAATATGAAGAGATCATCATGAGTTTTGTTTCTTTCATAAATGGGGAAAAAATCTTGAAAATTGTTATATCCATTTGATTATATGAATGTGAAAAAATATTTTATTAGACACCCATATTGCATAGTGCTCTATAATTTGGGCTAAGAAAATTGTAATAGACCTAGTTTTTCAAAATTCAAGCATTTTTAGTGAAAAGGAGATGGATTGATTTGAAATATTTACGTGTTTTCATACCTAAACTCATAATTCTAACTCTCGTTTAATCTGATAGGCAAACCTTGTAGAAACTGGTGTTTTAGACATCACAAAAAATGTACTACAAAATTAAAGGGTATCTCTTTGATTATGGTGTGTAGTATGTTAACCCAAACATTATTGTCTTAATGGACTCTAAATTTGAACCTAAACAATATTGCTCTTTGTGTTATCTTTATAGTTTGTGTTTTTAATGGGCTTAATTTTTTCCCCTTTTTGCTTTAGGCTTAAAAACACTTTGGTCGGTCCAAGTGAGTAATTCTTTAAGTAATTTTAAAATTTTTAATTATCCAAACTCATAATTTCTTTACTTGGTGTTGATATAATATTTCATTCATTCTCATAATTGTTGAAATATATGAAATTGTTCATATAAAAAAGTAACTAGTACAAGAAATATAAAAAATAAATAAATTAATCTAAATTGAAAACCAAACGGTCCCATCCCGAAACAAATTATAGTTTTAAATCGAAAAAACAAAAATTCATTAAAAAAATGGAAATCAAAACAAAGCAAATTATTAAGTATCTACACTTAATTATGATTTATTATTTGTTAGATACGACATATCTAATACAAGCTAATGCACCGGATCCATCCGCGATTTCGCACAGTTAAGTTTAAAATATATTGAATCCGACGCCACTCAATTGCATCATCATGTTAGACCACATTCGTGCAAAATCGTGAGAAATGTCCTTAGATTCCAACACGATCTGACCAAATTTAACTTGTCCTGATTCATCAAAAAACATCTTCCGGCTACAAAAGTCAATTCGAAAAAATTGGTAAGGATTTAAATGCAAATAAAAATATAGTTTCCATATCTTTATTTTCCCTTTCCCTTCTCTCTCTTTATTTTTTTTTTTTTTTGGGTCATCGTCTTCGTTCACGTTGTCCTCGTTCGAAGTCATCGTAGGTTTGTCCTGCATCATCAAGTTTTTCGCATATATCTATGGATCTTCTTCGATCCTTGCTTCTTCTTCGTATTATCTGTCGAATTGATTTCTCCTCTACGGGTTAAGATTTCATAATGCGTATCTTACATATCTAAGATCTGTCCTTGCTATCATTGCTTAGAAAAATCTAGAATCATAGAGAAGAATCGCTGAGATTTAAGTCGTTGATAGTTTTTCTCCTTTGTTCGTGTCAATTTTTCTCGAATGTTTGATTGTTACATGTATTGAAATCTATCGCACATTGATCCGATTGGCTCTTTAGTGTTTCAGACTGGTGAATGTGATTGTGGTTTTTGGTTTCTTATATGCAGAAAGGGAAGGTGTTTTGAGGGACATGAAGATTATGGATTAGAGATTCGTTTGGATTTTTTTCTCTTTTTGTCTGAGAATTTTGAAATTTGATCTTTTGCGTTATTCGAAGATGAGTGTGGTGGGATTCGATGTTGGGAACGAGAATTGTGTTATTGCTGTTGCGAAGCAACGCGGGATCGATGTTTTGTTGAACGATGAATCGAACCGAGAGAATCCAGCTATGGTTTCATTTGGTGAGAAGCAGAGATTCATGGGTGCTGCTGCTGCTGCATCTGCTACTATGCATCCCAAATCAACCATTTCGCAGTTAAAGAGATTGATCGGTAAGAAATTTAGGGAAGCCGATGTTCAGAATGATCTGAGGTTGTTTCCTTTTGAAACTTCTGAAGATTCTGATGGTGGGATTCAGATTCGGCTTCGGTACATGGGTGAGATGCAGAGCTTCAGCCCAGTGCAGCTATTAGGCATGTTGCTTTCACATTTGAAACAGATAGCGGAGAAGAGTCTCAAAACGCCTGTTTCAGATTGCGTCATTGGGATTCCTTCCTACTTTACAAACTCACAGAGACTTGCCTATTTGGATGCTGCAGCTATTGCTGGCCTGAGGACATTGAGATTGATGCATGATTGTACTGCCACTGCACTTGGATATGGTATATACAAGACAGACTTGGCGGCTAACTCAAGCCCTACTTGCATTGTATTTATCGACATTGGTCACTGTGATACACAAGTGTGTGTGGCATCGTTTGAGTCTGGTAGCATGAGAGTTCGTTCTCACGCTTTTGATAGTAACTTGGGTGGGAGAGATTTTGATGAGGTTCTCTTCAACCATTTTGCTGCTGAATTTAAGGAGAAATATAACATAGATGTATATGCAAATATCAAGGCATCTGTTAGGTTAAGGGCATCGTGTGAGAAAGTGAAAAAGGTCTTGAGTGCAAATGCTGAGGCACAGCTGAATATAGAATGTCTGATGGAGGAGAAGGACGTGAAGAGCTTCATCAAGAGAGAAGAGTTTGAGCAGTTGTCATCAGGCTTGTTGGAGAGATTAATTGTTCCTTGCCAAAAGGCATTGGCTGAATCTGGTCTAAGTTTGGATCAAATCAATTCTGTGGAGCTAGTTGGTTCAGGGTCCCGAATTCCTGCTATATCTAAGATTCTAAGCTCGTTGTTTAAGAGGGAGCTAGGCAGGACCGTGAATGCAAGCGAGTGCGTAGCTCGAGGATGTGCTCTTCAGTGTGCTATGCTCAGTCCAGTTTTTCGAGTTAGAGAGTATGAGGTACGGTGAAAGTCGCTCTTTTTTTAGGTTTTGTTTCTCTTAAAGATTTACTTAGCACAAGAATTGATGTTTGCAATGGTTGTGGAGTATTCTGTGTGCATTAAAGCATGGTGGCATTTACAGCTTTACGGGCTTATTTCCTATGTAATGGCTGATGTTTCTTTTGTTATGCTTCCCCCACTTTCAGGTTCAAGATTCTTTCCCTTTCTCAATCGGCTTCTCATCTGATCTAGGTCCCATAGACACACCATCTAATGAAATGCTCTTTCCAAAAGGCCAAGTCTTTCCAAGTGTTAAGGTTCTTACCTTACGAAGGGAAAACACTTTCCATTTGGAAGCCTTTTATGGAAACCATAATGATATATCACCAGACTTACCGACTCAGATAAGCCGTTTTATGGTATGCTACCTTTTAGGCTTCCCCTTTTGGATATATATGCATGCAGTCTTTAGAGCTCTGAGTACGAGTTGGATGGTTATGCCACTACTGTATTAGGCTCTGCATAGATATGGAACTCATAGTTTGTTGTGCAATGTTTTGTAGATTGGTCCTTTCCAAATTTCTCATGGAGAAGCAACTCGTGTCAAAGTAAGAGTTCAGCTAAATCTCCACGGGATTGTCACTATCGATTCAGCTTCTGTGAGTAGAATCCTATATCGATCCTTTACAGATAAGATAGCCTCTATGTTTTTCTACGTTCCTTTGGCCTAAACTTTCCATTTATGAACAACAGCTAATAGAAGATCATAAGGAGAATCTGACTTCCGAAGAGACGATATCCGAAAACAACCATCAGTCTTCTGCGACAAAGAATGGCACTTCAGACCCTTCGTCAGGTTCAAGTGTAAGTATGATTTAACACCATCTAAAGAGAAACTGTTGCATCGTAGAAGGCTGCAAACCCAACATATAAAAAGCTGATCTTAAAGCATTGGCATCTCCATTCATTTTGTGAAACAATAAAATGATTGATCGAAAGATTCTCCAAACGATGCTAATCTGCACTAAACCTGTGGTTGGTTTTTCTTATGTAGGGTAATGCGGCTAAGGCTATCAAAAGAATGGAAATTCCAGTTGTTGAGAATGCCTCTGGTGCATTGACAAAGGATGAGTTAGTAAAGGCTAAACAGAGAGAGAACTCTTTAGTGGAGCAAGATCTGAAGATGGAATCGACAAAGGATAAGAAAAATGCTCTCGAATCCTATGTTTATGAGATGCGTGACAAGGTACTAATTTAATTTTAAGAGACCCAAAGCTTCCACTTTTCGTTTCAGTAGTGTTTGCTCTCTCTTGAATAACTTATCACTTGCAAGAACTAACCTTGTGTTTACGGGCAGATGCTAAATACATATCGGAACACTGTAACTGAGTCAGAACGGGAAGGCATCGCTCGAAATCTTCAAGAAACAGAAGAATGGCTTTACGAAGATGGTGATGATGAATCTGAAAATGCTTACATCGAGAAGTTAAATGATATCAAAAAGGTAACTCCCTCAAAATTTTGTATATAAAAGTTAATGTCTGCAAATGACTTTCCATGTCCTAATTGATGACTTTCAACTCTGAGCAGCTCATTGATCCGATTGAACATCGGTTTAAAGAGGAAGAAGAGCGAGTACAAGCATCCAAAGATCTCCTGAAAACTATTGCAGATAATCGAACGGCTGCAGAGTCTCTTCCTCCTCCAAGAAAAAAAGCGGTTTGTTTCTCAATTACTAACATAAGTCTCACTAAGTTGGCAATAAATATTACTTATTGAGATGGATAAAGTTGGCGTAGATGGGTTTGTATCTAAATTACTATCATAATTCTCACTAAATTGGCAATAAAAACTACTTATTGAGATGGTTAAAGTTCGCGTAGATGGGCTTATATGGTTAAACTATATTACCATGGTATTCGTTTTCAGGTTCTCGATGAATGTCATAAAGCCGAGAGGTGGCTCCACGAGAGAACAACGGAACAAGAATCATTACCTAAAGACGCTAATCCGGAGCTGCAATCTGGTGAAATCAAGAGAAAAGCTGATGCTCTTAACGCGTAAATCTAATATTTCCCTCTCTTATTAATACTCTTCAAAAGCTATATATATATATATATTCACAATGTCAAGTCAAAAAAACTTTGATCATAAATGATGAAACCGGAGCCGGGTTTTAACGGGTCGGGTCATGATTTTTTAACTGATGAAACCATGTGACTGGTGTTGCAGGACGTGTAAGTACATTGGGAAATCAAACTCTCCTCCTGCGAAATCAGAACATAATGGATCACATGCAACTAGAAAATCAGATGATATGGAGCTTGATTGATTTCTCTCTCTCTCTCTCTTTTCTTTAATCTAAATTTTGTATCTTTATTCGAATTGAGAAAGGAAAAAAAAATAAGGCGAAACAGTCTCTCTGTGTATTTCTCATGTTAGGTTGATTTAAAACCATTATTCTTCAAGGTTTGATTTTTCAGATTTTTTTTTTTTTCCTCTTATGGTGAATCTTTTTAAGTAATTAAGACACCATTCATTGATAGGGTAGAATAACCATTTTTCGAAAGACTTTTTGTGGAAAATGGGTTTTGGCGGAGAAATGGATCCACTTAGGCCTGTGCATTCGGGTACTCGGTTCCGGTTCGGGTTCGGGTAGAACCCGGTCAGGTTCGGGTAGATCGGATACGGAGTTTTTGTATCGGGTACATATACATTTTCGGTTCAGGTACGGTTCGGGTACTGTCGGGTTCGGTTCGGGTCGATTATTTCATCAATTTATCCAAACCCACTGAATTTTCATCGGTTCGGTTTAATAACCGAGATTTAAGAACCGAATATCCTAAATTCTACCCGACAATCCGAAATGCTACCCGATTACCCGACAATTAAATGGAAACTTAAAGAATATGTTCGGTTTTTCGGCAAAAATTCCGAACAGCTTTGGATAAAACACCGACAATTTTCGGCAAAAAATCCGAAACCGAACCGAACCGAGTTTTTCGAGTCGGGTTCGGTTCGGGTACTCGGTTTCGGATTTTTTGCCCAGGCATCCACTCGCCATCACACATATTTGTTACTGTCGGGAAAACACAATAACATGTGTGAATTGTTAAAACCTCAAATTGTTTTCACACATATTTTAACCATTTATAAATTAAGTCAAAATAAAACTTTGACTATTCACATTAGTTGTATTGTTTTGACTTAACTGGAAAACAAAATGTGGAAATAAGATGGCAAAAATTTGCTGGACTTACCAGCCTTGATATTGTTCTGTTTGGTGCTAGTGGCGTGACTTGCCATAATATTAATTCTAAGATTTATAATTTAAAATTATATCGTAAATGTCATAAACAATCATAAATCTGGACCTACATTTTTAGCCAATCGTACACAACCTCGTGCAAATATAAGTGGAAAGTGAGATCACCATATCAAATACGCGTGATCGTGATCGTGATCGTGGATCCGTATATACCCAAACTAAGATGATTCCCAATTTTTGTCATCTGTTTAGTTTTTGTACCCCTCTAATCGTACGAGATCGAATCTCAAACGTATCCCACCATAAACAGTTAAAACTGCTGTACAAGTTGGAATCTTTTATTATTTTTCGTCAAATTAGGTCTAGACATATCACGAGACAAAATTGGCCGATTTAGTAGAAGATTAAGACCCAAACATATCTTCATATTATACTGACTCATGTCATGTAGAAACAAAAGTTATACTATATATATAATAACGAGTTTTACCATAGAATTGGTCTTAATTTAAATCTATAATGTGTGAATGCTTTATGTATCGCAGACGCATGTGGTATATGTGGATCATTATCTTGTATCTTTCTCTTGATTTGTTTATTGTTTTGGAGTTATCGAACCCAAAAAAATTGAGGTTTGCTTACAGAAAATTAACAAACGATTATTAGGTTAGGTCAGCCAGTTACCAACTGTAATAATCTAGCTCCATATCAATGTTAACGCTTTCGTGTTCAACAAGAAAATAGTAATTAACGTTCATCTATATCCAAGAAAATAGTTTTTATACTAGCAAGTCATCTAGTATGTATTAACGTTCATCTTAATTACGTTACGGTCTGTAAACTAAACTAAATAACGAACCATGCAAATTGTTTATATGCACTAATTAAAATGACTAAGGATATTACTCGTTTTATCATTGTTGGCATTATTTACGGCCGTCGGCCGATAGAAACAAAATTTAACACTCGTAATCAGGGCCGGCCCTAGGTTAACGTCGGTGAAGCTGATGCATTAGGCATCACAAAAATATATACAAGTTGAGGGTATCAGTTTCTAAAATATGTTTGTGGTGCAGCCCTTATTATGAGATTGCTAGTAATAATAACATTTTAAAAAACTTGATTGTGACTAGCTGTAATTTATCATTAAGTTTTGACGTCGAATCACCAACAACAAAACGAGTATACTTTTCATGGTTCTTTTATTGAAAACTATTTATCATTATTATTGTTATCATCTGTTACTCTTGTCATTGCATGTGAACTAATGCAACAAAAAGTACTCTTGTCAGTATACTGCTTTGATGATTATCGATCATAAAAATAGAAAGAGTTATAACGATATTAAAAGAGTATCGCTATATTTATGACCGCCATGTTTTACCTTTTTAACTATTTTAATTGTATCTCTTAGCAGAACAACAAAACTTTTGCGTACCATAAAACCAGTGTTTCATTGTTTGAGTTCTTTCATACAAGGAGTAGTTACAACAAATTCACTCTTTCACTAAGTGGTTGGTGGCCAAATGGTCTTTAGATTTGGAAAAAAGTTTTCAAAGTCACTAGTTCAACTCCATTTAGAAATGGTAATTTACGTTTTAAACGTGATATTATCAACAGCTAACCTCGGACACTGAAGAAATTATGGATTAACGGTTTATAAAAAAAAACAAATTCATTCTTTCACATAATACACCATTTTGTTACATTTTTCAATCTCACATCTCAGGAGTACTTCCTCTAACCAAAATTACATTGACTTCCTTCTTCACCCTGACTCTCTTAGAAAACTATCGATTTTCCAATCATAATCAAGAGATTAAAGATTAGGGTTTTATCATTTTATAATCAATTTGGGGAAAACCAAAAAAAAAAAACTTGACCACCACATCTCGACAAGATTATGTATTTTTTTTTTTTTGAAAAAAATCAATTTCTTTTTTTATTGCTTAAGAAGGGGAGCTTGATCTTCCCACTGGTCCAGTCGTCCCGAAGCCTTCTCAACCTGAAATTTAAAATTGAAGAAGACAAATTTCATCATCAATAACAAACATACTAATTAACCCACACTTATGAATAATAATATAAATGGTAATTAGTAATTTACCTCTTTATCCCAATCAGTTCGGAACGTGACAATGACTAAGATAATAGTTTGCATGAGTGTACCCCCAATCATTCCTGTCCATATTCCCTGCACCAAATCGTTAACCATTTAATTATATATCCCCACTTTACACCAATCAATAATTATAACAAAAATGATGTAGATTTAGGAAATTTACCTTAGCTCCCATATCATAGGTGAAACCAAGAACATAACCAATAGGAATCCCCACAATGTAATAACATCCAATGTTCACATATGCCACAAATGCTTGCCACCCACATCCAACAGCCACACCTGTTTTTAACCAATTTTATTATTAATCACTTTTCACAACAACTAATCAAATTATTAAGAAAGTAGTATAAGTTTTTTCTTATTTTTACCAGATAAAACTGGTTGGACTCCATTGAGAACTATGGTAATAGCTAAGTAAGGAGCGAGATCGGCTACTGCTTCGGCGACCTCTACACTGTCTGTAAAAGTGTAACTGATGACGTGGCGCCACGAGAGGATCAATACCGCTTCAAACAATGATAGTAAAAACGATACTCCAGTAGTTACTGCAGTTGAAAATGCTGCTGATCTTGGATTCCCGGCTCCCAATTCGTTGCTAACTCTTACACTACATTTTTTTTTTAAATTACAATATTATTCATTACCTTTTCTGGCTTGTATCAACTATTTTGTTTTCTACTACTTATATGAAAAAAATAGCGTAGATCATTAAAAATATTGAAAACTTATTTTTTTACCAACCTTGCAGCTGCGTTGAATCCAATGGATACCATCAGGGCCGGATCTGGGCATAGCCAGATGAAACATTCGCCTAGGGCCCCCATTTTTTAAAGGCCCCCAAATATTTTTTTTTAAAATATATATATACATAATATAAAAACAAAAAAATGTTTGATTTTCTATGTGGCCCAAATTTAAAAACGTGGCTATTAAAAAAGCCCAATAGAATGTCCAAATAATTAAAAACTAAAATCAATAAAACAAAAAAAAAAAAAAAAAAAAAACCTACGCGACTTGTTCGTCGCTTAAGCTTCCTCCTTCCTGACGCTTCCTTCTTCCTTCTTCTCTAAGTTCCATTCTTCTATTCTTCTCAATCTCAAACACAAGTTCATCTCAATTGGTTCTGTTTTATATCAAAATCCTAGCCATAAACCATGTCAGGTAACTAATTTTAAGATTATGTTAAATTTTGTGTTAGAGTTGAGAATTTGATCAGAAAAAATAATTCTTACTATGTTTGTTTTTTTTATACAAATTTTTTAGGAATTCCAACACGAAAAACAAAATGCAAATCAGGAGCCCAAAAGCTAAGAGAGAAGAAAAGAAAAGAAGAAGAGGATAAATCTCTAGCCAATTCTATGTTAAGGTTTGTTAAAAAATCAAAAACTCTTGAAAGTGATGAGTGTGGTGGAGCTGGTGATGAAAATCCTACTGATTTAGAGGATGATAAGATAGAGGAAACTATTGATAAGACTGAGGAAGTTATAGATAAGTCTGAGAATGTGGAAAAAAGGAGTAGAGAAGATGAAGTGAATGTTGAAGAACAAGAAAGGATTCTGGAAAAACTTGATCCTGCAAGCTGGAAAATAATTGATCAGAGTTTGATAGATTTTCTAGTGAAAAAGGGTCCTATGGAAAGAGTACATGAGAACTACGTCTTTCCAAAAGATAGTATTGGTAGACATTTTTCTCATAGGTATTACAAAAGAGAGATGAAAAATGGAGATAAACAAGATAGGAACTGGCTACTTTATTCTAAAGTATCGCATAGAGCATATTGTTTTTGCTGCAAGTTGTTTGGTCGAGATCAAGATGCCAATCAGTTGTCAAGCAAGGGGTTTAATGATTGGAAGAATGTCAGGATAAGACTGAGCCAACATGAAACCAGTCATTGTCATATTGTGTGCATGAGTCAGTGGATGGAATTAGAGTTGAGACTAAGGAAAAATCATACCATTGATAAGTGTCTCCAAGAAGAAATCAATAGAGAAAGAAACCATTGGAGAGAGGTTTTGTTGAGAATATTTTCATTGGTAACAACTCTTGCTAAACAAAATTTAGCATTTCGTGGGACTAATGAGAAGCTTGGTGAAAAAAACAATGGAAACTTTCTGACTTTTGTTGAATCATTTGGAGAGTTTGATCCAGTCATGCGAGAGCATATCAGACGAGTTAAGGAAGGTGAGACTCACTACCATTATTTAAGCCACATTATTCAAGATGAACTGATTGTTATGCTAGGATATGAGATTAAACTTATGATCATCAATAAAATTCAAGAGGCGAAGTATTTTTCAGTGATTCTCGACTGCACTCCAGATAAGAGTCATAAAGAACAAATGAGTCTTATTATCAGATGTGTGGATGTCTCTATGGAGAAAACACAAGTTGTAGAATTTTTTGTGACATTCCTAGAAGTTGCAGATAAATCTGGAGAAGGACTTTTTGAATTGCTTTGTGATACGTTGGCTGGTCTAAATTTGAATATTGATGATGTGAGAGGGCAAGGTTATGACAATGGATCTAATATGAGAGGAAAACACAAAGGGGTACAGAAAAGATTGTTGGATATCAACTCAAGAGCATTTTATACACCTTGTGGTTGTCATAGTCTTAATTTGGCACTTTCTGATATGGCTAAATCATCTACAAAAGCGATTGATTTCTTTGGAATCATTCAAAGGATTTATTGTTTGTTTTCATCATCTACAAATAGGTGGGAGCTATTCAAGGTGATGGTAGGAGGTCTCACACTTAAGTCATTATCAGAAACTCGTTGGGAAAGTCGTGTGGAAAGTGTTAGAACAATTCGTTTCCAGGCTCCAAAAATAAGAGATGCGTTGGATTACTTGGCTGAAAACTGTGCTGATCCTGGAGCTCGTAGCGAAGCTGAATCTCTTGCTACAAGTGAAACTCATGGAATTGGAGGATTTGAGTTCTTATTTGGTATGGTTATTTGGTATGATCTTCTATTTACCGTTAATACGGTAAGTAAGGCGCTGCAATCAGAGCATATTGATATTGATAATGCCATTATTCAATTGAAAGGACTTGTTTCATATTTGAAAAACTACAGGGAAACTGGATTTGAAAAAGCAAAAGCAGAAGCTAAGATTATTGCAGAGTCTATGGATATAGAGCCAGATTTTCCTATGAAAAGAAAGCGCGTTATTAAAAGGAAAATACATTTTGATGAACAGATTGGAAGAAGGGATGATGAATTTGAGATGCTAAGCGAGGAAGAGAAGTTTAAAATTGATTTTTTCCTGAGAATCGTGGATCAAGCTATAATATCTCTTCAGGTGAGGTTTGAACAATTTGAAGAATATGAGAAGATTTTTGGATTTTTGTTTGATCTAAAGAAGCTCAGATTGGCAACAGGTGATAGTTTAAAGGCAGCATGTATCAACCTTGAAACTTCTCTTAAACATGGTGATACTTCAGACATTGATGGAAATCATTTATTCCTAGAGATCATGATTTTAAGAGAAGTTTTACCAATTGAGATCGAGAAAGCCATTGAAGTGTTAGACTTTTTGAAAAGGTATGAAGGTCGTTGTTATCCGAATACATGGCTTGCATATAGAGTGATGCTAACGGTTCCAGTTTCAGTTGCCTCAGCCGAAAGAAGTTTTTCCAAGTTAAAGTTGATAAAATCTTATTTGAGGTCAAGTATGTCAGAAGAGCGATTGAATGGGTTGGCGATGTTGTCAATTGAGAGAGACATGGTTGGAAAACTTGACTATCAAAGTTTGATGAATGACTTTGCCGCAAAAAATGCAAGAAGGGATATTTTTAAAAAGCCGTAGATTATTATTAGTTTTTTTTTTTTTGAGAAAACTGATGTTTTATTAATGGTTTAACCTTTTTTATATATGAAAATTTTTTTTTTGATATATTATATTGGCCCCCATTTTTTATTTTGTTTCAAGCCCCCAAAATTTCAGATCCGGCTCTGGATACCATGAACGAGATTGCAGAAATTGACATGCTGCAAAGAAAATAAAATAAAATAAGATATATTAAAATAATAAACTATGTATTATAAAAAAAAAAGTATGGCCTAGTCCTTGAGAGTGTAAGTAACATACTCTTTTTTTTGTTTTATGTATGTCCCTGTAATAAATTAATAACTTGGGTCATGGAGTAATCAAGACCTTTGTCCCCGTGCACAGAAGTGCGTGCCGTTGTTTATCAGGGAAAACGACACGCAGTTTGTGTTCACAAGAAACGTCAATAAAAAGAATACATCATATTTTGGCTTTAACGGAAAGCTTAACTTGCATGTTTTAGTCATAATAGGTATAAAACGTGAGTTGCGTTTTTCTCAAAGAAAAGGAGTTTAGCGAAAAGTAGCCAGAAAACAAAAGAACAATTATTTTTACTGAACGCATAAAAAAGTTTAAAAGTCTGATCGGATTGTATCCGTAGGAAAGACAAATGATAAATAAAACCAGTTATTAATTAATCTTATGAGTTCAGATTCATTGTTCTTAAATCTTTGTTAATTAATACTAATAAATAAATTAAGGGAATCATCATCCACTTTTTTTTCAATACCAAAATCAAAGCTACATTTCATGGACTGACTAAAAGTTTTAGAACTACTCTAAAGTTTTAGTACATTACTTGATTATTACTACCAAAACATAAAAATATTTATTTTTTGCTAGTATTATGTGTTAGTCATAAAGTAGGAAATTGAAGTAAATATCAATATCCAAGCTAATATTTACTAGTAGATCAAAAGCTTTTGAGGTATACTAAAACACAATTATTACTACCAATATATATATGTATACAATTTGTTTTTTTTGGTTGCTGATGGTATTTGTTAGAAAATGAAAATAAAAATTTAAAATTTACCAGATTGCTAGAGAATCCAATGCAAGCTCAGGGTTCTTGAGAAGTCCAGCGAGAAGAACAAGAATCTGAGCATACCAAGACTCAAGGCAAATCATAACAGCAGAAGCAGCAGATAACCGGAAAAAGTCCCATAAACCGTCGAAAGCTTTCCAACTAAACCCGGTCCAAGTCCGGCGACATTTTGGACTCATCTTAATGTACATAATCTGAGCCACGGCAATGATCCACCACGAGATACTATGAACGACCGAGAGACCAAACAGACCCCAACCGAGTTTGTAGACAGCGAGCCAAGAGAGAATCAAGTGAAGGACGAGTGTTGCGAATGAAATGTAAGCACTTGGTGTGACAATACTCTGCGATTGAAGGAATTTTTGGATGGGAAAATTGATGGCGTAAGCGAATATCATTGGGATCATAGCGTAGACGAAAACGGAAGCCGTGGCTGCCACGTCAGCTGGTTCGCCGAGGTAAATGAGGATGGGTTTGGAGAGGATGAAGAGTAAAGTCACTGGAAGTCCGGTGAGAAGTAGAACTATCGTTGACCTTTGTAAGTAGACTCCAAGCATGTCGTATCTGTGAGCTCCGTGTGCTTGTCCACATAATGTTTCTACTGCACTTCCCATTCCAAGCTGTTTCATTGGACAAAAACAAACAAAAAACGGTTAGATTATGAAGAACAAAGAAAAAGAAGAAATGTCTTTTGAGTTCTTTTTATGTTCTTTCCGGGATTAGTCGAACTCTTCATTGAAACCCGGGTAATCTAATCTTAAAGCAGAGAAACAAACTTCAAAAGTAACCCAAATATTTTAGATTGATGAAACTTATGTTATGTTAGTGTCGTTGTTGTGTTACATCATGGTTAAAAAGGCATAATACGTGTTAATTAAAAAAAAAAAAAATCTACCACGCATTAAACCGTTTATTAAACAAGATTTTGATTCTGATATAAACTGGATGCGTGACAAAATTGAAGATTTGATGAGTCTTTCAAATAGGACTCTAAAATTATTGTTTGATGTTTCATGTTATTTCATCAAATCCATTAGTTTTTTGGGATTTTTTAATTTGTTACTAGAACTTTTGAATATATATTTAAAGAGAAAATTTTAGTATAGTACCATGAGACCAAAGGTGAACATATTGAAGCCACTGTTTCCGAGAGAAGCAGCGGCAAGTTGCATACTTCCCATTCGACCAGCGAAGATACGAGTGAGCATAGACATTCCATTGTTGATCACGTACACAAATATCGCCGGAGCCGCAAGGTGGAACAGAAACTTCATCTCCATCAAAGCCGCTAGGTAAATCCGTCGGAAATATGACAAATGATTGTCCGTTAACACACTCTCCATCCGAAAATCGACTTCCGATTTCGTTGCCTCTAGTAACGGTTGCTGCAGAGTTTCCACGGCCGCTACTTCCGATCCCATATTTTTTTCTATATATTTTTTTAAAAAAATTATGAAGAAAACAAAACAAAGATGTTTCTATCTCTACGACTCTTCTGGCTTTCTCTCTCTTTCTGCGACTTTGGGGTCTGAGGAGCTGTAATATAAAGGCGATTTTGCCTGTCTAGTGACTGAGGTTATTTATGATTTTTGTTTTTCTTTGTTTATAGGAAATAAAGAAAGCTGAATAAAGATCTTAAGAAGAAACGAGGAAAAACCGATTTACCTTTTCTTCTTCTCTCTTTCTTTATTTGATATCACGTCTATTTCATAAGAAAATATATTTAAATGTTTACACAAAATATTTATATTCATTTCAAATCGATCTGCTCACTCGATCCCACTTGTAACTGATTCGTGTTCAGTGCACGATATTAATAATACGTAAGTCAGTATTCCAATCATTCGATTGGGTAACTAAACTTTTTTATAAATGACACGTAAATTTATCTAATTTACTTAAGTTTTAGATTTTACCGGAGCTGGACCATGGGTCCACGACATTAGTAAACACAATTTGTTGATAAGCCTTGTTTATTTTATTTTACAGATTTTATCAACACGTTATCAAGACAACATGATCACATTAATTATTCGCATTGAAGTCGGGCAAAATGCATACAGTTAATATTTGGAAATTAAGGCCGTTGCATCATGCCACTATGAAAAACAACTAACCACTCGTATTGTATTTTGTTTTCTTTCCATTTTATTTTGGTTTTCTCGTCTGATATTTTCTACGATGATCACATGGCAACATTTAATTTTTTTTTTTTAAATATATGTATTCAACTAATTTTGTTATATACGATTAGGTACAAAATATACATGTTTACTGTTCGTATAATTAATTTTCCTTGTGTTCCACAACAACAACAACAAAAAAACGAAATGACGTTGGAATATGGATGAGATCGAGAAGGAAAATTTAGACTATACCAACAAAAGATTCGGGGATTTTCGTTTAAAATAAAAATCCGGACTTTACAAAGATTACTATGGATATGGTTTCCATAACACAAAGATTACTATAGATATGGTTTCCATAACACGTAACTTGCAAATTACAATTTATATGCTATATCCTATATAGCCCATACTTTATCAAATACATATCTTGAAGGAACCGAAAAATCGAATTGATAAAAACAAATGAAAAAAACGATAAAGGAATTAAGAACACGATCTTAAAACCAGAAAAACGGAGTCGAGAAAAACTCTCTATCCTTAATTCTGAAAATCGCCTGTAGTGTGACGGATTAATGCAATTCCGAATCCCAGGATAAAACCGCGACTATCAACGATTCGCAACACTCGAAATCGAAGTCTAACGAACGAAAGATCTATGTATACTCTCGAGACACTTACTTTGGGAGATTTGGATGTTTGAATTTTTTTGGGTTGAAAAATTGTAAGAAAACGTTCGAGAGGAAAAAGATGCAGAACTCGGTTTTATAGAACCGGGGAATCGCGGTTACGCGGTTATCAAAATTGGAACAATCGCAATTGTTCAATTTGGACCGGTAAGTCGCAATTGTTCAATTTTGGGCCGGTTCAATTATGGGCCAAAATTGTTAATTGGGCCAGAAAAAGTGGGCCGAAATTTAATAAAAAATTTCCCCAAAAAGAATAGTCTTGATGGACCTTTGGTCCAATTTCCCAAGCCCAAGCCCAAGCCCACGCCCACACCCACGCCCAGCCGAGCCGAGCGAGCAATAGCGGCGGCACAGGCGCGCGTGTGTGGTTCCCATTTCTCACATGCATCATGCTAGTCATTTGTAAATATGATAGGAAAAGGTAGTATATATACCACTCCACTCTTTCCTCTCTAAGCAATGTAGGACTTTAATAAATGTGTTGACTTTAATTGTCATACACACCATACTTTGACCTCATATTTCTCATTCACCAATACTTCAATTTTAACTTATGAGCATTCCAAGTTGTAGTCCAAATTACAAGCTTTCCAATGAACTCATAATCCGGTAATTCCGAAAAAATGATGAAAATCACTTGTTAAATTTTAGTTCCAACAATCCCCCACATGAATAGAAATAACCTCTAAACATATGACGACTCGATAAACTCTAAGACTCTACTGATTAGACCAACTTAATTGACTAGACAGACAGACGGACTTTTCGAGAGTATAACGAAAAATTACTGTATATGAGTTGGTAGCAATTTTTCAGCTTTGAACCACTCGTAGTTAGTAGCTGTCGGATTTACTTGGCCAGGAGGTGGACATGATGTCTTGAACCACCCGGATTTCGATGTAAACCTAGACAACAGCTATAACACAGCTTCATTTTCTCATAGAACCTTGTTCTCTATTGTGTTCATTTTGGCCTTGAACTTGCCTAGTTATCATGAGTGAACTTGGAGAATATAGCATTTCCTTCATTCTCCTAGAAACGACCCCATTTCACACTTACTAGGTGATCCTCATTAGCTTATCTTTAGAAGTATCATGTAATACTTTCTATTATAAGGCTATGAAATCATTAAAAGCCAAATGCTTATCCTTATACATACCAATGTAACACTATATGTCATCCAAGGAACTGGGTAGAGATATTAATCTGACAGTGTTCTTTCCAGTTTAAGTTTGAATTAGTTGTCCCTTTGAACCTATTTCTTGGGATCTCCAGTCATATAGGTGGGGTTTCCATCAAACTTTAACTTTATTCATAGGCTTTTAAACCCATTCCTCTTGATGATTTTTCTACTTGTTCTCTTGCCAAACCTTTAGTGAACGGATCAGCTAGGTTGTCGGCAGATTTGATATAATCTATCGTGAGTACTCCTGTTGAGATCAAGTTTCTAATGGTTTTATATCGTCTTCGTATGTGACGATACTTGCCATTATAATTATTATTCAGTGCCTGAGAGATAGCCGATTGACTATCACAGTGTACACGTAAGGCTGGCACTGGTTTCTCCCACATGGGCCTATATTCCAAAAAATTCCGAAGCCACTCAGCTTCTTGAGCTGTTCTGTCTAGAGCGACAAACTCAGATGCCATGGTCGATGTGGCTATCATGGTTTGTTTTGTAGATTTCCAGAACACTGCTGCGCCTCCAATGGTAAAAACATATCCACTTGTGGATTTTGAGTTTTTGGAGTCCGCAATCCAATTCGCGTCACTGTATCCTTCCAAAACTGCTGGTTCTTTACCATAGTGTAGTCCATAATTTTTGGTATAACGTAGGTAATTTAATACTGTAGTTATAGCTTTCCAATGTTTATGTCCTGGATTACTCGTATAGCGATTGAGTATGTTTACTGCGTGCGCTAGGTCGGGTCTAGTATAGTTTGTTAAGTACATCAGACTTCCAATTACTCTTGCATACTCCACCTGAGAAACTGCATCGCCTGAGTTTTTAGTCAGGTGAATATGAGAGTCGACTGGAGTTTTTGCAGTCCCACTTGAATAGTTCTTAAATCTATCAAGTATCTTTTGAGCATAATGTGATTGTGATAAGATAATACCTCCAGCATGTCGGTGAATCTTAATACCGAGAATAACATCTGTCAATCCCATGTCTTTCATTTCAAAGTGAATATGAAGTAAGTTCTTAGTTTGATTAATCATGTCATTAGTGTTGCCAATAATGAGCATGTCATCAACATACAAACACAACAAAACATATCCGTGTGGGGTACATTTGATGTATATGCATTTATCACATTCGTTAATGCTGAAACCATTTGACATCATCACATTATCAAATTTTTCATGCCATTGTTTTGGAGCTTGCTTCAGTCCGTACAATGACTTGACAAGTCTACAGACTTTGTGTTCTTGTCCGAGGATAACAAAACCTTCAGGTTGTTTCATATAGATCTCTTCTTCTAAATCTCCATGTAGAAAAACCGTTTTGACATCCATCTGATGTATTTCGAGGCCTCTTAATGCTGGGATACCAACCAAAACTCTGATGGAGGTTATCCGCGTTACTGGAGAATAAGTGTCAAAGAAATCAAGACCTTTTTTTTGTCGGAATCCTTGGACCACAAGATTAGCCTTATACTTATCCATAATCTCATCGATTTTCATTTTTGTTGTGAAAATCCATTTAGACCCTAGTGCTTTAAACCCTTCGGGTAGATCGGTAATCTCATATGTATGATGTTGCAATACAGAATCGATCTTACTATTAATAGCTTCCTTCCAATAAGGTCCATCTGGTATAGACATGGCTTCTGAGTAAGTTCTTGATACGTTCTCTGTAAGAAAGACCATCATGAAATCGACCCCAAAAGATTTTTCCTTACGAGCTCTTTTGCTGCGACGAGGTTCATCTTCTACGTCTTCCACTTCATGTGTTGAAGTTCTGGAAGTGCTTGCCTCATTTGTTGAGGAGCTAGTTTCTCTTTGTTCAAGTGTCCTCTTCGGACGTTGTTTGTCCTTACAAGGAAAAATGTTTTCAAAGAAAGATACATTCCTTGATTCCATTACTGTATATTCACATGGATATCGGGTATGTCTGATTTATGAACCAGAAACCGATAAGCACTGCTGTTGTGTGCATATCCTATGAAAATACAATCCACTGTTTTAGGTCCAATTGTGACCTTTTTCGGAGGTGGTATCGCGACTTTTTCAAGGCACCCCCACACTTTTAGGTATTTGTACGAAGGTACTACACCTTTCCAAAGTTCATATGGCGTCTTGCTAGTAATTTTATGTGGTATCTTGTTGAGGATATAGTTCGTAGTAAGCAAAGCTTCCCCCCCCCCACATTGACTGGGGTAACCTAGATTCCTGCAACATTGCATTCATCATCTCTTTCAGAGTTCGGTTTATCCGTTCTGCAACGCCGTTAGATTCTGGGGAATAAAGAGCTGTCGTTTGATGTATGATGCCATGTTGTTGACAAAAATCATTAAACAAACGATCATACTCGCCTCCTCTATCACTTCGAACTATTTTAATAGTTTTACCTAGTTGGTTTTCAACTTCGAGCTTATACTCTTGGAATTTTGACAAGGCTTCATCTTTGCTACGTAACAGGTATACGTAACAATATTTTGTGTGATCATCGATAAAAGTCATAAAATACTTTTTATCGCCTCTAGTTTGTATAAATTTCAGATCACATAAATCTGTGTGTATTAAACCGAGAAGTTCTGTATTTCTTTAAACTTGAGGAGAAGGAGTTTTTGTGAGTTTGGCATGTACGCACACTTCACATTTGTCCTTGTTTACTTTGCATTTCGGAATTAGGTTTAAATTCATCAATCTTTGCATTGATTTATAGTTGACATGTCCTAAACGTTCATGTCAAATATTAAAAGACTCAACCAAATAAGCAACAAAATTATTATTAGATGAATTGTCAGCAATTACAACATTAGCAGCGTTATTAATCTTATCAGTACGAAGGACTGTCGAAACACACAACTTGACAAGTCTTCCTTTAGCATAACCCTTTCCCAAATACACCCCATTCTTCCTAAGGATCAATTTGTCAGCTTCGAAGTTGACGTCGAATCCTGCCTTGCTCAAGAGAGTTCCTAAAACCAAGTTCTTCCTCATGTCCGGCACATGCTTCACATTGTTGAGTGAGAGTTCACGTTCTGACGTCAGCTTCAGAACCACTTTGCCGCGACCTTCAATTTTTGAGTAAGCCGTGTTTCCCATGAACAGCTACTCCTCAGATTTGTTTTTCTGATAAGTGGTGAACATCGACTTATCAGTGCAGATGTGGGTGGTTGCACCAGTGTCATACCATCACTCCCGTGGGTTGTCGTCCACCATGTTCACTTCATTGACGAGAGCACACATATCCTCTTCAGTGAAGTTAGTTTCAGCCTTTCTGTTACCCTTGGGTTTGCTCCTGCTAACATCAGATTTGTGGCCTATCTTACCACACTTGTGGCACTTTCCTTTGAACTCCTGTCCTGGTTTTGCAACCCTCTTGAAGTTTGCTGAGGATGTCGGTTTTAGGGAGTTTTGAGGAGAGATCCGTTTCCTTTTACCCTTGCTCTTGTGCTCAGCCACATTGACATTATGTTGCTCTGGAGGAGAGAAATTAGCACGGTTCCTGTCTTCCATTTGGAGCCTCGTGATGACATCAGAGAGTGACATTGGCTTCTTTTTGTGCTTGAAATAGTTCTTGAAACTTAGCTAGCTCGGGGGAAGTTTCTCAATGAAACAATTGACAGTGAAGATCTCACAGATTTGGATTCCCTCGGCCGCTATCTCATGGCACATCAAACTCAATGCATCGACTTGTTCCATGATGGGCTTGGAGTCCACCATTTTGAAGTCTAAAAACTTCGCAACAGCAAATTTCTGACAACCAGCATCGTCAGACTTGTATTTCTTCTCCAAAGCCATCTAGAGTTCCTTAGAGGTTCGTGCTTCCTGACTGTACACCTGATACAATGGATCAATGAGACGGTCTAAGATCTAACCTCTGCACACGAAGTCTGCATGTTTCCATGCATCCATAGCAGCAAGAAGGTGATCATCTTTGTTTCCAAATGGAACGATCGGTGGATCCTCCTTCAGAAACTTCTCACAGTTCAAGTTACTCATATAGAAGAGCATCTTGTTTTGCCACGTTTTGAAGCCTTTGCTGTCAAATTTTTAGGGCATTAACCCATGCGCCATCGCAGCGGGTAATTGTGACATCCCGAGATAGATTTCTTGGGGAACAGTCCGCGCCTGGAGACAAACTCCGAATAGATCTCGGGCAACTGAGTCCACAGGCGTTTCAGTTTGTCCATCAGACGGACTTTTACCAGTCATATCGACATCATCACCATCAGTTGTCATCTGTTAACAGAAAAAATAGGATGATATCAGAATGTGATAAATGTTTCGCAAACTCGGTTATACAAAGCGTTCGCGGAAACAGAACGAATTAATTGATAACGTAAAACGTTCGTAAAAGAAAATTGATTCGCGGAAATTTTTTAAAAATTAAAACTAATCGCAAATCCATGATAAAACGTTTCGCCGAGACGGGTTACCGAATCGCAGAAGGGACGATTCACGAAAATGTTGGAAAACAAATCGCAAATTGTTTAAAATTTGAAAAATGTTTAAAATTGAAAAACCAATCGCGGAAACAAATCGCAAAAAAGATTCGCGGAAACGATCGAAAAACAAACCGCAAATTGTTTAGGAAAACTTTATGAAATTCGATTGGCGGGAATTTTTTTTTTTAGAACAAATCGTTTAAAAACCAATCGGAAATCGTTTAAAACCAAATTGCAAATTGTTTTAAAACGAAATCGCAAATCGTTTGATCGGAAATCGTTTGAAACGAAATCGCAAATTGTTTAAAATTTTCAGAAACGTTTCGCGGAGATGTTAGAATAAATCGCAAACTTCGTTTATGAAATTGAAAACCCTTGTTAAGAATTCAAAATTTCTCAATTCGATACGAGGAGCAATCCGAATAGCGGATTTTTCAGAATTAAGATTGTAGGAACAGAAAAATCGAATTGAGAAAAACGAATGGAAAAAACGATAAAGGAATTAAGAACACGATCTTAAAACCAGAAAACGGAGTCGAGAAAAAATCTCTGTCCTTAATTCTGAAAATCGCCCGTAGTGTGACGGATTAATGCGATTCCGAATCCCAGGATAAAATCGCGACTATCAACGATTCGCAACACTCGAAATCAAAGTCTAACGAACGAAAGATCTATGTATACTCTCGAGACACTTACTTTGGGAGATTTGGATGTTTGAATTTTTCTGGGTTGAAAAATTGCAGGAAAACGTTCGAGAGGAAGAAGATACAGAACTCGGTTTTATAGAACCGGGGAATCGCGGTTATCAAAATTGGAACAATCGCAATTGTTCAATTTGGACCGGTAAGTCGCAATTGTTGGGCCAGGAAAAGTGGACCGAAATTTAATAAAAAAAATTCCCAAAAAGAATAGTCTTGATAGACCTTTGGCCCAAGCCCAAGCCCAAGCCCAAGCCCAGTGAGCGAGCAGCGGCGCGCGCGCGTGTGGTTCCCATTTCTTACATGCATCATGCATCATGATAGTTATTTGTAAATATGGTAGGAGAGGGTAGTATATATACCACTACACTCTTTCTTCTATAAGCAATGTGGGACTTTAATTGTCATATGCATCATAATTTGACCTCACATTTCTCATTCACCAATACTTCAATTTTAACTTATGAGCATTCCAAGTTGTAGTCCAAATTACAAGCTTTCCAATGAACTCATAATCCAGTAATTCCGGACAACGACTTTGCCGGAAAAATTACCGAAAAAATGATGAAAATCACTTGTTAAATTTTAGTTCCAACATATCTAAAAGAAATAACAACTCCAATTACAAAAACGAAAATGAAACACATCAAAAGAGGACAACTCTAAGTAATAGTGTGCAGGATTTTACAAACGAATCAATAATGATGGGTACATGAGTTTTAAAAAGTTGCGCGGTCGCCATCAATCAAAGTTGTAAAGCAAAAATAATGTTAACCAAAAATGCTTGTAGTAGTATTTATGAAACTAATAAATTTAAACCAACTGTTGTAAAGCAAAAATAATGTTAACCAAAAATGCTTGTAGTAGTATTTATGAAACTAATAAATTTAAACTAACTGGTAAATTAATGTTCGAAGTTAACTTCTATACACTTATGCAAATTGAAATTGTAAGCAATGTGTCTCCAGAACCGGCCCTGAACTAAAGGAGGGGAAGCTTGTATTTTAGGAATCAAATTTATATTACTAATTTTTAAGGACATCATTTCACGATAAAAGTTTATGTAGTTTAGTGCTAGACTAGGTTCGTAAAGCAAAAATTGCATAATTTATGATTTTTTAGGTTTATGTTAATAATTGGCCCAAAAATTTTTTTAACTACTTTAGGCAGTCCATCAGCTAGGACCGGCCCTATGTGTCTCCATTACATTTATGTATTAAGAAAAAATTCTCATTTTTCCGACCGTCCATCCATGAATCTATATATCTATCAAATGTTTAAGTGCATCGTCGTTAAAATTCTGAAATGCTATGTAGCCATATATATACTAGATATTTAATTTGTCCTACATGAGTACATATATTTTTATAACAAATTTGTATATCTTCGATGTATCAAAAATCACTATTCTTATATATATATATATATATAAGAACACACATCGTACAGTTTTTGTGTCAAACACGTTTAATAACATAGTTCTGAAATTCAAATAATTTCAAAAATTAGATCAATTCATTTCAGATAATCTCACACCATCAGTCCTTTACTATCCTATATAGACAGATTTTTGAAATCTAGTTAAATAAAAAATTTAGTTTGAACGAGATCTACAATAAGTCAATCCGATCTGCAAAGAGCATAATGTGGTGTGTGTATGATTTATGGGTTGGCGATAAGGACAAATGTAATAGCTGCAAACCATCTTCGTTCAAACTTCCAACAGAGAACCATTAATTTACTTCAAATTTTTTGGCTCTTCCTAATAAAATGCATGTGATATATGTGCATAATCCCATCACCAAGATTCCTTAGTCCCAACTCCAGTCTCCAGCTAAGAATTAAGAGTTGTTTTGGTAAATGGGGTAACATGAAAACTTATGTAAATAATTCCATGAAAAACTATATTTGATCAATTATGTGTTCACATAGAAAAAATTAACATTAGCGGAATAAAACACTTGATCCCTAACAGTTAAATGAAAAATATAAATCGTCAAAAATAGTTGAAATTTAATATTTTCTACATGGATCACAAACCTTTTTACCATCTCCATAAATACTATATTTTTTTTTTGCTATGGGCTACAATATTGATATGCTCAAATTTGCCCTGAACTACTCTTTCAAATTAAAAGATCGATGTAGTACTTAGGGATCAAATTCACAGGGAATCAAATCACACAATCAATTAGTGAATTCAAATTATGCTAAGTAAATATGTATTAGTGCAATAAAAACAGCAAGTAAACAAGTGAATGATTAAAGTTCTTAAAATTCAATGAGACAAAAGAGTTAGGCATTGGGTTGTTCACATGAATAAATCAAAATCGATCGCGTCGATCGACACAGATGTCTGTGTCGATCGACACAGAGATAAAAATGTTAGGATTTTATTAAGCACGGTTCTAGAACTCAAACACGAATATAAAACCAATCAACTTTCGTTGCAGAGATTATCTATGACTAAATCCCTAAATTCCAAATTTCTTTGCAAACTTAGTGAATAAAATCAAGCATTAAAATCAGGTTCAATTGTTCACAAAATTACTAAGCCAAATTTCTTTGCGAATAGATAATTTTGCTCATCTAAGATTATATCAGGTTGTTAATAATACTTTCGCATCTATTAAAGCAACCTAGGATTTCCAATTTAAGTTGATCAATCCTAAAATCAGAGTTAAATCAATCTAGATGAAGAACATAAAGATAAATCCTAACAGGGTTTCAATCCTATCAATTTTTCATCAAACCCTAGAACTTCCCAAAACTTAACAAGCAAACTACTCAGACATGGTGATTGAAACAAACATCATGAATGAAATAAATTGCATTAAAAAGATAGAGTTAGAGATACAAAAGGGTTTAGAAATCTCTGAAAGTCTGAAGCTCCCCAAATCTCTCCTTCTCCAAGTGTCAATATAAATTTCCAGATATTCCAAAAAATCTAAGGAAAAACTATATATATGAAGTCTAAAATTCGGATTGGGCTTCTTGTAAGCTTATGGGCTTCGTGGGCCGAAAAAGAAATTCTTCAATCTTCAAGTCAGAAGTACTCGTGTTGATCGACACACAGGTCCGTGTCGATCGACATGGGCCAATAAAACTCGACTCCGACTTGATCACTTCGGCTCTTCCTTCCTCGATGCTCTAAAATGCACCAAAAGCTCCCAATGTGCTCCAATCGATCATTTACCTACAAAGACTCTGAAACAACTCGAAAATACCAAAATAACTCTATGAAAAGGACTTATATCATGGTTGAAAACGGGTAAAAACCATGATATATCAACTTCCCCAGACTTAGCATTTGCTTGCCCTCAAGCAAAACATATACTAAAAATGTGAAAGAGGTTTGAAAACGCAGAAACTTACCTTCCCTTGGAGTAACGGACCAAACCCTTTCAACTAGTAATCCACATAATGCAATACCAACTCAGAAACAGACCACCATGTACTTCTCCATAGATATTCGCAGCCTCTCAAATTCATCTACGACTTCTCAACATAACCCGCTAGTTCTCATTGCTGGGTCTCGTCCCAGATCTCGATGCCAAGAACCTTCTAGACTCATTCACATACTATATCATGACTAGTGAATCCATATAACTTTCGGTACTCTTTCTTCCCCCAGACTTATTCGATTCAAAAACTCCTCTTTTTTTTTAGAGTTTGAGACCCAAAAGCAGTGCTTTCACTACTGTTGTTCCTTGTGAGAAGACAGGGTCGTGAGATCGCTCGTCCTCTACATCCGTTCTAAGGGACTCAGACTGCTGCTTTTGAGCTCCAGGTGATCACCTCCTGAGTATTGACTCACTGGAAATTTATTTCCTCGTCTTATACTCAAGAACTATCATATCACCCCAAATCATTCATATATATATATTTTTTAGATCGAAGGAGAGGAGTACCATTCTTTTCAACAGAGATTGCACTTGTCAGGTATGAATGAGGATTCAAGCTCTATGAACACCAATCACCGAGGAGACAGCATAATTAGCTCAAACCCTGGGCGAATAATGCTGGAAGTAACAGACGTCTCTAGTTAACTGGTCAGGCTTAGAATTTCCCATTAGTCTGACTCTAAAATCGATCCTGGAAAAATGGTCACACAGCTGAAAAGAAACAATCCAATAATCCAAAAGAAGGGTCATAGTTTCCAACTGACTATTTTGACTCAATAAAACCTTTTTGACTGACTCTCAAAAACGAACACAAAGTTAGTAACTACCTCCCCCAGACTTAAACAACACTGTCCCAGTGTTATCAAGCCTATAATTGGTGAAAGAACAGAAAAGAAAAAGAAAAATCAATTGAAAAGAACGAGAACTTACCTGTTGCAGGGTGTGTCGATCGACACACTGTTGTGTTTCCTCGTGTCGTCTTTTTTTTTTTTTTAATGTCTGAAACACTTAAAATAAAAAGTTAGTAAAACAAAACAAAAAATCAAACTAATTTACACTTACCAGTGGGTTGCCTCCCACTAATCGCTTGTTTTCAGTCATTAGTTTGACTGTGTCGGGACGCAGACTCCTGGTGGATCAGTGAAAAGAACAACACCTGGAAAGAGCTTCATAGTGTTCTGCATCATCTCTTGGATAACTATCTCTCCTTTTTCCCTTATCTCCATGGGAAGGATGATTCTGAACTTGGAGAAGGGTTTGGAAGTCTTTTTACGCTTTACCTTGCAGACAGTCAAGTTTCCATTAGAGCTCAAAGAGGGTGGAGTCAAAGGTTGGGTACACGGGACCTTCTTCGTATCATCTTCTAAACCTAAACTCGGCTTTCCTCCATTTGTAACGGTCAGACAAGAATTCTTCTTGAGACGAACTGCGGGGTAGAAGACATCCTTGTTGATCTTAGAGAGGGAGATTCGTTGATTAGGAAAATCCACAATTGCACCCACAGTGGCAAGGAATGATGACCTCAGAATCAATGATCTCTCGCTGTCATTCTTCGTCTCCATGACTTGAAAATCCACCGGAACCAGACAATCGCCTACTTGAAGCATCAAGTCAGGAATGAACCTTTTCGAGACTGTTGAAGAAAAGTCAGCCAGATCGAGAGACATATTTGAAGGTTGCAGATCCTTAATCCCCAGCTTCCTTGCAACAGATTAAGACATGACATTCACATTAGCTCCAGTGTCACAAAGAGAATTCTTGAATTCCATACCTTTGATTGAGCAAGGAACAATGAACATCCCTGGATTCGTTATCTTTTGCAACTCCCTCAGCTATGGTTGAGCATGTTCCCTTTTCTCCTTGGGTGATTTGACGCTGGTAGCTCGTGGAAATGAGATCTTGGGCTTGTAAACCCTTTCCTTTGCTTTGACTGAAGGTTCCGAAGTGGTTATTCTCGTCTGGGACCCGTGTCGATCGACACTGTCCTTGTGTCAATCGACATGAGTTTTTTGTGTCGACCTGCGTGTCGACCTTACGCGAGAAATCATCAATTGCATAACTTCCTGAGTTGAGATTTTTGACCTGTGTCGATCGACACACTCCTTCCGTGTCAATCGACATGGGGTTTGTAGTTCCAATCTCGTCTCCTTCAACCTTCTCTTCACTCTGGAAAGTGATAGCATTGACGTGTAGTCTCGGGTTGGTGTCAGTCTTGCTTGGAAGAAAACCTTCTTGCCTCTTGATTGTTTCTACGATTTGAGCAATTTGAATATCCAGCTTCTTGACATGGTTGTTCAAAGCTTCGAACTTCCCATTCAAGTCCTGGTACATGGCATCCATCTTCCCATTAAAGCTCACAGTCATCTTCTGTTGTCCTTCTAAGAGCTGCTCCAGCATAGATTTCATCTCGCTGTTCTCTGATGACTTAGCAGACGGTGTCTGATAAGAAGAAGAACCGTAGTTCCTAGTGTAGTTGCTCTGAAATGGCTTCTGAAAATCGTTCTTCTGGTAGCCTTGTTGAGTACCAAACCTCTGACCCTGAAAACCAGCTCCACCAACGTAGTTGCAATCCTTTTCATCCTTTGTCGATCAACATAATCCTTCCGTGTCGATCGACACGGGGTCTGGAATGAAGGTCTCCACCTCCTGAGCAAATTGAACTGTCTTCTTCCCCACCACAAGGTTGTGTACCGAATCCAGCTTAGCCTTAACCTCAGCTATTTGGCTTCCATCCATGTTCCCTCCAAGCTTCTTCCTCTCAAAGTCTGCATTCTTGGTGCTATTGCTAGAAGCCAAGTTGTCAATTAGAATCAGAGCATCCTCCGGATATCTGGTGTTGAAGTTCCCATTGCTAGCAGAGTCTAGGGCCATCTCATACCTCCAATCAATACCTCTGAAGAAAATGCCCAACAGCTGGACATCACTAAACTCGTGGTGAGGACAATCCCTCTGGTAGGACTTGAATCTTCCCCAGGAAGCCATAAATGTCTCAGTCGGTCCCTGCTTGAAAGTAGAGATCTTAGTCCTTAGATCCTCTGATCTCGCCTCATCAAAGAAGTTGTTGAGGAAGGCATTCTTGGTGTCCTCCCAAGTAGTCAGCGAGCCCGGCACTAGCTGCTTCAACCAGTAGGCTGCTTCTCCACTGAGAGAATAGGGAAAAAGCTTGCAGTAGAGGTAGTCAATGGATACTCCATTAGCCTTAATGCTAGATGCTAGGTCCTCAAACCTCTCAATGTGATCCATGGGGTGCTCAGAAGAAAAGCCATGGAATGGGTGCTGAGCCACTAGTGAGAAGTAAGCTGGCTTCAGCTCGAAATCGTTCCTCGGGAAGGCTGGAGGTCGGATTGCTGCCCTGTTGGCATAGAACTCATCGGGCCTGTTGTACTCTCCCAGAGTACGCCCACGCCCAGCTGGCTCCTCAAAAATCACAACCCCATTCTCATCAATCCTCTGACCCTGAGCATTGCGTCTGCGACCCTCAGTGTCCTGAAGAAACTCATCTTCGCCTCTGATAAGAATCAATGGATTCATATTGGCTGTATTTCTCGCTGCTCGGTTGGCTCGTTCCAATTTCCCAATCTCAAGGTTGAGATCAACTAGCTCTTCGTTTCGGTTGCTTCTGGTAACGCGATGATGCATAAACCTGAAACACACAAAACAAAAAGAAAATAACTAGTAAGTAAATAAAACAAAAATTAAAAACTTAGATAAAATTCTACTATCAAAAATCGATTGGTGAAATCGACTCCCCAGCAACGGCGCCAAAATTTGGTATGCTCAAATTTGCCCTGAGCTACTCTCTCAAATTAAGAGATCGATGTAGTACTTAGGGATCGAATCCACAGGGAATCAAATCACACAATCAATTAGTGAATTCAAATTATACTAAGTAAATATGTATTAGTGCAATAAAAACAGCAAGTAAACAAGTGAATGATTAAAGTTCTTAAAATTCAATGAGACAAAAGAGTTAGGTATTGGGTTGTTCACAGGAATAAATCAAAATCGATCGCGTCGATCGACACAGATGTCTGTGTCGATCGACACAGAGATAAAAACGTTAGGATTTTATTAAGTACAGTTTTAGAACTCAAACAGGAATATAAAACCAATCAACTTTCGTTGCAGAGATTATCTATGACTAAATCCCTAAATTCCAAATTTCTTTGCAAGCATTAAAATCAGGTTCAATTGTTCACAAAATTACTAAGCCAAATTTCTTTGCGAATAGATAATTTTGCTCATCTAAGATTATATCAAGTTGTTAATAATACTTTCGCATCTATTAAAGCAATCTAGGATTTCCAATTTCAGTTGATCAATCCTAAAATCAGAGTTAAATCAATCTAGATGAAGAACATAAAGATAAATCCTAACAGGGTTTCAATCCTATCAATTTCTCATCAAACCCTAGAACTTCCCAAAACCTAACAAGCAAACTACTCAGACATGGTGATTGAAACAAACATCATGAATGAAATAAATTGCATTAAAAAGATAGAGTTAGAGATACAAAAGGGTTTAGAAATCTCTGAAAGTCTGAAGCTCCCCAAATCTCTCCTTCTCCAAGTCTCAATATAAATTTCCAGATATTCCAAAAAAACTAAGGAAAAACTATATATATGAAGTATAAAATTCGGATTGGGCTTCTTGTAAGCTTATGGGCTTCGTGGGCCGAAAAGGAAATTCTTCAATCTCCAAGTCAGAAGTACTCGTGTCGATCGACACACAGGTCCGTGTCGATCGACATGGACCAATAAAACTCGACTCCGACTTGATCACTTCGGCTCTTCCTTCATCGATGCTCCAAAATGTACCAAAAGCTCCCAATGTGCTCCAATCGATTATTGACCTATAAAGACTCTGAAACAACTCGAAAATACCAAAATAATTCTATGAAAAGGACTTATATTATGGTTGAAAACGGGTAAAAACCATGATATATCAAATATACATATACTCAATAAATAAGAGAAATTAGCAAATATAACCAAGAAAAAAACATAACTTAGTAACTAACCAAAACCTCCTTGTTTAAGCAAAATTATAGCCACCAAATTTAGGAGTTTTGGTTAGATATTAAGTTTTAATTTTTGGTTACATCATGCTTTTAGCATATTAAGCTTTTTAGGAAGTGTTTGGCAAGACTCTTTTAAAACTTTAGAAAAAAATAAAAGTTTTTAAAGGCAATTTTTGTCAAGCATAATTTATTGTTTTTAGTTTTTTTTAAAGTCTCTACAAGTTGTCTTTTAGTTTTTTTTATCTTGTTTTATAGATTTTTTTTAAAACTTCGTTGGAGTGACTTTAGCTTTGAGTGAATAAATCATTTATTCTTTCCCTAAATTATTTAAAGTTCTTTTTAGATTTATATATAGTTTATAAATAAAAAGAAAAAATTGATTCATTATTCTCTTTCTTTTCGTATTCTTTTAAGTTCCATTTTTATACAAATCAAGAAATTATCATAATTTCGCAAAATGAATGAAAAATAATAATTTTTCATTGGGAAGGACAATATAATTTAAATATATTTTATTTTATAGACTTTCAAGTGGTTAGACGAGGAGACTTGTGTGTTACTTTAACAAAATTTATTTATTTTAGATATTTTTATTAGATTTATGTCATAATTTATATTTTTCTCAAAATTTTTTCTACAAATTATTATTAAAATAACAATCACAACTTCTATACCTTCTACAGTTCTATTACTAAACAAACTTTTATTAATATTTAAATTAAAGTTAAAGAGTTGTTAGACTGTTGCCAAACACCCCTTTAATCGTTGACGTCTCTTGCCAAAAAAACATCTCGTGATCAATATATATTTAACGGGATGCATGCAACTTAGAAAACAGAAAATAAATAAATAAAATAAGAATATTTTTTTGAAAAATAGATGTCACTTTAAAAAGAAAAAAAATCACAAGCGCTATATATATTATATCATTTACTAGAAATATCATTTATATTTAGATTAATTATGTTATATTATAATTTTTATTTTGAAAAGGTTCAAAAAAATGATGTTATATTAGGGTTTTTTGAAGATTTAGAGTTTGTTAGGAACAAAATATTTTATAAAATTTAGAATTTTAGAATTTAAAAAAATTCTTAGTATGTGATATTTTTAAAAATTAACAACTCATTTTTTTTGTTAAAGAAAATTAACAATTTATGATAATATTTTTACAAAACTATATTTTTAAAATGACATTTTCGCAATTAACTGTCTTTAAATGTCTTTAAATAAGCGAGATTGTTACTTTGTTTTCTCCGTCGAGAAGTTTTATAATTACGATTAGGATTAGGGACTTGTAGATTTACGTAGAGAAGAAAAGAAAAAATATGTGACGTACAAAAAGTGCCACGTTGGGACATGCTTACCACGTGCTTTAAATATTCACAAAAACAAAGGTCAGATTACGTTGACAATTAAGTCGCAAACATTGAAAGATCATCAATCGCCCAAATAAATTATAAGAAAAGTGAGCCATTAGACGTTTAGATTTTACAGCTAAGCACTCGGACAGTTTACACGAAGCTCCTACTCGTAGTGAGTAGTTGTTGGCCATTCATTTTCAGAAAATGAAATCGTCAAATATATTTAAGACAATAGTTGTGGTACTTAGTTCACCAATAAATGTGAATCAAAACTAAATGTGTGGTAGTCTAATAATAATACAAAAAAATTGGTTTTTTTTATTCTGGGTTTAAATTTCTTTTGGTACGGAAGGTTATTTTTTAAATCAAAATATTCAAATATTGCTTCCAGGTACCAAAGAGATTATGAACCAAAGGTTCGAAACTTCTACAGTTTATCAAAAAAATAATAAATAAATAAATAAATGTGAATCGACTAATACCTTCGTGATTGAATGTAATATTTTTTTCCATTTTAAGTTGAAAGAAATTTGTTTTCAAGCAATGTTATCTCTCTAGGAACTTTTCATTTATTTGAGAATACTATTTTACATTTTTATTGGATGGTTGGATGGTTGTTGTAAGTGGGATTAATGCTTTAAGGATCTTATTTATCTAGGTATACCTTATGAAAAATATGCATAGCAAGTATTGAAAAGATCACAAGTCAGTTCGCTTGTATCGACTTCAATTTGTACCTTTTGCTTTAAAGCTTGAGTACATAGTTAGTTCATTAGTACTTATGTTTGAATCCGACTAGGAAGAAAACAGTGAGACAAAATCGTTATTGAAGAATGAAGATAAGAGTAATGTTCTTGCATATTCGCACCTATTATATTCGACGATGTTCAATAATATAATGACATGGCTTTTTAGTGAATAACATTTCTTATATAATCCATGAATTGTAAAAGGTATTTTCTTCATTTGACACCAATTTTGACCAAATTTCTTTTTAAAAAATCTAGAAACTGAATTATTCGACGGTTATATTTATTATATAAGAGTCGAATTTCAGTTATAATCTTCAATATTTAATATGAATTTGTGGACAACAAAAGTTACCTAAAATAATTTCAGTAAAATGAGATATTGATAAGACGGTTATGTTATTTTTCATATTAATATTTGGGACAATTACAATAATGCCACTTTTGATGTATTTGTAAAAATACTATTATGGATTGTTCATTTACAAAATGCTATTAATTATGAATATTTAAGGTCAAAATCTTAAATTTTTAAATTTTTAAAAATGTTTTAATCCTTAACTAAAAATTTATAAACCATCAAAACTAAAATTTAATATAATATAGTTAATATAAACATAAATAATTTAATAAGTAAAAAAAAATTTAAAAATATATTTTTGATAAGTAACATTTCTAAAATTTTTTTTAATATTTTACCACGTTCCTTTATAAATACATTAATGTATTAAATTATATTCACTCGAGATTCAAGAAAGATTAAAAAATCCCTCCGACAACATCAGTAGGTACTACTAGGTAGCTATTAAATAATGAAAGTATTTCCCTCAAAATATGTGTGATGCAAGTCTAATCAATAATGCTCTTTATAGACTCTATGAGCTCATAAAATATTGGTTTGGTTAGGCCAACTCCACCATACACAAAAATATTATATTTAGTATGATTTTAATTTTAATATAATATTAAAATTGACACTAAAATACTAAATTTAGTGTGTCGTGAACAATATTACACCAAATATAGTATGATACTGTTCACGACACTAAACTTTAAAATATTATTTTAATCGTATTTTTAATTTAGTATAATAATTAAATTATAGTTTATTAACTAAAAATTATATATTGATATTCGTTTTCAATAATTTTTGATTCGACACAAACAAATAAAAAATCAAAAAGTTCATATCGAACTTCAAAATGTGTTAATTGAACATTTTGTGATCCAAATATGCTAATTCTGAGAATTAATTCGATGTAATTTATTTTTCATTTTTTTTATTTATCGATTGTAAAATTATATTTAACTTCTAATTAATCAGTTATCGGAATAATTAATATTTATCAATTACTAAAAATAAAGAAAAACTTAAATTTAATAATATAATAATAATAAAATATTGTTTTAATGTAAAATTTGATCTTATGGTTGGAGATAAAAAACTTTTTTTGACACCAAAACACTAAATTTGGTGTGATTTTTACACCAAATTTAGTGTGATGGTTGGAGATGTCCTTAGCTAAAGGATGAAAATAAAATTTGACAAATTAGGGAAACAAAAAAGTGAGAGGGACACTAAAAAGAAATCATATATAAAAATGTTATGAATAAGAGAAAGAGAGAAGAAATTGTGTTGTCTTATTCCATCAATAATAGAGAGTATATATAGGATTACAAATACTTGGGGAAGAAGTACAACTTGGAAAACAAGTAATTCTAGAATGTTCTAGAACATGAGCCTATAATGTACATCCACCTAATGGGTTTATAACACTCCCCCTTGGATGTCATTATAGTAAAAATAATCCTAATGCGTATAAGATGTTGCCTCATTAAAAATCTTACCAGGAAAACCCAATTGGGACAAAACCATGGCTAAGGGAAAAAGAATGCAACACGATATTTCTCCCTCTGATGAGTGCATTACTTGATATCTTTGTGATGACGTACCTAAATGTTGAACTTGCATCTTGAAAGTACTAACTGGAAGTGTCCTGGAAAATAAGTCTGCCAAAGCTTCACTTGAACGAATCTGTAGAACATATACATCGCCTTTCTTCTGTAACTCATGGGTCTTTCAGATGATTTATCTTAATCATTCTCTTTATTTCTCTCAATATCATCAATGTATGATATACATTTGGGAGATTGATAGACTTTCATATATCATTGTAATGATAATATTTCTCTTTAAGTGTCTATTATTTGCGTGTTCTTTGATGTCTCGTTAAAAACCTTTTCACAGAAAAACCCTATGGGATAAAAACTATGAGAAGGGAAAAAGAGTATAACCACGCTCATCATTATATATCTCCCCCTCGGAAAAATCTTCTTCGGGAGATGAATTCCAATCTTTCAAAATTACTATAAACATAGCCTTAAAACTGATATAATATGATATCTCAGATGATTAGACTTCTGGTCCATACCATCTTTTCCTTTATCATAAAAAATCTCATTGTATTTTATGTATGGTACTTCAGGACCAAACATATATGAGCATTTTTTGTAAAATCCTCTAAAGATTTATTGAGATAACATCTTTTGCGCTAGATGTTCAACTTGAGATATCGGAAGATAAATTTATCTTTCCAAGATATATTGTCAAATCTTTTCTTCAAATATTAATCTCTTAATGAGTTTTAGTGGTGTTCAAATCATCACATACATTGCTATTATATCAAATCATTTACGAAATCTCCTTTCATTGAATTCTTCTGGGACTTTCATAAATATCATAATCCAGTGATCTTTTATCATATATTATTATCATCGTACTACTTGTGATAACTCTGCTGGAGTTTCGATGATCCTCAATTAAGAATCACTATATCAAAATCTTTTGATAAATACATGATTATACCCCATGTTACATATTTTTTATTAATTCGATTGAGTAGAGTTCCCGGGAACATAATCTGAAACCCTTAATCCTTCGGTATCTTTCACATCTTTCAAGGATTGCAATCATATGTAATTATCCAGTGTTCAATAACATATTGCCAGACTTATAAGTATTGTATCCACCACAAGAGAATATATCTCTTCATAAAATATTTTTTGTCTTTATGATAATTTCACTATTGTTTCACACAAATACTAATTTATCTTCTACTGGTTTTATACTTCACGTGCATAGACTACTGGTCTAATTCTCTACAAGAGATTATACGTCTATTTTCTTCTATTCCATTTGGCCAATTACTTTGTGTACACTTGCAATAGACTTTTCTTATGATCCTCTTTTTCATAATATCAACTGCTTACTGCATGCAAAATATTACGATGTCGATTTGCTTTCGGGTTCTATCTTATTTCAAACATGACATAGCTAGCTAGCTCTCTTCACTGTCAAGTACTTGAATATTTTTATTCGTCATGTTTATGTCTCTTCTAGAGCTCATTTCATTCGAAATCTTTCTTTCCTCGATATGGTCATTCTAATTACTTGCTCCTTTTCTTTTACGAGGATTCTTATATTCGGAACCAAATAGGTCTATCACGCTTCCTGCGATCTTTAGACTCACTAGCAGTATGATATTGTCATTCTGGTACATTAATTCTAATTGGAGCATATATAGCTGGTATAGGTGATTATATCACTCTATTTGGGTCAGTAAACGTGTCTGACAATCAATACGCTAAACTTGAAATTATCTTTTTGGACTTCTAATTCTCATCCTTTAGTCCGAGGATCATTGATAATTCATAGATACTTATATCTTTTTCCAGCTATTTTATTTTCTCCCCCTAATGTTAAAAAGCCTGACTCATTAAAATGCAGTATATGCATCGAGCCTTAGATAAATCCTTTTGGGATGGCTTTAGACACTTATTTATCATTTTTATCCAACATATATTTATATCTTCCTTTGAGGTCCCATCTTAAAGCATTGTGGTGGACCACTTTTCATACTTAAAGATTCTCATATGGGAACCATTTTGGTTTCTGACCCTAAACCAATAATTATGGGGGGATCTATAAGTTATTCATTGGTTTGATGCGAATCATTGGTACTAAACCATTTGTGTGTATTAACATGAACTTCAGGATGTTCAACACTTATTCTAATGGACATCCAATAATTAGATTTCAAACATGACTTCTGAAATACTCTTGTAATTTAATCAAGAAAGTAATATTGCAAACTTCATGTTGCAGATTTATAACAAGGATAAACATGACCTTCTAGTTGAAGTGTTAATCGAGTCAATGCGTCCATTGAAGCGATGCATCTATTATTACCATAAGGTATCTAAATGTCATATAGTGGGTGATCAGCCCAAAACCATTTCCTTGTAAATATTTCAGAAGACTATTAAATTCCAAATTATTTATTTGGTGAAAGCCAGATTATCATATTGCTTTCTGAGCAAGTAACATATGATAAATCATTAAGAATAATCTTCTAGATCTTCATGGAATGTCCACATAAATTTTCATAATTTCTCGCATCATCAGTAAACCAGGATGACCAATCCGGTTAAACCAAATATTTAATCTTAGTAAACTTCTTGTTTACTTTACATTCGTAGTAAATTTCTGGTTTACTTTGCTTCGCTGATCACTTACTCCCTTCAAGGATATCATAATCAAAATTACTTCTAGAAAATCCAAAGCTAATAGTGGGAGTTGTCACAAAAAATACTGCTTTATGATTTTCTGCATTAGAGATATTCTGTCAACATAACTGAGTGAAATTCACTTACAAACTTGAGTTAAATTCACTTACAGACTTCAAGTCATGTAGTCTTAATATCACATTCTGGTGATCACACTTTTCTTTGAGAATTGTTCGAAGAACTTAGTGAATATAATTTTCTGGATATGTCACTTATTGTATATGTGAGATTCTCTAATTCTCCCTCTCGAGATGGTGAAACTTCAGGTTCATCAATCTCGAATTGCCACTCTAGAATCAACAACATTTTCTAATACTTAACTTTTGAGATTTGGGAGAGTATAACGCATCAATAATTCAAATTGCGTTCTCATACGCAAATTTTATATCTGCTCTTCATGAGCTTCACTCAGCTTTACACTTCTTAATATTGTATTTACACTAGATTCTTTCATCTAGAGAAATCTCTCTTATCTCTTACCATTTTTATCCCGTAGGAAATACTTTTTTTTTTGTGCTATTTTGGAGCATCCATATACATATGTTCTTCTTAAGCATTCAATATGTTTCTTGTACTATCTTGTATAGTACCATCTTTATTTTCTCACTTTTAGTGAAAATATGAGTTCTTGATAAAAACTCTTTGATCTCGATATTGACCATTGAGGACAATCTTTATAGCCAATTTTTTTTGGCTTAGTGCTATTAGTGTGATCTTATGTATAAGTGAGAATTTAATTTCTACCAAGAAACATCTTGATCTTGACCACTCAAGACAACTTTTATAGCCACTTCTTTGGCTTAATGTATTAGTATGATCTTTTATTTTCTTATATAAGATTGTCGCATTCACTCCAGGGAATGGACCAAAATCAATTCAACTAGATGATTCATAAATTGTAAAACACATAACAGTTTTTACCAATCATCAAATAATAGAGATATATCGTGATATCATGGTAGTATATAGTGTTTCTATTTTCATAATTAAATCATCAAGTTTATGTTAATCTACCTTATTTCACTATTAGTACACATCAACTGTAATCAACAAAAGACAAAAACATGATCCGTGCATCTAGAACTATCATTTTAATGATTTTGGATCAAATATTAAGTAACAAACATGTGTCTCATTTATTATATGATTCGTTATATAGATATGACTATGTACGAACTAGTATAAATCATGATAAAGTATGGAAACATGGAGCAATAAGCATGGTCTAATCATAATGAAATCATATTTCAATTATGAATCAATAAAACATGGTTCTCTTTTATAGATTTCCACAAATTACGAAGCCATTAAAGCAATGAACAAAATCAGATTAACTAAAAGTCAAACTATTAAACTGTTTTAGATCGGCAATCAACATGAATCAATCAAGTATAAAGCATGATTCTAAAGTTATAAGTAAAACTTATCTCGATTGGAATTATGATTACTCTGAAGGATTCGAAGATTGAAATTGGAGATCAGATCGGAGTTAGAAAATTTGACGAATGTCTTTTCCAAATTGATGATTTTCATATGACCGATCCAACTAACAAATAAGCAAACCAACAAATATTAATTATGATATTCAAACTATAAAAGAATCCATATAATGATTAAGTAATCATGTTTTATAGTGAAAGCATATCATATTATGACCTAGACATAATCATGAATCAATAAAACATGAACCATGAACCATGTATCAATTAGTATATATAACGATGCGTTAGAATTCATTAGTAAAAACATGAGTCGAATTACTAAGCCAATTTAATTTGATCAACTCAACAAATTTTTTTTTTCTCTTTTCAAATCGAATAATCAAACCATCAACTCGATCTACGTGATAGCCTATACTATATTTAATTAATAAAATACATCAGTTACATGCTATATCACATCGTTTACAAAGATTCCAAGGTAACTAGACACAAAGATCAATAAATCATGTCTCGACAATTGATATCAAACAATAAACAGTAAGCAATAATATGCAGATTATATCGAATAGGGAAGCATGTAATCATGCTTTATGAAAGCATATAGCTTGTAAAACAATACTCGATCTTAAGTAATATTTTCTAACAAGAAAATTAATTAGTATTTCTAACTTGAAGATTAATTGGCACGTGAATTCTAGATCAACCACTATAAGTTAGAAACCGATCATTATACTAGATCAAATTCTAATAATAATAAACTAATAATCGATAAAGCATGGAACTTAATCAACAGAGGTCAAACGCATGTCTTAATAGTAAAACATGATAAGATGCTTATCTTGATGGAAAAAAGATTGGAGACAACGTCTAAAGCGGAGACCACGTCGGCTAAGGATTTTGGTAGATCTCGTTTGCTTAAGTGGTTAGGGTTTTTAGATTTTGCTCAGACGGCTAGGGTTTTGTGCTCAGATGGCTAGGGTTTTGTACTCAGACAGCTAGACTATCGTGCTGATACGTGTTATGAATAAGAGAAAGATAGAAGAAATTGTGTTGTCTTATTCCATCGATAATAGAGAGTATATATAGGATTACAAATACTTGGGGAGGAAGTACAACTTGGAAAACAAGTAATTCTAGAATGTTCTAGAACATGGGATTATAATGGACATCCACCTAATGGGTTTATAACAAAAAAAGATATTGTCCTTTGACATGTATTTTGATGTTTTATCGGTGAATAACAGGTATAGTAAACAAAAGCTAATTAAATTATCGATCATGTTAGCCATATATTTAAAGATAAATTTTAAAAAATACCATTTTTGAAGTATTATTTTTCAAAAATATTATTTTTTTTAAATTATTTTTTTGTTATATCATTTATATTTGGGTTAACTGTGTTGTATTATTGTTTAGTTTTGAGGGTTTAGGGGGATTTAGAGGTCAAAACATTTTTTAGGTTTTGGAATTTTAAAATTTAGGAGTTAAAAATTCATAATTAGTGACATTTTTGTAAATAAATAATCCATAGTGGTATTTTTGCAAATGGACAACCAAAAAGTGGCATTTTTGCAATTGTCCCATATTTAAATAACATGTTTTTTTAAGAGAATTTTTTAGAAATACTACATTTTGAAGTGTCACTTTTTTAAAATATCATTTTTTAAAATCTTTGCAAAAATGACACTTTTTCAAAATCATTTATTCAATATATCATTATGTTTAGATTAATTATTTTGTATTAGGTTTTAGTTTTGAGGGTTTATGGCTTATTTGAGGTTATAATCTTTTTAGGGTTTAGGATCTTAAGATTTAAGATTTAAAAATCTTTAATTTGTGATTTTTTTTGTAGATAGACAATTTATAGTGACATTTTTAAAAATAAATACAATAAAAATGATATTTTTGCAATTACCCATAGTTTTTATTATGCATTTAATATCTATAAAGAAAATTATGTTATGTTAATATGTGGCAAGTTAACACACACAAAAAAAAAAACTACACCATGTGGTTTCATAAGTAGGGATGATATATGATCAGTGTAAACTAATACATGTGATTTTCAGCTTTTATTTTCTTAAATTTACGACAAAAATATTATCTTCTTACCAACTCGCAATTTACCATATGATCCCACGAGATCCTCGATCAAGCTGTATCCTTCACACGCGTAAGTTGTGTGATTAGTTTAGCTAAATATCTCGACTTGTTGTTAGGATTCAATTTGCCAATTTCTTTATGTTGTTTAACCAAATCAGATTATCTTGTGTTTCAATTGTAGGTTCGATTGAGTTATGGATGCATAAACGTAAAGACTCAAGCAATTGTTTACCCAAAGTTCGTTTTCTACTCTCTGGGGGTGGATCAAAACCACCAAGCCTCCACTATCAAGGTAATGACAATACAAGAAACAGAGAGTTATTGATCTCTCTATAGTCAATTGATTTCAACCTGTGTTAACCTTTCAATTGATTGTTTTTTGTAGGAAGCTTTGTAGCGGAATTAACAAGCTTCTCCACCGAAGCTTAGATTCCGACTTTACCGGAGAACCGCAGCGACGTAGAACATAACAACCGGAACGATAACCAGAGCCGAAGATCCAGCGCAGCGGAGCTCCTGATTCACTCTCTGTGTCGCTCGAATCTCCTCTCTAGCTCTGTATCTCACGATTCTCTCTCTGTATCGCTTCTCCTCTTTCTTCCCTGTAAAGTTCTGTTACGATCTCGTGTACCCTTTTTCTGGAAGAAGATGATGTTGACTCTTCTCAACATCTTTGACCGAACTTGAGTTATTGGGCTGGACAATTAAAGATTAGGCCCAATAGCATAAAGCCCATACCAAAACTGACAACATATCCACAAATCTCCACCTTTGTCGGTTTTGGTCATACTCCAAACACAACAACTCTTCCTCTTCCCTGCGATAACCCTAGCCGACCGAAGACACAAACCTGTTCGCGACTTTACAAACCTAGCCACCGCAGAAACTGACCGGAAAACACTTCTGCTGCACCTCTGATTACTGATCCCTGATCCTCTTCACCGAAAACCCAAAAATCAGCAAGCAATTCGAACAACATAGCCGAGTAAGTTCCTCCGATTCTAATCCAGAAACTAAACCTCCTCTTTTCCGATCTTATAAGCTATAAAGCTGACCCTTTTTCTTCTTGATTTGATTTTCAGAAGCCATCAAAAACGATGACAACAGACGCGACTCTTCGACTCCACCTGTTCAAGTCGCGACTTTTGCTCGACTTCTTGAATACTAGAAAGACTGGAGCTGTTCCTTGTTCCTTCTCGACCAAGCCCTCGACAACACTTGAACCAGCAACCGACGACTCTTCGAACAACAAACAAACTCTCCAACCCGAAACTTGTAAGCTTCTCTGAACCCTCTGAATCTGATACCGTAGTTCTTTACCCAGAACCCACTGAAACACCTCTCTGCTAACACGTCAATTCATGTACCAATTTCACATTAGAACAGATACTAACCTGAAATTTGTTTCCTTTGTGCGAGATGACTCAATTGACAAAGCCATCTCCACTTCTGCCCGAAGGCACTCAACGCTTGGAGAGAACCTTGAGAGCTACGAGACAACTCTCAAAGGAATTTCCTGGTAAGCTCTTTGTTAACATATCTGCTGGGTTTAGGGTAGTGTGAATCTTTAGGATCTGGACTAGGCCGAACTCATGAATGTCCCGAATGAAATGAATCTTGTTAGCTATATGCTTAGTTCTGTCGTGGAATGTAGCATTCTTTGCTAGACAAATAGCACTCTGTGAATCGCAATGTAGCTTAAAAGACTCCACCTTGAAACCTAGTTCCTCACAAAACTCCTTTAACCACAACCCTTCTTTAGTAGCCTCAGATAATGCCATATACTCAGCCTCTGTAGTGGATAAAGCTACAACATGCTGCAGTGTAGACCTCCAACAAACTGTGTTTCCACCAATCTTGTACACGTAACCTGAAATTGATCGCCGCTTGTCTAAATCAGTAGCATAGTCTGAATCACAATAACCTTCAACTTCAAAACTATCTGATTTAGTGAATGTTAAACATACATCAGCTGCACCTTGAATGTATCTTAAAATCCACTTAACTGCAGTCCAATGAACTCTTCCTGGATTAGCCATAAACCTGCTGACCAAACCAACAGCATATGCTAAATCAGGCCTTGAGCCGATCATAGCATACATCAGGCTCCCTACTGCACTAGCATAGGGAACTGATTCCATAAACCCAGATTCGGTAACCAGCTCCTCTTTAGTAAGGCTTTTTAGCTTGAATTGTGAGTTGGTTGGTGTGATTACTGGTTTGCAATCACTCATACTGAAAGATCTTAGAACCTGCTTGAGATATCTTTCTTGAGATAACTTGAGAATACCTTTTTTCTGTCCCTTAAGATATCCATCCCAAGTATCCTTTTAGCTGCACCTAGATCTTTCATTTCAAAGTCAGAATTCAAACCTTTCTTAAGCACCTCAATCTTCTTCATGTCTTTTGCTGCAACAAGCATATCATCAACATATAGCAACAAGAAGATTGTATCCTCAACTGTTTTACCTTTGAAATACACACATGGATCTTTAACACACCGTTTAAACCCTTGACCTTTTAACACACTGGTTAAACCGTTGATTCCATTGTCTAGGGGACTGTTTTAACCCATAGAGAGACTTCTTAAGTAGGCACACTTTATTCTCTTCTCCCTTTTTGATAAAACCCTCTAGCTGATCCATGTAGATAACCTCATCAAGGTTTCCATGGAGAAATGCAGTTTTCACATCTAGTTGTTCTACTTCAAAGTCTAGATTAACCACAACTGATAAGAGAATTCGAATAGAAACATGCTTCACAACCGAAGAGAATATTTCGTTATAATCTACTCCTTCAACTTGTGTAAACCCCTTAGCAACAAGTCTGGCCTTATACCTCATAGCTTCAACTTTTGGAATACCTTCCTTTAGCTTGAAGATCCATTTACAGCCCACTGTTTTCTGACCAAGTGGCCTATTCACCAAAACCCATGTCCCATTCTTTAGCAAAGACTGCATTTCTTCTCCCATGCTTCCATTCCATTTGACCCAATCCTTACTACGTTTAGCCTCAGCAACTGTTTTAGGCTCATCCAGCTCAATTTCTGCAGCACAATTTAGGGCATAGGCAACCACAAACTCCTCACTACTGTACCTTGCAGGAACCTTCTTGGTTCTCTTCGGTAGATCTCTAGCAATAACATCAGCACCAATTGAGCCCCCTTCGTCATCAGTACCCTCATACACATAGTCAGATCTTGAGCTATCTTCAGCCGTAGACTCATCATTTGAACCGTCTGAATCCTCTGACATAGCTCCACCTTGACCAGAAACCTCTTGACTATTTTCAGATGTTTCAAAGTTCTCCTTACTAGGTCCTTGTATTAGTGTAGTACTAAATGAAACCCGTTTTCCCTGCTTGGTTTTAGACTTTTCAACCACTTTCTTTACTGCATATAGGGACTCTTCATCAAAAAACACATTTCGGCTTATAGTAGACTTTCCTTCATCAGGTAGCCAAACCCTATAACCTTTGGTACCTTGAGGATACCCCATGAAGATACCTTTAATAGCTCTAGGACTCATCTTGTCTTGTGTAACATGCACATACGCCACACACCCAAACCTTTTCAAATGACCATACTCAACCTTAGAATCTGTCCAGACTTCTTCTGGAATTTTAAAACTCAAAGCAGCACTTGGTGTTCTGTTAATCAAATAAACAGCAGTAGCCGCAGCCTCTGCCCAAAAACGTTTTTCCAATCCAGCCTCAGACAACATACATCTAATTTTATCAGCAATAGTTCTATTCATCCTTTCTGATACATCATTTTGTTGAGGCGTATAGGTACAGGTTCTGTGCCTTCGAATCCCAGATTCTTTCCACAATCTGTCCATCTGTGTATTGCAAAACTCTAGACCGTTATTTGTCCTAAGACATTTAACTTTTCTGCCAGTTTGGTTCTCAACCATAGTCTTCCATTCAAAGAAGTTTTCAAATACTGCATCCTTACTTCTCAAGAACCTAATCCATACCTTTTTAGAGAAATCATCTATGAACGTTAGGAAGTATTTGCACCCCGAAAGACTCTCTGTATTACCAACTGAACCCCACAGATCACTGTGAATATAATCCAACTTGCCTTCAGTAGTATGTTTAGCTGTAGGAAAACTTTGTTTGTGGGACTTCCCTAGAACACATGTTTCACAAAAATCCAGTGTTTTCACCTCTTTGTCACTTAGATAGCCTGCTTTAACAAGAATATTCATGTTCTTTAAGCTCATGTGGCCTAATCTGGAGTGCCATGTGTTTGTCAGATTTACTTCTGACTTTGCAACAGCCACTTCACCACTGACTACCTTAGCTTGTAGGTAGTATAAGCCGTCTCTCCATTTACCTGTGAACACCTTTGGACCAAGACCTTTATCAGGCATTTTCTTATGCCAAGTCAACACAAAATCTTCACCCTCATACTTCAACCCATTGTGTTCAAGCTGTCCATAGGAGATCAAGTTTCTTCCCATAGTAGGCATATACCTCACTTCTGTCAGTATAACCACGGAATTATCAGGATTAACAATCTTGACTTTCCCCATACCCTCAACCTTTTCAAGAGTATTGTTTCCCATTAATACTGTTGTTCCATCACACTCTTCAAAGTCAAATAATGCATTTCTATCTGGTGTTATGTGGAATGTACACCCAGAATCGAAAACCCATTCATTCTTTGAGTTATTGGTACTTGCAGTGAGTATCATGGGAAATTCCTTCTCCTCAGCTACATTAGCAGAACTGTTAGGCTTTGAACCTTTATATTCTGGGCAATCTCTTTTATAATGCCCTTCTTTTCCACAGTTCCAGCATTCTCTCTGTTTGGGTTGACCTTTAGGCCTGGACTTTGATCTTTTGTCCCTGCTTTTGGATCTTCCTTTGACTGAGTTTTGGTTTTTCTTTTCAGGTCTTCCACGTCCAACAAACAACCCTTCTGCTGGAGATTTAGACTTATTCAAGAGTCCTGCTTCCCTTAAGTCAGTTTCTTTGGAGTAAGCAGATTCAACCACTTCATCAAGAGTAAGAGTCTCTTTACCATTTCCATACTTTAAAGTATGGACAAGTGAGTCATACTGCTTAGGTAGACTTGACAGAACTTGAATAGCTTGATCCTCATCACTAACCAGGATGTTTAGGCTAGCTAGATCATCCACTAGCTTGAGGAAGCCATCAAGGTTCTCCTCAATGGACTTAGACTCATCCATTTTATAGCTGGCAAACCTTTGCTTTAGATAGATCCGGTTAGGCAATGATTTGGTCTGATAGCCTTTCTCAAGTGCTCCTCCACACACCTAAAGCAGTTTTTTCTTTCATTACCTTTCGCAAAACCATGTTACCTAGGCAAGAACATATGAGATTCTTATCTCTGAGATCTCTGTCTTTTCTTTGTTCATCAGTGTAACCGGCTGCACCAATGGGCTTCTTAGGAGTTAGAGCTGGAGTTGGAGGCTCTTCTGGCTTAGGATCAGTCGTAGACGCAGCTTGACTCCTCATTACAGACGGCACAAACGGAGCAGTACTTGATGAGCTAACTGCCTCTTCCCCAGTAATGAACTTGTGCAACCCTTGCAACTCAAGTTGCATTAGCATCTTAAACTTCCACATACCAAAATCTCCTTTACCATCAAACTTCTCTATATCAAACCTTGCAACTACTGGTTCCATACTTTCTGAAATCTGACAAACCTTAGCCCAATCAACACACTGAAATTACCCTGGCCTGACCAATGCACACACACTGAATCTTCCCAAAATCAAATCATGCAACTTAGACTGCTTAACCACAATCAACACCTTGCTGTAAACCTACAGCTCTGATACCACTTTGTTAGGATTCAATTTGCCAATTTCTTTATGTTGTTTAACCAAATCAGATTGTCTTGTGTTTCAATTGTAGGTTCGATTGAGTTATGGATGCATAAACGTAAAGACTCAAGCAATTGTTTACCCAGAGTTCGTTTCCTACTCTCTGGGGGTGGATCAAAACCACCAAGCCTCCACTATCAAGGTAATGACAATACAAGAAACAGAGAGTTATTGATCTCTCTATAGTCAATTGATTTCAACCTGTGTTAACCTTTCAATTGATTGTTTCTTGTAGGAAGCTTTGTAGCGGAATTAACAAGCTTCTCCACCGAAGCTTAGATTCCGACTTTACCGGAGAACCGCCGCGACGTAGAACAGAACAACCGGAACGATAACCAGAGCCGAAGATCCAGCGCAGCGGAGCTCCTGATTCACTCTCTGTGTCGCTCGAATCTCCTCTCTAGCTCTGTATCTCACGATTCTCTCTCTGCATCGCTTCTCCTCTTTCTTCCCTGTAAAGTTCTGTTACGATCTCGTGTACCCTTTTTCTGGAAGAAGATGATGTTGACTCTTTTCAACATCTTTGACCGAACTTGAGTTATTGGGCTGGACAATTAAAGATTAGGCCCAATAGCATAAAGCCCATACCAAAACTGACAACATATCCACACTTGTAAACATAACACACGTTGACATGTAGTGTCATTATCTTAACATTCATACCCAAAAAAAAATGTAGTGTCACAATAATCATATATGTTCATATCCACATATTCACTTACTCATTAATTTGCATAATATCCTGTTTGACCAGTTGTTGGAGAGCTCGTAGATTTATGGTTATAGTTATATGTTGATTGTATTGTAGGTCATATGAAAACAAATTCTCCAATTGACTCAACGGAGCATTACTCTTTCCTCGAGATCTATCTTCTTCTTCTTTTTTGTATGATATGTAGTATATCAGTATATGTGTATAATGTTGACAAAAAGAATGATATATGTGTGTATATATAGTTTATTAATAATCGAGATATTGTGGATAGCATGCACAGTCATAAGTTCATAACCTATAAGACTCATAACCCCAAATAGATTCGAATCTGGTGAAGAAGAAGAAAATATAGATGGTAATGGACATTAGTCTAATTAGGGTTTCAAATGAGAATCAAAAACGGAACCAGGCCCAATATGATAAGTGGGCCTTCAGATTGAAAAAAGCCGAAGATGATAAGTTTTGGTAAATTGTGTAATAAATCTGTGAGTGTAATGTTGATGGTTTTATTCATCACTAGTGGTTTCCTCGACATACACAATTATAGTTTAGTGGGCACTACGGAACAACAAAGAATGAATTAGTATAAATATCTAAGTGTGGTCATGAGTGAGTGACTTAACAATCTCACCGGAATATTCTTAAGTTTAAGCACTAATTAAAATGGATAAAATATTCGCATGTGTTGTTCCCATTAGCTCACTACGACTGATTCACTTTGTTTGTTTGTTTGTTTGTTTGTTTGTTTGTTTTTTTTAATGATTTAATAAACTTTTGAGCTACTTTGTTTTCTCCGTCATGGCATTGCACTAAACATATCCGTCGATTTTATTTATTAAGTGCACTAATCTCTCTGATTTGGTGATGTTATCAATTTTTATGTTATCACTCTTGTAAAATAATAGTATAAAAGGGTGTATTCTATCTAGTATTTGGAAAGATTTAAAGTGATTTGATTTGTATCGAATTTTTATAGATGATTTTGGATAATTTGTCTAAAATATTCTAGAATTCTATCTAAAACTATGAAATTTGGTTTTTTTGTATATTTAACTAAGAAACACAACCAAAATACCTCGAAATCACAACAAATCTTCTAAAATCCATTACTCAAAATATTTTCAATAACAGAGTATTTTAAAATAACAAGTTCAATAACACCGGATGTTAAAAAAAAAATTCAAAAAATTAACATTTGAATAACCTAGGATTTGTCACTTTTGGACAAATCACTTCAAATCCTAGATTGAATACATTTTCTAAGTAGTATAGTATTTCAGACAAAATTTAAAGATCGTTGGTTCGAATGATACCTTAAAAATGAATAATCATATAGAAGGCGAGAGAATATATAGATCTATGTCTAAAACCTCTTGGTATTCATGTAAAGTGATACTACTATTTTTCACGGTCAAAACGTTTTGCCTAGTGTAAATACCATGAGTATCATTATCCAACTGAGTGTAAATTAGTTACGAAAATCATTGATTTTGTTGGATAATACCGAAAACTTTCACCTAATTCTTCCAAATAAACCTTCATCCCTAGTTTTTATTTTGTTAAAACATAATAAAAAAAAATCGAGACCAATAACCAATAAAAAAGATTCTAATTTGATAACTAACGAATTTTTTAAGAACTTATGGCTATGCAAACTCCATATAATAATTAGTTTGCTAATTAATAATCCAAATTTGGTTAATCACCCAATTCATCCAAAAATAATACCATCCAATCAACAAAAGAAAAAACAAAAACAATGCCACTTGTATTTTACAGCTGAATTTCATTTTAGAAAAAAAAAACAAAATCTGTGAAAAATAAAGAGTATTCAGGTGAGAGAAACCAGCTTCAGTGATTTTCTTCAATCGTGAGAGCAAATCTGCATAGCCGTTTCTTCTTCTTCTTCATCACTCGCCGTCTCTGAAACTCCGATCATCTGTTTCCGATTTGATTCCATCAAAACCAAAGTAAGTTTCTTCGATTCTCCTCTTAGTACCAATCATACTGTTTCTTCTCGCATTTTGTTTATAGTCAATCTTCACTATCTGTTCTCGTTTCCACTGTAGAAACTCTTAAACTAGATTTGATCAGTCAAGATTCAATCGGAATCAATCTGGATCTGACCTAATTACACATCGTACTCTCTTTTTGTGTGTATGTGTGATTTTTTTACTTTGATTTTGATGGATTCTACAGTTTTGAAAAAAAAATGGAAACGGATTCGGAGAACAAGTTGTTGAAGACGGGTTTGGTTATAGTAGCGACGATTGTTATAGCCAAACTCATCTTCTCCTTCTTCACTTCCGATTCAAAGAAGAAGCGTCTTCCTCCTACTCTCAAAGCTTGGCCTCCATTGATCGGGAGTCTTCTCCGTTTCTTGAAAGGACCAATCGTGATGCTTAGAGAGGAATACCCTAAGCTTGGAAGTGTATTCACTGTGAATCTTGTTCACAAGAAGATTACTTTTCTCATTGGTCCTGAAGTCTCTGCACATTTCTTCAAAGCTCCTGAATCTGATCTTAGCCAGCAGGAAGTTTATCAATTCAATGTGCCTACTTTTGGTCCTGGAGTTGTTTTCGATGTCGATTATTCCGTTCGACAGGAGCAGTTTCGGTTCTTTACCGAGGCACTTAGAGTCAATAAGTTGAAGGGTTATGTGGATATGATGGTTACTGAAGCTGAGGTATGGATTCTTTTTGCTTGCAGTTATGAGTAAGTATATGAATTTAGGTTCACTTTTCGTGTTTCTACTTGCTTGAAACCGATATAAGACATAGATTAGGATTTGGTTTTAAAGGTATTGCCATGAAGGAGAAGCTGATTCTCTCATAAATTTTCCTCTGAGTTGGTGTTTTATGCTTCTTTTTGTGTAGTTTCATTTATAGTTATTTGTCCTTGTCCTTGGCAGGATTACTTCTCGAAATGGGGAGAGAGTGGTGAAGTGGATCTAAAGGATGAGCTAGAGCGTCTTATCATCTTGACTGCAAGTAGATGTTTACTGGGTCGAGAAGTTCGTGACCAGCTTTTCGATGATGTCTCTGCTTTGTTCCATGACCTTGACAATGGAATGCTTCCCATCAGTGTTCTCTTCCCATACCTCCCAATTCCAGCTCATCGACGTCGTGACCGTGCCCGAGAAAAGCTTTCTGAGATTTTCGCGAAAATCATAGGGTCGAGAAAATGCTCTGGCAAATCTGAAAACGATATGTTACAGTGTTTCATCGAATCAAAATACAAAGACGGTAGACAGACAACCGAATCTGAAGTCACTGGTTTGCTCATCGCTGCTCTGTTTGCAGGACAACACACGAGCTCTATTACTTCCACATGGACCGGTGCTTATCTGATGAAGTACAAAGAGTACTTCTCAGCTGCTTTGGATGAGCAGAAGAGCTTGATTAAGAAACATGGAGACAAGATCGATCACGATATCTTATCCGAGATGGATGTTCTCTTCCGCTGCATAAAGGAAGCGTTGAGGCTTCACCCTCCACTAATCATGCTCATGAGAGCCTCACACAGTGATTTCTCCGTGACAGATCGGGATGGAAAAACCTTTGACATCCCAAAGGGTCACATCGTTGCAACCTCGCCTGCATTTGCCAACCGCTTGCCGCATGTCTTCAAAGACCCCGACACCTACGACCCAGATAGATTCTCCCCAGGAAGAGAAGAGGACAAAGCCGCAGGAGCATTTTCGAACATTTCATTCGGTGGAGGTAGGCACGGGTGTCTCGGAGAGCCGTTTGCTTACCTGCAGATCAAAGCCATATGGAGTCATTTGTTGAGGAACTTTGAGCTTGAGTTGGTTTCACCGTTCCCTGAGATCGACTGGAACGCTATGGTGGTTGGCGTCAAAGGCAATGTGATGGTGCGTTACAAGCGACGCAAACTGTGTTGAAGACAGGGTTTAAGGTATTGGGAATCTGGTTTTTCTCTTTTGCTTCTGCTTGCATTTGTCCCTCTCTGGTTTTAGTTTTCTTGTTTGGATGATTCTTCTTGTGCTTCTTTAACTGTTGTTGCTCTTTAGTTGACACTTATAATTTTCTTGTTGGTTCTGCGAATGTGCTAATTTCAAATGGAGAACTGATTTGGTTTAGTCTCAGTTACCTACTCGCATATTCTAAGCCAATTAGCTATACAAAGGTCTTAATATATGGGAAATATTATCAAGAGAGTAATAACAACGAAAGAAAGTTTGAACAAAAGTAAAACCTTGTTTTGTTCAAAATATCCACAAATATCAGATTTTAACAAAATCATAAGCATTTAGATTATTTTCTGTAAAATGTATATACATAGATGTAAAGAGACCCATATATGGTACCGAATCAATGTCTTAAATGATTTCGAATTTCTTTCTTAATATTCTGCATTATGATTCAATGTAAACCGCGTATCCAGATGTATGCATACGACTTCTTTCACTGTCTCTCTTCATGCCGGAGAAAAAATACATCTCCTCCGTTGCATTAACCAGCCACCGGAGACAGCAACGACCACTTTTATTCCGTCGTAATCTCTCTCGACAGAGGAAGCTTGCGTCGAGGTTTCAAAAGCTTCCTCCTCAAGGCGAATCAGAACGTATTAGCTAGCTATCAGGTTTGTGATCATTTTAAGTTGGTTAGCTTTAGTAATACTGCATGTTCCGGTCATTTTGGTCATGGTAAGGGATGTTGCAATGTGTTAAACCGATTCGGTTTATCCTGGCTTTTTTGTTTTTTTTTTTATCGTCTACAACTAGGGGTGTCAAACGAGTCAATAACTCATGAGCTGGCTCAACTCAGCTCGGATTTTGACGAGCGCGAGTTATGTTTTTTAAGTTCATTTAATAAACGAGTTAAGTGATTGAACTTAAATGAGTTGGCGAGTTATGTGAGCCAGCTCAGATGAGCCGTGAGCTAGCGCATGAACAAATCTTTTTAACGATTTAAAATAATATATTAATATGCTGTAAATATATTTTAGATGTACCAATAAAAATATATATTCTCGTTTTTTTTTTTAACTACAACAAAAGTCCATTAAACAAATATTGAAGTCGTCTTCTTTCTAAATATATCGAGTCTCTACTATGTACTCGGTCTTGGTTATTTGGTTTAACAACCGACATAAATAGTAATATATTTTTATTCACTTGTTAATTATCTAAGTTAGTTTTCATTGTCTTTAGCGTGTGTAGTATTCGATTGGTTTTGATTTAGTATATTATTTGGATTTTTTTTAATATTTAACATTATAATAGTTTAATTTTTTAATTATTTTATTATTACATTTATTTTGCATTAGCTCGCGAGCTAGCTCATTTAGATCACGATCTAGATGATCTGAGTTCGAGTTTATGTTCTTAAACTCGTATAATAAATGAGTTGAGCCGAGCTGAGCCGTGCAATATTCTAGCTCATCATGAGCTGAGCTGAGCCGAGCGAGCTGAGCCGAGTGAGCTAGCTCAATTTGACACCCCTATCTACAACTCACACACACGCAACTTTTCGGATTTTAAAGTTAGGATTATGAATTTATGAGACCAATCTTGATTTGGTTCTGAAATTTAAAACATGAGATCCGACCTATTCATATGAGTCAGTCTGCCATTTATAACCATCAAATATAAAACACTCAGTCCTACTGAATTTGGTCATATATGGACCAAGCTAAATTTGATCCTGGTTTCATACCCTAAACATGAGATATAGATATATAATCTTTTAACTCACTATATAACATCATTATGCATGAGTCTGGGCCAAATGATATACTAGTAAGATTGTGTAAAGGACATGGTCTAATTGAATTTATATTCATAATATCTCCAGATGGATAGCATAACGAACTGGGACTTGGGATCACTCCAAACGTATCACTCCGTTGATTGTGACAAGTTTCAAGAAGACGAGTTTCTAGTTAGCCTCGTTCCTCTTCTTCAAGTCGAGTTATGGAAGGCTCAATCAAGAATCAAAGAGCTTGAGGCCGAAAAGTTTGGATCGTTAGAAGAAAAAAGATAAGGGTCTCTATTAGACACTAGAAACTTATATATATGTGGCTTGCTTGACTAAACTTTTCAATATATTCACAATATCACATATATACACCAATAGAAGAAGCCATGAATCTTATTGTCTACAACTTCCATAGAACTCGCCGTCTTAATCAAACCTCTACCTCTTCGCAAACTCATTTCCTCAACTCCACCTACGTACTTCTCTCGCCATCTCCAAAATCTTCTCTAACTAACTAACAAACCAATTCATTTCTTCATACTTTTCTTGCAAGGCAAGATTCGCATCCATCAACCTAACCCTAACCCTTTCCTCCCTCCACATCTCACCATTATGCAACATCTCCCTCTCCTCTTCCGTCTAGTCCCACATTCTCCTTGTTTCTCCCAATAGATAATCAAATAAGGGAAAATGACATTATTATATGGTGGATATGGAATTAACTAAAATTTTAAGGATACTTCGAAAACCAAACCATATAAAAAGTTCGCAATTATCCTTTTTAATTAACGAATAACCTTTTTTGTTTGTTTAAGCAAGATATTTGATATATTTCTAGAAAGTCAGAATAATAATAAAAAAAAAATCGAGAACAAACAATTTGTTAATTTTTCTTTTCGACTAATCAAAACCAATGAGATTTTCCTATTGACATATGAAATTTTTTTTTGTAAAGTTTGATGCTTCCATTTTTTATCCCAAGATACATAGGAAGACACTCGAAATTTATATATATGTGGCTTGCTTGACTAAACTTTTCAATATATTCACAATTTCACATATATACACGTACGCCACCAATAGAAAGAAGCCATGAATCCTGATTCTGGAATAGCAATCGACGAAGCCATGAATCCTGCTCCAAGTCCATGGTGGTGAGTCTATGAGGAAACCCTATTTTTTCCCCTACAAAGTTAGATATATTTATATAACCATCGATGTGTATTTGTCTTTAAAGTCTTCCTGGATATATAGAGGAAGAGCAAACACGTAATCTACGACATGGTGATGCACATTCTTGTGATAGCCTTGAATGTTGCAACGTTCGTGTATGTGAGACATCTCAAAATTCCCATAGCTGGAGACAAAAAGATTTATGATCTCGCTTGTAGTTTTCTACTCCATTCCGGCATTGAGGGTGTGTTTTCATGGGTCTTAACGTTCATGTGCACTCCAGATTGGCAGGTTAAACCAGATTGGCAGGTCAGAGGAAGCGTCACGCATCGCATTAGCCATACCTTTGGTCTTGCTTTTCTCATCATCTTATTCTATTCTATTTCTCCCCTCTTTGCTCTTTGTTTTGGTATTCCTTCTTCTTTGTGGTTTTTATCTGCTTTTATTTGTTCCATGTACAAGGTTTGCCGAGGCTAGTTTGTGTACCACCTCGAATTTCTTTTTTTTTTACTTTACCTTTTTTATTTTATTTTTTTGGAAAAGAAAAGGAACTTAATATACAATTTTATATGATACATGTTTAATTTCATAAGGAATTTTACTCATCCCTTTGATCCGTAGACTTCATCTTTCATCTACATCACCTATTAGAGTATATAGATTGGTTTAGCTACTTAAGCTTAGTGTTGGTTTAGTTGGTTAAAGCTTGGTTTATTGTTCTCTTGTATAGAAGCATTTCCTTGGGGTTCAAGTTTATCGGTTTATTCATTTGTTAACTCTAGATTGCCCCGTGATTTTATGGCATTTGTTACCCATAAATGGGTTGTTACATTTTTGGGGTATGACATTCTTAAGACCTTCTTAACCTTCAACAAGATGAGAGGCTTGATTTGTTTGTTCATGTCCTAGGTAACGACCACAAAAATACCATCATCAATCATTCCTTCCTTATTTTTGCTTCTCTAATCAACATATAGCGCCCACAAAGAAGAAAACTAATTTGTTTTGCAATCAATCCGAGAATTAATCACTTTTAATTATGATGAATGTTGTTAAACATTATTTATCATCATCACACACAAACTCAAATCCCTCAAAATCCATCTTATTGTCTACAACTTCCATAGAACTCGCTGTCTTAATCAAACCTTTACCTCTTCGCAAGCTCATCTCCTCAACTCCACCTACGTACTTCTCTCGATGATGGTCAATTAGAGAGGATGATGGGTAATGTTCAGGAAGATGGTTTATCTCATCTCTCTACGTATCTGTACACTAAATTAAAATCCATCGGAGATAATATATTAGGAGAGCTTAATCCACGCAGATAAATAAATCTATTTTACGAGAACGGATAATTTTGAAATATATTGTATAACTTAAAATGAAAGTTGAAAATGTAGAAGACATGTTACATCTATATACATAAATTTGTAAAGATATTATTTACTTTTTCACAAAACAGTTTATATATGTTTTGATTATGATGCTATTATAGATCTTTAGGGAGTCTGATGAGACATCCCATCGTACATTTGTACAAATAGGTTTTTACTTTAACAAAGTTCAAATAACAAAAAGCAACTGACATATGTATATTAATTTAGAATTATATACTACGTGTTTGAAAACGTTGTTAAACTGTATTTTTTCAACGTTAGGCTTTATAGCTTTGAGAAGAGTAGATTATGAATACACATAGGTGAGAAATTATAAATATGGTACAAAATGAATCTGATGTTTGGCCGATTGAAGCTAGCTTAGCGGCAATGTTGATTTTTACCATTATCGTGTGAGTCACTTGGACACCTACGAACCTTGCTATCCAAAGTGGTATATATTTTGGGGTCAGATTGATCATACTTAGATTAATGTATATCCTGCCATTTCTTAAATCAAACAATTGTTGAAAATATCCCTCCATAATGATCACAAAACAACACATTCCATAAAAATGAACAATCAAATTAGAATATAAATAAAAACGTAGTTTTTCCTTACGAACTAATTTTTCAAAATAAACACTTACTCACAAATATTATTTTGATAGAAAAAATAACTAAATCAGTCGAACTTTTTTTGTTATAAATTCGATCTAAGTCTAGAATGGTCAATAATATTCGATTAGTGTAATCCATCAACCATAAAATGTTTCTTAATTTTTACTTTTGGTAGATAATATGTTTTTTGTATTTTGTTTTTGTCTCTTTTAATCTAAAGGCACGATTTTGTGTGTTTGTGGACTTAATTTATATTACTACTTACTATGAAAACTAAAATTAAAAGAGACAAGTTATATTACTACTTAGTACGTACTATGAAAACGAAAATTAAAGTCCTTAAATTTTTAGTAAAAAAAGGGGCCATAGGCCAAAGTTTCTTTTGCACTAACATAGCCACGGCCCTGATCATAATGATGCATCGGAAGCCACTAGACCATAGAATTTGAAGGGCATGAAGCACCCTTTTGCCTTGAGCTTTGAGGGCATAGTTACTTTGGCTTAGATTCGTGCTCCATGTAGCCGTGAAGATACCTTTCACGTCACGTACCTTGCACTCACGTACGCTACGCTAGATGTCCTAAGAAGATATCATTGTGATTGCATTTAACCCATCTTGGAGGAGGTGGAGACCACTACTCATGTCCATTTTTTTTTTATGTTTGTGTGAGTACCTCACTCATTTCCAAAAAAAAAAAAAGATTCTCAATAGGTCTCATCCACACTTACTTAATAATGCTCGATTGTTTTATACTGTAGTTTTTGAAATAGGTCAAACTAAATATTTAATCTATCAAACAATTTACAAAGAGTTTTCCAAGCATTAAAAAGATGGAAATTAGAATGATAGAACATTAGAACCTATATATTTCTTTTGGCTTGTTCGGAACGCATCTTTTCGCAGTGTGTTGTAGAAGCTAGTACGTCATGAAATCATATATTACATACATTATAACATATTATTCCCTTACGATGAAACATACATTATAACATATTATTTCCTTAGGATGAAACGATTTTAATTAGCTGAAGACAGCGTAAGACATTGTTTCAGAGCACTAATTAATAGGCTAAATACACACTGTGAATATATGAATCCGCATTTTCCGAATAGCCTACTAGTAGAAAAACCTATTGAGGATTACTCGAATGAGTCCAAGAATGAGAGGAGAGAATACCAGAGTACCAAGTCCACAACCTACCTAGATCCAAAACTGATTTGGAGATAGAAGGAGAAAGTGCACAGACCAAATCAGCATGAAACCCGAACCCAGAGAAATCTCTCCGAAGATCCTCTGACCTGGGTAAATTTGTCTCCACGCCGCACCCAACATCCCAAACTCTAAGTACACGAACCCAAAGATGAACATCACGGCAGATTTAGCGGTTTCCTTGTGCACGTTTTCCCTCCCAAATACTACCATTAGGATGGTGAGCGTGTTGTACAAGAGTAGGTTGAGTTTGACCGAGAATGCTTCAAATTGAGCATTAGTGAAAACCCTCGCCGTTAGACCCAAGGGGGCGTTGGGGTCCGGAGAAGGAGGAGGAGTTCCAGGAGTTGGTGGAAGAGGGGGGTTGGGAAGAGGAGGAGGAGTTACATACGAAGACGGAGGAGTTGAGTTTGGGTTGGTGTTAGAAAAGAAGTCACAATGTCACGGATGGTTCACGTGCAAAGTTGGGACAATCCGTGATAATGTGCAAAAACATGTTCAAGTGTTTATCACGAGGAACAAGCAAGACAACTCACACATGTTCCCGCATTTTTATCGTCTACAATTCACACACACGCAACTTTTCAGATTTTAAACTCAGAATTATGAATTTATGAGACCAATCTTGATTTGGTTCTGAAGTTTAAAAGATGAGATCTGACGTATTCATATGAGTCAGTCTGCCATTAACCATCAAATATACAGTAAAACACTCAGTCCTACTGAATTTGGTCATATATGGACCAAGCTAAATTTGATCCTGGTTTTATACCCGTAAACATGAGATAGATATAATCTTTTTAGCTCACTATATAACATCATTATGCATCAGTTTCGGCCAAATAGGCCGGGATATATCAAATCTAATTGAATATCTATTCATAATATTGCAGATGGATAGCATAACGAATTGGGACTTGGGATCACTTGAAACGTATCACTCTGTTGAACCTTTTGAGAAGTTTCAAAAAGACGAGTTTCTAGACATTAGCCTTGTTCCTCTTCTTCAAGCGGAGTTATGGAAGGCTCAATCAAGAATCAAAGAGCTTGAGGCCGAAAAGTTTGGATCGTCAGAGGAAAGATTAGTTGTTTCATAAGAAACCAAAGAAAAGGGCGGGAAGAAAACACTGATGTTCCCCTTCTTGGCTACTTGATGGAAAATTTAAGCAAAGAGAGGAAAGAAAGGAAAAGAGCTAAAGATGAGAATTCAAGGTTAAAGAAGAAGATTTTGGATATGGAATCATCGGTGAAGCGATTGAGAAGAGAAAGAGACACAATGGAGAAGGTGTGCGAGGAATTGGTGACGAGGATCGGTGAACTGAAGACGGAAACAAATAAACTGTGGGACGAGACGGAAGAGGAGAGGCAAATGTTGCATATTGCTGAGATGTGGAGGGAGGAAAGGGTTAGGGTTAAGTTGATGGATGCGAAACCTGCCTTGCAAGAAAAGTACGAGGAAATGAATTGGTTTGTGGATGAGTTAGAGAAGAGTTTGGAGATGACTAGAGAAGTAGGAGGAGTTGAGGAGATGAGTTTGAGAAGAGGTAAAGGTTTGATTAAGACGGCGAGATCTATGGAAGTTGTAGACAATAAGATGAATTTTGAGGGATTTTAGTTTGTGTCTGATGATGATAGATAATGTTTAACAACATTCATCATAATTATAAGTGATTAATTATCGGATTGATTGCAAAAAAAGAAATAGTTATCATCTCAAATTTAACGTAGAAGCATTCTCTAGATTGTTATTTTTCGTTTAGGTTACATCAAATCCGTTTGAATTTTAATAGAGCACCCGAAGACAAAAGAAATGCTTTGGAGATCGTGAAATTTGAAGAAATAACAGAGTTGCTAAGGATTTCAATGCCAACTTCATACAATACTGCATATAACTCTTCAAAGGCTAAACCACCGTCTTTGTAAGCTGTAACTAAGCTGAAATAAGATATAAATCACAGAATTATCTAATTTTTGAATAACAGAATATCACATATCACAAACAGTTGAGAAAATGCTTCACTCTGGAATATTACTTGATGCTCTGTTTTTAAGAGATTGTGGTTCATTTGACTTTCTATTAATGTGAATAGAGAGCTTACACAAATAAGTATCATAGTAACTTAATCCCATATTTGCATTTAAAGATAGAGCTCTAAACAGCCATAATAATATTACACTACATATACACCAGTAGAAGATTCCAAACTCTATATTAAGCATCAACGAACAAGTAATCTATTTAAAAGAACACATAACTAACCTTAAGTATTCTGCTTTTCAATAAGATTAACTTTGATCCGATCTCAGCCAAGATGAAATAACATGATCTCCATAGTTTTGGTTGACGATTTAATCTTCTTACTGAGACATATATAAAGAGTCCAGTTTACTTTTCTGCTTGACTATAAATCTGAGAAAGTTATAAATATTAATCAAAATCAATATAGAAAGAAGGAAAGAGCAAAACTTACTTTATTTGAGTGACGCAAATTGCCGTCTGCATCATTCAATCACCTTTAAATCCTCCCTCGTAGAATTCAAAAATGTAGTTACGAAATTCACTTCTATGTAAGTTCATGAAAACAAAACAAAAAAAATGAGTAACTCGCAAATCATTGAAGAAAGATTACATGCGGCCATAATTTCGATGGTGGGAGAGAGAAGAAGTGGATCGCGAGGATAGCGGAGACGCTAGAGAGAAGGAGTTTTAGGGGTTGATTGGTTCACCCTTTACCACCCGCAAACGCAGCGTTTGCGGGCGGTAGCGGTTGTTGGCGTTTGACAATAATCATGGAAAACGTTTTATACCGCTCTGTGTCACTGCAACCCTCTCAAATCCAAAAACTGCTTTCCTCGAGCGTTTGCGGTTGCGGTTGGATAATTACAAAAATAAAAATTGATTTTTCTTTTATAAAAAAAAAGAAGATTTATTTAAAAATCAAAATCAATATAATAAATTAAAAATTGATATTTTAGTAACTATAGTTACGAAATATATCAATAATTTGAAACTTTTTAATTAAAACTTAATAATATATCATAATTTTATATTTATAAAATCTTCAAATCATAATTTTTTCGATAAATTATTCTTGATCACTGATTAATAAATCTAACAAGCTAAAATGTTCAAAATCACATTAATCTCTCTAAAATAAAATAAAAATTCTCCGTTAAAATCACAATTTTCATCTTTTTTTCTGGTCACAATCATAACATTCGTCTAAACTAAAAATTTTAAAAAGGAACATCAAAATATATTCATGGTATTCTATTACTAATTATATTGAATCAATCAATTTTTTATATTTTATTTTAATAGTATGTTTTTTGATTTTTTATAACTATATAATGTGTTTATATTATTAATTTAATGTTTAGCTGCTACTGCACCCGCTGTCAGTCAGTCATAAATATTCCGCAAACGCATCAGTTTTCAACAACTGCGCCAATCGTATAAATCGCTCAATAACGCTTGAAGCCGCTACCGTCCGCTTCCGCAATCTTCCGCAACATCAACCGCATCCAATGTGTCTGTGCCAGTCAAGCTTTTAATATGTCTTGAATTTTTTTATTAATTTAAAGAGGAAAAATATGAAATTGGAAAATGCACAAAATTGAAGAAAATTCAGGTTAGGACACGTATGTAAATTGATGAGTTGTAACAATGGGAGTAAAAAGAGGATAAATTCATGGTAAATATATATACATTTTCTTTTTGTGAAACTATGATGAACAAATATTTAACGGCAACTTATACGATTTTGTTATGATTTTGGGTTTCTTTGTGGGAACCTACGAAGACGAACATTTTGCAACAACTTTTTCATAGTTTGGAATTTGAAACCTCAAATCTAAAGTAAAGAAACATTTGTATCTTTAAACCAATCATTTTTGGTCCAAGTGCTCCCACATTTTTGGGAGATGGTTACGTGTATAAACTTATTTTACAACTTTAATCATTTAATCTTCACGAAAATAAAAATCATTGCACCTTTCAGATTTTAGAAAACTACTGTAAAATAAATCAAATATTGTGATCAAAACTTGTCATTATAAGTTTTTTCTCAATTAGAGACCAATGAAACTATCATTGTCAACCTCTCTATCTTGGATGTCTTTTTAAGTTTTGTTGTCATGTAGTATTTATAATCAACTGTTGAATTCTACATAGCATAATTTGTTTTTTCCTTTCTTCACTTGTTTTTGTTTGTTTCTTTATTTTATATATTTTTCTATTTTATTTTTTGGTTGCTACTGATCCATGGAATCTAGAGATCCAATCTTTTTCCGGCGTTACGATTGCACATGGCCAATCATGTTATTCTCTTTATATTTTTTTCAGGTCCAAATATTCCATTTCTCAATTGAATACTAAATTAAAAATCAGAAGAAGCTAAGCATCGTCCCACTTCTGCCGGCTTTAATTTATATTTATAATAATCTTTCTACATCTCTGAAAATTAAACCTATAAATTATATTTAATATAATTATTAAGCAGAAAAATTATAATATAGAAAGACGATCTTATTCGTTTATTATCAATAGTTTTGAGTTAGAAACTAATAAATTTTACATATGTGATTTTGAAATTGATTGTGGCTACGAAATTTGAATAACCATGATATTTTTATATCGAAAAACCATGATATATATTGTTAGAGCTTACTATTCATAACTAGATAAATATTAAATACTATAGGTGTTGAATGATAACATTGTACTGCTGTGTTATAAACCTATAACGTGTATTTTCTCTTGTGTAGTTAATGAAATAAATATTTGTTTGTGTATGATTGGATTAAACATATTTAGATTATATACAAACAAATAGAGATTTATTCTTAGTTTAATAATACTATCTGGGGACTAGTTCCCCGGTTATTCTCAAAAAAAAAAAAAAAAAACAAATAGAGAGTTACAATTTTCCTAGAGGTGGGTAGGGTTGTATTGTGGGGATAGTAAATGAGAACAACACAATGACATGTTCATCTCGCAAAAAGACAACTACCGACTTAAACCAATATCGTCAAACTATTGGACAACAAAATGATCGTCAGATTAAATACATACCCTACATTGATTTGGACGAGTAATATAGTAATATCGATATTTTAGTTTGTTTTATATGTACCTTTTCCACTATTTTTATTGTATATATCCCTGCTTATATGTTTTACTTTAGGTATTTTGAGTTTTTTTCTTTCTTTCTTTTGAGCATCATGAGTGGAATAATTTATCATGTAATGTTTACTAATATATGTGATGGATTTGTAAACGTAAGAACATTCTTTCATGCTTTTTCAAAAAAAGAACGTTCTTTCAAAATGTAACATAGGACACTCATATATTTGAAAGTCTTTTGTCTCGTGTTAATCTAACTACACGTAGATAATTGAAACAGTACTAATATGTTTTTTTTTTCTTTTTGAAAATACTAAAATGTTTTCTCATCTGTTATTCCTATGATCTAAATTAAGAAAATAAGTCAAAAGTATTTTGTATATGTAACTATAATTGAAGACTATTTGTTTACAGAAAAAAATATGTCATTGTTGGGACTGGATTCGTCACCGAATATGGTCTGCTAAAAATTCAAGTCAAAACTTTTCATTTATTTTATTTTGACCAGATTAAATGAGTTTGCAGCCTAGTTTTAAGAAAAAATATAGAATTCAGTCAAAAACCAAGTCAGTTTTGAAAGCGCTAGGTCAGCTAACCAGCGCGAAGAAATTGGTCGAATTTGTGGATTAAAAGACAGGTTCAGCTCCAGTGGGCCTTAGTGATATGAAATGTGATATGACCCAATACGAATTGAGCCCAATAACAACAGATCTCAGTCAAAGTCAACAGAAGAAGACAAAATTGCAGAACCAGAAGAAGACGCTCCTCCATGGTCAAGGCCAGCTCTCACAATCCTTATCCGATGACTCACCAGAGGGATAAGGATACCTCTGGTCTATTCTAGATTGTTCAATGAACGTGTGTCTATATAAGTCTTTGTAAATCTCATTGTGAATAGGTAAGAAAAGTTCATCTCTTTCAAATCCTTTCAGAATTAACATACATGCTCTATATAGAACACGCATAGGACAAAGATTTAAGAAAAATATATTTAATTAGTACTTAATATATCCAAGTAAACAATAAAACAACAAGAGAAGTTTTTATTTCTTGAATATAAAACTTTTTGCTACTCCAAATAACTATCCTAACTTTTCTTTTAACTTGGGTAAGAAAAGGTAAAAATGAGAATTAAATTCCTAATTATAAATTTAGTGGTACTGGTTTACTGGTTAAATGATTCACTTTGAGTGTTCTTTTTGAACAGAATTCTGTGATTTCAATTATTTTTAGCCACCATCTCTGGTTAAAGAAAATTAGTCGGAATCTGAGAAGAGAATCTCTGGTTAAAGAAAATTAAAATTAAAATCTGAGAAATTTATAACAAATCCGTTTAATTACACGTACGTTGGTATGCTATGTTAACGAAGTATGTATGATTATCTGTCTCTCATTCTCAGCCGTTCAATGTGGACACAATGGGCCCCTTTTCTCTCTTTTGTACTAAGTTCGTCACAAGTGGACACCTGCTTTAATTATTGATTAAAAACTGATTATTGAATTAAAAACTTATTTGTCCAAAACAAAAACAAAAAAATTAAAAACTTATAAGCATTTGATTAACAATCAATACATTAGTTAACTAATGGTTATAGTGTGAAATATACTTGAGTAATTATGGGTTCCACACTTCCACTTTGAATTTAAACACTGAGTTCCCAATCAAAGATGTACAGATGTATGCTTCTTTTTAACTCGGTATAAAATGTAAACATACGACTAAAGTAAACTATAAGTGTTGTCTTTCTCTATTAATAATTACAAGTTTATATCAAAAGTTTAAGTCAGGCTATGTTCTCTTCAACATTTCGGTGTTGGTTTATTCGAGTTGGAGATTAATTGAAATGTTAAACTAACTACCACAAATTACTTTGATTAGTTGTTAATTGGTTTAAAGTTAGAAATTCATGATTCTTCAAAACACATGTACATTAATAAATTTGAATAAAGATTGTGACGCGATAACAACACTACTACTAAACTAAAGGATATGTTTCCGCTTACGAACAATTTGGCTAACATTTGATTTTGCTAAAAAATTATCGTGAACCAAAATACTTCTTGTGAACAAATTTTTTCTTACCAAAACCAGTGATCTTAAATTTTGCAACTTTTTCCCCAATTTGGCAAGTTGACATTAAGTGTTTTTTCCTAGACTTTCTCGACTAATTACTTCACAAAATAAAGATAAAAAGACTCTCGTGTGGTTGACACGCGCCTCCGAGTAGCGCGTCACGTGGCATATCTGGTTTTGTTACAGCGTATCCAAATTGTTTATATGTTAACTGTTACGTGTGGGAAATGGAGGGCTTATTATCACACATTAATCACACAAACAAAATATTCCAAAGTTTAGTTTTATACTTCTCAAAATTTCTATTTACTACCTCTTATTTTCATTTTTGTCAACAAAGATCCCCTTTACAATTCAGATTCCAACTATGAGATCGCAAATTATTCTTATTTGATTTGACGAAAGGACAAAATAGATGGTCTAAATTAAAAATTCGTTGCCATTATTAGATGGCAGAATATTAAATACAATAACCGATAAATTATATATTACTGTATATATTTTCTGCAAAAAAAATTTTTTAATCATTTGAAATAGTATATTAAATCTGATGGAATATAAAAATGAAATATAAAAATGTAATTCGAAAATAGAATCCAAAAATAGAATACGAGGATAAAATTCAAAGGTGAAATACAATAAATAAATCAAAACCAAATGAGAAAACATCAAAACCAAATGAAAAAACATCAAAACCAGAAAACAACTATAATTAAAGAAACATCCTAAACCCAAAGTTAAAGATCTAAACCAATCAATTCCAGCTCTAACAAAGTTTGGCTGATCCTTTTTACTAAACCACCAAATTTTAGTTCCCATGTTTTAAAACAATTACATCAGAAATAAAAAACAAGAAAATTATAAACACTTTTGAGACGAAGTTACCAATCCTGAGGACAAAGCTAAGCGAATTTCTTATTCATCCAAAAGCTTTTTATATATTTAAATTATCTAATGATGGAAAACTTCATCAAAGAAGAACCACTGGATTAAAAAAAAAAATCAGGGTTTAGACGACATAAATATATAATAGGGGGTGTTTTTGTAAGAAAATCAAAATGTATTGGTGTATTTGAATTTTGTATATTTCTCAAATTCACATTCCTTTGGACTCTTCTGCTCACAAAAACGCTATATATACTCGTCCATTTCGCTTCGTTTAAAACTTATAGCGAAATCTCTAACAACATAACAATCTCTGAATGTTTTAGAGATAATAATTAGTTTGTAAGTGATTAATTAAAAACAAATTAGTGATTAATCGTGTGGTAGTAGCTTCAATGGCAAGAGGTCGAAAGCTAACGATGAGCCAGAGCGAGAGGTATCTAGGAAACAGCTACAGTTACGGTGACAGTAACGGAAACTCCGTCACAGACGAATCAGAGCTCACGGAGGAAGACATATGGTCACACGCCGTCGATCACAGCCCCGAGGATTTCCCGGAGATTGCGAAATCTCTCGGCGCGTGGATTCCACGCGATTCCGTGGCGCGTGGTGGTCTTTCGCTGGCGTTTGAGGACACGTCATCGTCGCTGAGGATCGTGCACCAAATACGCGGCGGAGGAGAAGGAGGAGGACGTGGTGGCGGAGGAGGAGGGAATCGGAGACAGTTGGCATCGTCGGCGCCGGTGAACGTACCGGACTGGAGTAAGATATACCGAGTCAACTCGGTTGAGTCGATACACGAGTCGGAAGAAGAGGACGAGGAAGATTCCGGGATGATGCCGCCGCATGAGTATTTAGCGAAGAGTCAAAAGCGGCGGAGCAGGAAATCTGGCGGCGGAGTTGGCGGCGGCGCGTCGGTGTTTGAAGGAGTTGGAAGGACTCTTAAAGGACGAGAATTAAGGCGCGTTCGTGACGCGATTTGGAGCCAAACAGGGTTCTACGGCTAATTAAAGTAGTAATATATAATTAAGAAAAAAAAAAAATTTAAAATTTTTCAACTGCAAAAATTTGAAGAAAGGAAAATTTGCTTTTTTTTTGTCAGGGTGTAGAATTTATTTTGAAACTTTCTTGAATCCCAAGCGTGAGATGTATAAGATTTATATTGCTTCCCATGCAGTTGTTTTTGTTTTTAGTTTTAGATTCTTATATTAATTGTTGGATAATTTTCAAGAACCTCATTTGCTATGTGTATAAAAAATTGTATTTATTAGTTTCAAGATTATTCAAGATTTAAATGGCTTATAACGTCGACAAAAAAAAAATGGCTTATAACATCCCAAGGAAAAACAAATTTTACACCATAAAAATCATCATGATTTTGGACAATTATGTCACCACAATTAACAAAGAAACAAAAATTGAAACAATGCGAATTAACTATCAAGTTTTCCTCTTAGTATTCATTTTCAGTTTTGTATGATGAAAAGTATATCAAACTTAATAAAACCCAAATCATATGTCAGGCACTACGTAACAAGAAGTCAAGAATATTAATGATTGAGCACCGATATAGTTTATAATAGTAAGATTAATCTATCAAAAATATTAGGTCTAGCTATTAATTAAGTGATAATTTGATATGATATGAAAAGGAGGTTTGTATATAATTAATGAGAACAGATGTGTCCTCGCAACATTATTGTGTCCACAGGTAAACTGTCCAAAGAATCCACTTCAAAGTGGGCACTCACGAGAAAGAAAAAGACACTGTTTTCAATTAGTTTTCCTAAATAAAATCATAATGGTTCATGAAATGGCATCTTTATATATATATATATATATATCTATCTTATTATATAAAATAGAATGCGCGCGATGATAGCATGACATATAAGCAAAATTGTTAATCATGAGATCGTGACACGTGTTTAATATCGATTGAAATAATGACATGTGTTCACACTTTAAAATTTATTAAGAAAAAGTAAAACTAAAAATAAAAATATAAAATAATTGTTAAACTACTAACCAAATAGTAAAAAAAAAAATTTTAATAGTCCAAAACTATGTCAAAGAACACAAAAATCTATAAACATATTTTTCAATATAATTCTAGAATATAAAAAATGGAATTTTTCGACTTAAGACAATATTGGTACTTTTAATGTTTAAAAAAAATAAATTGTATAAAATGAAAATTATACAAGTGAAAAGGGTAATAAAAATATATTTATTATTAAAATAATTTAATAGGGTTTATGACATTATTAACATGAAATTTATTCTTTCCTAATTTAACTCTACATTATTCGAATTATTTTAAGATTTTATCACATAATTAATATATATTTATTACGGGTGAAAATATATTAATATTTTTCTATTAAAAATATGAATGCAATTACACGTATATCTTATTATATAAAAGCAAGATGAGCACGATGAGAACGCGACACGTAGACAAAATTGTAACTCACCATATTATGACACATGTAATCATTAACTTAAATTGTGACATGTGTCAATATTAATAAAAAATAAATAAAAGAAAATAAGTAATATATGCTAAACAAGTATTATGGACTAATTAATAAAAAAAAATTCTACTCAAATAGGTAATATTTCTAAATTGTTATATTACAAAAATAGTTTTTTTTTCAATTCAAATTATCTAAATAGTTGAAGACAAAATGATATGTCATATTATAAGTGTCATTTTGCTAATATAATAACGTGTATGAGACAATTTTAATATGAAAAAATATATATTGATTGACGATTTAATAAGATATAATAATAAAATAAATATTAATTAAATGTTGTGGAGGGTAGATTCTCCCCAATTAATATTTAAGTAATGTTCTAGGGTTTGCAAAGTTGTGCGATAACCCACCAAGCGATAAGATCTCAAGAGAGTTTTATTAGCTGTTACAAGAGTTCTTTTCCGTAGAATGTTTCCATCCCCTTTTTGGGTGAGTACAATGAGCTATATATAGTAATTCTAAGTAAATGGGCCAGTTAATAAATGGACATGTCCCATTAAGCAATATACTAAAATTGGGTCCATTAATCCATTAAGCCCATTTAGTTAATAGGTTTAATGTATTTTTGGGCCTAGATTCAGACTGTGCTTTTGCAGATTCGCTTTGATTTCGTCAAGACGTTGTGGAGTTGATCTCGTCGCCATATCGATCTCATAGGAGTGAAATCTGACCCCAACAGTTAGCCCCCCAGTTTGGTAGTATCGAGTTATGATGATGCCAAGGTAAAAGTTTCTGGAGTCTGAGATCGATATGTTGGACTGCGAAGTCGCCAGGCGTGGACGTCTTGTCATCGAACTCGGGAAGTTCTTGTTATTCCGCGTCGAGTTGATGTCTGCGTATTTTCCTGGGCTTGTTTTCTTTTTATTGTCTTAGGAGACTGAGGAGGTTGATGGTCTTGTTGCAGTTAATGTGCTTTAAGGCCTGGTGGAAAATTTCAGGAATTTTTCCAAAGCCATCGTGATTTTAGAAAATTCCCCAAGTATAAATAAGCCTGCTTCCCTGGAGTTATTTTCCACCGATCTCCTTTTTCCCTAAGCACAAGGTAAAAATCATCTCTTTCCTGCCTCTTTATTTTATAATTATTATTTTCTTTTTTTTTTCTTTTTTTTTGTTTGTTGTGCCACCGCCGTTCGATGTCGTCGCCTCCGACATGCTCCGTCGTCTCTGGCTTCGATCTCAGCTCAACATCGTCTCCGGCTTCGTTGCGTCAACATGGTCTCTCGATGTCAGCGAGGTGGCCTTCGAGAGGAGCGGCGAGATGGATTTGTTTTTCTTCTTCGGCGAGGTGACGTTTACCGGAAGTGGAGCAATCGTGACGAGGTCCTGCGGTGACTCGATCGATCGTGAGGGAGATGGGATCGTGGTTCCAGCGACGAACGACATGAGGAGAGAGATCGATTCGCGGCAAGGAGAGAGAGACCGCGGCAAGGAGAGAGAGATCCGCGACAAGGAGAGAGAGAGAGACCCGCGGCAAAGAGAGAGAGATCCGCCTTCGGGCGAGGCGAGGCGAGATCGGCAATTGACACTGTCGTTCAAGAGCTGACGAGTTGACTCGGCAAGATTTTTTTTTTTTTTTTTCCGACTCAGTGGTTCAATGACTTGGTAGCAAGGCTGGCTCTGTGGAGCGAAATTGATTCAGATCGTTGATCTTTGGTACAGCGGAGAGGTGAATTTAAGAGGATGATTTCTGATTCCATGGACTCGCAGTTTGATGGTTCGAGCGACTTAGATGATTCTGGAGATATGGTCGCTGATCCTTTCTTTCTCGGAAGGAGAATGGTTCTTTCGCCAGCATCCGACACTGGTAGTTTGTCGAGACCGGTCTACTCTGACGCTCTAGTCGCAGTTGATGAGGTTACCGATGAGATTGCTTTACGTCCGGCTGCCAAGAAGCTGAGAGCAAAACGTCGAGAAAACAGTTCGCCTGGATCCACCATGTCAACTCCGAAATCCTTGGATTCCCTCAACGCTTGCTTTGGTTTTCCCGACGGAGTCGAGCTAGTCGTTCCTTGCTCAGATGCACGGGCAGATCATCCTCCAGAGGGCTACTTCACTCTGTATGAAGCGTACTTTCATGCGTGCTTCATGTGGTTCCCGATCCTGGCGCTATTCTTGACTTCCTATGGAGAACCAACCTTGATGTTGCTCAGATCACGCCTAGCGGGATGCGCCACTTGGTCGGGATTATGGTACGCAGCTATGAGTGTGCCTACGAAGTCGGAGTTGACCATCTGTTGAGTTTTCTGGAAGTTAGAAAAACTAGCTCCAAGGACAAACTCCTTTATTTCCTTAAGAGCAAACCGGATCTCCAAGTCGTCGGGGATTTTCCCAACATAGATCGTTTTTGGTCGGAAAAGTTTTTCTTTGTGAAAATCAATGAAGCATCTGTTGGTTGCGCTCATCTGGACATGCTTCAAAAGAGATGGGGGACTCGCGGTAGCAGACCCTGCCGCGCTTTTTTTTTTTTAGCTTACCATTCCTTGATAGTTTTTGAAGTCACCGTTTTTTTGCTTGCCTATATGCGGAGGTTCACGATTCTAACCATTTTCTCTTGTTGTTATTTTTGCAGTTCTGAGTCGCATTGAGAGGTTGCCGTGTGACTTATTCGTTCTTCGCGGTATACTTGCTGCTGAGAAGTGTAGCTGGAAGGAAGACTTTTCTTTACGTAGAGTCAGAGAAATTCTTGCTCGTCGCTTCGGAGTTACTTCGCAGATTTCCTTGCCAGAGATGCCGGACAACGTGAGGAAACCCTCTGCTCGTGAGAGGAGAGCTGCTGAGGCCAGAAGAGGATACAACGCGAGAGTGTCGGTTCCAAGAGCAGGCACTAGTGGGACCCTTGCACCCAGGCAGCGTCGTCCAGCGTTGGAGCGAAATGATATCATCATTGCTGATCGTCGATCTGAACCTTCGCATAGGCGTCATGATGATGTGCAGGGAAGGGATGATGATGCTGGGGCAAGTCGTAAGCGTTCCCGAGAAGATAAGGGCAAAGATATTTCTAGCGGTGAAGATCCAAATAGACCAAGGCGCGCATCGACTCCCCGACGTGATCGCGTGGCGATGGACTCATCGTTTCCTCCCGGTTCGAAAAGATCTTTTAGCAGTGCTGAGCTGGCGACGTCGCATCTGTCCAAGATTGTCTTCACAGGCACCGAGTTTCCCCATCCAGAACAAATGTCGAAGAAGAGTTCTTACTCAAGCATGGCCCTAGACTGTATGACGGTAAGACTTCGCGGCTACTCTTGTGGGATAACGATTTTTTTTTTTCCTTTTTTTTTTTTTGATTTGCTAACTTGTTTTGCGTGATTCGTTTCTCTGTTTGACAGTTCCTTTCTTTGCTTAATAAGGTCGCGATAGACTACGAGGTGACTGCTCGCTCAGTGACTCGTCAGCTTGCTAATGTTCAGAAGGCTTGTGACGATCACAAGAAGCAGAAAAGGGACGCAGAGGATCGCGTTGTTACTCTCGAAGCTGCTGTGAAGGAAATCGAGGATAGGCGTCGTGAGATGGATGGAACGTTTACAGAGTCTGAATCCGAGAGGAAGCGTCTTCAGAAGGAAGTCTCTGATCTTACCACCCGCTTAGATGTTGCTGCCAAACATCAAGATACGGCTGTGCAACGAGCTGTTGATGAAGCGAAATGCAAACTGGCAGCGAAGTATGAGGCGAGGGTTGTCCGTGCTTCAGAGAAGGTTAGAGCGATCAGTGGCCAACCAAGGATTGACATAATTAATCTTGCTAAAGTTTGGAGTAACATTGAGTTCGTAAAGTTACTTTAGAGTGACAAGGCACCTGATCTTGGCGTAGAGCTCGTTGAGCTTGAGAAACAGGAGGCAGACCTATCACTTTCAGACGAGGTGTTTGCTAATCATATGCGCGAACTTGAAGGGATCCTTAAGGACTCGCTGGTTATCGCGACTGATGATCGAGTTGAGGAGTTGGATGCTGATTCGAGTTCCTCTAGTTCGTCGAATGATGATGATTTGTCAAACTCTGTGATAGCGATTCCTTCTGAGCAGACCATCGGGGTTGTTGACAATGTTGTCGAGACCGCGACTTAGTTATGTTTTTCTTTTCTTTTTTTATTTCAGCAATTTGTTGTACTTTTGATTTTAGACTTAATATTTGATTCAGCTTGGAGGGCGTTTATCCTTTTGTTCACCGTCATTTTTGTCTTGCATGCTGTCGTTAAATTGTTCGTTTGCAAAGTTTAACTGTATTAGAGTCGGACCAGCAATAAGTTTACTGGGTTTTCTGATGATCATTTTGGTTTACAAACGAGTCTGCATCGACACGCCCGTTCCGACAATGAGCACGTCATTGCGTAATGACCAACGATTAAGTTGTTGGGTTTATGACATGAACATTCTGGTTTACGGATATTTTCCCGTAAACAAGTCCGCTCCAGCAATGAACACTGAATTTAAACCAGCGATTTGTTGGGTATTGGGTTTCTAAGTTGAACATTCTGGTTTACGGATATGTTCCCGTGAACAAGTCCGCTCCAGCAATGAACACTGAATTTAGACCAGTGATTTGTTGGGTACTGGGTTTCTGAGTTGACCATTCTGGTTTATGGATATGTTCCCGTGAACAAGTCCGATCCAGCAATGAACACCAAATTTATATAGCGCGCTTTATCCACTGGAGATGTAGAGAGTTCGTCACTGTGGCCAACAGCAGCGAGTTAACAAGGAGAAGAAGTCTGTTCTGGAGGAGACTTTGAGTGAATATGCAAGTAAAAACTTGGCTTTTGATAATTGATAAGTTTAGAAGTGAACACTTGGCTTTTGATAAGTTTGCAAGTAAACACTTGGCTTTTGATTTATTCAATACGGCAAGCCGTGTACAAAGAGGGAAGTATATGAGTATACGTACCCATTCCCCCCCCTTTTAAAGGAGGGGGGCAGCTGTACCCATCCGAAAATGGGTTGCCTACGTACCCTTTGCAGGGATCAAGCCGCCCCGTAGTTCAAGTGAAGTAATCTAATGATAGTACTTCTTTAGGTGGATCGCGTTCCACGACCGTGGTATTGGAACGTCGGTCATGCTGGCGAGCCCATATACGCCTGGTTTGATGACTTTGGTTATTTTGTAAGGTCCTTCCCAGTTTGCTCCGAGCTTTTCGGCGTTTCGTTCGGCTGTGTTTTGGAAGACTTTCCGGAGGACTAAGTCTCCTTCGTGAAATGGGCGTGGCCGAACGTTTTTGTTGTAGAACCTTGCCGCGGCGTTCTGATAGTTCTGGATTCGGATCAATGCTTCATCTCTTCGTTCGTCAATCAGGTCTTGATTATCGGCCAGCATCAAGTGATTAAGCCCTTCTTGTAAAGGAAGGAGTCGGGGTGAACACCCGGAAAGTGTATTTCTGGTGGAATCATGCACTCCGTCCTGTAAATGAGAGCAAATGGAGTTTCTCCCGTGGCCCGCCGCAGGGTTGTTCGGTGAGACCATAGGACTCCTTCCAACTCATCTGCCCATCGTACTTTCTTCGCATCAAGTCGCTTCTTCAATCCGTCAACGATTGACTTGTTGATTGCTTCGTCTTGACCGTTCCCCTGTGGGTACCTTGGTGTGGACTTACTGAGACGGATTTTCCATTTCTCGCAGAATCCCTCGAATCTGGCAGAAATGAATTGAGAACCATTATCTGTAACAATCTCGTAGGGAACTCCATGGCAGCATATTATATTCCTCCATACAAAACCTTCGACTTGGGCATCTTTTATGCTGGCGTACGATCCTGCTTCGACCCATTTTGAAAAGTAGTCCGTCAAGACTAGCAGGAATTTCTTCTATTTGGAGGGGTGCATCGGTCCGACGATATCCATAGACCATCGCATAAATGGGTATGGTGACGTGATGGATGAAAGTACTTCGGCGGGCTGATGGATGATTGGAGCGTGGCGTTGACATTTTTCGCACTGGGCTGAAATTTTTTCGCAATCTTTGATCATAGTCGGCCAATAGTAGCCATTGCGTTTGATTTTTACAGCTAATGCTCTTCCGCCAGAATGATTGCCACACGATCCGCCGTGGACCTCCTCCATTATGCTTCGAGATTATTTTCCTTAAACACAATTCAACAATGGGCCCGAAAAGCTCCATTTGAACACGTTTCCGTCGAGTAATACGTAACGAACAGCTTGGGCTTTCAGTTTGTGGGCCGCCCATTTATTTTTAGGAACGATGTCGTCGACGATATACTCCCGGATGCGTCCGAACCACCCTGCGTCGCAGCCGTATTCCGTTGCATGTGTATTTTCTGTGATCGGGTTGGGGAAGCGGTTCCTTCTGCTAAGGATGTTGGGCTCGCCCTGAAGGTAGGCATAGTGCCTAAAAGCGGTTCGTCATCCAGTGGCTCGTCTTCTTGGATGGGCGCATTGCTGGGTAATCGCTCGTTGTGTAACGATGATCCATTAGTTCGAGAGGTCTCGGAATCGATATTCATCATCTCTGGTTCGCCCAAATCTATGTCTTTAGTTGAACAACCTGTTGTAGTACCGCCGTTGTCCGCCGCGGTGGGAATTTGTTTGCAGGTTGCTCTTTCAGCGGGCTGGTCGATGTCTTCCATCTCAATGTCTGACCCCTCGTAGGGTGTGTCGCTCTTATCGGCTAGGGCTTTCTTAGCTTGTGAGCATGTCACGATGTTCGCCATTCCTGGTGGGTTTATGCTTGGGTGTTCAATGTGTTCGACCGGGACGATTCGTCTCAGCTCTGAACTAGATGTTGACGCCAGCACTGCCAATGCATCTGCCGATGTATTCTCGCTGCGGGGTATTCTCGTCAAGCTGAATTCATTAAATTAGGCTGCCAAATCCTTTACTATTTGTAAATATGCTTCCATCCGCCCGTCTTTTGCGATATACTCTCCGGTGAACTGATTGATGACGAGCTGCGAGTCGCAAAACGCGTGGAGATGGTCGACTTTTAGTACTTTGGCAACCCGCATTCCTGCTATCAGAGCTTCATACTCTGCTTCATTATTGGAAGCTCGAAAACCCAGTCGAAAAGATTGCTCAAGTATTTCTTCAGTGGGAGATGTCAGGCGTATCCCCACTCCAGCTCCATTCTTAGACGATGACCCGTCGACATGGAGTTTCCATACCGAAGTTAGTTCCTCCTTGCCAAGATTATCCTCTGGTAATTCGACCAGGAAATCCGCCAGAACTTAAGATTTGATGCTAGTTCGGGCTCTGTATTCGATATCATACTCACTAAGTTCAATTGCCCATTTTGCAATTCGTCCTGACTGGCTTGGACTACGTAGAATGGATCGAAGCGGAAACGTGCTGAGGACTACTATTGAATGGGACTGAAAATACGGTCTTAGCTTCCGGGCTGACATTAGGATGGATAAGGCTAACTTTTCTATCTTAGGATATCTCGTCTCAGCGTTGGTGAGGCTTTTGCTAACATAGAAGATAGGTTTTTTCTCGCCTTGCTCTTCCCTGACGAGGACTCCGCTGACCGCTGTTTCGGATACAACAGTGTATAGAAAAAGCGGCTCTCTCTCCACTGGTTTGGCTAGCACTGGTGGGCTTGACAAATACTTCTTGAGCTGTTGAAAAGCCTCTTCGCACTTTGGCGTCCACTCGAAAGGCTTCTTCTTCTTTCCAACTTCTTTTTTTCCTCGCAGAGTGTCATAAAATGGTAGGCCCTTGTCGGTTGATTGCGAGATAAACCTGTTAAGTGCGGCAACTCTTCTAGTGAGTTTTTGCACTTCTCGCTCTGTCCTCGGCGATGCCATGTGGATGAGCGCGTCGATCTGTTTTGGATTTGCTTCAATTCCGCGGCGAGTTACCAGATAGCCCAAAAATTCTCCCGATGTAACACCAAATCTGCATTTAGCCAGATTTAGTTTCATGTTGTGGAAGTTCAGCCTTTCGAAACACTCCTCCAAGTGGGTTATGTGATCCTTTTCCTCCAAGGATTTCACCAACATGTCGTCGATGTAAACTTCCATTGTCTTGCCGAGTTGATTGGCAAACATCTTGTTTACTAGGCGTTGGTAAGTTGCGCCGGCGTTTTTAAGGCCAAAAGGCATTACCTTATAGCAATATATCCCTCTGTCTGTGATGAAAGCCGTTTTGTCGCAGTCTTCAGGTTTCATGAAGATTTGATTGTAGCCGGAGAAAGCATCCATGAATGACAACATCTTATTTGCCTGCCGTTGCCTCGATGAGCCGGTCTATGTGCGGAAGAGGAAAACTGTCTTTGGGACAAGCTCTGTTTAAGTCGGTAAAATCTACACATACACGCCACTTGCCGTTCTTCTTTTTTATTACAATGGGATTCGCCAACCAGTCGGGGTATTTGATTTCCATGATCGAGCCAACTCGTAGCAACTTTTTGACCTCGTCATTAACTGCTTTCGCCCTCTCTGAGCCGAGCTTCCTTTTTTTCTGCTTGACTGGTTTAAAAGTTGGATCGACGTTCAACTCGTGGCTTGCTATGCTGATGTCTATTCCGGGCATGTCCTCCGCCGCCCAGGCAAAGGTATTCACGTTCTTTTTTAAAAAGTTAACAAGTTGCTCCTTGATTTCTTCTCCTAGGTCAGCCCCGATTTCCACACACCTTTCGGGGTGCAGCTTGTCGATGCCGACCATAACAACAGGGTTACAAGTTGGCCTAACTTCTTTCGCGCGCCCCTCCGTGATCTGTAGTTGCTATAAAAGTTTTGAGAGCCCTTTCACCGGCTCTCTGTCCATTTTCATCTTCTTATGCTCCTTTTTTTTGGTATCCTCTGTAACGGGCTTTCTCATTCCGTGCTCCGTCAAGAAACACATGCGTGATTCTTTCTGGCTCCCGAAAATAGTTTTTATACCTTTTGGTGTGGGGAACTTCACGCAGAGATGATATGTCGAGGCGACTGCTCGCATTAAGTTCAACCATGGCGTTCCCAAAATAGCGTTGTAAATCGCTGGATGGTCTGCCACTTCAAACTCGATAGTCTTGGTCATCCCCCCAGCTCGAACAGGCAGTCAGATTAGTCCTGCAGTCATAGTTGTCTCTCCAGAGAACCCGGTGAGCGGCTTTGTATATGGCTTGATCTCGGACAAATCGACGTTCATTTTTTTTAGAGTGTCTTTGAAGATAATGTCGACAGTACTCCCCGTGTCTATCAGGATTCGAGCTATGTCACAGTCACCGATGATGAGCTCGATCACGAGCGGGTCGTCGTGTGGCCGATCTATCCCCGCAGTCTCAGATTCTTCAAAGGAGATCACGTCATTAGGAAATTTTGAAGGGGTCTGAAGATTAATGCTGACCTCGGCGCGCCGCTGAAATGCTTTTATAGATGAGACGGTGTCCACACAGTAGTGCGACCCGCCCATTATCATGTTGATGCGCCTCCTGATTTCAGGGGGTGGACTCTCGTTGCCTTGCCTTCCGCGTTTTGGGAGCTCGCCGTTGGCCTTTTCCTTTTGGTCTACTTCGAAATCCTTAAGAGTAAAATCTCCTTTAAGCTGGTCAGCTGCCAGTTTTGCCGCGAGCATGCGATCGAGATTTCTACAGTTGGCAGTGGAATGTCCGTGGATTCGGTGATGATCGCAATAGGCTGTCTTGTCGTGGGATCCTTGTCCTCTAACCCAAGTATTGCTCATCATGCCCCTTCCACGGCCTCTGCCCCTTCCTCTACCGTATCCGGGCGAGTCTACTTGAAAGTTGTGGGCTCCCCGGAATCCTCCTTTATGTTGCACGAATCCGCCAGACTGATTATTCTTCTTGTTGCTTTGTTGGCTCTGATTCTGGGAAGGAATGCTAGGTTGTTTTATCTTTCCGTGTTTTTTCGCCAATAACTTCATTTCTTCTTCGTTCCTTGCAAACTTAGTTGCTCGGTGGAGGGCGTCCTGGATTGTCGCCGGCTCATTCACCATTATTTCCTTGCGGAAATTTGACTCGTACCAGAGTGCTTTTCTCAGAGCCTCAAGGGCCGACGAGTCGTCAATGCCTTTTACCCTTGACAGGATGGTCTTGAACCGCTCGATGAAGTTGCGGAGGGATTCCGCAGGCCCCAGCGTCATTGTCCATAAGTCAGCTCCCAGAGTTCTTCGCTCTATGAATATAGCGTATTGTTTGAGGAAAGCCGCGGACAACTGGCTAAAACTATCAATGGAGTTACTCTCAAGCTCAGCAAACCACTGGAGAGTTGGCCCTTTGAGGTGTTCTACGAACAGATGGCATTGACCAATATCCCTTTCATCTTCTCTGAAGTTGGCTCGTCCATTGCTTTAGTGAAAGCGGTGATGTGATCCGTTGGATCAGAACTCCCTTCATAGGTTGGTACTTTAATCTTTCCAGAGTCGGACAACCTTGCTTTTGAGATGCGAGCCATGAAAGGCGTACGTTGTGCTTCTTCAAGCACTCGATCAATCTCCGGTGCCGTGCTGGTCGCTCAATGCATTTGTGAGCGCATTGCCTTTAGATCCATATTAGTTTGGTACATAGAGGCACGGAGCTTGTCTAATTCGTCCTGGTGCATTCGTGGTGCGACTTTGTAGGTTTCGGCGGTTCGGCGTCTTTCGCAGTGGAGACGTTTTTCCTCTTCGGAGGTTCGCTGTGTCTCCCAGCGGAGACGTTCTTCTTCTTCGGCGAGCTCGAAGGCGTACTTCTCGTCTCCTGGGTAATAGGTTTGTCTTACAGTCTTCTGCCCTGGTTCGTTGGGCTCATCGGAGTCGACCTCTTCGATGTCATCCTCAAGATCGACCACTGACGCAGGCTTGTCAGCTAGTGCCGAGCTACCAGCTATTGCTTTGCCTTTGTTAATGTCTCGTCCTCCACTTCCGGGAGTCGGGTCGGCGTTTAGATCGAGCGGACGACGTCGACGGATTCTTTGAGCTTCTGAGGGCGTGGAGAAGTTAAGAGCTGTCGGGGCGATACGGTCCATGACTTGGGGTGTAAATCTCGTCGTTTTTCCGTGGCTTGCCGCGGCTAAGGAATCCATCCGGTTTTTCATTGTATTGTTGAAGTTGTCCTGTTCCCTTGTCTTTCTAAGGATTTCTTCAAACATTCCTTTTATCTGTGTGATCTCCGTGGCGAACTGTGATGGTTTTTCTGCGGGCTTGTCCGTTGCGGTGTTGTTTCCTCCGGACGCGTTCGCATTGGTCTCAGGATCGATGATGACTTTGGGTGCGTTCGCGTTTGTTTCGGAGTCCTTGGTTGCAGATCCGTCCATGGCGAGTTGTTGAGGGTTGCTTTCGCTGTTGTCTCCCTTGAGAGTCATCTCTCCTGATCTCGGCGCGGTGGTCTTTTGAGAAGCTTCACAAGTATCCCCACAGTCTGCTCCAAAATGTGGAGGGTAGATTCTCCCCAATTAATATTTAAGTAATGTTCTAGGGTTTGCAAAGCTGTGCGATAAGATCTCAAGAGAGTTTTATTAGCTGTTTGGAAAGCTGTTACAAGAGTTCTTTTCTGTAGAATGTTTCCATTCCCTTTTTGGGTGAGTACAATGAGCTATATATAGTACTTCTAAGTAAATGGGCCAGTTAATAAATGGACCTGGCCCATTAAGCAATATACTAAAATTGGGCCCATTAATCCATTAAGCCCATTTAGTTAATGAGTTTAATGTATTTTGGGCCTAGATTCAGACTGTGCTTTTGCAGATTCGCTTTGATTTCGTCAAGACGTTGTGGAGTTGATCTCGTCGCCATATCGATCTCATAGAAGTGAAATCTGACCCCAACAAATGTGCGAGTTGTAGTTTAGAATCTAATTACATTTTTCAAATTATAGGCGTTACAAATTTTAAATCAAAAGTATTATATAATAAAATGACACGTAAAAAAATTATAACTTACGAGATAGCGATATGTATCTAATATTGATCAGATGATGAATGTATTAAAACTTAAAATTAATTAAGGAAAATAAAAATTAAAATAGAAAGTAAATGTCAAGTTACTAATCAAATAGTAAAAAGTAAAATTTTTAATATTATCCATTCTAATTAAGAAACAAAATTTAAGATGAAATATAGACGTGTCATAAGCCATTAAAAAAAAATATAATACATACAAAATAAAAATATTAATTAAAATAAATAAAAGCACGAATGATAAAAAAAATATAAATTGGAAAAACAAAAGTTAGAAAGGTTACATAAACCTCAATTTAAAAATTAAAGATATAAACAACCATGCAAAAATAAAAAATAAAAAAAAAATCTATAAGAATACTTAGAGTTATAGAATATCACAAAAAAATATCTATGATGCTATTGGTATTCTCCAATTCTATATACGAAAATTTATATAAGTTAAAAAATAGTAATATTATATTTACTATTTGTGACCACAAACAAATATATTATATTTACTATTAAATTAATACTGTATAAAATTTGGCATTATTATGAGAAATAAAACGATGACAATAATCAAATACAATTATCAATTATGTACTTATGTGATGGTTCACAACATTATTTATAGTTTTAATGAGGTTACTAACATAAAATTTACTATTTTCTCATTGAACTATATAATATTTTAATTCTTTATTTTCTCTATTATTTAGACAAAAAATATATTTTTTGGATTTGCATGACATGGATTAGAACATGAAAATTATGATATAAATTGACTTATACTAATTTTAGGATCTGCATATTTTAAAATTCAACAGGTTATTAATTAAAATTTAAATATTTATTTCATTAATTTTTATTGTATTTACCCGAGTATTAACGCGGGTCCTATTCTAGTGTATATATATAACATACGTCACTGAAAGTTATAACATTGAAATGATTAATGAAGTAACTAATTATGACTGTAATTGCAAAGGATTTCTAGAAGAGAATATCAAAATAGATTAATCTAGTAGTAACAAAAATTGAGATCGTCTAAACGATTAACTCAAGGTAAACAAATAATAATTTTTCTACGTATTCATCAGAAGTAGCATCTGGACTAAAGTCAAAATGATCAACTATATAGTCCATCCAAAGTATTTGCACACAATGGAATTTAACTTGAGTTGAATTTATATAAAAGCATTAGGATGTATATATGTAGGGATCTCATCAGATGATTAGCCCAATTCAACTGCAATTTTTGTTTGTCTGTTAGAAAACATATTGTGGGGGTTAAACAGTTTGGATTCTGGACAATAGGAGTGTCGATTGGCTAATTTTATGAACAATAAGAAAAAATAATTGTAAAAAACTCATTATTAAACAAAAAATTATGATTCGTGACTCGAACAAGCAGTTGAAAAGTGGGCTAGTACATATTAAGCCGAGGAAATCATGTTTATTTTCAAGTGTCGCGCGATCAAGATTCAAGTTTTGATCTAAATAACAATCCAAAACATATATAGACTCATGTGTATGTATCTACACTACACAAATATTATATGGACATGATGAGGTTATGGAGGAGTAGGGTATGGGTTGGGGTCAAAAGAAAGTGACACAAGTTAGAGAGTGTTGTATTAAAGCATAAGAGAAGGAAGTTTGTCAAAAATGTCTTTGATCCCTTTGTGATTGTGAGTTAATTATGCCTTTGCCTTTTTCAAGAAAGGACCTTTGAAAGTGAATTTGATTGAGAAGTCTATATATCATCCTTCATGTGTTGGCCAATCACATCTCTTTCTACCCTTATCTAAACTCTCTCTTCACCGTTCATCACTCTCTCATTCCTTTTCAATCATTTATTTCTTTTAATTGGTTCCAATATCATTTATACACACAAATCCAAAAGCACTGATTAATATAGAAATTTTAAGAATGTAATAAGTTCTAAATAACAATATTTCTTTGACAAAGTTACGTCTTGTAAACATGTAATTCATTTTTTCAACATAAGTACGTTTGTCTAATATCCAATTTGAACTAGTCTAATATGGTAGATGAAGTTAGTGAACATTTTGAATCAAATACATACTTGGATCAATGAAGTTGGGTTAAATCTCAACTTTTAGTTCGACAATAACATGTTTTCGGATTACTCTACACTTCGATCCAAAATATCCGGTCGAAAAGAAAAAGAATAGGATCGGAAGAAACAATGAAGAATCCAGTGAAGTAACTTTGTGAAACTTTGGCCATTAGAAGAAAGGTGAAGCACGTAGTGGCTAGGTCAAGTGATTTCAATATACCCAATGGGTCATGAGAATAATAAAAGATACCATTTGTTTATATTGTAGTGGTGAGTGGAAATTTAATATATATTGATGTCATGGGGTCCAATTGGACTTAGACCCAATTTCTTAAAACTATGCTATTACACAAACAAAAGAGAAGTATATTCTTCGAAGATATTCTATATGACTGACTCTACTGAAATTCACTCTGTTTTTTCTTTAATCTATACAAGAATTAATAAGATTTTATTAACGTAAATGATGAGGTATATTTGATATTGCGATTATAGGTGATGAGTAACATTGATGTTTTTGTCTTATGGTGGTTTTGAATCAATTAATTTAATTTGGAACCGTAAATGATTTAGATGATCGACCAATGTTGGCCTAATTGATAATTTTGTCTTTTTTAAATATAGTGTCTTTGTGAGTTGTAACCAATAAAACCCGTTTATCCGTATAAAACACTTAGACCAAAATATACTATTACAAACTCCATTCTTCACACAATTTTATCAATTTAAAATCACAGAATTAAGAAATACTACAATGTTAATCTCTAGACCGGAATATATGGCCCGTATCACTAGACTAATTTAGGTTTGAGACGTATAACTTAGGCATGTCAAACGGGTCAGACTCTATCCAAAACCCGTAAAATCCGCATAAATTTAAATTTAATTTGGTCCGGCCTGAAAAATATCCATGCCTATTTTCAAAACCCGGCCCAATCCGAATAGAGTTAAGCATTTTTTATATTTATATTTAAAATAAAAATAATTTAAAAATTAATACTCTCTCCGTTTCTCTATATATGAAGTTTTATTTGGTTTCAATACATAAGATGTTCTCATATTTCTATGTAGTTTTTACTTTTATTGAATATTGTGTGACCAATAATATTATGAAATCTTTTTTATAAGAATTTTTTTTGAGAAATACCACTTTTCAAAAATGCCTCATTTTCAAAATATTTGCAAAAATGGCATTTTTGAAATTATTTATTCATTATATTATTTATGTTTGAAATATGTTGTATTAAGAAAGGGAAATTGAGATTGATGAATTTCTTTGAATGCGATGATTCTCATTCATGGTAGGTCTTTTTGGTTTTGAAAATGTTATAGAAATAACAAGAAAACAAAAAGGAGAGGAGATTTAGTGTTTAATGTAGAGAAAGAGATAACTTTATGGCAAAAAAACTTGGAGCATCATTGATAAAATATAGGCAAACATTTTAGAAAGAGAACGAGATCAAATACTAAATTAATAATGTAGATATGGTTATTGCTGTGGTAACCGCACTCTATGCATTGATTTGTTTTGGACCGAAACCGATCAAACATGTTTTCCACTAAAGAGGCAAGTTGACCGGTTAACCGGACTACATCACTAACCGAATCAGATTTATTACAAAACAAGCAGATAATTAAACTAAACACCATACCAAATACCCTACTCCGGTGACTAGCAATCAACCAATCTAAACATTATTTATTACAAAAAAGCAAGGAAAAACTAACACACCAAACCATACGGTAGCATTGGATCGGATAATTAAACAAAGTACTCCATCTAGCGGTGGAAAACAAACTAACCATTCCTAAATCCCAATCAAATGGAAAAGCCAATTCACAACCCCATTCGGAAAGCAATTCGCAAACCAATTCATAATTGCATTAAGGAGTCGAGAAACGTGAGGAAGAATGTAAGGAGAGACTGTGAAACCACCAGTTCCACAAAAATACCCAGATCAAAAAACTATCTTCACCTACGAGGATATGTAGGAGAGACCAAATCAGTATTAAACCTGAAAGAATAGATATCTCTCCGTAGACCCTGTCACCTGGATTCATTGCTCTTTTTCAGGAATCCAAGACCCCAAACTCCAAGTACATGAGTCCAGCGATGTACATCACGCTAGATTCAGCGGTGGTGAGTTAGGGTTGCGAGACGGAGCCGGAGTTCCTTGGTTTACCGGAGGAGGCGGCCGAGGAGAGGACACTGGAGAGGAAGGAAGAGGCGGAAATATGAAAATTTATTAGAAGGTAAATATGAAAATTTGATATGATCAAGATTTGTGCAAAATCACATTTGTGATTAAAATGGTATATTCATCCAAGAAGTTTTATCAAGTTGAAATTAAATGATGTTTCGTGTATATATATGCTTGAAATAAATAATACCGTAAGGAGAAATGTTAATCTTAATTGTTATTCTATCTGATAAATAGATTTCAAATGCTTGTAAGGAAAGATTACCTTGAATTTAATTACTGAGAATTGCTTTTACAAATGGAAAAAGAAAAAAAAGAAAAGAAAAAAAACTATTTGCTATTTTCAACCGAAATCTCTTATTTTCTTGGTATTCAATAAAAAAATGGGAAATTACACTCTGTATTAGTATTTTCATATATAATTAACTATCTAACATCTTACAAATATAATATAATAACTAGTATTTAGTTGACATTAAATTCTGATTTTACTCCTTCAATAATTATTAATTATACAGTTTTCAAAATTAAGAAAAAAAGAAATAATTAATACTCAGAAATAAAACATTCTATTTATCCTAAATTTTTGTTTACTCTTTCTCTTTCTTTCTCTTTTTTTTTGTTCAACCTTTTTTTTTTCTTCTTCTTCTATTTGATGTCGCATTTCATCCTTTTTTTTGTTTGATGTCGCATTTCATCCCTTTTTCACTTTTTTTGGCGAACATGAATCTCCAAATATGAAATACCTTGTTATTGATGGGTTCGCGACTAATTAATTAATTTCTATTACTTTTTTTATATGATTATTCTTTTTTTTATTATTAACATTTTTTACCCAATTAAATAAGAGTAATTTCGTCCAAATGTTTTACATCTTTATTACTCATTTAAATTCTATTATACCTATATTATTCTTCTAATTATGTTTTCCAAAAATAATATTAAGCTATATCACTTAAAAAATTTGTACAATGTTTAACTACAGCTTGCATGTCGTTCGTTCATCCGTATAAAATACGTAGACTAAAATGTACGACCAAACAAAATAATAATCACAGAATTAAGAATTACTACAATGTTAATCTCTGTCTCCGACGACCGCAACATATGGTCCGTATCACTAGATTAATTTCGGCTTCACTATACCAATTTCGGTTAATTTAAACCGGTCATCAATTTGGGTATTAAAACCCCTCTGCTTTGTCTATACCGTTTTCTTGAAAGTTCGGACCTTTATCTCTCTGCCACAGAAGCTTACACCGGCGACGACGCCACCGCCGCCGGAGTTACTCATCGCGATTTGCCAAGCACTTGGATCATGCCTTGGAATTCTTCGTTTAAAGACATCTTTCTAGATTCAGGGTTTTTGCTTTTAGGGTTTATCTGAAATTTCTTGTACCGTATGTTCGCTCACGTTTCCTCCAGACGAACGAGCTTCTTGGTACGTTACTTCCACGTCGCTAAGAAATTCACGAATCCTGAGCAAGAAGACGTTCTCTTTAACGCTCTCTGTTTGAATTTGAGACAAAGAAGATGGAACACTCTTCATCAATTCTCCCAAACTCTCACAAATCCGTTGATAAGCCGAGTTCTTCTCCAGTTTCGTTCCTCACCGAAGCTAGCTCTAGAGTTCTACAACTGGGTTTTAGGTAATAGAACCGTGGCTAAGTCTTCCGAGAATCGTTTCGAAGCTTCTTGTGTAATGATTCATTTGCTTGTAGATTCGAGAAGCTTCGATGCTGCTTTGACAATAATGGTGAATTTGATGTCTGTGGAAGGTGGAAATTTGAGTCCTTTACATGTTTTGTCTGGTTTGATTCGAAGTTATCAAGCTTGTGGTTCGTGTCCAGATGTGTTTGATTCATTGGTTAGAGCTTGTACGCAGAGTGGCGATGCGGAAGGAGCTTATGAAGTGATTGAGCAAACGAGAGCAGAGGGATTCTTGGTTTCTGTTCATGCGTTGAATAATTTCATGGGTTGTTTATTGAATTTGAATGAGATTGATTGGTTTTGGAAGGTTTACAAGGGAATGGTGTCTTTGGGATATGTTGAGAATGTGAATAGCTTTAATCTGGTTATATATTCGTTTTGTAAGGAGAACAAGTTGCTTGAAGCGTTATCGGTGTTTTACCGGATGTTGAAATGTGGTGTTTGGCCTAATGTGGTTAGCTTTAATATGATGATTGATGGAGCTTGTAAGACTGGCGATATGGGGTTCGCGTTGCAGCTGTTAGGGAAGATGAGAGTTATGTCTGGGAACTATGTCTCTCCTAATGCTGTGACGTACAATTCGATTATCAACGGGTTTTGCAAGGCGGGGAGATTGGATTTGGCGGAAAGAATCCGCGATGACATGGTTAAATCAGGTGTTGATTGCAATGAAAGAACCTATGGAGCTTTAGTGGATGCGTATGGTAGAGCTGGAAGTTTAGATGAAGCTTTAAGGTTGTGTGATGAGATGACTGGTAAGGGACTTGTGGTGAATACTGTTATTTATAACTCTATTGTTTACTGGCTGTTTACGGAAGGTGACACGGAAGGAGCTATGTTGTTGTTGCGTGATATGATCAGTAGAGAGATGCACATCGATGGGTTTACTCACGCCATTGTAGTTAGAGGTTTATGCAAGAACGGATATGTGGAGGAAGCTGTTAAGTTTCAGAGACAGATTTCAGAGAAGAAACTCGCGGAAGATGTAGTTTGTCACAACACGCTTATGCACCATTTCGTTACGGATAAGAAGCTGGCTTGTGCTGATCAGATTCTGGGGAGTATGTTGGTTCGCGGTTTGGGTCTTGATGCGGTTTCCTTTGGAACTTTGATCGATGGATACATAAAAGAAGGGAAGTTGGAAAGAGCTATCGATATCTATGACGGTATGATCAAGATGAAGAAAACGCCGAATCTTGTGATTTACAATTCGATTGTGAACGGATTAAGCAAAAACGGATTGGTTTGTGGAGCTGAAGCAATGGTGAACGCTATGGAAAGCAAGGACTCTGTAACTTACAACACAATGTTGAACGAGTCTCTCAAAACCGGGAATGTCGAAGAAGCTATCAATATCTTATCGGAAATGCAGACACAAGGCGAGAAACTGGTTAGTCTAGTGACTTACAATATCTTGATCAATCATTTATGCATGTTTGGTTGTTACGAGAAAGCGAAACAAGTCTTGAAGATAATGGTTCATAGAGGTGTTGTTCCGGATTCTATAACATATGGAACTTTGATTACATCGTTTAGTAAGAACCGCGGGGGAGAAGAAGTCGTCGAGCTTCATGACTACATGGTTCTTAATGGAGTTATACCTCATGAACAGATTTACCGATCCATTGTTAGTCCTCTTCTTGATGGAGAAAGTGGAAAGTACCTAAAAGAGCCATAGTCCAAAACAAATGACAAAGCTTGTGCAAATCCAAGGATCTTGACTTGTGGACTTTTGAGTGTTACCAAGCAAGCGCGTGACTCCACGCGCGTATCTTGGTCGTACACGTGGACCCTTGGAGGATTCTAATCAACGGTCAAGTAGTTTGGAAGTAAGGCTTGACGTGGACTTGTAAAGCGGGGACTGTCTGACACGTGGCGGTTATGCACCGGCCAAGCGATTTCTTTGTCACCGATATACACAAAGAAAGAAGAAGAAATCACATCCAGATTTTTCTGGCGGATACAGAAGAAAATTTATGTGGAAAATTTCTCAGTTAATTATTAATATGGCTGCGACTGCGATTTGTAAAATCTTCATTTGTTATTTTGCTTACATACATGTCATTGTCAACATCTATAGGTTTTTAAACAATTTTCATGAAATTAAAACCATGTCCTAAATATAATAATAATAATAATCAAACACATGTGTCTCTCTCTAAATTTACGGGAATTTTTATATTTTCTAAGATTAATAAAAAAAAATTAAAAAAAATGGAGATCAGTTTCAGTGATTGAGAAATGGCTTGGTGAGGCAAGTGGAGGGGGGGCTGCTTCAACAACAAACATTCTCTCTCTTTTCTCTCTTGGGTTCTTGGGGCATATACATCTCAAGTACACAACCACTGTCTCTGTCTTCTTCTTGTGTTTCTTTGGCAGCCATGGAAGTGTGTTGGCAGATACAGAGACCAGCGAGTCTCAGACCGGTTTTTCTGGAAAAGGGTCGGCTCAAAATCAATACTTGTATTGGGTTTTTGCCTCGCTCCAAATCTTGCTCCGTTTCTACTGTATGAGAGTTTCTTTTCCCCTTTCCATGGATACTCGTGTATCTATAATTTTATATCTTTGGATTCTACTTTATTGGGAATTGATGTGCTCAAGTGTTCTACTTTTTGAAATGAGATCACCTTTTTGATTAGGAAGACTTTAGTTGGAATCGAAATTTGACGGAATGTACTATATTTTTTTGTACAAGATTCAACTTTGGTAGGGTCTCTGGATTGGGTATCTCATATTAGAACTTAGGACACTCGTTTTGGATTGGTGGATTCTAGGAACTGAGTTGATTTCTCTAGGAAATGTCCAATTTTTACTGCTACTGCCCTCACTGCATTGAGATTCTTAATCTTTGAATAACCAAATTGGGGGAGAGATAAGGGATTTTGGGGGACTATGAGCTTTAAGTTAAGAGCTAGAGCCGAAGATTCACGGTTTTGTAATGGTTTTGATTTTAGTTTTCAGCTTGTTTACTTCTGGTGTTGATTAATTAGTTCAGGTGTTCTTGGCTGTGTTACTTATTTACCTTCTGGCTTAGAGCTTGTAGAAAGATGATTGAACAGTTGTATAATCGATTTCTAACCATTAACATGTTTGGTTTTCAGCTTGCGTCGTTGGAAAGTCAATACAAATCAAATGGGTTTCTGCAACAGATCACGGCAAGTGCAGGTTAAGAGACAAGAATCGGCGGTACTCAGTGTCAAACTTTCATTACTGATTCAGTTCTTTTGATGCATTTCTTTGTTTTTTTATACTAAGATTTTTCAAGGAAGAAGCAAGGAAGAATGGCAGCTTCTGGACCGAAAAGCTCAGCTCCTAGAGGTTTTGGGAGACGAACAACGGTAGGAAGTTCACAGAAAAGAATTCAGAAGAAGAACGGTGAAAAAGATAGCAATGCCACTTCTACAGTAACAAACGAGGTTTCAGGGGATAGTAAGTTACCCGAAGATAAAGTGGATGTGCAGAAGAAACAAGGTTATGTTGTTTTTGGCGAGAGAAATGTGTTAGATAAGTCAGAAATCGAGGATGGAAGTGACCATTTGGATAAGAAAATAACTGAGGATGATGAATTGTTAGAACAAAAGTTAAAACTCGAAAGAGAGAATCTTCGTAGGAAGGAAATAGAAGCGCTTGCAGTGGAAAATTTGGCTAGAGGTGATAGAATGTTTGTCTATCCAACTATTGTGAAACCCGATGAAGACATAGAAGTGTTTCTCAACAGGAATCTATCGACTCTGAACAACGAACCGGATATTTTGATCATGGGAGCGTTTAATGATTGGAGGTGGAAATCTTTCACAAGGAGATTGGAAAAGACATGGATCCATGGAGATTGGTGGTCATGTCTACTTCATATCCCCAAAGAAGCATATAAAATGGATTTTGTGTTTTTCAATGGGCAAAGTGTATATGACAACAATGGCTCAAAAGATTTCTGTGTAGAAGTAAAAGGTGGGATGGATAAAGTTGAGTTTGAGAATTTTCTTTTAGAAGAGAAATGGAGAGAGCAACAGAAGTTAGCTAAGGAGGAAGCTGAGAGAGAAAGGCAAGAGGAAGAGAAGAGAAAAATCGAAGCTCGAAAGGCTGCAGTTGAAGCTGATAGAGCACAAGCAAAGACGGAGACTCAGAAAAGACGTGAAATGCTTCAACCGGCTCTTCAGAAAGCTGTAATCTCGGTTGAGAATGTTTGGTACATTGAGCCGAGCAATTGCAAAGCCGAAGATGAAGTGAAGCTATATTACAATAAAAGCTCAGGTCCTCTGGCTAATGCTAAAGAAATCTGGTTACATGGAGGGTTTAATAATTGGACTGATGGATTATCTATTGTTGAAAAGCTTGTTGATGCTGAGTTAAAGGCTGATCCAAAGAACAGAGATTGGTGGTTCGCTGAAGGTATATGTGAAGCTTTCTTATCTATTCGAACAAACCTGCATTTCTTGATACATTTCTGTAGTAACATGTCCTGTTTCTGCCATTTATCTTATTGATCTTTTGCGTTTCAATACGCAGTCATAGTGCCGCGTGGTGCTTTAGTCATTGACTGGGTCTTTGCTGATGGACCGCCTAAAGGAGCAGTTCTGTATGACAACAATAGTTACCAAGATTTCCACGCACTTGTTCCTCGAAGAACCCCAGAAGAGATTTATTGGTTAGAGGAAGAAAATCTGGTGTTTAGGAAACTTCAAGAGGATAGGCGTTTAAAAGAGGAAGCTATACGTGTCAAGGTTAGTGCTCCATACATCTAACAGAAAGACCGGCTTATTCTCTTTACCATATTGCTTCCATTCTTGTCATCTTTCTTGACTACAATAAATTTACATTTCTTCATCTTTTCTTTTGGTAGATGGAGAAAACAGCTCGCTTGAAAGCCGAAACTAAGAAAGGAACACTGAAAAAGTTTCTGCTTTCCCAGAAAGATGTGGTTTACACCGAGCCGCTAGAGATTCAAGCGGGAAACCCTGTGACAGTTTTCTACAATCCTTCCAACACGGTTTTGAACGGAAAACCTGAGGTTTGGTTTAGAGGCTCTTTTAATCGTTGGACTCACCGCTTGGGTCCTTTGCCACCTCAGAAAATGGAAGCAGAAGACGATGGAAGCTCACATGTGAAGACTACATGTAAGATTTTGGTTTGTAAATGATTTCCATTTCTGAGACTGTTTCATGATATGTGACTAATGTTTCTCTTTTTTCCAGCTAATGTCCCGTTGGATGCTTACATGATGGACTTTGTGTTCTCTGAGAAAGAGGATGGCGGAATATTCGATAACAGAAATGGCTTGGATTACCATTTACCGGTCGTGGGAGGTATTGCCAAGGAACCACCCTTGCACATTGTTCATATCGCTGTTGAAATGGCACCCATTGCTAAGGTAACCGTAAGATGTTAAGTTTATAGCCGTAAAAAAACATTTTATATATCTTAGGTTTATGTATATTTATTATTTATTACCTGCAGGTTGGAGGCTTAGGTGATGTTGTCACTAGTCTATCTCGTGCTGTTCAAGAATTAAATCATAATGTTGATATCATTTTTCCAAAGTATGATTGCTTAAAGCACAACTTTGTAAGATCGATATCTTCTCATATTTTCCACTTGCACGCCCATTATCTTCTGTATATCTCTCTTTGTACTTAGTTTGGTTAAAAATAGGTGAAGGACTTGCAATTCAACAGAAGCTATCACTGGGGAGGAACTGAAATAAAAGTTTGGCATGGGAAAGTGGAAGGCCTTTCGGTTTACTTCTTAGATCCGCAAAATGGGTTAGTTTTATGAATTTCTCTTTAAGCTGTTTCCACTATGCATTCATCATCTCTTGAGGGCATGAAGAAGTTGTTGCTTGACTGTTGCAGATTGTTTCAGCGAGGATGTGTTTATGGTTGTGCAGATGATGCAGGAAGATTCGGCTTCTTCTGTCACGCTGCTCTTGAATTTCTTCTCCAAGGAGGTTTTCATCCAGTACGTCTACTCGTCCCACTCCTGTAGAATTATCGAGAATTCTCATAGAAAGTCTTATACGTTTTGTTCTAACTAGTGGCTGTAATCCGTGGTCTCGAATCTACAGGACATTCTTCACTGTCATGACTGGTCCAGTGCTCCGGTTTCATGGTTATTCAAGGATCGTTACACGCATTATGGTTTAAATAAGACCCGTGTTGTCTTCACAATTCATAATTTGGAATTTGGGGCGAATGCCATTGGTAAAGCCATGACATTTGCGGACAAAGCTACAACCGTAAGTCCTGAAAACATTCTTCTATAAAATATCTCTTTACAAAAAGATCACTTATTCTTTTTCTCCTGAAAAGCTGAGATTGAAAATGATTCAGTCTCTTAACATTATTAGGTTTCGCCAACGTATGCCAAGGAAGTTGCTGGAAACTCTGTAATCTCTCCACATTTATATAAGTTTCACGGAATAATAAACGGGATCGATCCAGATATATGGGATCCATACAACGATAACTTCATTCCCGTAAGCTTCATCGCATCCTCTCCTTTCCTGTCTTTCAAACTCATGCTATATCTTGTGATGTCTGAACACTTTGTGTGGTTCTTAGATACCTTATACATCAGAGAATGTCGTAGAAGGCAAAAGAGCAGCCAAGGAAGAATTGCAAAACAGACTTGGACTAAAGAATGCTGATCTTCCGGTAGTAGGAATTGTTACGCGCTTAACTCACCAGAAAGGAATACATCTGATCAAGCACGCTATTTGGCGTACTTTGGAACGGAATGGACAGGTCCTTTTCTAGCCTTATTCGACCTTTAAAAAGTCCTGTTATGAACTTTTCACAATCCTTACTGGGGTTTTTTCTTGAAATCAGGTTGTATTGTTAGGTTCAGCTCCAGATCCTCGGATCCAAAATGATTTCGTAAACTTGGCAAACCAATTGCATTCTACTCACGGTGACCGAGCTCGGCTTGTTCTAACCTACGATGAGCCTCTTTCCCATTTGGTAAAAAAAATATAACAAAAGCTTTCTTCGTTTTTCGCTCCTTTCCTTTCGGTATTGCTCTGAGTCTTTTCGTGTCCTACTCTCCAGATTTACGCGGGGTCTGACTTTATTCTCGTCCCATCGATATTTGAGCCATGTGGACTGACACAGCTCATAGCCATGAGATACGGTGCTGTTCCAGTCATAAGAAAAACTGGAGGTAATGGTTTTTAGCTATGATTGAAACTCTTAAAGCTTTACCCATTTCCATCAACACCGAGCTGACTTTAAGGCAATGATTCTTCTTTGTCCAATGTAGGGCTCTGTGACACTGTTTTTGACGTCGACCATGATAAAGAAAGGGCACAAGCTCAAGTTCTAGAACCTAATGGCTTCAGCTTTGACGGGGCTGATGCTCCTGGTGTGGATTATGCTCTCAATAGGTAAACCAGACCAAAATCTAAACTAAAACTCTCTTTGATTCGAGCATTATGAACCGGTGTTTTTTTTTTTTTTTTTTTTGTGCAGGGCGATATCTGCGTGGTACGATGGTAGAGAGTGGTTTAACTCGCTGTGCAAGACAGTGATGGAGCAAGACTGGTCATGGAACCGTCCTGCACTTGAGTACATTGAGCTCTATCACTCTGCACGCAAGTGAGACAAAAAGAAAAACTTTAAGATTAATTATCATTTTATGTACAGAAATATTAGAGAGTTTGATCCTCTCTTCTTCATTTACATTCCCAAACCATTTATAAAAACGTTTAGGTCTATGGATTTTGCTTCTTTTGTAATTCTGAATAAATAAGCTAAGCTAAGTTTATATACACATAACACACTGTTATATTTTTGGCTATATTTTTCATAATTATATTTACAAGAAGTTAAATATGTAAAATCTGACCCGGTTCAAGTTACAATACAACCTGGAAACTGAACAATGTAACTGTTTCCGGTACATTGATCTGCAGCTGCAGTTATCCTTACATTAGTAGCAAAAAAATCTTAAGTTTTCAATATTTTAGTAACTCCAAAATCTATAATTAGAAACGTCATTACCAAACGTTACTCTTTTCAGTTATAAAAAAAAAAAAAGTGAGTCAATTTGTGTGTTATTCTTTTTTACATGCTCCTCTCTCTCTTAGATATATAGAGAGAGAGAGAGAGAGAGTTAGTGTGAGGGAGAGAAACAGAAAAGAAGTGTAAATAGACCCACAAAGAAAACAAAAAAAAAAAAGCTTGAATCTTTGACTTCAAAATCAAACAAATATTTGATTTTGCATTGACCACCTTTGATTGTCTCGGGTTTGAGTTCCAAGCAGACAAAATCAAACATGTCTTTTAAGAACAGAGGAGAATACTATTTGACTCCAAGAAATGTAATTTCAAGAAACTCTGTATTTTTCTTGTGCTTCGCAAGTTTCTGCCTTGGAATGTTCTTCACTAACAGGTAATTCTATTACAAATAACCCCATTTTTTTAGCTATGTTCGACCATTCCTTTTTTTAGCTATGTTCGACCATTCCTTTTAAAGTTTGGTATCTCACTGTTCATTTCTGATTCTGAGCTTCTCTCTGGAGTTGGAATCATTTGGATTTCGTTACTAATTTCATCTTCTTGGGACTAAAATCTGCCTTGTGTTTCTCTAAGATTTTAAGTAGATCTCTTAAGCTTAGAGTTTTGTCGGTGAAGACTTGCTTTTTAGCTTTTGTGCATTTGTAGCTTTTGTGAGTAATTAAGAGACGCACCAAATTAAAAAAAAAGAAGCTATATCTTATATTGCTTATGAGTAATTATGTCCCTTATAGTATGAAAAGAGCATAGAGAATGGATCTTTCTGTTGCAATACTATGTCTCACTGTGAAAGCCAGTGGCTTCATCTGCATATTGGATCGGGTTTATGTGTCTTTAGACATTCTGGAGTTGAGCTTTGTGCTTGGTTATGGGGTGATGATGATCATTATTTCAGAATGTGGAACGTACCCGAAGCTAGAGGCATTTCAAGACTCTCAAAACTAAGCTTAAGATCCGGTGATTGCAATAAAAATAATGTAAGACTTCTACTCTCTCTCTTTTTTTGCATTAGCAATTTACTTGGAAAATATCGATATTCACATTGTTTGATCTTGTGTTCTAAGCAGGTTTTGGACTATGGTAACAACACTATCGAGTAAAACAACCTATCTGAAACATAACCATATGATGTCATTAAACTATAAATGTTTAGATGATGATGATGCTATACAATTCAAAAATATGCAGGATCTTAGATAAATCCATTTCAAGTTTAGAGATGAAATTAGTAGCTGCTAGAGCAGAACGCGAGTCATTGTCCGGGAAATTTAACATTTCTAGAGAAGCCAAGAAAAGAAAATACTTCATGGTTATCGGTATTAACACGGCCTTTAGTAGTCGTAACAGACGTGACTCAGTCCGGTCAACATGGATGCCACAAGGTAAGGATGTTTCCGGTTTCTTGATTTCTAGTGATCTAAACCGGAAACTGAACTTTTTCGGTTCTTAAACAATCATTCAGGAGAGAAGCTTAAGAAACTTGAGGAAGAGAAAGGCATCATTGTCCGCTTTGTTATAGGACACAGGTACAAAGGAAAATTCATGTTGCCGTAGTGAAATTCTAAGCATTTATACTGGTACTTTTACTTTGTGAATACCGAGATTTTTATGTTCTTGAAATGTTCTTAAACTGATTCCAGTGTGTTGTCTCGCGGGATTCTTGAGAAAGCCATTGAAGCAGAGGAGAAAACACATGGAGATTTCTTGAGACTGGTAAAACCTCGCGCGATTCGCAAACTTTATTCTCTTGTGTGTTTGGTTATTAAAGCTTTAGAAAACAAAACAGGAACATACCGAGGGATACATGGAGTTATCCGCCAAGACAAAGACGTTTTTCGCTACCGCTGTTTCCTTGTGGGACGCAGAATTCTACATCAAAGTTGACGATGACGTTCATGTGAATCTTGGTATAAGAAAAAAATCAAAATGTTTCATTTCTTTTATCTTAAATCATTTTATCCATTTTGTTTTGACGTCTTGATCGGTTTTTGCAGCCAGTCTCAAAAACACTTTATCACAACACCGGAACAAGCCTCGGGTTTATGTTGGTTGCATGAAGTCCGGCCCCGTCCTAGCCAGAAAGTAAGTAAACAAAAAAAACCTCCGAAAGGCGAGCATTTTAGGTTCTTAAACCGCGTAAAAGCAGGAACCGGAAAGAAAAAAACCTGTGTCCGGACATTTTATATTACTGGTTTAAAAAAACAGGGATGTGAAGTACCATGAACCGGAGCATTGGAAGTTTGGGGAGGTCGGGAACAGGTATTTCCGCCATGCCACGGGACAGTTTTACGCCATATCTAAAGATCTAGCTACTTACATATTGATAAATCAGTAAGTCTTTTTCTAATTGTGTTTTAGAGGTTAATGCAACCAAAATTGCTTAGGGAAAAAACATCTAATGATATTCTTTTGTACATTTTAAGGGACTTACTACATAAGTATGCAAATGAGGATGTTTCTTTGGGATCTTGGTTCATTGGATTGAATGTAGAACATGTAAATGACAAAAGACTCTGTTGCAGTACTTCCCCTGAAGGTAAACTTAACAATTCTGGTCTGGTATATGTTCGGTTTGGTTTAATTTAGTCGGTTACTTGATTTGAAAGGTAAAAAACAAAAGTAAATATGGTAAAATGATATGAAATATCAACAAGGTTTTTAGAAACATTTTGTTTCATTTAATTTAATTTTGAAACGCAGATTGTGAACTAAAAGCAGTTACGGGTAATGTTTGTGCGGCATCGTTCGACTGGAGATGCAGCGGAATCTGTCGATCGGCCGAGCGAATGGCCGTTGTTCACGAACGTTGTGGTGAACCTGAAAATGCGTTATGGACATAAAAAAAATGCTTGAAAAAAATAAAGAAAACAAGATTTATTACTACAATAATAATACAACAACATGATATTAGTTGGAGCCTATAACTCTGAGCAAAAACTAATTTAAAAAGGAGAAAACAATTCTATTTTCTTTTTGTGGTGTTTTAATTAGTACTACTAGTAGGGTTTTGGTCAGAAAAAAAAACAATAAATGTATGCAAAAAAATAGTTAGTGAAGTGGTTTAATGAGAGGCAAAGAAATAATGTTTTGGTCACATTTGGTTTGTCCTATGACAGACAAAGAGTCCTTATTGTTGTGCCTTTTTATTAATTCCCACATGTCCTCCTTTTTGCTTCTCATTTATTCTTATTGGACTCCTTTGTCTTTTTTTCTTACCTATTTTTAGGAGTTATGTTTTTTTTTTTTTTTTGGTTTCAAGACTATATTGAGTTGATATCAATTCAATTAGCTCAAAACTCTTTCTTTTTTTTTTGGTCAAAGAGCTCAAAACTCTTAATATTACAATTTTAACAAGAAAACAAAACTCTTAATATTACAATCGGGTTTGTTTAGCCTACAAATTTGAATTTTTCGGATTAACTTCGATTGGATTTGTGGTTTGAGAATAGTAAAGAAAATAAATGTTAACTTTTCTTTACACTAAATTATAAATTAATTTATGTTTGTCACAAGCATACTTCCGGAAATGTGGAACGACTTGATGAAATGTTTATAGATTTAACCTTATTGAGAATAAGTCCAAAAAAAGACTTCCTAGTTTTCGTAAGATTAAGAAAAGAAGCGTATAAAACATACAATCTTATTTAAATTATTTCGCAGTATAGACAAAAGTGTAGATAATTTACAAATAAATGTTATAAGTGAGGAAAGAAAAAGCTTTACAAGTTTTAGCATTGTTACAATATTCTCACGAGAGTAAAACCACGATAAAATTTACTATATTTTTACTCCCGTAGCATGTTACTATAATTTTTGCTTAAAATTCCTTAAATACTTCCTAAAAATGGAAGGGTTATTGCACTTGTACTTGGATTTTAGGTGTTGTATTGCTTGTTAACATCCTATACCTTCGAAGTTCGAAGCCTGCAAAGTAATAAACCAAAAGGTGTTAAGAAACTGCCAATATTGCATATTATTGAAAATTGAAAACTATAAATTAGAAAAGAAAATTAGTAAATACCTCTAAGGTTAGTAATAACCATCTTTGCCATTTTGGTTTAATGCGTGATATTGGCACGGCTCAATCGAACAAAACCGATCTCTGTAAACTAAGAGCACGACTATTTGATTGAACCGCACTAATATCTCGCATCAACTTATACCAAAACCATTCTCATCCGATTATTTGTCTCTAGTTAGCTCCAGAAATTCATGAAAAAACAAAAATAATATCGCTTATTAAATCAAAATAAATATAGAAAATTAACTTCGACACTAGAAACGTTATATTACCGGTGAAAATCATCGGATCCTGGCAAAAAACTTAGTTTCAAGGACGTCAAAAATCAAAGAAATAAGAAGAATCAAAGGAGAAAAGAGAAGGATGCGGCTATTTGCAAAGTTTATGGGAGTGCAAAGTGAAGAAGAAGATATAAATATGAAGATGGTTGAAGAAGAGAGGCAAAGGCAAGAGACTAGCATTAAATTAGACCAACAACCCCATACCAAAAAGGAGGTTGGTTTATTAAATTTGAATATGCAAAACTTTTTTCAAATATATAATAATATCTGTTTATATATATATGTGTATAATTGTATATATATGTATATACTTTTTTCTTACAACCGATGATATTCATTATCAAATATAATCTCTGATTAATTCCAAGAACAAGAGTTTGTGTATATTATTGTCGCAGTGGCCTATCAAATTGTTCTCTACAAAACATCCAAATTTCTAGTCTAAATCACCTGAAACTCTGCTAACCAAGCCAATAACAATCTAACTATTAAAAAGAAGACGCATTTTTTTTAATCATAAAATAAAAGCAATAATTAATTGGTTTGATAATTACTGTTGTTCTATAAATTGAACCTATCCATTTTGTAGCCGACGAAAAAAGAATTATAACACATGCATGAACTATGAAGATATATAGAGGTAACTAAGTATATCTATTTTAGGGCTATGTGATTCATAATTTCATATCAATTATGAATCTTTTCGTTTCATATTCATAACCATTGTAAAATTATCCGTTTGAGTCAATTTTATATATTTAAACGATAGCAATGAGTTAGACACTAGATGGATCTCTGAATTATCCATTTTTAAAATACCAAAAATTATGCAAATAGATGTAAGATTAATCCTAAGTATCCGTTTCATATATTATACTATCCGAGTTAGTGAGAGTTTGGATAATAATTTTAGATATGTAAACAACTCAAACCCAATCCTTTCTCCAAAATTTTTGTCCCACATATATACTTCGGATAATAATATTATATACCCCAATTATATATTTCCTTCTGTTATCCACTATTAATTATCCCTTATTATCTCCAAAATGGAGATGCCTATCTCTTTGTTTTTTTAGGGGTTTTTTTATATATCGGTAACTTGTTGTGTGTTATATACACATATGTATATATAAATGTAGCAATGTATGCTAGATAACGATTAAATAAAGTAACAAGGTTCCCACGAGCTTTCAATTTAGTATTTATGAGGTTTGTAAGAGAAAGCAAGGCATGTTGGTGGGGTTGTGCCACTCCCAATATACATTTGAATTTCGAAATTAATATGGCTCAACTTTCCAAATATTCTCCCTCCCTATTTAGTTCCTTCTTCTTAAGTTCCTTTCATTTATTTAATATTTCCTTAAAATATGTGAACATATGTTTTATGTACCTTTGGAAAGAAAACGAAAAAAACATATGCATCGTCGTCTTCAAAAATTCACGAAAGTGATCTTATTCTTATCGGAGTCTGTTTCTCAGGTCTCTTCTAAATTTATTTCTAACGCTTTCTATTTTTTCCAACTTATATTATATCGATCTCAAAAGTTATAAGAAATGTGAATTATCAAAAAAACAAAAAGTATAAGAAATGTGTTTTATTTATACTTTACATTTTTCAAAGAAAATACATACGTTACGTAGAATTTAATGTGAACCTGCCGACAAAAAAAAACGTAAACCAAACCAAAACTACCCTAAACCATAATGTTTATAAATCCGGTAGGAGAATTCGGTCATGCAGAGTCAAACCTGAAACAAGCTAACGAAAAAGCCCTAAAGAAGATCAGTTTTCGAGTTGACCATTGGACATTGGGAATCTTGACTTGAGCGAGTTTTACTGAAAACCATTGGACATTGCTTTTTTTTTTCTTTCTATATATTTCGATCATCTTTATAATTACTATTTCTATTAAAAAAAATTCACTTCTTTCAATCGTAACAAAAACAATTAATTAATTGACAAAAAAGTAAATTTATACAAGCATAATAATATCTATTTGACAAATAAAAAAACAATTATTTGGTCTATACATGGTTTTTGTGTGTGTCAATTTTGGTATTAACATATATTTAGTTATTATACATTTTTAATATTATTCAAAATTTTGAAATTTATTGTTTTAATTAAATGACCCGCAGTCCGACGGAGTGACCCGGAGACTCGCCAAACTGTCCGGTTCAATAAACGGTTCGGGTTTAAATACATTGCTGAAAACCCTAATCGAATTTCCAACACGGGGGACCCATCAAAATATTTTTGGCAGCTTATGAGTTAGTTCTTGTTTTTTTCGTTGAGTTAGTTCTTTGATATGTTTAGTTTTCTTGTTCTTGAGCCTTGTCTATGTCATTGTGAATACAAGTTTTGTTTGAAAAGAACACCCGTACGTTGTGATGTCTACTCAGACTCGCCAATTCGACATATCCTGCTCTCCCTGATATATGTTTTTTTATAACTATGAAAATGTTAAGTTATCTATATATTATGCTTTAGGCTGATTATATATAAACGTTACAACTTCTTCTTTTTCATCTACTTTCAACTTCTTTTAATGTTTTAGGTTCTGTGCCGGATATTAATAGTCCTCGCCACAATTTTTTTCATCTAATTTTGAAGAAGTAATACTTATGTAAATAACAGAAATTTCAATCATCTCATTATATCATTTGACCAAATTTATACTAGATTCTAAAAGATTTGCATTTGTAGAATAGTAAAGAAAAAAAAAGGTGAAAAGAAAATAATAAATATGTGCTTTGTGTTTGCTGCATGTTTAAACTGTATGCCCATTTTTAGATTATAAAACAACACTCTATTATTACTTTCATTTCAAAATATTTTTAAATTGTAAACACAAACTTAATTTCTAGTTATGTTTGTGTTTACAATTTGCAAACGACATTTGGCTAAAAAGATATAAAACGCATTATGCAGGCCCAAATTTATACGTTTGAAATATGTAAATGGGATCGAGACACGTCAAATATAAGCCTCAAACTCATTCGTGTGATGAACTATGTGAAACTCCAAAACACATTAATTGAGATATTTCAAAGGAGAAAAAGAGAGAGCCAGAAGCACGTTTTTATTTATCAAGAAGTAGAATCCTTCTTCTTCCTTTGTACAAGATTCTTCATCCAATTGACACCAATAAAAGCAACAATCTTAGCTCTGTTAATTCCTGCTTTGGTCTTACCGGACTTCTTCCCAACGACGTCTTTTTGTCCGTTCGTTGTCTCCTCCGTCGCCATCACCCCAATCCCTCCGGTTCCCCACTGATCCGCCCAACTTGGTGCTTCACTCGCCATTTTTATTGTGATCACAGTATCTTATGTGCCTATAAAATAATTTCTTAATCAAAAATATCTTCTAATGGATTCATGCATAACAGAACAATAAAAATACCTCTGATTCTTGAAGCTCGTCTTGGTGAAGAGAGAAGATTTTGAATGATAAAAATAAGTGGAAATGTGGAGAATGGAGACTAATAGTGGATGGGTTGTCAATTTTTTTTTATTTTTAAATGTGAATATAATTATATTATTTATTTAGGTTGTCGTCTTTGAGTCTAAAGTATTTTTTAAAAATATATTAATTGAGTTTAGTATAATTGTTTAGGTTGTCTTGGAATGGACTTGCCAACTCAAGTTAGTTCGTTTCCAACTTGCAAAGCAAACGTTCTTTTCGGAATCTTTCAACTTTTGTTAAAAGCAATTAAAAACAAGCAAAGATATAAAATCACCTAACTTCATGTAATATTTTTTTTTAAGTTCCATTATCTAACTCTATAACTTCGTTCTAGACATCGGAATCATCTTTCTTGGACGTTTAGATCGATTATTCAATATTCATGATTGACAAGTTTAAAACAACAATAATAACAACAACAACTACAAAAACAAAAATGAAAGACATAGCTAGGTCTATTAATGATGTAACGCCTAAAACATCAGGCCATTAAAACATTCAGCCCAAGATGTTTTATTTTTTCTTAAAAATGACTTTAGCGCATCCACACGATAGAGTGGTTTTTTTACCTACAAAATAAAAAATATCATGAGACAAATGATCTCCCATGCATTGTTATGAATTGTGATTAAACTACTGTTTGGACCCAAACAATTTGCGTTGTGTTTTTTTAGATTTGAGTTTTTGTTTATGGCTAATTTAAATCTAAACTTCAAATAAATTCAAATCTTATATCTGAACTAACATGTTTTGTGCCGAATTATATACAATTCGACACAAAACATGTTAGTTCAGATATAAGATTTGAATTTATTTGGAATTCAGGTTTAAATTAGCCATAAGCAAAAGCTCAGATCTAAAACATTAGTTCAAATTGTTTGGATTCAAATTGGCCGGTTTCCCGTTAAAATAGTTGATTGGATATGTTTTTGAGATTTAAAAACCAACTTGTTTTTTTTTTTGAAACAAAACTTGTTGCCATCAACACCTTAGTTTTTTGGTTTTTAAAAACTCAAAAACCCATGTCTCATCCAATAAAAGTTTCAGTGAACTATCAAAATCTACAAAGGTTTTTGCCCAATCTCAAAATATGCGAACCTAATTAAGATATATCTCAAAAATCAAAATAGAACTCTATTGAATTTATGGAGTTGCCACCAAAAAAGAAAAAAAAAAAATCTTGGTAAGGTTTTTACTTTAAACGTTTATATTAATAATGGACTTAAATAAATCTCTTAAGTTTACAAATTACCTGATATATCTGAGTTGCTCGTCCATTTATACCCTGTTGGTATTGCGAATGGATCCACCGTTTGCTCCTCCTCCAGCTGCGGCTCCTCCAGCTGCTGCTGAGAGCTTTTTCCGGTGGCCGTGATGTTCAGTCTCAACCAAAACGGCGTCGAAAACGACGGCCGTGAAGTTGACATTTTCATGTCGGATTTTCCGTCACCGTCCACGTCGGATTGGTCTTCGACTGGAGCTGAGAGATGTTTCGGGCTTGAGAGTGGTGTGTAGAACTGATCCATTGGCCGGAGAAACACGAACTTGGTGAATGTGATCACTACCTTCACCGTCGGAATCACCGGTATGGACAACTATAGGTCCACCAAATCACAAAAATATGAAATGTAAACCGAAACTACATGAAACCCAATCGAACCAAATAAATCGAGGACCCTATTGTTAACAAAACCAAAAAGAAAAATATGAAAACCGGTTCCAAAACCGAAAACGGATAGAGTGCCACATCAGCACCAACTCTACACATGCAACCAATGAACTAAAGACACGTCAGATACATTTTAATTGGCTCAATACGGTTCTTGATACTTAAATTCTCATCCAAACGCTTCAAGAAAAGAGTAACAACGTACTATAGAAAAAAAACCAAACTAAAATTAGTACCTTGACCGGAAAAGTTCCCGGCGGGAACTTGGCGGTGAGCAGCTCCCTCATCCTCCGAACAGCTTTAACATTGTTAGCCAAAATATCAAGCAAAGGAATCAACTCCTCAGTCTTCAAAGGAAAATCATCAGTTAACCAAACCGAAGGACTCAAACTCTTCACAAACTCCTTTTCTTTGATCATCCTCACAGAAGAAGCCACCGGAATCGCTGCTTCCGGTAAAGAAACCGACCTTCTCCTCCTCCTCCGCGGCGAAAACGGCAGGGGCGGTTGGTATTCTTTCTCCTCATCAACGACCACACAACTGTTCTGTCTCCTTTGCCGTGCCCCTAACGATTCCGACAAACCCTCGTCCAAACGCGAATTCTGCTCTGTTTCTCCCAGTTTACGCGATTTGAAACTGAAACTCACGTTTTCGATATCGTAACCTTTAGCTTTCCATTCTCCAATGGTTTCAATCTTCTCTTGCCGTCTCCAATTCTTCATCTCAACGAGCTCTGCTTTAGTAACGTCCATACCTGGACGGTACAAGCTCGACTGAGAGCAGAAACCAGCGATTTCGCTATCGGTGATCGGTTCTCCGGCGCTTTCAAATGCGTTCAAGATCGTTTTCTCGTCTCTGTTCAACACAAGCAACGTACCGGGAGAAACGTCGAGAAACTCGTCTCCTTCGCTTAGGAATAGAAAGCTCTGATTCGCGCGGCGGATTTTGAATCCGTCGAATCCTGCTAAGGAAGTATCGGCGCGTAAATCTCCGCCGCGTTTCCAGAGCTTGTAAGTGTCGGAAGGAGCCATCTTTCCGACGAATGGAATCACTGAGCTCTCAAAGTGAAAAGAAATCTCCATGTAGAAATCTCTCATGCGGCGGAGGACGGCGATCAGATGAGGCAGTCTCCGTCTCCATTTGCACCACGCCAAACGATGGTGGTGCCGGAGAATCGTCTCCTTGATCTCGGAGTTACCACCAGAAAGCGCCTCGTGCAAGGAATTCCAACCGGAGGCGTTCTGGAGCGTGATGTCTGCTCCGGCGGAAGAAATCATCTTCGCCGCGAAAACGTCACCGAGACGCACCGCTATATGGAGAGGCGTCTCGCGGAAAGGGACGTCGCGGCGGTCGAGAACGGCGGAGATTTTCTCGGCGATTCGCCCTTGGCTCACTGAGTCGGACTCGGTGTGGATTTGTTCCGGATCGGTTAGTTTAGGCAATGATGAGACCAGGCGGGTCAGTCCGGCGTGATCTCCTACAGCGACGGCGTAATGGACGGGACTGTGAGCATAATCCTCTAAGGTAATGGTCGGAATCTTCGCCGGCGATGACTTTGCCATACTTTTTCAGGTGACTGTTATAAAGACACTGAGAGGAGTTAGAATAAATCTTGAACAAAAAACTATGTTCTGTATTTATGTAGACAACAGTCAACAAGTGATTACTTAACAGTTATTATTCTCGTATTATTATTTTGGTTTTTCTTTAGAACTTTTTCACCATGGTTTGATTTTTTTTTCTTTTTAGTCTGATTTCTTTTATATTGCTATCCTAAATATATACTACTCCTACATTTTTAAATAAAGTTCCTAAAATATTTAGTTTTTATATAAATTCTAGTAATCTTGTAATAAATTAAATTTATTAATACGCGTAAATGTATATCCTAAAATAAGATTTTTAGATAGGAACAACACAACGGGAAAAAAATTAGTCAATAAAAAATGAGCTAATTAATAGTATGTAAATTATGTATTAGATACGAAATTAATACCGTGGTCAAAGGTTGAATGACGAATTTTATACATTCCATGTTGGAAATTAACCGAGGCTAATCTATAGTATATTCGTAAATAATTGACTAGAAACTCATAAAACTTAACATTTTAATGATAAATGTATTCTACTTATTCAAACTATTTTTTTAGTAATATTTTAAAAATATTTTGATTTGCTTATTTTTCAAGTTTATGCATGTTTTTTTTGTGCTTGATATATTTTTGTTTTTGATCTGTAAACAAATATTCCGTGTTGGAAATTAACCAAAGCTAATCAATAGTAAATTAGTATCTAAATGACTTTAAAATTCATAAAACTTAACATTTTAATGATAAATGCATTTTACTTATTCAAACTATTTTATTAGTAATTTTCAAAAAAATATTTTGATTTGCTTATTTTTCAAGTTTATGTATTTTTTTATTTTTTATATTCGATATATTTTTGTTTTTGATATGTATTAAATATTCTACATTGGAAATTAACCGAACCTAATCAATAGTAAATTACTAGTAACTAATTGACTTTGAAATACATAAAACTTAACATTTTAATGATTAATGCATTTGAGTTATTCAAACTATTTTATTAGTAACATTTTAAAAATATTTTGATTTGCTTATTTTTCAAGTTTATGTATGCTATTTTTTTGTACTCGATAATATATAGTAAATTCGTAATTAGTTGATTTTGAAACTCATAAAACTTAACATTTTAATAATAAATACATTCGATATATTCAAACTATTTAATTAGTAACTTTTAAAAATGTTGTTGATTTGCTTTTTTTTTTTTGTAGTCGATATATTTCTGTTTTAGATTTGTAGCAAATGGGTATTTTAATATGTTTAATGAAAAATAGATTATTTTCGGATTGGTTTTGAAACCTGCTGGACGAAGTAGAGTCTCCCAGATCTGCCTGCGTTTGTTTCAGTCTCAGTTCATGTCCAAACATTAACCTCGACTCTTGCCGTCTTCTATCATCTATCCACGCCCGAACCGGAAAAAACTCTCTTTGGTTCACTGAACAGAGACAAGACCCAGAAAGCTTCGAGCTTTGGCAATGGCGGGTTTGGCAATTTCACCTCCTCTCGGTCTTTCCTTCTCTTCTCGAACTAGAAACCCTAAACCCACTTCGTATCTATCTCACAATCAAAGGTACTACCTTTCTAATCACAATCACATTCTCAATCGATACACATATGATTGTGCTTCTGCTTCAATCATGAATTAGTTTGTATGACCAAACATTTCTCTCTTTTGTGTAGAAATCCTACAAGACGTATAGTTTCGGCACTGCCTAGTCCGTATGGCGATTCTCTGAAAGCTGGTAACTTTAAAGCCTTTGAATTTGGTTGTTGCGTTTAGGTTTTTGTATATGTTGGAATTCAGTTGCTTGCTGTTATTACTAGCTGTTTGATGCTTAAGAGTGTTGTTCTGATACAATTTCTCTGGATTAAATTGACTTGTGCCTGAGCTTTGGGTTGTGTTTGATGCTATCAGGACTTTCAAGTAATGTTTCTGGATCCCCACTAAAGATTGAAAACAAGGATCCTCGTAGTAATGATCCAAGGTTTACTTTTTCTTCTGCATCTCTATTCTCTTATTTCTCTTGATTAAGTACTAATGTCTAACTGATGAACAATGTAGTGTATTAGTCTTTGTTATGATGATACATAGCTTACCATAGACTATATGGTTCTAAATTGGTTGATAGATCCTTTCTAACCTGTTTTGTGTTTGTATTGTAATGTTTAGATTTGGAGTGATAGAGGCGAAAAAAGGGAACCCGCCTGTAATGCCTTCAGTGATGACCCCTGGAGGACCTTTGGACCTTTCTTCTGTGTTATTTCGTAACCGCATAATCTTCATCGGGCAACCAATCAATGCCCAGGTTGCTCAGCGAGTCATATCTCAGCTTGTAACCCTCGCATCTATTGATGATAAATCCGACATCCTGGTTAGCCGAAAAGCTCCTTTTTTTGTAAATCACTTTTCAGTGAAGTAAAATGATCTCATGTGTACTGAGAAGTAATCTCTGCTTCAGGTGTACTTGAATTGTCCTGGTGGCAGCACCTACTCCGTCTTAGCAATTTATGACTGTATGTCTTGGGTAAGTTTTTCCCTGTCACATCATTACAAGCTTCTTACCTTTCACCATGGGTAAATCGTGGCATATATCTCTTGGTATATGAGCATAATGCTGAACCTGGTGATTGGCTTGAAATGCTCTTTAGATAAAGCCTAAAGTTGGAACGGTGGCGTTTGGAGTAGCTGCAAGCCAAGGAGCACTTCTTCTTGCTGGAGGTGAAAAAGGGATGCGCTATGCGATGCCAAATACTCGTGTCATGATTCATCAACCGCAAACTGGATGTGGAGTATGGCTCTTGAATTCTCCTTTGTTTTTACAAACTCTCTGTCTAAGAAAAATCTTTAGATGCGTATTGACTACTTGGAATTATATATCATTTTATGAACGTATTTGATTTTGTCTAAACACAATGTTGCAGGGCCATGTGGAGGACGTAAGGAGACAGGTGAATGAAGCTATCGAATCCCGACAAGTTAGTCTCTCTCTCTCTCTCTCTCTCTCTCTCTCTCTCTGTTTATTATCATGCTTCTTGCTTTAAGATTATGGAAGATCGAGTGTTTGAGCTACAAAACTGAGTTTTTTTTATCGCTTGCTGTAGAAAATCGACAAGATGTATGCAGCTTTCACTGGACAACCATTGGAGAAAGTGCAACAGTACACTGAAAGAGATCGTTTCTTATCTGCATCTGAGGTAATTCGCCTCTGATCTCATGTTTTAAGTTAATATTACCAATCAAATCTATATATTAGCTCGAATTTCGGATGAGCTATTACTTACCGGTATTAGGACTTAAGAGGGGCTCAGTTACAACCAGCCACGAGCTATAGCTCGTGGACTGTCTTTTAGTGTTCCTCATGATCATTCTGTACCAATGTGGAATTTTGCTTATGGTTTTTCTCGGTTATTTTCTTATGCAGGCGCTTGAGTTCGGGCTCATTGATGGTCTATTGGAAACGGAATACTGAAAGAGCATACAAGACAATGCACAAAGACCGCTCATTGCAATGTTCCAAGCTTCCGGTTTCATTTGAATATGGAAAGTTGTAACTGACATTTGTGCATAAACCAGTTTGGTTTTCTTGGTTTTACAGTCTACTAAACAGAAAACTAAACTGCTTTTTAATGGGGCTGAAACAGAATGAAAACTTTATGAAAAAACCGGATTGGTTTGGTACAGCTTGTAACTATTCAGTTGGGTACTTAATCCTATACAATGCCAATGCATATGTTGTTTGGGTACTTACTGAGTCTGTGTAACATATAATTGAAAGAACAAATCGGCAGTAATCGCGGTTACACTGATTCAATACCTCTCCAATAATGTCTCCTTTAGAAATTCACTAACGATAAATATGTGAATCACAAACCAAAATTTGATCTCTGAAACCTGCTCTCTAATCACCATTAAGTTCCTGTCAAGAACAACCGGAAACATGCCAGTCAAACAACAGAATATAACTAATGACTCGAATCCAATTCAAAGGTGGGAACTTTATGAGTAAAGGTTGAGATTCAAGAGACAAAAGGGTGACTCAGCCAGGTCAAAGACTTACCATAGTTTTGGTGTACCCCAGTGAACTTGTGAATTGCCTTCAAAAGGGAACCATATCTCATATACTTCAAAGATCCCATATGTCTATAAACAAACAAATACCGAGAAAAGACAAACTCTATGAGGTTTAGCTCTAAAGGTATAAGAGAAAAAGAGTAAAAAGCACATACACTATCTCAGTGTATCGAAGTCTCCAAGCAGGGAAACCAAGGTGGCTCCTTATAGGTCCATAAACCAGCAACAGATCGGGCGGCTGTACATTTTCGCCTGCCAGAGTTTTAATCATCAGATTCTTGGAAAACAAAGTTTAATAACGACAAGAGAGAATCAACACAAACCAACAACTCTTAGCGCTTCGTTCAAATGAGGCTCTGTAAAAAAGTCCTCCCCTTTCTCTTTCTCGGGATGGCTGGATTTCAAGTATCTCTGAAGAAGTATGTTGGCTGCTTTCACAACAGCTTCTTTATTGTCAGAAGACGAAATGAATTCTAATGCAATGCGCTTTTGGTCAGGTAACAAATCCTTTTCACCAGTCTCCGGCTGAGGAAAAACAAAAACATTGAGAAGGTAAATTTAAAATCTAAAGCTCATGGAAACATCAAAGTGACTTCATTTGTAGATACTTTCATGCAATAGTAATATTAACATGCAAAAAGAATCGATTTACAACCAAAGAAGCAAACTAAATGAAAGGTATTGATTATTATACCTCTAACAACATTGAACCTGGAACGGTTTCAAGGATCAAATCCTTGCATTTCTTCAATAAACCTAAAGAAACCAAGTTCAGAAGGTATTAATAATGGACCCAAAAAAAATCGAGATAATTAGCTAAAGCATCTACCTTGGGAGTCAAATAGACCGACTTGATTCACCCCAATGGTTGTTAACCACTGCAAAAGGTCGATAACATTGACAACATCTCGAGCTTCTTCGATGTCTACTACAACAGCTAGACACCGGAGTTTCTCAAAGTTAATCGAACTGTACTTTTTAATCAATCCTAACGAAATGGCATAGCTTTCGATTGCTTCAAAGATGCCAGAGGAAATGTACCATAAGCTCACAACAACGTGTACGAAACGCCATAGCAAATCAAGACCAACATCACCAATCTGTGGAAAAAATCCACATGAACATATGACTTAAAAACATAAATCTCAACATAAACCGTCTTGAGGTAGTGAAACAAATTGTTCTTGATCACTTAAGCACTAATGAAGTAAAGCCTCACCCAATGATCATATAATATCAAAGGAACTTAAAAGAAACTCACTTGAGCAATCCAAGAAGTCAGGAGCAGCATCGATTGATTCAAATCCATATATCTGAAAATTTCAGAACAAGGAAACAAAATTACAGAACCGAAGCAGACAAATAAGATCGGTTACAGGAACGGATCATGGAGCAGGAGGAGGAAATTCGAGCAAAAGGGTATTTAGAAAAATCGTTAATTTAGGTATAAACAGAAGAACCCAGAAGCAGAATCTAAGAGAAGGACATAGACGCACAGAAGAAGTGACTGTCTCCGTAAACAACGTAGGTGTTTGTGGCGTGCGTTAGAGATGTTTCCGAACCAAACTTCTAATTACCAATCGAACTATCTTAAAACCCAAAACTTTATTTTGATCAGAATCTGAAAAAAATCAAAAATTGGAGGCGATGTATGTGAGAAACCTGATACAGTTTCGAGGGTTTGTTAGCATCAGAGTCGTATTTTAGTGATATTTTTTACTTAAAACTTGAGCAAATAATCTCACTAAAGATTTCGAAACCAACTCTGTATCTGATACGTCTTGGGTTGTAATTGTAATACAGTGAAGTTAAGTGTGTTTCCATCTTTTCTTATCATGGTTTTGTTGTGTGACAATTTTTTTGTTGTTGTTGGCTTCAATCATGATTTTGCTGTGAAAAATAACTATCAAAATTATACAACTTCACTTAATTTAGGTTTTATAATCATATGGTTAAGTACTTATTGTTCTTTGGAACAACAGAAACATAATATATGAACTTATGAAGAATTACAACCACAAAAACCAGCCTCTTTACTTGAGATTCAGAACTAAATGCAAAAAATTTGGTAACACTCAAAATCCCTACAAATCAAACACATGAACAATAAAGTGTTGTTGCTTCTTGCTTGGTTTAATCATATGACATAACAGAACAAAACACTGACTATATGCCTACTCTTCCCCAATAAAGAAAACTCTCCAACATAGCAGACTCGAGAGTTATGGAGCTGAAGTTTTAGCTAACAAAGTAATATGTTTACTACTTGAAAAGGTATGCATAGAGGCACACTATTGAGTCGAGTCTTCGGAAAATCTAGCATCAAACCCGGTAGAGGAAGAATGCACAGAAGTAGCAGCTACGCCAGAGCCACGTTGCAGCTCGATAACAAGCCATCGAACCGCTCTACTCATTTGTTCAAGCCTTACCGCACTAATAGGCGGGAGACTAGTCGCAGCACCAACAGCTGTTACTTGCCCTGAGTTACCTGTCGCAGTAGTTAAACCAGTAGCCTCATCAACTAAACACTCAGACCCAATTCTTTGTTTCACCGACTCCACAAACTCCTCGGCTTGATCACAAGCCACACGGAACAGTTCCCATTTCTCCTTGAAATTCTCCAATGCAGCATCAGTGAGCAATGCTTTTTGCCCGCCCGCGCTCTCTTTAGCCTCGAGAACATTAGCTGAGGCAAGAACAAACTTCTCGTACGCTTTGTTCAATGAGTCCACAATGTTATCCATTTGAACTTCCCTTCTCAAATAACTGCTCACACCAAAGTATCAATCAATACACATGAGATTTCAAGCTAAAACACTCTCTTCTCTATGGAGAGAGTGCAAAACGCAAGAACCTCCTACAAAAGTCTAGATCTTAAGCATGTAACTTGAGATAAGAAACCATAAACCCAACAATTCTGAATCGTTCCCACTAAGCATAGAATCAGAGAAACCAAAATCTCGGGCTAAAAAAGAAGCAAAGTTCGAGAAAGTGGCAATGGAAGCTAAATCATCATCAAAAACAAAAAAACCGGATCTATATCACTACACATAAAACAGAAAGAAAACACAAAAGAAAACAAATATTTACAAACCGGATCGGAGATGAGGCTTAGTGTGGTGAAGAAAAGCGGATCTAAGTGGAGTTGCTGGATCTGTTCTGTATTAGGGCTTTCTACGATGGTTTGTTGATGAGCGTGGCGAATCTGGAGGAATTAAAGAAGAAGACCGTCGATTTCGCCGGATTTTGCTCCTTCGGTGGTTCGGTGGAACCTATCGGAAGTTCATCAGTCGTTCTTTACAGAACACGTGTTTACTTGTTAGCTCAACCTTACCTTGTCTTAATCATTTGGGTTTTGGGCTTTCGATTACATGTAAAGAATGGGCTCGAAAATTCACAAGCCATTTGTAGAGTTTTAGACATGCGATTTGGTAAAAAAGGTAAGGACTAGATATTATTAACCAAAAGACTAAATAATAGAAAAGTTTTAAGAGCATGTCCATTCCTAAAACCATCATTATTGGTGAATTTGTTAGGATATCATATAATTAAAAACTAATAAAAAAATAATTATTTACCAAATTTTCGTATGAGTTGTCTCAATGGAAAAAGACGTTCAAAACAAATAAAATATTAATATTATAAATTTGTATTTATTAAATAATTAAATATTAAATTAAAAAGAAAAATAGACCAATAAGAAAAAGACAAATAGGAAGAAATACTAAAGAACCGTTTCATATGTATCTATTCAATAAGACGTATCATGTTTCTCTTTCTTACTTTTAATTGCATTTATTATTTGTTTAATTTATGAGACTGATATAAATTCACCGTTAAAGATGTTTTTATGAAACGTATCAACGCTGTCAGGTGTCACAATAAGAGTGGCTGATTTTTTTTCTTTTTGGCCGAGACCTAAAAAAACATATTTTTTTTTCCCAGAACTCGATTCATCTCTCGTCTCTCTCTCGCCGGCGATTCCTTCTCGTCTCTCTCTCGCCGGCGATTCCTTCTCCTCTCTTTTTTGTCATCATGATAGATTTGAGCATGGATCATTCTTCTTCAACGAGTTATGATAGATCTGAGCATGGATCATTCTTCTTCTTCTTAGACTTCCTAAACTTCCTAACAAAAAAAAAAAAGTAACTCTTCCTCTTCCTCTCTAGTTTCACGGTTCAAGGTTCAGGGTTTCGATCTTTTCCTCTTTCTCTCTGGGTTTAGGGTTCCGATCATTTGGAAACGACACCAGAGTGATTTGTGCCGATTTGGGTGCATAGCTTCTTCCTCTGTAACCATAATGTGGGTTTTTTTCTTTTCTCCTTTTAAGCAATTTCGCTCTTTTGCTTTGCATGTCATGATCTGATACTTTTTGTTTACTTCGACTCTGTTTTGATGTAATAGAGCTTAGAAATATCACTCACTGTTTTGTATATATGTATCAATCAAGTTTCTGAGTAGTATCATTCTTATCATCTCATTTAGATGGAAGAGGTCATTTAACCCAAATGGTCTACAGTTCTACAAGAACTTCATCCATGAACTTGTAACCCATGGTAACACTTGCACTACTAACCAGTCACTTCTTTCTGCTATGTTCTGTTTTTAAGGCCATCATTATCGATTATACCGTAAAAGTATTATAAATATTAATTTATTATTAAATTTAATGATATTGTTGAAGAACCGTTTCAATAATCTCCCTCTACTGATACGGTTCACAAGAAAAACTCTTTAATAATTAATTTTTTAATTATTTTTGTTTAGTGATACTCTAAGAGAGTACCAACGATAATGATGGCCTAAGTAAACTTTCTACAGGAATCGAACCACATGTTACACTTTTCCACTGCGATAAAGAGGAGACATCGATAAAGCCTGGAACAACTTTTGAGTCTTGTTTAGACACTTTGGTCCATGTTCTTTTGGTATAAGAAGAGTCGAAACACATCAACAATTCCTTTGGAGACAAAATGAGCATTATTTCATCATCATTAAACATACAAAAATATAGTATTTTTGTAGAATCTTGTATATTTATATATACTAATTTAATTTTTTTTTAATTCTTTAGAACCCTTAATGAGTATCACCATTAAACATACAAAAATTAGAAAATCCTTAATGAATCTCAAAAATTAAAAAACTATTAAACTTAATACTAAATTAACCGTGATGATACTATGTGGGTATCACCAATAATGATGCTCTAAGGTTTTTATGGAACTTTAACTTTTGATGGATATCTTACATTAAACAAATATTAAATATACAATGAAAAGAGAAAAAAAAGAGATGAGAGTCTCTATAGTCTCACTATAGATAACCGTTTCTTATGGTTTTTAGAATTTTTTTGCCAATTGTTATTATATGATTGGTTGGGAATGTTATTAATAATTTAAAATTTAACAAATAATTAATTTATTTTAAAACTATTAAATAATAAAATTTTAAGGTGTCTCAGCGTTATGGATGCTCTAATGATAGCAAGAAAATGTAAATTCAAAAATAGCAAATTCAATTTGATGGAATTACGTTAATCAAGTTCTAACGCGACCTTAGTCGTAGACATTGCTAATATAATATATGTTGACCTCCTTGTGGTAGATCTTGCAAACTTAACTCTCAACATAAGAAACAAATTTGGCACGTAGATCTCTAAACTTTTAGACATGCGAATAGAACAAATCTCCAAACACTTTAACATACAAAAAAAAAACCTAGATCTCCAAAACCCCTAACATGCATTCAACATTATTGCAGCTTGTGACAAGGTTTCAGAGAACTAGAAGGATAGTGATAAGTTTTGGTTCACGTATCTCTTATGGAAAGTTTCACTGTTTAAAGTTATAAGTCAGTTTTCTTATATCCAACTATAAATGCTTTCTTCATGTTCGTTATCTCAGTTTTCATTTCCTTCAAGCTACGATTCGAGCCTGTTCAAGCAAACTTTAACCCGATTGTAGGCAAAGTCTTGAAAACTTGCACTTATATATATACATTAGTTAAATGTGTTGACAAAGATAGTGTATGCATGCACCTATCCTATTCTCTTAGTAACACAATTTTTTTTTAATATAATTTAATCAATAGTCATTTCACAAAAGAAGAAGATGGTGTATACTACAGTTCAGTTGTATTCAAACTCAGACAAGTTCTTGAATACGATAATGAAATCTTGCAATAAGTTTAGTTGTGCCTTGCATTACATGATATAAAAGTAGAAAAATAAGTGAATAGTGCTTCCCTAAATACATTATGTTATTAGAGGCATATATAAGAAATGCTTCCGAACTTTTGGGTAAAAAGAAGCTGATATTACGTACCGTAGGATCTAAACCACATTTTTCTTTTTTATCCTTGAAAAATCTATACCACTTGATACCTGATTATTAATAGAAATCTTCTATTTTTTTTTTTGGTGAATAACCAGGGGAATTCCCCCGGATTTTATTGAAAAATAAAATTACAGAATAACTCGTCTAGGCCTAGTTTGTCCCCTAACATCCTCATCCAAGACTGAGGCAACCTCGTCTGGTACATTATTAAACAAATGAAATCCTAATGACAAAGAAAACGCATAGGTTGCTAAACTATCGGCAAGACAATTAGCCTCCCTATACACATGCGTAAATCGGACTATCCAGTCATTCGATAAGAAGCCATGGCACAATCGTACCAGGAAAGACAGTGGATGCGACTCGTCGATCCGTGCTTTGAGAAAACCTACTACAACCTCTGAATCCACCTCGAGTTCCAGGCTTGTGGTCTGCTTATCCCAAGCTATGTAGAGCCCATAATATACTCCCCATAGCTCCGCCAACGGTGCAGAACACCTCCCAATATTAACTGCAAAGCCACCACACCAAGTTCCCTCCTCATCTCTCAGTACCCCACCTGTTGTTGCCAGCCCAGGATTGCCTCTCGACGCCCCATCTGTGTTCATCTTGAGCCAACCCGTCCGAGGAGCCAACCATCCTATCATCCGTTCAATTCTATTCGTCTTTTCTATGAGCCCCTCTTGTAACCTATTCACCGAGACTACCTCCTTATTGAATTTCTTGATAAGCCCCACTCGGTCCCTGCACAATCTCTTATCACCAAATGCATCTCCACATCTCCATTTCCAGCCCTACCAAACCGCTACCGCAAAAATCGTAGCCCATGGACCATCACTTGTCACCACACCCTCACACAAATTGTCATATACCCATTCAATCAACGACTTGGCAAAAAATGCACCTCGCTTTCGTGATGGCACTAAGCGAATCCAAATCCCTTGCATAGCCGGACAATCGCGAAGCACATGTAAGATTGACTCGACTCCACTCCGACAGATTTGACATATGTCCGAATCCCCAATGTGTCGCCGATATCTCTCTTGATTTGTCATAACCACTTGATTCCCAACCAACCATAAGAAAACTCGGATTCAGTCTGGTACCATAACCCTCCATACACGCTTGTAAAAATTTGTCATATCCGGTCTAGCCTTCTCCTCTCGTGTCAGTAGAGTATAAGCAGATTTGACAGTGAACTTCCCGTCTGATGCTTCGCCCCACGACAACCTATCCCTTGCTCCAGTCACCGTATCCAATACCACTGCTAGCAGCTCGAGTCTTTTTTCCCATCACAAATGGTCCAATTTTAGCCATATCCCAACCAATTCCATCTATCCAAAGGTCTCGCGCTTTCATATTCACATAGCCCTCCGGTATCGCTCCGATACTCCCCTCCACCAACGGTCTTTCCGATAGCCACTTCTCCGTCCAGAAGTTTATCTTTCGGCCATCACCAATTACCCAATTTTGACCCTTATAAATCACGTCTCGGAGACCTATACACACACTTCTCCACATCGAGGACCAATTACTTTTGCTCACCGTCCACAACCGATCTTGGATATCACCAACCTTATACTTCTTTCTCACCACTCTAGCCCACAGACTCGACTGATCATGGAGAACCCTCCATCCGACTTTTGCAAGCAACGCCTTATTCGTGTCACTCGACCTTCTAATCCCAAGTCCTCCATCTTTCTTGGGTAAGTGGACTTTGTCCCAAGCCAATAGGTGTTGTTTCTTCTTCCCCGACTTGGTTCCCCATACAAAATTCCTCGACATCCGATGAAGCTCCTTTAAAGTTGCCGCCGGTAATCTAATAGTGCTCATTGTATGTACCGGAATCGAAGCCAGTATTGCCTTAGTCAATGTAATTCTCCCGGCGAAGCTTAGCATATGGCTTTTCCACCCGGCCAACCGAAAATTCACCCTTTCCAAAACTGTCCCAAATGTTTCTTTGTTAATTCTCTTTTGCAGAACCGGCATTCCTAAATAGGTCCCCAACTCTCTTGCTGCTTTTATTCCACTCTCTTCGCTGATTCGGGTTCCCATCTTGCGAGTAACATTCTCAGAGAAACAGATTTTTGATTTTTCAAGGCTCACCTTCTGTCCGGAAGCGACACAAAACCGTTCCAGCACGCCCCTTATTACGCGAATCTGAGAGACGGTAGCTTCAGCGAACAATATCAAATCATCCGCAAAGCAAATGTGAGACAATTTCGGCCCTCCTCTTGACAAACTTATTGCCTTCCATCGCTTCTCCAAGATTGCCTCCTCAATTAGATGACAAAGCCGCTCCATACAAATTACAAATAGATACGGGGACAATGGATCTCCTTGTCGCAAACCTCTCGCCGGTCTAAATGGTTCAGTCTTCTCTCCATTCCAGAGCAAACTCATTGACGGTCCTGAAACGCACTGCATTATCCATCGAATCCATGCATCCGGTAGTCCTACCGCATGAAGAGAATCTTCCAAAAAAATCCCATCGAACCCGATCATAAGCTTTCTCTAAGTCCAGCTTCAATAACATCCACCCCTTTCTCCTTTTCTTCCTTCGCATAGAATGGACAGCCTCGTGTACCACCATTATATTATCCGCACTTAGCCTTCCCGAAAAAAAGCTTGATTGTGTCGGGCCAATTAATTTTGATATAACCCCTTTCAACCTTCCTACCATGGTCTTCGTGATAATTTTAAATAACACATTGCACAAGCTTATTGGTCTGAATTGTGTGATCCTCTCCGGGTTTGTCACCTTTGCAATCAACACAACAATGGCATTGTTTGTTTCTGGTGGTAATAACCCAGACTCAAAGAATTGTAATGCGAACCTAACCACCGATTCCCCAACTTCTTTCCAACAACGTTGATAAAATACCGGTTGATATCCATCTGGATCCGAAGCTTTAAACTTCCCCATACTCCTTACTGCTCTCTCCACTTCTTCTGCCAAAAAAACCTTGCTCAAACCGATTTTATCCTCTTAAGACAATCGCATAAAACCACGACAAGGAAGCTTCTCCACAATCCGATCTACATCCTCCATTGAATACAACCTCCTAAAATACTCCACTGCCAAAGTCTCTAGCTCTTGTGTCTGAGCAATCCATCTTCCCTCGTCATTCTTTAGTCTCTCAATACGATTCCTTCTCCTCCTTATAATCGTAGATGTGTGAAAGAATTTAGTATTACGGTCTCCATGTACAACCCATTTCTCTTTTGATTTCTGAAACCATATCAATTCTTCTTGTTCAAGAACCACATCGAGCTCGCCCAACAACTTCTCTTCCTTCCTCAAAAGCAGATCAGTTTGATGTTGGTCAAGCATCTCCTACACAGCCTTAATTTCCTCCAACAACCTCTCTTTTCTTACTTGAACATCCCCGAAGACCTCCCGATTCCACTCCCGCAAGACTTTTTGTAATCGCTTCAATGCTTCCCTCGTGTCTATGGTTTGATTCCATGATGTAACCAACAAATCTTTGAAACCTGGATGGTTCAACCACGCGGCTTCGAACCGAAAAGGCTGTCGATGGGTATTCCTCCCTGCCTCCGGAACCATTTGAAGAAACAGAGGAGCATGGTCGGAGGCCAGGAACGGGAGATGTGTCACTGTGGCTTCCTGCCATTTGAGGCGAGTATGAGCACAGCAAAAGACGCGATCTAATCTTTTCGCAATAAAAGAATTTTCATTCCTTCCTCTCCTCCAAGTGTACTGGTTCCCTTTAAATCCCATATCAATGAGTGATAACTCATTAATCCAGTCGCCAAATGCTAAAGAATCCGGCGACAACCCCCCTTTACCTCCGGTTCTTTCATCAAGCCGAAGAATCGTATTAAAATCTCCCCCTACTGCCACCGGACCAACAACAGCACGTAACACATCTCTTAGCCGATCCCATAAGCCACTTCTACGACTGACTGATGGTGCGGCATAGATCATAATCAGATGCAGCAACTCAGTCCCATTCACCACTTTCGCGTGTATAAATTGATCCGAGGATTCAACTATCTCCAAGTCACCCACCTCTGCCCTCCACAGCAGCCACAAACCACCGCTTTGACCCACCGCATCAACTCGAAACGAGTGCTCAAAACCTAAGCCCCGACAAATCTGATCTGCTCTCTCTCCCCATGCATGTGTTTCGAAGACGGCTAACACGTCGGTATGAAATTTCTTCAATATGTAACGAATCGATCTTCTAAAGTTGGGTTTGTTTGCCTCCCGGCAATTCCACATTAGGCAATTCATCAAAACTCTGCAATACAAAACGAGAAAAGCCGGGGCAAAGCGTTATGCACCCTGAACCTCCGTCCCTCTAACCGATGGATCACCATATTGAGCTAACATTATGTCCTTCGAAGCTTCCTGCAAGCTTATTTGGTTTCCCACATTTGGTTCTTCTCTAACCTGAGTGAGCTCATCTCCATCACCATTCCCTCCAACATCCATCGCGAAACAACCTCCCGGACGTCCCAACACTTCCTTCTCAACTCACAACCGCTTCCCATTTTCGGACAACTCCACCTCCCCCCCCCCTTGTTGGGCCGAACACTAACCCCCTCACGGGCCTGTTCGTTTTGAACTGCTTAATGCTCTCTATACCTTTTACCCCACCAACCTTCTTAACTTTACTTCCAATTCGAGGCCCACTAACATTACTACTGGATCTCTGCTCCCGGCTCGCCCCAAACTTCACCACATTCCCCTGTGATATATCCTTTTCCGTTGGCATTTGATTTATGCTATTACGATTTTCCTTATCCGCTACCTGGATATATTCTCCTTCCCTCAACTCCGACAATTCCGGATTTTCCTCCAACCTTCCAAATCTATTCGATACCGAAATCTTCTCCAAATCTGTCCTCCTCCTAGAATCCCGGAGATCCTTCTCTCTCTCTCCTCTCCCGCGTATTGTCGTTAGGGTTCCCTTAATAGAAATCTTCTAATAATAGAGCAAGAAGAAAATGCAAATTCAGTTTAGCAGAAAAAAAGAAAAAGAAAATGCAAATTCAAAAATAGCAAAACATAGATGTATATATAATACCGTAAACAGAAAGAAACAAGATAAAACAACTAGAAAGAAAGAAAAATGAAGACTATTTCAATCTTTCTATTTGTTTTTGCGCTTTGCATGATTGACAATGTATATGGAAATCCCTTTAAAGGAGAGAGGACCATAATTTTAATCAGGAACAGTCTTAGTCACAACAAATGGCTCAAGGCACATTGTAAATCCGGAAACAACGATATGGGTGTTCATTATCTAAAACCGCAACAAGATTACGATTTCAGTTTCCGCGATAACGTTTTGGGAAACACGCTTTTCTGGTGTTCTGTAAGCAAAGGACCTGATTATAAGAAAAGTACCATCAAGTTTGAAGCCTATAAACAAGACAAGGGAGAGCCTCACGGAGGCTCGTATAATTATCTAGTTAAAGAGGATGGGATATATCATAGTAATTTTGTGGATTTTAAACTTAAGAAAGTGTATAGTTGGAACTAAATTTTTAGATAAACTCCCATGTGTGTTATCCTCCCAAATGTAACAAAATCATTAATTTGATATACTTGTCAACATGATTCTTATTATATATTTGATGAGATTTAAATATAAGTTAAATTTTCATTTGATTTTTATATTTTTATGCTTTTATCGATTCTTCATTCGAAGATGATGGTTGCGGTTTTACACACAACTAAATCCCAATTTTCTATCTTTTCCCTTAGATACTTGATAGTTGATATGTTTGTAGTTTCACAGAACAAGTGGCAGACATATTGTTAACCTTAATTAGCAGACTTTGCGACAAACCTTTATCGTAAACCTTGCAGACGATACATATTTCCAAACCCTAAACATGCCAATCGAAAGTAGATTTCTCTTGTTTAAAAAAATAGAAAGAAAGTAGATCTATAAGAATTTTTTTTTATAAAAAGATCTCCAAAATTAAACATGCAAATAGAACACATCTCTAAACACTTAACACACGGAAGAAACACAATTCGAACTCAAACTTCTAAACTTTTACGGTTTTTAAATTGAAAAAAATATGGTAAAAATCCATTTGAGTTTAAGAGAAAAAAATAATTACACCAAGAGCCAATATCTCAACTCGTAAAAATTTCAAACAAAACTTAGAGGTCGCTTGTTCGAGTTGTTCTTAGGACAAAACTAATATTACATACAGTGGTTTTGGACTTAAGAGATTATGGGTTTCGGCACGAACCTCTTGGTAATTCATAAAAAAAAAAAAAAATTACATGAAAGTAGAGCTGCAAAAGTGGACCGTCATAAAAATCATTGTGATGTGCGATATAATCTACTCACTTTTTATTTTTTATAAAGCGATATAATCTATTCATTATTTTCATTTTTGAGATCATTCTACGTCATTTCTTCGATGTATTCATGCATATACTACATTGTTGAAGCTTGAGACAAGGCTTCGTTGACATAATTTGAAAAAGTGAAAAACAATCTATGAACTTATGCTTCTTAGGAAATCCACTTGTTTTGTTTCCATTTTTGTCAATAAAAATCTAACAAACACTAAAAAAAATACTAACTTACAACTAGTGAAGACATTTCTATAATTAAAGGCCCATCAAATGACTAAACAGACGAATGGTTACAAACACATGCTTGACTTGTTTGTAATTAGGGTCGTCTCTCGTTGCAACCATCATATTGAACTAAAAAATCTTTCTTCAAATCAGTTATCACATAATAGAAAACAAAAACAAAACTGACTATATTAAAACCCAAAATAACAAACCAAAAAAAGATTTAAGAAAAACCTTTGACTATTATTACTAACGAATCCTAATATTGGCAAAAGATAAGAATTATGACCAAAAATTTCAAGAACCCATGTACTATTTATACTGTATAAAAACACCAAAACAAATTTCAATCAACAAAAAAGAACAATGAAGCTCTTTTGTTTAGTTTTGCACCTCTTCTTATTATTCGTCTCCACAACTTGTCTTGCCGCCAATTCTTCCGACTCAGTTTACCAAAAGTTTCTCCAATGTTTCACAAACCAAACTCAAGTCCCTCCTGACTCACTATCCGACGTCGTTTTACCGCAAACCGCTGCCGCTTTCACCCCGACCCTACGCGCTTACATCCGAAATGCGCGTTTCAACACTTCCGCAACGCCAAAACCAGCGATTGTAATCGCGGCGCGTTCCGAAGCTCATGTCCAAGCCGCAGTCGTATGCACCAAATCGCTAAACTTGCAACTGAAAACTCGAAGTGGAGGTCATGACTACGAAGGCGTTTCTTACCTCGCTCACGTTCCTTTCTTCGTCCTCGACATGTCAAACCTCCGCAACATCATCGTCGAAGGCGAATTCGCCTGGGTCGGAGCTGGTGCCACGCTTGGTGAGGTTTATTACAGGATTTGGGAAAAAACCAAAAGCCACGGATTTCCAGCTGGAGTTTGTCCCACGGTCGGAGCCGGAGGCCACATTAGCGGTGGTGGTTACGGAAATATGATCAGAAAGTACGGACTTTCGGTTGATTATGTTATCGACGCCAAAGTCGTAGATGTTAACGGACGGATTCTTGATCGGAAATCAATGGGAGAAGATCTCTTTTGGGCGATTAGAGGCGGAGGTGGCGCGAGCTTTGGCGTGATCTTAGCTTTCAGGATCAAGCTCGTCCCGGTTCCACCAACTGTTACCGTTTTCAGAGTAGAGAAATACTTGAACGAAAATGCTATCGACATGGTCCATAAATGGCAATTCGTCGCTCCCAAGACCGATCCAGGTCTGTTCATGAGGCTATTGTTACAGCCCGTGACTCGAAAAGGAAACCAGACGGTTCGAGCATCGGTGGTGGCTCTGTTTCTTGGGAACTCGAACGATGTCATGTCTCTGCTATCTAAAGATTTCCCAGAGCTTGGCCTGAAGAAGGATAATTGTACGGAACTTACATGGATACAGTCAGTGCTGTGGTGGGCGAATAACGATAATGCTACACAGGTTAAACCTGAGATTCTACTGGACCGAAACCCGGATACCGCTTCTTTCCTGAAACGGAAATCGGATTTCGTCGAGAAAGAGATCACTAAAGAGGGGTTAGATTTCTTGGTAAAGAAGATGATCGAGGTTGGGAAAATCGGATTAGTCTTTAATCCATACGGAGGGATAATGAACGAGGTAGCTACAACGGCGACTCCATTCCCACACAGGAAGAAGCTTTACAAAATCCAGCATTCGATGAACTGGAAAGATCCGGGAACCGAAGCAGAAAGCAGTTTCTTACAACAGACCAGAAGCTTCTATAGCTACATGGCTCCTTTTGTGACCAAGAACCCTAGACATGCGTACATCAATTACAGGGATCTGGATATTGGAGTTAATAGCCATGGCCCAAATAGCTACAGAGAAGCCGAGGTCTACGGGAGGAAGTATTATGGAGAGAATTTTGATCGGCTGGTGAAAGTGAAAACTGCCATGGATCCGCAAAACTTCTTCAGAGACGAACAGAGTATACCTACCTTGCCTAACCAGCCACCTAAACTTTAGTTTAGGCACCCAAATGGTTTTTTATCCGACTTCCAAAACTACAATATACGATATGTTATCTAAAAATTGATGTTTCATTTTTGTAATTGTTTTCAACAACGGCCTAAAAGCTCAAGTTTCAGCAGAAATTATTCTGCTATTGTATATAAATCTTGCAGTTACAATCAATTCTATGGCCCTAAGAACATAGAAAACAAAAATAGTGTAACAGAAGAAACGATTGCTTCTCAAATATTCTTGGCTCAATGCTAATACAGATTCTTTCCTCGAGAGCAGGAGAGTTCAGACAACTCAGAAAACTTGCCTGATGTTTATATTGATCCTCGAAGTTTTGATGTACTCTGCAAAAAAATGTCCGCTTTCAACGGACAATACTGATTCAAGTGTGTCAATTTCCGCATTTTCTTCGTCTGTGAAGATACGGGGTACGCCTGCAACATTAACAGATATTATCTCAGACCAAGCTGTTTATTAACTATTTCAATCAGAGGCAGAATATGGGCAACTTGGGATTCTTTATTCGATAGAGTAAATATCCAATGCCGAGTAAAAAGACTATGCAAAGTGAAGCAGGTTACCGTGAAAGCATTCCCTGGCTTCTCCAGCCATTAGTACAACATCTCCACTTCTAAGATACATAGCATGAGGAGGATCATCTTTTGATTTTCCACCTAAGAGGAAAATAGCTTTACATCCAAGGCTGCGTAAGAAGCAATACAGTTACGCTATCGCGCCTCAATATATGTACCGTATTTTGCTAAGAAATAAGGCAAACAGATATACCTCATGCTTACGATGGGTTTACTCCAGTCAGCTTCCATGTCATCAAGGTGACCTCCAAGGGTATCACCTAAGGAGTGAGTTAAAAGGTTTTCAAAGTTCAACATCAAGCTTTTCCAAAGCAAGAAATACAAATATAAGGCAACTCTACCTAAGCCGAAATAGTTTACAATCGCAGCCTCTGGACAGAACTCCTCTCCGACAGGCATTGCAATGGTGGCGTGTGTCTTAGCTATTCGACAAAGTGCATCAGGTATGTTGTTATGAGGTAGAGAAACATCATAGTTACGCTGAACAAAAAGGCGAAAGAATCAGCATTTCGTTTAAGTTGCAATAAGTGCTAATAATACTCATCAAAACAAGTTCCAAGATTCGACCTTGGACCAATCAAATTGTAAACCGAGGGTGCTCCATCGAAGCTTCCTTAGAAGAACAGAACCCGAAACTGATTTGCAGCTTCTTCGTTTCGCTTTCGCAATATCTTCTTCTTCATCATCACAAAACTTCCATTTGTTGTTGGCATCGGTACAAGTTTCAGATGTAAGATCTTCCTGAACCAATACCTTGTTTTCTTTCGCTGAATCAAACAAATCAGCAATGGGACCATAAATCGCATTGTGATTTGTTCTATTTGGAGGCTGTGGAAAATTCTTCAAACTCTCTTTAATCCATCTGCATTGCTCCTCTAAACTCAATGCACCAGGGATAAAGTAAAACCCTGTATCATAAAGTTTCAACATTTCAAGCACAAATCTTCATGCCAAGAACTATAAGTGCAGAATCTGAGTGAGTCTATGAATTGAAAAATTGGGGATTTTTTCGACTTACCGGGACGATTCTCGATGCAGAAAACAGGGGAATCAGCTTCCGCAACCCTAATTCCGTCAGGCAAAACACGATTCTTGTTGAAATCTTGCAAGATTAGATTGAAATCAAGCAGTTCCGACAAATCAACCGGTTTTGGTAGCTTCTTCCTGCGAGATGAAGTGAATAATTAGCGGGAATGGTACATAGAACAAACGCAGTGAAGAGGAGATTACGAATTGGGTTTTACTTTCTGGAGAACTTTGAATCTTGTTCGTAGTAAAGTTTGTATTTTTTCTCTGCTCGCCGGAAAGACGTACGATCTGCGTCGTCGGAGATGTTCGCCGATTCGTACATGTTCACTAGTCGACGATTTAATTATCATATGGCTCGGGAAATCAACGTTGCCGAGTTTAGGGTATGTTTTGTAATCGGGTTTTTAATTATTATTATTATTTTATTTTTTTTGGCTCAACTTCATACTAATCATTAACTCAACACTAATGTTTAACCAATTAGGCACCAAAGGATATAGTGTAGAAACATTAATCTCAAAGATACTAGTTTCTTTTGCAATTCTATCGGCGATCTTGTAACCCTCTCTTGAAAAGAAACTGATAATAAAGCTCTCGATTCTTCGTAGTCTTTACTGGATGTTATGATGAACCACTCGAAGCACCGGCCAAACCGTCTTTCCTTGTAATGCGTCTAACCAATTCCTTCAAATCTGTCTCAAAAATTAAATTTTGGTATCCAAGAGAGGATGCAGAGGCTATTGCCCATTTAAGGGCTTCTCTTTCTGTAAGAAGGACAGATTGAAGTCTTGGTAAGCTTTTGCTCCATACCATAACACTCTGCCTGTCTCATTTCTGATTACCCATCCTATGCCACACTTATGTCCATCTCTGCTCCATGCTTCATCTGGATTACACTTGAGTCACCTTTGTGGAGAGGGTATCCATTTACAAAGTTGTTGTCGATTGGCAGAGGTTAGTCTTACGCCACTATCCTCATTATTCAGACTTGTTTCCTCTACATCTCTTTCTCTCCATTCTTCAAGGTCTTTTTGAGCTTTTTGTATCAACAAAAAACTTATTTTAGTTAAAAATTAACATAAAGAGTAATAATTGCAATTTTAAAAAAATTGGCAACTGAAAAATCGCCTTGGACGAATAATACCCAAAAAAATGTAATAACTATGAATTTTTGTTCTTTAGAAATATATTATTATCACTATTAAAAAGGTTAATATAACTTTCAACAATTTATTGCAATACTCCCATATTTTCAGACAATTTTTTTTTAAATTAAATGTTTGATGATAAAATAACTATTTTCTCTTTAATTATGAAGTATGGTTTAGTTTAGTGACAATAATATTTTGGACTAATTATTTTATAATTCCTACATTCACCATTTCTCAAACAATTTACCTATTAGAAATTTTATATTCACCATTTCTCAAACAATGTATCTATAGGATACTATATTTTAAGAACATTCCAAAATACTGCAATAATTTTTTTTTTTTTTAAAGTTTTTAGATACTACTATCTGTTTATGAAACTCTTTAATACAAATTTGTGTTGTATACTTTAAAAAAAAATGTTGTATTGAGAATATTTTTAACATTAAAATAATATATAACATTGAACAATAAAATTGTTTAAACGATTAATAGAAATGATAAAGGACATCAAAATAATTAGAAAAATAAGAGATAACGATAAAATTTAATATAATATTTTAAGATTTCTTCTAAGTGAAGCTTTGAGAGGCTGCCACGTGTCACTTTTAGTGTTAAATTTTTTTTATTTTTAGTACTTTATTTTTACTTAATTTTGACATTTGTCCCTCTAGATTTTAGAATTTTTTCATTGATTCTTTAAAATAAAAATGTGATATCAATATATTAACTTAAAGTAAACATTTAATTAACATCAAATTCTCTTCATAAATTAATTAACAATATGTAAAACCATATTCTAATATTATTTTTCAATATCTCTTTTCAAATTCTACAAAATTTTCTTAATTAGAACTTCCGAAAAACTATCATAGTTAAAAAATATATATTTTTAACTTTTTGTAACGTTTTGTAAACGTATGGTATTAAATATCAATAATTGATACAAAAATTTTGTAAGTTTAGGCCAAACTTAACTCATCTTGACAAACCATTGATAATTTTGTACTAGATTTTTTCTCTATGCAACTAATATTAGAAAATGCATTTTTAAAAAAAATGTTATGAACTTCATTTATTGATAAGATAAAAAATAGTTATGAAAAAACTATAAAAAAAAATTATGTCACATACAATTTTGATTTTTATATAGAGTATTTTATGTAAATACTCATAAAGACATGAATAAAAAATAAATTTATATAAAAAACTATCATTTTGTTAAAAAATTATAGAAGCTATATAACGTTATCATCTGATCTTTATTAAATAGTAAAAGGATAATACAAACTGTTAAACAACCAAGATGGAGGCAAATCAAAGCATACATACAATAAATCAGAACTAATAGCTTTCTTAGCCAATGTATCCGCAACATGATTCCTCTCACGATTGACGTATTCCAAAGAGCATAAAGGTAACTTTGCAATCCAATACCGAATATCATAGAGTACATTTCCAATCTCCACATTATCTTCATTCGTATTTGATTAAAGCCATCAATTCCTTATTACCACCTTCAAACCAAACTTGTCGAAATCCTAAAGCTCACACCACTTGAACCACATGAAGAAAACTCATCGATTCAGCTTGTAAAGGAGAACCACTTGACTAAGTTTAGCATAGTCAGACTTGATATGCTTACCTCAATGGTCACGCATAATCCATCTTACTTCCATAGAATCTCTTCCTTGATGAAAGCTACTATCAAAGTTACTATTAAGCCAATTTACAGGAGGGGGTTCCCATAAACTTGATCGGGTAACTACATTATATTGCACTTCATCTCTCTCAAGATCATTAGCCACAATCCATTCACAAACTGCTGCCTTACTACGATTTACTTCTTCATTTGGATGAACATTATTCTTATTAAAGAGATACTCATTCCGTGATTTCCAAATTATCCAAACCAGCCAAAGGGGAAGCAACCTAACCACAATAGGTAGCAAGGAGTCATTATGCAAAAGCAGTACTTTGCCAAGATTTTCTTCCAGATTAGTCGATGGAGGATCGTGGTATTTGTGAACATCTCCAAATGACTTTATAAGTTTAGATAATATAAGAATCAAATTCTATAAATATACAAATAATCAATAAGCTAAATTTAATGTATATTTTATCATGTTAGTTTTTAAATCCACGCAACGCGTAGACAATCTCTAGTATAACAATATTTAAAAATAGAGAGCGTCGTTCTAGATATATATCACTGATTAATACTATCGTTTTGTGATTGGTAATTATTATAACGTAATAAATTTTATCGTAGTGATTAAAAGTATTACGAATCAAATCTAGAAAGCTAAGAAAAATTATTTGTAAAACTAGGTCCCATTTGTTTTGTTTAATCAGCCGAATATCCCCCATGTGTCAACGAAGCTATTTCTCGTAGATAGAAAGCAAAAGAAAAATCTATTTCCTTTTTGTCGGCGAAAAACTATTTAATAAAAAGAAAAAAATGATATATGTGTGTGTGAAATGTAAGTAACGTCTTGCAAGTGTGGACCTTTCCGTCTGAGTTTTCCGAGTTTACTCTTCTTTGAAAGTACCTTCCACAAAAAGCATAAAAATCCACACTTTTTTGTTGCGACTTTGACATTATCTCTCTGACTCCATTCTTTCTTACCAAATCCATCCTTCCATTGACACTTTTGTTGACCTAATTCCTCCAATTTTCTCTAATCACATTTCCGATTCTCATCGTCTGGGAGGAAAAAAATCTCCCAACTTTTTGGTTTTTCTATGGCTCTGAGGTGTTTTCCCTTTTGGGTTTGTCCCCAAACGATTCATCGTTCTCCTCTGGTGGGTCTCGACGCAAAACCTCGTCGTTTCTGTTTCTGGGAGTGCTCCTCCTCAGCTTCCGAGAGAGCCGTTACTGCCATTGAAGGGGAGACTCCGTACGGTCGTGAGCTCAAAAAGCCCTCTGGGGAAATGGGTCTGACTCAGGAGACCGGGTCGGTTACTTTTCATAGAGACTTGAGTATGCTTCCTAGTGAGTCATCTCGCTTCTTCTGCGCCTTCTCATAGAGACTTGAGTATGGTGTTCACGTGGAAATGTTAATTGGTTGTTTGTGTTTATGAGATCATCCACTTGGAATTGTAGATCTTAGGGGCTTGTTTAGCTGAATTTTGAGTTTTGAGATCCTTATGCAGATGAGAGAACATTACAGGTTCATAGATGTTGTGGTTTCACATTCTTATCAATGATCATGTCCTTGCATGGTTTTACCGGAAATCGTTGCTGGTTTGGGTTATACTTTGAATTCAGTTGTATTAAAGTACTCTGTTCTCTAGATTTTATGAATTTATGAGTTGTTTCGTCTGTTACATTTGACATTACATTACTAATGTTTGCTCGCCTATGTCGATTTCTTGATTCCATGAATGATACAATGTCGTTTGAGTTTGACATTAGATTCCTTTATTTAACATATTAGAAGCTGGATTTGGTGTTTCAGATTCTATCTTTCTTATTGTGTAGTCTCGTAAATGGATCAGTCATTGTCATTTGCATTGCGGCATGCTTTGCTACACATGAATCAATCTGTTTTGCGTGAGACTATAATCGAATTTCAGACGTTGGTCATGAAATTGGAGATATGTTTTGTTACTAGATTCTTTCTTCTCCATATTGGCAGCTGCATTTGATCTTTCTTGTCGTGTGGTCTCATAAAGTGATCGATCATTGTCATTTGCATTGTGACATAGCGCATGCTCCACACGTGTATCGATCTATTTTAAAAATGGAATACTCGATATGTTTTGTCAATACTAGATTCTTCATTCCATGGTAGTAGCTTTATTTGATGTTTCAGATATGATATATCTTGTCATGTAGTCTCATAAATAGATCAATCATTGTCATTTATATCGCAGCATAGCACTTGCTACACGTGTGTCGATCTGCTTTGATAATGGATTCTTTTTCCATATTAGTAGTAGCTGCATTTGATGTTTCAGATTCAATCTTTCTTGTCATGTATTCTCATAAATATATCATTCATTGTCGTTTGCATCACGCCTTAGGGCTTGCTACACGTGTATCGATCTGTTTTGAAAATGGACTACGCAATATGTTTTGCTAAGACTGGATTATTTTTTCTATATTAGTAGCTGCATTTGATGTTTCAGATTCGATCTTTCTTGTCGTGTAGTCTCATTAATAGACCAATCATTGTCGTTTGCATCGCGCCTTTGGGCTTGCTACGTGGTATTGATCTACTTTGAGTGAAATGATACTCTCTTTTCCAAATGTTGTTAATGAAGTAACGTACCAAGCCCCATAAGTATTATGAAAATCATATGCATTGTCTGTCATATCCTTGTTATTATCGATCTAATTCCTTTTTTAATCTCTCCCCATTGCAAGTCCTAACATTTATGGTTGATTACAGAACCTCTAACTGCAAACAGCCTTTACTCTTCTGATGGCGATGATTCGAAAGTGCGAATTTCGTTTCAGGTGAAATATTACTTTCCTCACCTAACTGCAAATTTGTATTTCTCTTCTTTCATTTGTTGGTATTTCCATACATTCTCCACTTGCAGGGCTTACCCGGTGCATATAGCGAGACAGCAGCTCTAAAAGCATATCCAAATTGTGAAACTGTGCCCTGTGAACAGTTTGAAACTGCATTTCAGGTTTTGATTTATCAGTCATCTCTTATATATTCATACCCCTACATAAAAAGTATTGATGCTTTACGATGATTGTTTCTTCAGGCTGTTGAGTTGTGGTTGGTGGACAAAGCAGTATTACCGATTGAAAATTCAGTAGGTGGTAGTATCCACCGTAATTATGACTTGCTTCTTCGTCATAGGCTTCACATTGTCCAAGAAGTCCATTTGCCTGTGAATCATTGTCTCCTGGGAGTGCCTGGTGTGAAAAAAGAAGATATTAAATGCGTTCTAAGCCATCCTCAGGTTCTTCTGCTACCATTTCATTTAGACGCTCCTAAGTTCTTTGGTTTGAGTACATTTTTTTTTCTCTGCAGGCGCTTGATCAATGTGTGAAATCACTTAACGATTTAGGCATACAGAGAGTTTCTGCAAAAGACACTGCCACTGCTGCTCAGGTGACAGATAACGAGTTCTTCAGTTCATTTCACATAAAAGGTTTACTTTTCTCCCCTTTGAAAGAATTGAATATAAAAAAGTGTTTATTCAGACTGTTTCTTCGAGCGGTAAGAGGGAAATAGGAGCAATCGCGAGTGTACGTGCTGCAAATTTATATGGTCTAGATATTCTTGCCGAGAACATACAAGTAAGTGGTCTCGTAGAATAATATAGAAATATGAATCATTGGGTTGAAAGTGGAAAGATTTTTGACATAGAAAGAATGTGAATAAACATTATCAATTATCTGCAATCTTTACGTTGATGTTTTGTTCTTTCTACGGTTTTCAGGATGATGCTAACAATGTGACCCGCTTTCTGATACTTGCTAGAGAGCCTATGATTCCAAGAACAGATAAACCGTATAAGGTAATAAAAATTCTATTTTTATAAACTAACTAAATTTGCTGAAGATAATGATTGCCTGTAGTAATACTTCTGTATCCCGCAGACAAGTATCGTGTTCTCTCTAGACGAAGGTCCTGGTGTGCTGTTCAAGGCCTTGGCTGTGTTTGCTTTAAGAAGCATTAACTTATCCAAGGTAAGTTTTGAGTTTGAGGACAAGTTGTGTACTATAATCAGTAGTTCATTCGAAAAATACAAATACAAGACCTAGCTTCCGCTCTTTTTTAGATAGAAAGTCGTCCGCAGAAAAGAAAACCACTAAGAGTAGTTGATGGTTCTAACAATGGAACCGCCAAGTAAGTAGTTATCTAACACACAGCATGAACACCTCCTTTTTTCTAGAAGCACTTGAGTGATTGTTTTGTGTTGATGACAGGTACTTTGATTACTTATTCTACATTGATTTTGAAGCTTCAATGGCTGAAACACGTGCTCAGCACGCCCTCGGTCATCTACAGGTCCTAGTCCTTGCAACCCGAGAGCTTTATTTCCAGGCTTAAGTCTAACTGGTTCTAAAGATTAGGCCTTTCGGTTTTGCAGGAATTCACAAGTTTCATCCGTATCCTCGGGTGTTATCCAATGGATTTAGTCAGATAACCGAGAAAAAAACTCCAGTAGATGTTACCATACCCTGCAGAACCATGTGAATATACCCAAATAGAAGAACCCCAAATAGAAGAACCATGTTCATGGCTTTGGTATACTGCAAGACTCTTTTTTCACCATTTTCTCATCTTAGAGATTTGGCTCCAAACTCTTCATTACTGAGACAAAAACAGTTCATCTAGCTAATGTTGAGAATATGTTTAGTACATTAAACAGATTTTCTCGGTTAAGATCAGTGTTTGACTTGGTAATTGTCTGAAGCCAAACCCTGATACTAAAGATATCTCCAGTTCATAACAATCCGATAAGTTTCATGATCTTCATTACAAAAGGTGGGGCTTTGTTGATCTTTCAATTCAAATCAGGAAATGAGTACTTCCCAAAACAAAAACTAAAACTAAAACCAAGATACCGATTATCAGTTCGATTTACCGACTGAGAAGCCCTACACACCAAATTTGGTGTTTCATACAGTTTTTTATCCTAGTCTCAAAAGTTCCACGGGGAAAAAGAACTTCAAGCTCTGATTAGTTTGAACTCATTTTGGCGAAATGGTTAAAAGCAGACCGAAATGATCGCTAGGCAACACCGGAAGTTCTAACTCCTTGATCGCACCCCTCACTTTCTTCTCTTTCACATACGATAAACCAGGAATCGCCTCTTTCCCAACCATCTCGATTCCGCCAAGCTTGTAATCATCCAGCCGACAAAAAATCCGGTCCAACCGTTTCTGTAATGATCTGTTACCGGACAACATTGGGTTTGCTTTTGTGTCGTATGTAAAACCGGAATCACCTGGTTTCAAAACCTCCCAAACATCAACCCATTTGTCTGGCAAAGGAAACTTCCCATCAAGCTTGTCGTCCCAGTTCATGTCTCCCCCGAACACCACATTGGTATTAGCTCTGAGAATCTCGATCGCCTCTTCAGCTTGTTGAACACGTTCTCGGCTAAACATTTGGTCCCATTTTGGAGGACCTGGACAGGGACTCTCGAGATGGCTTGTTGCCAGAACAAGTGGCTTTCTCCCTGGAACTTCAACCTCTGCAACAGATAATTCTCTTCCCATTATCGAGTTCCTGAAGCTTTTGCAACTGAAAGATTTCACCCCCACCTTGCTCAACTGCAAATAACCGATAAGGGTCAGTCACAAAATCACAGGAACTTGCTAACTTTAGACATTTACGAGCGTAAGACAACTGTGCACAATCTTTACCAGCATGCAGTAGTAGCCTTTTGTACGTGCCACATCGACTGAGACAGAACAAGAATACGCTTTCCACCAATTCGATTTGCTGAAAATATCATAAATCTCAGGAGTGACTTCCTACAAAACCTCACAAAAACTGTTTGTCAGAAAACCAGAATTACTTCTAAATTTTGCAGATAGAACAAATCACTCCATGGAAAATGTAAAAAAAGACCTGAAAACATATGAGATGAGGAGAATGAAGCTGAATAAGATTGCCTATAGCTTTCATCCTACTAATCAACTCAAGGTCTTCACGGAACCAAACATTGTAGCTCAATATCTTCAAGCTAGAGGAAGCTGTTCCTGAATGAGAAGAAGCTACCCCTACAAAAACAAGAGTGACAAACAAAGTTAAAGACTTTTGCATCTGAGGAACAAAAGAAAACAAACCATTAACGATTCAATCTGATCCAGTCCAACAATCAGGAACCTCATCAAAAACATATATGAAGCCAAGTTTTGATGAATCACACATTACACAGTAACAAACTCTAGATCACTCAATCCGAGAATACCAAATAATCACAGACCCAATAGACCTAAAACCCTAGGGAGTATAAAAAACCGACCTTTCGTTCCAATCTCTTTGTTCTTCTTCATGAAACCAGACGATTCAGAGCGAACAACAGAACCACCATCAACCTCGACGACATCATCATCCATAGCCTTGCGCTTGCTACACCGCCTCAGAGGAAAGAAAACCGACCCGACAGAGGAATCCGGGTTACTACTTCCGAGACCCGAATCGGTCAATTCGTCAAAACCCAGTAGAGAATACGTCGGCGATCGCGTTCCGCAGATATCGCAGACTGAGTTCTTGTACGTGTTCAAAAAAGTGCAGCCTTTGCACGCCCATTTAGGTTCATCGTTCGTGGAAGCTGAGAGAGCAGGAGACGAAGAAGGGGTTGGTACAGGAGCCAAGCAGATCATGCACTTAAGTTTCTGAGATGGAGAATTGAGGAAAGTACACTTGTTGCATGACCAAGAAGACGAGGAAGACGATGACGACATTGCAAGAGTTGTGACGACTCGGAGAAATCGATTCGTTAACATTTGCCCTAATTTTTATTTATCGATTTTGACATAAGAGGGAAACTCAAACGTATAATATGACGTCGTTTTCGAGTTCCCGGTTTAGAATTGATAATCAACAAACTAAACCGCACACAAACCGAAGATAACCAAAACCAGCATATAACACAGATTTTATACAACATATTTGCTTCAACAAAGGTACAAGTGACTAGAATGGTCTACTACAAATGAAACAACATCAAATTACAAAAATTTTGATGGAAATAACAATGTTTATTACCTAAAATTGTAACTGACCGTGGAAAAATGTAAATTCACCAAAAGGGCAACAAAGTAGAAGTTACAAGAATCATAATACTGACACAGAAGCCTCTTGAGAGACTGCTCCTTGGAGCTTCACCGGATGCGACTTGAGTTGAATTCACCACCGTCTGTGTATGATTTCCGACCTTCTTGCTGCACAGAATGATGTAAGACCAAGTAAATATAAGAAAAAACAGAATTCATCATGTTTTAAATAGATAAGAAAACGACTTTCCAACGCGAAAAACTTTCATACCTTCCTGGGAAAATGCAGCTTCCATGACCTGAAAACATTTGTTTTCTCCATTTAGAGACTTTTATAAAGAACAACGCAAATAAGGAGAACATTGAATTTGTAGTTAAAACAAAAAAATCGAACTTTTAAGAACTTGGGACCATTTACACATTAGGTTACATAATCTTAACCAAAAGTAGTAAACATGAAAAAGAAAATAGTTGAACATGAATCACAAGGTACAAGCAAGGCAACATTATTTTCTAAGATACTGCGGTAGATATCATTAGATTCCCCAAAACAAACACGCTTTTACTGAATGTAATTCAAGATTCGATATCGCAGTGCATTAACAATCATAATTCAAAATTCATGAACAAGAGACCCTTCCTTTGGGATACTAACTTCTATATATGGCTACAAAGTCACCCATGTTTTAGCATATAAGCACTAAGACTCTGTTTTGGCACAAGACAGCTCCTATAGACTCATCAAACTCTAACAAACGTAGATGGCGTTTCTTGTTCGTCATACGTCTTATGCTATAAATCTTCAAAATGTAAACCATAACACGACACAAAAAAGGATCTTACTTGGGTCTGTAGTAGTGATCATAGCCACGCCTTTGAAGTCACATGAACCAGAAGCTCTTCCTTCCTTTTGGTAATAACTATTGAAAGCAAACGAGGCATGTCCCTTCACATTATTCGGTTGATAACAACTCTCCCCTGGTTGAATCTCGCTACAATTAGCTCTTCCGGGTCCACAAGCCCAATCCAATGCAGTTTGAAGTGTCTTCGAGTCCACACCATCCATAGCAATGCAGTACGTCTGGTTTGTTGTATCGTTCGCTAGAAACGTTCCACTTCCAGATACATGAAGCAGATAAACCGGCGTAGAGTTCCCATAGAATAATCCCCAGCTAGCTTCACTAACCGGAGGAGCCCTCAAATCCTCGTTAAACAGCTCATAAATGTAGACACTTGAGGTCATCTCAGGGTGCAAAGGAGTACCGATTCTATCGAATATATGCTTGATCAAATTTGAGTTATACGTATCAGCATTGTCGATAGTAGCATATGGCTCTTTTGAATCACCTTTCGAAGGCCACCCGCTCTCCGTCACAAGCACAACCACATCAGACACATTCAAATTTTTCATCGAAACATAAGCAGCATCGACCATAGCATCAAGCACATTGGTGTAATGCAACAAAGTATTAGGATCAACCATTTCCTTAGACGGAGTCAAAGGCTTGAACAAACAGTTATCGAGCGGAACCACGCCTTTGTTCTGCATATAGACATAGTAAGGATACATATTCATCATCAGAGGAGAACCCGTTTTCGACAAGAACTGAAGCAACGGAACCAAAACCGAATGCCAAGTCTGGTTAAAGTAAGCTTGAGAAGGCGGGAACGTATCGAGCATTATCGAAGCAGCGTGAGGCGTAGAAACCTTGATTTGAGTATGAAGATTTGAAGCAACAAGAGCATTGTACAAAGACTCAATTGCAGGTAACAACAAAGGAGCAGAAGAAGGTACAGTGGTTAAAACCTCATCTCCAACAGAAATGGAAGTGATTAAGGTTTCAGGGTAATAAGCAACCACATTACGACCAATCCACGACGCAGCGGTACTGTTGGATGATCCGATAGCGAGAAGCTGATTGTTTGGTACACTGATTATGACACGTATCTTGGTTTTAGACAATGCCTTGAGCAAATCTGGATCAGCATCGTATAAACGGATATGGTTTACTTTCTGAGTTTGTAGGAATTTGACCAATTCCGTTGGAGTGAGTATATTGGAGACATCGGTACCAATGTTGAACCCAACAAAAGGATCTTTGTCTTGTTCCTGAACCTTAATACCTTGCGATAAAGACGACGAATTCGCTGCAACATAATAAGCAAACAAAAAAAATTGAAACTTGGCAAGGATTTGTAACTAAAAATTACGAATTCAGTAAACTTGGATTCGATTTTGGGGGAAATTTGAACTAAAATGTCGAACTGAGAAGTGGGTTTTATTCGCAGACTTACCAGAAATCAAAAGATTGAAGATTACAATGACGAAGAAGAAGAAGAAGAGAACATGAATGGTGGAGACCATGTTAGTGAAAGCCATTGAAGAGGAGCTTGAGCTTGAACTTATTCTGCAACTCTTCCCCTTCTGATTCAGACTCAGCTAGAGATTCTTGCATTATCTTCCGATTGAGTACTGTCTCTGTGATTGTGATAATACTCTTAAGAGAATCGGAGAAGAAGAAGAAGAGAGATTAGTCATTACTTTTAGGGGTTTTAGGGTGAAGATTTATGTCTCTGTGCTTCCACGTGAATTAACTCTGCTCGCTCCTCCCCACACGACTGGTCGATTTTCAGACAGGGTGTTAAATTACGATAATGCCCTTGCATACCGATAAAGCACCAGCTAGGCTAGACAACATCACTATGTAAATCTTTAATAGATTTGGTTTTTTTCCGCCCATAATTGAAAAAAAGAAAAGAAAGAATTGTTCTATGTATTTGTACACGAAAAGATTCCTTCCAATATGCAAATGCAACCTTTTGTTTACTCCCTCCATTTCAACAAAAACTTATCATTTTAGATTGTTTTACATAAATTAAAAAAATAATTAAATTTTTTATTTTATTTTTAACTAATGTATTATTTTATATGACATGCGTAATTAAGAAATTAGAAATTAGAAATAAATAAAAAAATTAATCATAAATATACATTAAAAATATAAAATAAAAAATAATATGAAATTAAAAAAACTTAGAATAACAATTAATATAAAATGGAGAAAATATTTTTGTTCTTACTTTTTTGGTTAAATAGGGAAATTGGCTTGGAATGTTGGTGTTGACCACATGTGGTAAAAGTGGACAAATGAAAGAAGATAATAATGCCCTTTACTGGAATTCTACTATTATGTGAATAAATTTTCTATACGTATGTATTTATTGTTCGGTTACTGAAATATCCGTATAAAAATATTGAAATACAAGTTGAGAAAAAAAGGAAAGAATACGACCCATACTTTTTTCTTGAGCTAGAAGTCTTGCACATTTACTAGAAGCGGTCCATTTTATTTATTTCTCGATAACACATTTTCTCATCTCAACCACTAAAGTCATAAATAAAGCTTATTGTATAAGTAAGTAGCAAAACGTTGGCGAAATGTAACGTTACAGTGGTGTCTATAATTAAACTGTTTGTGTATTGCCCATTATACTTAGAAAACATATTCAAATGAAAACTAATAACCAAATCGAGGGAATAATAATGGGATATCAATTCATCATATATAATTGTATCCCATGAGTTATGCTATTCTACCATTCAGTTTCCTTGATATTAGGTCGTAAATCAAGTGCAATTGTAGTAGTTTGGGAAAGTCTGATTCTCCTCTTGTAGTATATAATGTTGTAACGTCACTGTGAATCAACATGGAGAAAATCCTTTGATATTTAACTCTCTATTTCTTCAAATAAGTAAAAAAAAAAAAAACAGCAAACCGACAACATAGATCCATTTGTAACTCATAATATAATAGAACAAACAAAAACTCATAAAAAGAGGAAGCTTTTTGGGGAGTTTTAAAAGGTAAAACATCTTATATCATACATTCATTTTTTTTTTTACCAAAAAAAAATCATATATTCATTTTCCATCTTATCTTTTCAACTTTTGATAGTATATACAAGTCTTTTTTTTCTGTCTGTGAACCACAGACCGGTCCCACTAGCCGGTTCCAGGAATCAAACCCTAATTAGCGGTGCCAAACAGAGTGGTGATAGTATATACAGGTCTAAATTAAAAATTTCCAAACAACAAATATTCCTTGAATCATGAACTCACACTGAATTATAGGCTATATATATTATATATGCCTAGTTACCGAAACAATTTATATATATTTTTGAAAAGAGTTTAAAACATTTTTTAAACAATAAGAAATAAAAGAAACAAATTTCTCTTACAGAAGCTAATAATTTGTGTCTAGTTGTTTGATACAAACAGTAACTGATTAAATTTTCATTGCTACAAGTTTTTTTTTGATACAGCTACAAGATGCTGGTGAATGTAATTGTAGTTGTTCTTTCAAACTTGAAAATACAAAAAAAAAAAGCAGTTACATTTAACAATATTTTTAATGTAATTTAACAATTTAAAGTAATAATATGCTACTGAATAACTTACTCATAATAATTGTTGAAATATCTTTATCAAAAAAGAAACGGTTGAAGAAAAATGGAGCTCATAATAAGGATGAATAAATTGGGTGTAGACTATATGAAAAACAAATATTACTATGATCAGATTCTAGAAAAAAAAATAAAAAAAAAACATATCCAAAAATGAAAAACAATGAACCGTGACACTTTGTTGTCTGTTTCTCGCAATTATTTATCCTGCTGTTATATATATATTTTTTAAAACATACAAAATACTTGTAAATAAAATATCGTTTACCTTTTAGCCATAGAAAAAGATAACTACCTTAAAGACAAGTGTTAAGAAACAAAAAAATTGCAGTTCTGGTAAATTACGCAAGGCAAGACAAATTTTGTTCATTTTACTTATATGCATAAAAGGCCTTCTACTTATGATAGTACCAAAAAGAACAATGAACAATGATTCTACTTTAAAACCAAACATATGTATGAAGCCTATATGATATGTCGTAAATAAGAAATCGATCAAATTTCAGTATTAACTTCTATTTATGTAAAAACACAAGGTTTTTTTATTAAGATGATTGCACTTTACATGTTCACTGAAAATAAACTACTTATTTCTTAAATGGGCTGAGATCCATTTCACTGACTGATGGGCTTCTTTCTATTTACCAGCTTTTTAGATGAAATCAGTTTTCAAATGATTTATTTCCCTTTTAATTCATTTAAAATTATATATTATATTTCAGTTACTTCTTAAATTTACGATTATTTTCACTCCAAAAAGATATACAAACTAGTATATTCTTCTATTATAATATAGCAACTTTAAATTGTCACCGCCATTTGTCGTGTGTTTAAACTCTCAATCCGAAAGAGTAGCTCATTATACTAGTTTTTTTTTGGTATTTAGGGTATTTCTCCATTATATTATACTACCAGTTATGACAAGATACGTCATACGTCGGTAAGAAAAAAAAGACATCATTCATATAATGCGTTATATTTGTTTCTTTTCATGCAAAAAAATTAAAAAAAGAGTAGGCCACGTTTCGTGAAAGTAGTAATATAAAAAAATAGGCCACGTTTTGAAAACAAAAATCTCAATCATTCAATACCTTTTTATCTCCAATAATTCACGTGTCATGTCATGACTTGTCTGTTAGGTTTTACGGTATCTGTCGCTCACTCATCTAACGGTTAAAATGCGTCTGTGATGATCGGAACTATATCACAGGCAGTAGCGGAGAAGTTGTCGGTCACTTGATAACTATTTTTATAAGTGACTGTCGATCTTTGTATATATCGGAAAAATCATCCAGTCCCAGTGGTGTAGACTTCTTCTTCTTCTTCTTCTCTCTCTCTCTCTCTCTCAGGTGAGTTTAGTGTTGTAGATGATGATCTAGCTTTTAACATTCCGATGATTGATTATGTTATGTCCTTGATCTAATTCGTCTGATTTTGAATCAGTTTCTTCCAAATCAATTGATGAAATCCGGTGTTTCTCGGATCTGGTTTTTTTTGTCTTGTGTGAACATTTGGGGACATTGTGGATCGTTACTCGATAATCGCCTCGGATTCATCGAATCTAAGTATTCCCTTGATGATGATCCGTGTTCACTAATTGCTTTTGTTCTTGTTTGGGTTCATGTAAATGTTAGACATTTGGTTTGTCTTGTTTTATAGGGTTTTTGTGGTGTAATAGAGTAGACAGTGTTCATTGAATTTCCAGAACAGAGCAAGTTTAGGGGGAAATGAATGAGATTACTTGTTGATTTCACTGTCTTATGTCGAAAAGTAGAGTTTCTTTCACTGAAAATGGAAGCAGCTGACTCAAGCTTCTTCTTTTTTTTTTTGGGTTTAATTAGAGAAATGGCTACTGTTGCTCCAAATGCTGACTTGTTGGATTGGCCAAAGAAGGATAAGCGTCGTTTTCTCCATGCTGTCTACCGCGTTGGTGATCTTGATCGTACCATTCAGTATGCCATTTTGTTTGTTGTCTCTTTCAGTGATATCTTCTTCCGCGTCTTTTTCGGTAACAGGTTGTTTCTCACCAGGTTTTACACTGAGTGCTTTGGTATGAAGCTGACGAGGAAAAGAGATGTTCCAGAGGAGAAGTATTCTAATGCTTTTCTGTCTTTTGGATCTGAAGAATCTAATTTCGCCGTGGAGCTGACATACAGTATGCTCTCTTCATCTCTCCGTCTTCTGTTACCATTGATTCATTTTCAGATCGTTTATGTCACAAATATTTTTCAATTTTTTGCAGATTATGGTGTTAGCTCATATGATATTGGAACTGGATTTGGGCATTTTGCCATTGCGACTCAAGATGTAAGTCGTCCTTCGATTTAAGATTTCAAGAATCAATATATGCATGTGAGTCCCTAAATAGAGAGATGGAACAACGCTTCTTTATTAGGTTTCCAAATTGGTTGAGACCGTCCGTGCCAAGGGTGGAAGTGTGACAAGGGAACCAGGTCCAGTCAAAGGTGGAGGCAGTATCATTGCATTTGTGAAGGACCCTGATGGCTACACTTTTGAGCTCATCCAGCGAGGTCCAACTCCTGAACCATTCTGTCAAGTCATGCTTCGTGTTGGTGATCTTGACCGCTCCATCAAATTCTATGAAAAGGTAATGCTCTGAAAAAGCTTTGTCTTTATGTTGTTATATATATATATATATATATATATTCATTAGTAGTGTTTTTTGGATAACTCATTAGCATTGCTATGTTCTGGAAAGCTTGTTTACCTCACTTCTGAATTCCCTTCAGGCCCTTGGGATGAGACTCTTGAGAAAGATTGAGAGACCTGAATACAAGGTGAAGTACTCAGTGATACACTTCAGACCACTTTTGAGGTACGCTGTAACTTACCGAGTTTTTATTTGTTTGTTGGATGAAACAGTACACCATAGGCATGCTGGGATATGCTGATGAATACGAGACCATAGTTTTGGAGCTGACCTATAATTATGGCGTGACTGAGTACACAAAGGGCAATGCATATGCACAGGTATGGGCTTAGACATATCTCTGTTGCCTCTGCTGCTACTGTTTCTTTTTTCTTTAACCGGTTTGTGTTCATTCCTTTGATGATTAAATGGTTAAATGTAATAAACAGATTGCAATAGGCACCGATGATGTGTACAAAAGTGCTGAAGTTGTGAAGATAGCCAACCAAGAGCTAGGAGGAAAAATCACTAGAGAAGCCGGAGCTCTTCCTGGAATCGGCACCAAGATTGTCTCGTTCCTCGATCCAGATGGCTGGAAAACGGTTAGTAATCGATAAACAAATCTGGTCTGGTACAATTACATTAGAATTAATCTGGTATCGAAGATTCCATTTCGAGCATTGAAAGTTTAGATTCGATCTCGGGTTTTGTTTAAAAGGTTTGGCTGTTAAAATGACAGATTCTGGTTGACAACGAAGATTTTCTTAAGGAACTGAAATGAGGAGAGCAATGATGATGGTCGAGATCACGAGGCTAAGAAGAAACTATAATAATAAAAATGTAATCATAAAATAAAGGAAGACTTCTTAGTTTGGTCTAAAATAAGATGTGGTTCAGTTTGTGTTGTGCTAGCTATGAACTCGTTACTTTCGTCTATGAGCTAAAACTCTCTATGGGCCTGAATAAAAATAGTTCCACCACCTGGTTATGGACGGTTTAGTAGAATTTATTTGTTTCCGTACCAAATCGGTTTACTCAGATTGTAGACAGGGTTTGAATTAGTTCTCGTAGCTCTGGTTTTGTTTTCCCGGAATTTGAAGACATGTCTAATCTCATTAAGTATTACCATGTACGAGCATACGATGAGGTATTGGGAGATCGCAGAAACCGAATCTAGATAACAGAAATCACACACATAGACTCGATTATAGAAATATGTCCGAATCGATCTCGTTATCTCCGAGATTTCTTAACATTATAAGGTATATATATAGTACAGTAAATCAGAATTTTGGATACTCAGTATATGCAGTCACATGAAACTCAGCTACTCCCGCCAAAAAAAGGGAAATTAAATTACTGGATCTACCTACTCACTACAACTATCATTCGAAAGCCATTTACGCATTTATATAATACATACATTCCATGTCGAGCCCTTGCACACAACGGGACCGGTTCTAAAAGTGTCAACCCTAAACCATCTCGATGAAAATTTGGTTTAATGAATCAAATCGGATAGAAGAGCTCGAATTGATTATTGGTTAGGTTAGACCGGATCCTATCTTCTTAGGTCTCACTCAAGGATCATGTGTACATGTCTTTCGCCTCCCAATTAATACATACATAGAAAAGCGGTGGAGTTGTTGGTCTTTTTATGTTCTTATTTACCTAACCAACACAGCATCTCTAATCACTAACCGTTAGGAATAATTCTATTTCCAACAACCGTATTTTAAGCGTAAAAATTGAATCTAAACTTGTAACATGTTTCTACCACGTGAATATACGTTGTAATTTAAATGTGTGTATCTTCCAAAAAAATTGATTTTTGATTTTCGCAAATAAGATGAAACCGTTGGTGTACAATCACCAAATTCACGTGTTTAAGAATGTTGAAACCAAAAATATGTTTAAGAATGTATGTTTTGTATTATCATATGAAGGATGATATCATATTCCAAAGCTGTTTAAAGATCCACGGCGAAAGTGAAAAAATGTTATGAAGGAAAATGATGATTACCAATAAATTACATTTCATGTTTGAATTGCTCAACATTATATAATATAACATTTCCATGCAAACGTCTCACTTTTCAAGATATAGAAAATCGATCGTTGATATGTTTAACCTCTTTGAATAAAATTACATTTTGTTTGACATGTTCATTTAGACAAATATATATAAGCTACATTGTACTTGTACTCATACATGGTCCTAAATTCAAATCTATTCGCATTTATTTCACACCTACATTAGATATGTTTGTGTATATATATATACCTTGCATGTGGTCTTATAACATAACTAACCATAAACAAAAGAATCTCTCTACCAACAAAGCAAAACATGAAACTCACTTACACTAGCTTGCTTGTGTTATTCCTCATTGCACTCGTATGTGTCAATATCGGTGCTAGGAAACTGATCTCCGGAGATACCCAATTCAAGGATGAAAAATCACTCCTTGGCGGTGGCGGAAGCGGCGGTGGCCTAGGGCTTGGCCTTGGTGGAGGAGCTGGTCTTGGTGCGCTTGGGATTGGAGCTGGGGTCAATGCCGGAGTTGGACTAGGCTTAGGTGGAGGCGGTGGAGGTGGTGGTGGACTTGGCGGTGGACTTGGCGGTGGCGCTGGTGGACTCCTCGGTGGAGGTGGCTTTGGCGGAGGAGCCGGTGGCGGATTTGGTGGTGGTGGTGGTCTTCCTTGATAATCAAGTGTTTAGTGTGTGTGTGAGCTCATTCTCAGCTTGTTACATTACTTAAGTCATTTTCATTGTCATAATAAATTTAGAGATTGAATTAATCACATTTCAGCTTTTATTTAAACTTCAGTATTTTAATCGAAAGGCCTTATCTACTAAAGGCAGTTACCTAACTAGAGGTAATTAATGCTCGGAATTGTATTATGAGTCTGGTTTATATATTATATTTTGATTAACTAGTGCAACCTTTCATCGAGAAATAAAATATGGTCACACTTACTACAGCAATGAAAATATATGATTGACAAAGGGTTAGACTAATGGCCAAATAAAAATTGCAAGAACCAAGTCGGACTATAGAAACTATCCAAGTTTCATACGCTTCCAAACTCAAAATATTTTGATGTTAATAAATTAGTTCAGGTTGTTTAAGTTTATGTTTCATCCTATTTCATATGTAAGATGCGTGTGGGCTACTATTATTACATGGTCGGTATATTGATCATCGCATGACTGCTGGTTGCAAAGAATACAATAGCTTGATGAGCATAATGCAAAAACACATAACCAAACAACAAGAAGTATATAGCATGATAACTTATATCATATTTCCATAGTAATTGATTCTAAAGTTAGTTAAATTGTCCCTTAAATGATAACTTATAATCTTAATAAGTTTCAAAAAGAAAAAACTGGGTGCAAATGGATGTCTCTTTTTATGAATGTAATAGAGCATTCCACTAATTCCACACAAAAATTTACCATTTATGACAAAAGGAATGGAATGAACATTCCACTTATCCCACACACAAATAATCCATTCCACACAAAAAATCAAAGGAAAGTATCCCTCTACAATTTTAATGAGGAATGAATGGAATAAATTTATTCCATTATTTTTTAAATTTCATTCATCCATATTCCATTCATGTGTATTCTAACAATTCCTAAAAAACTTACCGTTTAGACCCATAATCTTAAAACATGACCAAGGAAAGTGTTATTTTAAATCCATATAAAACTTAGAAAGAAAGAATTTGCCTTATTCATGTATCCAAAGAAGTGAAGGTCCTGAATTCCTTTTCTTTGGGATATTAATGGATAAAAGGCTAACACAAAGAATGTCTACAACTCCAAAAGCTTCACCAAGAAAGTTGTATAAGAAAAATAGTTAAAAAAACTCAAAAATGTTTTTTTTTTCTTTTTGGTAATACTCAAAATATTCGTTTTTCTCTTTTCAAATAATTTTTGAGTATTATTTTGATATTACATAATTTAGAAAAGAAGAAGATAAAGAAAGAAGAATACTTACCACTCAATGGGGATGCGGTTGCTTTGGCCTTTTCTTCGTTTGGCTGATGATTCCCTCTTCCACCACCAACCCTTCTTTTTTTCCTCATTTTTAATTCTCAAAACTCTAATTTTAATTCAATTTTAGTCCCAGAAATATATAAAGTCTCTTTTGCCATTGATACCGATATTTTTATTTATTTAATTGCGATATCATCAGTTAAATTGTTAATAACACTACAAAGCAAGTATCAGGAATCTGGAAGAAGAAGCTCCAGAGCCAAAAACTCGATCTTTGTAAGATTTCTAATAACATTTCAGTATTTCTTTTCTGGGTTTATGTTTTTCTCAAAGAATCTCTGATTATTTTATTGGAAACAACATTTGTTTATGGTTTTTTTCTTCTTCTTCTTTGTGAAAATAGAAGTTCGATCTCATTGCGATTATTGAGTCTCCTTGATTGTTTTCAGATGCTTGTATAATGAATCCGAATCTTATAGTTGCAGAGTTAGATTAAAAATGTTCCTTTTTGCCTATAGATTGGATATATGAATCTCCTTTTATAATTTTTGACTGGCTTTGAGTAATTTATCAATGTTAATCCACTGAATACTACTTTGGATGAAGAATGTTTGATTTAAAGATGCCATTTTTGTTGTTGTTGTTGTGATTTTGACTATTCTTGGATCAAACTGTTGTATAGCTTGAGGAGAGAAGATGAGAGGTGGGAGTCTATGGCAGCTAGGTCAATCCATTACCCGTCGTCTTGCTCAATCTGATAAGAAAGCTGTGTCGCGCCGCTACTTCGCTTCTGAAGCTGACCTGAAAAAAACCGCTCTTTACGACTTCCATGTCGAAAATGGAGGAAAGATGGTTCCTTTTGCTGGTTGGAGTATGCCAATTCAGTACAAAGATTCAATCATGGACTCAACTGTTAACTGCAGGCAAAATGGGAGTTTGTTTGATGTTGCACATATGTGTGGTTTGAGTCTTAAGGGTAAAGATTGTGTTCCTTTCCTCGAGACACTCGTGGTTGCTGATGTGGCCGGTTTGGCTCCTGGAACTGGGAGCTTGACTGTGTTCACTAACGAGAAAGGAGGTGCGATTGATGACTCGGTGATTACCAAAGTGACAGATGAACATATCTATTTGGTGGTCAATGCTGGTTGCAGGGATAAGGATTTGGCTCACATTGAAGAACACATGAAGGCTTTCAAATCCAAAGGCGGTGATGTCTCGTGGCATATCCACGACGAGAGATCTCTTCTCGCACTTCAGGTTTGGCTATTTAAGTTGAACCGAATGATTGTTCCTTTTGTTGGTTGTTTACTTGTAGTTATAGTACATTGCGATCTTGAACCTTGCGCTGTAGGGTCCTTTGGCTGCTCCGGTGCTGCAACACCTGACTAAAGAAGACTTGAGCAAGCTTTACTTTGGACAGTTCCAGATTCTGGACATTAATGGTTCCACATGTTTCCTTACCAGGACTGGGTAAATCTCTTGTTTCACTGTCCGCTTCAAGTTAGATGCTATATTATCTTCTTGTTTCTTCTTGTTGCTCAAGAGGAGCAGTTCTGAAGATCTCACAGGTAATGAATGTGTCTGTTTTGGTTTTCTTCAGGTATACAGGGGAAGATGGGTTTGAGATCTCAGTTCCAGATGAGCACGCAGTGGATCTAGCGAAAGCAATCTTGGAGAAGTCCGAGGGAAAGGTAAGGCTTACGGGTCTAGGTGCAAGAGACAGTCTCAGGCTAGAAGCAGGGCTTTGTCTATATGGAAACGACATGGAGCAACACATTACTCCCGTTGAAGCTGGGCTCACATGGGCCATTGGGAAACGCAGAAGAGCCGAAGGTGGGTTTCTTGGCGCGGATGTGATCCTCAAGCAGCTTCAGGACGGACCTACGATCAGAAGAGTCGGGTTTTTCTCCTCGGGACCACCAGCAAGGTCGCATAGCGAGGTCCATGATGAGAGTGGTAACAAGATCGGAGAGATCACGAGTGGCGGGTTTAGCCCGAACCTGAAGAAGAACATAGCCATGGGGTATGTTAAGTCCGGTCAGCACAAGACCGGGACTAAAGTCAAGATCCTGGTCCGTGGGAAACCTTATGAAGGCAACATCACCAAGATGCCGTTCGTGGCCACAAAATACTACAAGCCAACATGATTCATCTTATGACTTGTCTGTTGCTTTGTTAAATGACTGTGTTTTTCTCTTATTCTGATTTGGCCTGAAAAATGTACAATCTTTTGGCAAGAGAGCATTGCTTATTTCACTTTTATTGAAATGAATTTAGCACTTCTCAAGTTCTCAGACCAAACTAGGAAGTTGTTCATTGTACAATGAACAATGAACAAGCAATAATCCAAGAACATTTTTGCCTTTTAATGTATTGGCCAATCTCACAACTGCAAACTCATAGCTTAGAAGAACACCAAAAGACTAATAATATGTCTACTAAAATTCCTTTCAACACAAACTCGATCGAATTTAATAGCAAAACAAGATATCAAAAAGTATGGAGAGACAGGAGCAAAATATAACCTGTGTTTACAAGAGCTCCATAATACTGAGGATGAGAACGCGTATTCTTCAACGACTGTCCTACAATCTGAACCAAAATGAATGAGGAAAATTTGGATGAACAATGAAACTTGTGGAGAACTCACCGAAGAAGCAGAGGAGGTAACACCATTAACGTCCAACGATCGACCAAATGGCCATGCCTATTTTCAGCTCAAACGGTATAGCAAAAACGCAAGTAATGTGTGTTTCCATACTGGATTTCAATTCTTTAATGTATTTTGTGTCACAAGGAAAAAAATAAAAAACATAGACATAGAGAAGAAACTCATTCCTCTTAAGTTTTCCAAACAGAATTATCGTATACGACACCGTTTATTTAACACACTGTGGAATTGTCAACACGAATCAAAAACAAACACGTGGCGAGACAAACAAAGGTCCACAAGTTAGACCTTTAATTCAGAACAGCCGCCGGTGACACGTCACCTCTCCGCCGTGCCGCGGCCGTGTATCGAAACGACAGCGTTTAAAAAGGCAATCCAGTAGACAAATTTGGGAAATAGTCGTCGTCGTCGATGGGTTTACACACACTGATTCCTATGGCTTCTCGCCTCTTCCTCAAGCCATTTCCCAGTACTCTTCTAACCATAGGTTTCTTCTCCCGCCATGTTCAACCGCGTAAGCCTCTCATGGTCAGGGCTTTCTCCGCTTCCGCCGCCGTACAAGAGATTCCGATCACGCAAACCTTGGATTCCTCTGGTATTCCTCTTTACCTCGTTGAAAATCGTGATTGTTCGTGAATGAGTCTGATTGGTTTCGGGTTGCGAGGTTTAGTTGCGAGGCCTCAGTGGAAGGCGGCCATTGATTTCAAATGGATAAGGGATAATAAGGAAGCAGTCGAAATCAATATCAAGAACAGGAATTCGAATGCTAATTTGGAAGCAGTGCTCGAGCTTTACGAGGACATGGTCAATCTCCAGAAGGTTATCTTATCTTCTACTCCTTTTTACGACAACTCTTTACCTCTCTTGGCAATTAGCTCAATTCCAATTTAGGATTCTGAGTTCTGGAAACATGTGAAGCTAGCTACTTTGAGAAATATGCTCACTGTTGCTAGAATTTTGCCTGCTTCATTGACGAGACTCCAAAGAAACATGTTATAGTTGCAAAAGCTTGATGTTTTGTTAGTCTCTGGACAGTTACTCACTGAGTGTTGGTGACATTGGTTTGTAAGTATCAGACTAGTTTTGAGATATTGAATTTACATTGTTTTCTCTTTCTCGGTTCAGCTAATCAACGCTTGCAGATAGCAGGAAGTTGAGGGGCTTCGCGAGGAAAGAAACAATGTTGCGAAGAAGATGAAAGGGAAGCTGGAACCATCAGAACGTGAGAGACTCGTAGAAGAAGGTATACGAGGTATCCATTTTGTTTGTCAGTCTGTGTTCTTTGTTTAGAGATAATTGAGAATTTCGCCTTCAGGTAAAAATCTTAAGGAAAGTCTTGTCACTTTGGAAGAAGACCTCGTGAAGCTCAAAGATAAGCTACAACATGTAGCACAGTCTATACCAAATATGACTCACCCTGATGTTCCTGTTGGAGGAGAGGATTCATCGACAATAAGAAAAAAGGTAGTTAGTTTGTTCATATCTCCCAGAACTGCTTGCGTTGACTATGTCGTTTTGTTGCACAATTGTGAAAAATGGCTTTCTTTGTAGATTGGTAGTCCACGTGAGTTTAGTTTTCCAATCAAGGATCATCTTCAGCTTGGGAAGGATCTAGATCTCATTGATTTTGACTCTGCTGCAGAGGTATACACGTTGTCTATTTAAAGTTATCATGTTTTTAGGTTGTTGGATTAGCGTTTTTGGTGTTACCTGGTGGGCTAATATCTCGTCAGTATCTATTTATCCTTCATTGAAACACTCTAAGTAAACTGTTTCCCAAAGTAAATTGTTGGAGAAATGTGAGCAGCTGATTTTTCCATATGTATTTAGGTTTAAGCTTCACTTGAACACTTCGAGTTCGGACTTGTAGAGTTCACTTCTGTGATTGAGTAATCATTTCACTGCATGAAGCATTAGATTGATGACCAAATTTTCAGATTTCTTGTATATTCAATCAAAAAGAGGTTAAGCAATTCCCTTCTTGCTTTTACATTCTTCCAGGTAAGTGGTTCAAAGTTTTTCTATATGAAGAATGAGGCAGTATTATTGGAGATGGCCCTCCTTAACTGGACACTATCAGAAGTCTTGAAGAAGGGTTTTATCCCCCTGACGACCCCTGAAATTGTGAGATCTTCAATTGTTGAGAAATGCGGTTTCCAACCTCGTGGAGATAATACTCAGGTTTCTGCAATACTTGTGTGTTTGCTTTGTATGATAAGCCAACTTTATTTTTGGTTTGTTGCCAATCATACTTCCATTCTTCTGGATAGGTTTATTCTATAGATGGAACTGACCAATGTCTCATTGGTACCGCTGAAATTCCTGTGGGAGGAATACACATGGATTCAATTCTCCTTGAATCAGCATTACCTTTGAAATATATAGCATTCTCCCATTGCTTCCGTACTGAAGCAGGTGCAGCTGGCGCCGCCACAAAGTAAGTTACTTAACAAATTTAGCCTTTTGAGCATCTGCATCTTCTTGAATCCAGTAGTCCAGTATACACATAGGTCTTACTAAAAATCTAGACTTTCTCCATTTCGAGCAGAGGTCTTTATCGAGTTCATCAATTCAGCAAAGCAGAAATGTTTGTCTTATGCCGACCTGAAGATAGTGAAACCTTCCACGACGAACTCATTCAGATCGAAGAAGATCTGTTCACTTCTCTAGGATTACACTTCAAGTAAGAAACTGAATGTGAATCCGATGCTTTCCTCATCAGACTCTTTGTCTTCTGGAAATCTAACTTTGACTTTACAGAACATTGGATATGGCCACAGCGGATCTAGGCGCTCCAGCTTACCGCAAGTTTGACATTGAAGCATGGATGCCTGGTTTAGGACGATTTGGCGAGGTAAATCAACAATCTCTTATTTTATTTGTGTCGGACCACTAGAACTCAATCATAGTTTCTTCTTTGAGATTACTGTTTTAACATCTGAGCTAGATATCAAGCGCATCTAACTGCACGGATTACCAAAGCCGGAGACTGGGAATCCGTTACCGCCCATCTGAACCACTTCAGACGGGTCCTAAGAAAGGCAAAACAAATCTTCCGGCTACTAAGTTTGTGCACACTCTAAATGCAACAGCGTGTGCCATCCCGAGGATGATGGTGTGCTTGTTGGAGAATTACCAGCAAGAAGATGGATCTGTGGTGATCCCTGAGCCCCTCAGGCCTTTCATGGGAGGCATCGAACTCATTAAACCCAAGCTTAGATAGCTTTAAGGCTAGCTATATGCAAGTCTGTAAACATTATACAGTTCACATGGGCTAAGTTTTGTTGTGTTTTTTTATTTAGTAATAACAAAAAGGGAAAATGTTGTCATATGTTTTTTCAGATGAATTCGATTTTTTTTTTGAAATATACACATCTTCCTTTCACTTCGATGTTTTTGATTGCACACGAAATATCACCTTCATTTCATAATAATATCATAATGATACAGTCGCCTCAATGTCAGATCTTTTACAAAACAGCCAAAAAAGAACATATCAATATCTTGCCAAGTGAAATTACAGTGAGCACTGAGCTGAGCTAAAAACTAATACGAGAATTGGCTAAAATCCTGCAGATACAACAGAACTGGTTGGTTCTCTGCATTTACATGACCTAGAGCAAGAGACCGATAATCTTGCCGCTGGGGAAGGTAAACCCACGTCTCGGGTACTATGATAAAATACCAAAGATGCTGAGAAAAGTATTAAATCATGTGAAGGGATAAAAGTTTGAGAAGAGAAGAGAACCAAGAAGGATATAGGCTGCACAATATGACCATATCAAGTATCCCCATTTACTCTTTTTAGGAGATGCAATCAAATGCGATGCAAACCAGTATAGAGGAGGGCTCGCAGACAAGAACCGTGTTGCAACCTGTAATAACCACAACACACACGTGAGGACAGTGAGCCTAAAATTTTGTATACTCTCACGGAATTTTCTGTTTATGCCATTGAGGATTATAACCTGAACATGCATGACTAAGAATGCCGTGCCTGCCATCAGACCCAAGTGTATAACAAATGGGAAAACATCAGCTGAAAAGTATCCTGATTTTTCCGGAGAGTTGGATTCCATAGCCACATTTGTCACAGTCGCATCCTTCTTTCTGCTACGTTTCCGCTGCCTAAAGTCACGGTTTCCTGTTCAGGAAAATACGGTGGATCTATCAGCGTTTAGTTTTGGAACTATTACATTACAAGATAAAGGAATTGATACCTTCATGTGATGAAGTTTTAGCATCTGGTTCAACTGCATCCTTCAGATAATAAAGCCTTGCAGAAGATCTCTTTTCTTTCTCAGTAGCTTGAAAGCCCAGCGAAAGGAATAGCTCAGGCCGAGACATCATGTAACTCTTAATTGAACACACAGCTAGAGAGAGAATTGGGGATGCGAGAAGAAAGTTTGGAAGCTGTTTAAATTGAAAGTATCTAAGGAACCCTACTCCCCTGTCACAATTCATGTCACCAAGAAAACAAAGACTCAAAATCAAAAGAAAAAAAATTGCAAGAACAAGAAAAGGATATAGTTCAATGTACCTACCAATACTGACTTTGAATGAAGTTGTACATCAAAGGTACCCTTGCTTTGCACCAAGGTCTCAAGTCATCTAGCTTATGTCCATGACAGATGTTGTAGTATCCATATGCTTGAAATGCAACAAAAGGAAGACAAATGCATACGCATCGAAGAAATCCAGCAACCAAAACCTGCACAGCTAACTGGGTAGAGAAACAAGTCACTATGGCTACCATACCTTTAAAGAGTTTACAGAGTTAAAGAGAAGGGCTTTAATCATTCAGAGATTACATGATTGACCAAGCAGCTGCTATTTGAGAGATACTAAATCTAGAAACTCTTCTACTGAAACCTGTAACTAAGGAGCATACCAGATAAACAGTAACGTAGGATTCCGTTAAATAGAAAGAAAGAAGAAAGTAACTAGAATGATTGTTAGAGTTCTCCTTTCCTATCTCCTAAAAATGTAGGAAACAGAATGACTTGGCATCGTAACTTCTGAAACTTGAATGAAATATGTATAACTCACACCAACGCGCTTTTTCTGATATAAAGCTTCATATGCTCGATGCATCGTCTGGAAACAGATATAACCAGCATTAAGAACTCCATTGGACCTTGCACAACCAGAGAGAGCAAACCAAAGAACGGCTACATTGCTGGTACCAGTTAACAAGTGATACACACCTCCAATTGAGAAAAGAGCATACAGACTCTCTGAATATCTGAAATTCACATGGAAACAGTCAGGTCTTCAGTTAGTTACCATTCTCATACGATTGAACCTTTTTACTCTCGATAAATGAATAAAGTGATCATTGCTTGAATACATTACATTGATGAATAAAATATGGACGCCGGATTAAAACAGAAGATAACTGAAGCTCTGAATGCTGCGTCAGTGTCCTTCAAGATAATAACTGAAACCCTGTTAGCAACGACTGATGTAAGACAATACTTCTAAATCGAGAATAGCAACTGAAGCTTGTATAGCTAAAAAGACTCGTGACTCTGACTTATTTCTAAACACAATGATCGATTTTGGATGAGTACCTGAATAGATAGATAGCCGCCAATACGAAGGCCAAGTTGGTAACGAAGTAACCAGACAACACCATTACAGCTCGAAGACCAATCAATGGAACCAAAGGAGCAAAAACTGATCCAGAAGATCCATTTTTTCACATCTGTATTAACTCAAGAATCCAAAAGATAACAGAAAGTAGGGAATCAAGGGTAGATTCTAAATTCCAAAACCTGTGCGAGAGAGAAGCGAAATGAAGAAGGGAAGTAGAGGCAAGAAGGCGTAAGTCTGCTCATACTCGTACCCACATTGCGTGATCCGGAGAAAATACACACTGTCCCAGACGACGCTATTTTCAAGGGTCTTGGAGATTGCATTGGCTAGAAGTTGTCGAGGAGGATCTTCGGCGACGTCTTTGTGATAAAGGCAAGGTGGGTTAAGTGCGGCGGATGTATCGTACGGTTGGAGAAAACTCCGCCACAAAATGGTTAAGAACAGAACGAGAAGTCGCGAGAAGATGGCGTACTTGATCAAGTTCCTGGATTTCGAGTTTGATTCCATAGCTTTCGCCATTGATTACGTGATCGGATTCAAGTACCAATTCCTCCCTTTGCCAAACCCGAACAGAAATCAAATCAATCGTGCTCCGAAAGATGAACAGAAATGGAAGACGAATCAAACTGGAAAAACAAAGGGGGCATTTGGATTTCTCATCTGAAAGAGACGGAAATGGAAGTCGGAGGAAGAAATTATAGAGAGAAACCGGCGAGATAAGGTTCTCGATGGCGGATTCCGGTGACAAAAAAGCTGACGATTAGTGAATTTGAGCAGAGAAGAGAAGAAATTGAAGAAGAGAGCTAAACGGAGAAGAAGAATGGTTTTGGACCGGTTTTCCGGTCTTCTCTGTGTGATAAATAAGAGGCTTGGATTTTTAGGATCGAACCGACCGGTTAAGAAGGCAAACGCTTTGTGAAGCTAAATCAAACGCGCGCCACGTCATCAAGACATGTCAACAAAACGCGTCACAAGCCCAATCACCATAAGCATATCGCAAACGTAGATCGTCATAATGAAAAGAAAAAAAAGAAAGATAAGCCCTTTAATTAAAAATAAAAAAATAAATTGCTTCTCTTTCCTTCGATCATTGTCTTCTCTTTGATTCCCAGATCTTTGAATCGAGAAGAACAGTTTTCATGCTCGTTTCAGGTTTGTCTATATCCATGTTTATGTGTAGTTTTCCGATGGGGAATTTCGTTGAATCTTCCGATATCTTTGTGAGGTTTCTTCCGTTTCGGGTTCGAGAGACTTTGTGCTGCGTTCTGAGGATGTTACTGTGTGTGTACCTTTTAGATCAATGGTTCGTTTGAAATCTGTAATGGATTTTGTTATTAGATCTCTGATTTCTTTCGAATTTGATTTTATAATTTGTCAAACATAGATTACGAATTTGTATTGGTTTCATGATGATATCCTTGTGGTGAATTGTCACAATGTGGCAATGGAAGCTTTTTGATGATACTCTAGCTAGAGTTTCCTTGAGATTTCTCACGTTTGAATAGTTCGTCATCTTCAATATCTGAATTGCAAGCAGAGAATAAGCTATTTCGACCTCTCATTGTTGAAGAATCAAGATTTTAAATTCTCTTTGACTTACATGCGTGGTTCAATTGCTTTACATTATTGAATCTTGATAATAAAGATTTCGTTTTGTGGATATTGGCGAGCTGCAGGATTCATTTTTGGGAATTTTTGATCATTTTGCAGTTTAATTGTTATTGAAGAAGGAACAAGGCAAAGATGGTGAAAATGACATTGATAGCCCGTGTTACTGATGGGTTGCCTCTAGCAGAAGGGCTCGACGATGGACGTGACTTACCAGATTCGGACATGTATAAGCAACAGGTCAAGGCTCTGTTTAAGAATCTTTCCAGAGGCCAAAATGAGGCTTCGAGAATGTCGGTTGAAACTGGCCCTTATGTTTTCCAGTATCCTTGAACATCTAATTGCTTACCATTACCTATGTTAAGTATAGTATAGTATAGTCTCACATTGAAGAGGGTATCTACTTTGATAGGACAACAATATTATCATAAGTATTGCAGAAAATTAATTAGTCGTTTTGCTTATAATATAGGGAAGCTTTTGACAGTCTTGTAGAATACAAATCAATCCTGTTGCATAATGATTGAGATGTGATTATTTATATACCAGTCTTTGTCATATTGGTATGGTTTTATCTCGAAACTTAGGTGAAAGAAAGACCAAATATCTACGCTTTTCCTTGACCAGAAAACCTTAGTTACATTATAGAAGGACGTGTTTGCTACTTGACTATGTGTGACCGCTCTTACCCAAAGAAACTCGCTTTCCAATACCTGGAAGATCTCATGAATGAATTTGAACGTGTCAATGGGCCTAACATCGAAACAGCTGCTCGACCTTATGCCTTTATTAAATTTGGTACGTGTACTGTGGATTCAATTCTGTATTCATTCAGTTTCTTGGAAACATACCTTCCCGGGTTTTTCACTCTTTTTTTTTTTTGTGTGTGTAGATACCTTCATACAGAAAACCAAGAAACTGTACCAGGACACTCGTACGCAACGTAATATTGCCAAGCTGAATGATGAACTCTATGAGGTTCATCAAATAATGACGCGGAATGTGCAAGAAGTCCTAGGTGTTGGTGAAAAGCTGGACCGTAAGTAGTCTTATCCATTCCTTTTCCTATGATCAATGGATAAAGCTTTTAGAATAAGGAGAAGCGAAATCAATCTCTGTGCATTTGTTATAATCAGCAGAGCCATATGCTCATCATGTTCCATTTCCTCTTCTTCTTGTTTTTTAATGCAGAGGTGAGCGAGATGTCGAGCCGGTTAACATCTGAATCTCGTATATATGCTGATAAGGCTAAAGATTTGAACCGTCAGGTGAATTTTATCATATATTACACAATGCAACATTGATCACACATATTTTGAGATGCTCTCAGTTCTTGTGATCGTGATTTAGTTTAAAGCTCAGATTGTTTGCTTATGGTTCTAAAACATCAATTTGGTAAAACCAGGCTTTGATCCGGAAATGGGCACCAGTCGCGATCGTGTTTGGTGTTGTTTTCCTCCTTTTCTGGGTGAAGAACAAGCTATGGTAAGAAAGGCAGATGCGTAAGGCTATTTTCGTAACTTAGCAGACTTCTCGGGACATATATCGGCCTCCCCGACTGCCAGTGCAAGTCTCAGGTTCCGGCACCCAAAATATCTTCTTTCTTTCAAAGAGAAACTTTGACACATTTTGTAATTCTGTAGTATGCAAACTTTATGAGACTAGTCATATTATATCCATCAAACTCTTCAGACCTTCAATGTCATTTTCTCAGGTTTCTTCAAATCGAATCAAAACCAAAATCAAACTAAACCAGATTGTTTATGATATCATACATTAACAGTTTAAACAAAGCTCTACTTTAGCGTCTATGTGATCTCAAGTGTATCTTGAAATCTTGTGGACCTGCCAAATCTAATGAGGATGTGTTCTTCAACTCATCCGAAAGCTGCAGTGCCCTCTGAAAATCTCCGGACTTCTTCAGACTATCGATTAATGCTCGGTAGACATAAACCGATGGTCGAATCTGTTTTTTTTTCATCTCATCGAAAAGCCTCAACGCTTCCTTTATGTTCCCTGATCGACCCAAACTGTCTATCACAGCGGTATAGCTAAGCAAATCCGGCTCCATCCCACTCTGCACCATTTCGCTGTATAATGCCATACATAAATCGAATCTACAAGCTTTCTTCATCCCGTTTAAGATCGTGTTGTATGTAATGATGTTTAGGGATACATTGCAATCTTCCTTCATCAAAGACAATACCTCGAGCATCTCGTTCACGAGGCCAGCTCGGCCTAGGATATCCAAAACCGAATTGTATGTGATCACATCTGGTTTACATTGCCACTCTTTCATCTGCTTAAGTATCATAAGGACCTTATCAACCTGTCTAGATTCAGCAAATGCAAGGATGATTCTGTTCATTACTATTAACCTACACTGAAGAGAAGACTCTGATATTTCTTTGAGAAGACTCGACAAATGCGTGCAATCATCTGTGTTAATGAAGGGTCTAGCGAGGTTGAGATAACAATCTGAACGCAAGGGCGTACCCGCCGAGACCAATAGCTCTCTAAAAATTCTACAAGAAAGCTTCAAATCGTTCTGCTCACCCGCTGCTGCGAGAAGGTTATTGGAAACCGAAATAGGCAAGCAAATGTTCTTTTCTTGTAAGGACTGCAACAAGTCATATGCAGCAGAGAGATTTCCATCTCTTGTATACTTCTCCACAAGATTCGTATAATCGAATTTGCTGATGAACTTTGATTCACTTTCACTATGGTTAACTATCTTCTTCAGGAGTTCTTCTTCGTCTTCCTCTCCTGTGTTTATCAAAGAATGCAAACCGGAGAACGAGCAGCTCCAGCTCAAATCAGCTGGAGCTAACACCAAATGTTTCTGCAATTGTCGATACACAGAAAACCAAAGAAATCAATTTGCATAATTGAACAAACAAAGCTTGTCTTTGAATTATCCATCTATCAACAACTTCCACATACAAGTATGAACAATGTGAATCGATTTCTCAGTTCCAAACATGAAAACAAAAACTTCCCACATTTACCATAAAACTCATATTATCAAACACAAGCTGGAGCATGGAGGTTCCACAAACTACGAACAATCAGACTCGAAATAACACGAATTATTCCAAATTTCATATCTGAATCGGTCCAAACGTTTGTGGAAAACTCGAGAAACAGTAACAATCATAGAGAAATAACGAGAGAGAATCATCAAATCGAACAAAACACGAATTAACGAAAATGATTTGGATTTTTTACCATCGAATTGAACCAAGCAATATAGACGGGGATTCTCTTAACGATCGACCACTTCGTCATCTTCCTCGGCATCTATCTCCAGAGAGCTTGTGCCATTTCCAGAAATTAGACTTTGATGGAAATTATTTGGGCTACGGTGACTCATTCGTAAGTATTCAGCCATTTTGTAAACTAAGTCAAAATGTAGGGACTTAAAATAAATAATAAATCTCCGAAAGTTTTAAAGCAAGTTAGATGATACTTTGACAGACTTGCCTATTTCACGACTTCAACTTTTCTTCTTCTTCTTCGTTTTTTCCGACGAGAAAATTCTCTTCTCGATCGCTGTTTGCATTTGCTTTCTCGGAAAAATTTCGAAGCCGTAGACGATCACACACGAGAATCAATACGATGCAGCATTTGTTGTTCGCGGTGGTACTTGCGGAGGTTGTGGTGATAATGGCCCTTTCCTTTAAGACGCCGATTAGGAAGCTGTTGATAATGAGCCTGGATCGTGCGAAACGTGGACGTGGACCGGTGGTCATTCAGACGATTTCGGCGACGGTTATTGTGGTTCTGGTGGCGAGTGTGTACAGTATGATGAATATCCAGAAGCGTTGGATCGAGGACGGTGCGATGAATCCCACAGATGAGGTTATTATGGCGAAGCATCTCCTTGAATCGACTCTCATGGGTAAGCTCTATTCGATTATAGATCCGGTTTTAGTACTCTTTGAGCCTGAATTGCTGTTTCGAGAATTTGAGATCCATATTCTGATTTTAGAAACTAATGTTGTGGAGTGTATCCGTGTTGAATGTTTATGATCACTGTGCTGGATCTTACGTTTGTGTGTTAACATAGGTTGATAGTTGTATTTGGATTTTGCTAGAGTGATGGTTTTAGCTCTTGAATTTTCGATTTATCACTGTTTTTCCTCTGATTCAACCTAACTTCAATCAAATTGGCTCTAGAGGTGTCCATATATTTCGATAAGATTCCGTAATTAAGAAATCGGCTTTTCTTGTTTCAGTTCGAGCCTCGGAATTTTGTCTTTTTCTCCAGTAAACCTTAGTTACTAGTGTGATTGTTTAGCTCTTTATCCTCCTCTGATTTAGCCTACTACAATCAAATTGGCTCTGAATGGATCCAAATAGTCCCCATAAGGCTTCAGATTCCCAGTTTCAGTGTGATTTCTTTTCTGCTCTTTGGAATTTTCCTCTTCTGCTTTGGTAACTTTGGTTGAAGTTTTTTTTCCAGGTGGTTTTCTTTTCCTTGGGCTAATGATAGACAGGCTGCATCATTACATGAGAGAGCTACGGATAAGAAGGAAAACCATGGAAGTTATAAAGAAGGAAGGAGCTGGATTGGAAGGTGTAAAGGCTAAAGCTCTAGATGAAGTTAAAAACTTGAAAGAAGAAATAATGTCGCTTCAGGAAAGGCAAAAGCAGTTAGCCTCTGAGATTGAGGCAAGGTCTAAAGAAATTCATACTGAAAAAACCAGTGCAATTGCTCTACAAAAGCAATCTGAAGGGTTTCTAATTGAGTTTAACCGGTTGCTTGAGGAAAATCAGGATCTTCGGGACCAATTGCACACTGTGGACTCGAAAATTTCACGTTCAAGCATCAAGAAGAATACTTGAGACTCTACTCGGACATATTTAATTTATTCGTGATATGCCGTTTGAATAGATGCGATTTTTAGTCTGTTATCGGAAGCTTGGGGGGTTTGGTTATCGCATCTTGTTAACATGAAAGGTAATGGGGAAACATGGAAGAGTACAAAACAAAGATAGGTTTGCTTCTGGTGTTGAGTGTTAGCTAAAGTAGAAATCATCAGTTTCTTTTCTACCCTAGGAAACTGTAACCCGTAACTGGTCCATTTTGCGACAAAACTATTCGAGTTAGTTCATATTTTCTTCCATATACATATTCAGTCACTGCACAATGGCTTCTCTTTTCAATTTCTTAGTACAGAATTCCCTTAAAGGCACACCAGATGCACCTGTGATAATTAGTTTTGGAGTGTCATGTATGATCTGAAACACTTTGCCTACCACTTTCTATCGAGTGGAGGTATGATAATGGCTTGTTGGTATTTGATACTGTCCTAACCAAGAAATGGGAATAGTAACCAAGAACAAAACATTCTCTAAGGGTTTGCCTACTTTTCTCAAGTAAGTTCAGTGACTTGTGTACATTCACAAAGTCTACTTGAGATTTAGAGGTTTGGTCCTATATCGTAGAAGCTTGTTTTAACCTAAAAGCAGGAGATGTAATAATGTTTTTGAGCAGATCAATCGATTATTCTGAAGTCTGCGCAAGACAATTTAATCACAAAGCATAAGAATAACAGAGGCAGGCACTTTTATTTAAAGTTTTCACCATCAAGCTTACTTAGTAGAAGAGGTATTTACAAAGCCAATGCCTTCAAAACTACAAAGGCCTTTTCGTTAGGATACCATAAAAGATAAAAGGGCTGCGCCACCATTTCTACGACTCTAGTCTTTTTTAACACAAACCCCTCCATACAAACAACACTTGGAGACGCAGATTGTTGGCACAAACCCAACTAAAACCCGAAACCAACCGTGTTTACACTGCCTCTGCAAACCCGACCTGCTCGTTTCCAAAGTCAAACACGGTGTGGTATTTGCCCATGAACACATCTCCCAAGATCCTGTCATAGTTTTACCATCATGATTCGAGTTAGAAAAATAAAGAAAGAAAGAGAAGAAAACTGTTCTGCAGAGTAGAATCAAGGGCTTACCAGAGAGGTCCACGAGGTGGAGCAACGTCGAGTGCAATAAAGCCACTGATGCACTGTGCGACAGGGCCCTCACCAACCTTCAGAACATACTATTCACACCATACCAGTACCAAGAGATTAGATGGAGATAATATTCAAGTGACAACTACGAGAGATGAATCCTGTTCTCAATCATACCTCCTCTGGAGAAAGATCAAAGACTTTGCCTCCAATGGTGAGCGAAACAGTGGGCATGGTCGAGAGTTGTGAACAGTCCACTGCAGACTCTCCCATTGGGCTGGGAAGACGCTCACATAGCTGTCCACGAAATCCAACAACATTAGCAAATGAACAGGATCAGGAAAGAATGGTTCAACAGATTTTGCCAAAGTGTTGTAATGGACATTAATGTTTTACCTCGTTGATGTAGTTCAATATGCGTTCCTGAGTCATGTTCTGCCTCAACTGGCTCTGTATCCAAACAACTGCCATCTCACATGCAGAACACGCTGCATCTCCCACACCATTAGACAATTTGGCGTTTTCCTTGTCCACCACCGACTCAATGCCCATGCTAAACAATAAAAGAAGAATTATAGTAAATAAATAGCAGACCACAAAGAAAAGAAACCAAGATGAGAGGAAGATATTGGACTTAATTGCAACTCTACATGAACAAAACCACTGGAAATTTACCTGACACCACGGTGACCATCGAAAGTGCACAGACCAATCTGCGAGCAGATTTTCTTCGGTTGGGTCTGTGATATGCAAGGGGAACAGTTAGTTGAAATCTTATACATAGAAAGAGATGAATACACAACATGTAACTTGCCACACAGATTTTATTAGCTAGTCCATTAAGCATACTTACCTCAGACAAGAGTAAATCCAAAATGGTCTCCCCGTACTGATCCACAACAGTCTTGCACTGCTGGCTAACAATTCCAGCTGCTCCAATAGCATGGTTTATCATGGTGATTACAGTCTACACAAAGAAAAACAAAAATATGAGGGTATTACTACCAATACAACTCTTGGGAAACCACTACAACCCCCTTCAGATTCTTGCTTACCGTTGGACCAGCAAGCAAAGATGTTCCAGAATCTGCTATCGCAGAACAGCCACTTTCGCAGAATCCTGTATATCAGTAACACAAACATTAGATCCAGTCGTTGGCAGAAAAAACCTTTATGAATTTGTAAGGAACAGCTATACATAATAATAAAAAGAACGAGGCATATTAATGTTACACATACCAGTGGGTGCACTCCCAATAAGAACATCACCCATGTCAAACTAATACCAAAAAACGCTTGAGTTAGACCGTCGGGAGACGTTTATGAGACCAAGACAATAAAGTGACATATAACAAACCTGCCAGTAACCCTTTTGTGTCACAGGGACATAAGTATGCTTTCCCTTAAAATGATTTGGATCAACACCTCCAAATACAATTTCACCACCTTCTTCATCCTCGGCATTACGGTTAAGCCAAAATGAAAACACCGGCTCCTTGATAAGGCCTTGCTTGAGCATATTGTACCTGTAAATAACAAGACATCCTGGCATGAGATTATCATTACAGAAACGTAGAGACCTCAACCCAATTAAAAGAAGAAAGTTGCAGGCATACCAAACAGGAGCGGCATTTCCTACAGAGATCTCTTGGAATCCAAGACCAAGGATACCATCAAATTTAGCAACAACAAATGTGATACCAGGCTCCTTTGTTGCCTCGATAAATTCCTAATAAGATAGACAATGATAAGAAGGGAGATCAATGATGTGGCATAAATGCATGGTAAGAGTGTTGAATAGGGTAAGACCGATACTTTACCTGATCCTTGACAACTAAATCGCCAATCGTGACAGCATCATTACTAAAATACCCAGCAATTGACCCAGTGCCGTAATGAATTGCGGCGGATTTCCCTGCATCAAAGACAAGCGAGTCAGATATAACTTCACAGCTTGCCAGTTAACTGTTAAGTATCTACTGGCTGGGAAATCCAACTGCTAAGCACATCCCACATTATCATAACACAAAAAAAAACTAATAAGGACGATATAACTAATTCAAGAGGCAAATTTTAAATAGAGAGAGACAAACCATTCTTCTCATATGTGCTTGACCGTGACGACTTGTACTTGGAGTGGAAGAGACATGCAATCTACAAAATATAAAGAATACATTAAATTTTCATGTCAAAAATATCTCGACCACATCCACATGTAGCAATTATAGACCAAATGTTGCTTACTGAGAAATAGCATTTTGATGATGGCACCCAGAGGTTAGAGCTTCCAGTGTCAAAAACCACAGTGAACTTCTGTGGTGGAGTACCAATAGCGATCTCACCGTAGTACTGAGCATCCAAATAATTCTTCAGCGGGACAATGTCAGCATCTCCACCAAGACTGTAAGCTCTCAGGGGCTTTTCTTGCTTGGAACCAAAGCGTCCTGCAAGACGGTTTCTAGGATCCGACTTGAGTTTTTTCAGGTTAACTCTGAAGGTCCCATCATTGCTCTCGGAGGAGGCAGAAAAAAACAGCAGGAACGACACAAAGAGTGAAACAGCAACCGATCTAGTGTATATTCCCATTTCACCTATTCATTGACAACAAAGCAAGTTAGAATAAGACGACCATCAAGCTGAAAATTAGAGGACCTAATAAACAAGTCAGCTAAAATATCTTTTAAGAAACTGTTTATATTCAATGATGTACCATAAAATTGTGTAAGGTCTAAGTGACTAAGAATAGACTAAGTACACTTTTACTAAGTCTTCCTCAAACAGATAAGGATGGAAAAGGTAACACGCATTAAATAACACTAATTTTTATTTTAGTTAGTCTCTCTCAAACAGAGACCTTAGTTAGTCTCTCTCAAACAGAGACCAAGCACAAGCGTGGAAGAAACACTTAGCCAATGATAAAGACCTTTTCGTGCTAGGGAAAAATGATAAGGCCTTGAAAATCAACGGTTTTTGGGTGTACGATATACAGAAATAGTTAATACGAGAACTCTCATTTCCTTTCATTTTCAGGACTTCCTTTGGCAAGAGCAAAATCAGAGTGATTACAACAAAACCCTAAAATCACAAGAATCCAAAAACCTTACACCATTTCAACAAGGAGAAAAAAAGGAAAGATTGTTTGATCAGATAAGAGTTAAAAAAGGAAACAATCCCAATTGCCTTAAGAGTCACATAATAAAACAAAACGATTCACAACAAACTGGAGATTGTAACAATCGATCAGGTCACACTTAGAGCATAAAACCTCTCTTTCTCCTAATACACGAAACACGATCAAGGTCACGATCCGAAGATAATCGAAATTCACACCGATAGACTAGTGAAACCTAACCACAAACAAGACACGAATCACGCAAACAAAATCTAAACGATTCTACTAATCAGATCATCTAAACATAGAACTATTCAGATTCACATCGAAAAACACGGAATTCAGCAACAAAACCCTTTACCTAACCGCTCATAAAACGAGTTTCAAGGACAACAAATTCAGTAGAAAACTAAAACTAGAAGAGAATCGAAACCATGAAATCAAAAGTAGAATTGAAAAAGACGAGAATCGGTAGGTTTCATTGAAGAACTCACCGAAGCAAAGCACCAGATTCTGAGAGAAATGAGGATTGAAATGAAGAAGAAAACGAGGAGAGATAGTTACATTTATCGAAGAAAGTTGACTGTGACGAAGATTTGCTAAATTAACCGAGCTGTCTTCTAATTGACAATTACAGCGGGGCCCACTCTTTAATCCCTTTAAATAAAATAAACAAAGAGAGATTTCGTGTAAAACAATTTTTCGATATTACCCGTTGGATCTCAATAATGAACGGTTAGATTTAATCCGTTGACGAATGGATAGGAAGGCCTAACGTATCAAGTTTTTTTTTTTTAAATAATGTCATGTTTACGCATTTACAGTGGACTACGTGTTCTTTCTAAGATCTTAGCCGTTGATTTAGAAAACACGAATTGAACAGTTTTGGTATGCTATGATCTGTTCTAAAAGCCCATTTTAGAAAGGAAACAAATAGCTTTGTTGTAGCTCACATGGATAACAATGTAAAGTGTCTATTTTGGGCCTATTAAAGCCCAATTTTCAATCCAACTTATACCCTGTTTTGGCACGGGAAAACGGTCCATTTGGACCAGAACTATTTTCGTGCCCTTTTGTATATGATCTTTTACTATTGGCTAATTTAAATCCAAACCTTCAACTAATTCAAATTCAATATCCGAACACATGATCTTAGTGCCGATTTAGATTTTGACCAAGTCACCGTTAGTCAACGTTAACGGAACAATAACATGGACGATACGTAGACAAACGGCTCGATTTCGTTTGTGTAAAACAACGTCATTTCATACACTTATCAAAATGACATCGTTTTAATATCATTTTGTTTAAAGGGAAAACTCAAATTAAAAACCCTAAATCCCTAAATTCTCATTCTCATTCTTCATCCTCTCTTTCTCAACAAATAACACAAACTCAAATTCTGGAAATTCTGGAATCAAATTTTACCATTTCAAATTCAAGTTTTGTACATTGGTTGGGTGAATCAGAAGAGGATATTATTGCTCCGCACAGATAAGCTATTATTCATGGAGACAAAAGAAATTTTCATCACATAAAAGTTATACTAAAACATTATTACAACATAAAGCATTGCAGGTTTAAGTCATAATAAAGGTTCAAGTTTTACAACCAGAAGGAAACATTGGGAAAGAGAAAGAGCCACCCTAGGTGGAGGTGTTGGCTTTGTGCTTCATCACGAGCATCTTAGTCGGACGGAGTCGCGTCATCTGTGAAAGTGATGGCTTTGTGCTTCATCAAAAGCATCTTAGTCTTTTTATCTTTGAACTTGCTTGGAAATTGTTTGTCTTTCAACTTGCTTGGAACTGGTGTTGTGGAACTTGCTTGGTATTTCTCAGCATAATAGCTGGCTCAAGTGAAAAACAACCCCAATACGACGAAATATGGCCTGAATGCGCTCAGCCCATCTCTCCTTGAGGATCAACGCACGAGTACTAGGAGGTTCTCATCTTCCGAATCCCCGAGCAGAAGAAGCTCTAGGAATTTGAGTTTGTGTTCTTTGTCGAGAAAGAGAGGATGAAGAATGAGAATGAGAATTTAGGGATTTAGGGTTTTTAATTTGAGTTTTTCCCCTAATCAAAATGACGACGTTTTGATAGGTGTATGAAACGACGTCGTTTCACATAAACGAAACTGACTCGTTTGTCTACTTGTCGTCTATGTTACTGTTCCATTAGTGTTGAATAACGATAACTTGGTTAAGGTCTAAATCGGCAGTAAAATCATGTGTTCGGGTATTGAATTTGAATTAGCTAGAGGTTCGGGTTTAAATTGACCAATGGTAAAAAATCAAGTACAAAAGGGCACGATAGCAATAGCTAGGGTCCAAATAGGCCGTTTTCCCGTTTTGGCACACCCATTAGTTAAAATCACTAATATATGATCTCAACTAGCTTACAACATATATTTTACAGGTACAATCCAACTAATTATTCACATGATCTCTTCGATCTTTCACGTAGATAAATCGATGTTCTTATGATTTTCTTAAATCTTTTCTAATTCCGTCTCGTGGATCTCTTCCTATCCAAGTTTCTTCCTCACCAAATTCAACATTGTGATCGATGATGGATTGGCTCGATAAAGTAGCCTCTTTGGACAGCTTGGCCTCTATTGCCTAACAACATATCAAAAAAAATAAATTCAGTAATGTTCAACTATAATACTAAAACCAGATACATTAGTTAGTGGATACTTTTTTTTTTTATATCAGTTAATTAGTTGATATGATACTATTGAGATCTTATTCGTAAGTGATTACCTTTTCGTATAATTTGGACTGAAACGCAAGTAGAGTGTTATTCTTCTTCGTTAGTGAAAGCACTTCTTCAATAAGCTTTTGATTTTCTGCTTGTAATTTCTGGGGGGGAAAAAAGGTTAATTATGATCAAGAAGATTAACTTCAGATTTTTATAATAAAAAAATCATTAATTAGTTATATAGAGTATTGATCTAGTTTACGCGCGTACATATAATTCGGCGTTAATGTCAAGTGAAGTTCGATTCCTCCTCGTTAGTGTACGCATTTCTTCCATAAGCTTTTGATTCTCCAATGTTAATTTCTTTAAATCCGTCAACTGAAAAATACAACAAAATTCAAAAGAGTTACGATCACAAATCATGTTAATACTTATGATCAAGAAAATTAGTGCTAAGCAGTTAACTTACCTTCTTGCCAGGATCTTCCATCTCCGAGTTGATCACTATAATGCCGGTGTGATCAAGCTTAATTATTATTCAAATCGGGTTATATATATTCAGAAAATCCCTTATAAACCTTCCCTCTAGATTTGGTGATATATTCCCAACTGAATCTTGACATGTATAAATTTAGTAAAATCTAACAAATAAAAATATAGAAAAAATAAATGGATAATTAATCTCTTCGGTTACCTTCTATCACAAAATCTTCTTAAGTTTATATATCAACAATATTTTTTAAAGAAAAAAATATATATATTTAATAAATTGTCTCTAGTTTTAATTCAATTATGATAAATATAAAATGTTTTTCAGCTAACATGTTAAAAAAAAACTAATTTCACTTCATCTTAAAACAAGATAAACCAATAGTAACAATTTTTTTTTTTTTCAAGAAAAAGGTAAAACAAATGACAATATATAGCCTTATTATTCGTCAAAACGACGACACACAAACACAATAGTAGTTAACACTTTCAAAGGACAAAAACTGAGATCTTGTTAACATTAGGAGCTTTAACGTAATCAACAAGCGAAGAATCTCCGGTTCTAGTCAATGTTTTGAGCTCATAACCTAACCAACACCTCAAACTCTTCCTATTGTAGAAAAACCCTAAACACTTACAATCTCTCGTACACTTGTCCCCACACGCTTTCTCCGTCGTCGACGAGCCACCGCTATACTTGGTCATAAAACTATCAGCTCCTTCGATCTTGAAATAATGAAATGTCTTGGGATCGCAACTAGTCAGACTCGGAGTCTTACAAGTTACCTCGTCCCAACCAAGAAGCCCTTTGTCACTAGGACAAGCGTTACACTGTCCTTTCTTACACAAACCAAACTCACCACAATGCTCAGCGATTCTACACTCGTCGTTACCGTCAGTATCGTCGATAGTTAACGCCGTGTACGTAACGTCCCAAGCCGTCGATAGTTAACGCCGTGTACGTAACGTCCCAAGCCGTCGAAAACGCTAACGTACTATAACTCCAAACTCTGATGTTTCCGTCTGATTCTAACCGAAGAAAACTCGACGTCGCGTTGTGTTTCGGCCTCGAAAGAAACGTGGAGACGCTGAATTATGAACCAGAGTCTACACCTTCCATGTGTAGTCCCCACGTGGTGCCCGAATCCTCAACGGCTTGGAACGTCATTGACTCTAGTTGAGTTATCTTGGTGAAGAACTCGTACTCGTAATAACCGATTGGTTTCGGTGTTTTGTTTGTTGTGTAGTACAAGACAAGCTTCTTTGCTTCCATCACGAGACTGTAAGGTCCGTTTGTGTTGACCGTTGGAGACCGACCGTGGACTTACGAGCATATTCCGACCGTTGGCTTTCAAAGACTGTCCAACGAGAAGTGTATCGGTCTGAGAATCAAAGCTTTGCCATACGAATTTCCCATTGGAATCGTATATCACCATATTCCCATTCTCCAAGATTTTGATCCCCACGACGTTTTTGTTAGCGGTGTTGGTTTGCCAGACAAGTCGACCATCGGCTTCGGAGAGTACGAGGTTTCCGTCTTCTCCGAAAGTCAACGTCGCGTTTTCTTTGACCGGTGAGCCTCTGTTTGCTTCCCAGACCCACCGGAGAGTTGATTCTTGGGCTCTGTTTCCGATTCTGAGAGCGAGAGTGTATGCGTTTGGAGTTGTGTTGTAGGAACAGAGACGGAAGTTGTCGTTGAAAGGTTGGAAGCCACGTACGTCGGCTTTGTACTCGATCGGACTGTAATCGATGTAGTCTCCTTCGTTGACAACTTGGAATTGCTCGTCGATGGGAACTTTGGCTTGTGTTCCAAGTAAGAAGAATATGGAGATAGTGAAGCAGAGAGCTAATGTGATTGAGGTTCTCATTTTTAGTTTTGTGTATTTGATGGATTTTTATGTGTTTTGAGTATACAAAGTGAGCTTCTATTTATAATCGGAGTATACACAACGAAGTCTTGGTTTAAGAATGTTTTAAAGAGTATTTTGTTACATTTTCTTTTTAACTTGAAGTCTTTAAAACCAGGTTTTTTATATATACTTTTTTTATATGTACTTCTTCTCTTAAAACAACTTGTATAAACAAGTTTTTTAATATACTTTAAAACAACTTGTATAATAGTTTATCATTCTATTCGGTGTAAAGTGAAATATGTATATTTAAACAAAAAAGCTAAGAACATCATTAATGGAAACACTCTTACATCCTCCATTTAATCGCCTAAACCCAAAGACCAAATCACTAACCCAAAGACCAAATCACTAACTCTTAAATCCTCCATTTAATCGTCTTAAAAATAAAAATAATTAAAAAATTATTTAATTAAGTGAACATTTCATCAAAAGGTTCATGTTTATTGGTAAATTTTATTGGGTATCATTAACAATAATTTAAAATTAATTTTATTAGTAATTTAACCTTTAAGATTTAATTAAATTTTTATGATTTTGGTAGATTTATTGATGATACTCAATCTAAAGGTTCAAAAGAAAAAAAAATACTTTTATAAAAAAATAAAATAAAAAAAATAAAAAAAATGAAAAGGAAATTGAAGAAGGCGTCTTCTTCCTCGGTCTATACGATCTCACCGACGACGAAGGAAAGAGGATACTGACGTTTCGACTTAACACGGGAGCGTGCGATCGGACTTCTGCGGATACCGTCAACTCCGCCATCAATCCTCCGATCGCTGGATCCGCCATCCACAGTGCGACATGAATCCTCCGATCGCTGGATTTGCCAACACCGGAGGCCCAATCGTTCTCTTCGGCGGAGCACGGCGGAGAGACAAGAGGAACCGGTGAGCACTTCGTCCAAGAAACAAATTCTCGGATTTTTTAAAAAACGGCGACGGAAATCGGAAATCAGAAGAGAAAAATTGATAGTCTGAGAGAGGAGAGAAAAATTGACGGTGAGTTTTTTTTTTCTTTAACCAATAAAAAGATGACAGGTGGCTTCTTTGATCCAGATCAAAAGAATCAGTAAACTGATCCGGTTCAACTAAAAACATGAAAACAATCTATCAACCTAAAAGCATGATTATAAATAGTAAATATGTTGGAGTAATATATGAATTTTATAATATTAATTGTATTGGAATTAACATTAGAACCCAATTTATTTTGTTGTTTTTTTTGTGATTATAGGTAGTATATATAGAGGAGTTCTAAAAAAATAAAAAAATTATAAAATTGTATTTTTTGAAAGTAAAGTTTATTTTTTTATCAAAATTCGTAAGACGTAAAATTCGTAACTTCTTATCAATTTAACCGAATCTAATTCACTTTCGAATTTTGAGTTGTTTTGGCTAATGAGGGATATTACTGAAAACCTTCGCTTCAAAAACTTGATAATGATTCCTCATCTCAATCACATCCTTCTCTGCAATTGGATCAATCTCATCTTCATACTTTTCATAAAGCATTGGCACAGTGTGAATCAATACAAAACCTGTGGGATTTCAACAGTTTATTATTAGGTTAAATACATAAACAAGAGTTTTAGAACCAGTTATGTACTTACAGATATATAGCAATGACAAGAAGCTGAACCAGTTTCTAATAATCGATACGATCCAAAGTCCAATGAGTACCTTTGATTCATGAAAAAAAAACGAGTTTATGTATCATTTCAGAGATTGCTCTAAACAAGACTTGAGTTAAGCTCAAAACTAAACAAGTTGCAAAGCTCTTGATGTCTCTCTCTAACGCAATGTTCCTTAAAGTAGCAATAGCACAGTTAATCTCAAAGGTCAATGAAGAAGCAGCTTGGAGTAATGGCTTCTCAGGGATGTAATCTCCATTATGTGCTCTGGTGATCTAATAAATGATTCAAGATTAATACACAAAGAATCATGTTTTTCATATTTTACATATGTGAGAGGCAAAGAAAAGGCTAGCTTTTTACTTGTTGAGAGCATTGGACCATAGGAACGAGAGAACCAGAAAGAGAACCAGACTGATAAGAGTAGAAGATTGAATAAATTCGTAACTTCTTATCAAAATATGTTACAAACGAAGCATAAAGTAAATAGATAGCAACTTCGTAGCCAACTCAAACCAGAGAAAAGAAACCTTAAGTTGTAGCAACTTCTTATCAAAAATAGACTAATAATCGTGATTAATTATCATTTCACCATCTTACACTTACACAATCAACCAAGTCAGAGCAAGAAAATTCTCAGAATTTCACCAAAATCAAATTCAAATTCCCAATTCTCAGAGCCATCAGACCCATAACACAAATTGAAGCAAAAAATCACAGATTGTGGTTAATGCAGTAACCAAACAATTCTAATTTCAGAAAATCTCCAATTATTTTCACATGCAACAACCCTAATCAAAACCCTAATTTCGATTGCTTCAATTCCCAATTCTGTCCACAAATTAACTACGATCTCAACAAATAATCAAAGATATCTTACCAGGACAGAGACTTTGGAGAACACGATTCGTCATTGGATCGAGAGAGATGAAGGAGACGATGCGAGAGAGAGAATCTCTTTCGTTTTTTTCTACACAAAATCCAGAGAGATCGAGAGACAGAGAGAGATCGAGGAGACGATCGAGAGAGAGAGAGCGGAGACGATGCGCGAGAGAGAGAGGCTGATTTTTTCTCTGTCTTTTTCTTTATATTTACCGGAAATATAATCTCTATTTTAAGAACCGTAAATATGGTATAAAGCCCATTTTGATTTATTTAAATGGGTTTAATTACTAACAACCCATTATATTTACCCTTCTTTACTAGCGATAATCATGCTCTAAAAAGATCTCTGCGATAAACATAGTCTAATGAACCCTCCATTTAGGGTGTCAAAGTATTTATAATCATAAAAATTACTTAAGACTCTTTATGAGTGTCTTGGATAATGATGTTCTAACATGGTTCTTGAACAAATGGAGTCAATAAAAATTATACTTATTTTGTCGGGTTTGATTATACTTTCTTTCTAAAAAAAAAAAATAGTTAATTCGAAATGGTACGAGGGCTGCGCATTTGAGGTAGGAACCACTTTTTAATGAAGAGCCACCGAGAATATGCTCATCGTCGGTTCCCTCGTCTCGTACGAATTGAATTCCTAACAATTCAAGCACAAGGGATTTGAGATAAAGCAAATCAAAAATCACATTTATATATAATAATCTGTTTCTGTGAAAATAATCTGCAATATTCTGAAAACGTATCAATGAAAATCTGAAAGAAGAAAAAAACGGAAGATGCTTTACAAAAATGTATGGACAAAGGATAGAATTCATGTTTATGTTCTTGATCGGATCTCTGGTGTTCATGTGTGTTCCAATAGGATATAATATAATCTTAGACATGTCATATTGAAAGGTTTAATGAGAGAAAGCAATTCCTCACAACTTCGTGAGAACTCTGTCTCAAAATGATCTATCTCGTAAAATTGCTCATGATGAAACGCATCTTTCCTTTGTGAGAGAAGATAAGTAACTAACTGTCTCCCAAAAATTGCATGAACAATTTTACGAGAGCTAATCATTTTGAGAAAACTTCTCACAAAGTCGTGAGGAATTGCTCTTTGTCATTAGTCATTATACAACCAAGTTGAAGAACATCCGTAGACTTTTCCATCACACACAAATTAGAAACCCCAACGCAGCATTGCAAAAGAACAGATGACAAATCTTAACAAGAAGAAACAAAGATGAAAAACAAAAGCATAGGTCCTCAGTCCTCACATTCACAAAGACAAGCAACAAAGAAGCCATGTTATTGTTCTTAACTAAGAAACTTCATTAGTTTTATAAGATCCATAAAGAGAAACCAGTGAACTTTTTGAGTTTTTTAGAGACAGAGAACCCAAGATTCAACATTTCCAGCAGACAACTAAAAGACAAAAAAACCAGTGAACTTTTTGAGATGTATTGAGACAGAGAACCAAAAATTCAACTTTTCAAGCACACTACCAAAATATGGAAAACCAGTGAGCCTTTTTGAGATCTATGGAGATAGGGAACTAATGATTCAAGTTTTCAAACACACTACTAAAAGATACAAATTTTTAACACCCACTGTTAGAAAGAACCAAGAGATTTAACCTTTCCAAACAAAGCTAACAAATAATCGAGAACAACAAGAGTTAAAGTTTTTCTGCTCTTCTCTCTCTCTCTTACTCACTCACAAGAGTTTAAGCTAGCAAATATTTCTGCTCAAGTTTTTCTCCTCTTCTCTCTCTCACTCACTTACTCACTCCCTCTCTCTCTTTATATCTCTCACTCTCTCTGGTTATAGGAATCTTTGCACTAAATACCTATTTTCACTCTTTATAAAAAAATACCTATTTTCATTTATTTCAGAACTTTGAAACCCAAAAAGAAAGTAATTGTTTTTGTTACTTTATTTACAACACAATAAGTTTTTTGTCTTTGAACACACGCAAAAGCAGAGAGTCCTTTGCTTCTATTGGTAACTGCATCTTCATGTGACTAAAATGTCAGACCTTCAAACTTGCTTTTCTTGTGTGTTTGCTCTTCCTTTGGTACAACTTTAATCCTTTTTTTTTTTTACTTTTTTTTTTTATTTCCTAAATATACAGTTAATTGTTGTACTATTAGCTTTAAACCTTACATTATATTCGGTAATTTATATTTGTAAGGTTACTCAGAGCTAATAGCTGTTGAAATGTATATGATTAAATTTTCAAAGATATGATTAGTTTGGTTGGTATTCAATCAAAGGTCTCGGACTTTTTCCTCTCAGAATTGTAAGGTACAAATGTGACTTCATTTTTTGGATCACACATAAATTATGATAATTTATCCAATTATTATATGCCCATTTGTCTGGGCCTGCGTGAGGCCCATTTTAAAAAAGCGAACAAAACGTCTCAGTGTCAGACCGGAAACGAAACTCCAACGCGAACCATGGATCCGAACCCGACCTCGACGTGGAGTTCCATGTTGAAGAAATTTCCTCCTTCAAAGCCTCCGGCCACCGTCGGAGCTCCGGCGACGATTCTCGGGATGGTCGGAAACTGTAATCCACAAAGGGAATATCTATGGCGGTTGTTGACGCAAACGCCGTCATTGAAGGAGGCCTGAGCTTAACCAACTTCGCTGACCAATTCGTAACCGTACCTGAAGCAATCTCCGAGATTCGTGACCATGCTTCTCGCCGTCTTCTCGCCTTCACCTTCCCCTTCACGATCATGGAACCTTCTCCTGAATCTCTCAGTAAAGGTACATCAATTTGATTCTCGTAGCTAAGTTTTTGAGCTCGTTTAGTTCGAATTCGATGGTGAAATTTCCATGAAAAGCTTATGCTTATATGGCTATGGCATTTTGAACTTTTCTGCAGTTATTGAATTTGCAAGAGCTACTGGTGATTTACAAACTCTCTCTGATGTTGATCTCAAACTGATTGCTTTGACATACACTCTCGAGGCTCAGGTTCATGGGACCTAAAATCTCAGAGATGTTCCTCTACCGATTCAAATTCTCAGTGTAAAGAGATTACCTGAGAAGGAATTGCCTCGTTGGAGCTCAAATGTGGCTAAGTTGGAAGAGTGGGAAGCATTAGAGAACGAGATGGAGGAAAAATCTAATTCTAACTCCAAAAGCTTTCCGCTTAAAGACCGTAACATGAATATCATTTCTTCAGATAATTGTTCTGAGGTTGGTTCTGTTGTCTCTCTTACTGAGTATCAAGAAGAAGGTGAGAGGAGGCATAGGCGATATCCGCCTAAGAAAACAGAGGTAAAACTTGAGGGTAAGATGGTAGTGGAAGGAATTGATGCATCGCAGGGCGAATATGACGATGAAGATACTGGTGATTGGAGACCGGCGGTTAGTAGAAGTACTCACAGTAGGTTTCTTAGAAGAAAGGCAAGGTGGGAACAATCTCTTGCCTTGGCTGAACAAGAAATTCAACAAGATCAAGAAGCTGACAAAGCTGGAAACTTGAATTTTGACACACAGAAACAGTTGAATCAGATGTCTAAAGATGCGAATGAAAGCTGTGCAAAAGATAATGGTAAGACTGATGAGGATCTTTCGTCCATACTAAAAGAGATGAAGTTGGAGGAAGATTCATTAAAGGCTCTCCAAGAAGAGCCTGAAGAGACGAATACTGAAACAACTTTAATTAAGAGTGAGGATGACATCGGTCATGATGTTGAAATCGAAGCTGAGGGGATGGATGATGCAAGTCAAGGCTTCGAGAATGTGGAGACTGCTAGTGAGGCTGGGGATAACTTTGAGCCATCATCGATTGCAGATGATGGTAGCAGCGAGCAGAGTTGTTCGTTGAGAGCCTTATCTGAGTCTAGTGTAGCTTGTATAACCGGTGACTATGCAATGCAAAATGTTATTCTTCAAATGGGATTGCGTTTGCTTGCTCCAGGAGGAATGCAAATTCGCGAACTGAACAGGTACACTATGAATCAGATCTTCCTTCTTCTTTTTTTTCAAACGTCTGTCACTTTTCTTTAGCATGTTCATTGACATTAGCTAATGAGAAAAATACAATTCGTACACTTGTTTGCATTTGCATCTTCAGGTGGATCTTGAAATGTCATGCTTGCTACACAGTAACTCCTGAAATTGAAACAAAATTCTGTCCCAAATGTGGGAATGGCGGCACTCTACGCAAGGTAGCACTTACAATAGGCAAGAATGGCACCATCATAGCTGCACGTAAACCTCGTATTACACTTCGAGGGACCAAAGTAAGTGCTCATCATAAGCAGAAGCTAACTGAAACCACCATGTTTTGTGCTAAACACGGCATCTATATATGATCAATTCATTATTTTCGAGTAATTTGTTACTTACTCTGCTTTTGAATCAGAAACCCTTCTTTCCTTTAAACTCCCTAACCTGATACACAGTTAAAACTTCTCCTACTACCTGTCTTAATTTTTTCATTTTACAGTTTTCGATACCAATGCCTAAAGGAGGAAGAGACGGAATCACCAAGAATCCGGTTCTACGGGAAGATCAACTCCCTCAAAAGTTCCTCCACCCTAGGACCAAGAAGAAAGCAAGCAAACCGGTTAGTACATACAAACTCAAAATCTTGTAGCTTTATTTATTGAAAGAAAACTTTGAAGGTAATTTCGGATTTGATTGTATCGTTGTTTTTCAGGGAGATGAGTATTTTATATCAGACGATGTGTTCATGTACCATCATAGTAATAGAAAGGCACCATTGCAGCCTCCTGTGAGAGAAGCTATGGCGAATTTCAACCAGAAAAGGAACCCTAATGACAACCATTACTCTCGTTCTAGGGCAAGATGTTCAACTCCATGGTAACAACCGTTATAACTTAGAAGGTTTAATTTCATCTTATGGTGTGAACCGTGATTCATTGCAATTTTGATTTTTGGTAAAATAAACTGATTTAATTATTGCGAAATATCCTTACCATATAACTTTCTTTTAAGCTATGAACTACTCTCTAGCCGCCAACATAATCAAAGTACAAGTTAATGTGATTCTTTCTACTCATATACTTATTTTCATCCATGTCATGCTAATTGTATTTATTTGGAGTTTGTTAATACCAACCATATTACTACATGTCATGGTGGCATCAAAAACACTAATAAAGTTTTTTTTGTTTTTTGTTTTTTTTTTTATGTTTTCCCAAAGCCAATGAAGTGATCAATAAAGTTTTAATCAAAACCAGGATTCCTCTTGGAATATTTTATACTAAAACAGAAAAGAAAAATATATAAACGAAAAGAAAGCTAAAATAACTATTAACAAGCACATGACAAGATTGATTCTTAAACTTCTTAACAAGACATTCCAATCTTACTCAACACTTCACAACACCAAATTATAATATCATAATTAAGATCTACCCAAAAAATCAAATCAAAACCCCTAATTCAAAACAATGTCTCTACTTCACTCCTACTCTATCTTCTTCTCCATTTTCATGACCATCCTCCTTCAATCATCAACAACATCATCCCAATCAAGTCTCTGCAGATCTTCTTGCGGCGACATTCCAATAAATTACCCTTTTGCCATCGACGACGGTTGTGGAAGCCCTTATTACAGACACATGCTCATTTGCTCCGACAACAACACCAAGCTCGAACTTAGAACACCATCTGGTAAATACCCTGTTAAATCCATAAGCTACTCTGATCCTCACCTTCTTGTCTCCGATCCATTCATGTGGAATTGTCAAGATCGAGACAAATTTCGACCAACAAGATCTTTCAGCATCGATTCAAGCACACACTTCACTGTCTCCCCTCAAAACGACTACCTGTTCTTCAACTGCAACGTCGATAAAGTGATCGTCGAGCCAAAACCGCTCTTCTGCGAAAGGTTTCCAGATAGATGCGATTCGTCATGCGATAGCTCGAGCTATCTATGCAGACATTTACCTGGATGCGGATCAGCTTTAGGGTCTAGGGTTTCTTGTTGCTCGTATTACCCTAAAGCGACTCAGTCTCTTAGGCTTATGCTACAGAACTGTGCAACGTATACAAGCGTGTATTGGAGGAGTAGTGGCGTGGAAAATGCACCGTATGATCAGTTTCCGGAGTACGGGATTAGGGTCGATTTCGAATTTCCGGTGACTATGAAGTGCCTTCTTTGCCAAGAAACAACTAAAGGTGGTGGAGTTTGTGGGTTTGATACGAGGACGAGGGGTTTCTTGTGCCTTTGTAAACAAGGCAACGTAACCACTTATTGTAAAGGTAATATTTTTCTCTAAATTTTTTATTTGTAATGATCTCTCTTCCTAATTTTTCTTTCTAAAACCCTGATTTGTCACATTTTCACTAATTCTACATAAGTCTCGAACCAATTAGACATTAGTATGAGTTTCTTCTAAAATATTAGATTATAAAAGTATATGATTTTAAATTCTAGAGTAATACTAAAGCTATTCAATCTTTTTAATATATATATATATATATATATATATATTTTGCAGATCCTAACCTCATAAAGCATAAACGCATTGGAGCAGTAGCAGGTAATTAAGCAAGATTATTTACTATTTATTATTATATGATTTTATCTGATAGATTTGATGATATTATAATTATACGTATAATTATAATTTGTGACTTGATACATGTAAGTTTGTGTATACATACATGTAAATTTGTGACTTGATATGAACCGGACAACCTGTCGCTATCAGGGACCGTGACCGCGGTATCAGCAGCCGGAGCGATTGGCGTTGCCGGTGGAGTGTTTTGGTACTTGAGGAAAGTGAGAGCCAAAGCTCCGGTCACTTGTGGAGTTCAAACCAATGAGAACAGAATTTTCTAAAATCTCCTATGAAAATATATTATTTGAAAGGCAAAAGGTATATATGCCCCCACTTTTCTTTTCTCTCTCTCTTTTCTCTTGTTTTTCGACAACATAATGGACTTTGCATTTTGTTTTATTTTGTGTATAATACAAGTTTGGGATAACAGAATTTTGTAAGATTTGATGTGCTTTTCTAATATTAAATCCCTTTGTAGGTACTAAGAAAGCAAAAAAAAAAAGGGTTTGATATGTGGTCAGTTTCGCTTTGCCATAGGGTTATTCTGTTCTACATTTTATGCAATATAACATTACCGGACCATGATTTGATAAACTAAAGTTTATATAAAAAGGATTTAATAATTTAAACTACAATGTGGTTTTAATCATCTATTAACGATTTTAAATAGAAATAGAGTACTGGTATTGTATTAAATATTTTTATATCCAAATTATTCAAACCAAACTACAATTTTTAAAATATCTTTATTCTAACCGATTCCTATATAAAAAGAATCATCATGTGCTCTAGCAAGTTAGTGTACATCCTCCAAAGTAGTACACTTTTCACATGTTCAAAACAGAATCTCCAAGATAATTTGAATTTACGAAGAATTCACAAAACACACGCCGGAAACAAGAATTTCGACTCGTTAAAAAGAAAAACTAGAACATTACATTCATGAAACATTATGTCACATATGCATATATATATATAAAGGTGAGTAATTAATTAGCAAACCCTGCCAATGTAGCAACGGAGAGCACCGGCTGAAGAAGTAAGAGAAGGGACGAGAGAGCCGGGGGACACCTGAAACGACTCTCCTGTTCCATACAGCGGCGTGACGGCGGTTCCGCCAGATGGCACAAAGTACGCTCCGTTCATGAAAACGTCCTTAGACGTACTCCATTTCCATTTTGCTGTACCAAGTTTACCACCCATTCTCTTCGTCACCTATATTGTATATGTGTATTCGAACACGACACAAATTTTAATTATTCATGCATAATGCATTCGTTTAAATCAAAATAATTGATAAATGACTATATTAAACCCAAAAGTGCATCATATAATAAGTTAGGTATCATGTTATTTTAATGTGAGATATTCCAATTTAATCATTAAAAGTTATTCACACATATTAAAAAAAATTAATTCTTAATTATAAATACATTGTTTTTGTGCTAAATAATTTTCAATCACTTTTAACCAATAATAATTCAACAAAATCAATTAATATGTTTTGAAATTCATAATTTACCATTATTACTTAATAAAAACTACACTGAAAACCTAAAACATCAATATTTTAAAAACAAATTTTTTTTCAGACCATCAATTATTTAAAAACTGAGAAGATATAATATTTTTAAATGAAGATATGTACCTGTTTTTTCCTAGGGTCGTTTGGAGCAACGAAGTAGTTGCCTTCACTAAAGATAATTGGATCAGCACTTCCTCCGATCGCATACGTTAGCCATTTCTCGTACCTATTGTTTGCTACATGCGCATACCCTCTCCTCACCCTGCCACGTCATCAATCGCATTTCCACGTCAGCATTTTCTTATCCAATTCAGTTAAATTAATATATATAAAAATTACCTAGGCATTCTTGCAGAGAGACCCGGTCCAAAAGTGTTAAATACAACTGTAACTCTCATTTTCTTATCATCCACAAAATTGTCATCATGTCCGAGTAACACCGCCTTTGTGATAACATATACTAAAATATCATCAATATTCAAGATAATCGATATGTCTTAAAGTTATAGAACAACGAAAATATGAATACTTACATTAACGTGCTGTGTAAAGATATTATTAGAAATAGTAACAGCCGTAGAAGAATTAACCACATCGACCAAACCATCTTGACACCGAGAAAAGGAACAATGATCGATCCAAACATGCGTAGAATGATACACGCGGATTGCGTCACCCTCCCATAAACTACCCGGTTTACAATCATGGAAAATTATCCCATGTATAATGACATGGCTTGCATGGTATACCGATATGCACGCCCCGTTGGCAATTTCCACTCTTGCCCCTCTCCCGTCGATCGTCTTGTAGCTCTTTATATGGAGCTGGATTTTTAACACTATGACCATGTCACGTGCAAATGTGATCCATAGCGGTTTAGGTTGGCTCGCCGCATATCTTAAAGTTCCGGGTTTAGGGGCTTTAGGGTCGTCTAATGGGCTTGTAACCACATAGATCGGCCCCTGCTTGCCCCCTAACGTGGTTTTCCCAAATCCTACCGCGCAGAGGGCTAGGGCATGACGGTTAGTCGCCCAATTAGGGTTTCTTCGCCAGCAAGAATCGATTAGATTTAGTGATGCTGTCTGGAGGGTGTAACCAGTACTATTAGCAGCCTCTACAAAAGGAGAAGAGAAAGTTGCAAAGAGAAGTGAAAGTGTTAAGACGAGGGAAGCCATTTTCTCGAAGATGTGGTGCTTGAATTGAACTGTGTGTGCAAATATCTATGCACGAGTCACGACAAAGATGTGAGCTAGAGAATATACGTATCTATATAGACATATATATCATATATATTTGCATTTAAATATATGATTTTTATGTTTTTCTTTTTGTCAACATATATGATTTTTATGTATGTGTCTGAAAGATGAGAAGGTGGGACAAACGGATAGTGTTGCGTGTTTAAAATACGTCTGTATAACGTCTGGACGTTTACGTGGGCCTAGATGGTGGATATATTTTTGTGAAAATGATACAAATAGTTAAATTATATTTTTAGTTTTACGTGGGACACGTGACGCAATAGAAAAGTAGAACTCCCCAATTTTTCCCGTTAATCTTACTCCCATTTATGTCAATAACTATATCTAATCCAATTCAGTTAAATTAATATATATATAAAACTAAAAATAAAAATACCTAGGCATTCTTGCAGACTAGTTTTATATAATAAGACTAGTTTTAAGGCCCATGAAAGCATAGGCTAACTAAATATGTAACTATCCATATATACGAAGTTGTCATTAATTATCAATTGTGCTTGCTTGATAGTAAAAACGAACTAAAGTAATTTTATTCAGAAACGAATACCAAAACTTTGAATAGTGATTTATTAAGAGAAGTTAGACATCACATAAATCACAACATCTTCATCACCTCTGCCGAAGAGCGAGGTTTCTTATACGGTAAAGAGTGAAGCTTCTTGACTCCTCCAGTGACTGGCCTGAATTTGATTCCTTGAGAAACAAGAAAAAAAAAAGCGAAATTTAAGCAATTTAGATTCATCAAAGTCGAAACCCAGTTTGCTTCACCTTTACCGTATATGAAGCAAATTGTAGCAACCTTGTTCTTTGAAGCCTTTATTCTTGCCGATTTCCAACTAATTTGCTTCGAACCTACTAGGTTCTTGCTCCATGATTGATCCTTTGTTTAACTTTGTACTGTTAATGGTGATAAAAGAACTTGGAAGGATAACATCGAGGAACACAAAGAACCGCATAACAGAAATTTCAGATTTATGAAATCAATTTTAGTTGGACTTTTGATCTCCTAAGAGATCTCCTACTTTTGATCTCCTAGCAAGTTGGTATATATTTAGGCCAAGGCAATTTACACTCTTCACATGATCAACTTCAAATATTTATATCATATACAAGTCTTGATAAAACAAATCTTGAAAGAAAACAAAAAATATACAAGATAATTTGAATTCCGTCCCGGGTACAGAAGAATTCACAAAACATACCTCAGATACAGGAATTCCCTCGTTGTTTTAAAAATTTTGTTTTTTGACAAAACATCACATATGTATATATATTAAATTGAGTAATATTTATCAACAAATCCTGCCGGAGTAGCAAGGGAGAGGACCGGAGGAGGAAGTAAGCGAAGGGACTAGAGAGCCGTGGGCCACCAGAAACCACTCTGCTCTTCCGTACAAAGGCGTGACGGTTCCATAGCCAGACGGCACGAAGTAAGCTCCGTTCTTGAAAACATCTTTTGACGTTCTCCATTTCCATCTCTTCCAATTATATCCACTATCTATTCTCTTCGTCACCTATCATATACAAACACACATATATACAAAACATATATTATATCACGTTGGATTTTCCATCTCAAAATCAGTCGGTAATGAAGAAATTAATCTAGGAATTTTATATAGTATGTTCCTGTTATTTCTAATGTGGGATATATATTTTTTACGATAATTCTTTGATTATTAAATTTATATTATAATTTAAAATGAAGATATACCTGTTTTTTGCTAGGGTCGTCGGAAGCAACGAAATAGTTGCCTTCACTAAAGATGGTTGGATCAGCACTTCCTCCGATCGCATACATTTGCCATTTCTCGTATCTATTGTTTGCTATATGCGCATACCCTCTCCTCACCCTGCCACGTCATCAATTCCATATCCACGTCAGCTTTTTATAATCTAATTCAGTTGAATTAATTGATAATATTAATACAAATTTACATACCTAGGCATTCTCTCAATGAGACCTGGTCCAAAATGGTTGAATGCAATTGTAACTCTCATATTCCTATCTTCCACATTATTGTCATTATGCCCGAGTAACATCACCTTCAATAGTTAAATATCAAAAATATCATCAATGTTCAAAATATTTGATATTGTTAAAAGTTGCAACTATGCAAAATATAGACACTTACTTTATCATGTTGTGTGAAGTAATTATTAGAAATAGTGACGGCCGTAGAAGCATGTAGCACATCGATCAAACCATCTTGACACCGAGAAAAGGAACAATGATCAATCCAAATATGCGAAGAATCAAACACTGCGATTGCGTCACCATCCGATCCTTTTCGGCTCCCAACATGGGTCGGGCTACTCCGTACCCGACCTGACTTACCCGGTTTACAATCATGGATACTTATCCCATGTATAATGACATGGCTCACATGTTGGATCGTTATGCATGGCCCGTACGCAATTTCCACTTTTGCTCCTCTTCCGTCGATCGTCTTGTAGCTATTCATGATGAGCTCGTTTTGCAACACTATGACCATGTCCCGTGCGAATGTGATCCATAGCGGTTTAGATTGGATCACCGCGTATCTTAGGGTTCCGGGTCTAGGGTTTTCAGCGTCGTCTGATGGGTTTGTAACAACGTAGATCGACCCATATTTGCCTCCTATAGCGGATTTCCCGAAACCTACTGCACAATCGGCTAGGGTATGACGGTTAGACGCCCAATTTGGGTTTCTACGCCAGCAAGAATCGATTGGATTTAGTAATGGGTTAGTGATGGTGTAACCATCACTATAAGCAGCCTCTATAAGAGGAGAAAAGAAAGATGCAAAGAGAAATGAAACTGCTATTAGCAAGAGAGAAGCCATTTACTTGAAGATATGATGCTTGAATTGAACTATGTGTGTGCTCAAATATATACACACCCGACATAGATATGGGCTAGAGAATATACGAAACAGTATCTATAGACTTATATATTATAAATTTCCATTTTACGTATATGATTTCTATGTATGTGTGAAAGATGAGAAGGTGGGACGCACGGATAGCGCTGACTAAATGAAACTTATACTATCATTTGAACTTAAATTGTTATAGAAATACTTCTTTGATCGATGCTCTTAGTTACAGATAGACGTGGTTGCACGAGCTTGAGATTTGACTTTGGAATTTATTTTAGTATTTGTTTAATAATGTAACAAACTTTGTATCTATTTAATCAGTTTATTTATAAGAATAATTAGTAAGTCACTAGTCTATGATAAGGGAGTTTGGCTGCATTTTGACATGCATGGTATCGACCGAAGCATACAACATGCTGCCAATGATCACATTTCATTTATCCGTATATTCTTCAATTTGTTTAATATAATGCGCTTTGATTTGAATACGACTGAAAACGAGTAATAATTATATTTAAGACAATTATATAGAATACTATCTGAGACGGCCATTAACAAATGGCATTATATCATCACTTTTGCTGGGGTCAATATCATCACTTTCACAGGCAGAAAAGTCAACTTCTGTCCAAATTCGTACATTTCCTCGATCATTAATTTGCCTTTTCTGGGATATCAGTTTAAAATTATAGAGTTGTATATGGGAATAAGATAGCTTCTGAATTATAAGGAAACATTATGACTGATAAAAGTGTACCTAAAATAGACTTTTAGGTGTATATAATAAATATAAAGAGTGTTTTGTGTAAAGAATTTTTAATTATATATGACTTATTTTGAAAATTATTAGATTCAGCAAAAATGAGACTAATATGGTATGTATCATCAAACATAAATTAAATTTTAGGAAATATTCTGTTTTTTTTTTTTTTTGTCAACTGTTTTGTTCTCCCTTTTTTTTTGATCGAAATTGAATTCGTTTCCTTAAACTAGTTGAAAACCGGAGCCGGTTGGTACAACGTTTGACGCTGATTTACCAATGAGATCAGTTTCTTCGTTTTTGGATCTAGGCACAAATACAAAAGATATATACATCTAAATCCCTAGAGAGTTTGATGATGTCATAAGTGATTTTATGGATTTCTAGGTGGAAATTGTTGGAGTTGATGAGTTTGATCAGTTGTTGGGAATATGAGGCCATCGTGAAATTGTTGAGGTTCCTCGCCGACGCTTGCCTTAGAGCTTCTCTCACGGCTGTGCCTCCGCCATCAGCCGCTATCCAATCCGAGTCTCGATCTTGAATCCTTGCGCCATGGTTCGATCATGCACGTCCTTGATGACCCATCCCACTTCCGCTATTTTCATCTCCAAAAGCACCTTTTATTTGATAAATATATATGATGAATATATGGTTTATCTCTAGTCTTCTTACTTTTTAAATCAATAACAGTAATAATATGGAAGGATAAACGATCTGTCACACATAACTATTATAGAATGATTGATTTGTTGCAAAAGTATTATAAATAGAAACTATGCATAAGAATTTTAAACTTTATTCAAGAGTAAGATATTGAGACTGTTACATGACACGAGCGTATAAAATTAAACAATGCAATAATGACAAACTTTTACAAGACCCATTCTATTTAGGCTAGCTATGTATATATTTGAACTTCGAATTGTAATATGAATGTAAGCCAATTTACTCCAACAAATTAAACTTTTTTTTCCAATAACCTTTATACTTCATTGTTTCTTTATGCATAGTTGCACATTCCATAAGCACACGATCTCCCTTTTTTGCACTTCTTAAAGCAACCTCCACAGTGTCTCTTATCAAACATCGGGTTCACACAATATCCATTGCAACAAATCTCCGAGTACTGACAGCTTTTCCCACATCTTCCGCAATTTAATTTGTTGGTTCTCAAGTCCACGCACCTCTTACGACAACAATCACGACCTGAACTTCCTTTGAGACGACATACTTTGGGGCTTTTGTTACATGTCAGTAATGCACTTGGACGGTTCCCACCTTTTTTCCCTCGTGTAGCGGCTATCACCCGACCATATCTGTCTCCGTGCTTCGCCTCAACCCTTAACGGTTCGCTTAGTGTTAGAAAAATGGCTAAGACCATTATAAGCACCACCATGAAATAAGATATCTTGAATGTATTCATTCTTCTTCTATTGCCTTCTTCTAAGAAATCAAAGGAAAGAAATTGTATGGGAATGTTTTGTATTGGAATGTGTTTGTATGTATGTATGAATATTAGATGAAGAGTAACCAAGGACGTGGATGGTATTTATAGACCAGAGAATGATGCATAGGTCGACGAAGAAGTTCTTAAAAGATTAGGTCGTGTAAGAAAAATATTTGACTTTCTTAGACTCTTTTAGTGGAGTGGTCAAATTCGAAGGGTTTAGATTTTTGATGCGTAAACGAGTTAGGCTCGCGTAGAAAAATTCAATAAATTTTTCTAAATTAGGCAGAACAAGAACACATGAAATTTAATTTATAATTTGGCAATATATATATTGAGTTTTCGGCTTTTAGCTATTGTATTTAGATATATCTCCAAATAGATCCAAATCTAATCGAATCGCCTGAACTGAATCCCAAAACCTAAGTTTAATTATTCTTCCAGCTAGCAATGTAGATTTGCAAAAAAACAAGCTATGAAATATCTGAGTTCCTTTTTTTTTTTACACCGAGATATCCGACTTAAATATCTAGACAGAAAGTAAAGTAATAATGTTTCTTGAGAAAAGTTATTCCAACTGGCATTGTAACGTCTCAATCGCGTGTGTAGTGAATTTTATTCTTTTGTGACAACAAATTCGTTAACAATAGAAGCTCAAAAGATTTATGACAATTTTTTTTTATAGATATCTATATCTCGTGTAGTTTGTCATCACTAGTACGTATAATACTGAAAATACATATGACGCGAACAAATCAAAGACGACACAAACTACAATCATATATTAGCATCATTGATTTTTTTTCTTTCGATATCACGTTTGAATATATTTGTGTGTACACACTTGCGGTGCCATGTAAACGAAAGAATCTTTAACATTTTATGAAGCATTCATATTTATTAGTAACTAGTATAAGAACATATACAATACAAAATTCCCGTAACCCACGGACCATGAATGTTTGTTCAAACTTGACTAAAAACCGTTATGAGAGCACTCGATTAGGCGTTGACTCTTGGTGAGATAAAGCGTACCTAAACAGCTACAAATAAATTTCAAACTCGATCTGACTAGAACATCTTAATTAAAGAGACAAAACATCAGTTTAGAAAGCATGGAAGATATTAAAGAACATGTTTGAAGATACTAGAAACGTTAAAACGATCAGTTCTCATTAAAATTCGAAGATTTAAGAATGAAGAAAAGATAAAACCGTACGTTAAGTTTAGTGGTATATTATGCGGCAATACGTGTTCTACAATAAGTCACAAAGGACAAAAACGTCCAAAACGTACGTCCAATCCATAAAAACTAATCCACTATTGTCATTGCTATGTATCTAGTTGCAAATAATATCTCACCACAGCTGTAATACACGAAACAATATCTATGTTCAAAGTTTTTTTTTTCTGTGTATCTTTCTATGTTCAAAGTTGACAAAACTTAACTTCAAAGCCGTTATAAGAGCACTCGAGTTCGTTCGGGGTTGACTCTTAGATCGATGGATCAGTTTCGTCCATAAACAAATATATGTTTCTACTAAATGAACAAGAGATATTTCTAGCCGCAATCATACCGGTTAAATTTGATTGCAAGAGATATTTCAACTCCCTGCAGCGTAAATTGTTTTCAGTTTCAGTTGAAATTTTTAATTTATAAATATAAAATTATTCAAATTTAGTTTTAAAACCATAATTTAAAACGAATTTTATTTAAACCAAATCGAATTGATTATAACCAAAACCTAGCAGAATCATCTGATTTAGGTTGTGGTTCGGTTTGTTATATTGGTAAGAGTTTGTATGGTTTACCCTGATATAAAGTTTCTTATCTTTTAGTAATACGTTTTATATATGGATATATACAATTCAAATTCCAAATTAAGTAAAAGCTCTGTTGTAGCACACAGGTTAAACTTTGATCTTCAAGTATGAGTCCCATGTTCCGGGTTCAAGGATTGTAGCCCGACAGCGAAAAATATTTTGTTAAACAATTATTTATGTTTAAAAAAAGGATATTAAAAAAAATAGTATATTTTATTTAAACTTGATACTAAAAAAATATAAGAATTATGATTCCGGGTTCAAAGCCCGGCAACGGAAAATATTTTGTTAAACAATCTTTTATGTTATTATAAAAAAAAAACAAATATATTTTGTTTAAATTCATAAATTAACAAAAGTTCCGCTGTAGCGGACAGATTAAACTACGATGCTCAGGCACCAAATGTTCCGGGTCCAAAGCCCGGCTGCAGATTTATTTTTGTTATATCTTTTCCGTTTTCTTCGAAAGGAAACTGAAAACGCCACACTTTTCTCTTCGTAACACTGCGAACAGCATACATGTTTTTTCCCTAAACGGCACGCAAGTCGACTAGCTTACATTGAAACGCAGCGACGTGTCAGTTTTTCTGTTTCGCTGCATCGTCTCCGTCTCTTCTCTTCCACAAAACAGTGACCAGAAAAGAGAGTGATGGACAAAATCTATTAAGCATTCGATGAACGATCAAGAAAACGAAGAGAAGCCCAATAACGAGCAGACAGGAAACGTGTCCGAGCCGGCTATGTCTGCGGCGGCGATCGACGGCGTGGCGGCTTTGAGATCGGTGTTTCAACGGGTAAATCAGGCGGCGGAGAAAGCGGGTCGTGTGTCGGATCGGATACGGGTCGTAGCGGTGAGTAAGACGAAACCGGTTTCTCTGATTCGTCAAGTCTACGACGTTGGTCATAGGTCTTTTGGAGAGAACTATGTACAAGAGATCATTGAGAAGGCACCTCAGGTTCTCTGGTTTTGTTCTGTTATGAGAAAATTCTTTAAAAATTGAAACTTTTGGTATTATTGGATTGAAAAAAGTCTGAAGATTTGTTGTTTTCTTTGATTTGATTTGAAATTGCAGCTTCCGGAAGATATAGAGTGGCATTTTATTGGGAATTTGCAGAGTAACAAAGTGAAGCCTTTGCTAAGTAATTATTATGTTGTCATTTCAAAAGTCTTGATCTTTACTTTGTTGTTCTTGGTGAATCAGTTTTAGTCCTTCCTACTTCATTCTTCAAATTGTACTGAATCGGTTTGATAATGTTCTAATTCTTAGTGATTGGGGTTCTTTTGCTTGTTTGATCAGCTGGAGTGCCTAACCTTGTGATGGTGGAAAGTATTGATGATGAGAAGGTAAGAATTCTCTTTTGTGTATATTGAAAGAGAGTTCATCGGTTTGTAACGTTCTTTGAAGGTATTATATAACAAAAAAAAAAAAAAAAAGGCTGGAACTTTGGGTAACAACACTGCATATAGTGGAGTCTATACACTGAGGTCATAGAGATGGCAATGTTGTGGGTTGGTGGATGTGATTACGAGTAAAGACTACTTAGTAGTAAAACACTTGCGTCGTATTAGAGCTCTTGTTTGGCAGCTCTTTGAAAACATGTTGTCATTTGTTTCGTAACTGTTAAATAGGCATGTGACAATCTCTGGTTTTCTGTAATTACATTTGCTCCGTAGATTGCAAATACGCTTGATCGTGTGGTTGGAAACATCGGAAGAAAGCCTTTGCAAGTCATGGTCCAAGTGAATACCAGTGGCGAAGAGTGTAAGAAATTTGAAATCTGCAACTTCTTTACATCCATCTCAAATGTGTTTCCCACTTCCAAGTTTCTTCGTGCTATTTTACATAATTATCTCACTGATACTTTCCAGCTAAATTCGGCGTGGAACCCTCAGGATGCGTAGGACTAGCAAAGCACGTGAAGGAAGCCTGCTCGAATCTCGAGTTTTCTGGGCTGATGACCATAGGGATGGCTGATTACACTTCAACCCCGGAGAATTTCAAGGTGTTATATAATCTGAGTTGGACCTAAAAATGTTTGGTAATATTTTGGGAATACTAAAAGATTGGAGTTCTCTTTTGTTTCTTATTATATGTGTAGATGCTTGCGAAATGCAGAAGTGAAGTGTGTAAGGAGCTTGGTATTCCGGAGGAGCAATGTGAGCTATCGATGGGGATGTCTGGTGACTTTGAGTTAGCGGTAAGAGCTGATGAAGCCATATTGTTTTGTTCAAATTCAAAGTTTTATTAAGTAAAATTCTGATTTTTGGGATTTACAGATTGAACTGGGAAGCACAAATGTGAGAATAGGATCAACGATTTTCGGGGCGAGAGAGTATCCGAAGAAGAATTGAAGTAAACTGCTGCAAAAGGGACCGTAAAAGTCGAAAATGATGAGATTGATTCGAACTTAAAACATTAAAACCAGTTTCGAGAAAGAATAAAAACTGCTGTTATAATGTTGCTCTGCTCTTGCAGTGTTAGACTAAGATGTAAGAAGTCGCAGCTGTATACATTTCATGGATACATATAACACATCAAAGCAACACATATCATATTAATATGTTTCTTCCTTTGGTTATATTGTTATGACTGTTGAATTAACTTACATTTTTGTCACATATTAAATATGCTTCACTTCTCTACCGGTAAATGCATGTCGTGTTAATGCTTCCGCATGCGTTTTAAGATATAGAGAAGAAGCAAAAGGATTAGATGCGTATATCCAAACCCTGTGTTGTATGATGACGTGAATTCTACTACTATACTTGTGTGTAACTAATAAATAACTCTATGTTGAAACATATAATAAAACATATCCCTTTTCAAATCATTAAATATTCAAAGAATATGAAAATTTGTAAAGAAAACAAAATTGGAATAAAAGAAGAGAGTTGTCTAACTTCTTTTTCTTTTGCCTCTAGCTGTTACAATACCTTGTTGGATTCGAGCCAAACTCGGAACATAACGAAACGTATTTCCCCAGCTGATGAGGCCAGTAGATTCACCAAGAGAGATTTCTCTGAATTTATCCTCTTCCTCTTTTACCAAATATCCTGTGAGCCTCCAGTGATTTTGAAAACAAACAACAGCTTCCTTATCATAGTTGATGAGTAAAATTTCACCATTCTTAAGTGGAAGAAAGTAAGGGTTGCCTACACGCACTTTTAAGAGTTTGCTCCACGACACACTTGTGGTCTCAATCTTCCTACTCACCCATATCTCCACCTCTTGTCCTGTATCAAGGTTCAAATGTAACACCGAAAGTTGTTCTTCTCTAACAACTGCTAGAGACCTGTCTCAATCTGAATCATGATCGTGCTGAGAAGGAAAAGACAGACATTGAAATCTTTCCGTTGAAAAGTCAAAACTTAGTATTACATAGTGGTTGACTTGACTGTTTTTGGATAAAGCAATCCAGTAAGTATTTCCTTTCAAAGACACCCACGCGAAATGAGATTGTATGAGGCAATTGGGAGGGAAGTCATCGTCAAGAAGCCTCCATGAGTTTGAGCAAAACTCATAGATTTCCATTCTTTGCCGAACCGTTAAAGAATCTCCTCAAGATTTTGTACTTGTGGCACAATATCTTGTTTTCGTATCCGAGAGAATACGTATCAAACTGACATGTGGACCGCTTTCTAGTTCTGAGCCAAATGGTTTGACCAGTACACGGATTCCAAACCACCAATCTCTTGGTCTTCTTGATGATGCATAACAATAAACCGTCGCAGTGGATAACTTTATGGATATCGACTTCTGAGTTATGACAAGAATTGAGTAAGCTAAGTTTACGTGTAAACTGTATAACATTTTTGCGAATTCCATGGAGATTGAAGCTAGCTAAGTAAACCGTATAATCCATCAATTTAAGTACGCAAGACTGCCTCGCCGCTTTATCAAAGTGGTTTTTGATGAATACCAAACCGTTCCAACGTTTGCAAGTGAACCGTGATCTTCCTAGAGATGTCGCCGGAACCCTAAAGAGTATCTGCTCTATCAGATCACTTGGAAGATCAGAAATCATCATCGTTTCAACTTGAAATAGAGGCTGCAGCTTCTTCTGTAATATAAATTAGGGTTTTAACAATTGCCCAAAACTTAAGTTGTCCCATATGGTTTCTATTTTATAATAAGGAAATTAATTTGCAAAAGAAAAAATAATATAAAACTATAAATATATGTCAGCTAGACCCTTACATATATATATTTTTTTTTTTTTGTCAAAAATTTGGATCTATATATAATTTTTTTTTTTTTTTTGACATCGGTAATATTATATTAAACATGGTGTAAAATCAGAAAGAAATACACGGTAGGAATACGCAGATAGAATACAAGTAGATTACACTATTAGGATATTACGATATAATACAACCCCAAAACAATTCCGAAAACCACCCAAAGAAAGGGATTCAGAAATTGTCAACAACGGAAACTATAATCAAACTAGTTGTAGCGAGTATTTAACTATTTTCCCTTCCAACCAATGAACTCATTCATCACAAGCTATAGTCACGGAATTTTGAGGCAGAAGCTTACCACTGAAACTAAAGTGGAAAACAAGCATGCGACCGTAACGAAAAGCAGCTATGCCGCACCCTCAAGAGGCCCCCGAAGTCTAATGTAATTGGGCGCTACCGATTTCACGTACTCCAACTCTCCATCCCACACTAAAAACCCCACCGCAACAGAACCAGCGAGCCATCACAAAGTTAAAGGATCGAGCCATCATGAATGCGATTGGTGAAAACTACAACTCTTGACCTTATTTTTCGTGAAAGATGATAGAGGGTTACGACCCGTTCAAACCTTTTCAAGAACCCAATCCAAAGAAGACTTTTGATAGAAACCGGAATTCCATGACCTAATTGCATCCAAAACTCCAAAACAAACAAGGCTAAAGAGGACATATCAAATCGATGTCTGGAATCACAAATGTGAAGATCCGAGCCAGAACCAAAGATTGAAGTCCACCTACTAGGCCAATGAAGCATACTACCAAATAAACTAGACGAAGAAATCAGAACGGGTTTGTCCCCCTTTCACTCGATATCCGCTAACCTTTCTACCAAAAGAGAGCCCATTCAGAAGCAAAGCTGTCGGTGAACCAAGAGATCACCCACTCCGGCGAAAAGAGAATGGTCTTGTTCAAAAGCGTGAAAATCCGAAGCGCAAAAACAACTCTCGCGTGTAAAAGGCACGCGTATCAACGCTTCATAGATACAACAAAACCTTCACCACGAGCCACCATCACGCGCCCGGACCACGCCCGAACCACCACCAACCCTCCACCGCCGATCTAGCAATCCAAGCCACCAGACCAAAAACAAACTTCAAGGCTACGAGACCACACCAAAACGAAAGGGACCTAAAGAGGAAGAGGGGGGGAGGCCGGACCAGTGCTAGGGAAGCCACCGGAGCCAGCCTCATCGCAGATCGGAAAGGGATTTGCTGGTTTAAGGAGAGAGAGGAGAGAAAAACGTCGGTCCAAAAACGTCGCAGACCCTTACATATATTCATATATATCTAATTATATCACAACAAAAACTTCTTTAAGAACATGTTTATGAGATGAGCGTCGGCGATTTTAGGGTTTCGAACGGAAGCGGACGGGATGCAACTATGACGGAGGTGAGTGACAAGGATTGGCCTCCAGATGGGATAAGTTCGGGTTCATGGGTATAGAAGGTGTCGGAGGGTGGTGTTGGTGGGAGACTTTGTTCGGAGAGTGTATTGGATGATGCGTTTGTTACGGAGCGGTTGCTTTTGGAGTTCCCGGATGGCGAAGGAGGAGAACCAGTGATTACGTTCGGTATGGAGGTGTTGGAGGCGATGAATGGGTTGTGGAAACAATGCATGATTGTTAAGGTGTTAGGGTGCAACATTCTGATCTCGAATCTGAGTAGGAAACTTAAAGAGTTATGGAAGCCATGGACCTCCCGCGGTAATTTTTTATGATTAGGTTTAAGGTGGAGGCAGAGTACTTGGCGGCGCTGACGGAAGGACCATGGAGAGCGTTTGGGAGTTACCTTATGGTACAAGCATGGTCACCGGATTTTGATCCATTAAGCCATGATATTGTGATAACGCCGGTATGGGTTTTGTTAGCAAACATCCCAGTGAATTTATATCATAAATCTATTTTGATGGGGATTGCGCGGGGGTTGGGTAAGTCTGTGAGAGTTGATGCAACGACACTGAATTTTGAGCGAGCTCGTTTTGCTCGTGTTTGTGTGGAGGTTAATCTTAAGAAACCGCTAAAGGGGACAATGATTGGTAAACGGAGAAAGATATTTTGTGGCTTATGAGCGGATGACAAATATTTACTCGACATGTGGTTTATATGGTCATCTAGTGCACACATGTCTAAGTGGGGTACGGGAGAAGGTTGTGGTGCCTCCGCAATCGAATGTGGTAGTAGAAGTGACTAGTAACACACCGGTGGTGGATGGATTCACGGAGGTACGGGGGCGACGACGAGGCCCTGAGGTCGTACCAAATGGGTTGGTGTTTGCGGTGGGTGGTTCCGGAACCAGTTTAGGAAAGAATCTCCAGGAAATCCCGGAGAATATTGCGATATCCAATAGGTTTGGTGAATTAGAGAAGGATATGACATCCTTAGAGATAAGGGAAGCCAATATGTCACAAAGGGAAAATTAGGAGAACGAAAATATCGCGAATCAATTATGAGAAGGGAAGAGTGCTATGCAAGTAAAGGGAGGAAAATTAAAACAAGTGTTTAATCATAATCATGGTGGTAGTAATGGGAATTATCATAATACACGAGTTGGTGGAGTGAAACCGGTTAGGCCCACAGCGAGTAATGGGGTGAGGAGTAGGACTCATACGGTGGTCCAGCCAACTCGTGGACTTGTTTTCGGCCTGACTAGAGGTGAAGTTAATTTGTCAGAGTCTGGTAAACGTCTCCGTGTGGAGAGTAGTACCGTGGGTTGACCTGGAGGGAGATTCGAGAGAGTGGAGGATGGTAATGGGATGGACCCAGTGGCGGTGAATAACACGGATGTGGAGAAGGTGCAGAAGCATCAGGAGATTGTTATATATAATAACCCTCCGGTGATGGGGGGGATAATGCATGACGGTTTCCCCGACATTTCTACGAATTGTTTACGTCGTAATGATGAATTGTTTATTATGGAATTGCCGGGGGGGGGGGGCAAATAAACCCAATTTCAGACGTTCCATTCGATATATGTTAAAAAAAAATTCAAACGGATATTTTGGCGGTTTTTGAGACGCATGCGGGAGAGGATAAAGCAAGAGCTATTTGTCAAGGATTGGGTTTTGATAATTCTTTTAGGGTTGATGCTGTTGGACAGTGGTGGTTTGTGGTTGCTATGGAGATCAAGTGTTGGAATGGTGGATATTGTAGAATCATCGAACCAATTTATTTATGCAAAAGTGACGAATGGAGAGGAGGTGTTGAATCTGGTTGTGGTTTACGCAGCACCTACAGTGAGTAGAAGAAGTGGGTTATGGGGTCGGTTAAAAACAATGGTTCAAGGGGTGATTGGTCCATTGATTATAGGCGGTGATTTTAACATTATTCTAAGATTGGATGAAAGATTAGGGGGTAACGGGAGGTTATCTTTGGACTCACTAGCTTTTGGTGAATAGATGCATGAATTATCACTTATTGATATGGGGTTTCGGGGGAATAAGTTTACTTGGCGACGTGGAAGGGTGGTAAGTAGTACGTGCATAGTGAAGAGATTGGATCGGGTCATGTGTTGTCCGCATGCGAGATTAAAATGGCAGGAAGCAAGGGTGACAAATCTTCCATTCTTGTCTTCAGATCATGCACCGCTCTATGTTCAGTTACAACCGGAGGTGAGAGGGAACCCAGGTAGGCGACCTTTTTGCTTCGAAGCAGCTTGGTTGAAATACGATGGTTTTAAAGAGTTGTTGGTGAATTCTTGGAATGGTGATATTAATACTCTGAAGGCGTTAGATGGATTACAAGTGAAGTTAAGGAAGTGGAATCGCGAAGTGTTTGGTGATATTCATAAACATAAAGATGAGTTGATCGTGGAGATCAAAACTGTTCAAGACTTGCTAGACATAAATCAAACGGATGTGTTGCTGCGTAAAGAAGAGGAGTTGATTAAAGAGTTTGATGTCGTGCTTGAACAAGAGGAAGTGCTTTGGATTCAATAGTCTAGAGAGAAGTTGATTGCATTGGACGATAGAAATACAAAATATTTCCATACGAGGACCATCATTCGGAGAGGAAAAAACCGAATAGAGATGCTTAAAGATGACGAAGGAATATGGATTCCGGATGCGTCGAAATTGGAAAATCTGGCTGTGTCATACTATAAGAGATTATATTCACTTCAAAATATAGACCAGGTTGTGGAGAAGTTACCGGCTGCGGGTTTTGTAAACCTCTCACAAGATGAGGTCTCGGTTTTAAATGGGACGTTTACTGAGTGTGGATCAGTTTAAGGCGCTAGGATCGGATGGATTTAACCCTGGGTTTTATCAGCATAGTTTGGAGGTGGTTGGGCAATCGGTGATCCGGTTTGTCTTGGAGTTTTTTTGCAAATAACACTTTACCCGCGACAATGAATGATGCACTTGTGGTTTTAATTCCCAAGGTTGAGAAGCCGGAGAGGATAACGCAGTTTCGACCGATTAGTTTGTGTAATGTTTTGTTTAAGATAATGACAAAAACAATGGTCATGCATTTGAAATCAGTAATACCGAAGTTAATTGGTCCAGCGCAATCGAGTTTTATTCTGGGGAGGCTAAGTATGGATAATATAATTATTGTACAGGAAGTGATCCATTCGATGCGCCGAAAAAAGGTCGTAAGGGTTGGATGCTCTTGAAGCTAGATCTTGAGAAAGCTTATGACAGGATACGATGGGATTTCCTCGAAGATACGCTTAGAGCTGCAATGTGTGGGTTTGTTGGATCATGAAATGTGTTACCGGACCGTCGATGAATGTTATATGGAATGGGGAGAAGACGGAACCGTTTCAACCATCGCGTGGTTTGAGACAAGGAGACTCGTTGTCATCGTACTTATTTGTTTTGTGCCTAGAGAGGTTATGCCATCAGATTGAAATGGCTATTACCCTGAAAAAATGGAAGCCGATTAGTCTCTCCCGTGGGGGACCGAAGTTGTCATATGTGTGTTTCGCGGATGATCTAATTTTTTTTGCCAAAACATCGGTTGCGCAAATACGAGTGATACGGAAGGTGCTGGAGAGATTTTGTGTAGCTTCGGGACAAAAAGTGAGCTTGGAAAAATCAAATATTTTTTTCTCGGACAATGTGCATCAGGATTTGGCTAAGCTTATAAGCGATGAAAGCGGGATTAAAGTTACAAAGATTTAGGAAAGTATCTAGGTATGTCAATCTAACAAAAAAGGATTAATAAAGAAACTTTGGCAAGGTCTTGGAGAGGGTTACGTCGAGATTGTTAGGGTGGAAGGGTGAGTTTCTAAGCATAGCTGGAAGATTGACTTTGACGAAAGCGGTTTTTGCTTCTATTCCCGTTCACTCTATGAGCACAATTCACTTACCAGCGAGTATCTTGGAGAAGCTAGATAGTGTGTCGAGAGGTTTATATGGGGTGGTACTCTTGAGAGGAGAAAACAGCATCTCATTGCATGGGACCGAGTTTGTTTACCAAATGGGAAGGCGAACTTGGTCTACGTTCAGCGAAGTTGATGAACCGAGCTTTACTAAGGAAAGTGGGATGGCGCCTCTTATATGATCGAAGTAGTCTATGGGAAAGGGTGGTAAGACACAAGTATAAGGTTGGGGAGGTCCACGATACGTCTTGGTTGGTGGCGAAAGGTACTTGGTCGTCTACATGGCTGAGTGTGATTTTGGGTTTAAGAGAGGTGGTGATACCGGGGATAACTTGGGTCCTTGGAGACGGGAAAGAGGTTCGGTTCTGGACAGATAAGTGGGTGTCGAGCATGCCATTGGTGGAAGTGGTAGTAGGAGGGCTGCCGGTTGAAGAGGTGGATGTTCGGGTTTGTGAGTTATGGCGGGCTGGTGTGGATTAGGAGTTGAACCGGATCGCGCCACATGTGTCTTATGACATTACTCTTAAGCTTGCATCAGTGGTTGTTGATAATATAACGGGAGCTTTGGATATGATATCTTGGGGAGAGGAATCAGATGGAATGTATACGGTGAATTCCGCGTACTCTTTGTTGTCAAGAGATGAGTCACCACGACCGAATATGGTGAGCTTGTTTGCGCGTGTGTGGAAAGTGGTCGCTCCGGAACGGGTTCGAGTCTTCCTTTGGTTAGTGACACAACAAGCGATAATGACAAATTTGGAGAGGCATAGACGACATATGAGTGGCATAGGTTTGTATCAAGTGTGCAAAGGTGGAGATGAGTCCATTATTCATGTGTTGCGGGACTGTCCGGCAATGGTGGGATTATGGAATCGCTTAGTTCTTCAACATAAAAAGCAAGTGTTCTTCTCCAAGTCCTTGATATAATGGTTGTATGGGAATTTGGGGGACGAAACGAAAATGGATGGGAGTTTGTAGGCGACGTTGTTTTCGATGGCGGTTTGGTGGAGTTGGAAATGGCGATGTGGAGATGTGTTTGGAATGAAAGAGAAATGGTGTGATCGGGTAAGGTTTATTCATGACTTGGCTAAGGAGGTTACGATGACGCATGCACTTGTGAGTGGGAGCCGGAGGAGTAGTGACACGGAAGAGAGATGGATTGCGTGGACACCACCAAGTGGGGGATGGGTGAAGTTAAATAGGGATGGTGCTTCACGTGGGAACCCAGGGCTAGCCACAGCTGGCGGGGTATTGAGGGATGCAGATAAGAGATGAAGTAGAGGTTTTGCATTGAATATCAGCATATGCTGAGCTCCGTTGGCTGGGGGCGTGTATTACGGGTTAGTCATCGCTTGGGAGAAGCGTATTACGCAGTTGGAACTTGAGGTTGATTCCGAGATTATGGTTGGGTTTTTGAAGACAGGGATAAAAGATTCACACCCGCTGTCTTTCTTAGTACGCTTGTGCCATGGTTTTCTATCAATGGACTAGATAGTCCGAATTTCTCACGTGTATAGGGAAGCTAATCGTCTTGCAGATAGATTAGCGAACTATGCATTTTCATTACTTTTAGGTTTTCATATGTTTAATGCTGAATTAGATGATGTTCATCCGATTGTGTTAGAGGATGAGAGCGGTGTTGCTCTTCCTCGAGATATTCGTTTGTAGTTGGTTTTTTGTTTTCTTGTTTAATAAACTAAAGGAGACATTGTCTCCCGCATTCAATCAAAAAAATATATATATCTAATTATATAACTTTGCAAAACCTCTGCTGTAGCACATAGGTTAAAACTATATATCTTATTGATGTAAATTCCGGGTTGCGGAAATTTTTTTTGTTATATAATTTTGTACCAGTTTCAAGGAAGAATAAGAACTACTGTTTTAAATGATGTTATATTAATCGGCGCCGATTTGTTCAGGCATATAAATAGGAAATTTCAACACCCAAACAAAAAGAACACCCATAAAGGATCTTAGTTTGTACTAAATTCTAACCTCATGAGTGATGTCTTTATTGTATCAATGCTATTCTCTACTCTATGTATACTCTCTGTTTTTTGACTTACACGATGCGTAACGTTTTTCAGTTTGTATCCTATAAATTTGCTTACACTGTTGCAGAGTTATGAGGTTATGTTTGTTGATGATCCTATTAGTCCTTCGCTTACAAGGCGCATAGCGGCTTCTTTGGTGAACTTCCTTGCAAAGAGAAAGCACGGGACGGGTTTTGAATCGGCCTTACACCATTCTGTTCGGGATTCAGACTCGTAATTGACATGGTTTATTTTCTGTCCCAAGAAAAAAAAATAAAGAACTAGAGATTAGTCAAAGATCCCTCCGGTTGTGATGGAAATCACCAGTAAGAAAATATGTACCTTTATTTCTTTTATCTCTTCAGGGCCAGAGTTTTCAAATGTGAAAGTGACAGGATGCCAAGATTTGGCTTCATATTTTGTACTCGAAACGTTCCATACAGTGTACGTCAGTGTTCTTCGTTCCAATTCACTCTCTAGTCCGCGCATCTGAAAAGATCAGTTTGGATTACATAACGGATATGGAATTTTTTAGATGGAGAAAAGAAACAAAAATGAGAGAGGTTTGTATCAGATATGATTACCGTAAGCAATGTTTGGACATAGTGTTCATCAGGGATGCAATTGCGCCGGTTCTCTTTCTGAGTTCCCATCAACATAAAAAGTTTCAACAACCGACATTTGATTGAGAAAGAAAGAGAGGCATATCAACGGACAGAAGTGTCATAGACTTCAAAGTATCGACACGATTGAGATTGTTTCCAAACCAACATAAATCGATTCAAGGCTGCTGCTGTTAAATGAAAATGCCAACTTTAAAGTATCACTTACAAGAAACAGCCATGACTCTTTGGAACCCAAAGGTGGAGCTCTCTGCAAATTGAAAGAGAGATCAACAAATAATCTGTTGTTTCTTCAGTAAAAAAAATCAAGATTGACACTAACGATAAAAGATACTCTAAGGTATCACTTAATGGTGATTACTACTCAATGAAACCAAGCAGTAACAAAAATGAATACACATAACGCTTGGTCTTTACCTTACAAAATTTCTTAAAAACTGGGAATACGATACCATCATTTACAATGACCTCTGCATGACTTCTGATCAAAGATATCCACTGCGATAGACAAAACTACGATAAGATTAAAAAAATCTTGGCAAGCAATCAAATCTGCAATGTTCATTTCAAAAGCATGTAAATGAAGATACCTGGGATCCTTTTCGCCATTTCTCTTCAGGTATGACAGGAGACATTTCCACACTGTACCGTGTCTCTTTCGTATGAAGAAAACTGCAAATAAATAGAAACATAGTTATCAACATCGAGAAAACTCCTCTTATAATAAACTACTTATAAGGCCACATATGCCAAGTGGTTCCACTGACATATTTACAAGTACTGAAAAACTTCATTACAAGTTCAGAGTTGCAATCTACCTATCAACAAAACTCCTCGGTGAAGAGATAATATATCTGTATATATACCCAAAGTCATATAACGGAGCACATCTGCAAAACAGAAAAGTAGAAGCAAAGTGAAGAAAAAGAAACAAAGAGTGTAATCACAATATATGCTGAAAGTCAGATGCAATAAGGTATGGTCAGACATAAGGTGGTCTCATATAAATGAATGCTCGGAGTGTAAGAACACATATGAGTATATGTATGTGTGTCTTGTACCGCACAAGCCCGCTCCTGCATTAACAAGCTCACCAGCTAAAATCAAGAGAAACTATAACTGACCAACCAGTTAACGCCTACTAATCTTATTCAAATAGAGTTCAGAGACTCAAACCAAGGACACCCTAAAATTTAAATGAAAGAAGAGCATGTATGCGGAATGCAATTCAGCAAGCAGAAGCACTTGATGAGTAATGCGCAAAGAACCACACCTGTCAGAGAGAAGAACAAATCTTTGATTCGAATGATCCTCTAAAGCAGATGCAAGCAACAATCTCTCTGCTGCAATCATGCTGGATTCTCCCCATATTACCTATTTGCATCAGTTTTACAAAAGACGCATTACAAATAATGATCTTCGATTACAAATCCAAAAGAGTGAATAACTATAACGATCTTCGTTACAATCCCTGAAGAAAACCCAGAAAATGAACACTCACCTTAATGCTATTGTTCAATTGACGATCATAGAAATACTGTGATCTCGTGGTTTCTTCATTGAACACGAAACCAGGTACTGAATGTATATAAATGGAGAAATTCCCCTGATCTGCACCCTGCGAATTGACCAGAAACATCAATTTTTTTTCCAAATTTAGAAAACAACAAAGACTTAATCAAAGACGCAAGTCTACGGAATTTAGACCTTGAAGAATCTATCCCATAGAAAATCAAGCGGGAGATCACGGCGAGCTAAGAAAAGGAAGGCGAGTTTCGGACGGTCGCCGGAGTAATTCTGGATATTAGATCTCACGACGGAGAGCGGCGACAATGTAGTACCGGGATTGTACTGAAGGTGGATCCTGAGGAGAGCGAGAAGGCAAAGCGCGACGGAGAAAACGATAACGAGCTTCCATCCGAGCCAGACGACGCCGCGAAGTGACACTGGAGGCTGCGACTGCGATTTCCTCGACATTGTACCTCAATCAGTCACCTTCGAACGATCAACATTCGATCGCCATTGTCTCTGTAAAGGAAAACGGATAATCAAAAACCTTTTTAGGGTTCTCAAGTCAGAAATTTCAGGAGAAATTGAAACTGAAGAGAATTGGCATTTAAAACATTTTGGATTTGAGTAGAGAAGAAGACAATGATAGTACGACGTCGTTATGATATATATGTTAATTAATTTTTTGTTTCCAAAGAATAAATTGTTATTCAATACAAAAAAAAAGTCAACTACCAAAAGATTTCCCAAAAATGGTATAAAATCTTTAAAAATGATCTCTAGTCAAAAAATTTAAATATTACTATATAATAATATTTATGAGTCAAAATCCTTTAAAATAGTGTCATCACCAAATTACCAAATCTTATTATATAAAGGAGGATGTCCACAATAAAAACGCGACACGTAAGCAAAATTTTTATTAACGAAATAATAAAATGTGTAATTGTTAATTTAGATTGTGACATGTGTCAATATTAACAAAAAAATTAAAAATAAAATAAGAAATATATTCTAATAAGGATTATGGACTAATTAAAAAAAATTATTCTACTAAAATATGTAATATTTTCAATATTAACAAAAAAATTAAAAAGAAAATAAGAAAAATATTTTAAACAAGGATTATGGACTAATTAAGAAAAAGGAAAAAAAAATCGTTCTACTAAAATATGTAATATTTCCAATATTAACCAAAAGAATTAAAAAGAAAATAAGGAATATATTTTAAACAAGAATTATGAACTAATTAAGAAAAAAGAAAAAAAACTGTTCTATTAAAATATGTAATATTTCTAAGTTTTTATTTTATAAAATACATTCTTTTCATTATAATTTTTCTAAATAGTTAAAGACAAAAGGATATGTCATATTTATAAGTGTGATTGCGCTAATATAATAACGTGTATGAGACGAATTTAGTATGAGGTAAATATAATAAATTGACTATTTAATAAATATATAATAAAATAAATATTAAATATTTGTACGAGTCGTAATTTAGAATTTAATTATATTTGTCAAATTATAGGCGTTATAAATTTTAAAATCAAAAATATTTACCCCAATGCGTTTTTATGTGGATGATTGGTTGGTCTTTAACTCCATCCTACAGTCTTATTTTTTTAAAAATCATCATATCCTTACCAATCAAGTTGTAGCTTTATTTCTTAAAATTACAGATTTTGTATTATTTTTACCAATCATGATGTAGCTTTCTTTTTCAAAGTTACAACCCAAAAAAAAAACTTTTTGTTTGTTTGTTGTAACAAGTCAAAAACGTAAAGCCCTATTTTTTGGGCTTTAAGAGTTGTGATTATAAAGTAGATTGTTGATAGTAGGTAATAATAATTTTCATGATAATAATATATTTTATTATAATATATTTTTCTAAGAACTCATAAATTTTCATGATTTTAAACTTTGTTTTAATTTTAGAATTGTTGGACTTTTTTAATGATATTACTTATTATGAATGATTCATAAGTTCATTATTTATTATGTTAAAAGCAACATAAAATTTCTAAATTATAACAATTTTTATTTTCATAAATTAATTTAACTAAAACTACAGTTACAGCTTTATATGTACAGCAAAAAAATCTGCAGTCTAAAAAATATACAGCTACAGCCAAAACATTTACAGTAAAAATTCTACAGCAATTAATTTACAGCTACAACCGAACCAATCATCCACATGTAAACAAAATTATAACTCACGAAATCGCGACATATATCTAATATTAATCAGATAAAAAATGTGTTAAAACATAAAATTAACTAAGAAAAATAAAATTTAAAATGAAAAAGTAATTATCAAATCACTAATTAAATAATAAAAAGTAAAATCTCTAATATTATCAATAATAATTAAGAAACAAAGTTTAAGATGAAATATAGACATGACATAAGCCATAAAATAAACAAATAATACATATAGAATAAAAATCTCAATTAAAATAAATAAAAAACGAATGATAAAAAAAATATATAAATTGGAAAAACAAAAGTTAGAAAAGTTATAGAAACCTCAATTTAAAAGTTTAAAAATATACACAACTATGCAAAAATAAAATAAAAATAAAATCTATAAGAATACTTATTTTATCAATATAGAGTCACAGAATATCACAAAAAAAGAATTTTTTTACCTATGACGTCATTGGTACTCTTCAAGTGTATGTATTGCAAATTCTATAAGTTTAAAAAATAATAATATTATATTTACCAATTAAGTTAATACTGTATAAAGTTTGACGAGTATAAATTTCTATGAAAAATAAAACGATGACATTAATAAAATATAATTATCAATCATGTACTTATGTGATGGTTCACAACATTATTTATAGTTTTTATAAAGTTATTAACATAAAATTTACTCTTTTTATTTAATTATATAGTATTTTAGTTGTTTTTATTTTCTATCACATAATCATAAGTATGCATAATGGGTTAAAATATGTATTTTTCTATTATTAAGAATATGATTTAAATTCCGATAATATATATTTTTGGATTTGCATGATATGTATTAAAACATGAGAATTATGATATAAATTGACTTCTACTGATTTTAGGATCCATGTTAAATAGTATTTTAAAATTTAACGGGTTGCTAATTAAAATATAAATATTTATTTCATTAATTTTTATAGTATTTATCCGCGTATTAACACAGATCCTATTCTAGTTCAATATATAAGATAAAACCTTATTCAACCAACTAAAAAAAAGATTCAAACGAAAAAGAATACATTAATTTATTGTTATTTGATTTTTGAAAAAATGCTTGCAACTACTAGCAACCAATATGATTAACTTATTTGATTTTACAATACTAGAAATCTACAAGCACAAACCTAACCAATAACTTCATCAATCCTATGTAAACTAAAATTTTAACTGATAGATCTCATCAAAAGCTACAAGCCAACAAACAACGTTCCATTTTCTCTGCAAATAATGCTAATACAAAACAATGCAAAGAAGATTAGTAAATGTTCATATGCCACACAAAAAAATGGCCTTCAATTCCAAAAACCCAAAAAAATTACATCAGAATCCCATTAAAAAAAGGAATCATTTTCTGGTGTTCTTTTCATCACAGCAAAAGCCAAACTATAACCTCCATGGCTTTACAATACTACAAAATCTGATGCCTCCTGCTAAAAGGTTTGGGAACAACATGTCACAACAAAAAGTAATACTCTGATGTCTCCTGCTAAAAGGTTTGGGAGTAGCTTTTCTTTTTCAGCTTAAATCTGGCAATAATGTCTCCAATTCTTTTAGAGCTTGTTCGACCGCGTAAATCACCATCTTCTTTATCTGTTAAGCACCAGTCAATGAAAGATTTAAATTATTATGAGAATCAATCAACATTGTAGTTTAAGTATATTTTGTAGGTATACCATCTTGTGTTTGTTTAAGCTAAAAGCAATTAAGAACATGATCACCACTAATCTTACTTTTTCTGTATAGTTTCCAGTTATTTTTCCTTTTCAACCCTATATGCTTACAATAAATAAGCTTTTTTCTTGAAATGGTGTAATAGAAGAAAAGAATCACCTCAAGTTTGTCTTCTCTAGCCTTATGGTTCTTGGGAAGTTGTCGAAACTCTTCTGTCAAACGGAGACACTCATGGATGTTCTCTGGTGAAACAAAATCAACAGCTACCTTTGTGCAAGACTGTTACAAATCCGCAAAAAAGAAAAAAAAAAATCGGTTATATAACTTAAATCATAAGTTAGTTAAAAAAAAAAACAGAAATCATTCAAATAACCTTTAGATTTCGAACTTGATGAGGACAACCCGCGGGAATAAACACCGCTTCTCCTAGCTTTTGCACAAATGTCCATGGCTCAATCCCTTGAATTCAAACACCAAAAAAAAAAAAACATACCACAAAATGTCATTAACCCCTGGAAATGACAATTACAATAGTTACATGTACCATACCAAATTCCGCCTTGAGTTTCCTTTTATGCTCCACGGTTAAGAAACACGACTGATCATGTATCGGATGATACATCTGACAAAAGAATCCCCCCCAAAGTTATCATCAGTACATAAACATAGAGCTCGGAGATTGAAAACATTTTCCCTGATTATGTATACCTTCGTAACAGGAGCACAAAAAGTATGTCTGAATTCTTTGCAATGCTTCCTTAGATACTCTTCAAGCTTAGGAACATCTTCTCTTCTAAATATGTCCCAAAGCGCGCTGCCTGTTTCATCATGAAACCCATTTTCATCATTAACATTCTCTTCTCTGTCTAAACCATTTTGCTCCTGAAGCTCTTTTTCATTTTGTTGCTTGTGTTTGTGTTTCAGAAGTTCAATTGCAGACAGTTGCTTCTCAGATAGTGTTACTTCAGCCGTATGCATCAGAATATTAACCTACAACAAAAAAAATAAACTTTATTATATCTGACAATACTAAAAACCCACATTTTTATCAACAATTTTGAAGCTTACTGCATCTGATACATCACAGTGAAGCTTAGAGACGGAATCGCCTCTCCCGAGCTCATCTGAAACCCCGTACGCTATGTAAGTTTTTGGACCAAGATCTGGTTTAAGAAGTCCTTCAGGAAGCTTTGCAGCAATGTTGAGAATCCCGGATCTAGGATCGCTGTATTCTTGGAACGGTAATGCGGATATGAACTCATCGCAGTGGCGAGGTAAAAGGTTTTCAAACTTGTCTGAAGGAGGCCAATCTTTCAGCTTCAGCATCTCAGGCCAGAAGTTACCATATGTTCTTCCTTTGCTGTATCCTTGAAAGAAGTCTTGAGTCTTGATCTCCACCTGAGTTTGTATGAAAGAGAAATGAGTTTTAGACCGTATCAAACACCTTCGAAAGCCGTCAAAACGAGATATTTACCTCACAATTAGCCAAACAATCGATTGCTTTGACTTCAGACATCTTAGAGCTAGTTGCTGAATCAACATTCTCGCATAACGCCCGCCACATCACCGTTGGCTCCCAGCTTAAACCAGCTGTGTTGTTAAGAGCATTTCGAACAATCACTGGTTCGCCTTTGGACCAATGCTCCTGGAAATGCAGAAGGTCCTCTTGCTTTATGACATCAAAAGAGTCAGGACAATAAAGATTATTGTCACTGGATCCGTCCCTCGAAGCTGCTCTCCTCATCATACTCATCTCCACTTCAGAAGAACATCTGCAGTTTGACATTTTGGGACTGATACTACAAGAGGTTAAGAATGTCTCTGCCTTTTGCTCCAAATCTGGCATCCAAGTAAACGGTAAGATTCGCTTAAGCTCCAAAACACAATCACCGCAACCGCCTAGCTCTTTTGGTGCACATGGTATGTTTCCATTTTCACCAGCAATCCACTCAATGGATGGACTAGTAGTCTCATCCTCGGAAACAGAAGAAGTCGTCGGTTCTGCATCTTCGCCATGTATATATTGGCTCCCTCTATTCACGAATTGTAACTTAAATTCCGGGCGTTCTGAAAGCCGTCCTTCGCGGATCTCTTGGCAACAATTCAGACAAAGTTCATAAGAGCATTTCCGGCAGCTTCGATGCAAGTCAACGATTGAGGTTGCACAATGGTTACTACAACACAAATGATATATCAGTAAAGATAACACATATTTCTTATATGTCCTTCAAGCAAATGCAAAAGAATAATACTTACCAAAAGACTCGCTCTTCATTTGCGCCTAGAGTCACAGATATATCAAGTTGAAAAGGAAGTACTCCTATATAAAACCAATCAATTATGTCATCTTGTAGCAAGAGAAAATCTTGTCCTAGTAACTACAAGAAGATCCATGTATACCTTGAACCTTTGCCTCGGTTTCAATCTCTTGATCTTGCACTTTGCATAACTTTTTCAAGAAAGGAAGCATCCACTCAATCAAATATCGAAGATGATGAAATCTTTCGTAATCACTGAGTTTCCTCTTTGACGTCTGTAAGAAAGAACAGATCTATATATATATCTCTATTCACACAAAAACGAAGCTCGATCTTGCGAGACTCAAAAAAAGAATACAAGCATACCTCTATTAATCCACTCGACTGCAAACAGTTGCAACAGTTGCAATTACCGCGGCAAAAAGGACATTTTTCAATGACATCATCCTGAGACAAATGGGGATACCTGTAACAAACCGAGGAGGAAAAATATGTATTAAGGACATTGATGAAATCTATTAGGAGGCAGAAGAAGAAAATGAAATGAACTAACCATTTCTTTATACATGGAAAACAATACAATCTCTCTTCACAAAATGTGCAAATGAAAAGGTATCTTCTTTCTCCTTGAGAGCATTGATGGCAAATTGCAAGGTCTCCCAAATCCGCCTGTGCAAAAGGATAGAGAACACTTATATATTTCAGACAAAAATTGAGTACAGTTTCACATAATATAACAACAAATGTTACCCTTAAACTCCTTGTCATGCTTCTGAACTCATTAAAATTCTCGTTTTTCGGATGACAATCCGATAAATCAGACTCAGAACGTGAACACGAACCGCTAACAACATCTGTCACATCTTCAAGAACCATAATATCCGTACAATCTGAATTCCGGCTCTTGCTACGAGATGTCGCCTTGTCGATAGAAACTAACTCCAGTCCTTGTTCCCATTTCTCTTCTTCTTTCTGTGTAATAGCTTTCTTATTCACAGAGCTTCTCTGCTTCACTCTTTCTTCACATTTCTTTAAAGCTCTCTTCTTTCTCAAAGGTTTGGTTTTACCAGCTTTACTACAATCATCAGCTTTAGACCGTTTCCGTTTTTTATTAGTCACTCGCTTCGGAGAGGCCACACTGTTCTCTTCTTCAATGTCAGAACCAGTGCTTACACTTGTTGCCTCAACCGGTTTCTTCTTCTCCGGCCAAGAATCCTCCGCTGAAGTCTCCGTTAGACCATTATGCTTGAGATTTACTCCATTATCAGAAACTACAGCCTCCATTTTCTTCCAATTTCACCTACCTAATCCAATTTCAATAACCAAAAAAAAAAATCAAAAGAAAAGACAAGCCACTCAATTCAATGTTAAATAGTATCAAACGAGTATGGTTCCACACATTACGAAATGAGTTGTTGTTGAATCTATATACAGTTTTAAGAACCCTAAAAAATCACAGAAACACAGAGGGATTAGCTCGAATCATGAACAGAAACAAACAAAAAAAAACATTCTAGAAACAACAATATTGGATTCAAGACAACAAGAAATTAAATTTTTTGGACGAGTATCAACCATCACCTTTAAAAAAATCCTAGCTCAAAGATGGTTTCTTCCTGAAGAACAGCGAAATACACTAGATTCAGCTTCAAAATCTAGTTTACATGATTTAACAAAAACGTTTCGAATTTTCTGATTCAGTGAAACATAGAAAGAGATATTTTTCTTTTCACTGAAGAGAAAAAAAAAAGTACAAAAATCTAACAGTCAAAGAAAACGTTTAAAGAGCCGCTTCTAAAGTAGCGACTGACTCAGACCGTACGTGGTTGATGTGAGTGGACCACACGAGATTAATGAGCGCGTAGCTCTTTTTTATTGGCGCACCGAACCGAACACCGATTCGCTCTCGGACACAAGCACCAAAGCCTTTTCAAATCTCTTTGAATTGTATTTCTATAATGTTTTCCTCAGTCAATGTTTTTTGTTTTAGTATTGTCCGATTCTCACGTAAGCAAAAAAAAAAAAAAAAAACGATTCGTACGCGCGTGAGAATCTCGCTTTTACAAAGGAAAACCAAATGTCCTATCGAAATACGCAAAATTGATAATATCCTACGCATATACAGATTTTATACGTAGAAAATATAGATTTTGGAGTTAAAACGATATCATAGACTTTACTACGTTTAAATACAGATTTTACTACGTATAAAAATCTAAATTAAAACAAAATGTTCGAATGGTGTTGAAAACATTTTTTTTTTTGTAATTATGTTAATGTAATTGAAAATAAAGAAATTAAAATATATATATATATATGTTAATTTAATTGAAATAGAAAGAAATATTTGTTTTCTTTTCCTTTTGTTTTCAGAAGAAAGGAAATATATTTTCCTTAATATGTGTATAAGTAGGTGGAAAGAAACTATGTACAATGTATCTAAATTTAATAAATATAGCAAAAAATGCTCACAATTCTATATTTTATTAGTATTTACTACTTTTGCATTTATGACCATCGTGGTCAGAAAGTTTTTGAATTTTTTTTTTTTTTAAAGAGAAAGTTTTTGATTTGTTAGCATTTAAGGAGACATTTACAAATTTAAAAGTTTTCTGCAAAAAAGTGTACTGTTTTTTTTTACCAAACCGAAAAAGGTTTTGCCATTAGATTTATAAGCCTTGAAAGGCTAAGAATCTACTAAAAATAGAAACTAGTTACGAGTTTCGATATCGTTCCAGATGAACAAATGTTTGATGTTTTATGGTTGAACAATAAGGATAGATTCCTTACATTTAGCAGCAGTTAATTTTTTTCCCCTCAACAATTTGTCAAAAAAAAAAAATACTCAAAACATTTTTGAAACACAACTCAAACACTCAAAAGTCAACCAAATAAAATTCTCATAATATACAAAATCTCTGACTAAGTAAAAAAAGTAAAAACGAAGATCCTAAAATAATGGCTAGCTCTGTATCTTTCTATACAATATAAAACCGACCCGGTTAAGTAAAAATCAATGGTTCTGGTTATCTTTTTGATGGTGAAGGCGAAGAAATGCGGCTAACTTGGCTAACCGCCGGTGTATTTCTCCGGGACTGACGTTTGGTCGGCACAGTAACAAATTCTTCATCCGAATCTTCGTGGCAATAACCGGAAATCTCGGACCGACCATCTTCATAGTAGTCGTCTTTGAAAACCGGATGAATATATGCTTTCTGAAGATACGGTTTCAGATTAAAATTCGGTTCTCTTGCTCGTTCCAATGTATCTTTGATCATAGCTTCCTGTAAACCGGACCATATCAGATCTCAATAACACATACTTAACCAAACCAAGCCAAATTAGACTTACTTAACCGGTGACAAAACCTTGGTAAGATTGTTTCTACTAACCTGCAAGGGGTGACGGAGAAATGCTGGCTCATACCGGCCTTTGCAGAACCGGTGGAAGAAAAAGGTGAGGATCGGTAAGGCGAGGAGGAATGGCGTGGACTGAGCGGCTCCTTTAGTGCTCATTAATCCCATCAAAAGGATTTGCGATATGATCAAAGCCGTTATTATACGTCCATGAACATCCGGCCAGAACGCAGCCGCGCTTTCGTATTCTTGATTGTACACATTAATGATCTGCAAAAAGGCGAAATCAGCAAAACAATAGCTACAGTTTAAATGGAAAATGTTCAACAAGTAGAGAAGTGTTTGTGTGATTTTGTTCTAGCAAGAATCAAGATTTAAAGTCAAGAAACACTTTATCCGGTTTAGTTGATAAACCAAATGTGAACCCCGTTCGACACAAATTGTATCTTGGTTAAGTCGAAAACAAGAAAAGCTTAACCGGAGACAAGAATCTTGAAGATGCTAAAAGAAGAAACAGAGTTTTTTTTGTACCTGATGACGAAACACGAGGTAGGCTAATGCGAAGAAGATTATAATGAATGGAAGTAGAACCGGAGTCACAGGAGCGTAAACAAGACCGAGGAGGAAGTAGAGTTGAATCCGAGGCTCTGTCGCATGAAAATTGATATGTCCCGGGTTCATTGCTTCTTCTCTATCCTTTTCAGTTTTCACCAATAGGGAGTTCTTTATATGGAAAAAGATAAGAGGTTTCAGCCTCAGAATCTCCCCTGCAACACTTGCCCAACCGTCAACCATTATGTATGTGATAAAAAACGTTGCTTTTATCGGTATCGCTACTCCAACCGTCTTAGGAATCCTAAAGAAAACACAGCACAAACGATTCATAAACTCAAGGATCAATAAATGTTGCAAGAGTGAGAGAGACAGAGACATAGAAAGGGGAACTTACTGATTTGCTGATTGTTTAAGGAAAGAATCGAGTTGTTCAAATGCAGAGCCAGTGATTATGCTTCCAAGGAAGATATTGACGAGGTTGAAGATATAATATCGAAAAGCTGCTCTTCTCTCTAACGATGATAAAGATACAAACCCTTCGAACTTCGACATTACCATCAAAATGCTTGGCAGAAATATTATAAAGAGCTTTAACACAATACCCGGAAGAAAACCTTGGATAACCGATTTAATAAGATCCCTACAAAACATTAGCATATTCAAAACATCTCATTTCATATAAGTCCGGGCAAGAAAATGGCGAGAGATAGAGAGAGAAAGCTTACTTCTCGATGATGGGTTTAAGGAAAGGAGCAGATTTCTCTATGCCTTCGATGCTTGCTAAGGATTGAACAAAAGCTATAGGAATGATGAAGAAGAAGGTGAGGAAGAAGAAGGCAATGTGCATTATAAGCCTCCTTACTGTTAAAGAGACATAAGGTATTGCAAGGTTGGACCAAAACACTTCTCGTGCCTCGGGAGCCCATTCGGTTAGCCATTCTGTCGGATTATGCGACTGTTGTGTCTGTGCGCAAACTGCAGCACCCCACCGTGTTTTAAAAGAGACAAAAGCTGCTGGCATTATGCTTTGGTCATCTTTTGTTACTTTCTTCCTTTCTTCCATTATCTAATAAACAAAACACACAAAAAAGATAAACCAGATTGTTTATATCCAACTACTGTATGAAGAAATGGGAAGACAATAATACTTACTTGCTCGTTTAGCTTCTCGATTTCAGCTATATAATGATCAATAGCATCTACTTTCTTTCCCCATAGCCCGAGAAAACCGGTCTGGTTTCCCGAAGAACAGAGCATAAAACAGATTAGAGACATGACAAGCTTCTTTAAGTTTGTATCTAAGAGTGTCTAAAAGAGTAAAAGACCAAAATTACCTTGACCCTTGGCCTTTGATCCTTGTTCCTTGTATATTTCAATTGGTAATAGTCAAGCCAATTCTGCGTGCTCTTCTTCGTCTCTATTAATGTCTCCAATTCGTTTGCATTGTACACAACCTGGATAATCAAGTTTCAGGATTCAACCGTAAACTCGAGAAACAAAAAATACTGATTCTTTCAGAGCAATGAGCTATAACCTGATGTGTAAGATAATGGTCTGGATGGTTAACAAGGAAGAAATGTTCCACACTCTCACTAATGGACTCGTCTGGGTCCGCTGGTACGTTCCTAACTAAAACCTGTGAAAGCAACCAGGTCAGTCCAGGTTATTACATCAGGAACCAAAACTGATCATATAATAGCTTTACCGTGAATTGATCAGGGCGACGCTGCTCGTTCTGGAGAAATGCCAAACGCATAGAAGCTACTTTCTCATATTCTTTCATTAGAACATAGGAAGTCCAGAATGTGAAGGCATAAGCCATCACGAGGTGAGTCCAAAACCTTCAAAAACATACAAGTTACAAACTTTAAAGTCAAAGAGGGAAGAAAGGATCAATATGAGATTGTTTGGATGATTTGCAAACCTGTCTGATCCACGTTCGATATTTGAGATCGATAACTTATCAATATCACTAGATGTTACATTACGAAGCTTGGCTAGTTGCAGCCCTTCACTTGTCCAATTGACAGGTACAAGAATCGACCACGCAAGTAATGCTATCGGTACAAAGATCTTAAGCCTGAAAAAAACAGAGAAGACAAATAAAATTCAATAACTTTAAAGATGAGACAATGCAAAAGCATTACAAAAAAAGAGGTCCAAAACATTAGTACCCTGTCAAGTAAATCCTCAAGTACACGGCAGAATCCAACCCGGCATGATCAATAAGCTCGGGTTCGGGCATCTTTAGAGCCGCGGGCATCCAGTTCAAGAACCGTAGGTACGAGCCAAAGTTTACATTGACAAACTTGCTCATAAGAGTACCTGATTGCAAGGGACTGCTTCTAATACCTTTAAGATACCATTTAGGGAAGTAAACTCTATCGTTGAAAGGTTGAATCCTCAAGATTGCAAATGCTAAAAGGAAGATGATTGCAGTGAGAATGTTGATTGTTGCTGAAACTCCAATATCTCCCAGTGTTGCCATCTCTTAACTTAATCAAACCCAAAAAATCCCCCCTTTGAAATCAAATGCTTCACCTGCAAAATGAATTAACTCTCTAAGTCTATTAAAAAACCCTTTGAATCCAAAGGCTTCACCTACAAAATATAATATTCAGCAATAAATTCATTCAAATGGCGTTGTGGTATATTTAAGCAAGAAAAATTAATTAAATACTACTTTTTTAAAAATTGTAAATCTTTCTTCTATATGGAAATTTATTTGGGTCTAAGATTTGAAATAAAGTGATACAAATCCATAAAAATATTTCCAAAAAAAAAGAAATTGATTAAAAATAAAATAAAAATTGGTAAGAGCAAATTTTCACAGCATTCCATAAAAGGCAAACAAATAATAATAAGGGAAATTGGACTAATGTAATTCCTAATAATAATATATGCAGACGTCAAAAACCAAAAAAAAAGGGACTAATGTAACAGTGACATAAGAGTTGAAAGTTTGAGAATTATTAGAATCGTAATAGAGAAACTAGTACAGATAAAGAACTCATTTGAATTATCATTGATCAAGAACCAAAAACCCAGAAATTATTTTTTATTCGCAGTAACGTCTGTTTATGATAACGAAAGTACCCTTTTCCTAAAATTTTCTCGAGATTATATCAATCTATCTTTTCGATTGCAATCTAACTATTAGATTATTCACAAATCAAATATAGGGATTATATCAATCGAAGGAGAAAAATGAAAGGAAAGAAACAAAACAAAAAATATATCTGAGACAAACCTTCAAAACCAAATTGCTGAAGTAAAGGCTTCAATCTTTGGATTGTCACTCCATGAAAGAAGAAGCTTCAAACATATTCTTCGACTCTTATAAAAAGCACACGCACAAAAAAAAAAAAAAAAAAAAAAAAACAGAGAGAAAACGCTGAAAAAACACGGAGAAAGGAAAAAAAAAGATGAAGAAGGAAAGTTTATTAAAGTTTGACAACGAAAAGCCTTTTGTTCTCTAGCATTTGAGTGAATATAAGGTGACGTTGGTCCACGTTTAATCACAGGCTCAAAGTTGAAATCCTGATAGTCTCAGGTTCGCTTTGAATTCCACTTCTCTCTTTTTTAAAATTTGTTAAGCGTTAAGTTCACTTAAACCCCCATAGTTTTATTTTTATATTAAGTACTACACATTCATAGAAAAAAATAAAAGATTGGTAAGCTATCTCTCTCTATTATATTAAATTTGATAGGTTAACTAGTCTTTTTTTATATACAACTTGACTAATATGTCAATAGCTGAATAATAAACTCAGACGAAAGTAGATATTATATTAATGTAAACAAAAAAAGATTTTGCATCAGTGAGCAAAATTGAGAAATTAAATTGGTATTTCTGAAAATGTGAGTAAACCCAATTGCAATGAAAATATGGGGGGGTCATATGAAATAAAATAAAAAGATAATCAGTAGATGGTAAGTAATTATCAGCAAGATTTGTTCTCGAAATCAGCTAGCTGCCACGTGGGGCGGCAACCGTGGATTTCGCGTACATGCCACTTGGCTTCTCGTTCGAACGAGTTTCTGGATAATATCACGCGCCAAGTGTTCGAGCGTGAGTGCACGATCCAATAAAAATATTGGGAGACGTGGTTTAATATTCCAAATTTTATAAAACTAATCTTTGTCTTAATTTTTTTTAAAATAACTTCTTCTTTTTTATGAATGAATTTTTATTCGAACTTAGAAAACAATTACATGCCGATACGTCTTACAATGGGTGATCCGGAGACATCCTCTTGCAAGATATAGGCAACATCCAATGGTACATAAGTAAAAGCATGAAACCTTGCAGCTAAAGAAAAAGCATAGTTCGTTAATCCATCCGCTAGGCGATTATCTTTCCTATACACGTGAGAAATACGGACACGCCAGTCCTTCGAAATAAAGCCGTGGCACAATCGGACAAGGAATGCCAGGGGATGGGAATCACTAATCCCTGTCGTAAGAAAACCAACCACCATCTCTTAATCCAATTCGAGCTCCACACACGGAAGCCTTCTCTCCCAAGCAATGTAGAGCCCGTAATACACCCCCCCCCATAATTCCGCCATCGGAGTAGTGCACTCCCAATATTCAACGCAAACCCACCACACCACTCACCTTCGCTACTCCTTATCACCCCTCCGGCCGTCGCCAGCCCTGGGTTTCCACGTGATGCCCCATCCGTATTTACTTTGTGCCACCCAACCGTCGGAGCTCGCCACAAAATCAGCCTCTCCACTTTCTCTCCCTTGCCGATTCCATCCCCATTTTCCACATTAGCCATATTCACCTCTTTAGCTAGCTCTTTAAGGAATCGTACTCTATCTTTACAAGCTCGGTTCTCTCCAAAAATATTTCCACACCTCCACTTCCATCCCCACCAAACGGACAAAGCAAATTGCATGGCCCATGTTACGCCATCATGCTTAGTGTCATCACCAAGATTCGCCTAAACCCATCCAAGTAAACCATGATTAAAAAACTCTCTTTGTCGGCAAACCGGTACTAGTTGGGTCCATATACCATACATAGCCGAGCAGTCCCTAAGAACATGCATACTAGTTTCCACTCCCCCTTTACAAACCGGACATACGGCTGTATCACTTAAGTGCCTTCGGAATCTCTCATAATTCGTCATGATCGTTTGTTGGACCACCAACCAAAGAAAAACATGAACCCTCTCAGGAACTTGCTCCCGCCATACCCGCTTATAGAATTCTTCCATGTTCTGTTTCAGCGACTCATCCCTTGTCAACAACCTATACGCGGAGATCACCGTAAACCTACCATCCGCTGTCTCTTCCCACGCCATATGATCCACTGCCCCAGTCACGTTATCTACCACATAAGCCGAGAGTTCCAATCTCTTATTCTCCATAACATAGGGATAGATTTTTGCAAAATCCCAGCCGCGCCCATCACTCCACAATTCCCCAACTGTTAAGTCTTCAAATCCGCTAGGGAGTTGTCCCAATACTACATCCAAAAGTAGTACATTCGATATCCACTTATCTGTCCAGAACCGCACAGATTTACCATCCCCAATTACCCAACTATGCCCTTTCATAATCACCTATCGTATCCCAACTCCAACGCTTCGCCAAGTAGATGACCAATGACCCTTAACCGCAACCCACGAGTGATCCTCAATCTCCCCAACTCGATACTTTTTCCTCATTAGTCTTGCCCATAAATTGTCCTTCTCATGAAGCAATCTCCACCCGACTTTTGCAATTAGAGCTTTGTTCATATCACATGCTTTTCGGATTCCCAAGCCTCCATCTTTCTTCGGCAAGCAAACACGATCTCAAGCCACAAGATGTTGTCTTCATTTTTCCATTGTACTGTCCCACAGAAAATTCTGTGATATTTTATCTAACTTCTCAAGTATAGCCCCGGTAACATAATGGTGCTCATCGAGTGGACCGGAATGGATGCTAGACATGCCTTTGTTAAGGTTACGCGGCCAGCAAGACTAAGCATACGACTCTTCCACCCGGCAAGCCTTGATGATACTCGCTCCAAGATATAACTAAACATCTCATTGTTAATCCTCTTATGCAAGATAGGCATTCCCAAATACTTCCCGAGATCATGAGTTGACTTCATCCCACTCGCCTCGCTAATCAACCGTCCCATATCTCGAGAGACATTTTGTGAGAAGAATATCTTCGACTTCTCTAAACTCACCTTCTGGTCCGATGCAACACAAAACCGTTACAAGATACCCCTTATAACCTGGACTTGTGAGACCGACGCTTTCGCAAACAATATCAAATCGTCCACGAAACACATGTGGGAGAGCTTCGGTCCTCCTCTAGAGAGACTAATCGGTTTCCATTTTTTCTCCACAATGGCCGCATCTATAAGGTGAAAAAGGCGCTCCATACACAAGACAAATAAGTATGGTGATAAGGGATCCCCTTGCCGTAACCCTCTCAACGGTTTAAAAGATGTCATCTTCTCCCTATTCCAAAGTACACTAATTGAAGACCCCGAGATACATACCATTATCCACCGAATCCACTTATCCGAGAAACCCGCTACCTTTAGTGTGTCTCCTAAAAAGTCCCAACGGATTCGATCATAAGCTTTCTCTAAATCAAGCTTGAGTAACATCCAGCCCTTCCTACCTTTCTTCCGCCTCGATTGAGCCCGGCCAATCAGTTTCGGCATTACACTCTTTAACCGCTCCACCATGGTCTTTGTGATAGTTTTGAACACCACATTACAAAGACTAATCGGCCAAAATTGAGTGATCCTCTCTGGTTTTGTAACTTTTGCAATAAGAACAACAAGCACATCATTCACTTCCGCTGGTAGCTCTCCGGATTCAAAAAAATCCAACACAAATTTCGTCACCGATGTCCCCACAACATCCCAACTATTCTGGTAAAAAACCGGTTGAAATCCGTCGGGTCCTGGAGCTTTAAAGCTCCCCATAGATCGAACCGACCTCACTATGTCTTCATCTGCGAAGGGATGATTTAATCTCGTCTTCTCTTCTTGAGATAAACTCACAAAACCCTCCCATGGTAATGTCACTGCCGTCGTATCCACATCCTGTAGGGAGTATAGTCGTTCAAAATATGCGACGGCTAGCTGCTCTAAATTTGTTTTGTCCAAAACCCAAGCTCCCTCATCATTCCTCAATGCCTTTATACAGTTTTTCCGGCGCCTTATAACCGTCGATAAGTGGAAAAGTTTTGTGTTTCGGTCACCATGAACCACCCATTTTTCTCTCGATTTTTGAAACCACATCATTTCTTCTTGTTCAAGAACAGTATCCAGCTCCTTCACCAAGTCCTCTTCTTGAAGAAAGAGATGATCCGATGGACTATGGTCTATCAAACTTTGTACATCGGCCACATCTTTCAACAACTTTGCTTTCCTTCTTTGTATGTCACCAAATACTTCTTTATTCCCCCTTCGCAAATACTTCTTTGTAAGTGAAGTAAATTATTCAACGCCATTGGCATACTCACCAACGGGTTCCAGGAGTTAACTAACAAGTCTTTAAAACCAGCATGATTCAACCAAGCGACTTCAAACCGGAATGGTCGTCTATGCGCATTCCCATCCTCCTTTGGCGAAAGCTGCAAATACAAAGGCGAATGATCCGATGCCAAAACCGGGAGATGAGATACCCGAGCTTCCTGCCAATTCAACCTCACTTGCGCACAACATAGCACCCGATCCAATTGCTTTGCTATGAACAAACTCCCTGCTTTCCCCCTTCTCCATGTGTATTGATTCTTTTTGAAACTCATATCTATCAAAGACATCTCATTGATCCAGTTTCCAAACTCCAACGAGTTCGGTGAGAGACGCCCATTCCCGCCAGATCTCTCATCCAAGCGCACGATCGTATTAAAATCTCCACCAATTACTAGAGGTCCGGTAATATTCTGCACAACATTCTTCAATTCACCCCACAATCCACTTCTACGACTAACTGTGGGGGCTGCATATACCATAATTAAGTTCAACTCCTCTGTTTCGCGCACAATTTTCGCATATATGAACTGAGCCGAAGAGGTAATAATCTCAACATTACCTATCCCCTCTCTCCATAGTAGCCATAAACCTCCACTCTGGCCTATTGCATCCACACGAAATGAATGCTCAAAACCGAGACTCCGACATATCTGAATTGCCTTATCCTCCCCTACGTGGGTCTCAAAAATGGCAAGCACATCCGTAGGAAACCTCTTTAGGATGTATCTAATAGCTCTCTTGAAAGTGGGTTTGTTTGCCCCCCAACAATTCTACATCAAGCGATTCATCAGTTTAATATATAAACCAATTGGAACAACCGGGGCAAACTGTTACGTAGAGGTAACACCTTCTCCGCCGTCGGCCACCTCCACATTCATCTCAACTTCCATCACCTCTGGATGTACCGCTCTTCCTTCTAACTCCAGCATCTCCATTAACTCCTTCTCCACACCACCAAAAAACCATACTCTTAACAAGACAAGTATGCAATCTTCCCGCATTCTCCCCCTCAACTCTTAATCGTTTACCGTTAGAGGATAATTCTGTGTCTCCTTTCCATGATCCAAACACCAATCCCCTTGTAGGCCTCGTTGTACTGATCGGTTTGGGCTTGTTTTTATCGTGGCTTTTAGGAAAGCCATTTCTCTTTATTTGGTTTTCATTCGAACCAACCACACCTAATGGCTTAACCGAACCAACCCCAAACACCAGACCGGTTCCTTTGTCAGCACTCTTCACCGGATGCTGGAGATTTGAAGAAGGTATATTCTCCTTATTTTGCTCACGTATCTCCACATTTTCCAAATCTGCACCTAACCTTCCGAAACTATTCGAAACCAAGATATCCGCAGGATTCTTTCCCCTAGACTCACGGGACGTAACTCCCGACTTTCCTCTTTCTTCTCCACCGCCGATCACCTGTCTAATCTGGTTGCCATCATATCGTCTTCCTCCACGTCAGACTTGAACGAAACCATCCTCCTCCTGTTGCAATTCTCTCGGTCTTGTATTTTTCTCCCCTGTCCGCGCCGTCGCAACGAGTACATTCTCAGAGGCCACCTTTGAACAATGGTGAACCATGTGACCATACAAACCACACCCTGAACAAATCATGTCTAGGCCTTCATATGACACATAGTACCTCTCCCCATTCACTAGCACCGTACCCTTGAGTGGCTTCTTCAAGTTCACTTCCACACAAACCCGAGCAAACCTTGCTCTTTCCAAATTGGACGTCATTAAGTCCACCTTAATCGGTTTCCCTAATCTTTTCGCAATCCCCATTAAAATCGACTTATGGTAAAAGTTCACCGGAATATTCGACAAACGAATCCACACCGGTGTTGTCGTAATTTCATCTCGTGCCGGATCAAAATCCGGTGATCAGGTTTTTACCATAAGGTAACTCCCAAACACCTTCCACGGACCTCCTGGTAAAGCTGCCATGTATTCTTCGTCAGACTCAAACCGAATCATAAAAAGTTACGAGGGAGATCCATCACAAACATCGCTCCACTCGGTCTCCACATCTCCTTTAAACGTCGGCTAAGGACTGCGATCGAAACCTTCGTACCCAACACTTTCACAACCATGCACCTCTTCCACAACGCATTCATTGCTTCTAACACCTCACTTCCGATTGTAATAACGGGCTCACCGTCCTCCCCATCCGGAACTCCAAGCTCATCCTATTCGATACAAACTCATCATCCAAAACATCCTGCAGAGCCGGCATTCCTCCGCCCTTTCCCCCAATCACCGTCTTGACCCACGACCCAAGAACATCGGGTGGCTTCTCTGGTGGTCTCTCCTTCTCCCCAATCTCCTCTATAGTCGCATCTTGATCAACTTCATTCAACACCCTAACGTCACCGTTATCGCCTCTCATTTTATCTCTGCTTAGTGTTTATCTCCTCTTTTTTTAAATAACTTTTGTTGTTGAATAAAAAGACAATAATATTTGACAATTTACAATTAAAAATGCATTTTCTTTTCCAAATTTTGAAAATTGAAATATAATGTTCCAAAATAACCTGAATTTTAATAAATATATATTTAAGATATATGTTGTGATATGTCTTTTTTTTAAACTAAGTTTATGTACATATTTAAATATATAAATATATTATTAAAAAGAGATATACTCGTATTTACCGAAATTTATTCTTAACTTTATCATCATTCAATCATTGTTGCCATAGTTATATTAGAAAATACACTTTATTATATTTGGCTTTCATTTGGTTACATATTCTATGCATGACAATTTTAAATGAAGTTGTTTATAGAAAGCTTTTTCTCAAAAAAAAAAATGAAGTTGTTTATAGAAAGCTTTTTCTCAAAGAAAAAAAATGAAGTTGTTTGCACTATATTTTTCTTTTATCACCTAAGGTTGAGTCTAACTTTATACAAATACTTGTAAAATATCTTCAAAAAATCAACATGGTGATAAAAATAATTATTTGATTTATATATTATGGAATTTAATAACACAATTGATATTTTTTTAGAATCTTTTAAGAAGGTTAATAATAGCATTATATCAAATTTTAAGATTTAAACTTATGTGATCTTCTGTTTTCAATTTTTATACGTCAATTATGTTAAAATGATAATTTTATTTTATTTAAAAACACACATTAAAATAATGAGAAATTTTTAAAAATGTCATTTTTGAAAAATGCCACTTCTTCAAATCTTTCCAAAAATGATATTTTTTCAAAAAAAAAAAAATCATTATATCATTTATGTTTAGGTTAATTTTGTTGTATTAGAGTTTAGTTTTGAAAGTTTAAGGGGTCAAAATATTTTTTAGAGTATAAGTTTGAGATTTAGGCTTTCAAAATCTGTAATCAGTGATATTTTTGCAAATAGACATCCCTAAGTGGCATTATTACAAATGTATAAACCAAAAGTGACATTTTTGCAATTGCCCCTAAAATAAAATGATGACCATTTTTCGTTTTGATTTTTACTATAAAATTGACCTAATTAGAGTATTTTGGTAATTTTAGTGTAAAAAGATTAATTTTCAAAAGATTTAAAACATGTGTTACTTTTCAAAATACATAAAATTTTGAAAATATTTTTACGAATTTTCTCTAAAATATGAGAATCATATGAACTATATTTTTTAAATCGAGGGAACCGGGAATACCGTACGACGACATTTGGCAACAAAAGGTATATTCAATCAAACATCCTGAATAAAAGATATTTCGGTTTGACAAAATTTGTAGACGATTTTAGCCGAATTTAGAAAAGCAATTATGGTTTTTTTGCTAAAATCTCTAAACCATGAAATCCGACTATTGTATTTGAACTATAACTATTTTCTTGTGTGCAAAACAAACTAAAACACCATGAACTCATTCTAAAAAAAAGCAATGCTTACAATATTCCAATAAGTATTTTTTTCTTTTTCAACAAGTTTATATAGTGAACATGCATATTTGATCCCTTTCAAATGTCAATTTGATGGATCATTCACATGAAAATGGTCACATTGGTCTGATCCTATAAGTGGTCATGGTTGGATATCAGCTTTGAAACGACGATCATCCACTTCGGATTGAAAGAATTTCGAATATGTTTCTCACTTTTCTCATGCGGAATTTGAGTCATTTTCTTGGGTCATGATGTTTATTATGATTTCGATATCTATAGCTAGGATTCACTTTGATATTTATTGCATAAAGTTGATCCTTTTTTTTTTATCCAAAAAGTCTGGTTTTTATTCATTAAACCGGTATTAAACCGAAATTGTTTGGTACATCTTGCAAGGCTTATTTTGCCAAGAAATCAGCATCTTCATTTTGTGATCTAAAGATAAACACGAACGATACTTCAAGATCCATGGCAATTTTGGCGATGTCTCGCATGATGCCATAAATATCAAGTTAGAAGTTATCGGAATTGACCAGATTGATCAGTTGTTTTTAGTCAGAGGCCATCGTGAAGCTTATGGATATAAAGTTGATCTTGATGATAAATATTATGGATGAATGACCTATACTTGCATCGGAGCTTAATGACTTTAGCACTCGTAAATCCTCTTTTCTCTTTTTTCTTTTTCTTTTTTGCGGATTGCCTTACGAAAATGGCAAGAACACGAAGTGTTCTCTTCCCAATGTAAGTTTGTTAGTTATGTATTAATTTCGTTTTGAACTTGACCTCTTTCCGCAAATTTATTGGAACTCAAACACAAATAGTAAAATTTGAAAATTTTACTATTACAAAGGAAAAGTTTAGTTCACGCCAATCACAAATTTACTATTACAATGAAAAGGAGTCTTTACTCTGGTATGGATTCTATGAATTTTAGGCTTTTTTAGTTTGCGAAATTCGTTTGAAACGTTTGTTGGATTCATTGATCTAAAGAAATTAAAATATGTCAAATTACTGGAATTATATGAAGTTTCCTTTTCCTAAATGGACTATATTTACAAATTCTTAAAGGCTTAAAACTGTAATAGACTTTCTTCCCAATAAAAAAGGAAATTTAAAACCTCTAGTCAGTGGATTTATTTCTACTAACCATTGGCCAAAGCACATGTACTGCAGTTGGTAATAACCACTCTCTTGGCACCCAAAACAGGGGTTCGACCCCTCTCTCCTGCGCGTGAGGAAAAATAGGCTAATGGGCCGGCCTTGTGGCCCACCTAGGATGTAATAAGACGACAAAAAAAAAAAAAATTCTACTAACCATTGTTGGATATATTTATATCTAAGTGTAAACACATATGACACACACACACAAGACAAGGCTAAATCAGAGCAAGAGAGAAAAACTTGAACGAGTGAAGAAGAAAGAAGACATGGAGATCAAAGTGAAGACTCTAACGGGAAAAGAGATTGCGATTGAGATTGATCTAATGGATACAATTTCTCAGATCAAGGAAAAAATTGAAGAGAGAGAAGGAATTCCTTCTGTTCAACAACGAATTATCTACACCGGGAAACAACTTGCTGATGACAAAACCGCAAAACATTGCAATATCGAAGGTGGTTCTGTTCTTCATCTTGTTCTTGCTCTTAGAGGTGGTTTCTGATTTCAAGGCTAATTAAATTAGGGTTTATGTTTTTTCTTCATCTTGTTCTTGCTCTTAGAGGTGTTTTTTCTTTTCTTTCTAAAGTGTTTTTGCTAATAGGGTTTGTTAGAACAAAAATCGATTTATGTCTATTGCTTTGGTTTTCCTTTTCTTCAGAAATTTTGTCTAATTCAATGAGAAAACAAAAAAAAAAATTGGTATTCTCTTCAGTTGATGTTATTAGGTTTGCATGTAAAGGAAAAATCGATAATAAAGGTTGATTACGTGCGAAAATAGTCTTATTAATTAAGATAGTTGAATCCTCAAAACGAATTAATACCATAAATAAAAATATAACTCTCAACTTTGCTAATCAATCTCAATACCGAGCAAATCATGAAACCTGATACGAAGGTCTAGAAATCTTAAAACCCTAGTAAATAAACTCTGAAACTTATCATAATCAAAATAGGATAATCATATAATAGATTTATAATTAAATAAATAAGATAAGTATATACAATTATTGTTATTAGACATTGCATTTGTTGTGATTCTATGAGATTACGAAACTTATCTTTGGAAAAATCAGAATGTCAAACCAAATCTTGGTATTCTCAAAAACGAATATAGGATAATTTGGTTAAAGTGTTACAAACAAAAAAAGCCGAAGTGTTAACCATCTCAAGAACCGAATCAAAACCGGAAGGCAAAAAAGTATGAAAAGAATCAATGTTCTTGATCATTACACATGCATTCTATACATCTTGGGTAACGGTAAACGCTGCGTCCAATAGGTCTAGCGAAGACATGTTTTGTTTGTCTAATCGCTTTTCTCACTCTCTTCTCAAACACTTTCCAATCAATCGTATTGTTCTTCAACAATATGTCCGAAAGTCGCCGTTTGTTCGGTCTAATCGTCGGCATTTTCCCTCCTCCATAATAAATCCGATAACCCGACACAAGAGACGATAACTGACTCCCTGAATCCGTCATCGCAAAAGCGTTTGCCGCAGCACAAGCAATGAAATCTAAAGCCGCTAGCTACATTTTAAACAAAATGTATTTGTTAGTTGCAATTGCAAACAAAAACACCAAACGCAAAAGAAAGAAAAAAAATCTTTTGTTTGCGTTTGTTTAACTTAAATGTTTCCTATTCCAAACGGAGAATTGATGTTTGAAACATTTGAGGTCTTAGACGGACCAATTAAAGCGAAATCGAATAGAAAGCTTTTTAATTACCTGAGATGAGAAGTTCTTGAATGGTTCTAGCTCGGCTTGAGATAGTAATTTCTCCTTGCTAACTAGATTTGGATATAAGCTAGTTAACGCGGCTAAACGTTTTGATCCTCCGTATATATTTGCACCCGCTACGAAAACTCGAGTTTCGCGGTTAAAGCCAAGAGCCGCGAGCATAAGCACGGCTTCTTCGGGTGTTAAAGGACAAAGTCCTTCGGTCCTCAAAGCATCAGGAGATGGGAATCTAAACATACCAAAAACAGAGCAATTCGGTTTAGTATTGAAAACAAGGAAAGAGGAAGCTTGAGTTTGAAGGAACAAACTTTTTCTTTTTGGTTAGAGTTGAAAGAGACGGGAAGTGTTTTTGGCGATAAGAGTCCAATTCCTTCTGTTCTGTTTCTCCTCCTCCGAAGTAACAAAGAGAATGAGCCACCATGTCGATTTCAAACCGTAAATGGAGAGCAAGATACTTAGAAGAGGAAGAAGCCGCTTTCTTCTGTGCAGGAGTATCAGACTTATTGTCCAAGATTAATGAAGCGGATTTTGGACCGAGGAGATGCTGATCAAGCGGCCGCGCAAGGTAAGATCCGCTGTTTCGTAATCTCCTCACGAGCAACGCGCCTGTTTCTTGTATTCGCGGGATAAAGTTTAGCGCGTGAAAGTTACATCTGCACCGAAGCCTCTACGTCCAAAAAAGTTTAAGATCAAATAAGCTAATCAGAGATCCAAATGGCAGAGGATTGAGAAAATGTCTACCTGTAACTCAAATGGCATTGGATCAAAGGCCAAGCGGTTTCCGAAACCAACGAAATGGATTACTCTGTTCTTGAGTAGTATAGGAAGAATGTGGTTTATATAGAAACCTGGTTTGGCTTCTTTCATCACATCTGTGTCTGTTACCTTAAGAGATAAAAGTGACAAAACATGAACAAAAAGACAAGAAAGATGAGATCAAGAACCGGTTAGTTAGTAAACTCACAACGCTGCCGATTGCTTCAAGATCCAAAGATTGAAGATTTTTTGGTAGTTCCTTTACTATCCGAATATCGGGCAACAAGTAGTTGATAAAATGTTCCTCTTGATAGATATCTCCGAACTGACTATGAAGTATCAAAGTTCAAACACATCGTTACAAATACAAAGTTCCGATTTTTCGTCATAAAAAATGTTGACTCGAATAAGAGAGGGAGAGAGATAGAGGAAGAGGAGCTTACAATAGTTACCTTGCATCTGTCCAAACATCACTTAGCATGAATTTGGGAATGACGAGAACCGCATTGAGCAATCGCGCTACAACAACGATGTTACATACCTATGTAAATAAACGCAACAGTTATAGTCAACAGAGAAGATCTCATAAACGAATTGAAGGATGTTGAGAAGAAAAACATACAGCAACTCTTTGTTGATTAATCCCTCCGTTTGCGGTTACCATAATATATCCATTTTTGCCATCTAAAACCAAGAAGATAAAAACTCAATGGGAAACAAGCTTTAATCCAGTTTGAAAGAGAGAAAGTGAGTGAGTGAGTGAGTGAGAGAGACCAGCAGGAGTCCAAGAACGTTGATGGGCGCAAGGTTTCCAAGCCAAAGCTTGTACCTTTGGCTCCTGCCATAAGTCTTTTGGCTCAGGTTTGTTCTGCTCCAAATCAAACACCATTTACTGCAAATTAGAAATCGCAGTAACGAAAAAAAAATAGCTTTGAAGAATAATAGCACAATATTACCTCTGCCAAAGCACGAGCAGCCAAAGCCAACATTCTACCATATGTTCCATTATCTTTACTCTTCGGGTTTCGGTTCCTAGAGAGTCCTCTTCGAAGCCAGGCACGACCTTCGTGAAGACGAGAGAGCATGGACCAATTCAATAGGAAGAAGAAACCCAAAATGGCGATTACGCCTATGGCTGTTTTAGCCGTCCTTCTCTCGTATCGGATCAATCTCTTTCGTTTCCCTCGCTTTATCGGGTCTCCGGCGAACCGGGTCGGGCCTAGACGCGGCGGTGGACATCCATAGAACCGAAGGTCACGTGACACGGGTCTCTCTTCGTCAGGTCTTTCATATCCCATGATCAAACAAAAGTCCCTTCCTTTTCTGGTCTTCTTCTCTCTCTCTTCTCTGTGTCTGAATCGACAAAAGAAGAGAGAGAAAAAGACAAACGAAAAGGATGGAAGAAATTGCCATAAATAAGAGCGCGAAAGCTTTGCCGAATTTAACGAAGCTAAGTGAGAAAAAAGAGAGAGGGAGAGAGATTGTCTGAATTTCAGTCAGTCTATTATTTCTTCATTCGAAACATTGCATTAGTGTTTTAATCCTTCGTTTTACTGCTAAGTTGTAATTTAGACCCATGTTTTAGATTATATTCATGTTTTCTCACTATTGGTTTTAGCAATTAACAAAAACGACACCCTTGGTGTTTTTAATTTTCGACAAAATCTTGCAAAATTTTAGTGTATACGAGTAACCATTTGTTGAATCCAGATGCTTAAGACTTTGTAAAACAACCTCGAATCTACTAACCATAGTCAGTCCGACTTTGGAATCTTGAACTAGATTTAGAGCCTGTGGTCAATATTATGATATTATATATATTATATGTTCAAGAACATGAGAGAAATAAAAGCTCAACCGAAACCGTAAAGAGAATTATAGCCAGGTTTCAAGGTAGAAGAAAACCAAATGCGAAATTCCAAGAAAACCAGAAAACCAAGGGTAGATTATCGAGACTATTGAGCTCCGAGTTCGAGAAGTAGAGTGTGGCTGAGAGCGTCTGAACCAGGTCCCGTGAATTGGATTGGACCTGCAAGTCAGAATTAACATTTCCGCAATGGGAACAATGAGAATTCGAAACGAAAGATGCATTGTTTAAAACAAAACAAAAAATTGTAACGAACCAGGGCTGATGTATCGGTTCTTCAAGGCCCATTCCTCACGCAGCGATGCAAACTTCTTAAAAGGTGCACCTGCAGATTCCAAATACACTCGTAAGACCTTTTACCCCTCACATAAAAAAAAAATGAGAATGAAGAATCAGAGGCTCACCGTCAAGTTCCACCATTGCTTTCTTGATCACAGGCTTGAACTTACCTGCAAGTTGAAGTCAACTCAAGGTTTTTAATAGCTATATTTCGAATGTGTTTTAGTTACAATTTTTCAAGTAATTTCCGTACCGTGTCTCCTCTCCACATCCATCAAGGCTGTAAGAGCAGTTCCACCTACAGTCCATTCTTCCACAGGAGCAGCCAAGTTCCCGACCTGCGCCAATAAGTTACTCATCTCATTCTTAGTACAAAACAGTTTGCTGTTTTGATCAACAGGGATATATGAGAATAGGGGGTACAAACTGAAGAAATCAGTCCGGTTTTCCCACTGTTCAAGAGAACTCCAGCGCCGTAACCGAGTGCATAACAGTAGGTGGCATCAAAATTTGTAGGCAACCCGCATCTTCCTTCATACCTGTGTACATGCCAATCAAAACAATAAATCGAGCATGTTTTTTCACATCATAAGTACATGATGTATTATGCAGCTTTTATAGAAATTTGGTCGATTCATTGATAGAACAAAATGAGAGAAAGTACCCGAAGAAATGTGACTGCCCCATGAAATGTCCCTTGTATGTACCAGCTTGCTTTCTTTTCTCCAATTCAGTTTCAACCATTTGAATAAGCATCTTCTCAGTCTCAATCTTGGCCACCTATCAAGGTGACGAACATTATGTCATTAATTATCCATGAGTGATGAAGCTAGCTGCGTCTTGGTGGAAATTTAGTATGAGGAAGCAGGACTATGATCAATCACCTGGACATTTCCGTGTGGGTCTCTCTCGAGCATCAGCTGTTCCTGAATAGCTTCAGGCAGAAGATCAAACAGCTTCAGGGATTGCTGGGTGAGCTTCTTCTTCCACAGTCCACTTTCATCAACAACCTCATTTGCCAGAATTTCATTCAGTTCTGCAATCAGCTCTTGGACCTGAGAAGTTGTAAGATAATAGTAATCATCAGTTAAGACCAAGAAACATATTAATTGGCTTCAAAGTGGTCAATGCGGAAACATACCTCTGGAATAAAATCGATCAGACCTTCTGGAATCAGTATGACACCGTAGTTGTAACCAAGTTCAGCACGCTTGCAGATAACATCTACCATGTAGTCTGTGACATTCTTCAACGTCTGTTTCTGGGCAGATACCTGCAAAACGATATTTTCCCGATCAAAGCTGAGTAAATATAAACCAATGTACTGGGCATATTTAAATAGATTAATTGCTTCAATGGATATGTGAATCTGATATGCACTCTAATGCAATCATCTATTAGATTAGAATCTTTGGGATAATATGTACTAAAACAAGAACATACCTCTTCCCCGATAATTGTAATGTTTGGGTGAGTTTGTAAAGCACACTCAAGTGTAATGTGAGAAGCAGCACGTCCCATAAGTCGTACAACTGAAATGAAAATGTGATACAGTATTCAAATAGGGAACAAAAGCAATGATGCAACTTCAAGAATTTCAGTTTACGCAATTACTTACAATGATAGTATTTTCCAGTTGACCTTGCATCAATCATGACATTTCCAATCATCTCAGAGTATATCTGCATAAGCATCAGAATGTTTTAAAAGACAAACATATTTCTTTAGGTGGAACAAACGATTAGATTCTTCACGAGTAATAGAATCAACAGCGTATGGTTAATCATAAGAAAATTAGTGTAGGGAAAGCAAAATTTTAGGGTCAACACGGAGGAATGTCTAGAAAAAAAAGGATCAAAACGGAAGCTCACCTTGCAAGCTGTATCGAACCCAAAACTAGTAGGAACCTCTTTGCATTTCAAATCACCATCAATGGTCTTGGGGCACCCAATGACTCGGGTTTTCAAGTTCTTACTCCTAATTTCACAAACAAGAATATGTAAAGTAATGAATCAGAAAATCATGCAAGATACCATTCACAAGAATCTTAAAGAACAACAACTTTAGACTAAGATAAATAAGTTCCAACAACAAACAAAAACATATTGCCATATTGGACTACCAGGTTTACCTGAAATTTTCAGCAAGGAGGCAAGCATTGGTGTTGGAGTCATCTCCACCGATAACCACCAATCCATCCAAATCTAGCTTCTTTGCTGTTTCTTCAGCTTGTTTAAACTGCACATGTGATGTGAGCCATTTACAGTTATCCACATAGCGGCTTTGTAAGCAGGAAAAAAATCTCTTAAATTTACAAATATATTCAACCTGCTCAGGAGTTTCGATCTTGTCTCTTCCACTGCAGATCATGTCAAAACCACCCTGTTGAGACCCAAAGAGAGTTATAACCACATCGACATAAAACACAAAGCATCATCAACAGAGGATTTATGCTCCCTAGATTGGCATCAGCACCATAGTGTAAATGTTGATTTTAATACTTGAATTAAGTCGAAAATGATGATGTACTTCTATAATCCCAATCAATCACAAAACTCGTGGAAAAGATCCCTAAATTATACAGTCCAAGTACCTGGTTTCTGTAAGGCTGAATGTATTCTGCATTCAACTCAACATATTTGCACTTCATGATACCAGCTGGACCACCCTTGAACCCGTAAAATGTGCTTCCTTTTGCACGCTCCTGCAAGTAATCTAACCCCAAAAACAAAAATACAAATCAAGAGTGAACAAAATCAACTAAAACGCAAAGAAAATCATCATTTTCATAAAGATCAAACACTTACCGAACAGTCCCGATATGACATTGTGCCCACCAGGCGCCTGACCTCCGGATAGAACAACACCGATCTTCAGTTTCTGTCCCGACGAAGCTGCATTCTGATCTGGAACAACTGATACAGATGGCTGACCATATAGACCAGGAAACAACTTCGCTATCTCATCTACAATCACATAAACCAACATTAAAATCCTCCAAATCTCTTCCAATTCTACATAGAAAACAGATCTGTAACACAATTTTCTCAAACTGATTGTGATTGTGTTACATACTCAAAGCACATTCATAATCAAAACTAAGAAAAAACTATTCGAAAATAACCTAGTATCTCGATTTCCTCACCAAAACAATACAAGATCTACATCAAGCAAGCAATACACAAACAAATCCAAATCCAAATCACAAATCATCAGATTTACACGAAGAAAAACTCCAATTCCAAATCCAAAATCACACTCACCTGGATTTCCGGCGGCGGAACTAGCGGGACCGTCGACGATTTTGAAAGCTCCTTTAAGTACAGAAGGCAAAGAAAGAGCGTTGTTAATACGGCTTGACTGGACTTCGCTGTAAACGGAAGCACGTCCTTTCGCCGGAGCATTCTCCGGAGATCCGGCGGCGAGATCTCGATTAACGGCAATAGAAGGAGCCATGCTTGTTGTTTTGGTTTCACCGACTCTCTTTTTTTTTTTTTGTACGAACCTAAACTTCCCTCCTTTATATAATCAGCGTCAATGGAGTTCACTTCGAGGTCTCCGCTTTGGGGTTGGTGAGAATATATAGTGTGACTTGTGACTCAAGGGCTTTAAAGTCAATATTAATTGACTCATCCTACAAGGCAAAGGGTGTTTTAGGGATATTCTGTATCGGCCCAGTTTTTTAAAGGCCCAATATGACTTAGGCGCCTTTTTCATATTGATTCGAAACCCGCCGAATCGTGAAGAAAAAAGGTTATTTGTTAAGAAACAACTAAATATATACTTTCTCCGTTCCATAAATATTGATGTTTTGAGTTTTTTTTTTGTTTATAAAAATTGATATTTTAGATTATTAATACTTTTTGCAAATTTTAAGAAACATAAAAAGTATTTAAATTCTGAATTACTATTGGTTAATAGATATTGAAAAATATTTAATATTAAAAAGTAATGCATTCATAACTTATAACTAATTATTTCTTAATTTGTGTGAAAAAACCAAAACATCAATCTTCATGGAACGAAAAGAGTATTTAATATGATAATTAATAAGTATACAATGTAAATGTAAAACATTTTTAACTTTTTAATTATAGAAATAAAAAGATGAAAAAGTATATGCAAACCCACAACACTATAAACTAATTTTTAGAATAATAGAAAATTTGTTATAAATGAAAAAACTAATATATTATGAGAACGTGATGCAACCATGTAATAAATTAACAACAATAAACGATTTTTCAAAGAAGACACAACTATATTATTAATTAATAACTATAATACCGTTTTTTTCAAAAAGAGACAACCGGATAAGATTCATGAATAACTATTAAAACGTTTGTTTTTTTCGAAAAGAGGCAACTCTAAAATGCATTAATTACCATAAAATGGTTTATTTTCGAAAAGACACAATCATATATTGCATTATATTTATAAAACGGTTTTTTTAAAAGATGTAACTTTATGATGTATTAATAACAATAAAAAGATTTTTACAAAAAGATGCAACCTTATGAAACATAATAATAATAAAACAGTTTTTTTGAAAAAATGTAATTTTACATAGACCAATTTTTTTAAAAGACGCAATCCAACGATGCATTAATAACCATTAAAACGAAATTCCTAGAAAAGATGCAATCCTAAGAGCATCTCCAATGGAGGATTCTCTAAGAATTTCTTAAATAATATAAAATATAAAATATTAATATAATATTGTAGATTTTTCCAATAATGTTAGAAACCTTACAAAATTTCTTCATGAAAATACTTTAATGGGGTTTCTAGCATTATTTGAGAAACCCACAATATTATATCAATATTTCATATTTTATACTCCCTCCGTTTCAAAATAGTTGTCATTCTAGGCTTAATTTTTTGTTTCATATTACTTGTCATTTTGCAATTTCAATGCACATTTATGACTAATTTTTCTATTTTTATTCCTATCTTTCAGCTTATTAATTACTCATATCAAATAAAACATTATATTAATTAGGGGCAAAACAGATTTAAGATTTTTTCTTAATTTGTGTGAAAAGCTCCACAATGACAATTATTTTAAAACGGAGGAGGTATTATTTAAGAAACATTTGTAAAATCTCCCATTGGAGGTGCTCTAAGAAGATTTAATAACAACAAAACAATAACTATTCAGAAATACAACCTTAGAATGCATTAATAACCATAAAACAATTTTTCGGAAAGAAACAACCCTAAGAAATATTAATAACTAAAAATACTTTATTCGAAAAGACACAAACCTAAAAGACACTAATAACCATAAAACAATTTTTTTTTGGAAGACAAAACCCTAGCATTAATAGCCTAGAATGTAAACTATCAAAAAGTTTTTCAAGAAGATACATCTTTACATATACCAAATGACGCAATCCTCGGATACATTAATAACCATAAAACCAAATTTCTTGAAAAAAACGCAACCCTGGGATGTATTAAGAACCACAAAAATAGTTTTTACTAAGAAGACGCAATCAAACAATGTCTTAATAACCATAAAACGGTTTCTTTGAAAAGCCACAGTTCTCAGAGACAATGCTAACCATAAAAAGAACTAAAAACGCAATGCTTAGAGATTAATAACCATAATTTTTTTTTAAAACCCAATCCTAAGAAACATTAATAACCGTAAAAACAATTTCTTAAAAAACGCAACCTAAGATACACTAATAACCATAAAACAGTTTTTTTTTTCAAAAATGCATAACCCTAAAATACACTAATAACCATAAAACATTTATTTCTGGAAAGACACAACCTTAGCGTTAATAACCATAAAACGGTTATATTTTAAAGAAACAACCCTAAAATATATTTTCCAGGATTGCTATTATTGATATACGTGATCCTTCAAAAAATTTCTAGAATTATAATTTAAATAAAGAAACAATATATTGTGAGGCTCTAAAATAATTTTTGACATTTTTTTTATCACATCATGTTTTGAGTGAATTTTAAAGTTAGTAGTCATAAATGAAAAAATGTTCAATGAAACAAATATATAGAGTTTGAAAAACACAAATCTATGTAGCGGTGTTTTTTTAAAAGATGCAACCATAGAGATTAAAAACCATAAAACGATTTTTTCGAAATGGCGAAACCTAAAAGACTCTAATAACCATAAATGGAATATCTTGAAAAGACGCAATCCTAGCATTAACAACCATAAATATAGGTCAAACGGTTTTTTTTCTGAAAAAACGCAACCCTTGAAAATAACCATAAACTAGTTATACTGAAAATATGCAATTTTTGGAAATCGGTTACTTTTGAAAGGACACAACCAAAAAAACAGTTATATTGAAAATACACTGCCCTTGGAAATTGAAAAACGCAATTTTTGAAAATAACCATAAAACGATTATTTTCGAAAGAACACAACCATAAAACGGTTATTTACATATTAAATGCAACCTTTTGAAATAATTATAAAGCGGTTATATAAAAAAGACGCATCCCTTAGAAATAACCATAAAACAGTTTTTTTCTAAATGACACAATCTAAAATAACCATAAAGCGGTTATAATAAAATGGGAACTTTTGAAAAAGAGGTTATATAAAAAAAAGCAACTCTTAGAAATAATTATAAAACGGTTATATTGAATAGATGCAATCTTTCAAAATAACCAATAAACGATTTTTTCCGGAAAAATACAATTTTTAGAAATAACTATAAAACGGTTATTTTTTAGAACCACAACCATAAAGCGGTTATATATATAGTAGATGCAACCTTTGGAAATAACTATAATACGGTTATATCGAAAAAATAGAACTCTTAAAAACGGATATATAAAAAAGACGTAACCTTTGGAAATAATCATTAAACGCTTATTTCCGAAAAGACACAACCTTAAATAACCATAAAGCGGTCATATCAAAACTGCATCTCTTGTAAAATCGGTTATATGGTAAAAACACAACCCTTGGCCCACAAAAAATTGTTTTGCTTTCCTCACTCATTTCATGGATTGGAACCATAGCTATTTGTCTAACAAATAAACCAATTACGGATTTATACACCATTTAAATTGATTCATTTTTAATTTAACATTTTTAAATCGTCCAATGCATATAAAAAATATAGTTGATAACCAAATTGCTTGTGGGCGCCTCTACTTTGTAGTAATGTTAACACGGCTTCAATATTTCGATGTATACAACTCATAAAAACTTCTTTCAATTGTAAATAATTAATGTTTCCGTCGAGTATTGTTAAATCTAAAAATTTACTATATGTACCACCTATTTCCGAGAAAAATATAGTTGGAGATTTTATTAGTTTTTTTATATGTAAAATTTACCATAAAATTTATATTGTCTAAAAAGATCCAAAGTTTTTTACACAAATCAAGAATTTTTGGAACTTTTACAATAGTAAAAGATTAATTTTATTAAATAATTTGAATATAATCGAACGGCGTTTTTTAATCTTTGCTATGTGTTAAGTAACTTACAGAATAGGCATGATTAACAAAATGTTCAATGGGATAAAAAGTGAAAAGATATATATATGTATATATATAGGCAAAACGGTTTGTTTCGAAAAGACACAACCCTTAACAATAACCATAAAGCGGTTATGTCGAAAAGATGCAACTCTTGACAAAATGGTTATATCGAAAAGACGCAACTTTTGACAAAACGGTTATATCGAGAAGATGCAACTTTTAGAAATAACCACCAAACAGTTTTTTACGAAAGACACAACTTTTCAAAAAGATGCAACCCTTAAAAACAACCACTATATATAAACCGAGAAGACACAACAAAAAAATAATCATTTTTTAGGTTTGTTATTATATATAAATTGGTTGCCCGAAAAATTATTCAAATATGTCAGAAATGGAGGAAAAGTTAATTTGATCATCATAAGGGGAAAAAATACTTAGAGATAAAAAAAGATACACTTGGTTTGTGAAAACCTTTTTGTTTCAAAGAGAAATATAGAAGTGTTTGATCTTATCAAATTTGAGTTTGTCATTCTACCTATCTCTAACCCAAATCTTTCTCTGATTTATGTTGTGTTTCTTTTGGCAATACTAGTTGTAGAAGGTATCCATTAATCATCTCATAACTTGTAAATGTAATAATCGCTGCCGGAGTTGTTCTAAGTAAGTTGGTGGCACAACCACGATAGAATCCAATAGCTCCTTCGTTTCTATATACTTTCTTGATGCAATCCATAACTCCTAAATATTCAACTTCGACATTTTTCATTTGTCCTTGTGCTTGAAGTTTTGACCTAATCACCTAGAATGTAGTATACATATAAGCCATTTTAATTTCATATGATCATTCTAAATCAGAATAGTAGATCAGAAATAGACACGAGGATGAGATACCTCGTGAGGATAAGTCATCACGGAGGCGATTACTTTAGATATTGAACTCGCAACAGCAATGCTCTCAGGGCTTAGTTTGTCCACAGATTTATTACCTGATTAAAACATATAACAATTAGTTATGATTATATATACACTAATTTGAGAACATGTACGATTGATAAACGTACATACCAATCTCTGCCATATATTGCTTTATCTTTTCATATGCTGGAAACTGGATCACCACATGACTTACCCCAATCAAAGAAGGTACAAGGCCACTTTTAAAATGAAACCAATACAATACAAACGAAATTATCATCTCATGTATATAGTTATGGCATTTATATAATGAAACTGAACATCAAACTACTGAGTTTTCAGATTCAATTTAAATGATGAACCTGTACAGTCCTCGCAAACCTTCTTGATGAAAAATCTTAGTAAATGCGGATAATACGGTTTTGTAAGGTACCACATCCGTTCTCATTCCTTGCGTCTGATAAAAGTGAGATAAATACAATTATGTAGCAATTTTATTAGACTCTAAATTCAAAACACACATAAAGCTATATGAATTATGGTATAGATCTAAGGAGCAAAACGTACCATTAATCTTGTATGGATGACCCAAAGCGGATTAGTCACAACAGTCGTTGAAACTCCAGCAATACCAGAAGCTACTATGTTTGCCCCAACACTAAGTTTGCCATCTATAATGAGAATATATATGAACAATTTCAAGGACTAAATTGAATCTTGGTAAGCTATCACTATTCACTAATATTAAACCGCATGTATAAATCTAATTAGCAAAGATATAATAAGATTGGAAACAATGAGAACCAACCATTATTTGATTGAAGCATATCTTTTAGCTTCCCATAAACTGAGAAATAGATCTGCGCATGATAGCATCTAATAAGGATTGATTACAAGGAAAAACATTAGTGGATTAATGGCAAATTAATGAGATTGAAATTGAATTACTTACAGCCCAATTGGGAAGGAGAGCAATGATAGTTGGTGAAAGTCCTCTATACATTCCTCTAACTCCTTCCTTTTTTACTATATCTTGTAGGCTTCTTATAATCACACTACCTATTAAACAAAAAATTATGTGACTGAATAAAAAAAAAAATCAACAGTAGCGTGTTAGCGACCTATACCCATTAACATATTATATTCGACCAAACAAAACCAAGTCAACCCAAAAAGAAAGAAAAAATTCGTTTGTGATATTTCATTCATTTGAATCATAACCTAGTGACCTTAAGGTTGTATGTTGTTGATCCGAATACTAAGATTTAGTACAAACATCTCAAAAATTTCGTCACATTGAAGGAACATTGGATGTGTAGTAATAATAATCCCACGTTGAAGAAAGGATGTAATATATTAGCGCATTAAACAACATGTAGTATTTTTGTTCATTGTTGTTATTTAGAAGACTAAATCTATAAACGTTTGCATAGTATCATATCATAACACTACCGGAATTTTATAAACTTTCACAATAGTACTCCACCAAAAAACACCTTAAACCAAAGTAAATTCTCCCCAATTATCCGGTTCAAATTCTAAACTCTAAACCGCAAATTGATATACCCACACCTAAATCATAGCTAGCTAGCATGTACCTTTTTGACGTCCGGACAGTGGAGTAAGAGGGAGACCAATAACCTGTAACCTTGTTTTGATCACATCCAATGGGCACACGAAAGTCCCCGCAATTACCCCTAAAGTAACAACATCAACCCACAATTAGACCCCCAATAATTATTCATTTGGTTTAAGCTTACGTGGAAATGTAAACACAAACATGAAAACATAAAATAAACAACAATTGATCCTTGATAGATTATACTCAGCTAAAACTGATTGAATGATAATCAAACTCACCAGCGGCGGCTCCCGCGGTGGCTTTACAGGCGGTCTCTCTAATGCTCCGGTCATCAAAAGGCGATCTCTCATCCTTATTACTCATCTCCAATTGTTAATCTTTTGTTTTTTAGAACATCGAATTGTTAATCTGTGCTTGTGTTGTTATTAATTACATGATTATATACACTTCTCTTCGTCTTTACTTGGCATTGGCTCCACTAGGCGAAGACTTAGATATATTTCCTAAGACTTTCCTTCTTCGTAACTCAAGTTGACTTGTTCCTAGTTAGTATTACACAATGATCAAGATCCAAGTAAATTAAACTATATTATTTATTGTAACTTTTATATGTATAATCTATCAAGTAACCATTTTTTTTAAAGTAATGTAAACATACTTAGATAAGAAAAAAACAAAATAAAAGAGAGTAAATTATTAGCTGGACAGTATTTCTTGAGCGACGTCCTTAAATTGTTTTTATTGCAACGACCATCGACGTAAGTTACATCGTTTTATTTTAATTTTTTGGTAATCGATTTTTATATTCTCTAGTGTTCCAATTTTTTTAATCTAGCAAGTAACCATACTTTAGATAATTTTATATTTTCTAGTGTCACAATTTTATGACATATATACAAGTTTTAGCTATAAAAAATAGAGTTTGATCTTTACAATTAAACTCATTTCAGTTTTTTTTTTAAATAGAGTTTTCATTTACGTACGTATGACATTTCTAAATTCATTCGCACGGCTGATAAAATAAAATGCATACATGATACATACATCACGATTCATACGACGACTCACACAAGCGTAGGCATACACAAAAATTAAAGAACCACATACAATGTATTTGATTACGATGAAAAATTAGTGTGATATCTAAAGAAAAAGCATTAGTATATAATGTAATCTAAAAAAGAGATATGTAAGTTAAACCCATAAGTTATTATTACTTTCACCAAAGTAAAAATCAACCAAGAAGAAAATCACTCACATAAAAGTCCCACCTGTTCACATCCTCCATTAATGTGTTTCCTAAACAATTATTCCCTTAGCTGTAAAAGCAACTATGACTTTCTGTAAAAGTTTCATAAGTGAAAATTAACCACAATTAAATATAGTAAAGGTCATGAGCGATCTCACACCTTTTGACTTTGTTGGTTAACTTCTTCTTTCTGTGATCTATCTGATGGTTACTAATCTATGAGGCTAGCTTTAGAGAGAGAAACAACAACATAATTCATACTTCGACTTTGTATGAATTATTAGTTTTCCCGCGGTTCACATCATATACATATTCAAGAACTTTTTTATGAAGTTGATGGACTATAAATTTCGATTTATTGATAGATCTTTTTTAAAGCATCCACATTGGAGACATTTTGTATGTGTCTTTAAATATAAAATTATTAAAAATTGAGTAAAAAGAAGAAAAAGAATGTTTTTAGTTAAAATAATGGAGTGTATTGAAATATAAAACTAATAAAATTTTAGTAAAGAGAAGAGATAGTGAGTATTTTTGGAGAGAGAAGGAGAGTGTAAGACATAGTTGTGTCTCTTGGAAGACAAAGTTGGAGTGAGAATTGATGAAAGTTGGAGTGTATTTAAATATAAAATTAATAAAAATTGAGTAAAAGAATGAAAGAGAAAATATAAAATTGAGTAAAAAAAAAAAAATGTGTTTTTAATATTTTTTTATTGAGAGACATCTTATAAGAATTTATTGATGGATGATAATGAGAGATTATTCCAAGCATAGTCGGAATACACTATGTTGGTATGAATATGTTGTTAACATAAACTTGATTCAAATACTAGAAAACATTTTTTTGTTAAAGTCATGATACTAAAAAGTTACAATTGACAGTTTGTTCGTAGTGTTATGTAACACCGGAATAATTGTAAAAGAATTGAAATAATTACTATTCAAATTAGTGAAAAAAATAACAACCTCGCATGGAAGCTAAGATCACGAAAAGAAAAGAAGGTAACGTGAGCCACCGACCGATTTTTTTCAGATCTTTTTTTGTCGATGTATTTCAGAAGATTCGAGAATGAAAGAGATTGATTTATTTTCTTGTTACTTAATACAAATATATTTTTGTTACAAAGTAATATAACCTCAACTATTGCAACTTGGAATTAATTAATAACATTTTGTGTTATTCTTTTTGTGTATGGATACTTCTGGATTCTGGCTGTGATCTAATTTTTGGGGGCATTATTAGATAAAGCAAAAGAGAAAGTATTATCACTTTTTTTTAATCGTTTAAAATTATAAATTATTATAAATTATAAAAACAATTACACGGATAATTATACAATGAATAATTTTAGCTTTGACATACAGAACTATTCCGAACGATTCTTCTTGTACCACGCTGAAAATTTGATGTAAATTTTGTCTCCATTATAATTTATTTTTACCGGGACTCAAACTTCATACATATAGGTGTAGAAGAATTAATGAACGCTCTGTCAAACCATTAGACTGAAAAAACTTCTACAAGTATTATCACTACAAGATTTACTTTTAGTTTTTTTATTTCTTAGTGAGTTTGGGAATATTCTATATAACTTTAGTTAATTTTATATTAATATTTTTGTATACTTTTCTTACCAAACATCTGATTATAATAATTTGGATTGATTTATTAAAGGTGCAAACTATATGGGAATCCTTTTTCCCCCTGTTATGGGTATCCAAAGATAATTTATTGTAATTAGGTGGCCAAGGTCAGCCAGTGTTATCGAAGAAGCAACCTCATAAATTGTCAAGTTTGATCAAATAAAGATGATCAACTTTCTCTAATTTGTTTCCCAAAATTAACCAAGTTTAACTTTAAATTAAATAGGACCAAAATCAGAAAAAAAAAGAAAAGTAGGTACGGTTGGTAATCTATGAAGTAGAATGAAAACCTGATTTTACGATTCTAGAAAACAAAAAAATATATATATATCATTACACAATTAGTTTAAAAAAATAATTATACTTTTATTATAATTTTCAATAGTAATATAAGTCACAATATTAATTTTTCTCATATATAAACATAAAGTTTTTAATTTTTATATATTAAACCTTTTACCAACGTCTATATGCAAAGAAGTAATCGATCGGTTTATCATATACATGCAACTCGAAGATGAAAAATTGTTTTTTTTTTTTTTTTGAAAAAAATGAATTGTTGTTGGTAGTAAAAGTGGTAGTTTTGAGTTTTAGTTTCTTTATATAAAAATTCGTGATTAGAGTAGCTATTATTCTTGAATAATATGATCGTTGTTTATCTTTTAGACTGTTACCATCTATCATATGGAAATGGAATATTGTAAAAACTTACTCGACATGCGATCGAGTTGTATCCTCTCGACTTGCACGACTTGCTATTCTGAATAGTGTGCAAGTTGGTAACTTTTTTGTATTTATATTTATTTGTACGGATATTATTCATTCTCTAACGATGTAACCATCGTGAATCAAATAAATTAATACTGAAAATCTTACACTATACATTAATAACTAGATGTCAGATCAATTTATATTGTTATTTTCGAAATCGTATAGTGCACATCATATCCCTAGCCCTTCTTTTGCATATAATGACTCCACAAAGCACCAATAAAAATTAGAAAGTATTCAAGTGTTTCTCTTACTTGTACAAAATCTTTTTAGCAATTATTCATTACAGAGAAAAGCAAAAGAAAAACACCAATCGGATTGCAAAATTAAAGATCGAAAAGGAAAACAACAAATTTTATCCCATCTCCAAAAGATGAGCATCAGGTCCCACAATTATGTTGGACACACTCAAATAAAACTTCTACAAATTCCATTTCTTTTCTAAAAAGAAAAAATATATTTTAAATTTACCAACTTTATCTGAAGGACACAATTATATACAAATCTTATGATCATACTTATCTATCCTTTTCTTATTTTTTATTTTTTTAAAAAATAAGATCATTGTTTTACTATTTACGCCTATAAATAGCGACCCTCCTTCAACCTCTTAACTCACATTTTAACATCATCAAACATCAAAAACACTATTCAAACAGAGACTTTTTTACATAGAGAGAGATATATATATGGAGAAGAACATTAAGTTTCCAGTTATAGATTTGTCTAAGCTCAATGGTGAAGAGAGAGACCAAACCATGGCTTTGATCGATGATGCTTGTCAAAACTGGGGCTTCTTTGAGGTATCTTGTGACTCTCGTTTAGTCTAAACAAATGATTTGTTGAGATTTTACTATATATAAAACTTGAATATTTTTTCCTATTTATTATCACTCTGAAACAATATTTACTTAGGATCGAAAAACCAAAATATTTTTCCTTTTGAAAACAGTGGGACACATTATAATTTTGTTATATATTTCAGTTGTTGAACCATGGAATACCATATGATCTAATGGACAACATTGAGAGGATGACAAAAGAACACTACAAGAAATTTATGGAACAAAAATTCAAAGAAATGCTTCGTACCAAAGGTTTAGATACTCTTGAGACCAAAGTCGAAGATATCGATTGGGAAAGCACTTTTTACCTTCATCATCTCCCTCAATCTAATCTCTACAACATTCCTGATATGTCAGACGAATACCGGTACACACACACACACACAAATTTGATTCATCCTTAACTCAAAATCGTCAGAAAAACCATTGATTTGCTTTCCATATCTTTAACAGGACCGCAATGAAGGATCTTGGGAAGAGGTTGGAGAATCTAGCAGAGGAATTGTTGGATTTGTTGTGTGAGAATCTAGGGTTAGAAAAAGGTTACTTGAAGAAAGTCTTTCATGGGACAGAAGGTCCAACTTTTGGGACAAAGGTTAGCAACTATCCACCATGTCCTAAACCGGAGATGATCAAAGGGCTTAGAGCTCACACTGATGCTGGAGGACTCATATTGCTCTTTCAAGATGATAAGGTCAGTGGTCTTCAGCTTCTCAAAGATGGTGATTGGGTTGATGTTCCTCCTCTCAAGCACTCCATTGTTATCAACCTTGGTGACCAACTTGAGGTACAATTATTTATCCGGTTTTTTTTTTGGGTCTAATCCCGGTTAATGATATTTGACAAGGATCTGCATCCGGTTTTCGAGTTTATCTCAGCTAAAACCGGGATTTTATCGGTTTATGCGGCTATTAACTGGTTTGGTTTTGTCTTACAATTAGCCAAATCCAGTTGTAGTATTTAACTGGCAAATTGATCTTAATTAACATATTGGTTTAACGGGAATATATATATTTTGGTCATCAAATGTAGGTGATAACCAACGGGAAGTACAAGAGCATAATGCACCGTGTGGTAACCCAAAAGGAAGGAAACAGAATGTCGATCGCGTCTTTCTACAACCCGGGAAGCGATGCCGAGATCTCTCCAGCAACATCTCTTGTGGATAAAGACTCAAAATACCCGAGTTTTGCGTTTGATGACTACATGAAGCTCTATGCAGGACTCAAGTTTCAACCTAAGGAGCCACGCTTCGAGGCGATGAAGAACGGTGCAGCAGCAGCCGCGGATTTGAATCCCGCGGCTGCGGTAGAAACGTTCTAAAATGGCTGCGTGGGGATTTTCTATGAAGGCAAACAAGATGAGAAGAAGTGTGGTAATGTCAATAAGTTAAAAAAGGGGTTTAAGTAAATCAAGAATTAATAGTGTGATTAGTTGTGATCACTTATGAATCTTAAAGTTGTTATCTTTGAAATTTTTTAGACTACGTAACTTAACAAGTTAAACAACCTACGAAGAAGATTGAAAAAGAAAAACAATTAGCGTTCATAAATTTGGGCTTCGTAATATTCGGCCCAAAGGCCCAAAATTGGAACTTTTCTAGGGCACATCATCACTCTGAATCGAACTATAAATACCTCTCCGGATTCTTTAGCCATCTCTATTCTTCTGTATCCGGCGATCTTTAATAATCAATGAATCTTTAGTGTTTTTTTTTTCTTACATGTTTTGATTTTGTTGTTTGGTTTTTATTATTTCTGAATCAAAATTATTTGGATCTGAGAAAAAAGAAAACCTCGGGGTTATTAAAATCGGGCAAGAGAGAGTAACGGTGTCTCTGAGTCCTTATGTAACCGGCGAGGGAAATCGATCAGGCCGAGATATATCGTTTCAGTCGTTGTAATTTTTTTTATTGACGATCTGATTGTTGCTCGTCCACACTTTTTCTTTTTCAATTTTTGATTTTTACAAATTTTCTTTCGAGTAGGAAAAAATGCGAATGATGATTATCAGATTTATTATTTCTTCACTTTGATCCGACGGGATAATTCGTTATCCTTGGGGAAAATATTATAATGACTGACGCATTTACCTTTCTGAGAAAAATTTGAGATTTGATTTTTTTTTGTTTTTTGGCTTACTAATTGTGCTTGCTTTAATTTGGTAAAATTAAATTTTTTGGATCAAAACATAAACTTTGAGAATTAATTTGCTACGTATTACCAGATAAAAGTGGATAAATCCTATAATGGCTACCCTCATCAATAATTTTCATTCTACGAACTTACGAAGTACCAAACAATGAATCGAATCGACGTTCTCAGAACTGAACAAATTGGTATGATTAAGTTATATGATTGCATCTATATTTAAGACGATATTCTAAAGTAGCATCTCTGATCAACAATTCCTAATGCACCAACTGATGAAACATTGACATTCTTAGAATTTTACATGGATTCTATCAAAACTCCTTGTACCATGTACATTGGTCACAACCCCTAATGGGGTTCTTAACAAGTTTTAATATTAAACTAACACTAAATTTAGTTTAGAACTCCTTTGTGATTTCTTAAGAAAAAAAATTTATTTTAAAAATTACACCATATGTTAATATAAACCATAAACGTTACACCAAGCTATAGAATGATTCAAATAGTACATTTGATTATACAGAAGAAGAAAAAACCATGAATCCCAAGGCAAAAAACACACATGATCATTATTCACACACATGTTGATAAGAGTAAAGGGTCAATATTCCTTGAGACTTTTCCGGGAAGGAGTCTTGAGAGTCAAGCCAAGATCTCTGCACAACTCTTCATCTGGCTGCAAGCTTCTAGGAATTGCACCAAAAGCTGTTCTTGAACCTTCAAATTCAGACGCCAAGAAATGGATATACGCAGACATATCTTCCAAGTTTTTCCCTACGCTAATAAACGAAGACGCAAAGCCACTTTTCTTTGATAAGTTTGAATCAGCCCTTGATAACCGGTTTAGATCAGAGGCTTTTATAAACCGTTGCGTAGCAGCTTCCCATGATAGTTCATGCCTCTGTTGCTCTGTTTGGTTGTGATGGTTGTTGCTATGTTAGTTGTGATGATAATCAGATGGATTTGATCTGATTACCTGTAGGAATAACACCATTATTACAAGTCCTGATTCACATCAAAATGGCCAATCATAATCATGGTCACATGCCAGTCTTGATCCTCAAAATTAAATCCAGTACTCATTGGATAACAATTACATAGATACCAATATTTCACATAATCTAGCAATCACTCCATTCTGTCTACTTGTGGCTATAAAGAAGATTTAGACAAGTGTGATTAAAACGATTCAAGTGAGATTTACACAAATGATCTAGATGCAAATGAGTTTTTGATTCATTCTTTACAAATAAGCAAATGAGTTTCAAAGTTCATGTACAAACACTAACTTGATATTTCAGATTCTAAAGTTTGTGATTGATTCCAGAAACTAAATCTCAGTTCACTCATGATTCAAACAGAGCAATCTAATTCATTCATATAATGAACTAACAAATTCACCAAATCAAACAACGAAATAGCTTCATAGCTTCCTGGTCAAACAAGCAACCTCATATTCATAGCTTCCTGGTCTAAAATAGTTTAGTGACAAATACCTTTTCTTTTCCTTGAAAACCTTCTGTAACTTACAAAGGCACCAAGAGAAGGAAGAACGGACAACGAAACCACACCAATTGCTACATTCATAACATCCTCATCACTCAAATCCGGCAAAAACGATGATCTTATAAAGCTTCTCTGATCTGCACAAGAACCAAACAAAAGCTTAGATACGTGTAAAAGAACTCTTCTTTAAGACTCTATTGATCTCCATTAAAAACCCTAGAAACCTGAATCGAAAACCATTTCAGAGCAAATCAAAGATCAAACATGCGAAATCAATCGACGATCACTACAAAAACCCAATCTGTTGAGAGAGACGATCGAAGCGATTTGATCGGAGATCCGATTAGAGGAGAAGGAAGGAGAAGAGTCGAAGGGTTTAAGAGCGAGAGAGGTCGGAATCGCCGAAATCGGCTGAGAAAGAGAGAAAGAGAGAAGCGAGACCAGTCTTGTGTGGTTTAACGGCGGAAACGCCGGAATCGGCATCGCCTGAATCGTGAATCGCCGGAGAGACCAGAGAGACGCCGAATGAGAATGAAATCGTCGGTGTTAATTTTTTTTTTTTAATTTCATAAATACAACCAATCAGAAACACCCACGTATAGGGTTCTGAAGAGTTCTACAGGTTCTGTTTTCAGAACCGATTCTGGACTTTTTTTAAAAAAAATTTTATTTATTTTTGGCCCAAAAAATTTTCACAGAACAATTCTCTTTTGCTGATGTTCTGTGCAAAATATTCAAAATTTTATTTTTAGTCTAATAAAAATATGAAATAAAACAATAGTGTTGATTGGCATGGGTGTGTGCTGAAATATGGAAGGCCCATTCAATATCAGAGAGAATCATATATCAAAAAGGGCCCCATCTAATTTTCTTATTAATGGTTACATTTGACATAATTTCTTTGGTACAAGTTTTCTTGTGCTAAAAAAAACCAATTTGGTTTGCAATCTTTTGTAAATTGGTTTTTGCTTGATGAAAATGGAAAAAAGGAACCAGTAGAAGAAAATCTTATATATTGTACTCTAGGTCCTATACTAATGATTTACTGAAGAACACAGAACGATTCAAAAACGTTGACATTTGAAGTACAAGCTAATTGAAATGAAACCTCTCAAAACACGCCTCAACGAGATGACTGATGACATCTTTCTTCTTTTTTTTTTTTTTTTGTTTTTTTGGTCGAAAACGACATTTTTCCTCTGACATTACATTTTTCTGTAAAAAGTATGAAAAGAACATCAATATGACTGATGACATCTTTTCCTCTGACATAATATATTTTAATAAAAATGGTGAAAAACATCAATAATTCTTGAATAATGTATATCATGTTCATATTAATACTTCGAGAGATTATAAAGTCTCTTTATAAGTCTTTTACTATCACAAGAATTTGTAACAGTTTTATGTAAGCATTTGGTTACTGTTAGTCACTATAGTTTGGATAGATTAGACTAGGTCCAAATCCTTACAAACAAAAAAGTTGGACTATATATGAAACATAGTTAGTTTTTATATCATTAGATTCTATATAATTATAACAAATAATATCAACAAGAAACCGTTATAACCCAAAAAAAATTATTATTGAACAATTAACCAATTTTATGTCACAATCATAATCGCTAGATCTAAGTTAATTGGTAAGTTGCTTAGTAAATTTTTTTTTTTTTTGCTATAGAACAAATTAACCTTAATATTTTTGGGCCCAACTAAAAATCTCATCGTTGTGCGAAGATAATGTGTGAGTAAAGTGCTACACCGAGTGAGCCAAAAGAAAAAGAAAGAGTGTTACACCGAGACCAGAGCCATTCTGTCTCCTCTTTATCTATTTATTTGTGAAACCCGATGTTCGAATATCCGCATTTCTAGGGTTTAGTTCCCTCGTTTTGTCTGAAGGATATTTGATTTATTTATTTTATCGTGGTTACAAACCATTACCCAAGAGACAAAGAATGATGGTCAGATCACTTTTGATTACTTTAGGTAGTTTAAGCTTTCTTTGTTGTTAAAAGGTAGTTTAAGCAGCATTCGACTTTTTTCATGCATGTAATTTAAATATGCACCTGTAATTACAAGTCTGTGAAAATGCTGCAGATGATAACATCCTACCAATTCAACAAACATCGTCACTACACATTATAAAGTCTCGTCCATAATCTCTTTTGACCGAAAACTATAACATTTTCTATGAAATTATATTTTTGTCTTTGAATTTTTGTCTTTGACCATCGAATTAGTGACCTTAACATTCTATCTTCGAGTAATCAGCTAGTACACTCGTTAAACTACCGATGCATAATTTTATTTGGAAATTGCATTGGTAACGAGGAAAAACAAATGGACATAGAAGTAGATAAAAGGCATAAGGCAAAGGGGTTAAGGGGGTCCAATTTTATTCTCCAAGTTGCAAGATATCCCAAACAAATAATAAGGGCATATAAAGGATTGCAAAATTAGAACCATGATTACCTAAACAAATTGATGTTTAACTGATATTTAATAACAACCCAATGGAAAATATATAGTTCTACTGGTTAGAGGAAACTGAGTAAGCCATGTCGGACCCGAATAGTTAGTAGCATTACGTAATTTACGTTTGGGTGGTATGAAATAAAATTTTGAGCAAAAATCTTACGTATAGTGGACGTTTTTCATGTAAATTATTACTTATATAAATATATATGTATTCCATTTTTGTGTGTTGACAAAAAAAAAAGTATTCCATTTTTGTGTAATATAAAAACTTCACAAACTACATAAACCTACGAAAAATATTAGTAGTGCGAAGAATATGAATCTTGGACTATACTTAAAAAGCATACAATGTGATAAGAACGAAGAAGAAATTAGAAGTCTCACCCAACTCGATTGACATGTCTACAAAGAAAGTCATAAAATGTTTTATTTTTATATTCCATTTCAACTTAGGAATCGAAGTTTCGAGTTTAGACTTTACGCTTTGATAAAAAGGTTCAGATTGAGTGACTCGTAAAGGGCAAAAATGTACAGACAAATAATGTGACAACAACAATTCATGGGAAGCATAAAAATGGCTCTGGTGGTGGGCAGCACAAAAGATATCCTTGGACCCCAAATAAATTAATATTCTAAACAATATTCTAATACGCATAATTGTTACATTTTAGTATTTTACTAATCAATAATCTAATTAACGTAAAACACTCTATCGGGAAAAAAAAAAGGGATCCTCATAAGAGACTAGTGATAATTATCAATCTCGGGTATTAATGCCTTTTAACTATGTATGTCTAGTATCTTGGAACTTGGAAGTAACAATTCTAGTATTCTACTTTGTATTGTGCTCAATAATATAAAATCATTGGGCGTAAGTCGGTAACAAAATAATAATTTATATACTCTCTACTGTGCTCAATAATATAAAATCATTGACGGTAACAAAATAATACTTTCTGCGTGTACTTGTTTATACTAACTTTTACTCTGTGGTCACACCTTTGTAGTTCATAATGTGTATACAGTTAAACGTATTCAATACTTGTTACTAGTATACTAACATTTTTTTTATCAACTAATGATAACTTATACATTGATAATTTTGTCGCATTATATTACAATTAATGCTTACACATGAAAAACTTTTAAGGTAATCTCTAACATTTTTTTGGCCTTGAGGAATCCAAGTGATTAAACAAAAAAAAAAACATTTCTAGCTTTTTATTTCTTGTTATTTTCTCGGCAAAAATTTCTTAACCCCAAACACTAAAAACCTTCTCACCAATAAAACTCACAAATCTGCTTACGCTTCCCTTCTCCTCCTCCGTCACTTCACCACCGTCACCGTCACGGAACTCCACCGTCAATTCCAAACCGCCGTTGCATTCAACACCATCATCACCAGCCAACTCGCTCGAATTCGAACATGGACACGAACTCGCAACTGACTCACCGAGTCTACTCGGAATCTCCAAATCATCAGTAGAACTAGCAAGAAGTACTGAAGAATTCCCAGAGCGCTTTCTTCTATCTTTCTTATTCTTCTTCGTCTTCTTCTCCAAGTTGTCTTCGAAAGCGTCGATGATTTCATGAATGAGTTGACGACTCGGTGACGAGTCCCATCTGACCCAGTAACTCGTGTAGCAGCTGAAGCAGTCACAGTGAAAGAGAGGCGAGTGATTGTCAAGTTGAGATTTTTTGTGTTGGGATTTGGATTTATTCTGGCGAGAGGTAGGGTTTCGTTCGCCGGAGTAAGAGTCGGTTGATATGAGATAAGCGAGAACTTCACGGTCTTCCGGCGAAAGAACCACCGCTAGTGAGAAGATGGCGACTGGAAGAAGTGGGAGGAGATGGTCGGATTTTATCTCCGGCGACGGGTGTACGGTTCCTTTACGGTAGAGCTTCTTCATTGAGAGTGAGAGTGAGAGTGAGAGAGAGAGAGAGAGAGAGAGAGAGAGAGAGAGAGAGTTGTTGAAGAAGATTTTTTTGAGACTTTAAATACCGAAAGGTCATTAGGTTTTTGTATGTTACTTTCCTTTTTATTTTTCTTTATTATTGTTTCGTAATTAGTGAATGAAATTATTTTAGCCTAAATACAATCAGTCAATCACAACAGATGATAAAATCATTAAATGGTCTATAGCTAAATTGTGGAGGAAATACAATTCACCAAAAAAAAGTGTGGAGGAGATACATCAATTTTATTGTAACTAACCGAAAATTAAAACATTTTTATAAATTAAATATGTTTTTTTTTTGGGGTCGAAATAAATTAAATTTGTATTTAAGAAATCGTTCTGTGACAAAAAAAAAATCATTCCGAAATTGTTTTGTGTTGGAATGTTTTTTTTTTTCGCTAAAAGATTTTCAAATTTAAAAGACAAGACGAAAGAGTATTTACAGAGCTCAATATAAAGCCCAGTAATTTGGAAGCCCAAATTAAATATTACATAAACCCATAACATAATGAACCAAACCTGTTGTCCAAAACAAAAAAAAAATGAACCAAACCTGAACCAAGCAGTACCAACCTAACCAGAATTGAACCAAAAATCTAATTTAGATCCTACTTAGATCCAACTTATGTGTAACCAGAACCAAACCTTGCTAACAGAATTAAACAAATGTAAAATTTGGTTTTGTGTTGGAGTGTCAGTGCGGTGTAGTAAACAAATGTAAAATATATATCAATATGTTAAGTTGGAACGACTGAAACAATTTTACTAAGCAAACCCGGAGTAGTCTTTTGATACGAGATCGTGATAGTGGAATCTATTTATTCTATGGGATTGCCTGTTTGATCTATTTTGGTTCATTGTTTCTATTTTGAGTTGGGGTTTCTTTTAGAGTTTTGTTCTAGTTGTAGCTTTTATAGAATATAGTTGTCGCCAGTTTCCTTTTCCTTTAAAGCTTCTAGCTCTAGAGAATTAGGTTTTGCCGATTTGGTGTATCAAAAACGTATTCCATCCTTGTATATTTTTTTTTATTGTAATGAATGAATGATTTTTAGACGGGAAAAAAAAATTATATAACGGGCCAGTAATATAACGGGCCTAGATTAAAAAAAAGCTTTATTAAAAATGATAAAATACACAAAACAATATACAAACACGACACTACATATGAATTGTAGCCAATCAACAATATTGTAAAGATGGGTCACAACAAGTTTCAGACACTACTAATCTTTGGAAAAACACTACTAATCTTTTATATTTAGGAAGGGGCCAATTTGTCAAATTCTACTTCAATCTTCCAATTAGTGTACCATCATCAATTGCTTCTTTGGTGTTGGTTTAACACCGAGAGGTCTTTAAAAAAGATTCAGATCTGCTTGTGTCACATACTGACATACATATGAACAAAGAGAAGCTAAAACAGTGTTGTGAAGTCTATCTAGTTCCTCTTACATGAACATGATTTAAATGTTAGATTTTAAAAAAAAATATATATATATATATAAATTGTATATTTATAGATTAAATAAATTGTTTATTAGTATAAAATGAGTATTTGGATATAACATTTTCTTTAATAACTCTATAAACACATAAGAATCAACACAAAAATGTTTTTAACCTTTTATTGACTTTATTATTATATATTATTAGAAGTGAAATCCTAGGTTTTTGTACTTATATATATATATGTGCGTTACACATAATAATGCACTCTTCTCAAACAACTTCTAATTGTTTTCTAACAGTTTTTTTATTTCAATCATGTCCTCCATACTCACTGATACAATTGATTTGGATTCGTCGGATAATGACTATGGTATATGATTCTATATATATTTGTCAATCAGATTGATTGTAGAATATTATGCTGTTCTTTATAAATCTTCCCAACAAAATAAACGTTTTGTTCGCTCAGCTTATTATGTTTTCTATTCCTTTTATGTAGTTAATTTAGTTTTGATCGGTGCTTCACCCAATTCAACTACAGTTATTCTTACTTTTCATCTACCTATTCCTCCATTAATTGTTTATGTTGATGGTGGTTCAATTGCTGATAGTATTTCGTGTGTTGCACTTAAACAAACACAGTTTGCGAGTTGGATGGAATATAATCACATATGTTCTTCGTCTAGGGTGTTCACATATGTGGAATTCTCTTCTAAATATAGATGGGATGTTAATGTTTCACGTTGGATTCCTAATATTGTTCCTACCGTGGATGGTAGATTAGTTAATATTCCATCTTCTAATAATCTATATATTATTTTTGCAACCTTTTAAGTTTGTTTCCAAATACTCCTAATCTAGCTTTTTAAGTTTGTTTCCAAACACTCATAATCTAGGATATTTGCCAATCAAAAATCGAAAAGTCACTTTATGGAAACAAATTAAATCGACAATAATGTATGATACACAGGTCTTAAAAGCTAATTATCTATTAGATGATCGAAAATATTCATCCTTCTTCCTAAATCATGGGTCTTAAAAGCTTCTTCTCTCTTCCTAAATCGAAAAGTCCCTCTATGGAAACAAATTAAATCGACAATAAACTCATAAATCACGGGTCTTAAAAGCTTATTACATATTAGATGATCGAAAATAGGAAAGGATTTTGATGTTTATGAAGTTTGTTATGTGGAAACAAACTTCTTCCATATTCTAAATCTAAAATATTCTTCATTCCTCCTAAATCACGGGTCTTAAAAGCTTATTACCTATTAGATGATCGAAAATATTCATCTTTCTTCCTAAATCATGGATTTAAAAGCTTCTTCTCTCTTCCTAAATCGAAAAGTCCCTCTATGGAAACAAATTAAATCGACAATAAACTCCTAAATCACGGGTCTTAAAAGCTTATTCTCTCTTCCTAAATCGAAAAGTCCTTCTATGGAAACAAATTAAATCGACAATAAACTCCTAAATCATGGATCTATATTATTATTTTTGCAGCCTTTTAAGTTTGTTTTCAAACACTCATAATCTAGGATATTGCCAATCAAATTCCAAACACTCCTAATCTAGGATATTTCCAATCAAAAATCGAAAAGTCACTCTATGGAAACAAATTAAATCGACAATAATTTATGATACACGAGTCTTAAAAGCTTATTACCTATTAGATGATCGAAAATATTCATCCTTCTTCCTAAATCATGGGTCTTAAAAGCTTCTTCTCTCTTCCTAAATCGAAAAATCCCTTTGTGGAAACAAATTAAATCGACAATAAACTCCTAAATCACGGGTCTTAAAAGCTTATTACCTATTAGATGATCGAAAATGGGAAAAGATTTTGATGTTTATGAAGTTTGTTATATGATTTAATGTCTTTTTTTTAAGTTTGTTAAGTTATCAGTTGTTGGTATTTTGTTTGGGTGTGGTATATTTGTATTACTATGATATGCGTTTAACTTATCAAACAAAAATTATCCCATTGTCTTTTATATATTCGTTATTCTGAATAATCCGCTATTCTGTGGAACTACGTCATAGCATTTATATTCTCATATAAGAAACTGATGTATACAAAAATGAATCGTAGACTATATTAAAGTCAGAGATTCAAACCAATTAAAACAAAGATAAAATACAAACAATACAAACGTTAAAATAAAGTAACCACTGTGATATTATAACAATAAAAACGTTAAAATAAAATAGATATAAAAATTTCGAAAAAAACATAGACCCGTGGTGTACCACGAGTTAAATCCTAGTGAGTCTTATTATATTAGACTGTGACTTGGATTTGTCAAGGGTCCAACATCTTTCCAAGATATCCGCACTGTCCGTGGGATAGCGTATCCTTCCTTTATAGATGCATATTCTGCTTTGGAGTTACTCGATGATGATGACGAGTATGTCCATGCGATCGTCGAAGCTGTTGGATGGTCTACCGAGAGTGTTATCGAAGATTTCGTCAAAATGCTTTCAAATATCATCGGTCAAAGTAGATCTGATAAGATTGTTGGTGTTGCCTGTCGTGTTCTAGAATCTCATGGATTAGAATATGGTTCTTATCTTGCCTTATAAGATAACCATCGTATGTGTTTCCGATTATTGTTTACTTCTTATAAGTGTTTTGGTATTTAGTTAATTTAATTTTGTTTTCATTGTTTTATATTTTTTCATATTATTTTACAATAACAATAAAATAACAATATGAGTTTCTTAATAAAACATTCAGTCCGATTATTGTTTATTTATGTTTTATTAACTACGTTCTATTTAACAAGTATAAATAAAAACCTATAATTTACAAAATGAAAAATATACTCTCTCCGTTTTAAAATGTAAATTGTTTTGGAAGTTCTGTTTTGTTTCAAAATGTAAATTGTTTTGACAATCCCAAGTACTTTTTAACTTTATTGAATATTGTGTGACCACTAGTATTTTGCAGTATTTTGTGTGATTGATCAAATTATTTTTATTAAATATATTAAATAATATTTTTTAGTAGAAAAATAGTTTCTTAATATCTGCGCTTTTAGCTAAAACAACATACATTTTAAAACGGAAGGAGTATATATATAATCATTTTCTGCGCGTCGCGCGGGTACTGGCCAGTTTAAATGGAATGTTAAACGATTTTTCTAAAAGCTAAAAGTTTCTTTTCTTCTTATGATTATGATACGAGCTAGATCTTGATTATGTACGTAGAGCCGGAACAGTAATATAACCGGGCCAAAATTAAAATAGATCCTCCATTAAAAATATCGCACTAAACAAAATAACATAAGACCACTTCATATACAAAGTTGCTAACCAATCGACAACTTTATAGATAGTTGCTTCTCTGACCAACAAAACTTATCTATATTTACCAAATTATCAGGAATACTATGAAGTATACACTCGTAGAAACCTATACTATTATTCTATAACTATTACAACCCCACTTCACCGCCATTGAAAGCCACCGTAAGCCGGCCAATTTTTAAACCACTCCTCTTCCTCTCCACCTCCTTAAAACCATCAAACGTCGCCGTTTTAACCAATTCCTCAAACCCGACACGCGATCCACAGCCACAGCTCTTAACCCTCGTCACAACTTCGTTAGATGTTCGTTTATAGTGACCAAACCACTTAGCTTGCATGTAGCCGTTCCTCCTCCACGGCGGCACGGGAATTTTGGCTCGCTTCATCGACCGTCTTATCTCGAAGCACATGATCCTCACAAGCTTTTTCAGCTCCTCTGGTGTTCCGACAAAGACACTTGGCAGTTGAGCTAATAGAGAAAGGTATCTTGTTGTTGGACGAGCAATCTCGAATTCTCCGGCAAGATTTGTCTCGATGATTAAACGGTTCTTATCTCCTTCCTTAACGTCTACGGACTCGTACTTCCCCGCCGTGTTCTTGCCAAATCTCTCCCACCGGGACTTGCAGAGACCTATACAAATACTTATGCTATTGTTACATACAATATTTGAAGATCATGAGCCTCAGCCTAGTATTTTATGAATTGTTTTGGGTCAAAAATTATCCAACATAATAATTGTTCTTAACCCTACTCTCTATAAGGCTCAAATCACCAATCTCAAAGCTCAAATATGTTATCCTTCTTGACAAAAGTAGTTTCCAAACTCAGAATGAAACTTATTTCTCAATCGGAATCACGCCTCTAACCCAAACATTCCTTTGCAAAGCTTAACTTTCTTTGCAATAGATCAACCACTAACAGAAACAAAATAAAATCAAGCGATGAAAACATAAAACTTAAGGATTAGAGTCGATGTAAAAAGTATTCTCTCAAAACGGATTTGAGCTACATATTATCGAGTTTATTGGACAAACTTAAACAATACCCCTCATAATCAATTAAATACATACAAATGTAAATTTCCTATAAACCTAGAGTAATAATAGAGAGCAGTGTTATTAGTTACCTGCATCAAAACCTTTGTTACGTAGAAAAGCCATCAAGTTGCGTTTTTCTCCGACGAACCCTATAGCATTCACCACCTCGACCATTATTCTCCGCCGCTCTTCGCCGCCGTGATTTTCAAGAATCCCCCGTAACTTCTCTTTAACGTCTTCGAAATCGTCTTCTTCTTCATCGTCGTCCGATTTATCATCGTTTTCTTCCTCAGGATCCGGTAAAACTTGGACTTCTCTGTCGATAAAAGATTCGACCAGATCCCAAAGATCCGTTGTCTCCTCCGGAGAATGATCGCTTCCGCTGCTACTATCGCACGGGGGACGTGCACGCGCCGCCGCTAAGTCAAAAGCCGCCGCTGTTCTGTTGAATCTTCCCGGAATTTGTACCATTCTATGTTCTTTTTTTCCTGATTTTTTTTTCTTTTTCTTTTCGGTGAATTGTGGTAACACCGTATCTGTGTATTTATATTGTATGAATATTATATTTAGTGATGTTTTCATTGTGTTGACAGGGACTCACTTTTTGACGGAGTAAACGACAAAATGGTAAAAATATGACAACAGAGTGGTGAAACGATGGTGAAAAAGGGATTAAGGATATTTGTGTGTAACAGAGCAAATCCGTTTAAAATTAATTACTGCTTTGGGATTTGGTGGCTGCTTAATTTTTAGATTATCAACTGTTACCGCAAAAGCGTCCACATACATTGGCGTCATAATGAATAATTTTCTTTTTAAAAATCAAGATAATTAAACACTAATTCTAGTCAAAAAGAGTATAGTGAAATACTCTCTTTTTTTTTGGCGTCATATCTGGGCTACAAGCCGACCCACTAGTCGAGGTGGGCCACAAGGCCGGCCCACTTAGCCATTTTTCCCCACGCAGGGAAAGAAGTAGAGTATAGTGAATTACTCTAGTTGCGGAAAAATGATGCATGGATTTAAGAACTAAAATTAAAATTCCACAAAAAGAAATTAATTACTCTCTCAGTTTCACGGAAGATGATTTTTTTTCCAGAAAAAAATCGTTTTATAAACGTAAAAATTTTAGTGTTTTTAATGCAATTTTATTTTTAATGTTACTAGATTGTAAATTCAAACATTATTAAAATACTACTAGTTTAATTTTCTTGAAAACTGTTAATTGTGAAAATTAATATATTTATAATAGAAGATTAATTGTGTTTTTAATATGTGCAAGATCTCTAAAAAATATATCTTTGTGGAACGGAGAGAGTACTCTTTTTAGTTATTTGTCTAAATTAATTTACATTTTGAGATTCAAATCTATATAATATTTGTACTCTTTCTCTGTTTTGTTTTCCGACGATAACAAAGGCGATTCATCAAAAGCTTGTTTTCATTGTTTCTTCTGCCGACGTCGGCTGTACTCTTGTTTTTTTTACTGTGTTAGTTCAGTTATATTCTCGTCTAAGATCGAATGGTTTTTGGAGAGGAAAAGAGTGATAACTACAATGTTGCAATTGTGTTTTCAAAAGCGAATTGGGAATTGATAGTAATGTTGGACACGATTGATCCCGGGTACATTGCCTTTTTCTTTTTATTCTTTGAATTGATTATGAGTGTCAACATTTGGTGGATTCTACGATGTATTACTTCCAACCACAATCTTCTAGTTTAGTTTTTCGGTGACAATTACTTGGTGATGTTCGTCGGTGTTACTTCTTCTTCCTTGAAATCTTCAGTTTGGTGAAATTCGTATGCAAATTTATCAAAATTTATTTCTTATGTCGCTATGTTTTTACCGTAGTTGAAAGATGGATATGAAAAGTTTGGTTTCAAGTCCTCCTCTCGAGGTTTTCCTTCCCTGACTTCAAAATCGACAAAGTCACTTTGTAGGTTTTCAAGTTGGATTTTTTCCCTTTCGAGGGTGTTTGTTTCACATCTTGTCGCATTTGGAAGCTTGGGATATCAATTGTCATTACGTGGATACATGAATGTGAAAGAAGAAAATCAACATTATCCTTACTAGTTACAATGGCTGACGTCACAAGATTTGTTTTTTATTGGAAACGATTGAAGAAGATACCAAAGTCAATATTTATAAAATGATTTTGATGCGGAATGATTGGTATCAAATTGTCGAATGTTCGGAGCTACTATCGAAAGCATTGGGTTTTGTAATGCGATGTGCAATTTGGAGTGCCTATAAAGAGAAGATGGTCATGCACAATTATCACATAAAAGTTCGATTACCGAGGAGGAAAATAACGAGTTCAATAATTCGTTAGCGAATAAAGCTTTAAACGCATCGTCAAATTCACTTCTTAGTTTATATCGGTTTTAGAAGATGACGCATATTTCTGCTTATGTAATTAATTTGTTTTCGTAAGTTTTGTTTTGATTTTGTAAATTTGTTTCGGGTATCCATAATAGTATTGTTTAGCTGGGAAAAAAATAAAAAGTTTTATCCAATAGCGGTCGCTGACATGGAGTAAAAAAGACAGCGCACGGTTACAATACTAGCGCGTGGACACACGCACCAGAAGCAAGGTAAAACGTGGGTGCCACGTGGCGATCTGTTGTTTGACCTTCCGTCTCGTACTTATTTCACTTCGTAGATTTGGTTCCCTGATTTGTGTGATATCTTCATCTGACGCGGAAACCAGAAGTTGAGTAAACTCAAACGCGTCCAAGTTCAATGAATCTGAATATTCGTCTAAGTTCAATGAACCTAAGGTTTCCTTTGTTCTTATAGTATTTTAAGTTGTTCATGCAATTAGTACTTGTTTGAATATAGTATCATTAAATTGTCTTGTTGAAGATATAGGCTTATCCATTACACGTGATTGGTACTAGTCTTTGGTTCTGATTTATTCATACAAAAAATCTCAAAATTATCAAAACACTACTCCTATTAATAACCCAAAAACTGTTGAAAGAAAACGTTTTTTGTGGGCCTATATTTGGAAACTAAAACTTGGGCCTATCTTCAAAGCCCAAGTAAGTCCGAAACCTGTAAATTGCACGGAGAATTTGCCCGGCGAAGAATTATGTCTCCGGGAAACAAAACTCCACCGTCTTTTCTTCATCTTCCTTCTCTCCGACAAGAAATGGTGTCGTCGCTATGCGTTTCTATCGGCGATTTTAAGAAATCGCCGGGTCTTCGAGTTTGGTCGGATCCTCTAATAGCTTCCTTCAGGTCCGGATATTTTCCCCTGTTTGATTCGTACGTCCAAAGCAAATATCGAGTAGGTTTCGTGGTTAGAATCAATCATTATTGAAAATCAGTGTAATGTGCTTGAACACCATGATCAATTAGCAGTGTAATGTGGATTTTTATGCAACTAGTGTAAGATAGTGTTTTGAATTAGAGAGATCCAATTTTATTGTACTTAAAATTTTTAATCCACTATGACTGGATCACTTGTCTGTTTCCTTTCAGATTCCTTGTTTTCTGTTTGACATAAGCTTCGATTTTTAAGCTTGAGACTGATGCGAGCAAAAAATAATAATTCAAGATGACTTGAGGCTTAGCATGATCTTTGATTGAAGGACACTGAAAATTGATTAAGAGAGGACACTGGACTCTTTGGCTCTTTTTATCATAATTTTCTTTGGTTTCATCTTTACCTTGATAAAAGCTTGGTTTGAGTTTATAAAATGTTGGATGTTATATACCTTTGGAGTTTCAGGGATCATAAGAGTGTCTGCGGATTTCTTGTAGTTCGCTTTGTTTGTTTTTTAAAGATGTATGTCGCTTTCAAAACATTATAAAGAAAAGAAAGAGTTTAGGATCACACAATTAAGATTCTTCAACAAACCTTAAGAAGATATCATCAATCTTGAGCTTTTATATATGTTAGTTGCTCACCTTTTGGAAGACTTAACAGCTCCTAATCATAGGATTGAAAGATCTAAGGAATGATGGTTAGATATACACGTTTTGTGACAGACATGCGTCCAAGTTTTGTTTGGTCGTGCGTGCAGGTTTGTCTTTCTTTGACCATTTCTATTCCCTTAGATCGTGCATACGCTAATGTCATTTTGAGTTATCAACATATTTTATATGAACAAAAAACGTTGACGGCTGATTATTTTATTCTCTAACACCAGATAATCTCTATGAACGTGCATCCAAGTTTGAGCAAATCAGTGACTATTGTTTCATCTATGCGTAAGGGTCAGCTCCTTTTGGTCTTCTCTGCGTTTTCCTCAACGTGTAAACATGTCACACTACTTGACAAATTCAGTAAAAAAAAGAGAGAGAAAGAGATACGACTTTGGAGTTTCTCAACTGTTTTATAAAGATGGAGCACATAGAGATAATAGATGTCACAATTAGTAAAAGTGGGTTTCTTTGACCCATCAAAAAATGTTGTTCCCTCCTCTTCGTCTCTTCTTCTTCCTCTTCTTGTTACTCTCTTCCGTTTGTTTCTTACAGATCAAAGCAGATGAAGACGGCTTGGGGAGTCACATCAAAGTAGACCCGAAACTCAAGTTCGAGAACCCGAAGCTACGTGATGCCTACATTGCTCTTCAATCATGGAAACAAGCAATCTTCTCTGATCCTTTCAACTTCACTGCTAATTGGAATGGCTCTGATGTTTGTTCCTACAATGGAATCTACTGTGCTCCTTCTCCTGCTGATTCATACACGAAATCCCGAGTTGTTGCAGGCATTGACCTTAACCATGCCGACATGGCTGGTTACTTGCCTTCCGAGCTTGGTCTTCTTTGTGATCTTGCTCTCTTCCACCTTAACTCAAACCGTTTCTGCGGTGAAGTCCCTCCCACGTTTAACCGCATGAAGCTTCTCCACGAGCTTGATCTTAGCAACAACCGATTCGTCGGCAAGTTCCCGAAGGTTGTCCTATCTTTGCCTTCCCTTAAGTTCTTGGATCTCCGTTACAACGAGTTCGAAGGCAAGATCCCATCAAAGCTCTTCGACATAAAACTCGACGCTATATTCTTGAACCACAACCGGTTTCGATTTGGCATTCCCGAGAACATGGGGAATTCTCCGGTTTCCGCTCTGGTCCTTGCAGACAATGATCTCGGAGGATGCATCCCAGGAAGTATCGGTCAAATGGGGAAGACACTCAACGAGCTTATCCTCTCCAACGATAACTTAACCGGTTGTTTACCTCCTCAGATTGGAAACCTCAAGAATGTGACGGTTTTCGACATCAGTTCTAATGGTCTACGCGGTCCATTACCGTCTAGCATCGGCAGCATGAAGAGCTTAGAAGAGCTTCACGTGGCTAACAATGGCTTCGCAGGGGTCATTCCTCCGAGTATCTGCCAGCTTCCTAACCTTGAGAACTTCACTTACGCTTCCAACTTCTTCACCGGTCGTGCTCCTGTATGCGCAGCTCTATCTTTAGCCGACGGCATGGTGAACGGCTCCATGAACTGTATTACCGGTTTGGCTCGTCAAAGATCGGCTAAAGAGTGTTTATCTCTTCTCGCTCGTCCTGTTGATTGCAGTAAGTTTGGATGTTACAACATCTTCTCTCCACCACCACCAACTTTCAAGATGGCACCTACCGTCCGGACACTTCCTCCACCGGTTTACATTTACAGTTCTCCACCACCACCGTCATCTAAGATGTCGCCCACCGTCAGAGCATACTCTCCACCACCACCACCGTCGTCTAAGATGTCGCCTACGGTCAGAGCATACTCCCCACCACCACCACCGTCATCCAAGATGTCACCTACTGTTAGAGCTTACTCTCCGCCACCACCTCCTTACGTATACTCATCTCCTCCACCACCTTACGTTTACTCATCCCCGCCTCCTCCTTACGTATACTCATCTCCTCCACCACCTTACGTCTACTCATCCCCACCTCCTCCTTACGTATACTCATCTCCACCTCCGCCTCCTCCAAGTCCACCACCACCGTGTCCTGAATCATCTCCGCCACCACCTGTTGTATACTACGCACCCGTGACACAAAGCCCGCCACCACCATCACCCGCATACTACTATTCACCGGAAACACAAAGCCCACCACCACCATCACCGGTTTACTATCCATGGGAAACACCAAGTCCACCACCACCATCACCGGTTTACTATCCGTCAGAGAAACAAAGTCCTCCACCACCAACACCGGTTTACTATCCGTGGGAAACACCAAGTCCTCCACCACCAACACCGGTTTACTACCCATCAGAAACACCAAGTCCACCACCACCATCACCTGTTTACTATCCGTGGGAAACACCAAGTCCACCACCACCTACACCGGTTTACTATCCGTCCGTAACTCCAAGTCCTCCACCACCAACGACAGAGTACTACTATTCACCAAGCCAGTCTCCGCCGCCGCCTTGTAACGACGGCCATCCACCACAAGCATCACCGAGTTACGAACCAAGTCCTGAATATTCATACTCATCATCATCACCACCACCACCGTCTCCTCCTCCATCTTACTAATAGTTTCAAACCTTTGAGAAAAAAATGCATTGCCTTATGATAAACGACTACTCACAATTATATTCTTTTGGCTGCGAGACTTTACTTTGTGTGTTTGGTTGATTTAAACAAGACATTCGAGTTATTTTTCTTTTTCTTTCCATATTTTTTTCTTTTGGATATTTTGTTTTCTTTTTATCCCTAACACAGAGCTGGAGTATATATAGTTTTAATTTTATCTGTCAATTATCATCTTATCTGTATTTTTCTGTATAAATAATAACAATAAATATACACTCCAGTCCTCTTGAACAAAATCAATTTATCTCAAATTATTGAAATGAAAACTGTAATATACACTCCAGTCCTCTTGAACAAAATCATTTTATCTCAAATTATTGAATGGAAAACTGTAATAATAATAATCTTTGTAAAAATGTAAATTATGACGTCAACTTCTCAGTCATCATCCCAAGAACGGCAGCTTAAAAAAAATCTATACCTACCAATTACAAATAACTGTCCTCTCTTTCTCTCTACTGGAATTTGTTATTTAGCTTCGGAAACTTCGCCGGAGAATCATACGTCGTCGTTTTCGTTTTCCATGGCGTTGCTCAAATCCTTCATCGATGTTGGCATAGACTCACACTTCCCTATCCAGAATCTCCCTTATGGCGTCTTCAAGCCGGAATCGAACTCGACTCCACGTCCTGCCGTCGCTATCGGCGATTTCGTCCTGGACCTCTCCTCGATCTCCGAAGCTGGGCTTTTCGATGGTCCGATCCTTAAGGACGCCGATTGCTTCCTTCAGGTTCGTTTTTATTTGATTCCTCTCAACACTCGGATTACTATGTAGTGATCTGTGTAACCTAGCCATTTGAATCTGATCTTTCTTCTGAAGTTTTCTCCATGGTTAAGTATGATTGATGCAAAAACGAAGAAGTTGATGACTAGTTCTGGATTACGTCACTGATTAATTACTAAGCTCTCGAATGATTCGTTTGTTCTACTCAATTGCTCGTCGCTTCGATTGATTATTATCTGATACAGTTTGAGATTTCTGTTGTTTTATGATCTGATGGTATAGTTTATTGCTCACACTATTTCTTTGAGATGTTCCCTGAGGAAGATGAGGTTCTTTCTTGTTTTTTGGTGCATTTGTTTTGTTGTTAATGTTTAGTTTGTTTGCTCTGTTTACAGCCTAATCTGAACAAGTTCTTGGCCATGGGACGACCTGCATGGAAGGAAGCGCGTTCTACGCTTCAAAGACTCTTGTCATGTATGCTTGGTTTGATCCTATTGATTGATTCATTTGGATTATGTGGAGTTTTGGTTTTTGACTTCAAGGTTTTTGGTTTTGGTATGTTTTGATGCAGCTAGTGAACCCACCTTACGAGATAATGATGTTTTGAGGAGAAAGTCATTCTATGAGATGGTTAGTAGTGTGAAGAAATTGTTCCTGAAACAGGCGAGACAGAATTTTAAGATATTGTAATAATGTTCGTCATTGTTTGGTGCTAATCTGCAGAGTAAAGTGGAAATGGTTGTTCCTATGGTGATTGGGGACTATACTGATTTCTTTGCATCTATGCATCACGCGAAGAACTGCGGACTTATCTTTCGTGGGCCTCAGAATCCGATAAACCCAAATTGGTACATTTGTGTTACCTTTGAGCTCAATCTGAAAGTTTCTTGGTGAAGTGGTTAAATCAAAAGCTCAATCTTCAAATTTTACATGACGTTACCATGTTTTTCAGGTTTCGTCTACCCATTGCATATCATGGTCGGGCGTCATCTATTGTCATCTCTGGGACCGACATTGTTCGACCAAGGTTAGGAAATTGATTATTTATATATGTTTTTTGTTTTGTTATTACACTGAGAATGGTTGTTAAGAATGCATGTCATATTTAAAGTATCATGCAAGGTTTATATGCTTTGGCAAGAAAAATAGTTGTTCTTACTTTGTCAGGGCTTTTATAAAATAGTTGGAAGATAGTAAGATTTCTTGTAAACAAATTAATAATGAAATGCTAATTTCAGTTTTATCTTTGCTTGTTTTGCTTTCTCCCAGAGGTCAGGGCCATCCTCAAGGAAATTCTGCACCATATTTTGGACCTTCACAGAAACTTGATTTCGAGCTTGAAATGGTAAGCATCCATTATGATTTGTTTCAGAATGATGTGGTTGATGCTATTTGGTGTTACTTAAGGATAACACCATTCACAACACCACAATGAATTCTAACCTCTCTTTTGTCGTGTGATATTGATCAGGCTGCGGTGGTTGGTCCAGGAAATGAATTGGGAAAACCCATTGATGTGAATAATGCAGCTGATCATATATTTGGTCTTGTACTGATGAATGACTGGAGTGGTACTCACTTAACCATAGTTTTCTTTGAGTCATCTTTGACCTAACTGTGTGTGCCGGTTTTAATATACGTTATGTTGTTATAGCTAGGGATATTCAGGCGTGGGAGTATGTGCCTCTTGGGCCTTTCCTGGGAAAGAGTTTTGGTGAGAATTAGTATTCCAGTTTGATCATTGGCTTCTTCAAAACTTCATTTTCATCTCCCTTAGTTGGAGTATTTGAGCAAAGAACTTCAATGAATGTTGTTTTGCTGTGTCATAGGTACTACGGTATCCCCTTGGATTGTTACCTTAGATGCGCTTGAACCTTTCGGGGTCGAAGCTCCCAAGCAGGTTGACACTTAACTAGCAGTAACAGTCTGTTTCGTCACGTAATCACTGAATCTCTCTAACTTAATCTTGTTGCAGGATCCACCTCCACTGCCGTATCTGGCTGAAAAAGTATCTGTAAATTACGACATCTCCTTGGAGGTAGCATTCGATATTACTCGTGGAGTTTAGTTTTTCCAGTATTAGCTACAACGTATGGTGGATTAGACTGAAATAATGATAAATGTTTTCCTCTCTTTTAGGTTCAACTAAAACCTTCTGGTAAAGATGATTCTTGTGTGATAACAAAGAGCAACTTCCAAAACTTGTGAGTTCCTTTCTAAGTTTATAATCTACTTACCCATTTCCTCCATATTCCAACTCTTTTAAAACGGCTGTGACAGATATTGGACCATAACGCAGCAGCTGGCTCACCATACCATTAACGGTTGCAACTTAAGGCCTGGTGATCTCCTTGGGACCGGAACCATAAGCGGACCCGTAAAGTCTTTTCTAACCGTTCCTACGGCTACTTATCAATCATGTGATGGCTAAAAAATAACGTGAATGATCTTTGTTTCTTGATCTAAACGCAGGAGCCAGATTCTTATGGGTGCCTACTTGAGCTAACTTGGAATGGACAGAAACCTCTATCAATGAATGGAACTACTCAGACGTTTCTGCAAGACGGAGACCAAGTGACCTTCTCAGGTTTATGCAAGGTAGGATCTTGTATCCGCTAATTGACACAGTTTCTGCTCTGGTTTATGTCATTTGTTTGCCCAACAATTATAAATAATTTAATTCGTTGTATAAAATTTCGGATTTTAACTAAATTACGTTTAATGATTAAACCTGTGTAGGGAGATGGTTACAATGTCGGGTTTGGAACATGCACAGGGAAAATTGTACCTTCACTTCCTTGATTGAGCTCTTGGTAATGTATCACATTTTGGTTCTTTATAACATTGCCCTGAAATATTTAGACAAAATAATACTCTCTCCGTTTCAAAATATAAGTTGTTTTAACTATTAAATAATATCATTTAATATATTTAATAAAAATAATTTGATCAATCACATAAAAAACTGTAAAATACTAGTACTCGCACAATATTCAATAAAGTTAAAAAATAACTAGGATTGTTAAAACAACTTACATTTTGAAACAAAAAAAACTTCCAAAAGTAGTTCATAAGTTTTTTTTTTCTTTCACTTATTTCATTAATTTTTCTGATATGCAGGACAAAAAATGGTGAAAAAAGGATCCCCATAATCACGGTTTCGCACTTGGGGAATGATTAACCCCATTCGATTAAATAATAACTCATCTCGATATTGTTGTAATATGTAATTGAATTTTTTTTTTTTAAAGAAGACAACGGAATATAAATAGCTTTATTTTTAAAAAGTGATTATCATCGAGTGTGAATATGTCCTTTAATAACGGTCGGTCGCTTCTATGTAATGTTTTTACAATAATTGGTCTTTAGAAAATTACTTGTGAGAGTATTGTATATAAACTAGAAATGATTCAATAACCACCACCGACAACAAAATTCTCATCCATATGAAAAAAAAAAAAAAATGAAATTCTCATCGTCGACAAGAACCACCGTTATCCACACTTTCTATAATGACCATATTACCCCTCCATCAACCAAACAAATCCCGATCGAAATCCCATCTCCGGCGGCGAAATCCACCGTCCAGACTAACCCCTCCGCCTCCGCCGCCGCAGCGCGGATTCAGTCTGGCTACCGTTCTTACAAAATCCGAGGTCTATACAGGCAAATCTCGTCCGTCAATCGGGAAGCGAATCGTGTACAGACCATGATCCAACGGCAGGAAACGGTGGACGCCATTAGAAGCGACGAGAAGGAACGGCTGAGGATGAACGAGACTCTAATGTCTCTGCTTCTGAAACTAGACTCTGTACCGGGAATAGATCCGACGATCAGAGAAGCTCGGAGGAAAGTGAGCCGTCGGATCGTAGGGATGCAGGAAATACTCGACTCGATCTCGGAGACGAAAGACGAGAACCAATGGTGGTCTTGCTACGATATCGGAAACGACGCCGGAAAAAGCGGTGGCGCGTGGCCAATGTATTGGGAAGAAGCGGTGGAGGAAGAGCTGTGTAGAGAGAAAGGAGGTGAGGAAATGGAGAGATTCTGTGCTCAGTATTTGGGTTTCAGATGTTTCCAGAGATTTCTCAGAGAATGACAGCGTTAATAATCCCCTGCGTCGCGTCGTACGATAGATCCTTTTTTTTTTTTAACCGTTTATGTGTTCCGTTAAATTACGAAAGTTTCCGTTTCGGGGTGTTTTGTAAAGTACGTAAATGGAATACGAGCCGCTCTGCACCCATAAAAACGCCACGCAGTTATTTTTTTTTTTTTTAAATTTTGTTTTCTATTGAGATACTTGTGCACAGAGAGTTGATATATCATGGAAAAATAATATATAAGACAAATAATAAAGAAAAATACAACGAGTAAGGATACTAAAAACATATATTTCTTCTCTCAAACCCAGAAATTTCAATAACCCAAAGAAAAATTTATAGAAGACAATTCAGAATAGACCGGCTGTGTATAGGATGAGCATTGTCCAACAAATACTGAAACGACCCAACCCAAAATTTCAAAATTTTTTTCTCCAGATTATTATCATCACAGATAATAATCCTCGATGGGTCAACAACCAAGCAATGCGGAACAATAAAACATCAACGACATATTCCAATTTAACAAATCCCATACTCTATTAAATATCAACCAATATGAATAAACAATATCCAATGACTGACAACCTAACAATTCCATAGAAATACAATCCAAGTGAGACCCTAAATCATCTCTTCTTCCTCGCCACGATTCCACGATCACAATTTCTCTTTACCTGCAACACATGGCAAAAAGAGTTGCGTGAGTATTATCACAAATACTCAGCGACGCGGTCATCCCGTCTACAGGCTATTTAAATACAAGTATAAACAACCAACACAATACCAGGATGATCACAGAACAAGCATACACAACCAAGCAAACAAAACCAGTCCATAATACACCGTGTCGATCGACAGGACACACTGTGTCGATCGACACAACCACTAGGTGTCGATGATTAGTGACCCGTGTCGATCGACAGGATCCACTGTGTCGATCGACACAACCACTAGGTGTCGAAGAACACAGGCCCCGTGTCGATCGACACACCACCCCGGTGTCGATCGACACGACGTCGCAAAACCCAGAATCGAGTCAATCCTCACACGACTCGAATCTGATGCGATCCGTCGAGTCTCCTGCACAAATCCACGCACAAACACACGAAAACCACCAAGCAATCGTATTCCATTGGTCCCCTATACTTATACGAGCCTACGGTCACGCACTCACCTTGATTGGGATTGAAAAGGGATGAAGAACGCGAAGAACGAGCGAAGAACACCAAGACAGCCTCTGATTCCGTCCCCACAGACCCGAAATCAGCACAGCAACAACCTCTTTCTCGTTCTTCCTCCACTCACGATCAATTCCTCCAGGAATCTCCCAACAATCACTCAAATTCTCTGATTTCAGAACTTCTCCCCAAAACCTCTCTGAAAAGTCTGATTCTCCAGAAAAAAAAACGGCCAGAACCTCTGATTCTGCCTTTTATATCGAACCCTAGGGTTTCCTTAAACCGGCCCACCAAACCGGCCAATTGGAACCAAACCCGACGGTCTGATTTCAACACGTGTCGATCGACATACGCCACCCGTATCGATCAACATAACGCCCCAACCCGACTTCTCCTTAGTCCAAAACACACATGTCGCTCGACACACACACCTGTATCGATCGACACCACCAAAAATCTACTTTTTGGTTCACGGGCGTTACAAATACACTCAAATCTGATCAGAGATCACAGCCTGCGAGATAAACCTAAGAAAAAAGCTATCCGAAGGACTCAAACATATCCTCCGATCAATTTCGAGAAGCCAAAACATCTCTAACCAAGAAAACAGTCTACAACCGAGATTAAAGAGAAGCCACAAGAGAAACCACACCTAGAAGCAGAGCTGACCACATTGTACATACCATAACAAGGAGCTGAATCTGGAAATCGCTCACAAACAAAGAAGAAGCCTCATTGACCAGAGAGAAGAAGGCAAAACCAAGACTTGGAGACGACATTAGCCAACACCTGCATCGAGAAAGAATGGGAAAGATACAATGCCGAAGATGACTAATCCCAACAGTAACATTTTCTCACCATCACTACACAGACCAAATTAGCATTATCTACATTAGTAACTCGATCAATCCTGAGCCACCGAGCAGTTGAAAGGAAGAGTCCACTAGAGCACGAGTCACCGCAGAGAAGGTTGAGGGAAGATAAGGAGAAAGCTGATCTTTGAACCCAAAGCCCTTGAAGAATAAAAGACCAACAAAGTCGGACCTGCAACTACCTGCAATAAGTTTGGTTCTGTTTTTTTTTAATTGAATAAGTCTTCCTGTTTCATAGGAGAAAGACCCAGTTTTATTCAAGTTTGTTTTTCATGTTTATTAGCGTAAGACTCGGTAGGATCTTTGTAACTGTTAGGCTATAAAAGGCCACATCGTTTTATTGAATGTAAGGATTGGAAGTTCAGCAAATTCAACAGTCTTTCCTTAAAGTTTTCAAATCTAATTACCAACAAGTGGTATCAGAGCTTGTCACGAGCCTGGTACAGGAGAGAAAATGAGTGAAAAAGATTTTGTGATTATTCCAAAATTTGACGGGGATTATGAGCAGTGGGCAATGCTCATGGAAAACTTGTTGAGATCCAAGGAGTGGTGGAATCTCATCGAGGAAGGAATCAGTCAACCGGAACCGAATGTGATCCTGAACGGCGTACAAAGAACGGAGCGTGCAGAGAAGATTGTGAAGGACCACAAAGTGAAGAATTACTTGTTCGCATCAATAGACAAGACAATTCTCAAAACAATTCTGAAGAAAGACACGTCAAAGGATCTGTGGGATTCGATGAAGAAGAAATATCAAGGCAATGACAAAGTCAAAAGTGCGCAACTACAGAGGCTACGAAGAAGCTTCGAAATTCTCGAGATGAGAACTGGAGAGATGATCGAACAATATTTCTCAAGAGTAATGGAGGTTACTAACGACATGAGGAATCTTGGAGAGGAGATGCCGGATTACAAAGTGGTGGAAAAAATCCTGCGAACTCTTGCTGAGAAATACACCTACATGGTGTGTGCGATCGAGGAGTCAAATGACATTAAGGAGATGACTGTCGAGGGATTACAAAGCTCGTTGATGGTGCACGAGCAGAATATGATCAGGCATGAGGGAGACGACAAAGTGTTGAAGGTTGAAAGTCAATGGAAACCTAATGGAGGACGAGGTAGAGGAGGAAAATCGTATAGAGGAAGAGGAAGAGGAGGTTATCAAGGAAGAGGACGTGGAAACACAAGCAGAGACATGATCGAATGCTTCAAATGTCATAAGATGGGACATTACAAATCAGAATGTCCAGAATGGGAAAAGGAGGCTAACTATGTGGAAATGGAGGAAGATTTACTCCTCATGGCTCACGTGGATCTGATAAAAAAAACCAGAGGAGGAAGTTTGGTTTCTCGACTCAGGCTGTAGTAACCACATGTGTGGGGTTAAAGAGTGGTTTATTGAGATAGATCACAATTTTAAACAGAATGTAAAGCTGGGGGATGATAGGAGAATGGTTGTAGAAGGAATCGGGAATCTCCGGTTGGAGATAAATGGAAGAACTCAGGTGATTTCTGATGTTTACTTTGTACCTGGGCTGAAAAACAATCTCTTCAGCGTAGGACAGTTGCAACAAAAGGGTTTAAGAATCATTATCGAAGATGATCAATGCGAAGTGTGGCACAAACAGGAGAGGAAGATAATCATGCACTCAACGATGTCCAAAAACAGGATGTTTATAATCTTGGCAAGTGTTAGAAAAAGAAGGGAGATAGAAGAAGCCAATTATCTGCAGGTTGTGGAGAAAACAGAGGATTTGTGGCACAGGAGATTCGGCCATCTAAATCACAAGGGTTTACAATCGCTGGCAGAGAAGAATATGGTGAACGGTTTGCCAAAACTTAATCAAGGAGGAGAAGATGGAAAGAGATATATCATCAGCAAGTGGAAAGAGATATATCATCAATTTCATTGATGACTACAGCAGGAAGTGCTGGACGTATCTTCTTACTGAAAAATCTGAAGCATTTAAGTTTTTCAAGGAGTTCAAAGCAGAAGCGGAGAGGGAATTGGGACAGTTGCTGGTGTGTCTGCGATCAGATAGAGGAAGAGAGTACAACTCAAAGGAATTTGACGAATACTGCCGAGAACATGGGATAAAGAGGCAGCTCACTACTGCATACACACCGCAGCAAAACGGGATAGCAGAAAGAAAGAATCGAAGTGTCATGAACATGACAAGGTGTATGCTGCTAGAAAGGTCTGTCCCAAGAATTTTTTGGACTGAAGCTGTCCAATATGCTGGTTATATTCTAAACAGGAGTCCATCAAAGGCTCTTAAAGATGTAACTCCCGAGGAGAAGTGGAGCAACTATAAACCATCCGTCGAGCATCTCAGGATCTTTGGAAGCGTGGCATATGCTCTTGTACCATATGAGAAGAGAATCAAGCTAGATGAGAAGAGCATCAAATGCGTTATGTTTGGAGTAAGTAAGGAATCAAAGGCGTATCGTCTCTATAATCCGGAGACAAAGAAGATATTGATTAGTAGAGACGTACACTTTGATGAATCCAGAGGATGGGAATGGGAAAAAGAACAGGAGAAGGAACTCACTTGGGATGATGATGAAACGGAACCTGCAATTGAAGAAAATACAGAAAACGAACCGCATGATGATAATGAGGAACCAAATGCAGAAGAAGAAGGTGTTGTAGCAGAAGAAACACAACAAAACAATGGTTCACAAATTACTACGCGGAGGAGAACCGGGACACAAACACAAAGACCTGTGTGGATGAAGGATTACGTCACAGGAAACGCAGGATTTCTTGTGTCAGAAGAAGATGAAGATATTCTAGCAATGTTTATTGCGTCAGAAGATCCAGAGTGTTTCGAAGAAGCGGTCCAACAAGAAAAATGGAGAAAGGCAATGGAGGCTGAGATAAAATCGATAGAAGAAAATAACACTTGGGAGCTTATTGATCTACCAATAGGTGCAAAAACAATCGGAGTGAAGTGGATATTCAAAACAAAACTCAATGAGAATGGAGAAATTGACAAGTTCAAAGCCAGGCTAGTCGCAAAGGGATATCATCAAAAACAAGGAGTGGATTTCCATGAAGTGTTCGCACCAGTAGCGAGATGGGACACCATCAGATTGATACTCGCTATAGCTGCAGAAAGAGCCTGGAAAGTCTTTCAACTAGACGTTAAAAGCGCATTCTTACACGGGGAATTGAAAGAAGATGTCTTCGTAGAGCAATCCGAGGGTTTCAAGGTTGAAAATGAAATCAACAAGGTTTATAAGTTGAAGAAGGCCCTATACGGGCTAAAGCAAGCTCCAAGAGCTTGGTATAGCCGAATCGAAGGGTATTTTTTTAAGGAAAAATTTGAGAAGTGCTACTGCGAGCATACGTTGTTTGTGAAGAAAGACGAAGAAAACGTATTGATAGTGAGCTTATACGTTGACGATCTCATATACACAGGAAATTCTACCTTGATGCTTGAAGATTTCAAGAGCTCAATGATGAAAGAGTTCTCGATGACTGACTTGGGTAAGATGAAATATTTCTTGGGAGTTGAAGTTGTTCAAGACGATTAAGGGATTTTCTTAAATCAAAGGAAGTATGCGGAGGAAACGGTGAAAAAATATGGCATGGAAGAGTGTAATTCTGTGAGAAATCCCATCGTGCCTGGCCAAAAGCTAACCAAAGCAGGAGCTGGAGATGAAGTAGATCCAACCGTTTTCAAGCAGCTAGTTGGAAGCTTAAGGTACCTAACCACAACAAGACCTGACTTAATTTACTCCGTAAATTTGGTCAGCAGGTATATGGAGAATCCAAATGAGCAACATCTCTTGGCAGCTAAGAGAATTTTGAGATACATTCAAGGAACTCAAGAGTTTGGAATTCGTTACAAGCATGAAGGAAAGAAGCAACTGGTTGGATATGTTGATAGTGATTATGCAGGGGATAGTGATGACAGAAAAAACACTTCAGGATACGTCTATATGTTAGGAGGAGGAGCAGTGTCTTGGGCATCCAAAAAACAACCAATTGTAACGCTATCCACAACTGAAGCTGAGTTTGTCTCAGCTGCATATGGAGCGTGTCAAGGAGTGTGGCTCAGAAACGTGTTGGAAGAGATCGGATACATTCAAGAGGAAGGTACAATCTTATTCTGTGACAATAGTTCTACCATAAAATTGTCAAAGAATCCAGTGTTACATGGAAGGAGTAAACACATTCATGTTCGATATCACTTTCTACGTGAGTTGGTGAATGATGAAATCATTCGACTTGAGTATTGTGGAACGGAAGATCAGATTTCAGATATCATGACCAAGGCGGTGAAACTTGAGACATTTGAGAAGTTCAGAGGAAGGATGGGTGTGTGCAAGAACGATGAGTAAACTGGAAGTGAGACTTTCAGTTTAGGGGAAGGTATGAAGAATAAAAGACCAACAAAGTCGGACCTGCAACTACCTGCAATAAGTTTGGTTCTGTTTTTTTTTTTTAATTGAATAAGTCTTCTTGTTTCATAGGAGAAAGACCCAGTTTTATTCAAGTTTGTTTTTCATGTTTATTAGCGTAAGACTCGGTAGGATCATTGTAACTGTTAGGCTATAAAAGGCCACATCGTTTTATTGAATGTAAGGATTGGAAGTTCAGCAAATTCAACAGTCTTTCCTTAAAGTTTTCAAATCTAAATACCAACAGCCCTGAGAGAATTCAAACCTCACACAATCTTCCCAAGACGTGGAAAAGAGAAGAGAGACGTCAAAGAAAAATGAAAGGAGCAGCACCTACAAAGTACGATGACAAACAACACAGGCAGAGCAAAATCTATCTACGGAACCAAAGCAACAACGATTCACATAATAGGGGCAAACAACAACCAAGCTTTAACCGGTACAGAGGCGAGAGGAAAAGGAAATTCTACACAAGAAGAAAAGAGAACCTTGCCAAGGCTATACTCAAATCCAAAACCAGACAGATGGAGGAGAGAGAAGCCACCGCAGAATATCTCGTCGGAACAGAGATGAAGACATGAAGAGTCATAAAGCGTACCATAAACCTTGTCCTCAAAGCATCACGAAGGCTTGACTGCAACCGAAAACACTGACCAAGAAAAAACTGTAGCAGAGCTTCAAGAGGAAGCTAACCGGATCCGAAGAAGCCTGAGACAGAGCGAGTAGAGGACACTATACACGTCGATGGACAGGGCTAACACGAATCTGAGGCTCAACCACCAAAAATCTATCGTGGAGGAGGTAAAACTCCAGATCTACTCAAAATCTGCAGTAGAAAAACTAATCGAAGAGGCGCCAACGACATAAAAGCTAAAGGGGATTCCTCTCACGGTGACGGTGAAAACCACGGTCACTGGAGAAGAGCTCGGAAAAAATTTGTTGTGCGGCGCTTAGGATTTTTTTTAGAGAGAAGGATCGCCTCTCAAAGGCTTAATATAAACAATAATTCGTTTGTAAAAAAAACGCCACGCAGTTCTGTAGCCTATATGCATTGCGATTTGCGAAATCATACAATAATAGTAGCTTTCAAAACACAAATTTGGGTCCATACCTATAAATATGTATATATAAATGTCAATAAATTTAGAGAAGCATTTTTAGATTTATTGTTTTTAGTGTATAGATTCTTATATTCCGGATCGGTTTCGTTACTAAGAAGATGGAAATGGAGTGAGTTTTCCCAAATCTGGATGTCTGTTTGACTCTAAATCTTGTTCTTCCGATACGGAATTTGTTGTACTCTTATAAAAAGTGCCGTTTAACCTTTTTTTGTGAGGTTAGTTATCTGTACTTTTTGTTGGATTGACTTCTCAATCTAATACAATGTGGTACGATAAGATGAATTTTTTTTTTTTTGTAATTTTTCCAAAATTGTTAAGAGTTAATTAAAAAAAAAAAATTCTCCTCACAGTGTTTAGTTGCAATAATTGATCTCACAAACACAATTTTGATTTTTTTTTCCTTCAATAGTTGTGTTTCTAATCGAATTATACTAACACCAATGGTTCAGCATTAGGTCCGTCGTATAGTTTTGACAGTAACACAAAACAATTTAGATTCTACAACTCAACATACTACATAACATCCAACATATATAACATAGTACAAGCTAAGCGAAAATAAGATCAAACATTACATATTATTTTGTTCAACATGCATTAAGACGATTGGTACGCTCTTAGGCCGCACAACTACACTTACACCTCGAAACGCAGCGTTTACACTCCACCAGCGAGGGCTTGGCCACGGCGTCGCAGCCACATGTGGTGATGCACTTCCTCTGAGACACACCACCCCAAAGGCAACGAGCCATGCATCGGAGCACCGGCACGCACTTAGGACAGTCGTATTTCATCTGCTCGGCCATACATGTCCTGCAGCTGTTTTGTGACGGTGGATGTCGGCAGACACCACCGGAGCCCACTACGGATGCGGTGGAGGCTCTCGAAATCGATAGGAGGAGTGTGAAGAGGAATACAAGGAAGATGAGAGAAGAAAAGATGCGTTGAGAGTTGCAAGCTTTCTTCATGTTGAAAGTTGGTTTTTGGTTGTTTGGTTTGTGATTTATGGAAATGTTTTTTTGTTGACTAATCTAGTGACTTCCACAAGAGAGTTAAATACGAGAGATTGATATTGTAGTGCACCAAGATGCATTGAAGTAAGGCATTCATTGTTCTTGAAATGTACAATTTCCTTAAATGCTCTCTTCAGTCTTTTTATCTCATTAATACATGCTAATATTTTTCTGGTAACATAGAGAAATACTATAGTATATATATATACATATTGTTTGTAAAATGGAATATAGTCCGAAAAGAGTAACTTAAAGAAACATACAAAACAAATTGTCTATAAAAAGTGAAGTAAAGAACTATATGAACAAATCTTAAATTAAGAAAGTATTTAAATTAAAGAGTAAATAATAAGTTGACGAAATAATGAAACAATAAGAATAATATTTTTTTCTCTCTTTCTCTGTTAACTTATGTGATAGATCACAGCCAATTCTTGCGAATGTCGAAGGTGTAGTTGTTCTCTAAGTAGCACTTGTTATCGTCATCGACAAACTGAAAAATAGTTAAGACAATATGTAATGGATTTAAATATGCAACATAAATAGTTTTTATATATATAATAATAATTTTGCTCAATTCAACCAGGAAAAACCTCTGTAAAGCTTTAGATGTTAAATACATTAACCATTACCAAAAAAAAAACAAACTACAGGCAAATTGAAGATGATTTTCTTAAACTCGTCAAAGTTTTAATCTCATTACAATCACTTGGTATTATTAAGAGAACAAAAATGCAATAAATTTCCTGTCTATTCAAAACAAATTTACTTGCCAATTAATGCAACTGTAAATTATCAAAAGCAGGATATTAAGTTTTGCCTTTAGGAAAAATTTATATAAACGTGCTATCAGAGTTTTCAAAGATTAATTATGCATAATAAAAGTGTTAGTTTTTTGAGTTGGTACCTTAGATTTAACGGAATAGGAGCCTCTAACAAGCATACCAGACGGCGTCGATTCCTCAAACATGACATGATTATACGGCTCCGCTTGTGGACTATATGTTCCTAACATTTCCTTTCTACTATACACTGTTCTCCACCAAAAACAGTAATCATAATTAGGGAAGCTTGTTAAAAGAAATTGTACGCGAGGGGAAAACAAGTGTGTGAAAAGACAAAAATACCTTTGATTCCGGTCTTCCAAACCGTATTGCTGTACCGGAGACCAGACACAATGTTGTTGGTCACACGGAAAGTGAACACAAGAGTGTATTTAGAGCCTTCTTTGAGAGTGAACCATGGTCCTTTCGATGTCCGTTTTCCGTTTTCGGGGATTGTCAATACCATGTCTTCTCTATCCGGTGACCTAATTGTTAAGGTCAATATCTTTACCACGGGATCCGGAGTCTCTACATTTACATTTTGTTGTTCTATCAAAACATCATATATATATATATATGTGTGTATATGTATCGACATATGAAAACAAATAATATACCATTCAATGTGGGCTAGCTAGTGAATTCTATTAGAACAATTACTCATATTTATCTAACTTTAAATAGTGACATATTTTTGTATTTTTCGCGAAGATGATATCTTTATATATAGTTACTTGGTCTAGTCTTACATCACATTATTTCATTTACAACGTTGAAATAGTATTGGAATTTGGTTTACCTCCGACCTCCTCGAGATCGACGCTGCCTAGAAGTTGTTCTTTCCATCTCCTCAAGCTTTCATCATCCTTAACAATTTTCAAATGTAGAAAAGTGATTAATTGGATGATCTTGGAGATATGAAAACCAAATTCACGCATTATTCTATGGGCCAAAGAAATTACATTTGTGGACTAACATAGCCAAAATGCAATTGTGTTATTATAACATAAATGCAACATAATAATTAATAAACGAGATCAAAACCTTGTCTTTCTCGAGCTGTTCTTTGAGAGCGATCATGGGACCAATTTCAGGCTTTTTGTCTTCGTCTTCATCTTCATCGGAGTATCCTGACAAAGAACTGTGGCTGTTCTTTCTGCTTAACCCTTGTCCTGTTGGCTCTTCTGAAGACTCTCCAACTTTCTTCTCCTCATCTTTCAAAACCATTTTACCCTTGTTTTCCTGATCTCTCTATTTGTTCTCTGATTTAATTTAAATCCTACAAATTTTCACCGTTGGATTTGATTCTAGTATCCTGGATATGGTTATCCAACCGAGTTTAACGAGGAGATAACGAAAACCTCTTCAAACAAAGGAGGAAAAAAGGAATAAAGAGAGTTCAATTAAAGGGTTTGTTTTTCTGGTCAAAAGAATGAGAAGAAAGGAACACGAAGAAAAATAAAGATAATTAAAAGACAATGAGAGAAAAAGATTGGTGTTTTTGTTTGAGGAGAGTTTAAATTTGGAGTTGGAAGAAAAAGTCATGTGGTGATCCTTAACTTATTTAAGGCTGATCTAATCTTCCAGTTCACAATATTTTTCTAGAAATAAAATAATAAGTGGTAGATATAACTAACTATATGCATGCACGTACATCTGAGTTTACGTATTCAGGTTTTGAGGTTGGTCATGTATATATATATTATATAATCATTTTAGTCTAGTGATTTTGTTAGGATATACCACTAATTCTAGTCATATACTGTATTATTTTTAATAGAAACAGAACACAATGAAATTATCAAAATGTGTTTTTTCTTAAAACTAAATTATCACAATGTTGGTAGTTCAACATTTTAGTATTTGTTTGTTAACAAAAATCTCTTCTTGTTGGCAAAGTGAGAAAGATCAATAACTCCATCTGAAAATATGCCAAGTCCATAATTCGAAATGGGAAAATGGTCATTTAAAGCCCCAATTTTCAAATTTTAGCTATTTAAAACCTCAATTTTTTTTTGGACAAGTTAAATTATCAACTTTTTGTTGATTTTCGGTTTAAATCACAATTTTTTGTTGACCAAACCAATTTAGTCATGTCGTTAAATATTTAATAGAAATAGTAAACAGAGTTAACTAGCCGTTTAATATCATAGTTAAACGAAACAATGTCGTTTCAATTTCAACAAAAAAATAAAATTTCCGCTTGGAGAATCTCGAACCCATGATCTCTTAAGAAAAACAAAGTCTAAGACCACTGTACCATCATAACTTTTGGTAAATATACAATAACAACTTATATATAACATTAACCTGTATGTGTAATTGTTTGAAGTCTGATGTTCATACGTCTTTTTTATGTTTAATTGTTTCATGTCATAACATACAAGAATGGCAAGACATGAATATTTGTCAAACAGCTACACTAAAAACAAAAGTCATAACAACATGATCCATAAAATTACCTCCAAAAATAACAAGTTAAGAGTCATTAAACAAAAGCCATCAAAATACATAAATCCTCACCTAGAGTAAGTGCATAACTCATCTTAATTTGAACATTAAAACCATGATCCCCAACCCTGTGATCCGAGTCTTAGTGAAACACTTTATCCTTGTGATCCGAGTCCTAGTGAAACACCTTGTCCTTGTGATCCGAGTGGTCCTTGTGATCCTTGAAGTGCTTGTGATCCTTGTCGTCCTTGTGATTTTTGAAGTGCTTTTGATCCTTGAAGTGCTTGTGATTCTTGTACTCCCTAATTCAAAAACAAATAAAAACACAAACAAATATGAGTTTATTTATGAAATGAACTGAAAATTGCAAAGACAGAAACAAACCTGATATTTCCTTGGTTGACCTCTTGGCTTCTTTGGTGGAGGCTCAACAGTTGGATTCTTACAACCTGCCTTGTTGTGCCCATCTTCCTTGCAGTTTGAGCATGTCATGACTCTCTTATCACGTGATAACTTGGTCTTACTTGAGCTACATTCATTCATTCCTTTCTTCCTAGCATAATTACTTGGCCTTCCAGGATTGCCTCTTCTCCACGGTGGTGGCAATACACCTAGCCTATCCAATTTAGGCCACACTAGACTCCCTTCCACTGGCCTAATACCATCATTATATGTTTCTCTCCACCTCTTTGTTGTGTAATACTCATTCACACAAGCTTCAACCTTTTCATTCTTCGATATTATAACACTTGCAGCATGAACACATGGAATTCCAACCATCTGCCACTTTCTACAATCACAAGTTCTCTTATTCATATCTACCGAAAAGGCAACACTATTTAGCTCTACCTCATATATATTATTTCTGGTCATGTAGATGGTGCAATGTTGTGACCCTTCTATCATTTTTTCTATCTCAGCATGTGCTCTCTTTGTGAATCTTGTCTTCAACATGTGTGCAATAACTAACCTCTTTGCAGTACGAACCATACATTGTCTCCTAACTTCCTGTAACATATCTAGTAAAGGTTTCTTCTTTGCTTACCTAATAGTTCTATTAAAAGACTCACTAAGATTATTGAGATTGTCACTGCAGCAAGTTCCAATCCTAAAATATGCTCTAGACTATGATGGAGGATCAGTTTCTTGTAGAGAGTTAAAAGCCTGAAGATTTAACCTTTTTAGTTCTTCCATATTGTTATCATACTCCCCACGAGTGTAGCTGCGAGCTATCTTCCAAAACATGCATTGTATATCTTGATCATGACTATCTCTCTTCCAGTTATTGATTATGTGTCTGGCACACTGTCGATGTTCAACTGCTGGAAGGATTGTGTGGATAGCCTTCACTAAACCCTACAAAATAAAGAATACATCAAAGGTTAGGTGAGCAATCAAAATAAGAGTATTGAGTACTGAATTTGTAACACTACTAACTTTTTGTTTATCTGATATGATTGCTACATTTCTTCCGTCACCAAGATCCAAATCTGCAGAGAGAAGCCTAACAAATTAGTCCCAGTTATCATCATTCTCTATTTCCACTACTGCCCAAGCAATGGAAACTATCCTATTATCTCCATCTCGTCCAACTGCAGCTAGAAAATGACCCTTTATATCCCATTTTAGAAAAGCACCATATAATCCTATAATTGGTCTACATGTTTGTTTCCAAGAATCTCTTTGTGCTTTAAGACAAACATAAAGACGATAAAGCCTTTGCTTGCTTCCAATTCTTGGCCCTGGAATAGTCTCAATCTCAATGTAGATCTTGGATTTTTCAGTAAAACCTATGCTTGATAATCCCAAATCTTTGAAAAATAGATTTCATGACTAGCTTTCCTTTCTTTAATAACTTTTGACTTTGCCTTCCCACACTGATCTTCACTCACCTCCAAGTTGAATTCTCTCTTAATTTCACTAGCCATCTCCTGTTTTGTAAGTTTCGGATTCACTCTCAGCCTTTCCGAGAACAACCAAGCAATTGATAATCGCTTCAACATCTTCGAGTACCATGATCTTACACATATATGGTTATTGACATAAACCTTTATTTGCATCTTATGTTTCCTCTTCTCATATGAGCAATAGACTCTCCACGGACAATTTACAACAGTGTCAGAACACTTTGCACCAATCTTTTTAGCCTGAGACCTATAGAGCCTAATGTCATAACTGATTTTTAGAGAATACCTGAGAACATCAATCTTGAAATCTTGTGGACAATTGTAAGTCTTCCCTAATAGTAGCAGCTCTTCCGAATCTTCATCATCTCGATGCTCGATCTCTTCTTCAACTTTATCTTCATCGCTACATGAAAACGGATATGGAATCCTCTGGTCATCCCAAATATCATCTCTATTGTCTGCATCACTTCCAGATTCATCAGCTCTCACAATCTCTCCAAACCCTTCTTCTAAGTTTCCTTCTTCTGCGATACCTAAACCGTTAATGTCATCTTGAGCATTATCATCAATCGCATCATCATCACAGTCATCATCATCAACAACCGTGCAATCATCTTCACTATCTGATTCATGTTCGTCATCTCCATCTTCTTCCAACAATGGGCTTCGACGCGGAGCTTCTGTCATGACGATTCAAGAGATACGAAGACAAAGATGAAAAACAGACTGATAAGACGAAGAAATCGACAAGAAGAAGTCAGAGAACAGAGGAAGAGAGTAGTCGAAGAAGAGAGAAATCGATTTAAAGTTTTTAAGAAATTAGGGTTTTTGTTTCAAAACACTTTTATGGGTTAAGGTTATATATAAGTTGTTATTGTCTATTTACCAAAAGTTACGATGGTATAGTGGTCTTAGACTCTGTTTTGCTTAAGAGGTCATGGGATCGAGACTCTCCAAGCGAAAATTTTATTTTTTTGCTGAAATCGAAACGACGTCGTTTCGTTTAACTATGGTATTAAACGGCTAGTTAACTCTGTTTACTGTTTCAGTTGAATATTTAACGACGTGCTTAAATTGGCTTGGTCAATAAAAGTTAGTGATTTAAACTGAAAGTCAACAAAAAATTAATGATTTAAATTGTCCAGAAAAAAGTTGAGGTTTTAAATGGCCAAAATTTGAAAGTTGGGGCTTTAAATGACCATTTTCCCAAGTTGGGAAGAAAATCATTGGGCTATAAAGTTAGGCCTCAATCTCCAAGCCTTTAAGTCCAATAACGATCTGTGAAATTTGTTCTTTTTTCTTTCTACTTTTTAAAACAATTTGTTTCTTTCTATTTTTAAAAATAAACTAGATGATTGGCCCGCAACGTATGCAAATATGAATTTTTTTAGCAGAGTAAGTTAATTTTCATATTTAAAATGCATGGTTCTAGTTTTAAAACTTATATGCATGTAAAAAAATTAATATGCACATATAAAGTAAGATTTTGTGTTTAATATATATATATATATATATTTCATGATTTTTGTGTCTATCTCCTCTTCTATTAGTCTCCCCAGCGAAGGTCTTTTTTTCTTGTTATTTTGAGTATTTATAGAAGAATTGCACTTACTTTGGTCTTTAGCACGACCTATACCCCTCTCGTCTAGTCACTCAAACATAAACATGCAATTTTCGTATATCTAATGTATATCTAACTTTTTCCTCAACTTTAATACCTCTTTTTTCTCTAGAATTTGTCAAATTAATAGTGACCAAAATTTTGTATATCGGTATATTTTTGATTTTACGGATTTGTTATAATTTTCAATCTCTAAAAATAACCAAACATATCTTTAATTTTTTTTACTGCCCTTTAAAATAATTTTTGATATTGCTTAGAATATTTTTTCACTGTCCCTTTAATATATCTTCTATCCTCTTTTTTTTTTCTTGAAATTACTAATACCTATATTTCAACGTCATACTTTTATTAAAGAAATCACGTTAACCGAAATAAATTTCAGAATGTTCTTCACACCATTCATCTCTAAAGTGATGACAATATATAACAAAAAAAAAATTTAGCCAAAATATAGAAACTTGATAAAATTGCTAACTTTACTGAAATTTGTTAATTTGCAGATAATTTCTTAAATTTCTGACATTAAAGTTAGAATACTATTTAGGAACATATGCAGAATTATGCCGCGTACTCTTAATCTTCTTCTTTACATCCTCAATCTCTCCACATAAACGATTTTTGTCCAAATAAAAGCATTCATGAATTTTCTAAACCACGATAAAAAAAGCAATATAACATCTCAAATATGTTCTTCACATACAACATTTGCCGCATGTATTCGTCATGGCGTGCTTTGGAACACAATCAATCATAACACCTATCAAGAAACAAAGAGAACACATCAACATCATAAAAGAAACCAACACAAATTATGATAAAATCTTTTTATAGTATAAATAATATATAAAAAGAAATTGTAAACAATGTAAACCATATCAAGTAATTAGAATTCGATTCGCTATATTTGATCAAAGTAAACAAAAGATTGTAACCTTTATTTTCCAGATTATAATTCCTTCAAAAATAATGTTTGTATTTATTCACATTAACCAAAACATATTTAGTTTGGATCGTATAATGTTAACAAATAATGTAAAAAATATTACTTAATTCGATCCAACTTTTCTAAAATATTGCGTATATTTGTTTCTAAACAATTTGTTTCTTTCTATTTTTAAAAATAAATTATATAAAAATTTTATACCGGACATGGATTCTGGATATCGGTATACATCGATACCGAATCAAAGCCATACAAAATATTTTTGAATTTTTTCAGATTCTGGCAAAATCGAACCCGTTCTATATCGACACTTCGAAATGTTTCCATAGTTTAGCATAAAAGTTCATCACCGTCAAGCTGCAAGTGCCATCTATTTGGCTACAATGAGACTAATCTCTTCTTTCGAAACCAATCCTACTATATGATCCTCTACCATCAGATTTAAATCCTTTTTTAAAATCAACGGTGTTGAACCAAACGTAGATAAATATATATTCTAGACATATATCCTTTTAGTTTGTCCAGCTTTAGCGTTACACACGTTCAAGACATGGGACGTTTATCATAATTGGGATACCAAAAGTGAAATTATTAACAACTTTGTTCAGATCTACAACAAAAACATTTATCAATATCCGTCGAAAAAGTTCCTATTAATTAAAGTTCTAGTGGAGGGGTATATATATGTTTCCGTTTTTCTTGATATCTACATCTCTGGTTTTCGATGAAATTAATGAATTGTTTTTTTCAATAAATCATTTCTAAGCTTCCTAAAAATTATATTTAGATAACGATCTGAATCGGCGACGTCACCAAGTGCAATGTATTTATCAATAACCAAGTAACATTAATTTTTCTGGTTTGTCAATCACTTATTTAAATTAGAACAGCAACACTTCACTCTTAGTTTAGTTATTTAATTCTGACCAACTAAACATTTTAGAACTTCAAAATGTAGAGTGATGGGTGATGATGTATTATTGTGATAAGATTGTACTATAGATTATCATTATAATCTATCGAATGGTTCTTGGGTGTTGATTCAATCCCCTAAGTTTTTTCCCCTCGACCTAAAATTTCCAATTTTGTAACATCATCCCTTGTGCCATTATTGGCGTTTTAGTTTATTTTCGGACAAAAATATATTGGACCCAGTCATCTTAGCCATCCAATCCTTTACCAGCTTTTCTGCTGGCCATTCTTTACAGATTGTGATTACGTGGCTTGTATACACATGTCGAAAAGATAACTATTTTTTCTTGTCCGTCGAGAAAAAAAAAACTATCTTATTAATCACAATTTTCTCTCTATATTTTTTTTTATTTTTTAAATATTTTCTATTGAAATGCATAAGAAAAGAAAAAATTTATATGGCATAGCCCATTGTTTTTAACCCAATTATTTAAATAAACCAAAAGCTCTAGGAACACAATGAAGAAAATAGATTGAACCCAATCTGGTAGAGATTTAGACATTTTTCCAGAAGTCCAAGTTGTAGTTATTGAAGGACAAACCACGAGGAGAGATTTCAGAATTTACCGTCGAACTCTATGGAGACTTGTTCAGCTCCTTGGAACCAAAGTTGTAAGAGTTTCGATGCAAAGACGGGACGAGTAGATCGTAAGCTTGAAGCTCTGTTCCTAATGATTCCATCAACAAGAGATGATAAAAAATCAGCAGAATGAAATCTATTACGGTGCAACCGGTGATTATGCTCAGTCCATAGGCAATATAGCGTTGCTTGCCAGGCCAAAAGTTGCAGGGTTATGGTTGTCTTGTTTCCCCTAGCTAGCTGAAGACAACAGATGTTATCTTCCCAGACACGAAGAGGAGGAAGTCGCACTCGCCTTGCTATTGATTCCCAAATCAACCATGCGAAGCTACAGGAGAAGAACAGATGGGATCTTGACTCAGCACCAGAAGCACACAACAAGCATGCTGAATCCGTTCTAAGGCCCCATTGGAGGATCATATCTCTTGTAGGACAACGATTAAGCATAATGAGCCAAGTCATGAACTTATGCTTCAGAATTCCGCCTGAGTACCAAACAATCTTTGACCACGGTACAAGATCACCTTTGTTCTTTACCAAGTTGTAAATGACTCCCGTTTGATAGGTAGTTGATTTGATGTCATATGGTCTCCACTCATAGAAATCTGGTTGGTTAGATAGACTTACAGTGGTTAAGTGGATATGGAGATTAACTTGACGATCTGATCTAGGATGTGGAATTTTTCAGGAATTTTTTCTCCATAGACTTGCTAAAGTTGCTTTAGGTTGGATCCCTAACCTTGCTGGTCTTTGTTGATTTAGATATAAGCTAAGTCGCCCAAAGGGGGACCAGTTATCAGACCAGAAGTAGCATGTTTTCCCATCTTCCACCATTAGTTTGATCCATGGGTAAAGTAGGTGTCTTACTTTAATAAGCTTATTGGTCTGCCAAGAATTAGTTTGCTTTGGTCTCTATATTTCTACAACTGAAACCTAAATCTAGATTGTTTATCTGGTTCTCGAACCTAAACATTATCGACTGGCTTATCTTGACCACTGATAAACCTAAACACTATCGACTAGTTCTTAGTGAAATTCTTTTTGACAAAAGAATTGATTTTAAAGTATTATGGAAAATTTGACCCCAAAACAAAAAATATTGTGGAAGAATTAAGAGAAATTTTGAAAAATACCACTTTTTCAAAAAAATTATTATTCATTATATCATTTATATTTGGGTTAACTATGTTGTATTAGAGTTTACTTTTGAGGGTTTAAGGGGTCAAAATATGTTTTAGGATTTAAAATTTTAAGATTTAGGCTCTAAAAATCCATAATTTGTGTCATTTTTGCAAATAGACAATCCATTGTGGTATTTTTACAATTATCCGAAGAATTAATAAGTTTCCATCAAAATTCCAGCAAAAATGGTAAGAATTGGCACTTCACATTTTTCTCCTAGAAACATGAATTTAAAAAAGATTCAGATTCTAATTAATTGAATAACACATGAATTTAAAAGAATTCAAAAATACATAATTGAAAAAATTCTTTAGAAAGTCCAATTCCTTCAAAATTAATTAATTTTTTAATGGAATACCACCCCCTAAAAGTATAACTATATATTACTTCAGATCAATTAGAAAATGGTAATTATCGATGTTTCGTTTAAAATGAGCATATTTAAATTTCAAATAACAATCTAATCCACAACACATTGAATCGATTAAATTGAAAACATAAATATTTAAATTCTGAAAAGTTTACAAACCATATTTAAAAGAATATATATATATTGAAAGATTCAAACGTTACACCTAGTGAAAAGAATATTGATCATTTGGCTAATCAATAGAATAAAGATGCTTCTGCAGGCATTAATGCAAGTTTAACCGATGCTTTCAAAAGAGTTACGTTGACATGAGAAGTTGTAACGTTAATAACATGAAAGGTTTGTTGTAACGTTCATTGAGGTCACAGAAGAAGAAAACAAAAGCCTCCCAAATTATTCTGTTGCATATATAGTCTAATTCAATTTATTTTGTGTAAAATAGATCGAATTCAAGTCCTTAATTAGTTGAAAAATAGAAACAACAATTACTATGTTGTTTAAAGAAAATTACAACTTGACGAGTAATGGTTAAGTGATGATGTTCTATATCTATGTATCATGAGGTGTAAAATAGTACATAAATTCTTTTATATAAGGAAAAAGATGCTTTCATGTGCAATATTCATTATCATGACTCTTTAACGACATTGTAGACAAATAAAAAAGAAACTAATAATGATTTTAAAAGCATATTTTATTCAAGAAAACATTATCGTAAAGCATTTGCTTCTACTATAAATAGCTCTCTTCTTGATCAAGTCTCTTCACTCACCAAAGCATCACATACACTTTTGCTTCTCTTCTTATAATCTTTCAACCTAATTTTTTTTCCTCTTTCGCTTTTTCCATTTTGAAATGGCCACCGTTGAGGTATAATATTAAATCTTTGCTCTATATCTCTATTCTTTTTTTTCTTGTTGAATTTAGTTAGATTAGATTAATCATCGAATTATTTCAGCTTACTTACACATAACATTTATCATGACAATGAACTACTCACCGTTTAACCTCATCCAAAACGGCATGCAGTTTTTTTTTTATTAAGTGTGGTTTTTGCTTACAGGTTGAACAAGTGATTCAAGTTCCAGCAGCAGCAGAGAACGTTGAGGTACCAACAAAGACAGTGGAGGAGCCAGTGGTGGAGACGGAGCCGGAAGAATCCTCCGCCGTAACAGAGTCTGCTCCGGTCGCCGTGACAGACCAAGAATCCGCAGCACCGGTGGTAGAAACGAGCAAAGAAGTGGTTGTGGAAGAAGAGGCAGAGAAAAAAGATGAAGAAACCGAGGAGCCAAAGATAGAAGAGGAAGAAGAGAAGAAGGATGTGGTTGCGGAGGAGGTGAAGGAAACTCTGGCGGTTGTGGAGGAGGAGAAGAAGACTGATGAGACGGAGGAAGTTGTCGCTGCGGCAGAAGAAGCTGTCGTCGTCGAGAAGGCCGAGGAGTAAAAGAGGAAGAGGCTGTGATCCTTTCTTTGGTTTCATTTCGTTTTAATATATTGTCAAAATTTCATAAGTATTTTCTATCGTTTGTTTGGCGTGTTATGATAAAATCAGATGTTTGGATCTATTAATGGTTGCTACATTGTTATAAGTTTGATCGTAACTACAAAATACAAACCTTAAAATCGAGAACACGGAATACTAATAAATATTTTTGCGTTTGCTTGCGTTTGCTTGCCTTTATACGAAGAAAACATATTAATCACAATTTTCAGGTTTTTCTATTGAATATTTTTACTTAGTGTCTTTTCGTTTGTCATTGATGTTTATGCTTACAATTACCAAAGAAAATTTGCTTATGAGATTGTAGATATACATGGACAGAGAAACATATTAGTTGTAAACGTAAAACAATGACCTAAGAATCATGATCTCGAGATCTGTAGGCTCATGGACATGGAAAAAATTACTAAAGTATCGAGATCTCGCTTCCTCTTTTGTGAAAGTTAGAGATTCAAAGCGGTCTATTATCTTCGTTTTGGTATGATGTGTGGTCTCCACTTAGTAGATTAATTGATCTTACGGGTGTTCTAGGCTGTGTGGATTTGGGTATTGAGCTTCACTCATCTGTTGAGAAGGTTTTCCGTATACATCAGAGACGGCGTCATAGAGTTGAGATTCTAAACGACATTGAAGATGTGATTGAAAAACAGCGAGAACAAGGCTCTTCACATGATGAGGACGTGACCTTATGGAAGCAAAAAGAGACCATATTCAAACCGAAATTCAGCTCCAAAATGACATGGAAGCAGATCCGTGTAATGCAGCCAAATTAGGTATGGTATAAAGGCGTTTGGTTCTCACATGCCACGCCTAAATACTCTTTCATTCTCTGGCTTGCAATAAATAACAGACTTTCGACCGGAGACCGTATGATGCGCTGGAACGTGGGAGCACAAAGCTCGTGTATCTTCTGTCAAGACCCCGTAGAAACTCGAAATCATCTGTTTTTCTAATGTCGCGTTACGGAGAAAGTATGGTCTGGTCTTACTCGGAAGCTCTTAGCCTCCAACTACACGAAGAGTTGGAAGGATATTGTGCAGTTGCTCACCATCAACTCTCATGATTTGATTACCCAATTCCTCATTCGATACGTTTTCCAAGCCACGGTATATTACATTTGGCGAGAAAGAAATCGTAGAAGACATGGTGACTTTCCTATGTCTACATATACTCTCATTCAACAAATCGATAAACAAGTCCGTAACAGGGTATCATCCATCCGCGGCACTGATCCTAGGTATGTCGAGGGACTAGTGATTTGGTTTGGTTTGCGTTGAAGGCATTGCTCTCTTCTCCTTTCTACCCCAAATTTTTGTTTAAAAAGTTCAAGTTACACTAAAAAACAAGGTTACATTCATTATAAAAACGTTTTTTTTGGTTTTGAATACATTTTACATTTAATTAAAAAAAAAAAAATAACCAGCAACCTGATTGTTCTTCTATTAGTCATAAGAGATGAGAGCTAGAAAGTGTTTAATTATAGTTGATGATCTATTTGTTTGTAGTTGAAGTAGTCAAATTCTATTCAATGTGTTATGTAATAATGTCAAATGGACAAAAGATAATATCGGCTCTAAATGGTAACTATGGAATCTTGTTGAATTTTGTTGAATTGCAGAATTTAGCTGAATTTTTAGTGATTTTTGCGGAATATGGCAGAATATCTTGAAATGTAAATAGTAACAGCTGAATCTAGCTGATTTTTTTTTAAAAATATTTTTATATAAACCTATAAAAATTAGATAAATACTTTAATTAGTTAAATAAACTAACAAAATATTAACTTTTACATTTATATTTAATAATTTTATTAAACATAAAATAACAACATAAATTAACGATAAAACTTGCAATTCAAAAAATTAAAAATGAATTTATCTTACAAATAGAGTAAATTAATACAAAGTTTTGTTTCAATAAAATTTACACTAACTATTGAACTTTCTGTTCAGAAAAAATATTCTTATATTTTTTTTTAAATTATATTAGTACAAACAATTATAAAAAAATCGAATCAAACCAAACCAAAAAAATATAAACTTAAAATACATAAACACGAACTTTGTTTTAAAAATTAAAAAACTACCTAAATTATCTAAAAATAAAAAAAACTACCTAAACTACCTAAATTTTTTTAAACAAATATGATAAAGCCTTTACGTGGTTGATAATAATTTTAAATATCGAAATCATATATATTATATCCATATTATCCGATTTATTTTTTTTTAAAAATATTTCTGATGTACTTTTGATCTTCTAAATATTATTTTAAAACTCAAATATTTGCTTTTATCTAATCTGTTATCCAAATTAAATATATTTATATATTATTTGGTGTTAGAAATTTTGTTGAATTGAGCTGAATCTTGCAATATATTTTTTGCTGAATTGCTGAATGTTACTGAATCTAATAGAATTTTTTTATAAAATAAATGGTAATTATAGAATTGCTGAATCTGGTTGAATTTATTTTATATATTACCATTTATAGCTAGAATTTACTTAGTGTTTTGGGTTTGGTTGTTTGGGCCTACGTGATTGTGTCTGCTGATCAGTACAAACAATGTTATATGAGCCAGAGCCCACCCGATTATCATGGGATGCCGCAAAATAGTGTAAGTGATATAAAAGATATAGAATTTGCAATTGATTTGTTACAAATCATTGGTACTATGACCCACTTTGAGTGTCATATGACTGGCTAAATATTTAATTGTAGAAAATTTCCCTAAAGTTGTAGAAAAATATCAAAACAACATATTTTTAAGTTTTTTCCCCAAAAATACTACCACTACATTAATTTCCCACTACTAACACAAGTTATTATGTGAAAACAAGTTATTAAAATGTTATATTTTGATTTTTCTTCAAATTTAGGGTTACATTAGAAAAAGGTTTCGAATCATTTTGGTATTAAATTTGTACTATTATTGGAATTTTTTTTTAAAGTATGATATTTTTTAAGAAAATCGCCCTTGTATTTAATTGTTGAAAGATTTAGTAGCATAATTAGCTCTTTTTGATTATTGATACCATTGCAGCCTACTTCAAAGATCAAAACTCATATTTCCGCTTATTAACTGATTTAAAAAATATTTATGAATAAAATTGAATTTTAAATCTGCCACTGGATATGAACAATTGCAAGATTTTAATGAAAAATGTACGTTGCAAAAAAGAAAAGAAAATGTTGCAACATCCACTAGTTCTTTGTTTTGGATTTTAGCCTATGATACTCGAAGTTCATGATTCAAAATCGAAAGATGGAGATTGCTTCTACTGTTTCTTAATTAGTCGATATACCAAAAATTATAAAGAACTAAGAGTAAGAAGAAAACAAAAGAGAGTTCACGGGCTCAGTATGCATGCATCCAACGAATTTATAATTGCTCCTTAGGGACCATCCAGCTCTGAAATGACACGCAATACACCGTGACAGAAGTTTACTTTAATGACACAAATTGTAAATTCTTTCGGTTTTAAATGATATTTCTACGTTTTGTTTTTAATTAATTGGTTTTTGGAGGATTAAAAAATAACCGAGAGAATGATCGTGGAAGGCTGGAAGCAAATCTCTTATCTTTATTCCCTAGTTATATGAGACTACGAAACTAGCATCGTAACAGTTACTTACCTCTAAGATAATGATGGAAAATAAAAAACCGGTTGCGAATCCGGTGATTAATTTAGATTTTGGGTTGAGATATTCCAATTATAAAAAATGAGAAAGAATCATAAAATAGGTTTTCACATAAAAGTTGGCCAATTATTAGTTTGGTTACTATATATATATATATATATATATATATATATATAATCCACAATATTCATCTAGTATTGGATAATGTTTTACGTACCTTAGAGAATATCGGATATTTAGTTGTTAAATAATATTTTATTTTTTAACAACTTTCTAGCCAATCATATATATTTTATGAATTTTCTCCTTCGAGATGCATGTGGTTTGAGACCATACGTGGTCTGGAATCTTTCAACTTTATTGAATGTAGTGGTGACTACTCTTCCGAAAAGACTAAACAAACCAAAAACACACATTTTTGTTCCTTCCTAGTCCCATGTGACGACCAAAAGAAATCTTATAACTTACTCTTAAATAGCTCCTTCACTAGATTCTTCATTCACGGGAGAATCGTATGTCTACTGTTTGATCACTTAGATCTTATATACGATCATCATATGGTCAAAATCAAAATGTTGAATATGTTTATAATTAAGGATCATCTCTTTTTAGCTTCAAAATACTGTACACGATTATGCGCGATCTATATACTTTGGCGTTTAACTACATTAAAGTTTGTCATGCTGTTCACAGTGTGTAGCTTTAGTTTCATCAGACAACTGATCATTCTTAAAAGGTTTCCAAGATTTATTAAATAAATCACCAACAAATATAATCTCATGTGTTTTATCATCATTTGCATGTATGCTGAAAATCATTCTATTCATGATAATTTCGAAAATTTAGATAAAATATATAGTAGGTAAAAATTGTGTAATATAGATAGACACATTTTTATTCATTTTCACCCTTGTTTTTTTTCCAAAATTTAGATATTATAATATATGTCAAAAGTCCTAATAAAAAGGAAGGTTTGCTAAAAAATATCTTATTATATTCAGCAAATACGTTGTGGACGATTCTTTTTACCTTTTTAGAGCAGTACATCAGAAGGTTTTAGAAGGGGTTCTAAACAATTTAAAGCCCAAAAAACAATGATAATTAAACCCAAATCCGGTTCTCGTTTCAGAGCTTTGAGAGCTCTTCAGAACTCCATACGTGGGACGTTTTCATTAGTTCGAATTTTAAAAAATAAATAAATTAAAGCAAAAGGCAAAAAATCTTTTCATTTCGCCTCTTTCTCTGAAGGCGATTTACAGAGAGATTCGACCTCGATCTCGATCACGGAGGAATTGAAAGGGTTACAAAGATTCGATCTCGAAGGAGAATCCATGGTCGGTTCTCCTCCTCTCGGTTTCTCTCGGTCGATTTCTCTCTCCGTGAAGCCGATTCAGCGATTTGTGCTCTGCATGAATACATTACCGGATTTGTGCTCTACATGACTCGATAACGGAGGAGAAAGGATAAACGAAGGTGGTCTCTCTCATCTCGGTTTGTCTTTATCCGGCGTCTCTTTGTCTTCCCGATTCCGACGAAGAAATCAATGCATGAACCAAAATTGGAGGAGAAACGAAACGCCAAGGTATGTTTCAATCGATTTTCTGTGTAAATCTATGTGTTGTTAGAGTCATTTAGGTTGATTGACCTTCTGATTTTGGTCATGAGATTAGAGTTTCAAAAAAAAACGTTCTTCTCTGAATCATATTAGGGTTCCATAGATTCGAGAATTTGGTTTGTGATTTGGTAGAGTTTTGGTTTGCTTACTAATTTGAGAATCTGTTCACACTTGAATCGTTTTAATCACTTGTCTAATTCTTTGTTTCTGTTTTTGCAGGGATTTTGTAGGTGACAAAAAAGTTAAGCATTCTGATTTCTCATTGTGTTCATATGGATAAAGCTCTTTGTGTCTTGATTTGTAGCTAATTACGATTTTCCTTTTGTATTTGCAGGTTAACTTCATAGCTTATGAAAGGAGTAGGCAAGAGGCATAACAGAGATGGAGAAATTAAATGGAAATGCTTTGCTTTATGTTCACCAATGTCTGAAAGTATTCATCTCAACCAATTGTACTGTGTATCATTGATTTCTTTGTCTTTGTGTTAGTTGTAGATTAGGTCTGAAAAATGATGTGTACAGAAATAAATGGTTGTTAGTTGAGTTGTGGTAAAGACATAGTACGACTGCGGTTTGTTAGCTCATCTGTTTAGTTGATTTTAACTTGATAGAGCATTTCATAGTTAACTTGAAAGAGCATTTCATTGTTGCATGTTCACCAATGAATGAATGTTAGTTCTTTGTCTAAATCTAAGTTATTAGTATCATTGATGGTGGTTGCTTCGTGGTAGTTTATGAGCATGTATGATCACTGCTCTGTCTCAATCTCAGTTAGTAGCATTGATGGTGGTTGATTTGTAGTAGTTTTAGATTAAGAATGATAAATGCTCTGATAAATGGTTGTTACTTGCAATATGTCTAATGCTCTGTCTGTTTAGAGCATTCATGAAATCCTTTAGTTAAAACGTAAACCACAACTACCACCATTAAAATTTAAACCTTTAGTTAACAGTTTGTCTATATATAAAACTCTAAACCTTTACTTAACACAAAACACGCATACAATTTTCTCTCTTGTTCATCTATAAACTTAAGTTATGGATTCTATGAATCCATGTAGCCAGTCTTCTGGTTTCATGGACCTTTTAAATAGTCAACAAGATATTCACATCCCACAGTTTAGTGCCCAACTTTCTTTTGATCCTAGTCCTCTAGTTGAAGACCCACCTGCTGGGCGTAGAGAAGCTAGATGCAAATGGAAGATGGTTGAAGATATAGCCCTCATCAGGCCTGGTTAAACACCAGCTTGGATGCAGTGGTTGGGAATGACCAAAAAGCAGCTACGTTTTGGACATGCATAGCTGGTTATTATGCCTCATGTCATAAAGTTGTTGGTCTTCAAACAAGAGAGGCCAGTCATTGTAAGTAGAGGGGAAAAATTAATGACCTTGTGTGCAAGTTTGTTGGAAGCTTTGAAGCTGTTAAAAGACAGAGACGAAGTGGCTATAATGAGGATGATGTTGTCAAAGAAGCTTATGAAATCTTCTACAACGACCACAAGTTCAAATTCACACTTGAGCATGCATGGAGGGAGTTTCGCAATTATCAGAAACGGTGTGACTCTTTAGAAACAAAGGAGATGGAAGCTCAAAAAGAAGAAAGTGTGTTGATGGTGCTACATAATTTGCAAGCTCCCACAGCCCTGTAGAAGATGAATCAATGGCTCGTCCTCTTGGTGTTAAGGCATCAAAGGGCAAAGGTAAAAAGAGTGTGAGGAAGACAAGTCATCTTGAAGCAGATGGCAGTGAACTGTTGAAGTTTCAAAGCATGTGGCGATAAAGGAGAAGGACTTGGCCATGAAAGAAAGACTTAAGAAGATGAGACTTCTTGACAGTCTCCTTGTCAAAGGAGGACAACTTTTAGAGTTAGAAGAAGCTTTGAAGAAGAAGCTAATTAGAGAATAACTTCTTGACTCAACTGTTTAAAAGTCGAGAAGCTAATATGAATGAGGATTCTGTTTTAAGTAATCGATGTTCTGATCAATGTGAAATGTTCTTAAGACTTTGTATGACTAAAGTTTCTGTTTTCATGTTATGTGTGAATGAATATGCTTTTGATCAGTGTTCTGTCAATGAATATGCTTATCTGTTTGCTTATTAATTTCTTTTTTCATGTTATTTGTGTTTCTGATCAATAGAAAAGCTATGTTCGATTCTGGCAGTTCTCTTTCTATGTTTCATCAGTTGTGTTTGAGCTCACAGTTGGTGTGTGTGTATTTTTGATTCTGGCAAGTTTTTGAAAGTATTAAAAGTCAAGAAGACACGAAGCAAACTATATAAATGAAAGCACAAGAGATCAAAGCTCTGCAATCTGAAGCTGATACTGTGAGATCTTCATTATCCAATATTTCTAGACTGAGGTAAATATTAAAGTTCATTAACCTTAAAGTTCATTATCAGCTAAATCGAATTTTGTCCTGTTTGTATAAAATTGTTAATAGAAATAGTTTCATGTTGCCATTTGGTTAGTCTGAAAAAACTCTTTATATGGTGGAAACTGTATACCTTTGGTTAGTCATAAGTCATAATAGAAATAGTTTCATGTTTCCATTTGGTTAGTCATAAGTGTATCCACTTGCTTGTTAGGTAAGGTGTTCAATCAGAATCAAAGCTGAATACTTTAAAAAATTTCTTTTCTTTTGTCATGATTGAAATCACGGATAGCATTTGATAAAAGCTTGTGGGTGATAGAGAAGAAAATGACATAAGTTAACAGAAAACACTTTGGACACAAGTTGTTACTTTCTTTGTATTTGGACATTTGTATAAGAAGAAGTGTTGTATAAACAAAAGAGATGTTTTTTTTATTTGGACAGCTGTTTAAAGTTGTATATGTAGAAGACTTGTTGGCTGGATCTTCTTCTTTTACTAAAAAAATACTAGTCTTTTTTTTTTATATATTGAACACTTCTTCTTTGAGAGATACACTACTACACTAATGTTTGCAAAAATAATTTGAACACTCTCTCTTTTTTTTCTTTATATATTGAACACTCTCTGTCTTTTTTTTCTCCATCTTCCGAAGCCTACTCTTGATATGGCCGGATCTTCTTCTCGTAATCCTTTCAACCGAACAATCGGTGAAGAAGTTGATCAACCATTCGAGGAAGAGTTCAAGAATATGTTCGATGAAGCATTCGAAAAGGTTTTCAATGATTATGGCGATCATCAAAATGCAGCCGCGTCAAAGAAAAAACGAGCCTATATTGAGAGACAACGCAAACAATGACACATCCGCTTATGGAATGATTATTTCAGTGAAGATGCAACTTACCTAGCTTCTATATTCCGACGTCATTTTAGAATGAACAAGCCGTTGTTCATGTTTATTGTTCATCGACTCTCCAATGAAGTACCGTACTTTCAACAAAGAAAAGATGCTATCGGAAGATTCGGTCTCTCAGGACTACAAAAGTGTACACCAGCAATTCGTATGATGGCATATGGTTGTGCGATGGACGCGGTTGACTATACCTCCGTCTCGGTGTCAGTACTGCGCTCCTATGTTTAGAAAATTTTGTGGAAGGAATAATATCTTTGTTCGGAGATAAATACCTAAGAAGATCCACACCATCTGATCTTCAACGCCTACTCGATGTTGGAGAGGTACGCGAATTTCCCGGGATGATAAGAAGCATCGATTGTATGCATTAGGAGTGGAAGAACTGTCCCACCGCTTGGAAAGGGCAATATACACAACTGCCCCACCGCTTGAAAATGACAATATACACGTGGATTTGGAAAGCCAACAATCGTTTTAGAGGCTGTAGCTTCATATGATCTATGGATTTGGCACGTATTTTTTGGACTTCCAGGTACCTTAAACGATATCAATGTTCTTGATGATGTAATAGAAGGTCGAGCTCCAAAAGTGAATTACTTTGTCAATGGGCGTGAGTATCATTTGACTTACTATCTCACTGATGGTATTTATCCAAAATGGGCTACTTTTATCCGATTAATTCCACTTCCAAAAGATCTGAAAGCATCGTTATGTGCTACATCCAAGAATCTGTCCGAAAAAATGTCGAACGTGTTTTTGGAGTCTTGCAAGCTCGATTTGCCATTGTCAAAAACCTGGCTCTTATTTGGGATAAAGTAAAAATATGAAAGATTATGAGAGCATGTATCATACTGCACAATATGATAGTAGAAAACAAACGAGATGGATACACTCAGTTTGATGTATCAGGATTCGAACAAGGAGAAAGAACTAGAACTTCCCAAGTGGATTTGACGTATTCTACAGATATGCCTACAAATCTCGGCTATATGATGGACATTCGAAATCAAGTTTGTGATAGAACGATACATCAACAGTTAAAAGCTGATTTGGTTGAACATATATGGAAAAAAATTTGGCACAAGTGGAGATTACAACAATTGAAAGTTTATGATTTGCAAATTTATGTTTTAAGTTTTTTATGTAATCTATCTTTAAAATTTCATGAAATGTAATATAATTAAGATTTTATAAAATATTGTATGTTTTCAAATTTTATAAAAATATTATTTATTTATTCTTAAGAACACTTTTTGGGGTGTAACCAATAGAGGACACAAAATTTTAAAAACAATTAGTGAATTCTAAACTAACTTTATTGTTAGTTCAATATTATAAAATTGTTGAGAACCTTATTAAAGGTTTTAACCAATGCACATGCTTTTAGTACTGATGAGTAACAATTGTTCTAGGGTTTACATTTTATATTTGGTTATTTTTTACTGAAGATCAGAATAAACTGAATTAATCTCCTGCGTTCGAACTTAGAATCTGATTTACTTGATCCCCCAAAATATTATGAACTACCAATTTCAACCTATCGACGCGAAAGTTATGAGTCATTCTCAGACTTAATTATATTAGACCAAAAAGAAGAAGTCATGAACACAGTAGATTATCTCTTCTCCACACATGTCAAAAATATATTTGTATGTATATTGTATTTTTGAGGTATATATATATATATTCTTTTCTTAATGAAATGTAATTCATATGTAAATAATGTATGCACTTAATGACTTTGCATGAAGACAATGATAATAAGGACGCAACATTTTAAAGACTGATCAAGACGTCTGGCCCGACCACTGTTTGAGACAGAGTGTCTTCTAAGACCTTTCCTTGTACCCGTGGCCCAAAATAACTCTCCTTTTTGTATTAATTTATTTTTCGAGTAAACGCAGTTGACTTGTTAATATAAATTGCAAAGTTTTGTAGGAATAGATCCATAAATATATTCTCCCCAAAATAATAACCTTAGTTTTCTATTCATTTATCATTCCACGATGTAGCGTGTGATTTTATTTTTTCTATTAGAAAAGCTATCGGTCAAAATCCTTTTTGTTAGTTCTCTTGTAATTACTTTTATGTAAAAAAATTTTCTAAAAGATTCATGCACTAAGAAAGATATGTAGAATTTAATTATTTTTATGTTAATCAAGACGAAAAATTTGTCCGTTGTAAAATTGTTGATGTAACAGTTTTCATATAATTTATAATAGAATAATAATAAATTCAAACGATTAAAAAAAATATATTATTCTATTGATGCGCATATATCAAAGTATCCGACATAATATATCCGACAACTGAGTTCTATTTTATTTGATGAACTTAATATCTCTCTTTATATATATATATATATATATAACTTAATATCTCATTATCTGCGTAAGGGTATCTGTGTATATATTCTTATCATTGATGTGTATTTTTTTTTTTTTCAGATTTCGAATTAAAGATTTTAGTGATTTACCCACTTTACAGTAAGTAACCCATAGTTTTCGGCTTTCTAATGCTTTGGAAACCAGTTTTCTATTATTTTATTAAATGGGTATATCACCCTTTTTGTTTGTTCTGGAATTATTGACTTATGTATTGCAAAAAAGTCCAGAAATTAATTCTACTATGAATATTTTGCATGTATTAGAATACAGGTGGTTTAAAATGTTATCTCATATATTAAAATTTTTTTCTCATATAAATTCGAAACCTCTCTCAAACTAATTACTTTTCTGTAGTGCTTGTTTACATATATGAACCAAAAGATTGGATTTTGTTGGGCATAAATCCATAAAACAAAACCCATAATATTCACACTCCCCAAAATTAAAGGCATAACATAAAAAATAGATGCTTTATTAATTCATAGAATCACAAATACAATCAATACAACAATACCCCCAATAAGCGTAATAGGAAATAATGAAACTGTGAACTTGAGATATACTTAGACTCCAATGAACACCATAACAAGAAAGACTTGAAGAAGCCGAAAAGATATAAAAAGGCACAATAATAAGAGCATATAGAATCACCTTGTCTGTCCAAAACAAGAAGATAAATATACACAATTATGTTTAAATATTATAAGACTATGGTTTATTAGCATTGGAAGCCAGAAGGAACTTTTTTGTTGCAAACATTGAGGAGCAGACTTAGAGAGATTGGAAGGTTCAAGTTGATTCCAAGAATGTTAGCCTTAAGAGCGGTGCAGAGACAAACGGCTGCTTCAACATCAGCGAGTCCTTGGATGAGGCTGCAGCATGGCTCGACCGGTGGCTTGCCAAGGGTCAAATCTAGGAGGCCATTGAGCACGTTGGCGCAGACACCGAGCTTGAGGGTGTCTTTAGGGCACTTGCCTTGGCCAGAGCTAGGGTTTGGGGATGGTTTAGGTGTAGGAGTTGGCTTTGGCTTTGGCTTGGGAGAGGGGCAACCTCCAGCGCACGGAGTGCAGCTACCGCAGGCAGAGATTGTTGTGAAAAAGAGGAGATTGAGAGCCAAGAAAAGGGCTATGGAGCTTGTGGTTCTTGAAGCCATTTTTTGTTTAAGAAGATACTGTTCAGTATGTTTGTGGCTGAATTGGGTGTGGAGAAAATGAAGGGGATTGGTGTAGGTTTTATAGTGGTTTAGAGGAAGGTCCAAGAGCGTCCATGAGATATTATGAGAGTTTTTTTTTTTCAATAATAAAAAATATGAATGATTGTTTACAATTATCATATTTAATTTTTATATTGATTACAATTTTTAAAAGAAATTGAATGATTGAATTGTAAATGGAAGTTTATGTATTGTCCATTTTAAGTATATGAAGATACAAATTGTAAACAATCATTCATATTTCTTTTAAAAATTGACAATATATGTATATGCTGGATTGTAGCTTGAGATAAATTCAAGAAGGAACAATAAGTCATTGGATTTTTCTTTTTTGTAGATCAAGCACCATACATATGTTGTTAATTAGGGTGTGGATTTTTTCCCTAATGAGATAACTTGGTGTGCGTTTCTTACTATTTTAGATCAAGCACAATATTTCATATTATTATTATTTTATTAATATTGTAGATATCTCATGGATGGAAATGCTTTATATATAAAGAGGAAGGCAACCATGAAAAAAAAAAAGCTCAGAAAGCTCTTAATAAACCTAAGAGATTTTGTGACTAGCCGCTAGTGTATCTAGAGTTATCAGGGAACGCGTGATAGTTGCATGAGAACCACTAGACACATTGCATGACAAAAGACAAAAAAAGTCGCATGTTAGAGAGGAAGAGTGTGATCCATGAAAGAGTTGATGGTGAGCATCAACACCTCTTTCTTTCTCTGAAATGAATGTTAAATTAAATTCAAATCAAAAAACGTTTTTACAATAACTGTAACTTGTTTAAGAAGAAACAAAATGTGCGTTTTAACTTAAAAGGAATGAAAAACAATTCCAAATCTATTGAAAAATCTTGCGGTTATTGTGATCTCGTTGCGAACCATTCATGAGACCGTCATCATAGAATTGGTCTCCCATCATTCTAATTAAGCTCAAGCGATTAGAATGAGTGCACATGTGAGAGATCTCATAGAGTTGAAAGACGACAAAGGATACGAGTTGCACGAAAGAGTACACATCAGTTGTTTTTAATCTCGTAATGTAATTCATTGATAATAGTGGACTGTATGAAATTATGATATGTTTCTGACGAGATACATACTGGTTGTCGAACTTGCTAAAAACTTGTAGTCTCTCAATGTTTTCAATTGGACTTTCTTCACATATGCATATAAGAGTGTTTTTTACAAAAATTTCTAGGATGATCATTTATGTTAGAACTATTATGGGTTTGACACATAATTGTTTTTTCAGAAAAGGAATTCGAAAATTATGGACACTATGAATAACCAAATAATTTAAAAATTATAGAACTTACATCTACCACTATTTTATTTCAAATTCTAATGTATTTTTCTACTCAGTGCATATTGCTCATAATAAAGCAAGTTCGGCATTCGACAAAAAAACGAGCTCTGCCATCACACAGATAAAATAAATTCATTTCTCTTAAATATCCAAGAAACATTAGTTCAGTTCCTTGTTACTATATCTAAACCATTATCAAATTAATAAACTTTAGGTAGCGGGAGACGATAATGTCATCACATCACAATTTGAAACTAGGTAAAAAAACAAGAACATGAAAATGTAAACATAATAAAAATATTTATGATTTTACAGGAAAATTTAAGGAAATGGTACATTCGAATATCCACAGTACATCATCAGAAATTTTTAGCAATCTTTTTTTTATTTTTGTAAAGGATTTTTAGCAATCTTTTTAAACATAGGATTATGTGATGGTGCAACAAAACAAGCCAGTAATCAGAATACAGTAAAACACATACGTATTTACAATCTGAAAATATACATATTAATATTATAATGCATATGTACCATAAAGAAATCATGTGATAGTGACAGTGCTGGTTCTCTTGTGCCCTTCATAGACAAATGTAGAACAAGATAAGATCGATCATGAGAGTACAACGAGGCGCCTTACTGCACACACAAATACCAAAGACATCTTCATCTACATTCGTCTAGCTGTCGTTGAATGATTCACATTTTGTATCTAGTAAGATTTTTGTATATGTAGATTCTTGATATCATCATTTTTAAAAAATTGGGTTTCGAATAGTATATTATAACAGAAATTTAATTGTAAAGTGCTTTTACAAAAGAGGAGAGCGATTACGATACAATCTATGAGAAGAAGTGATAAATATTCAACATAAATCTGCTACGGATTTGTTAATTAGAATATTACAGTTTACACTTTTTTTATATACATAATATCCCAGTGATATGCTCGAATTTTAACCCAATTATTTTTTCGTAAGTGCATGGTCAAGTGTCTTCGATAGTATATATATATATTCGATAGTATACATATATATATATACTAGTTTTTTAGCATATAAGTTACTGTTTTTCAAAGTGATTCACAATTTAAGTGGCTTTTGAAGAGCTGCTATATTATGCAAGAGAAATGCAGTGAGGTGCAACTAAAAATGAACCCTTTTCCATTTTACCTAATAATACCAGCTAGTATTTGGTTTTTGAGCTTTTAAAAAATGAGAATATTTAAGAAATGTTATTTTGAGATGCTATTTTTCAAAATTGTTATCATAATTTAAAATATTTTAAAAATGTCACTAATGTTATATCATTTACTCAAAATATCATTTATGTTTGGGTTAATTATGTTATATTAAAGTTTAGTTTTTGGGATTTAGAGTTTGTTAGAGTCAAAAACTTTTTTAAAAAATTTAGAATTTCAGGATTTAAAGTTTCAAAAATCTTTAAATTGTGAAATTTTAAAAATAGACAACCCATTGTGAAATTTTTAAAAAATGATATTTCAAAAGTGGCATTTTTGAAAATTTCCCTTAAAAAATTCGTATGATTTATATTCATTCATAAAGTTAATATTAAAAAACGTTAGCCAAATAGTATTTGCTTTAATTTCTATTCTTTCTTGTTAATTTTGTTTAAAATTCATAGAATTTATTAATCTAAATTCACAATACAGTACAACCTCCGTAAATTATTACTCTATAAATTAATAATCACTATAAATTAATAAATTTTCTCGGTACCGAGTCGGACCAATGTTAAAATTAACAAAATTCGATAAGATGATAAGATAAAAAATTTTTGAATCTCCTATGTAAAATATGGTCCCAATAATAGTATAAATTAATACTCATATATAAATATGCATATATGTATAATATTTTTGGTTTCAGTAATTTTTTATTTTACTTATTACATCAAAAAAACTTTTAAAATTGTTTTCTCGTTATCCAAAACTTATGATAAATTATGATAAACCATGTTTTCTTCTAAATTTTGTACTTAATAATGTATATTATGATGTTAATATTTATTATATTTTAATAATCAAAAGTATAAAAAGTATAAATCAGAATTTTATGTTAATACATATCATTTTTACATAATATCATTTGAACTTTTTAAAAGAAAATTCTTACCTAAAACAGATATATTTCTATAAATTAATATTTATTAATTTATCTATTAATTAATATAATTTTCTAAATTAATAAATTTTCAAAATCTCAATATTATTAATTTATAGAAGTTTTACTGTAGTTACAATATTTTTTTTTGGCCCAACAAAATTACAAATCACAATTAGAAACTGTACTACTTAACAATTGCAAGTTGGCCTTTCTGCTCCAACACCTGATTTAGTTATGTACATAAAAAAACAAAGCAGTTCTTATTATTATTACTTTTAAAAGTCCTTATTATTGTTCACCTCACGGGATTGCATAAGAATTCTAAATCGCCCATTGGTTCATCCTGTGATCCTTATATACAACAACAAAAGTTTATTATTAAATTATGTTTATAATGGATCTGTAAAATTATCGATTTATTTGTATATAACCAAAATATTGGTTATTTTTTATAACATATATATTTGTTATTAAATTTTTCAATATAATAGGGTAGTGTAAACATTATTTAAAATATTAATTTACGAAAATGCATATAGGAAAAAAATAGATGATAAAGCAAAGTTTGGGAAGTAATTTTCAGATGTGTGAGCTACTAAAATTGATAGAATATGTGCCAGCGAGGAAAAATAAAAATGTAAAATAATAGATGAGTTCTATATATGAATTTAAGCGAGAAGTTTTTTGAAGATTTGAAGATATCATTTTTTGTAAATGTTTTGAAGTTTTGGAAATTCCAGGAAGTTAAACCATGATGTATTCACAAGGACCGCAAATTAGATCAAACTCTACTGGATCCTAAAGACAGATGCAAAATGAAATTGAGGCGTTACAACAATTTGTATATTAAAAATAAGATTGTAATCTAATACATATAGATAACTAAGAATCTAAGACTAATGATATTATCATCTCCTAATCAATCAAAAATGCATATATAGTCATTTAAGAAGTATCAACTTGGTAATCAATGAAACCACGTCCACACTATTTTTCTTCACGTATGCATGCGAGTCTTGTGGCTCACTTCGGACCTTCACAATTGCTTTTATATAAGCCCGAACTGTCGGTCACGTACACTTTTATATTTTAGTCATGTGTTTTTTTTTGAAATGTAGCTTTGACCTAATATTATGGCCAGCTGATTCCGGTGCTTCCGCTCATATCACCACTGCGACTTCGTCTCTACAAACCTCAACTCCTTCTCATGGCTCAGAAACGGTAATGGTTGGCGATGGGGATATGTTACCCATTACACATGTTGGTTCCACGGTTATCTCTACTTCTACAGGTAGCATTCCTTTACTTGATGTTCTTGTTTGTCCATCCATTCAAAAGAATTTACTATCGGTTTCTAAATTATGTGAGGATTATACGTGTGGAGTGTTTTTTTATGTTAATTGGGTATATGTCATTGACTTGGAAACTCAGAAAGTGGTAACCAAAGGACCGCGTCACAATGATCTTTACGTATTGAAGAATCCGAAGTTTGTTGCTTTTTATTCAAATCGGCATGTTGTCGTTAATGAGATGGTTTGGCATCGACGTCTCGGACACGCAAATTTCCAAATTCTGCAACTCTTGAAAAACAAAAAGGATATTTTTATAAATAAGAAAGACACGTCTTCTATTTGTGAGCCTTGCCAAATGGGAAAGAGTGCTAAACTTCCGTTTTTTTTTTCAAGTTCTCAATCTTTGGAATCACTTGATAGATTACATTGTGATCTATGGGGACCGTCTCCAATTGTATCAGTTCAAGGTTTTAAATACTATGTTGTGTTTGTTGATGATCATTCTCGTTTTTCTTGGTTATTCCCACTCAAATCAAAGTTTGATTTTTTCAAAACGTTTGTGGCATTTCAAAAGCAAGTGGAAAATCAATTTAATAAGAAAATCAAAGTGTTCCAAAGCGATGGTGGAGGAGAGTTAATGAGTAATCAATGTCGCCAACACTTATCAACCCATGGGATTATGCACCTCGTGTCGTGTCCGTCGACACCACAACAGAACGGGCTTGCTGAGCGCAAGTATCGTCACTTGACTGAACTCGCTTTATCAATGTTGTTTCAGAGTAAGACTCCTCTCAAATACTGGGTTGAAGCATATTTTACGGCTAATTTTGTGGGAAATCTACTGCCGTCTACCTCTCTACAATCCAAGAGCCCTCATGAAGTGTTGTTTAAACAAAAACCAGACTACTCCTTTTTACGTGTCTTCGGGACTGCGTGTTATCCATGTCTCTGGTCTTATCCAAGCCACAAATTTGAGCCACGGTCTCTGCAGTGTATCTTTTTGGGGTATAATGCTCAGTACAATGGGTATCGATGTTTATTTCCTCCTACAAGAAGGATTTATATATCGCGACATGTCATATTTGATGAAGAATGTTTTCCATTTGCCAGCAGGTATAAGGATTTTGAGATACCTTACTCCACGCCTCTTCTTAAAGCATGGCAATCAACTCCAAGTTTTCCTTTTATTCCAACTTCTTTACTGATAGGCACTAGAGCATGAAGAGAAGAGTGAAGAAAGCAGAGGAGGCTAACGTGGCAGCTTAAGATTGGAGAGTTGAGTCTACTTGAGTCTTTTGTAAAGAGGCCTATACTTATAAATAGGACCTTCTGTTTGTTGGTGAGACTGATCTGAATTGTGAAAGTGTCTAGGTTCAGAGATCTTGTTGGCTAGTCAAGGTTTTGAGAAGAACTTGACTACATTTTGTGTAATCCTCTTTGATTTCAATAAGAATTGGTTTGGGTTCTTATCAAATTGGTGCGTCGTGACGTTTGGATCGAGAAATCGCGATGGAATTTGTGGAGATTCCAGTTTTCACGGGAGTTGAAGATGATTTGAGGCCATGGATCGATTGGATGGAGAATTTCTTTGTTCAAAAGGATTTCAATGAAGAGGAGAAACAGAATATGGCTTACGGTTTCATCAGTGGTGAAGCTGAATCTTGGTATCATCAGATGCAATCTTTGATTCTAGTTAACGATTGGGAAGAATTGAAGAACGAATTGTTGTTCCAGTTTGGGAACGGCAACGATCCGGAGAGAATCAAGGTTTGTTTGGAGAAGGAACGAAATTGGCAGAATTTGGTGTTGTGGGTGCAAAATCAGGAAAAAGAGACCTCAAGATCAGTTGCAAGTAAGAAAGAGGTGGACACGATTGGTGTTTCCATGATGGAAGAGACGAGCCGCGCGGAAGAAATGATTCAAGAGGAAACCTCTGAATCAAGTGCACCAATGGAGTCAAGTGATTCGTTTCAGGTGTTAGAGTCGAAGCCAGCGAATACAGAATTGATTGCAGAGGAAAATTCAGAGGAATCAGTTCTACACAAAAACTCAATTAACCAGAATCACTTCAATCCACAACACAAATCGTTTCCACATCAAGTTTCAAATCAGATTGAAGTATTTCCACATAATCAGGTACCGATTTCTAAATTGAAACTTAGCCTTACATTTGGCAGTGAGTCATTGGATAATTTTGAGGACTGGCCGTCTGAAATTGTGAAGAACACTCGGGTATATTCACAATCTGCTCATGAACATCTCATTGCGAATCCACATACACACCATGTGTTCGACAAATTGCTCGTTAGAAGATACAAACTGCAAAGGAGGAGGAGTAATATATCTCCTAAGTCTTGGATGTTTAAATGCAAAACTAGGGAAGGGAAGAAGCGGAGACAGGTCACTCACCTTTTATCTTTAGCAGAATTGTGTAAGGTTGATGTTGCTAGGCTAAGCCAACGCCAACAAAATCTGTAGGAATTCATGGACTCGGTGAAGCAACATGACTCCAGGTCTCTGGAAACCGTAGTGATTCAGGAGGAAGAATCGAAGCCAGAAGAGATGAATTCAGTACTGGATTACACTTTTACGATTGATAATGTTCTCCAAAAGACATCAGTTTTACAATATCAGGTACCAAATTCTGATTTGGAACAAGGTCACTGCGACTATCTGTTAGGGAGAGATTTCGTGATAGAGAATCGATACTTTGAGGTTCAGAACATTACAATGCCATTAGTTGAAGATTTTCATGAAGAATGTGGTTCTTTATCGAGGAAAAAGATCATTCTAGACGAAATTTCAACTTGTGGTGCACTGAATTTTGATGCTCACAAGGTGTTTGCTCAAATGCGTCTGAGAGTTAGCACTAGAAGGAAGAAGAAAAAGTTGATAAAGTCATGGAAGTTCAAGTTTAAGAACAACTCTAAGCTAGATTTGATACACGAGAATATTGCTCTAGAAGCCAATGTTCCATTTATTAGTAGAGAAAGAATTCGATTGCTGCCACAAACTAGACTGAAGACGTGTAGGAGGAGGATAAAACTACAGAAGGAAGCAGAGCACAAACGTAATGGCACTTGGTTTGACACAAGACTTAGGGGGAGAACGCAACTGTTTAACACCAACAAGAGGGACTTCTCCAAGTGGTGGCACTTACAGTTCAAATACAAGTCAGTTTCAGTTCCTATGATGCCGAATTTGACGGGATTTAGTATGGCATGTCAAAGAAACATGATATGGTTCTTGAGATGTGTTTTCAGAGGAAGTCATCAACTTTTCTATATTGATGAAAAGACCTATTTGAAGCATAAATGGAGATCTATGCTCCTACAATCAATTTTAGAGGTGCAGTTATGTCTCGACAGTCATGCATTCATCAGTAGCTTGTTGATTAGCGGAAGTTTGGTCACCAACAACAAAGTCTGCTTATTCAGATTGGCACTACAACATTACAACCTTACCAAAGGAAAGGCGTATATGGATTGGTCTAACTGAAGAGATGTTGTGTTGTTCCATCATTGGTGCAGAAGCTGATGCTGAGATTACACTCGATGTGGAAGAGAAATTTTTGTTGCAACAAGCTGTTCCAAGATGGGAGTTAAAGACAAGGCAGTGCAACGAATGCATGACTATGCCGGCTCCACAATACATGAGGAAAACAAGCTGTTACAACACTGTGAATGCAATATGATCATCACTTCAATGCATATGCGATATTTCTAGCTGACCTGTTAAGATGTGGAAAGGAGCAACTAAAATCTTGAGTTCGATATTGTGCTACAAGAAGGAGAATCGCTACTGTCACAAGTCACAGACAATGTGACGAGGTCTCAGTATAGTAGAATGAAGACAACTAATAATAAGAACGGAGACATAGCTTTATTCGTTGGCTCATTCATAATTCTACAGCCATGTTGTTCTATACAACATTCTTTCATGGAGAAGATCGTCGTCAAGTTCTATGCGCCCTCTCTAGTTGGTTCACATGCTCTGGTACAGTCTTGGTATGAGAGTGCAAGTCTGGAAACACAGTAGTTTCATGTTCTTCCACTTGAGGACAAGCTGGTTCTTTGCAATGGGGGTATTGATAGGCACTAGAGCATGAAGAGAAGAGTGAAGAAAGCAGAGGAGGCTAACGTGGCAGCTTAAGATTGGAGAGTTGAGTCTACTTGAGTCTTTTGTAAAGAGGCCTATACTTATAAATAAGACCTTCTGTTTGTTGGTGAGACTGATCCTGAATTGTGGAGTGTCTAGGTTCAGAGATCTTGTTGGCTAGTCAAGGTTTTGAGGAGAACTTGACTAGATTTTGTGTAATCCTCTTTGATTTCAATAAGAATTGGTTTGGGTTCTTATCATTTACCCACGGTTCCTCTCACGCCGGATCATACACTAGCAAGCAGATCTTAGCCTCATGAAATGCCATTACACAGTTCTGATATTGAGGCTAATGAGTATCTTGAACCGAGTTTGGAGCCTACTAGCGGAGAATCCTCTTCCAATTTTGATCCGGATTCCATTCTCGATTATGATCACCTGGCACTCTGCCTGAAACATCTCAACTCAAACAAGGGCAGACTCACTCGATGGCATCTCGGTCACAAAGGGGTATAGTCAAACCAAATCCACGATATGTGTTACTTGCCACTTCTATCCCAACTTTACCAAAAACTATTGCTTCGGCCTTTAAACATGAAAGTTGGCGGATGGCTATGTGTGATGAGATGGAAGCTCAACATCAAAATCATACTATGTCTTTGGTCCCTTACAAACCAAATATGCACATTCTCCGTTGTCGCTGGATTTTCACAATTAAGCTCAATGCAGATGGTTCTCTTGATAAACTTAGAGCCCGGTTAGTTGCGAAAGACTTTGAGCAAGAAGCATGCGTTGATTTTATCGAAACATATAGCCCGGTTGTAAGAACCTCTACTATCAGAATCGTTCTTAGTGTTGCTACCTCCAAAAATGCCTTTTTACCTGGCGATCTTCAAGATGAGGTCTTCATGAGGCAACCACCTGGTTTTGTGAATTCTGATTACCTGCATCATGTTTATCGTTTAAACAAAGCTTTTTATGGTCTTAAGCAAGCGCCTCGTGCTTGGTTCGACAAGTTTAGCAACTTTCTCCTTGAATTTGGGTTTGTTTGTAGCAATGCTGATCCGTCTCTTTTTACGTATAATCATGGAGATCAGTCCTTGGTGCTTCTCTTATATGTTGATGATATATTTCTTACCGGAAGCTCCACTGATCTTATAAACGTCTTGATCGACGAGCTAAGCAAGAAGTTTTCAATGAAGAATTTGGGCTTTCTTCACTACTTTCTTAGCATACATGCTCAACCTAATGATAAGGGTCTGTTTATGAATCAAACCAAATATGCAGAGGAAATTCTTCTTCAAACTGGTATGGTAGAATCTAATCCGTCGTTAACTCCATTGCCTATCCGTCTTGACTCCGTTTTTCATGATACTAAATTATTTCCCGATCAGACATATTTTAGAAGCATTGCTGGGAAGTTACAATATTTAACTCTTACGCGACCTGATCTTCAGTTTGCGGTTAATTTCGTATGTCAAAAAATGCATTCACCAACAATGTCAGATTTCTCTCTTCTGAAGCGGATTCTTCGGTATATCCTGGAACATCTCAGTTGGTTTACAGCTTATAAACACGATCGTCTCTTGATTACTTCTTACAGTGATAGTGATTGGGCTGGATGCCAGACACACGTCGATCAACAACAGGTTTCTGCATTTTCCTTGGTTCAAATTTGGTGTCGTGGTGTGCGAAACGACAACCTACTGTCTAGAAATCGTCTACCCGAAGCTGAAAACCGAGTTCTTGCTTATACTGCTTCTGAATTAACATGGGTGAATTCTCTGCTTCGTGATTTAAGAATACCTCAACCTACACCTGTTTTATTATGGTGTGATAATCTATCTGCTGTTCATCTCTCTGCAAACCCGGGGTTTCATAACCGTTCTAAACACATTGAGGTAAACTATCACTATTTGCGCTTAGTTTTATTGAAGTTCAACATATCTCTGCTGCGCAACAAGTTGCTGATATCTTTACAAAATCTCTCCCAAAGCGTTCTTTTATCGAGCTTCGATCCAAACTTGGTGTTGGGCTTCACACCACCACAAGTTTGCATCGAGAATTGATAGTACAATTTAGTCCCATTTCTAATCACATCCTTAGATCTATATATAATCGCATTTTTAATCAACATCGACTAATTAGGATTTGTCAACTGAGGGATCAATGGACTCCCATAGATATTTCTCCGCTGCTCTCTTCCTATCTCTTAATATCATGTTTTTAATTGTCGTGAATATTCAAGATTCAAATTTCAATGAGTGAGAACAAACCCAACAAAAAAAAAAGTCAAGATTTTCAATCACTCGTAAGAACTAGATAGATTTGGCCCATCGAAATGTTGAGCCCATTTTTAAGCACTATAGCAACTAGATCATTGTGGCCCATTAATTAATAAGAACGTTTGGTCAATTTACTCAAAACAATTTAAAACGTTACGATAATGTGCAAATCAAATCTTAAGATGCGAAAACTCGATGGAGATTTAACGTTTTAACATTTAAAGATTAAGAAACTGGAATAGAAAATCCTACATATGAATTCCAATATTAATTTTATAAAATACTACTTGTATATATTAGTTCATGCATGTTTCATTGACGACATTTATTTCTTGAGCGTGTCATTGTGTCAAAGGATAATTCTAATATTTCAACGACATTGAAATATTTATGCACTTGTAGAAACTTATTAATTAATGTTATAACGTTGAAATGTCTATGTAATGGGAGGTTCTAGCTAGCGTCTCTTGGATAACTCCTCGAAGTGCAATTGGAGATGCGCGACGCGGAAACTTGGAGTTTTAATGAAAATGTGACTCATAATTTTGATATATTTCAACGCTATTACAAGAATAAGAATAGTTGCCTAGTGTTGAGTGTTGAATGTTGAGTGTTTCAGTAATTCTTTGATATTCTTTTCTTGAATAAAGAACTTAAGATTAGAGTATCAGTCAAACTTTGAAACTTCCCACTTTTAAAAATACATATAACAAATCACTTGCCGTAAGAAAAAAACATACCGTTTCATTAATTAATAAAATATGTTTCCTACGCAATCAACCAAATCGGAATCGATGAATTTGGATACGTAAAATATATTGAATCAATCAAACAAATAAGGGGATACTGTTAGTAACTTACCGACTTCACCTTTGTTTCCTGTAAGAACAGAGTATTCGCAGGTTGAAGAAGAAGAATTGGGCTCTCATGTTATGGGCCAACAAGACAAAAGATTAGTCCAACAAAGGATAAGTAAACAAGGTCCACAATCTACTTCTCTACAAAAGCCAAAAGATGAAACGTCTCTGCATCGTGGGGAATTGATAGTACAAAAGCAGAAAAGTGTTGTCTTGAAACCAGAGAAGAGAGCTAGCGTAATTTCTACTCATAATCGCTTTAGACCATTGGCTGTGAACTAGGCTTTTGTGTCTTGTCTTTAGCTATATATATGTTGTATTGGTGGAACTCTTGAATTATTAAGAAAGATCGTATCTTAAAGTTAAAAGTCTCTTCTTTGTTTTTTAATAGATACAGAATTTATGTGGAATAAAGAAAGTTTAAAGTTAAGAGAAACGGCGGGGAAAAAAATGCTGTGAAACTTCTTTGTCTTGTACTAGAATGAAAATAAATGTATAGTTACACAAGTCGGTTGAATACAAATCTAATTCGAATTGGAAAAAAAATTAGATTTTTTTTTTATCGTCGCCTTTTTTTTTTTCTTCTTCGAAGTCTCCAGATCGGTTGAGCTTCGTAGACCTTGTAAATCGGTTGGGCCAAATCCTAGTTTCTTGGACCGAGTTCGTAAGTTTACTTGTTTTTTCAAAAAAAAAAAAAAAAAAGTTTACTTGTCGACATGAGAGTTTGGACCTAGCTCGCTTACTTCCTAAGTCGAACTCAAATATTTGTTTGGATCGGTTTAGATCTGGATTGTGTCTTTAAGATGTGTGCTCAATCTACCTCCATCATGAATAGAAGTGCTAATAAATGAAAACAACGAATACAAACCCTAAAAGTCTCAACAATGTTAGTATAAACTAAGAGCAGTATTAATCATGTCTTACCAAACATCAGACATTCAAAGCATGTAATTTTATGTATAATTAAGGCTGATAATCAAAGCTTTAAGACCATCTCCATTGCATAATTTTTGTGAGTGTCTTAACATAAATTTAATTATAAAATACTAATATTATATTATGGGTGTCTTATAAAGAATAACAAACTCAATAAAAATATTTTTATTAAGACATTTTAGACACAATGTCTCAAATTCTCCAAAAAAATTATTTTACAATATTAATTTTTTTTAATTATATGTTAAGACACTCTCATCAAATGTCTAACGGAGATGGTCTAAGTCATTTAATCTTACTAGATCTATAATACCATTATTGAGTTAACGTCCGGTCTACTCAGTCTACTCAGTCTACTCAACTTGTTCTATACTGTCCGAGGACCAAGATCCATCCACTCTATACGAACATGTGAGATCACTAATTGGGGTAACTCTACAGTATCCTGTAAATATCATGCTTCGCACTCCATCAAAACTTCTTAATTCTAACAAAAAAGTTAAAAGTTAGTATATACTAATATCTACGATGATCCTTGCATATATATTAATCAAATGTTTTTTTTTATAAATTTATTAATTTAATGTTTCGATCTCAATACCTATATAAATAATTTTAAGTTTTCATATATATATATATATATACATTTTACCATTCGATATTCCGAGCACAAAGTATTTTCGTTGCCTATGTTTTGGGTTGAACAAGTCTCCTTCCGACCTTTACTATATATTTGAAAGAAATATCTCAATAAAGATCAACATTTATTTGATTAACCATAAAATTTCTTGTATTAGTAAATACAGTTTACTATGAAACATGTTATATATAACATATTTTGAATTAAAATCTTTTTTTATTATTTCGAATATTTGGCTCATAATCTCCTCGGTATCTGGAAACAGTCTTTGGATATTTCAATTTAAATAATAATTTTTTGCACCAAAATGAGTTTGCATGAGGCACAAAAAAACCAACTTCTTTATGTTACTACTATTGAATTAAAATCTTGCATACGTGAATAAAAGATTTTGTATACGTGACGTAGAATCATTAAATTTTTTTATTAAACCAGTAAATTGAAAACTTCTCCAACCGAATGATATTGATCTTTTATCTATACATTTCCTTAAATGGAATATCATATATATATATTTCAAATTGGGGGTCTTTCAATTTCATTTGCAAATGTAAACGTTAAAAACAAAAAAAACGTGAGTAATCTGTCAATGGCGGTTTTCACTTTTTATCTTTTTATGCACACGCAAGCAGGTGCGTTTTTCATATGTGTACAAGAGCCAATATAAGAAAATATGATCCACCAAATCTTGTAGAATGTTTTTTGGATATTTTTAGCAGCATTATTAATATTTTCTGAAGTATCCGAAACGTGCAAGGTGCAGTCTTCACTGCAAGCAATTATTGTTCACATGAAATCCAGCTAGGCTAAAGGTTATATCTTTCATTTATAGGCAATTACATCTAACACAAAAGTTTTGCATCAACGGATTTATCAATCTCAATATTTTGAAGGTGTATATGAACACGCTGAATTTTTCTAAATTATCTAATTTTTTGGAAAGTTCTTTTGCCATTTAAAAAAATTGAAATTGGTCAACCATAAAAATTAAACATCTATAATAACCAACATATAAAAAATGGATAAAAATCCTGACCTAAATCAGAGATTCAGAATAGTAAGTAGTAATAAAAAGAAATAATCTATTGTTAGTCCTATAAATTTCCGTTTATAGTAAATATTTAATATGTAATATGCAATATATAATATATATGTAATATTTAATAGTCAAAGAAATAATCTATAGATAGCATCGCTTTTCTAATACAGTATGTAATATTTCTTAATGCTAATGAGTATGAGTTTAATCTCCTTGAAGATATGTATTCTTTTGGAAAAAATCCTTGAAAGTTGAGGACAGACATAATAATAAGCGATGATATCCCAAAATATATCTTATTGGCAATAATAAGCTATCAAGAGGGTAAGGTATAAATCAAACCTTTTAAAATTAAAATAAAAAAAAGTTCAAAAGGATCTCTCTTGACAAAATGTGTTGGCCACATAAAAGTTGTTTCCTGCCTGGTGATATCTGGACATTAATAGAAAATCTTCTATATACCAGTTAAGGTGTTATTTGCCTACCTTTTTATAAGCAACCCTTCAATTAAGTATTTAGTATGTCCACAAAATTAGATTAAACTGTATAATTGACAGATTTACCAAAAAGATAATAATAGTATAGTTGATAAATATCTCTTATATATTATATATTATTTGGAAAGTGATTTTTTAAAATTTACTTATATATCAACTCCACAATCATTCTTACTCAACAAAATGTGATATGCTTACTCAACAAAATGTGATATGGTTTAGAAAAAAGATTACATGGCAAATTGGAATCATAAAAAAAAATTTAGTAACTAAATTTATTTATTTCCATAAATAAAGCAAAAAGAATGTTAACCAATATTTTACACTATTTCGTTTTTAATTTAAAAATTGTTTAGAAATATTTATAATATTTCGTTTCATTTAAAAATTGTTTAGAAATTAATTTTTATCACAATAAAAATTTAGCACACTTTGGTATATAAAATATATTTTTTCCTAAAATTTATAATAAGGACAAAAAAATATTGAACATAATGAAATTTTCGATCATACATTTTTGTTCGTCAGTTACAAAAACTTGTAGGAAAGAAATTATCGTCTTTTCCATTCTTTATTTTTATTTTTAACAATTAGTGTTGTCATGCGAAATATTTTTATTAGTTAATTTTATTTATGCAATTTTCTTTAAATGAAGTAAGTATTCATAAAATTTAACATACATAAAAGATAAAAGAGATCAAATAAGTATTCTTTAAATAAATTATTTGAATAATTAATCTTTTACATATTAATTTTCTTATTTTAGATATAAAATATATAAAACTATAATAAGTGATAAAATATCACAATATTAAATATCCCTTTATTTAATACGAAAAATATATTTAGTCCCAAAAATCTAACTCGATGTTGAACCTAATAAAAAATAATGTATATAAACCTAAATTTTTTTAAAAATAAAATATATATTTGATTTTAATTTAAAAATTATTATTCATGAACCTAAAATTAAAAAAACCTACAAAATCAAAACTGTAAGAATTATTTCAATAGAACACTATTTAAATTTTTAACCATAAATGATAAATTTCTAATTTATATGATTTAAAAAAAGTATTAATCCGCGTAGAACGCGGGGAGTCATCTAGTACTATATATTTCAGTTTTTTTTTAACGCTGGAGTTTTATTATTATTCTATTACAAATTATGAGAATTGTTACATCGACGATTGTACAACGGATAAGTCTTTCATCTTGATCCACGCCAGACAATTCTACCTTGTCCCTCGCTGAAGATCTCTTGTAAGATCGCCTTCTTTAATCTGTAAGATCGCTTTCATTAATCTGCATAAATATCAATAAATCGCATTTTCTGGAATTCGAACCCTAGATCTTCTAGTTTAAAAACTTTAAACCCTTAACAACTGAACCAAAGGGACTTCCACATATATTTTCGTTTAATACACCTTTTTCTACATATAATTTCCAGAAGCAAGATAATAAATAGTCGTGGCAATTCTATATATACTTTTATGTTTAGTTTTCCGCTACAATAGTTTCCAATTATCCCTTAAATTATACTAGTATATAATATGGGTAACACATTTTTACGAACGGCGATAATAATAATGTTAAAATTTAATAAGGCATTAATAGAAAATTGGAGCATGCCATTACCGTTTTACAACTAGAATAACTTAGCTTCATCTTCCTAATTATATTAACGAATAACTAAAGTAAGACATTCCGAATCCAATTTGGTGAACAAAATAATTGCATCAGCTGCTTCATCATAAATACTAACAAAAAACAAATGGTGAACAAAATAATTGCATCAGCGTCATCATAAATATTGGAAAAAAAAATGTATATATACTATTAAGTCAACCATGAAGTGGTATATTGCCAAGTTTTATTATATACTTTAATGTGATCATGTCGACATTAAATTACAGTAATAAACAATAAACATGTTCTTACGCTTATCCAAAAACCACAACTTCTAACAAACTATCAAATTGACACGGCTAATTTTACATTTTAGATGCTGAAATCTGAGTAAAATTAATTACACTAAAATGTTGTTGCAAATATCAGAAATCTTGTATATGTCCGTGCAGAAATAACAAACTTGCGTCTTCGTTTTAAGACCTTATGAACGTTTATACAAACGACCCCAATGAAGTTGTCTTCGCTTAATTAAAATTAGGTATAACTAAATATGTCTTTTGTTTTGATAAAATTAAAGATGTCTTTTGAGAACATCAAAAAGACCATATTTAGATGCTTGGTTCATTTCTAAAGATCACGACATACTTAACAATTTCATTTTTCTTTTTCAGTGATGTAAGGTATCTTTCACTTTCGATTACCCTCTTCACATTATCTATTTTTAAATATTTCTTTATTTTATAGACTGTCTTTAGTTAATTTTTCAAAAATAAAATACACAAACATATTTACGAATACATAAACATAATTTTAAAGTGTCAATTTGTGATAAACTTTTAATATCTTCAAATGTGTGTTCACTATGAGTCGGTTTTTGACTAATGTCGATGGACTAATTTAATATCGTCAGTTTATAACCATTTTCTGCATCAGATCAACAAACTATTCCAATGTGAATCTTAAAAACGGACTAGAGTAGGAACACAACAGACATATTTGTCTGACATTCAGCAACGGTCTATTCCTAAGTCACTTTTAACGGAAACTACATCTTAAACATGTTTAAGATGTACAATGGTGTTGCACGTTTAAGTTTTAACATAACGGATCTACTTGATTCTTAGTCTGACACAGAGTTTTGTTACAATGCAAATAATTTCATACAATCACTTACCAAACTATTTTTTGTTTTGATAAAAATCATTCACACACAAATTCTTAAAGTGCACTCTATATATCTTTATCCGAAACCTCGCAAAATGTGGCATGTTCGATCTCTTCCACTCTTTCACTTTACGTTTTGGTGCGTTAAACTGCATGAGTCGACTTTATTTTGTCCAAGTCGTTTTTTCGCATGATCAAGTCCATTTCTAGACATGGACATTTTTTTTTTGGGTAAAGGACATTTTTCTTTTTCTTCTAACATTGTTATCATCTTTTTTGTTGTTTACAAGTCATACGTAATTTTGAGTTTGAACTCGGTTTGTGACACTTACGAGTCCCTTTTAATTTTGAATGGATCAACCATTCTCGATGACTTAACTGTCGTTATGGAGTGGATTAGTTGGTATCACCTTCTTTTGGTATATAATTATATACATATACATACATCTAAACACGAAAATACAGGTCCTCTCGTAATAATGCGTGATAATATGGTTTTGTCCCCGTAAGTCAAAAACAATAATTTCAATTGTTTCGTTATTTAGGATTTGACCTTTTATTTATTTTGAGAGAACTTGTGCCGCCCATCGGTCATCTAATTAATAGTTATTGTTTTCTTTTATTCGCTTTAAATATTGAGTCCGACTAGACACGCCCAAGTTATTAAATAACTCAACTACGGTTAATTTAACCAGATGTGTATGTCCTTTTAAATTTTTAATATTGTTAAAGTTGAGTTCAAAGTTCTCTAATACTATCTTCATGATCTGAAAACAACAGTTGAGTTATTTCAATATTTCAAATCTTAGTAGTTTAGCTACTTAGATCGATTTTGTTTTAATGTAGTGAGATTTGAGTTCAATTATGATTCTACTTCTGATAAAAAATTATAATATCAAAAAGAGAAAAAGTGTAATTTTGCCTTTTAGAAAACGAAAAAGAAAACAAATATTATCAACATACTTCTTTCATAACTGGGAAGAAGTATGTAGTTCAAATCCATTTAGGAAGAAGGATATTTCCAAAGACAATACACTAAAAGCTGAATCCGAATCCATAAAGATTAACGCTTATATCCGAACTTCGAGGTTTAAAAAAAAACAAAAACAAAAATAAAAAACATACTTCTTCATAATCTTAATATCAAAAGATGTTAGTTTACCTGGGGTTTGTAAACACATGTAGCACACATGTCCTTGTTGACTTGTAAATGTCTTAAATGGAGAAAGTATATATGAATATTCACATAATTTCATCAGCAATAATTTGAGATTCAGTTCGAGATCTCCGGTTGTAAATAACTTTATAAACTTCTGGAAATGAAAAATCTTAGAGATGCAATATTCTTGCAAAGTTTAGAGTTTAACCCAATATTTGAAATATGTAGGTCTCTTATTATCCTTACACCAACCTGGTTAAAATCACTTTCACAACTACCCCTTGAAATTATTATGAATTTCGTTTGTATATGCAAATGTCTACACTGATTTAATGGGGAGGTTGTCGGTTCAAGTTTTCAGATTGTAACGTTTTATTTTCCTATTTAGTTTTTTATTTTATTTTATTTAATTGTTTAGATTTATAAATTATTACTCCATCCGTTTCAAAATAATTGTCATTCTGGAGTTTTTCACACAAATTAAGAAAACATATTAAAAATCTGTTTTGCCCGTAATTAATATAATGTTTTATTTGATATGAGTAATTAATAAGCTAAAAGGTAGGAATAAAAATAAAAAAATTAGTCATAAATATGCATTGAAATTGCAGAATGACAAATAATATGAAACAAAAAATTAAAGCTAGAATGACAACTATTTTGAAACGGAGGGAATACAAATTATGAAAAATTTATACGGACGATTATACAACGGATAATTTTAGTCTTGACCTGCGGGACTACTCCGGACGACTCTCCTTGCACCATGCTGAAATCTTTTGTAAATTTTGTTTCCATTAATTTGTATTCTCCGAAACTCGAACTTCATACATGGAGCTTTTACCATTTTCCTTTTAGTTAGTGTTCATTTTTTTTTTTACTCAAATTACATTTTTTAGTTTATTTTTTGTGGGATCGATTGTTAGGGCTTGGTTTATTAATTCGTTTCTAGATTCGTATTTTTTTTAAAGGAAAAATTATGATTTATCAAACTACAAATAAAAATTTAATTAATTGTTTCACCGTTTCGTGACAAGTGGGCGTCTTCATTACCATCCAAGTTAGCCATATATTTCTCCTAAACACATTGTTAATTAATTTCCTAATGCTGATGAAATCAAGACGCCCCTAACCGATAATTCTAACATAATCCCCCCCCCCCCCCCCCCCGTCTTGATAATAAGAAGAAATATACAAATACTATTTAACATTGTTGTATTATTGAACAAGTTGTCATTCCAATGTTTGGTCAACCGTGGCCTTTGGGATACTCTGAAGGATTCATCCCCAATTATTTAACTCGATACTCTCTTCTTCCTCATGATTCAATCAATCTTTTTAATCTTGAATCTGCATTTTTTTCTTCTTCTCATGTCAGCTGCTGGAATATAAATATCTTATAGTTAGTAATAAATCATTATGTTTGTCATTTGTCAATGTTACACATTAGACCCTACAACTTTTTTTTTAGTTTTATCTATTAAATTAACAAAATAGCATACGAACTCAAAACAAATTACCTCAAGGTTGCTGCTTCGAATCGTAGTGCAAGTATGTTAATAATAAATTCCGTATCTTATAAATAACGAAACTCAATTGTAGTTATATAATTTTGAAGGTTTCATTTGCCTAAATAACATGCATAATTTTGAACAAAAATTTAGAAAAAGTTTGCGGTGATATTTTGTAAACAAGTAGTGACGTAGTGTACACATATTAACCAAAAAAAAATTCCAGAAAATAGCTAGCATGTTACTTATGCTATTTTACTTAAAATTATATTTTTAATACATGCGATAAAATATAGTAGTTACATTTATTTACTAATACATCACATTTTTTTGAAAACTGTTTCGCAGAAATAAGTTATTCCAGCAAAAAAAAAAAACCCTAATATGAAAACAAATGTCATGCATTACAGAGATTATTACCTTTTTAATCATTTATCGTAACAAGTAAAATCAAAATGGATTCATCCCCTTGAAATGACCAGGTCAACGCTAGGGAAGAATCTTGAGTAGGTCCCACAATTGTCACGTGCCAAAAAAACTGGGCCCTAAGCAAAGCCAGCTCCGCCCAAAAATTATGATCCATCCATTTTCATTTTATTTTCCCTTTTTTGAATTTAGGTTTATCTTATAATTATTTTTCATCAACTTTCTTTTTTCAAATGATGTATTTATCATTTTAATTCAATAGAAGATAATAAAATTGGGTTCACCACTCGATCTCCTCATCTTTTTGGATGGGACTCTTCGTTGTCACCTTTGTTCTCTCTTCCGCAATCTTTGGATGTGTACACAAATAATCGACTGTCGGGGATATTATAGTAAATATACAAATATATGAAACTACTAACGAAAAAGGTGTTTATCTATGGGTTTGAATTTATCAATATTTGTTTTACTGTTGTGTTGGTTTTAAAAAGTGAGTTGTTCTCCGGTTTAACTTTTTCTTTATGGACCCTATTTTTCAAAAACGAAAGAGAACCATTGAAGTTGCAAGACTCCTAATTATTAAAAAAAAACAAAAACAAAAAAAAAACTATTTATAGTTCATGAAAGTCATGTGATTATTAGAAGATACTTTAGATGATTTTATATAACTATAATGAGATATAAATAAAAGTAAGACGATAATCAAATTGCAGATTGACTCATTTTAGTGGCGTCTAAGAAGCATATATTTTGAGCCATTAAATCCCAAGCTAGACTTTCCCATTAACACAAAAGAAGAAAGTTGGTACATTAATGTAATCATGCCAAATCTATAGATCTCTAGTTTCATTTTGTAACAAATACCTAAGATCATCATTAAGGAAGATACTGTTAGAGTATCACCAACATTAATTTAGTATTAATTTTAATACCAATTTAATCTTTAAGACTCATTAAGTTTTTTCTAATTTTTGTATTTTCAATGGTGATACTGTGGAGGGTAGATTCTCCCCAATTAATATTTAAGTAATGTTCTAGGGTTTGCAAAGCTGTGCGATAAGCCACCAAGCGATAAGATCTCAAGAGAGTTTTATTAGCTGTTTGGAAAGCTGTTACAAGAGTTCTTTTCTGTAGAATGTTTCGATCTCCTTTTTGGGTGAGTACAATGAGCTATATATAGTACTTCTAAGTAAATTGGTCAGTTAATAAATGGACCTGGTCCATTAAACAATATATTAAAATTGGGCCCATTAATCCATTAAGCCCATTTAGTTAATGGGTTTAATGTATTTTTGGGCCTAGATTCAGACTGTGCTTTTGCAGATTCGCTTTGATTTCGTCAAGACGTTGTGGAGTTGATCTCGTCGCCATATCGATCTCATAGGAGTGAAATCTGACCCCAACAGTTAGCCCCCCAGCTTGGTAGTATCGAGTTATGATGATGCCAAGGTAAAAGTTTCTGGAGTTTGAGATCGATATGTTGGACTGCGAAGTCGCCAGGCGTGGACGTCTTGTCATCGAACTCGGGAAGTTCTTGTTATTCCGCGTCGAGTTGATGTATGCGTATTTTCCTGGGCTTGTTTTCTTTTTATTGTCTTAGGAGACTGAGGAGGTTGATGGTCTTGTTGCAGTTAATGGGCTTTGAGGACTGGTAGAAAATTTCAGGAATTTTTCCAAAGCCATCGTGATTTTAGGAAATTCCCCAAGTATAAATAAGCCTGCTTCCCTGGAGTTATTTTCCACCGATCTCCTTTTTTCCTAAGCACAAGGTAAAAATCATCTCTTTTCTGTCTCTTTATTTTATAATTATTATTTTGTTTGTTTTTTTTTTCTTCTTTTCTTTTTTGTTTGCTGTGCTGCCGCCGTTCGATGTCGTCGCCTCCGACATGCTTCGTCGTCTCCGGCTTCGATCTCAGCTCAACGTCGTCTCCGGCTTCGTTGCGTCAACAGGGTCTCTCGATGTCAGCGAGGTGGCCTTCGTGAGGAGCGGCGAGATGGATTTGTTTTTCTTCTTCGGCGAGGTGACGTTTACCAGAAGTGGAGCAATCGCGACGAGGTCCTGCGGTGACTCGATCGATCGTGAGGGAGATGGGATCGTGGTTCCAGCGACGAACGACATGAGGAGAGAGATCGATTCCCGGCAAGGAGAGAGAGACCGCGACAAGGAGAGAGAGAGATCTGCGACAAGGAAAGAGAGAGACCCGCGGCAAAGAGAGAGATCCGCCTCCGGGCGAGGCGAGGCGATGCGATGCTCGTTGATGGCTAGGCGAGGCGAGATCGGCGATTGACACTGTCGTTCGAGAGCTGACGAGTTGACTCAGTGGTTCAATGACTTGGTAGCAAGGCTGGCTTTGTGGAGCGAAATTGATTCAGATCTTTGATCTTTGGTACAGCGGAGAGGTGAATTTAAGAGGATGGTTTATGATTCCACGGACTCGCAGTTTGATGGTTCGAGCGACTTAGATGATTCTGGAGATATGGTCGCTGATCCCTTCTTTCTCGGAAGAAGAATGGTTCTTTCGCCAGCATCCGACACTGGTATTTTGTCGAGACCGGTCTACTCTGACGCTCTAGTCACAGTTGATAAGGTTACCGATGAGATTGCTTTACGTCCGGCTGCCAAGAAGCTGAGAGCAAAACGTCGAGAAAACAGTTAGCCTGGATCCACCATGTCAACTCCGAAATCCTTGGATTCCCTCAACGCTTGCTTTGGTTTTCCCAACGGAGTCGAGCTAGTCATTCCTTGCTCAGATGCACGGGCAGATCATCCTCCACAGGGCTACTTCACTCTGTATGAAGCATACGTTCATGCGTGCTTCCTGTGGTTCCCGATCCCTGGCGTTATTCTTGACTTCCTATGGAGAACCAACTTTGCTGTTGCGCAGATCACGCCTAGCGGGATGCGCCACTTGGTCGGGATTATGGTACGCAGCTATGAGTGTGCCTACGAAGTCGGAGTTGACCATCTGTTGAGTTTTCTGGAGGTTAGAAAAAATAGCTCCAAGGGCAAACTCCTTTATTTCCTTAAGGACAAACCGGATCTCCAAGTCGTCGGGGATTTTCCCAACATAGATCGTTTTTGGTCGGAAAAGTTTTTCTTTGTGAAAATCAATGAAGCATCTGTTGGTTGCGCTCATCTGGACATGCTTCAAAAGAGATGGGGGACTCGCGGTAGCAGACCCTGCCGCGCTTTTTTGTTTAGCTTACCATTCCTTGATAGTTTTTGAAGTCGCCGTTTCTTTGCTTGCCTATATGCGGAGTTTCGCGATTCTAACCATTTTCTCTTGTTGTTATTTTTGCAGTTCTGAATCGCATTGAGAGGTTGCCGAGTGACTTATTCGTTCTTCGCGATATACTTGCTGCTGAGAAGTGTAGCTGGAAGGAAGACTTTTCTTTACGTAGAGTCAGAGAAATTCTTGCTCGTCGCTTCGGAGTTACTTCCCAGATTTCCTTGCCAGAGATGCCGGACAACGAAAAGAAACCCTCTGCTCGTGAGAGGAGAGCTGCTGAGGCCAGAAGAGGATACAACGCGAGAGTGTCAGTTCCAAGAGCAGGCACTAGTGGGACCCTTGCACTCAGGCAGCATCGTCCAGCGTTGGAGAGAAATGATGTCATCATTGCTGATTGTCGATATGAACCTTCGCATAGGCGTCATGATGATGTGCAGGGAAGGGATGATGATGCTGGGGCAAGTTGTAAGCGTTCCCGAGAAGATAAGGGCAAAGATATTGTTGGCGGTGAAGACCCAAGCAAACCAAGGCGCGCATCGACTCCCCGACGTGATCGCGTGGCGATGGACTCATCGTTTCCTCCCGATTCGAAAAGATCTTTCAGCAGTGCCGAGCTGGGGGCGTTGCATATGTCCAAGATCGTCTTCCCAGGCACCGAGTTTCCCCTTCTAGAACAAATGTCGAAGAAGAGTTCTTACTCAAGCATGGCCGTAGAATGTATGACGGTAAGACTTCGCGGCTACTCTAGTGGGATAACGATTTTTTTTTTATTTGCTAACTTGTTTTGCGTGATTCGTTTCTCTGTTTGACAGTTCCTTTCTTCGCTTAATAAGGTCGCGATAGACTACGAGGTGACTGCTCGCTCACTGACTCGTCAGCTTGCTAATGTTCAGAAGGCTTGTGACGATCACAAGAAGCAGAAAAGGGACGCAGAGGATCGCGTTATTACTCTCGAAGCTGCTGTGAAGGAAATCGAGGATAGGCGTCGTGAGATGGATGGAACATTTATAGAGTCTGAATCCGAGAGGAAGCGTCTTCAGAAGGAAGTCTCTGATCTTACCACCAGCTTTGATGTTGCTGCCAAACATCAAGATACGGCTGTGCAACAAGCTCTTGATGAAGCGAAACGCAAACTGGCGGCGAAGTATGAGGCGAGGGTTGTCCGTGCTACAGAGAAGGTTAGAGCGATCAATGGTCAACCAAGGATTGACATAATTGATCTTGCTGAAGTTCGGAGTAACATTGAGTTCGTAAAGTTACTTCAGAGTGACAAGGCACCTGATCTTGGCGTAGAGCTCGTTGAGCTTGAGAAACAGGAGGCAGACCTATCACTTGCAGACGAGGTGTTTGCTAATCATATGCGCGAACTTGAAGGGATCCTTAAGGACTCGCTGGTTATCGCGACTGATGACCGAGTTGAGGAGTTGGATGCTGATTCGAGTTCCTCTAGTTCGTCGAACGATGATGATTTGTCAAACTCTGTGACAGCGATTCCTTCTGAGCAGACCATCGAGGTTGTTGACGATGTTGTCGAGACCGCGACTTAGTTATGTTTTTCTTTTCTTTTTTTTGTTTCAGCACTTTGTTGTAGTTTTGATTTTAGACTTAATATTTGATTCAGCTTGGAAGGCGTTTATCCTCTTGTTCACCGTCATTTTTGTCTTGCATGCTGTCGTTAAATTGTTCGTTTGCAAAGTTCAACTGTATTAGAGTCGGGACCAGCGATAAGTTTACTGGGTTTTCTGATGATCATTTCGGTTTACAAATGAGTCTGCATCGACACGCCCGTTCCGACAATGACCACGTCATTGCATAATGACCAACGATTAAGTTGTTGGGTTTATGACATGAACATTCTGGTTTACGGATATGTTCCCGTGAACAAGTCCGCTCCAGCAATGAACACTGAATTTAGACCAGCGATTTGTTGGGTACTGGGTTTCTGAGTTGAACATTCTGGTTTACGGATATGTTCCCGTGAACAAGTCCGCTCCAGCAATGAACACCGAATTTATATAGCGCGCTTTATCCACTGGGGATGTAGAGAGTTCGTCACTGTGGCCAACAGCAGCGAGTTAACAAGGAGAAGAAGTCTGTTCTGGAGGAGACTTTTAGTGAATATGCAAGTAAAAACTTGGCTTTTGATAATTGATTTTTTATAAGTTTGCAAGTGAACACTTGGCTTTTGATAAGTTTGCAAGTAAACACTTGGCTTTTGATTTATTCAATACGGCAAGCCGTGTACAAAGAGGGAAGTATATGAGTATACGTACCCATTCCCCCCCCCTTTTAAGTAGGGGGGCAGCTGTACCCATCCAAAAATGGGTTGCTTACGTACCCTTTGCAGGGATCAAGCCGCCCCGTAGTTCAAGTAAATCATGCTGGCGGATCGCGTTCCACGACCGTGGTATTGGAACGTCGGTCATGCTGGCGAGCCCATATACGCCTTGTTTGATGACTTTGGTTATTTTGTAAGCTCCTTCCCAGTTTGCTCCGAGCTTACCGGCGTTTCGTTCGGCTGTGTTTTGGAAGACTTTCCGGAGGACTAAGTCTCCTTCGTGAAATGGGCGCGGCCGAACGGTTTTGTTGTAGTACCTTGCCGCGGCGTTCTGATAGTTCTGGATTCGGATCAATGCTTCATCTCTTCGTTCGTCAATCAGGTCTTGATTATCGGCCAGCATCAAGTGATTAAGCCCTTCTTGTAAAGGAAGGAGTCGGCGGCGAACACCCGGAAAGTGTATTTCTGGTGGAATCACGCACTCCGTCCCGTAAATGAGAGCAAATGGAATTTCTCTCGTGGCCCGCCGCGGGGTTGTTCGGTGAGACCATAGGACTCCTTCCAACTCATCTGCCCATCGTCCTTTCTTCGCATCAAGTTGCTTCTTCAATCCGTCAATGATTGACTTGTTGATTACTTCGGCCTGATCGTTCCCCTGTGGGTACTTTGGTGTGGACTTACTGAGACGGATTTTTCATTTCTCGCAGAATCCCTCGAATCTGGCAGAAATGAATTGAGAACCATTATCTGTAAAAATCTCGTAGGGAACTCCATGGCGGCATATTATATTCCTCCATACAAAACCTTTGACTTGGGCATCTTTTATGCTGGCGTACGATCTAGCTTCGACCCATTTTGAAAAGTAGTCCGTCAAGACTAGCAGAAATTTCTTCTGTTTGGAGGGGTGCATCGGTCTGACGATATCCATAGACCATCGCATAAATGGGTATGGTGACGTGATGGATGAAAGTACTTCGGCGGGCTGATGGATGATTGGAGCATGGCGTTGACATTTTTCGCACTTGGCTGAAAATTTTTCGCAATCATTGATCATAGTCGGCAAATAGTAGCCATGCCGTTTGATTTTTACAGCTAATGCTCTTCCGCCAGAATGATTGCCACACGATCCGCCGTGGACCTCTTCCATTATGCTTCGAGATTCTTTCCCTTCAACACAATTCAACAAGGGGCCCGAAAAGCTCCATTTGAAGATGTTTCCGTCGAGTAATACGTAACAAGCAGCTTGGGCTTTCAGTTTGCGGGCCGCCCATTTATCATTAGGAACGATGCCGTCGACGATATACTCCCGGATGCGTCCGAGAGACCCCGCGTCGCAGCCGTATTCCGTTGCATGTGTATTTTCTGTGACCGGGTTGGGGAAGCGGTTCCTTCTGCTAAGGATGTTGGGCTCGCCTTTGAAGGTAGACATAGTGCCCAAAAGCGGTTCGTCATCCAGTGGCTCGTCTTCTTGGATGGGCGCATTGCTGGGTAATCGCTCGCTGTGTAACGATGATCCATTAGTTCGAGAGGGCTCGCAATCGATATTCATCATCTCTGGTTCGCCCAAATCTATGTCTCTAGTTGAACAACCTGTTGTAGTACCGCCGTTGTCCGCCGCGGTGGGAATTTGTTTGCAGGTTGCTCCTTCGGCGGGTTGGTCGATGTCTTCCATCTCAATGTCTGACCCCTCGCAGGGCGTGTCGCTCTTATCGGCTAGGGCTTTCTTAGCTTGTGAGCATGTCACGATGTTCGCCATTCCTGGTGGGTTTATGCTTGGGTGTTCTATGTGTTCGACCGGGACGATCCGTCTCAGCTCTGAACTAGATGTTGACGCCAGCACTGCCAATGCATCTGCCGATGTGTTCTCGCTGCGGCGTATTCTCGTCAAGCTGAATTCATTAAATTGGGCTGCCAAATCCTTTACTATTTGTAAATATGCTTCCATCCGCCCGTCTTTTGCGATATACTCTCCGGTGAACTGATTGACGACGAGCTGCGAGTCGCAAAACGCGTGGAGGTGGTCGACTTTTAGTCCTTTGGCAAGCCGCATTCCTGCTACTAGAGCTTCATACTCTGCTTCATTATTGGAAGCTCGAAAACCCAGTCGAAAAGATTGCTCAAGTATTTCTTCAGTGGGAGATGTCAGGCGTATCCCCACTCCAGCTCTATTCCTAGACGATGACCCATCGACATGGAGTTTCCAGACTGAAGTTAGTTCCTCCTTGCCAAGATTATGCTCTGGTAATTCGATTAGGAAATCCGCCAGAACTTGAGACGATGCTAGTTCGGGCTCTGTATTCGATATCATACTCACTAAGTTCAATTGTCCATTTTGCAATTCGTCCTGATTGGCTTGGACTATGTAGAATGGATCGAAGCGGAAACATGCTGAGGACTACTATCGAATGGGACTGAAAATACGGACTTAGCTTCCGGGCCGACATTAGGATGGATAAGGCTAACTTTTCTATCTGAGGATATCTCGTCTCGGCGTCGGTGAGGCTTTTGCTAACATAGAAGATAGGTTTTTGCTCACCTTGCTCTTCCCTGATGAGGACTCCGCTGAACGCTGTTTCGGATACAGTAGTGTATAGAAAAAGTGGCTCTCCCTCCACTGGTTTGGCTAGCACTGGTGGGCTTGACAAATACTTCTTGAGCTATTGAAAAGCCTCTTCGTAGTTTGGCGTCCACTTGAAAGGCTTCTTCTTCTTTCCCACTTCTTTTTTTCCTCGCAGAGTGTCATAGAATGGTAGGTACTTGTCGGTTGATCGCGAGATAAACCTGTTACGTGCGGCAACTCTTCCAGTGAGTCGTTGCATTTCTCGCTCTGTCCTCGGCGATGCCATGTGGATGAGCGCGTCGATCTATTTCGGATTTGCTTCAATGCCGCGGCGAGTTACCAGATAGCCCAAAAATTCTCCCGATGGAACGCCAAATCTGCATTTAGCCGGATTTAGTTTCATGTTGTGGAAGTTCAGCCTTTCGAAACACTCCTCCATGTGGGTTATGTGATCCTTCTCCTCCAAGGATTTCACCAGCATGTCGTCGATGTAAAATTCCATTGTCTTGCCGAGTTGATTGACAAACATCTTGTTTACTAGGCGTTGGTAAGTTGCGCCGCCGTTTTTAAGGCCAAAAGGCATTACCTTATAGCAATATATCCCTCTGTTTGTGATGAAAGTCGTCTTGTCACAGTCTTCAGGTTTCATGAAGATTTGATTGCAGCCGGAGAAAGCATCCATGAATGACAACATCTTATTGCCTGCCGTTGCCTCGATGAGCCGGTCTATGTGCGGAAGAGGAAAACTGTCTTTGGGACAAGCTCTGTTTAAGTCGGTAAAATCTACACATACACGCCACTTGCCGTTCTTATTTTTTACTACAACGGGATTCGCCAACCAGTCGGGGTATTTGATTTCCATGATCGAGCCAACTCGTAGGAACTTTTCGACCTCGTCATTAACTGCTTTCGCCCTCTCTGAGCCAAGCTTCCTTCTTTTCTGGTTTAAAAGTTGGATCGACGTTCAACTCGTGGCTTGCTATGCTGATGTCTATTCTGGGCATGTCCTCCGCCGCCCAGGCAAAGGTATTCACGTTCTTTTTCAAAAAGTTGACGAGTTGCTCCTTGATTTCTTCTCCTAGGTCAGCCCCGATTTCCACACACCTTTCGGGGTGCAGCTTGTCGATGCCGACCATAACAACAGGGTCGCAAGTTGGCCTAACTTCTTTCGCGCGCCCCTCCGTGATCTGTAGTTGCTATAAAAGATTGGAGAGCCCCTTCACCGGCTCTCTGTCCATTTTCATCTTCTTATGCTCCTCTTTTTTGGTATCCTCTGTAACGGGCTTTCTCATTCTGTGCTCCGTCAAGAAACACATGCGTGATTCTTTCTGGCTCCCGAAAATAGTTTTTATACCTTTTGGTGTGGGGAACTTCACGCAGAGATGATATGTCGATGCGACTGCTCGCATTAAGTTCAACCATGGCGTTCCCAAAATAGCGTTGTAAATCGCTGGATGGTCTGCCACTTCAAACTCGATAGTCTTGGTCATCCCCCCAGCTCGAACAGGCAGTCGGATTAGTCCTGTAGTTATAGTTGTCTCTCCAGAGAACCCGGTGAGCGGCTTTGGATATGGCTTGATCTCGGACAAATCAACGTTCATTTTTTTTAGAGTGTCTTTGAAGATAATGTCGACAGTACTCCCCGTGTCTATCAGGATTCGAGCTACGTCACAGTCCCCGATGATGAGCTCGATCACGAGCGGGTCGTCGTGTGGCCGATCTATCCCCGCAGTCTCAGATTCTTCAAAGGAGATCACGTCATTAGGAAATTTTGAAGGGGTCTGAAGATTAATGCTGACCTCGGCGTGCCGCTGAAATGCTTTTATAGATGAGACGGTGTCCACACAGTAGTGCGACCCGCCCATTATCATGTTGATGCGCCTCCTGGTTTCAGGGGGTGGACTCTCGCTGCCTTGCCTACCGCGTTTTGGGAGCTCGCCGTTGGCCTTTTCCTTTTGGTCTACTTCGAAATCCTTAAGAGTAAAATCTCCTTTAAGCTGGCCAGCTGCCAGTTTTGCCGCGAGCATGCGACCGAGATTTCTACAGTTGGCAGTGGAATGTCCGTGGATTCGGTGATGATCACAATAGGCTGTCTCGTCATGGGATCTTTGTCCTCTAACCCAAGTATTGCTCATCATGCCCCTTCCACGGCCTCTGCCCCTTCCTCTACCGTATCCGGGCGAGTCTACTTGAAAGTTGTGGGCTCCCCGGAATACTCCTTCATGTTGCACGAATCCGCCAGACTGATTATTCTTCTTGTTGCTTTGTTGGCTCTGATTCTGGGAAGGAGTGCTAGGTTGTTTTATCTTTCCGTGTTTTTCCGCCAATAACTTCATTTCTTCTTCGTTCCTTGCAAACTTAGTTGCTCGGTGGAGGGCGTCCTGGAATATCGCCGGCTCATTCACCATTATTTCCTTGTGGAAATCTGACTCGTACCAGAGTGTTTTTCTCAGAGCTTCAAGGGCCGACGAGTCGTCAATGCCTTTTACCCTTGACAGGATGGTTTTGAACCGCTCGATGAAGTTGCGGAGGGACTCCGCAGGCCCCTGCATCATTGTCCATAGGTCGGCTCCCAGAGTTCTTCGCTCTATGAATATAGCGTATTGTTTGAGGAAAGCCGCGGACAACTGGCTAAAACTATCAATGGAGTTACTCTCAAGCCCAACAAACCACTGGAGAGCTGGCCCTTTGAGGTGTTCTACGAACAGATGGCATTGACCAATATCCCTTTCATCTTCTCTGAAGTTGGCTCGTCCCATTGCTATAGTGAAAGCGCTGATGTGATCCGTTGGATCAGAACTCCCTTCATAGGCTGGCACTTTAATCTTTCCAGGGTCAGACAACCTTGCTTTTGAGATGCGAGCCGTGAAAGGCGTACGTTGTGCTTCTTCAAGCACTCGATCAATCTCCGGTGCTGTGCTGGTCGCTCGATGCATTTGTGAGCGCATTGCCTTTAGATCCATATTAGTTCGGTACATAGAGGCACGAAGCTCGTCTAATTCGTCCTGGTGCATTCGTGGTGCGACTCTGTAGGTTTCGGCGGTTCGGCGTCTTTCGCAGTGGAGACGTTTTTCCTCTTCGGAGGTTCGTTGTGTCTCCCAGCGGAGACGTTCTTCTTCTTCGGCGAGCTCGAAGGCGTACTTCTCGTCTCATGGGTAATATGTTTGTCTTACAGTCTTCTGCCCTGGTTCGTTGGGCTCATTGGAGTCGACCTCTTCGATGTCATCCTCAAGATCGACCACTGACGCAGGCTTGTCAGCTAGTGCCGAACCGCTAGGCTGTCTGGGGCCTACTGCCGGTGCCGAGCCGCCAGCTATTGCTTTGCCTTTGTTGATGTCTCGTCCTCCGCTTCCGGGAGTCGGGTCGGCGTTTAGATCGAGCGGACGACATCGACGGATTCTTTGAGTTTCTGAGGGCGTGGAGAAGTTAAGAGCTGTCGGGGCGATACGGTCCACGACTTGGGGTGTAAATCTCGTCGTTTTTCCGTGGCTTGCCGCGGCTAAGGAATCCATCCGGTTTTTCATTGTATTGTTGAAGTTGTCCTGTTCCCTTGTCTTTCTAAGGATTTCTTCAAACATTCCCTTTATCTGTGTGATCTCCGTGGCGAACTGTGATGGTTTTTCAGCGGGCTTGTCCGTTGCGGTGTTGTTTCCTCCGGGCGCGTTCGCATTGGTCTCAGGATCGATGATGACTTTGGGTGCGTTCGCGTTTGTTTCGGAGTCCTTGGTTGCAGATCCGTCCATGGCGAGTTGTTGAGGGTTGCTTTCGCTGTTGTCTCCCTCGAGAGTCATCTCTCCTGATCTCGGCGCGGGGGTCTTTTGAAAAGCTTCACAAGTTTCCCCACAGTCGGCTCCAAATTGTGGAGGGTAGATTCTCCCCAATTAATATTTAAGTAATGTTCTACGGTTTGCAAAGCTGTGCGATAAGCCACCAAGCGATAAGATCTCAAGAGAGTTTTATTAGCTGTTTGGAAAGCTGTTACAAGAGTTCTTTTCTGTAGAATGTTTCGATCCCCTTTTTGGGTGTGTACAATGAGCTATATACAGTACTACTAAGTAAATGGGCTAGTTAATAAATGGACCTGGCCCATTAGGCAATATTTAAAATTGGGCCCATTAATCCATTAAGCCCATTTAGTTAATGGGTTTAATGTATTTTTGGGCCTAGATTCAGACTGTGCTTTTGCAGATTCGCTTTGATTTCGTCAAGACGTTGTGGAGTTGATCTCGTCGCCATATCGATCTCATAGGAGTGAAATCTGACCCCAACAGATACTCAATAAGATTATAAAGAATCAAAAGAAAATTTATTTTTTATAAAAAATAAAAATGAAAGAAAATCACAAATACTAACATTCACCACAAATACTAACATTCACCAGAGATTTCATATAAAAAATGAGCATTATATATCTACTTCCGTGTAGGAAAATGAGTATATGAATCAAACCAACAGTCTATTGGACAGAAACACACACGAAAAAAAGTAGACTTTACTTGCTAGAAAGGATTGGTGAAGGTAAACTCTGCAAAGTCTGTAGAACTTTCTCTACTTCACCATCACTTTTCAGCCTTGACTTCTCCATGGAAAAAATCTAGTACCCATAGAGAGACAACAAACCAACTTTGATATGGTCATCATCATTCTCAACAAAAAAAAAGAAAAAAAATTGGACATCTTACAACACATCAATGAGCTCATTATTCTTGCATTAATCATAAGAATTGACAAGAAGCTAATGATCATTGATTGAAAAATTCAAGTATCAAGAAGGTGGAATCACTTTCTTCCTAAGTACCTGTTTAGGAGGAGAAGCGGATTCACCATAATCACCCCGAGCACAACTCTCCATGAACTGCAAAGCCAATTTACCTCCCAAGGAGTGACCAATGACCACATCATGCCAATTCCACCCACTTGCTTTAACCAAATCAGCTAAATCCTTAGCAGAATTCACAAGATCATAAGGCGGATTAAGCCTTTCTACTTCCGTAGATCTCTCATGGTTCTTCAAATCATCCAGTATCATCTTCCAATCTAAAAAAGAATTAGATAAATCAGTGGAGAAAATCTTAAAGTACCGAGCAAAGAGAGAGAGAGAGGCATACCAGAAGCAGAGGATACGGAGAGAGACGAAGCGAGAGAGCCCCACCTATACGAAATGATATCCTCGAAGCTCCTTGAAAACAGCCACATAAAAGGCAAAAAAGACTATGGATGATACAACTCTCATACACTTGTAAAGATACTTATCTTTAAGATTAGATTAGCTTCAAAGCCAACAATTCATTACATACAATCAAGGTGATTACTTTCCAAGAAGAATATGGATGATGTAAGAACAAAGATAAGCTTACACTATTTCCTCCATCCCCTAGTAACTCAGCCATATGTTCAATTTCACGACCTCTCTCGTCGAGCATCACAACCTAAAAAATCTCACAATCAGACCTACCTAGAATGATCAATCACATGGCTACTAAGTAATACCAGATTCTAAAAAGCTTATTAATACCCAATCGGCAGGCCCAATAAGCTTCATCATAGCCACCTCTTCATCTTCAACCTGAGCTCTAACATCCGTGCGAATGAACACTATTTCTTTAAGAGAAAGCGACCAAAATACTCATTTGATGGATCCAACATGACTTGAAACTATCAAAATTGAGGCAAAACGTACTGAGCATTTCAGGGATTGGACTGAACCAATGAATCTTCAAAAGAGCAATAAGGTTTAATCTTGATGTTGTACTCATCGACCAAGAGTCGAACACCTTCTAATCTCTTTTTCCGTACTGTGATTACACGTATGGGAAGAGATCTCTGTGAACCAAATCACCAATTCCATCAAACCCTAAAACCCCAAAATCCAATCAATTCGGTAGAAACTCAAGCAGAGAGGATTTTTTTACCACTGCTTGACTTGTGTATCTACATGTTTTTCCTGATAAAAAAAAAATCACGAACCGGATGATGATAATTTATACACCATTAACACAATCTTCAGAGTGAGAAACAAGAATTGAAACCAACTATTGAAAAAAAGAAGAAAAAGGAAACCTTTTTCCTGAGAAGTAGGTGAAGCAGATGCATAGAACTACATCAGGTGAAAAGTTGTAGTTTGGGTTCTTCAATCTCACGACGAGAATTTCCGACAAGATCAAGAGAGAGAGACGACGAGAATCGTTGTTTTCATCGCCGAAAAAGAAAGAAAGAAACGAACAAATGATTATTATTTTTTTGGCTTTCTTCAAGCATACGTCGCCACGTGTCCTCTAAAAACCATTTCTACAGACTCAACCCACTGATCCGTCTCTCATCACTTTTAAGTCTATAATTAATTTTTTAATTATTGTAATCCCATGATACCCTTAAAAGCTTATCATTAAAGATGGTCTAAGTTAATTTTTATTGACTTTCATTTGTATGATTTGATTGATTTTCTTATTCTATTTAATAAAATTATAAATTAAAATAGAATTATTGTTGATGTGACCAAAAAAAAAAAAATTGGAAATATTGTTGAAAGTTCTTTGCATGTCATTTTTATTGATTTTTGGATTAGAACCAATCTTTTGTATGAGACAGTGAAAAACTTGCACATGACGGAGTTAAAAGAAAAAGATTTTGTTGTACTAGAATGCCAGAAAATTATTAATTAGTATCCGATATGATTCACTCGTAACTCTGCCACCAAGTTTATTTTATTTTATTTTTTGAAAAATACTACCAAGTTTATTTCGAACTGAAATATTTATCCATAATATATTATTATAATTTTTCAAAGAAGAAATATAAAAACTTAATTTTGGTTATTATGTGCTATAAGCCTATAATGGAACAATAAAATGGGCCTAGTGGTAGAGTCGATATTTAGAAAACGAAAAACAAATGGATGAGATAAAAAATGTTTTGCCTCGCCAGTGATGCAAATCAACAATAATGAAAATGCATTTGTAACACCTCAATTAATTATTTTGAATTATTTCCCATAGACCAGACGTTAAAAAAAAAATTGCATGGAAATAAGATAATACTAATTGATAACGCTTTTTTTTTACATTCTTATTCCCCCCCCCCCCCCCCCCACCAACACCATTTTTGAAGAAACATAATAATAGCTCACGGTAAAATTGATGCACTTGATTACATTGAGTCACTGACTAAATGTGCAATGACTTTAATTAACTTGAAAGTTCAAACCCACAGTTCCAAAGTTAAAGGAAGTGGTAAGAATTCTCTCTCTCTCTCCATATTAATTAATTTTTATATAATAATTCTCTCCCCAATCAAACAACACTATATCAGAGACACACATGTGTCACTTTTTTCTTCAATTTTAAATTTTATATGTATTAAAATTAAAACTTTTTAAAAACTTGGCCTTTTTCCCAATATAAATAGATGTATCAAACATCCAAAGATGAACACATTTGATATCACAAAAGAAACCAAAAGCTCTCAAACAAAACAGCCTTTTCTATTTGCTTGTAATTTACCAAACCACTGTCCCCCATAATAACAAGAACCAAAAAAAGAAAAGAAAAATCTTCAACCCATCTTCAAGATATGTCTCTTCCTGAAACTAAATCCGAAACCCTTCTAGATGCTTGGGACTTCCAAGGCCGCCCCGCGGATCGATCTAAAACCGGCGGATGGGCCAGCGCCGCCATGATTCTTTGTAAGTATAGTCACATAGAATTTAAAGTTCCAGATAAAACCATTTTGTACATCATCTACCAACAATATAAGTATATGCAGATTTTTTTTTTTTTTGAACTTTTTATGGCCTTTACTAAGTTATAAGTTTATTGATAATGGGTTTGAATTCTTTACATGCGGGTATCGTTCTTATTTTCCATTTCTGCCTGATGTATCTAACTTTTTTTGTAAACTGTGTGAAGGTATTGAGGCCGTGGAGAGGCTAACGACGTTAGGTATCGGCGTCAATCTAGTGACGTATTTGACGGGAACTATGCATTTAGGCAATGCAACGGCGGCTAACACCGTTACCAATTTCCTTGGAACTTCTTTCATGCTATGCCTCCTCGGTGGCTTCATCGCTGATACCTTTCTCGGCAGGTTTGTATATAAATATATATATATATATATATATATATATATATATATTTTTTTTTTTTTGCATAAGTGTATGATTTAACCAAAATCATTCGGTTTTGCTTTAAAAAAATGTTAATTTAAGTTTATTAATTTTGTTTCATAGGTACCTAACGATTGCTATATTCGCCGCAATCCAAGCCACGGTAATGACCGTAGAAGTCCCTTTCTCCTTACCAAAACTTATAGCCAACAAGAAGAAAATGAACATGTTGACTAGCTAGTCTAATAAAAAATCAGAGTAGTAAACGACATAAGTCTTTTATTTTTGGTAGAAACTTTTTCCGAAAATTTAATATTCATATTATGATTATGATGATTATTATAGGGTGTTTCGATCTTGACTCTCTCAACGATCATACCGGGACTTAGACCACCAAGATGCAACCCAACGACGTCGTCTAATTGCGTACAAGCAAGTGGAATACAACTAACGGTCTTATACTTAGCCTTGTACCTCACCGCCCTAGGAACCGGAGGCGTGAAGGCAAGCGTCTCCGGTTTCGGATCGGACCAATTCGATGAGACCGAACCGAAAGAACGGTCACAAATGACATATTTCTTCAACCGTTTCTTCTTTTGTATCAACGTTGGTTCTCTTCTTGCCGTGACGGTTCTTATTTACATACAAGACAATGTTGGACGCAAATGGGGCTATGGCCTTTGCGCGTTTGCAATAGTGCTTGCGCTTAGCGTTTTCTTGGCCGGCACAAAACGCTACCGCTTCAAGAAGTTGATCGGTAGCCCTATGACGCAAGTTGCCGCGGTTATTGTTGCGGCGTGGCGGAACAGGCGACTCGAGTTACCGTCGGATCCGTCGTATCTCCACGACTTGGACGATATTATTGCGGCGGAAGGTTCGATGAAGAAGAGTAAACAAAAGCTACCGCACACCAAACAGTTCCGGTATGATTTCTTCTGTCTAATTAACTCATTAAATATTAAACATTTTACTAAAAAAACAAATCTCACAATATTTTTAAAGATTGAAAATTGCTACCAAATTTTATTTTTCTGCAACAAAAATTTTTTTTTTAATCAAAATGGTTAATTTCAAATAATTGAGGTGTAGATTGAAAATTGCTACCAAATTTTATTTTTCTGCAACAAAAAATTGTTTTTTAATCAAAATGGTTAATTTCAAATAATTGAGGTGTAGATTAATTGAATGTGATATATATAAATAGACTTTAAAATGTGATATTTAAAAAGTTTTTTTTTTTTAAAAGTAGGGTTGTATGGGTGGGAAATAAATCGAAAAGCTCGTGTCCTTAAATTAAAGTGGGACCACAATATTTACATTATATGCCTACTTGGTAAGTTGGTATTAGAATCCAATTGAAAGGGGCTTGAATATTTTCCTTTCTTTCTATATATGGGGAGAATAAATTATTATCATAATACTATTACTCGACCATACAACGAAACTGGTCCAGGATACGAAGTTTACAGCTAATTACAACATTTTTGGATATTTTTTCTTTCAAAATTTGTCATATATATTGTTTATCTTGTTTTCTTTAGAATTGTGTGCATATATATACATATATGAATACTTATATTTTCGTTAGATAACACGTCAAGTTCACTACATATAATAGGTAAGAAAAGAAGAGAATTCTCAGAAAATTTTAATAATACCAAATAAATAAATTAATTAGAATATACTAGTGGGGTAATATTCTCCATCTTTACTTTTTACCTATAAATCTTAAGAAAATTTCTCACCCTCTTTTAAATTATTTGGTTTTTACAAAAAGAGAGTAGCTTTAGCCACAAGTTGTGGTAAATCATATATTTAAAACTGTTTTGTTTTAGTATTATATTGTTATTGTTCTCAAAGATTCTTTTGCTTTAAAACTTAAATATATACACACATATATATATATATACACCTGACTCGTGATTTTTTCCTCTTAAGTACTGTAGTATCTTTCCTTTTTTCTTGCCAAGCTTTAAGTACAGTATCTTTTATACATCAATCCCTATGCATGCCAAAATAGAAACACAAGAATCCAAAGGAATCAAATTACTTTTTATTCCAGATAATTAAAAAAATTCTGTCTACCATCTCTAGATCTTTGTATCTCTCACTTTTTTGGAAATAAAAATACATAAAGAAGAAGAAACGAGACAGTTGTTTTGTCTTGTAGTGAGACGAACACGTTTCGTGTCGTAACACCTCCACTACTTTACACCTTCACCGGGACTGACCCAGAGTTAGGCTAAGAACCCTACCGTCACGTGCACGTCTCGTGCTTTGCGTGCTCTTGCTTCATTAAATTTGTCCCTTTTTTTTAGTTACTATTCTAAGGTCAAATTAAAAACTATAAAACAAACTTTTACCCTTTTCCATATTCTTCAAAAAAATTTTAAAAAAATTCTACATTATTTCATACTACAATTTTGTATGTGCATCTGTTTGTTTCTTGCCATGTGTGTGAAGGGCATATATCATGTTGAAAGATTCCACGTAACTATCTCCACATCATGTTGATTCGATGCTTAGGCTATATTCCAGAAAGAGGATTTATTAACAATAACACATCAAATAAATGAAATAAACAATAATAGTATGATATTTCAATAAATAGTGACAACTTCCCATTTGTCTCTATTTCACTATCAACAAGCCAACTCTTTTCAAGAAATACACAAAGGATCTTTTGTAGCAAATCTAGACTTATCTTTGTTCCAACAAATCATTTAACTTCCTTTCACATAATTTAAAAGTTAAAACTATATTCTAATTATTCCTTGTATCATTTTTTATGCCACAGTTCATTGGACAAGGCAGCGATAAAGGATCAAGACACGGTAGCGACCCAAAACGCATTCAACAAATGGACACTTTCAACACTAACTGATGTTGAGGAAGTAAAACAAATCGTACGGATGTTACCAATTTGGGCAACATGCATTCTCTTTTGGACCGTCCACGCTCAATTGACGACATTATCGGTTGCACAATCCGAAACAATGGATCGTCACATTGGAAGTTTCGAGATCCCTCCAGCCTCGATGGCTGCCTTCTACGTTGGTGGCCTCCTCCTAACAACCGCCCTATACGACCGTGTTGCCATTAGACTATGCAAAAAGCTATTCAACTACCCTCAGGGTCTAAGGCCGCTACAACGCATTGGTTTGGGACTTATATTGGCATCCATGGCTATGGCCGTAGCTGCTTTGGTAGAGATCAAACGTCTTAGAACCGCCCATTCCCATGGTCCAACCGTCAAAACGCTTCCTCTAGGGTTTTATCTACTCATCCCACAATACCTTATTGTCGGTATAGGCGAGGCGTTGATTTACACGGGACAGTTAGATTTCTTCTTGAGAGAGTGTCCTAAAGGCATGAAAACAATGAGCACAGGTTTATTGTTAAGCACATTGGCATTAGGGTTTTTCTTCAGCTCGGTTCTGGTGACCATCGTCGAGAAACTCACTGGAAAAACTCACCCGTGGATCGCTGATGATCTCAACAAAGGTCGTCTTTACAATTTCTACTGGCTTGTGGCCGTAATTGTTGCTTTGAACTTCCTCATTTTTCTCGTTTTCTCCAAGTGGTACGTTTACAAGGACAAAAGACTAGGTGAGGTCGGGATTGAGTTAGAAGATGAGCCAGAGATTCCCATGTGTCATGCATGATCACGATCATGATCAAGATGCTGAATACTGTGTCTATGTCGCTATGTGTGAATTTGATTTTGAGTTTTGTGGTATAGTCTATGATTATTTTCTCAATTACCTCTTGTTGCCGAGTCGACAAATAATGGACCGACCGATAAGGGATATAAGTCAAAATTTTCCCATCAGGGTCTGTATAAACGCAATTAACTTTTTTTGTTTGTTTTAATTCCTTTTTCACTTTTTTCTTTCATATGTCAAAATCTTAATTAAATTTCCAACTTCTCTTCTTTACCAAAAGAAGTCCAACTTGTCTATAAAATTGGAATTGAGTCACTACCCGAATGTTGAGAATTTACTGGTTCGATTGGTCTCGAGGAGACCATTGGTCAAGTGATTTGAATTATCAGGGAGCTGCATGATTAAGTCCAATACAACATATATGAGTATTAAAACTATGTGAAAATGATCAAATATGATTTAGTATGATCCCATTCCCTTTTGGCTATCTATACACTAGTTACTTTTATATTCACGAATATGATCATATTTCAACTCTGTAGCTGATTGGATATAGAATCTTCGGTGTCCCATGCGGCCACAATATGTTATGCAGAGAGATCAACCAGTCTCTAATAAATATATATACACGAAATATTACAATGATTATTTCATCAACATGTAAAATTCAATGTATTCATATGTTACCAAAGTATGAGTTAGCTGGTGTTATAGTTTTGGATTAGAACGTCCAATGTCGATAGTTTTATTTAAGCTATTAAAATCTATTATGTTTTAATTTTCCAAAAATTGTAGAAACAAAATATTATTTATTTTATTTTCACAAAAAGACTAAAGTTTTTAGTTTTTAAAAAGCTAACTATTTATAGCAAAACCAAAAACTAAGAAAAATGGGTGAAAAGTATAATGATTCTTCTCCCTAACATCGCCTAAACAAATTGACAATATTATTTTCTTTCTTTCTATTTTCTATTGGAGGAACTCGACCAATAAATCTCCGTTATAATTGATGAGTTTTTTTTGCCAATTGGCTTTATCTCCGGAAAAAGATAAACCCCTCATGCATTTGTTCCAAGTTATAGAAGATGAGCTAAATGTTGGGAGCTTTAATATGTTTTGCAGGTTCTCTAATAATGGTAACAATATAAAATAGTAAGGAATGTTCTCTACACGTTTCTTTGTCTACCTGTTGTCTCCCAACTCTTATCTAATTTTCATATACAAAATAATAATTTAATACTATAATTTATCAAATATCCTCCCCGACCCAATCGTGTAGCTTTAAAATCTGATTTTGGACGTATATAATCACTTCAGCATGGACAATTAAATCCAGGGTTAAATCCATCGATTTATTAACTAAAATACATACTAATTTTGTATTCAATTGGACGTATATAATCACTTCAGCATGGACAATTAAACCCAGGGTTAAATCCATCGATTTATTAACTTAAATTCATACTAATTTTGTATTCAATCATTGAATATATATGTTAGAAACTTAGAATAGTCTATTTTTTCAGATAAATTTTCTTGATAAATATTATCTCTTATGTGACAATATATTTTCTGTTTTTTATTTAAAATATCAAAAAAAATTTGGGTAACATTTAAGATATCAATTGCCTGCATATATATATTACTTGCAAAAATATTCCATGTATTCGTGACCATCTTTAAGAATAAAATAAGAATTATCTCAACCAAAAGAAATATCTTAGAAAGATGCATTATAATAAGTATGATTCACTGTAATGATTGGGGAAGAGCAATAATGTTGAGATGAGACTTTTTGGATCAGGAAACTACATGACCCAATCACAGATAAGTAATCATGAACTTTTGGTCTAAAGAACATAAGTTCAATTTAATGTGTCTTTCTTTGACTTGGAAAAGACATGAAAGGAGGATGAAATAAACTTTTTCATTTTTTAACTGATTATCTTTTCATTGGGCTGTCATGAACTCAATTATTGTTGTGTAGATTCCTCAATTTGGTATCTATAATTTCATGTTGCTTAAATTAATTAATATTTTCCCATGTTACAAAAGGGTTTAAATAGTAACCGCAGAATTTTTGCTGAATTACTGTTGAATTGCAGAATTTGCTGAATTACTGTTGATTTCTTGCAGAATTTGCTGAATAATATCAAATTTAAATGGTAACAGCAGAATTTGCTGAATTTGCTGAATTTTTCAAAAAAAAAAATTAATTTTGAAAAAGTAATTAATTTTAAAAAAGTAATTAAATTTTTTTTTCAAACTTAAATAGTTAATTATTATTGACCAATCACAAAAAAATTACAAAATACTAGTGTTCATTAAATATTTAATAAAGTTAAAAAGTACCTATTATTGTCAAATCATCTTACATTTTGAAAAAACCTCCAAAACATCTTATATTTTGAAATATATATCTTGTAATTAGGGCTGGATCGGATCCAGATCCAAAAATAATAATTAAAAAAAACAGAAAACCCAATTTGTAAAAATTATTTACAAAAATTTTGAATGATATTTTAAAAAATAAATATCTTACTATAAAAGGAATTAAAATCACAAACATTTTGCAATTGCCCTTTAAACATTTTGTAATTGTCCCTTAAATAAATTAATAGATTGATAAAAAAAATTTACATACATAATTTATGATATAATATTTTGCTATTGATTAAATTATTTTTTAGTAAACCTAATTTTTAAAATATTAAAATATTATTTTAGAATTGTCAAGCAAATTTAGTAAGATTTAATCACAGTACATATATATCTAGGAGACAATTGCAAAAATGCCACTTTTAGTTACATTTGCAAAAATATCACTTTTAGTTACATTTGCAAAAATATCACTATGGATTGTTCATTTGCAAAAATGTCACTAATTATAATTTTTAGATTCTAAATCTTAAAATTTTAAACCTTCTGTGTGTAAATAGTAATCGCATAATTTCTGATGAATTGCAGAATTTGCTGAATTTCTGCTGAACTATAGAATTTGTTGAATTGTAGAATTTGCTGAATTGGAGAATTTGCTGAATAATATGTCAACTTAAATGGTAAATGCAGAATTTGCGGAATTTGTTGAATTGCGTTACCATTTAGACCCAAAATAGTAGGAAATGTAAACCGGGCCTATTTCACATTGTAGGTGACGACTTCAGTAAACTTCCAACAATCGATAATGATTATTTTGAAAATGTAATGACAAGAAAAGAGAGGCCTCTATGCTAAATGGGCCACGTGCCCATAAATTATCAGTTAGTGTTGATTTTGTAAACTATGTCCCAATACTCCAACACAAGTGTACACAATTTTAGTTTATTATCCCAAGTTCCTAACCGACTGAAGTAACAATTTGAGAGACAATGAGAAACTCTGAATGTAACTGGCTCACTACATTTTTCCTCTTATCATAATCAATGTCATAAGTTAAGAAAAAAAACGATTCAAAACATAGCTGTTAAAAGATTACATAATCAAGCAATAGTGTGAAAGAATCCGAATCCCGGGAAGGTGTCTAAAATCATTCGGTTTTTCGCCTTCTTTTACCGACGTACCTCTGAAGCGCCGAACGTTTGTTTCTCGGGTTTGCTCTGAATTTGACGTCTTTTGTCTTTCCCTGCATCTTCTTGTACTCTCTTGATCTCAAAACCGCTTCCAGGATGTTAATGTCTTCACGGATCTCGTGCCTAGAGAGCGATGTTAAGCTCGGAAGTATCTCTTTCTGGAAGTTCTTCATTCTCCTCCCTCTTCTTAGCTTGAGTCCAATCTCTTTGTTGTTATCTCTCGTGATGGTATTAAGCTCATCTAGAGCCATTGATGACACACAGCAGTCTTCTTCGGTGTTGGTTTCGCTTATTCCTAGTGTGTGTAGCTCATATGAATCGCATGAACATCCCGGTTCTGATTTACCCATCTCGGGTTTATCTGGAAAGTCTTGATCTTGAGATGAACTGTTGGTCCTCAACACGGGCTTTGACTGCAAGTCTTGATTTTGATATGAAATCTCTGATATGTGGACTAATGATTGAGCTGCCATTTGAATCATTTCAGACAACTCTTCCTCATCGTTACAACATCCGTTCTCCAGTAAGACTTCAGTGGCAGAAAACTCAAGTCGGGTACGGCAAGAAGGATCCGCTGCTCGAGGAGAAGAACTTCTTCTTGACTCGGTCCTCAAGTTGTTTTCAGTGGTGCAGCAAGAAGTATATGAAGCTGGAGATGCTGTACTGTCTTTTTCATGGACGTTTTGGCATTTAGGGGAGCAAAGCGGTGTATGAACATCATCTATTCCACTCTTCTCACAGCTCGTTTCTGCCTCTTCGATATACGGACAGTTCAGATCTTGTAAGAAACAGTAATGAGGCTCGGATATCGATTCATCAACCAGGGTTACGTTAAGATCCAATAATCCTGGCTCCTTATCAGTTGTAGTACCACTATCACCTTCAACAAGAGATTGATCCACCACCTTCACTATGTTTGAGCTGATCCGATTAGACAAGAACGACGGTCTTGTTTCAGGATTTCTCACAGTAACATAGCTAACAGAAGCCTCATGCTCTGTTTCGGGAGGTTCCTCAAGATCAATAACAATTTTTGGGTTTCTCTTCCCACCCCAATTCGTGGTTGATGCTTCATTCGCCTTACTAGCTTCAAGCCCCGAATGAAATCCTAATTCTACCGTATTTCGGGAACCACAAATGCCGTAAAAACTTCCAGGATCAAGTGTCTCATGAAAGTTGTTATAAGCGTAGTGATCTGCAGGAAGTCGAAGATCGATATCTTTCATCAGAAGCTTAGGGGAGTTTATCCTCATATATCCATCATCGGACTTGGAGCTCTCACTTTTCACCTGATAAACCTGAGATGAAAAACTTATGAACAATCTATTCTCTACTGTGTGTCTTAACAACAAACATCAAAATGAACAAAAAGGTCGGAACTTGGACTTAACTATAATCTGAAATAAGCTACATTATATACCTGTCTCCCAAATAGAGTGACCATACTGATTGGATTCTGCTTAGAAGTCTCTTTATATGATACAACATGTTTCTGTGACAACACTTCTTCTTTAGACAAACCGAAGAAATACATCGCTCCTTCGTCTGGTCTAACTCTTCTATTCTATGGCCCGTCCCTATCAAATGCGAACAACGCATATACAAGCGGAAAAAAATGAGATGATCAATAACTAAAATCAAACCGTTAAAAGGATCAACATGAACATTCTAAACACAAATAGAAACCAACATCAGTTCCTAGTGAACTTCATAAATAAGAGTTTTCACATAGCACTAAACACATTATATAGAGCATAAACAGAATCAAAAACAAGATCAAAGCTCATGAAAGCAGAGCAACAACAATGTTCATAAGTGGACCATTTTATTCAAATGAAAAAAAAAACAAAATTTCCTGGTGATATTAACAAAGGAATCAATATCAGAATGATCATCCACGCACACAAATTCTAAAAACCTCTGCTAAACCCTCCTAATAATATTAGACCCAATTGATGAAACTTAAACCTACAATGATCATCCACACACACACCAAAAAAAAAGCTCCAAACTTCTGATTATAAATTCCAGTATTCATCAAAACATGCATATAAGAAATGCTATAATGAAAAAGATTCCATAAACGCTTTACAAGAATTTTCCAGAAAAGGAACCATAAGCATATATATAATATATATTCATTATTCACATTTACATAGATATACAAAATAAATATATATATTCCTAAATCCGAATTCAACAGTTAAGAGCTATAAGGGGAAAAGGAAAAGCATCAACTTCATGACGAACAAAAAAAAACATAGCACTTCTTCAACTTTAGATAAAAACTATAAAAATACGAATCTTGATTGATTTTCTTAAAATGAAGGAATTACCCAGAAGAAATATATAAAAAGCTTGAAGCTTTCTCAATGGTCAGATTGACGAACAGATCTGGGAGACGAGACCAAACAAAAAAAATATCTCAACAAGAAATGAGATCCATGGTCAGATTCCAATGGTTATTGTCTCAATCAATAAAAGATAGATACATACATATAACGTGTATCTGTAATTATCACATAAAACTAAAAATAAAAAAATCGGATCATGAGGAGAGAGAGAGAGAAGACTCTCTCAAATCTCAGAAAGAGAGAGAGAGATAAAAGGGTCTTAGTGGTTAGTGTGCAGCATCACCTATCTTTTTCTTGTGATTTATACTATTTATATACTTTTTTTTTATAATTTTGTTTCCTTTTTTATAATTTGACAAAAGATTATAGGTGTGTTTAGGATTCCACACTTTTTCCTTTATTATGATTGAATGGGGGTTGTTTAGTCATTTTTTTTTGATAATAACTCTGATAATTTGTCTAGAAAAGAGAGAGTTTTGAGAAATTAAAAAGAAATATTATTGTAATGAGAAAAGAATAAATAAAAATAGAGTTTATGTTGCAAGCCTGTCCTGGAGTGGAGGTTGTGGTCAGATACTCAGATCTGTGTGGGTTGAGGAAGAAAAAGGACCAAACATAATAGTCTCTGAGACAGTAAGAGGCTTTGTAGCCCAGTTTCCAGATTTTTCCCATCTATAATTATATTGATGATTATTCTTCAATTTGTAGAATAATATTCGAATAATTGCAAAAATGTTATTTTGTGTGTGTTTATTTTCAGAAATGCTAATATAGGTTATTATTTTGAAAAAATATAACTAATTAATAATATTTAAACCTTAAATCTTAAAATTCTAAACTATAAAAAAATTTTTTACCCTAATCAAATTCTAAATTCTCAAAACTAAATTTTGATGTAATATAGTTAATCCAAACATAAATAATTTATTGAATAAATAATTTTAAAAAATATTTTTACAAAAAATTTGAATAGAATTAGCATTTTTTAAAAAATCTCAATAATTTTTAAAGAATTTTGGATGAGTCATTCTCGAATCTATCTTTTTAAGCGTTCGGCGTAGGGGATGAGAAGTAGGAAAAAGAGAGAATTTTCTTTCGTAAGAAAATGAAAACATTACTGTCTTGGTTTTTGGATTTTTTTTTTAAAGTATTACAAAATTTGTACTTGCCTTGGTTTTCTACTTTTTGTTTTGTTTTTTATTTGTTCTCTTTAGTAATCCTCCTATTCAATTGACCTAAACAATGAAGTACTGAATCACTTTTTGCATAATTTGTGAAGAATAATTAATTCAGACGCAACACATAATAGCTACAATCTTTGATAAGTTATTAAGAGAAATTTGGTTGTATAACCATAAAAAAAATTGTATCTAATAATCTAACCCAAAACTGTCTGTGGCAACATCCTAGCCATTTGATCTAAGATTTTTGATTAGATTATTAGATATAATTTTTTTTGGTTATTCAACAAATTAACTCTTTATTCAAACTAAAAAACATTTTTTACAATTTCTGTTACAATCTTGCTGAAGAGAATAAAACAAACTTTAAAAGTTTGGAAGCTTGGAAGCAGAATAATTAAGTACTAGGTAACTCTACCGCGTACACGCGGGTGATTTATTTATAATTTTTATTTTTTGAATTTTATAATTTTACCTTTTTTTATTTAGAGGCTTGTATTTATATATATATTTTTTTTATTAGAGATATTGTTGTTGATATTTTATTGTAATTTTTTGTTTGTTAATAATATAAATTTTTGGAAGTTTAATTTTACCATTTCATTATTTTATATACGTAAACATATCAAATAAAAATATATAATAATTTAATATATACTGCGCAATCTATTATCAAAAATTGAGATTCTTCTCATTAAAGATTGAATTCCCTATTTGATCATCTTTAAAAAAAATCATTTTCTTCACATTGTTGAATAAAAACTGAATTCGACATCGAAATATGAAAAGATTAAAGTGAACAACTTTTCGTAAACAAAGAAAAATATTGTTAAACACTTTTTTGGAGTTAAATATATTTATCTGATTTGGAGTTAAAATAATATCGATTATTCATATTGCAAGCCAAATAACATTATTTTGTAAAAGTAACAATGACTAAATAAACCAACCAAGTTTAGGGATACATAATTTAAAATGAAATCTTATTAGGAAGGCCACAAATAATTCCGTGAGATCAAGTTTTTGATACTAACTTCTTAACTTCCTCAATGAAGTTCTTCTCATCATCCTTCTTGAATAAGACATTAACATAATGTTGTCCTTTATATTAATAATCTTGTCCCTTATTAATGTATTTGAAGTGGTACTTGATAGAGTGAACTTGGTTGCACTACTCTAAATCATCAGATTTGAACATTGTATTCTTAGAAATTGTTTGGTTTGGATATCCCTGAAATGATATCATATATATATTAAAAGGAAGCTAAAACTAAAAAAAAATATAAGAATACAATGATATCCTGGAAAAATAATCCTTTTTATCTTTGATGGAAATTCCATTTTTAAGAAAATCAGTTTGAGAGGCCGTGGAAATCAATCGATTGAATTGATATCAAATTTTTTTGGCCGTGATGTATCAATATAGAGTGAAGCTTATAGAAAAATGTTTAATTGTGCTTGATCAGTTGGGCTATGGTTTTGGACTAAAACGTGACTAACAAAAAAAAATTGATTTTGGGCTTAAACGTGACCAAACAAAAAAAAATTTGATTTTGGGCTATATAATTATGAAAATTTTGGGCTAAAACGTGACCATTACAATTTTGAGCTAAAACGTGACAAACAAAAATTGATTTTTATTGAGTGCAATTGTCATGTCACATTTTTCACCATACATGTCACATTAAAATTGTGAGAATGAATTTGGTGAAGACACATAAACTATTTTTAAAAAATGACTCTCCAATCAAATTTTTTTGGCCGTGATGTATCAATATATAGTGAAGCTTATAGAAAAATGTTTAATTGTGCTTGATCAATTGGGCATTGGTTTTAGACTAAAACGTGACTAAACAAAAAAAAATTGATTTTGGGCTTAAATGTGACCAAACAAAAAAAATTGATTTTGGGCTATATAATTATGAAAATTTTGGGCTAAAACGCGACCATTACAATTTGGGCTAAAACGTGACAAACAAAAATTCATTTTTATTGAGTGCAATTGTCATGTCACATTTTTCACCATGTCATGTCACATTAAAATTGTGATAATGAATTTAGTGAAGACACATAAACTCTTTTAAAAAAATGACTTTTCAATTAATATATAAGGGATAAGGTTTTAGTAGTCAACTAGCTTGTTGTAGATATGGTGTTTGGGATGCAACATAGGCTGTCTTTGTAACTATTGCCCCGTACAATTGGATAGAGCTGATTCGATTTCTCACCGTTTTATCGACAAGCTTGATGATATGATTGGTTGGTCGAGGGTCTTCTCGTGGCGGCGGCTATTCCTCTTTCCATACATGATATAGAGTGGTTTGAAAAATGTATCGTAAAATTCTTATTTGAAAAGCTAAATTATTGATTTCCAAAAAATTTAATAGGATATCTCTTATACATTATTTGTAAAGTGAATTGTGAGAATATGTTTATATGTCATCTCCACAATCATTTTTACTGAAACAATTGTGACATGATTTAAAAAAAATATGACATGACGATTTTGAATCAATAAAAAAAATCTTCTACAAATAAATTTAAATTAGTTTTCATAAATAAATCAAAAAAGTTTTTAATCAATATTTTTTTTCAAATTTTTGCTTTTCATTATAAAATTATGTATAAATTTATTTTTTCATTTAAAAATAGTTTAGAAATTGTTTATTGTAATAATAAAATTTTAGAATACTTTTTATAAAGTATATATTATTTTTGAAATTGAATCCAAAGGCCAATTTAATTTTTTTTACACGAATTGTAAATGAAAGTTGACAACAAAAAATCAAAAAAAAATTGTTAAATGAACTTAGTGTCAATATCATAGATCGAATGAAATTCAACAAACGAAAGAAAAAATAAAAATGTTGTTTCATATAAAGAAAATTGAACCAAAATTCATATTGAACATCATTAATAATTTTTAACAATGAAATAATAATTTTTTAATTGATTTGATTTCTAAAAAATATTTAACCGCCTATAACGCATGAAGTTACCTAGTTATTCTTTAATCTCACTTCCTCACAAAAATGAATGGTTATATTAACTTGTTTTCGGGAAAAAATATATTTAAATTTAAATATTTATTGTGAAGGGGAAAATTTTCTTATCGTTTGACTCGTAAAAAAAAAAGAGCTACAAATTATGACACGTCTATAAATCTTCTTACTCGTGACAAGAGGTTGCAGTATCAAACTTTACAATCCCATAACGTAGGGTACATATACATTTAATAACATTACCTACCTCACATTATATACGTAACACGCAACACACTCTCCAAGGAAACAAATAGCTGTTCTTGTCTTTTACTATGACACCACCGTGTAACTCAGTCAACTCACGTAACGTGGCCGTGATCGGAGCCGGAGCCGCTGGACTCGTGGCGGCTAGAGAGCTTCGTCGTGAAGGTCACACCGTCACAGCCTTCGAACGTCAGAAACAATTAGGAGGACTTTGGGTTTACACTCCACGTGTCGAACCAGATCTACTTAGCCTCGATCCGGATCGAACCATTGTACACTCGAGCATTTACGAGTCTCTCCGCACCAATCTTCCACGAGAGTGTATGGGTTACAGAGACTTCCCGTTCGTGACTCGACCCGAAGACGAGTCCAGGGACCCGAGACAGTACCCGGATCATAAGGAAGTCATGATGTACCTTCAAGACTTTGCTAAAGAGTTCGAGATCGAAGAGATGATTCGATTCGAGACGGAGGTGGTTCGAGTTAAGCCGGTGTCTGAGGACAGCCGTAAATGGAGGGTCCGTTACAGAGATTCAAGAGGTGTCTCCGGTGAAGAAATCTTTGACGCAGTCGTCGTTTGCAATGGGCACTTCACTGAGCCTCGTCTTGTTCAAATTCCTGGTAATAATTAAGTAGTTTTTGGTTAATCAATGTGTGATTAGTTTGCAACTAAAGGTTGATTAGTTTCTTAGTTATGTGAGTGTTAGAAGTGATGTTTTGTAATTTCTCTCTTTCTAGGGATGGATTCATGGCCAGGAAAGCAAGTCCATAGCCACAATTATCGTGTTCCAGATCCATTCAAAGATCGGGTACTTTGAAAATCAAACTGACCAATCCCTCTGACTATTTGTCTATTTTCCATTTTCTTTAAAAAAATTTGGTTATAGATATATTAGTTTAAGATTGACAAATGTTGTTGTTTGAGATGTTTGTAGGTGGTGATAGTTATAGGAAATCAATCCAGTGGAGCAGACATTAGCAAGGACATAGCAGCCATGGCAAAAGAAGTCCACATTGCAGCGAAATCCGATACATACGAAAAGCGGCGTTCCTGTGATAGCAATATACATATTCATCCGCCGGTAACAAAAGAAAATAACAAAAACTACATTTTAATATATGATCCCTTGATTCGTTTCCCCCCTTGATATATGTCGCAGATAGACCGCGCCAACAAGGATGGTTCGGTTGTTTTCCAAGATGGGGAAGTGGTCTACGCCGATGCCATAGTGCATTGCACGGGTTACAAGTACCGTTTCCCATTTCTTGAAACCAATGGTTATGTGACCATCGAGGATAATCGTGTTGGACCGCTCTACAAGCATGTCTTTCCGCCCGCGCTTGCCCCCGGGCTCTCCTTTATCGGTTTACCTTCAATGGTTAGTACTAAATCTTAGAAGGATACACGTAATTTCTTTTATAGATGTTGTGACTGCTATGGAATTTCGAATCCACGGAAATTTAGGATTGAGTATTTGTTGCCATGGCATGCCAAAGCTACATGTATACATGAACTAACTATATATAGAATGCAAAACTACTAAGCATTAGCAGTTTGAATTTTTATATGATGGTATTGTTTCTTTGATTCGAAATATTAATATTGACGTGATCTTTGAATTCTCAAAAAACTTCAACAGATTTTGTTTTCTTGTTGGCTCATCACATGGTTTGATTATGTTCTAAATACAGGCGCTACAATTCTTTACGTTTGAGCTTCAAAGCAAATGGGTCGCGTCGGTTCTATCAGGTCGAGTTAAGCTTCCTTCGGAGGAAAAAATGATGGAAGATGTTATAGCTTTCTATACGAAACTTGAATCTTTGGATATTCCCAAGAGATTTACGCATTTTCTAACTGATCCGCAATGGACTCCGATGTTCGAAAATCTTAAGCCACATGAAGCGGGTTTGATCTCACAAAGTGAGTACTTCAATTGGGTTGCGGAACAATGTGGTTGCCCATCCATTGAGCATTGGAGAGATGAACAATACAATATCGCCATCAAGAGAGACAGTGCCACTTTTCGTGATGATCCATGGGATGATAATGATCAACTTATCAAAGAAGCATTCCAGGATTTCGCTAAATTCAAGCTGACCAAAGTTTGTTCTACCTAGTCTCAATAATTCTGGTGAGCTAGAGGTATTTCGAAAGAAAAAGCGCCTCAAGAGTCAAGATCAAAAGTTTGGATTTTGTTGTTGGAAAAGAGACCAAATTACCTGTTTTGACTTCCGAAATCATAGATTAAAAGGACCAAAACTTCTTCGTACTCCAAGTTAACAAGCTTTTTCTTCGTGCGTGCTTCAATCCAAATATGATTGATGCGTAACAAAGTTTGAACTTGCTAGTATTTTGAGAATAATTTATGAACACAATTAGATTTCGATCCAATTACACAACCTAAATTGTTTCCACAAAGTTTATGTTTTCACTGCATAGTTTTACACTACTAAGGTTTATGTTTAAAAAAAAAAATCTGCCAATGACTATAGATCGGTGAGCTACCCTCTGTCCTAGTGTATCACATAACTTCCACATGTTAGAATTAATTTCTGTAGAGCCAATATATAATATGTTTTATATTAATTGAATGTGGTTTTAACTTTTAAGTGTAAAGTATTATCTCCCTTTATAAAGCGTGCGTTAAATTAGTGTTCTACATAATTATGTGTGGTTTACATTGCATCACTATCATCGCTATTTGCATATTATAAAAATGAATGTAATTATATGTTGATAGCAGTTATTTTTTAACATTGAATTTTTATTATTATTTTATTACAAATTATGAGAACTATTACATCGACGAATTCGGATAAGTCTACCGCATTGATCCACGCCAAACGATTTTACCTTGTCCAACGCTAAATATATCCTACAAATTTTTCTCCATTAATTTGTAAATATAATAATAAATCTCATCTTATGAAATTCGAACCCTATATTTTTTGGTGTAGAAGCATATGAACTTTTAATCAACCACTAGACTAACGAAGCTTCTACAAAACAAGCTTATTAGTGCTCTATAAAAGCTTAGTCATGGAGATAAAAGAGATCGATAAAACAAGAAACTTTAGATTGTTACCAAAATCAAAATGAAATAGAGGTTACACATTCGACAACCCTAGATAGCTACATGGATGTTCATTACATTGATATGTATATGTGAATTACTTGCTAGAAACTTAATTGCATTTCCTACAAACATATGTTTGTGGATTTTTAATTGCGTGCTCTAGTAGTCATAAATACGAATTATAGAGGCAATACATACGTAACATATGTTTGAATCAATTCAGTAGTTTACCATCTCTAGAGGCAAATGAACAATTTACTCCATAACAACCACACCATTTCTCCTCAACTCCTTTTCAAAAGCATTGATCGAGAAGTTCCAAACATCATCAGTTCTAGAAGACATAGAAAGCGATGGTGAAAGCTAATGCGTTTTTTGGATTAGGTAGCATCTCCTCTATCGATCTCAATCTATATTGTAACCTTGTTTTATCTTTTTACTTTGGTTGCTCTATTGCTAGATAACAATCCTTTGAAACCTAAATTTTTCATTTTTAAATGATATTTACTATTTAACAAAAAAATAATAATAACATTGTTATCTTTGCAATATCATTGAACACGGGAATTTGATTCTATTTTCCCGCGAATTTCACTTAGATTGGTAACCAACTTTACAAATGTACAACCACTTTAAAATTTGTAATGTTTTAAATTGTATCCATCATAAAAGCACTACCAAATTTTTTACCAAAAACGTTACACTCAATTTTATTTGTACGATCTTTTTTTACAATTTTGTACCATGTTGTAAAAGCTTCCAGCTGAAAAATTTATACCGTTTTTAAGTTATCAATCCGACCCATATATCCAATAATTTATTATACATTATTTGTTTTTTTTATTCGAAATTCGGGTGATTACAAAGTGTGTCACATACGATCCATATGTTTGAACCAATTCAATTATGGTTTTGGAATCAATTCTTCTCAAAAGCTAATATATTTTTATATCCATTTTCTCAACAGCAACAAAAAATGAAAGATATTTTATATTCATTGAATGTGAGGTTATAAGTTCACAGAATCAATTCCTTCTTTTTGACAAGTGAACCGATAGACTTCATTCATAGAGTGGACTAATAGAGTTTACTAATCTTGGTTTAGATCTAGGCCGACTCGGTTAATCAAACTTGAAGACAATTCTATATAAACCCAATTCGAGACCAAAGCATCATCACACAAAAAAAAAAAAAACTTCTTTCTAAAAAAAAAAAAAATGGGACCAGCACGAACCCGAATAAACTCACTCCACGTCGCGGTGATCGGAGCAGGAGCAGCAGGACTCGTGGCTGCACGAGAGCTACGACGCGAAGATCACACCGTCGTCATCTTCGAACGCGACACACAAGTCGGTGGTCTCTGGGTTTACACACCAAAGAGCGAGCCTGACCCACTTAGCCTCGACCCAAAACGAACCATCGTTCACTCGAGCGTTTACGAATCTCTCCGAACCAATCTACCAAGAGAGTGCATGGGTTACAGAGATTACCCTTTCGTGCCTCGACCCGAACACGACGAATCCAGAGACCCGAGAAGGTACCCTAGTCACGAGGAAGTCCTCGCTTACCTTCAAGATTTCGCGAGAGAGTTTAAGGTCGAGGAGATGGTTCGATTCGAGACAGAAGTGGTTCGTGTCGAGCCTGAAGACAAGAAATGGAGGGTCTTGTCCAAAAATTCCGATGGGATCTCCGCCGATGAGATTTTCGATGCGGTCGTTGTTTGTAATGGACACTATACAGAGCCTCGAGTTGCTCAAATTCCTGGTATTTGATTTTTTCAAAATGATCAATTTTGTTGTTTTTTTGTCTTTTTTTTTTGTTTTCGATGATTTTGAGGTAATTGATGATAAATTGTTGATTGCGTAATTTTGGGGTTTTTAGGAATAGAAACATGGCCCGGGAAGCAGGTGCATAGCCATAATTACCGAGTTCCTGACCCATTCAAAGACCAGGTTAGTGAATAATCTATGAAATCTTTTTACTCATTACTTAAAAGTCGCTTTTTCTTTGTCTAAGTATAAATATATTTTTTTAATCATACACGTGAACATGTATTATTATATTTCTCTACTTCTTCAATCATCTATTAACCATTATAGTTGACCGACATCGGAAAAAAGAAAAGAAAAGCAGTTGGCCGACATAAAAAATGAAAAAGTTTTACTTAAAAAAAGGGGGTAGGGTTGGATGGGTTAGTAAGAATAATTTATGCAATTGACAAAATAACAACACTGTAAATCTTTTAAAAGTATATCAAATCTGTTTAATAGAATGATAGTATATCTGTACGCTAAAAAATCAATGGAATTAGTGAGCTTTTGGTCCGATTGGTAAAGATTGCGCGGAGCCATAGTGTTTTTATCTTTGGTGGTAATGCGGGTTGTATACATGCCGGTGTTGAGTTTATATGATCTATAAAACATTTATATAGATTCATTTATCTTACATTGTTGGATTGAAATCTTTGAAAGGTGGTGGTAGTGATAGGAAATTTTGCGAGTGGAGCCGATATTAGTAGAGACATAATGGGAGTGGCGAAAGAAGTCCATATCGCGTCTAGATCGAATCCATCCGAGACATACGAAAAGCGTCCTGGTTCCGACAATCTATGGCTTCACTCTATGGTAAAATAATAAAGAAACAAATGGAAAGAAAGATTACATAGATCATAGAGAAATTTGATCCTATACTTGAAGAGGGCTTGATTCAATTTTTTGCCCTTTTGATATTATTTCGTTTGCAGATAGAAAGCGCACACGAAGATGGATCGATTGTTTTCAAGAACGGTAAGGTTATTAAAGTTGATACCATTGTGCATTGCACTGGTTACGTATATCACTTCCCGTTTCTCAACACCAATGGCTATATTACCGTCGACGATAACTGTGTTGGACCGCTTTATAAACATGTTTTTCCGCCCGCATTTGCTCCCGGGCTTTCCTTCGTTGGTTTACCTTGGCTGGTAAAGTCTCTCATTCAAATCTACTTTCTTTTTGTTGGATTTTTTCATTGCCTAACTAGATTCTATATCATGAAATCAGGGATTGCAATTCTTTATGTTTGAGCTCCAAAGCAAGTGGGTGGCTGCAGTTTTGTCCGGTCGAGTCCCGCTTCCTTCAGAAGAAAAAATGATGGAAGAGGTAACCGCTTTCTACGCAAAGCGTCAAGCTCAGGGGTTTCCCAAGAGATACGCGCATCGTCTTGGTAGGGATCAGGTTAGTTACCTCAATTGGATGGCCGAGCAAGTTGGTGAACCGCCTCTCGAACTTTGGAGAGATAAGGAAGTAGACCGCGGCTATCAAAGACTTGCCACACAATCAGACACTTTCCGCGATAAGTGGGACGATGATAATCTCATGGTTGAGGCTTATGAGGATTTCTTGAGCCAGAAGCTGATCGATGCTCTTCCTTCTCAGGTATTGGAATGTAAAAAATGATTAATGTTTCCTTCCACATATGGTTTACATGTTTGTCAGTGTGTTGTTGACATTAAGTCTCTATGTTTCTTTGCGCCTTGTGGAGATATGTGTGTTCAAAGTATAATAATGTGGTGAAATTTGGGAAGATTCCGTAATAAAAGGTCCATAATTTGGAAACATTTTGACTATTGAAATTTGCTTTTGTTGCTTGACAAACTCTTTATGATTTGATGTTTACTCTTAACCATTTTCATAGTCTTTCACTCTTTTGTTGTTTTACAAAACAAGGTTTTATACAGATTGAATCAAAGCCCCTAAGCATGTTGTACATTTTCTTTTTGACGCCATTTTCTCAACTCGCTTTCCACCACGCTCTTTGCGGCTTCTGCAGATTCTGCTGATTTGTTAGCCAAATCTGTCGCGTGTTTCATCTCCTCTATCGCTTTTAGGCTTGCTCCTAATTTATTATCCGCTTCGGTTTTTCTTGCGTTGATCGCTTCTAGCTCGGCTGCTATACCTGCCAACTTCTTTTCGATTGCAGTCTCTGTTTCCCCTGCTCCTCGTTTCAAAGATTCAAACTCTTGTACTGTGATTTTTATCTTCGAACCAGACGACTCGTCGTCATGTTTCTTGCTCTCTTGCTTTTGAGATATCGACTTCATTTCCTCGCGAACTTTCTCTTCAGCCGCTTTCGCCTCTTTGACTTCTCTTGTAACAAGCTCTAGTCTCTTTTCAGCTTCTTCTGCAGCTATCCTCGCAGCCTCGGTTTCTTTCTTCAAGCTTTCGATCTTCTTATTCATCTTTTCAGCTTCGTTTCTTGCTCCCACAGCTTCTAATTTCATTTGCTCCAGTTTCAAGCTCTCTTCCTTGAGAGCTTCCAGTTTTTTCGTTTCCTCAATCTCTAACCTCTCTGCTTCTTTCTGCTGCAATTCTTCACGTTCTCTTCTCATGTCTTCAAGTTCTATCCTGAGAGAATTCACCAAGCTCCGGAGCGAGCATTCGTCATCAGCAGCTTCCTGTAGCCTCATCGTAGCCTCGTTAAGCTCATTCGTAATGATTTTAACACTGTTCATCTCTGATTCATGAGCTTTCTTCATCTCTTCTCGTAAAACCTCGATCTCTGAAGTTGTCTCTATCAGTTTGGCTTCAAGATCCCTTGAGAGCTCAGGCTCATATTCTTGCCTCAAGACTAGCAGTTTCTTCTCTGCCTCCTCGACGGCCACTCTGTAACATTCTCGTAAATCGTCTTTCTCTTTCACAATATTGTTGTACTCTTGCAAGTTCTGAGCGGCCGCTAGCTTTAGCTGATGAATCGCATCTTTCATATCCGAAATCTCCTTGGAAAGTTCGTTAACCTTAACCGAGTTTACTTGTAGTGCACGTTGGGCTTCCGCAGCTTGGTTTAAAGCCGTGGTTTTGAAGTCCATAGCGGAATCAAAGCTCTGCCTGATTTTGTTGAGCTGTTGTTTTGCAGCGTCAAGTTCAATGGTGGTTGAGAGATATTGTTCTCTAGCAACATCGAGTTCATGGTGGTGAGGAGGAGAGCCATGAGACTTATCATGTTCAAGCTGTTCTTCTCGTTGTTGGACTGTTTCTTTTGTGTCAATAGCGGATTGCTTAGACTTGTTGACAGTTTCAAGCTTGTTGCTAAGATCCTCCATTGTCTTTTTCGCCTTTGAGAGATCGGAAAGAGCACGTGATCTTGTGGTCTCAGCATTGTCTAACTTTTGCTTGATCTTGAGGAATTCTTTGTGGACTAGCATTAGTTGTGTTTCTTTGTCGCAAACGCTCTAAAAACATAAGAAAACAAAGGGTTTAGCTTTGAAAATATATATACAAACCCGTTCTAAACCTAAACTAGCCGGATATTCTTGCCATTTAAAACGTTTACAATAAAACAATCCCGTCTTTTTATCAAACTTTGATTGATCGATCTTGTTAGTTTTGGATTAATTACCTCAGAGGAAAGGCGAGATCTCCTTGGAGTACTTCTTTGCCTCGAAATGGCAACTTCTCCGAACAAGCTCACCGCGGCTTTCACCGATTGAAATGGTGCTCTCGTGTCTATCTCTCCCACCTCCGTCCTCGGAGATTCCGGACCTTTTTGTACTCTAATATTCACCATTCTCTACTATCTTTTTCTCTACCCCCCACCTACACAACATTCTCAATCAATCAAAAACCGAAAAAACGCCATAATTCTCACATGATCATATCATATTCAAGCCTTTTTTGGTATCTAATCCGATAAAGAAGAAGCATTTGTTCATAAACTATGCAAAATCCATGCAGAATTGCATTGACTTATTAGAGGAGATGCAAATTGGAAGAAATCAGATGAAATGAAAGGTTACCTTGAGTTTCTCTTTCTTCGTGTTCTTAATTTGTTGCTTTTTTTTCTTATTGTCTTCTTCTTATATAATCCTTTGTTCTCTACAATTACGGGAGTTTTGATTGGTTATGATCCTTTTTGTCTCTTCGAGCCATATTTAGAAACTTAGTTACTGGCACGACAACTTTCCTTCTTCTGTCTGCACCCACGTCTCTCCCTGTCTCTTTCAATTTATTTGCTTCTGACTTTTATGAGCCAACCTTTTCCTCGACACTAGATACCATTACTCGGCAGAATAGTCAAATTAAATTAATATATGTAATATGCAAATTATGCAAAAATCTAAAACAAAAACAGAAATAGTGCCAATTATACATCAATGTCTTTCTAGATTGTTACAATGCCGATAAAGATTGTTTCAAACATCTAAAAGTACAATTTCTACAACTATGTCTTCGAAATTATTAAAAATGACAGATAGTATTAATTATTATTTTAGTTGCATCCTATATCAGATTTGAAAATAAACTCATCAAAATTTTGTTTTGTTATTAAGAAAAAAAAAGAGGGTTAATAGTTTCGTAAACATTATTAGAGGGTGAAATTTGGAAAGATTCCATAATATAGGGGTCCATTTTAATTTATATAAGTATATATGTCACAACTCACAACAATAGTGACACTCCGAATTGGTTCGACTATCAACCACAGCACACCAGTACACCACAATGACCTCACGTGCTCGTCACGTGGCCGTTATCGGACTCGGAGCCGCCGGGCTCGTGGCGGCTCGAGGGCTTTGCCGCGAAGGTCACACCGTCGTTGCTTTCGGGCGTGAGAAACAAGTCGGAGGACTCTGGGTGTACACTGATCGAGTCGAACCAGACTCACTGAGCCTCGACCCAGATCGAACCATCGTCCACTCGAGCATCTACAAATCTCTCCGCACTAATCTACCTCGAGAGTGTATGGGTTACAGTGACTTCCCATTCGTGACCCGACCCGGAAACGGCGAATCCAGAGACCCGAGACGGTACCCGGATCATAAGGAAGTCATGATGTACCTACAAGACTTCGCGAAAGAGTTCGAGATCGAAGAGATGGTCCGATTCGAGACGGAGGTGGTTCGAGTGGAGCCGGCGGCGGAGAATGGCCGTAAATGGAGAGTCCAATTTAAGAGCTCAGGTGGTGTTTCAGGCGAAGAGATCTTCGACGCAGTCGTCGTTTGCAATGGTCACTTCACTGAGCCTCGTGTAGCTCATATTCCTGGTTAGTAAATTTTGGTTGATTAATGTGTGATTAGTTTGCAATTAAGTGATTGGTTAGTTTCTTAATTATCTCGTTTTTAGTTTCTTAGGGATAGATTCATGGCCAGGAAAGCAAATCCATAGCCACAATTATAGGATTCCAGATCCATTCAAAGATCAGGTACTTGTAAAAATCTACTAGTTTCCTAAAGCTTAATACTTTAGTTGTTTGTTATAGATTAGCTTAAGATCACTACATTGATTCTTGTTTGAGATGTTTGTAGGTGGTGATAGTGATAGGAAGTCAATCCAGTGGAACTGACATTAGCAGGGACATAGCAACCATGGCTAAAGAAGTTCATATGTCGTCTAAAGCGGTTGCATCCAATACATACATTGCACGTTCCGGTCACAAGAATCTACGGATTCATTCAACGGTAAAACATGATAATGAAAATTGAGTAAATGAGTAGAATGAATCATGTTGATATGATGAATTTGATTTCTTAAAGTTTCCCTTGATAATATGTTGTAGATTTCCCGTGCCTGCGAGGATGGTTCCGTGATGTTTGAAAACGGGAGAGTGGTTTATGCTGATGTCATAGTTCATTGCACTGGCTATAAGTATCACTTCCCGTTTCTTGAAACCAACGGTTATGTGACTGTTGAGGATAACCGTGTTGGACCGCTCTACAAGCATGTTTTCCCTCCCGCGCTTGCCCCTGGGCTCTCCTTTATTGGTTTACCTTTCATGGTTAGTATTACTACATTTTAAATAGAAATGGGACTTGAATATTAGGATAATCTTGAAATACCTTTCATGGTTGATATTAAATGTTATATAGATATAGAAGTTATAAGAGATTTAGAACGTTAATATAATCTTCAAAACCTTTTATTTTTATCTTTGAAGCTATGGTATCTCCGATCAGAATTTAGGATCTACTTAAAGCGGTAACATATATGATGGCAAAAATTTCTTGATATGTGTTGATCTTCTAATTTCTGAAATCTCATGATACTCAAATAAGGACTTTGATTTATTTTGTTGAGTTCATGACTTGGCTTGATGTTTGTTCTTATGATATTCCAGGGGCTTCAGTTCTTTATGTTTGAAATCCAAAGCAAGTTGGTCGCAGCGGTTCTGTCCGGTCGAGTTAAGCTTCCCTCGGAGGATAAGATGATGGAAGACGCAACAGCTTTCTACGCGAAGCTTGAAGCCTTGGGGATTCCCAAGAGATATACACATTTTCTTACCGATCCTCAAGGGAATCCGCTGCTCGGTCAGTTTAACCCGCAAGATGCGGTTTTGATCTCTCAAAGCGATTACTTCAATTGGATTGCGGAACAATGTGGTTGCCCGTCGATAGAACGCTGGAGAGAGCGACAATACAATATCGCCATCAAGAAAGTTTTCTTTGGTGGCGACAATTATCGCGATCGATGGGAAGATAATCAACTAATCGAAGAAGTGTACCGCGAATTCGCCAAACTGAAACGGAACCAAGATTGTTCTTCTTAGTTGATCCATCACGGAAGATGATTGTATTGTAACAAAAATGATCGATTGATTCGAGTAATTTTTTCAAAACCATATTTTAAATTACCAACTTTAGATTATCTTTTTATGGTCAAACTCACACTGATAAAATGGAGCACGACACTGTTTCGTTGACACTCTTTGACTATGTCATCAGGACCCAATCCAATCAGCTCTCGTCGAGTGGCCGTGATCGGAGCTGGAGCCGCCGGTCTGGCGGCGGCGAGAGAGCTCCGGCGCGAGAGTCACTCTGTCGTCGTGTTCGAGCGAGAGAAACAAGTAGGAGGTCTCTGGGTATACACTCCTCGTGTCGAACCAGATCCGCTTAGCCTCGACCCGACCCGAACAATCGTCCACTCGAGTCTCTACGATTCTCTCCGCACCAATCTACCCCGAGAATGCATGGGGTTTTCCGATTTCCCCTTTGTGCCTCGACCCGACGATCAGTCCAGAGACCCGAGACGGTACCCTAGTCACAAGGAAGTCCTCGCTTACCTTCAAGACTTCGCGAGCGAATATAACCTCGTGGAGATGGTTCGATTCGAGACTGAAGTTGTTCGTGTCGAGCCTGAAGACCAGAAATGGAGGGTCAAGTCCAGAAATTCCGATGGGATCTCCGGCGATGAGATTTTCGATGCAGTCGTTGTTTGTAATGGACACTATACAGAGCCTCGAATTGCTCATATTCCTGGTAAATTTTGGGATTTGATTTGAATCTGGCCATGTTCTTGGTAGCTATTAAGATTCATACTCTGTTTTGTTAGTATAATGATTCTAGTTTAGTTCATGTTCATATTGTTTCATGATTGTGTTTATAGGAATAAATTCATGGCTAGGAAAGCAAATCCATAGTCACAATTATCGTGTTCCAGATCCGTTCAAAGATCAGGTAACTCACAGAATCTGTGAAGTTTGATTCGATTAAGGAGGCTTCAAGATCTTCGAAATCTCTGCCAATTTAGCGTTTGGTATGTTTGCAGGTGGTGGTGGTGATAGGAAATTTTGCTAGTGGAGCTGACATAAGCAGGGATATAGCGGCTGTCGCAAAAGAAGTCCATATCGCGTCTAAAACGACTGCATCCGATACATACGAGAAGCTTCCCAGTCTCGACAATCTATGGCTTCACTCTGTGGTAAGAAAAAGAAAGAAGAATAGATTGAACTGAATCAGACATGAGAGTAGATGATGATGATTTCATGCAAGAGAGCATTGATATTCCCTTTGATATGTTGCAGATAGAGACCACACACGAGGATGGCTCGGTAGTTTTCCAAAATGGGAAAGTGGTGCATGCCGATACCATTGTACATTGCACCGGGTAATTCTCTGTTTCATTAATTTTGTGATCAGCAAACTAGTGGCCAAGACAAGTTGAAATGTGCGATAAATTTTTTTGCTTATGTGAAGGTACAAGTATAGCTTTCCTTTTCTCGACACCAATGGTTATGTGAACATCGATGACAACTGTGTCGGACCTCTATTCAAGCATGTTTTTCCTCCAGCACTTGCTCCTGGCCTTTCCTTCATCGGATTACCATGGAATGTTAGTCTCAGACGAACTTTCTTTCTCGGGATTTCACCTGTTTAACTCGGTCATATTATTGTCAACACTTGAGTTTGAATCTTGTTTCTTTCCTTAGGTACTACAATTCTTTATGTTTGAGTTCCAAAGCAAGTGGGTGGCTACAGTTTTGTCTGGCAGGGCTATGCTTCCGACACAAGAAAAAATGATGGAAGATGTTGTAGCTTTCTATGCAAAGCTTGAAGCCATGGGTATTCCCAAGAGATATACTCATCGGTTACGTGAATCTCAGGTATATATATATGTCCTTTAATACATACGCTTTCAGCTTCAGCCGCGGTTATTACACAATAAAGTCTACATTTTAAAGTGTTTTTCCACATTTTTCGCCTGCAGGTTGAGTACTTCAACTGGATCGCTGAACAATGTGGTTGCTCGTCCGTTGAACATTGGAGAGAACAAGAACATTATCATGGCCTGAAGAGACTCTGCACTCAATCTGATACTTTTCGTGATCAGTGGGACGATGATCATCTTATTGCAGAAGCATACGAGGATTTCGCCAAACTCAAACAGAGTTAGTACTTCTCATTGACTGTAGCTTCATTTGTGTCAACGATTGATTGTTGTTGTTGTATTCAATTGTATTGCAATTAATCTGGCATGTTATTATACATATACTAGATGAGAACCCGCGCGTAGACTTTTATATTGACAAATTGTAGTATTATGTAAAAGAATTATAATAAGGTTTTGATGGTATGCATTATGGTTTGTAGTGTAGGTATATGACTAATGAGACACAAATATGTATAAATTTTAGACTGAGATTAGATATCATTCTACTTTACTCAAGAATTATGTTTAAATTGAGATTTTAATTTATAAACTACGATAATGTAAGGAAGCTTTATTGTATGAGATTATGATGTTGTAATATCATATCTCATTTCACGTCTTTTGATTAACTTCGTATTGCATTGTTTACAATGTACACACATGTTCGTAATATCAACTTTTGTCAATGGACACATACACAAATCAGATATACAATCATAGAATTTTATTATTCCCACCGTAAAATGAGTTAGTACGAAACTAATGGTTTCTTCGAAATTCGCTCTTTCGTTGTAAAAAAAAAAAAAGCCATAGTTCTTCTCAATCAAGCAAGATGTTTATCGTACAAAGCAGCGAAAACCATGTTTCAATCTAGTTTAAAATAGAATCTTAATCCCCAACTTCAACAAATTGATCCAGTAACAAAAACTATGATAAGAATGTTTTCTTATCCTGCAATGAAACAGACCACAAAGATTAGAAACTTCAATACCTCCAAAGTAAAAATGTTATAGATTTCTTGTAAAACCGGTGTTTGAATCTTGAAATTAACTCATCAGCGCAACAGTTTTTGGCCTCAAAATATCAGCAGAAGAAATTGTATCCAGAAAAAAGTAACAGCGAAAGAATTCCAGAGGATAAAGTGGAGAAGCACAAATTTTATCTGGAGTTGAATGATCGGCTTCCTGTCTAAAAGGCACATGTGTAATATTTCATTGGTTGATCTTATTTGTATGTTGAACAGAGATGCATATGTCATATATTTCTATATCATTCAACTTTTACATAACTAAATGAACTGAGAGGTTAGAGAAGTAAACATTACTTGCATCTTTGCTGCAATTCTAGTATGTCCAATTTGGGCTAAATTTTCTTAACCAGTCTTGTGAATAAGTATCAATTTGGGCAATATCCACCAACTCACTACGATTTGTACTAACTCAGCAAGTCCACAGAAGACTAATACAGTCGAGGCTGCGGATTCAATAAAAACGTGAAACTCTGCACATAAAACGAAATAAAAAATCGGAACATCAAATATAATGTGAATGAACCAAAAGACAAAGTAGAAAAGGCATACACGTATACATTGACATGCCGAACCAAGGTACTTTAGAAATGCAAAGAAGAAAGCATTGCTTAAGAACTTGAGATGAGAAATGTAGCAGAGATGTTGGAAGGAGATGGCCCTTGAAATTTTGAACGTTTTTGGTTTGCCTTTTAAAGGGATTCCATGGCAAGAGAAGGACACCTGAATTCTTAATGGCTCCTTTTCTTTTCCTGATCTAATAGTAAAATCATTGTCGACACTGCTTTCACATCCGATCTGCCACTTTCTGTTTTAGATTCCACCGCACAAGCAAGGGAAATGTTCAAACTATAACTTAATCTGCAATGGAGACAATTGGAAACCATAGAAGCTAAAATTTTACCCCCAAACACCAAATTCAAAAGCCTTTAAACTAAGAGCAAGAGTTCTTCGTCAAAAATCTCACATTGGTCTAAATGATCATACCATCATCATTGACTTTAGAAAAACTTAGCAAATTAACAACTCGAATTGAAAGAAATGATGTATCGAATTGGCAACGGACAGCTATTCAGTAGGTCTCACCCAACAATTGGACATGGAATTTCTGCACACCACCAGTGGGATCTTCCTTAACATCAACCTTAGGGACATGTCAGACGATCTTGGTTTCATCAGTTTTGTAAATCTCCAATGATCAACCTTAGGGATTGAAGCCATCCTGATCGGCTCATCGAAAAGAAGAGATGTCAGATGTCAGATGTCAGTAAAGGTGGTTAGTCGGTCTAGAATGTAAATATGATAAAAATATATATATATATATATATATATATATATATATATATATATATTGAACTTATGACTCTGTTTCTTTATTTAGTTTAAACTCTCCCAGGTAACTGAGACCAAACTAGGGATATAGAGACAATGATAAAACCCACTAAACTTGGGATCCAGTTCAATCTTCTTGGACACATTGCCCTTGACAATATAAATGCAAGCACTCTCATTATCGTCATTAGCGTCATTAGAACACATGATTATGCTATTTTCGGCGAAATGATCGATGAAGTAACTTAGACAATAACCCCTAAAAACCAGGTATTGAAACTGTCATGAAACTTCATCCAGACCACATTCTCACCATCTTCATTAATCTTGTCTTTTGTCATCCAAATCTCGATATTGTTTGTTCTAGTGAAGTTTCTTAGCACTGAAAACCGATCTCTCCGAAAGACAGAGAAGGCTGGAGGATTGGAAGATTTCTTCTCCCATGGTAGAACGCAAAATGTTTTGAATATATCCTTGGTTAGGTCTTCTATGTTAAACCTGAGGAAGGTTCCTTCGACTTGAGGGATTCTTCTGAAATACCTGGTATGTCTACCGTTGCCACGCACGAACCACTCGTAATACTCCAGCGAACTGATTACGAGTGGTTCGGTACTTCATTAGTTCTCATCCCTCTGGTTCATTGTGGTCATAACTCATAAATGAAACAATGCAAGAACAAACAGTATGAAATAAGTTCAAAAAAAAAAAAATATATGAAACAAATATTTGGTACGGGAGAAGCCAAAATTTTTACAGAAATTTTTTCCTGTAAAGACACAGTATTAGAATGTTTTATGGAAATCTCTTCCTTGGAAAGGGCACTAATACATCTCCACGCATTGGTTTCGAACTTGTAGATGGCAAATCTATTGCATTATTGGGATGTATCGTTATTTAGTTTTTCCTTACAAAAACTAGATCCAAAGATTTTGTGACCTTTTGGGGTCTACCACTATCGTATCCTATGCCAGAAAATATGAAATTAATATCGATGGTTCCTATAGATATAAATATGTTTGTTTGAGATTTTGTTATCTATCTATCTATATATATAGTTTTGTATATAGTTTTATAGTTAACGACTCACCAATTTATTAATCAGAAATGTAGCCAAAATATACGTAAAGATATATAAAAGATACCATTAGTCACGAGGAAAGGTGGTTGGTCGGTTTAGAATGTAACGGATTTGGGTGTTCAAGAGTTTGATTTCAATATAGATTTGGTGATAAAAATAAAGCATATATAAATCCAAAATAAGATAAAATGTACACTTTTAACTCTTGTCCCTTTACTTAGGTTAAACTCTCCGACGTAGCGGAGATCAAACTAGGGGTATAGAGACAATGATCAAACCCACGAAACTTGGGATCCAATTCAATCTTTTTGGACACATTGTCCTTGACAATATAAATGCAATCTTTTCCATTTTCGTCACTACAACGTATGATTAGGCTATTGTCGTAGAAATGATCGATGAAGTAACTTATATAAGATCCCTTAGAAGTGGGTGTTGAAACTGTCATGAACTTCATCCACGCCACATTCTCATCATCCTCACCAATCTTGTTTTTTGTCACCCAAATCTCGATCTTATCTGTTCTAATGAATTTCCTTAACACTGAAAGACGACCTCCCGTAAAAACAGAGAAGACTGCATTATAAGAAGAAGAATCATCCTTCCACGGCAGAACGCAAAAGGTTTTGAATATCTCCTTGGAAAAATCGAAACTTTGGATGAGATACTCATTCGTTTCAAAATTACAAGCATGCCAATATAAAGTTCCATTTAAAGACACATAATCAGAATAATTTCTTATGGAGGCCTTTTCCTCGGAAGGGGCATTAATACATTTCCACGCATTGGTTTCGGACTCGTAGATGGCATGTCTATTGTATAGTTGGCATGTATCGCCATTTAGCTTTCTTCGAGCTAAACCAAACACAAAGATCTTGCGACCCTTATCGGGTCTACCACTATCGTATCCTATGCCATTAAACCTGAAATTTTCTTTCTCGATCCATCTAGTCTGTCTTAACCACGGGTTCCAAACCGCGGCTCCATTCCACGACCACGAGATACAAAACAATAAGCCATCACAAGAGGTAATGCGGATAGGCATACTGTTATCTGGATAAGGTATATGTAAAGGTAACTCACGCATATCTATTGTTGGATCATCGTTGAGATTGACACAAACCGAATAAATCTTCTAATTGGTATATAAGAGGAACTGAGGATGGTTATGAACGTCTGATCGTTGAAAAGTGCATTCCATTGTTTGCAAACGGTTCTCAGTCTTGTAAGAGTTAGAGGTGGAACACGATAGAGTATCTCTTCCACCAATTCCTTTGGAAGCTTTTCTTGCGTCATTTGGTTTTCGATTGAATAGTGAAGTTAACAACATAATACAATATATATTATATATATATATATATATATATATATATATATATATATATATATATATATAATAACAAGTTACAGAAGAAAAAGGGGAAAATACTATACAAACATACTCTGATAACATAATACGTGTTGTTAAAATAATGACTAATAAACTTGGATTGCCTTCCTTAGCATATAAGTCAAATGACATATGACAGTATGTCTTATCTCTTAATATTACAATAATTGCAGCAGTTAACGTAAAATTTAATTAAATAAGAAAAAAATCTACTATAATATGTTGTTGATAAATACAGTTCAAACAAATTAAAAGATACTCCATCTTTATCTCAAGTTTGTTTCTGTCAACTTAGATATTAAATAAAAATCTAGTTAACTAATCTGAAACAACATCATTTACATACAACTAGATTTAGGACTTACATATATGTGAATTTATAATTTAATATTTTAATAATCTGTGAAAAAACAAATTAAACATGAAAGAATGGAAAACAAAATCAAAACACCCTTAAAAACAAATAAAATAAGATTGCCAATGAAACAATTGATGGAGAAGTTTAACAGAGTTACTGTTTAAAGTTTATTTTATCATTATTGGATTTCCAATTAGATTTTATTCTAATTAAACGGATTTGGTGTCCAAGAGTTTTATAATTTAGATTGCTGATAAAAATATAAGAAAAAACTAACATAACTACAATTTTTTTTAAAAGTTTCTTTTTAAAACTACCATAAATTGAAATGCATTTTCAAAACTACCACATTTTCAACGGCAGGCGATGGATAAGATAGTAATTGGTGACGGCGGTGAATAGAAATCGAGACGACGATTGTGGACAAAAGTAAAGATGGTGGTGGACAATAACGGAAACGGTGGTCATGGACAAACACAAAGGCGAAGACGGTGGTGATGGACATAAACAACGATGGCTAGTGGTGGATAAAAACAAATACCGCGGCGGTTGGTAATGGACGATAACAAATACGACAATGGCTGTTAGCGGACAAAAACAAAATACGGCGGTGGCTAATGGTAAATAAAAGGTTTTTTTAATCTATGGTACTTTTCAAAAGAAAATTTTGAAATATGGTATTTTCAAAAAAAATTCCCTAAAAACAAAGCATACAAAAATCCAAAATATGATAAAAACTAAACATGTAACTCTTGTTCTTTTCTTAGTTTAAACTCTCCGACATAACTGATATCAAACTAGGGGTATAGAGACAATGACTAAACCCACTAACCACAAGATCTAATTCGATCTTCTTGGACACATTGCCCTTGACAATATAAATGCAAAGCATTTTCATTTTCGTCCCTACAACAAATAATGACGCTATTTTCGTAGAAATGATTTATGAAGTAACTTAGACAATAGCCCCTAAAACCATGAATTGAAACTGTCATGAACTTCATTCAGACCACATTCTCACCATCCTCATTAATCTTGTCTTTTGTCACCCAAATCTCGATATTGTTTGTTCAAGTGAATTTTCTTAGCATTGAAAACCGATCTCTCCGAAAGACGGAGAGGGCTGAGGGATTGGAATATATATTCTCCCTTGGTAAAACGCAAAAGATTTTGAATGTCCCTTTGGAAAAATCGAAACTTTTGATGAGATACTCATCCGTTCCGAAATTATAAGTAGGCCAATACAGATTTCCATGTAAAGACGCAGTATTAAAATGTTTTATGGAGGTCTCTTCCTCAGAAGGGGCATTAATACATTTCCACGCATTGGTTTTGAACTCGTAGATGGGAAATCTGTTGTATAATTGGCATGTATCGTCATTTAGTTTTCGCTTATAAAAAGTAGACCCAAAGATTTTGTGACCTTTTTGGGGCCTACCACTATCGTATCCTATGCCAAAAAACCTGAAATTTTCTTCCTCGATCCATCTAGTATGTCTCAACGATGGGTTCCAAACCGCAGCTCCATTCCACGATTGCGAGCCACAAAAAAATAAGCCATCACAATGAATAAACTCGATAGGCATACGATTATTCGAATAAGGTGTATGGAAAGGTAACTCACGCATTTCTACCGTCGGATCATCGTTGCGATTAACACATACTGAATAAATCTTGGAATTGGAATATAAGAGGAACTGAGTAAGGACTAGAGCCAAGTGGTTGGTTATGAACGTCCTATCATTTAAAAGTGCATTCCATTAGTTGCAAACGGTTATGAATCTCGTAAGAGATAAAGGCGGAAGACGATAGAGTATCTTCTTCCACTAATTCCCTTGGAAGCTTTTCTTGCGCCATTTGGTTTTCGATTGATTTATGAAGTTCACAACATAATACAATACTAGATGGTTGTGCGGGAATAAATTTTTGGAAGAATAAAATAATTTTAATACTGTGAATTTGTTATTTATACAAATTAATTATGCATGATTGTTAGTTTTAAACTCATATATGTATATAAGAAGTTAATAGTGTTTAGATAATACTTTGAACATGTTGAGAAACAAAAAAGATCTCAGAGAAATATAATTAAGAATAATCGTGAGACTTAATTTAAAGGGAAAATTGGAAATAAAGGATGGTTTTTTTTGGAGTTTGTTTATCTATACCTTTATTACTTAAATTTGGTGATATATACTTTAATTTAGTTAAAATCTTATTATGCCATTAATCATAATTATTATATTTAATCATATTTTAGGGAGTAATTTACAATAATATTTATTGGTTGAGTTGGTTGATGAGTTATAAAATTTTAAGTGATGTCTCAAGTTCGAGCCTTCCTTCTCTCTTTTGTTTTAATACTTTTTATTTAATCAATAATAATATTTTTTCATACAAAAATAACCAAACAACAACCTTATAAATAATGAAATCTAGCTTGTTACCGAATCGTTAAGAAACCAACAGAAATTATTTTTCAATTTGGATTTACTCTTGAATCGTCAAAAACCAATACAAATTGGTGTTCTGATTGTTTAACATGTTTTTGTTAATGAAGTACAGAATTTAAATGCAATTACTCATGTTTTTAATTCGAAACTGTGATAACAATCTTAATAATTTAGTCATATTTTTGAAGTTTCACGAATAATTTCTTTTAAAAGATTTTTTAATTATTTATGAAGGCTCTTATGAACTATTAAATTCTTTTTAAGAAATATCTAATTGCATTTACTTTACGTTTATTTACAAGTTTGATTTTATACTGCAAATCTTTAATCACTTATACTTGGTATATGTACACTATGCATTAGTTACATACATCTAATCATGTTCAAGTTCTAATCACATGAAAATATAGAAAATTCATCAGAAAAACGTTAGGTTATATAGAAGAAAAATGGACAATTTACTGAATTCTAAAAAAAACAGAATATGTATTCTGAATTTTTCATAATGCACAATATATTTGATTTCAAAACCGACAGATTCATTTAAAGATTTGAATATTTAAATTCCTTAATTTTCGGGATTCTATCCTTAATTTTTGGGATTCTAAATTTTGAAGAATACGTATTCTAAATTTTGAAGAACATATAGCAAATAGAAGAATACGTATTCTAAATTTTGAAGAACATAGAGCAAATAAAAGAATACGTATTCTAAATTATGAAGAACATAGAGCAAAGTCCAGTTGACGTATTCTGAAATTGTCTTCCAAACTTTTTAGAACGTTAATATACTCTAAACTTTTTAGAACATGTAAAATGTTCAGAATACGTAATATGCGGGTTTTAGAACATGTACAAATTTCAGAAAATGTCTTCTACACATCTAGAACGAATTTATAAGTCTAAAATTTAACCTCTTTGATTATCAAACAACAATTGCTCCTTTAATAAAAAGTGTTATTCAATTGTTTCTCACATTTTTAACAAAATTTTTTTGAAAAAAATCAATTATTTATACAAAAAGGATAAATTAGGCATAAATGGGATATTTCAAATAAAGGTATAGATGGACAAAGTCTATTGAAGATGTCCTTTATTTTCAATTTTCCCAAATTTAAAACTAATATAAGTTTAAAAGTGTGTTTCACCATTTAAAAATATGAAATGTCAAAAGTGTGTTTCACCATTTAAAATTTCAAAAAAATATCTTTTTATTTTATGCGCAATATATTAACGACCAATTTTCCTAGCAAAAAATCTACAATGCTTTCTCTACTAATTTATGATAAGCTTTTGTCATACAAAAATTACAATTATTTCATATTTCTCAAACAAAACCACTTCTTAGACCTCTACAACGTTTTCTCTACCTCTTAAAGAAAGAACAAACCGTCGACCGTTAATTTCTGATAATTAATCATATTTCAAAATTATTAAACAGTTTTGTAAAATCAATCATCCCAACTTTTATTATGAGCTATTCTCAATTTTTTAAATAATAGAATAGATTAATATTGAAAAATATGTTTTCACAAGACAATATTTTCTATTCAAGAAAAAGTTTTAATAATAATATTTTTTGTAGCAGAAAATTCAATATAATAAGACAAACGAAATTACTTAGGCTAATTTCAGAAATCAAAAGGTCAAATAAAAACCATATTTGTTGACTAAAATCAAATAAAACCAAAAATTAAAATTAAAATTTAATCTCTCTAAAGCAAGAAATCACTTGGTAAACTAATCATCATTATATTGTCTCTTTGTACGTACAACAATACTTGTTTTGCTATTTTGTTATATTGTTTCTAGAGGATTTTTCTACTTGATCCCATGTCCATCCTCATTTCAGCTGTCTTTGTCTTTTGTTTTTTTATCTTCGTCCTCTTTGTACAAATAATATTTTTCATCATCATACTCATCTTTATATTCATCTTCTTCATTATATTCTTCAATACACTCTTCTCCCTCCTTGTCATCTTCCTCGTATGTTTCTTCTTTCTCAACCTCTTCACTAATTGTACTCTTCCTTTGTGTCTACTTGATGGTCATCTTCTTCCTCCTACTATTCCTCGTAATCTTGTCCTCCTTGAAGAATTCTTCCGTTGTCTCTGATTGATCATCATCACCATTCCATTCTTCTTTGTTTTTTTAACCATCACATTTATCCCGACCCTCTGTCATCTTCGTTATCATAGTCATCATCATTGTTATCATAGTTATTTTTTTTTTTGAAAAATGACATTATAAAAATTCAACTATTAAGCAGGAGAAACCCATTTTAACAACTATTAAGTCAATGGATAAAATTCGTTATCATAGTCATCATCATTGTCATACTCATTGTTATCTCCATCTTGTCCTAGATTAAGTTAGATTTTACTTAACAACGTTAAAAGAGTTTAAGACAATAAAAAGGTGTATATATCTATCGGAGCTAAATACCCAAATAAGAAATTCTAACAACTATATGATTTGAGAAGATAATTTTTAAACAAAAATAAACTAAGCAGAGCCAAATCAATTGTACCAGATAGTAGGAAGGTGTGTCGAATAAAAAAAATGAATTATTAAGACTTTGCTTCTATTTTTTTTTAAGAAATATACTTTGTTGATAAAAAAAAGAAATATATCTCAAGAGTGATGATCATCTTCTACCATGGAGTAATCTCGTTTCCTTCTGATTTTATTATGATCTTCAAGTTTCTGCTCCATTTATTCTAGATTAAAATAAATTTGTATTCGAATTATGATAAAATAATGGGAGATTTACTAGAATAATCTTAATAAATGAGGTTTTGACAATTTTAGTCATATTTTTTTATAATTACTAAATAACCTTGAAAGATTTTTAAAACATGTTTTGCCCTTATTTCCTTTGATAATAAAAAACGTATTTACGAAACTGCCATTAATGAGTTTCCCGCCAAAAGTGAATAAGTCTACCACTCATGTGATGGTAGATTTATGTAGTGGTTGGTAGATTTATTTAGTAGTCGGTAGATTTGTTTTTGAATGGTAGACTTATTGTTGAGTGGTAGATTTATCTCGGTAGACTTATTTTAGACAGTGGTAGAGATGTTTTGGAGTGGTAGAGTTATTGCCATCAACGGTAGATTTGTTTTTGAATAGTAGACTTATTTGTCGAATGGTAGATTTATCTCGGTAGACTTATTGTTGAGTGGTAGATTTATTTCTATATGATAGTAGATTAATTACTCGTGGTAGATTTAAATGCCTTAATGGTAGGTTTAAATTCGGGTATGGTAGATTTAATTTTGTGAACGGTAGACTTATTGATCGTCGTGATGGTAGACTTTGTTTATAGTGGCGGTAGATTTATATGATGTAGTAGACTTATTACTCTCCTTGGTAGATTTATATTTGTTGATCGGTAGACTTATTGATTGTTAGCGATGGTAGACTTATTTATAGTGGCGGTAGATTTATAATATGTGGTAGACTTATTTATAGTCGTGGTAGTGGTAGATTGTGATATGTGGTAGACTTATTTGTAGTAGTGGTAGATTTATAATATGTGATAGACTTATTTATAGTAGTGGTAAACTTATTTATAATAGTGGTAGACTTATTTGTATTAGTGGTAGATTTATAATATGTGGTAGACTTATTTATAGTAGTGGTAGACTTATTTATAGTAATGGTAGACTTATTCAAAAAGGGTAAACACGTAATTTACTCTTCATCTTCTTCACCAACCCAGATGCTGTCAAACCCTAACAATGGCGGCCAACCTGTATTTAGCTCGTTTTTACTGTATTTTAACTTGTTTTCAACTGGATTTAGCCTTAAACTAGTAGATCTAACATCATATATCCCTTATCTAACCAAAACTCAAAAGATTTCAAGTTTTTTTTTCTTAGCTTGTGATTTTTAATCCGATTTTATCTAAATCCGGCGGCACACCTCCGCCGAGCGCGTCTCTGGTGCTTCCACAGCCTCCGCGGTCGGGTTTGTGTTTTTTGTGTTTTTGAATTTTTTTTTAAGTCAAAAACGGCAATGACATTTTTGTAATATCAAAACATAACCCTGGTTTTTATGTTTTATAAACTCTTTCTTAATATTTTGAGACTTGTGAAGGTTATTCTAGTAGTTAGGCCATTTGGTAAGGTTATTCTAGTAATTATCTATAAAATAATTACATTAGCTGAACTGAAAATATAACAAAGCTAAAGCATATGTGGCATCATAGTTTCATAAGCTAAACCCTAAAGATCAACTGAAACAACCTGATCCATTTTTTTTTAAATTCGGATTATTATTCCCATAAATAATAATCCTTGATATCAATTCATCACATCAACAACCAGCGGAAATAAACTCAATTAAACCAACAATGATCCAACAATTCCATAACTCAATTGAACCAACCAAAACCAATTCAAATAACCACAAGAATTCAATTCTACAATTCCAATTCAACAATCCAGAATTACCAGCAACCTAACAATTCTAACAAAGCATAAAACCATAAAAACCGAGAATCTAGATTATCTCCTATTCACAGCCACGATTCCACGATTACGTTTTTTCTTTACCTGCATCACATGGTTAAAAGAGATATGTGAGTATTATCACAAATACTCAGTTCATTCCATCTACCGGCTATATACACAAGCATAAATGAATACTATAATACCAAACAATCAATCAACAATGCACAACACGATGAATCATCACGAGAAATCAAGTTCCATACACTGGTGTCGATTGACACAATGTGTGTTGGTCGACACTCGTCACAGTGTCGAGGAACACGAGTCTATCTTCTCATGGCTTATTTCCCAAACGCGACGTATCGATCACCTGCTTGAAAAAACGTCAACACGGACATCCAACAACACGAAAACACACCAAACAACCAGTAGTCAATCATCAATCTATTCCAAATCACAATCAACGCACCATGAATACCCAATTACCCAGATAATCCATGGTCACACACTCATCTTTATTTCGGAATGAAAAAGGATGAAAAACAACGAAGAACGACGAAATCGGAGACTCCTAAGACTCCAAAAATCGAATTCTCTTTCTCCCTCACAAAGAACGCACACCAAAACCCGATTTCAAAGCCTCACAATCACTAGAAATCAAGAATACAAGGAGATCAACAATGATTCCTGTTCTTCACTCAATCCTCTCAAAATCTCTGTTTTCTTTCTAAAAAATGCGACAACATAAAGCTGCCTGACCTTTTATAGACAAACCCTAGGTTTCCCTAACCCGAACCGCAACCGACGCTCAAGAACCGAACCCGCCGGTTTAATTCGAAACTTGTATCGATCGACACACCCCTAGTGTCGATCGACACACACCCAACATTCTCAATTTTGATTCGCAGGAGTTACATCAACACAATTTTATTATCTAAAGAAAAAAGAAGAAGAATTAAACCGATTTGTTCTAAACTAAGTCTGCGGCAAATGCAATAGCTACGTGACGGACATTCGAGAAAGTCCTGATTAACCTAAAACAATTAGAAAACACCAAAGAACTAAGAATAAGATCAATTGACGCAAATGTAGAACATGGACAAATGAGAAGCCAACACTTTTGACAATGAACCCGCTAACAATTGTATACAAAATATCGATGCACACTGCTGTATTTGTCTAATGCAACCTCGAAAGTTTAAATATTCTATAAAAAAAAATATCGGATGATTATTTTGTTAATCAACTTCTGGTTTTATGGGTCATACTCGAATCAGTTCCACAAAGTTTATAGGAATATTCGATGATAAAATATAATAGATTTGGAGCTAACAAAAATATATGGCTATTTTCAAAGCACCTATATTTTAGGCTTATTGTTGTTTCAAAAATTTGAAGTAAATGTTTTGCTAAATTCTAAAATTATTTAAATCCAATATAGAAAATCTTATTAATGTTTGTTCTTAAAACTGAATTGTTTTGAGATTAAATGATGATTTCTTCATATTCTTTTAGACCAAGATTTAATCAATTTAAACATGGGAAATCTTATTATTGTTTGTTTGGTATCCATGTCATCATTTTTTCCAAACCATGTCATCATTTTCTAAAACCATATCGTACTTTATAACCAACCAAATTAAAATACCTAAACAAAACAAATAAAAACACTTTGGTTTTAAAAGTAAGGAGATAATTTGTGTTTAGAGATTGGTTAAAGTTTATCCTATATTATCTTTTTTTTGTAAATCATGTCATCATTTTTTTTATAAAAGCCAATAAAATTAAAACAACTTAACATTTTTAGTAATTGCACTTTCATATAAGAGGATCGTTGGGAAAATATTTAGACTTATTTACATGTTCATCATATAAAATAAGATCTGAAATTTGTCGAGTTTTCGTTGAATCATTGTACAATATATGTAATACCTTCACAATAATTCGCCATATATTTTTGGTGTTATTTAGATATGCAACACTATTTTCTGAAATATCGACCATTAGAGCACATTTAAAAAAAGTGTACGTGAAATTTTATCATGGGCGATAGTCTAGATCTTATATATATACAGAATATTTAATTAATTTATTCACTTGTTTTTTCCTCAGAAAAATCGGTGCCTCAACAATTATTATTTTCTTTTGGAATCTTTGTTTGTTTTCATCATATTGGAACAAATAGAAAACCTTATTATTATTTACATTTAACTTAAATATTCTCCAAGCATTGTTTCGAAAAATCTTTGGCTCAACAAATATTTTTCTTTTGAAATATTCGTTTGTTCTCAAAAAGATTTTAGCAAATAATTAACAAATCTTATTATTATTTCCATTTGATTTAACATTTTCCAAACATTGTTTGGACACTTTAATATTTTCAAATAATAATGATAATTTAATTAAAAAGGGTATCTATTAACTATGCTTAAGCCATGTCATCATTTCTCCAAAGACATATCATAACTTTTCAAGACATGTAATAGTTTTGAACCAATAAAATTATAACATCTAGTTAAATAATAGTACTTTGGTTCTAATAGGAAGGGATATATATATATATTTATTAAGAGAATGCAATATATAACAAGCTAGAAATACACTAACTATAGCAATTAATAAATTTAATTAAATAAGAAACAAATCTACTCCTTAATGTTAATTTTATTATCATTTATTTTTTAACTAAGTTTGATTTAGAATGTCACAGATTTTTTGGTGTTCAAGAGTTTTACATTTAATTTAGATTGCTGATAAAAAAATAAAGCATACAAAAATCCAAATATAAACTTCGAACCCTTGTTCTTTTCAAGTATAGAGTAGAGACAATGACTAAACCCACCAAACCTTAAGATCTTATTCAATTTATCTCTTTTGAGAGACAATAACTAAAGCAATTAATGTAAAATGTAATCGAATAAGAAAAAAGATCTACTATAATATGTCGTTTCATATAGTATATAATTTTTTTTTTCTAAATTATCTCAAGTTTATTTTTCAACTTAGAAATTTATGGTTGATCAACAACACATTGGGCTTCGAAATAGGCCCACTATAATTTAGCCCACACGTAAAATATCTTTCATCCGTCTATAAAAAATAACTAGACGATCGCATAAGCATAATCAATCAACTCAGTTTCATCAGACAATGAGTGGACCCTCCTCGTCCGCAGCCCGCTACAACCTTACTGGTACCATTTCTTTCCTAAATTTTCGTACAAACATTTGGCTTTTGATCCGTAACCAAATCTTTGTTTTTATTTCTTGGTTTAATTTTATGAACACAGGGAACGAGCGCCTTAATGTAGAAGGAGATGACGGATCAATCCGTTGGACCTTCAAGAACGACTCGTGCGTGGTCAGGGTTGACGTACCAGGTTGTCCAAGGTTACCGGTTCCAGGAGGAAACCCCTACTATTTCGATCTCCTATCAACCCGCGTCGCGTTCGACATAAAAGAACCAGCCATGGACCATACCGACCGATCGAGACGCAAGTACAATGGGTACGTCAAATTTGACCCAATGCTTTACGATGCGGCCAATGCGAAGGTTAATGTTGTCGACGGTGTACTCTGGATCACTGTTCCTAGGAGAAGAAGAGATTACGTTGCTGCGTATAATTGCGTCGTATTAAAATACTAGAATAATGAAAACTGTTTGGACCGTATACGTGCATGGTCGGTGTTAAACTCTTCTATGATTAGTTAATTATTGTCTGTGTTAAACTCTTCTATGAGTATTAACCAATTATTGGCTTATTAATAAAAATAAGAATTTCTCCCTTACACACAGATGTTGCAATCTTAATTACGTTATTTTGTTTGAAATATATTAATCATTATCTAATTATTTAAAACAAAATAACCTTACAGAAGTAGTACATCGTAATAATTTATTTTCAACATCTCTTTTTTTGGAAGGGGGATTAGTAGTCAATAACTTCAATGGATTTATAAAAAAAAGGGAAAATACTCCTTTTAGTCTTTTACCATTTGTTGAAAAATATGGCCGGCCAGATCAAGGATTTTGGGCCCCTCTGATCAGATTTCGTCTGTGAGCACCGTAAACGCTGCACAAACCAACCGATATATAACAAAGCTTGAACAAACAAAGAAACTAAAGGAAGAGACCGGCTCCGGTGGCTTGAACGAGGGCTGATCAGTTTAAGTTCAAGCACTCTAATTAATTACGTTTTAAGATATTTTTTTATAAAGGCAATTGTTCAGTTGTAATAACACGGACGTCTTCTTTTTATCAATTGTATGTTTGGGTGTGACTGAACCCAAATAGGGCTCATTATTTTCACCGTGTATTCATTGTTGCCGTTAGCATCTCTCAATGCATTTGTATTGTATTACTTTTGAAACGAATCTTTGACATTCTTAAAAGTGTAGTTGAAATATAAGTAGATAACCAATGTGCATCAACTGCATTTTAAGAAACGCTTAACAAACTGTGAATAATTGTTCAGTTGTAATAACGCGTACGTCTTCCTTTTACCACTTTTGTATGTTTAGGGCTCATTATTTTCACCGTATATTCATTGTTGACGTTAGCGTCTCTTAATGCATTTTTATCACTTTTGAAACGAAATTAAAGTGATAAAGTTAACCCATTAGAGGAAAAGAACTGAGTGGTAGGGGTGGGCATACGGGAATGTGGGACGGGATTTCACGGGAATGGGACGAGAACGGGATTTTTGGGACTAGAAAAATATGTCCCATTTGTGTCCCATTTAAAATTCGGGACGGGAACGGGATAGAACAGGATGGGACGGGAACGGTACGGAAATTTCCATAAAATAATGACATAGTCGAATCAAAATAAACCAAACATAATGTAAACTACATAAATATTTCAAATCAAACCATAAATCAAATAATATAAGTTTTTCTAAAAGTAGGTTGCTATTCTTCTCTCCCGTATCATTCTCCAGCCACTGCAAATGATTGCTTTTGAAGTTCTATACAAGAAAAAAACAAACAAAAGTAGTAATTAATTAATAAAACTAATATGTTGGTGCTGAAAATATCAACGGGTGATGTTAAAGAGGTAAGAAAATGTATTACTTAAACATTACCTTCTGAAACTTTATCCATAAATGCATGCTCTTCCATCACTTGCTTTACGGTTACTCCTACATCATATTGTGGTGAAGATCGTAACCAATTCTGTGTTAAAATCAGTGCTTCTACCATAGAAGATGCTAGGCAACTCCTATACTCATCCAAGATACGACCTCCAGTACTAAATGCAGATTCAGATGAAACAGTCGAGACCGGAATCGCCAAAATATCTTTTGCCAATCTTGCTAAAACTGGATATTTTGTGTTGTTCACTTTCCACCAACTCAAGATATCATATTTGGCACCCAAATTATTGGCTTTTGGATTATCAATCTTCTCCATTAGATAAAGATCTAACTCATTTGCTGATCCATCAACACATGCTTTCTCATAAGCCATTTGACCCCATTCTCCAAACGGGTCTTCCTCTTCTTTTTCTTCAACCCCCACGTCACTTAAATCAAACTCTTCATCTAACCCATCTATACTTGCATCAAGAACCGTTATGGAAGCATCTTGATTACCACTAACTTTGGCTGATTCGGCTGAGGTTTTATAAGATGCATTATACACTTCATAAAGCTTACGCAACAAGCTCTCAATTTGTGCTTTCATCTCTACAATTTTTCTGTTACCTTTCCCATATAACTTCTCAAAGCAAAGCAACACAAATCCCATCTTACAACGGGGATCAAGAATAGCAGCAACAATCAAGAGCTTGTTAATCTTCTCAAAACCTTCCCAATACTTATCAAATTTGTCATCCTTCATAGCACGTGCAGTGGCTTTTAAAATAGGATCAGAATCAGAACCTTCGGAAACTGTTTTCAAGACTCTTTCAAGCTTGCAAATCTCATTAAAACACCTATTGGAAGTCATTTTTGTCGAAGCAGAAAATGCTAAAGTAGAATCATAAAAGATATTTAGGAATTTTACCATCACACGAGCATTATCCCAATCTTTGTTCAATGGTGGCCCAACTCTCTTTTTTGCTGACAAAGTAGCATCTTCATGAATATTTTCTATTGGAGTATCATCTTCATGAAAGTAAGCATCGTAGAGCTTGTCTTCCTCGGCCATCCGATCAAATGTAGTTCTGAATTTCAATGCTGAACTCAACATAAAGAAAGTGGAGTTCCACCTAGTACCACAATCCAAAACCAAACTTCCTCTACCAATATTCTCCTCGTCGGCTTTCATTTGAAATGCTTGTAATCTGGAATATGACGCTCGAACATATTTCACAGCGTTTCTGATACTAAGCACACTATTTCCCATTTTTTTCAATCCCTCCCCAACAATCAAATTTAGAATGTGTGCAGCACAACGCACATGCATAAAATCACCATCCAATATCAATCCATCAACACCCAAAGTCTTCTTCCACTTGTCCTTCAAAAGCCTTAATGCCCGATCATTCGCAGTAGCATTGTCAACTGTGATGGTTAACACTTTCTTTATATTCCAATCAGTTAAGCACTTCTCAAACTGCTTAGCAATCGTGTTCCCTTTATGATCAGATATCGGACTAAAACTAATGATCTTTCTCTGCAATTTCCAATTATCATCTATGAAATGAGCGGTTATTACCATGTAACTTACAGTAGTAATAGCGGTCCATATGTCTGTGGTGAAGGAAACTCTGTGTGTACTCAACACACTCTTCAATGAAGCTTTCTCAGCCAAAAACAACTCAAGAACATCTCTGGTAATTGTTCTTCGAGAAGGGACCCTATACAAAGGAACTGCCAAAAGTACCTAAACCCACGATTCTCCACAAAAGAGAATGGCAATTCATCCAAAATAATCATTTTTACGGTTGCTCTTCTACACCTGCTAGGACAAAAGCCACCAACAGCAGCAAGTTTACCCTCGCTCGTACCGTCTTGGGTCAAGACTGTATTAGTTTTATTTTCTTGAGCTTTTTTGTAAAACTCGCAGTTCTCCTTATGCTTCTTCAAACCGTTTGTCCCTGCTTAAGCATCACATAGTAACTGACTTCCACAGTAGTTACACTTTGCTTTTTTCCTACCAGGATCAGGTACTACACTGAAAATTTCCTAGGTGATCTTTGAGATTGATGTTTTTTAGGATTAGGTGGTGCAGCATCAGAAGAAGACCTCTTACATCCATTTTCAACATCTTCCATAAGTTCATCTTTATTAGCCATCTGCACACATAAAAAGTGTAAGCAAATATAAAATTATTATGAATCAAAACACATCATGAATAACTAGAGCAAATGACTAATATAGAATATATATATACTCGATGAATAAAACAAAATCAAAGAAGAAAATGATCAATGAAAACGTGATATAATACAAACAGAAGAACTCAAGTTAAAGAATTGAAGTATATTCAAATCAAAAGAACAAAAGATTTATAGGAAACACACCGACTAAAGGAGATCAATCATAAAACAAAAAGAACAAGTAGAGAAATATAAAAGAATCATAATAAAAATTCTAATCGATAAGCTAAGTGAAGGGATTCTTTATTCTTGCCTTTTTTATGTCTCTGTGTCGTTTCTGGAAAAAGAAGAGTAGCCGTCAAAGTAAAAAGAAATATGATAATTGTATAATTATTTGTAGTCTGTAATTAGGAAGTTAATTATCAATAAGGAAGTTAATTATTTATGTAATATATGATCTATAATAAATATATATAAGATATAATTTAATATGTATAGTATTTATTTTAAACGGGATTTCGGGAATTCCCGTTCCCGTCCCGTTCCCAATTGGGAATTGAAAACTTGTCCCATATGGGAATACGGGAATTATACGGTACGAGAATTCGGGAACGGTTACAGGACGGTATGGAACGGGACGGAAATTATGTCCACCCCTAAGTGGAATTGCATATTCCATCACATTCCTCAACCATTCAACCATTTTGGATGAATTTCTTTTCTTCAATTTCAAGACAATTTGTGTTTGGGCAATGTGTTTGTCTTCATCAGTAATTAAGTATGAGGAATATGCTTTTCCACTCACAACCACTCACTTCACCTCAAATGGTTAATTTGTAAGGAAATTATAAAGAACAGTCAAGTTTTATTTATGGGCAATGTGCTTGTTTTTATTTTATTTATGTTCTGGGTTAAATTATTTTACGATCTTCAAACCATAGTAAATTTCTTACATTCTCTAGTATATGGCTTCAACTACGATAAGTAGATACTTTTTCTCCTGAGTTTAAACCCATTCATAGGTAGACTTATTTTCAACTACATTTTTCATTGGCTTCAACAACGATAAGTAGCAACTTTATTTTTCATTGTGTCCTACAAAGGGTAAAAGTAATATTTAATGCAAGTTGAATTAGAAGATTATATATGAGCCTTATGTACATAATTTTATTTTTGGAAAATACATCAACTTTAACCAAATACTGAATTGAGACTAGCTAGATCTTAAATAAATTCATACCCTTGATTTAAACAAGAAAACATAACAGATAATCTATACAAAAAATTCCTATTTCTCTTTTTTTTTTCTGGATTAGCAAATTTATAAAAGAATTAGGATAATTAAGACGTTCATCACAATATATTCATTAGTTTTTCATCAACATGAGAGATATCGAGGCCTCGATTGACAAAGCATTTAAATGAGCATCATGCTCTTTATCATTAAAACTTAATTGGTAGATAAAACATTAAGCATTTGGTAACTGCTAATGCTCTCCAAATGCTTTTATCCTCAGTGCTCTTAAATACCTATTGTGGTATTTTTGCAAATTGACACACCAAAAGTGATATTTTTGCAATTGTTTCATGTTGATTAGGTAATTAATAAAGTGATTAGTCATTATAGTGATTTAGTCAAATTCTTGTGATCCATGTTCTAAGATTAGTTTTAATGAATGTCTTGCATTATTGATTAATCATTGTACCGCTTGATCAATTGCTAAATTCATGATCCACTGCTTTTTTTAAGTATTACTATATTTTTATTTTTAATCGTTTTTTTTAGTCTTTTTTTGTTTTTGTTTTTGCTTTTTTTTTGCTTTATTATTGCTTTTGTTTGTTTTCTTTATGCAATTAAATAATCTAGATGAACAAAAACCAAACATAATAATCTATAAATTTTAGTGTGTTAGTTTCATATCTCTTAAGTGACTATCTAATGAACTTGAGAGTGTGATTAAGGAGTTACATTTGATTCCACAACACATATCTAATAACAAATATGTGTTTGAATCATACCTATTAAACTTGGATTACTTTTCCCTATCATATGACATAGTATGTCTTATCTCTTTTATAAGAGAAAAAATTAATCTATATCTAAATTAATTAATAATTATATCTAGAACCGTTTATCGATCTAAGATCGAATGAACAGTTGAAGTGTTGAAGCGAACGGTGCATGTGTCATATGTCTACACGCATTGGAGACACGAGATCATTTGTTATTCTCGTGTGTTTATTCTAAGCAATATGAACTGCTCTGACCAAGATCTTCTTCCGCGCAAAATTTCTCCTCCAATTGGCAATTCATGGCCATCCGCGCAAATAAAGTCCAAACAGTCTTAGTTACGTTTGAAGGATATTTTTTATGTAAAGAAAGGAACCCACTCTGTTTTATTAATTACCCTTTTCTATCCAAGGAAAATTGAACAAACTGTGAAATAATTGTTTAGTTGAAATACACACAGACGTTGCTTTTGCACACACACAAACCACACACGTATTATATTAAAAAAAAAAAATATGAAGCACCACAAAATGTGCTTTATCAAGCAATAATGCAAGCATTTAACGTCTTATCAGAACAAAATAAAAACTTCATTTCTCTGTTAAGTGGCTACAATTTTCTTTTAAACTTTACAATAATATATCATGATGTCTCATCAAAAGACGGCTTTTCCATATTTTCCAAACATTTCTCAAAATTTCAACATGTCGAACAGTGCAATTGTCTCTCCGATGTGCATTTGAGAGGATAAAATACCCTATTCAAGAGAATTTGCTCTTAATCTAACATGTTTAATGGATGATTGAGGGGATCTCCAAATTTAAAAATGAGCTGAATTCAAGAGGGCTTCTCATTTACTGGAGTTTGGTACCTCTGAATGATTCTTGTCGTGACCCCTTGTCCTGCATGCGTTCCAATTCTACAAACTAATTAGGGGAGAAAATTTCAGTCGATACAACTATGGTGGTACATTCAAGTAAATTTAATAGTACGAGGACCGCCTTGCAAAGACTGCGCTTCATATGGTCTCTTGCTTTGGTATTTGGATTGGACCCCTCCAATCTTTAGTACAAGAGATAGTGCGGACTAAACAATTGACTAGGAACAACACTGGACAATTATTTAATTTCACTTACAAATAAATGCTTGTAATAAAAGTATTTGTGGTTGTTTTGATAACCATTTGGTTGTCGAATGAACAATGATAACCTATTAAAATTGAAATTTAAATTTCACAAATACTTATATGAAAATTAAGTTTCACAGATTATGAATCTATGATATATACGAACAATTTGTTATGTGTCGAAACTGTTTGTTTTAGTAGTCCAAAATGTCACGAAAATATTTTGGTCTAGGGCTTGGTTTAGAAAATTATACATTTTAATTTTTCTGACCCATAAGATTTAAAATGATGAGAATCCATATATAAATATATATATTGCCTGTATGAACAAGTAAAAAACGACTTCAAGATCGCTTAGAATCAAGTACTATACAATAATTTTTTGTCCAATAATTCAATATCTATATTGTAAGCTAAATCCTAATAGGTAGATCAATCTTTGTGAAGTTTCAAGAAATTTGATGTAATCGATGGTCCAAAAAAGATAAAAAGTGGCCATGAGGAAGATAAAAGAGAAACTTCGTTTTCATTATTTTTAAACTACTTTGGTAATGGGTTTCTTTGCAACTTGATGGATCTTTTTTCATATTTGGCGTCTTTCATTTTCAAAGGAAAATGAGGTAGACGATTCATATTTGCCGTCTCCTTATAGCTTTTTCTAATTTTATAATAATAAAGTATATACTTAGTCCAAGCGTAAAAGTAAGTTCGGGATAGTATAATGAATGATTTTCTGTAAATAAATTTTTTAAGTGGTAAAAGTTTAAGATTTTATTTTTCAGGTCAATTAAATGGAGGTCAACTCTCTAAGTAAGAGTTAATCCACAATATAACTTTTTTAAATTTGTCAAACAACAAAATTTACATATTACAACGAAGTCTTTGAAATAAAAAACCCAAATGGCCAAATCTATTTTTAAAATTTAGGAACTCTAAGGCTTGTAGGTGTAAATGCTATTTAATGTTTCAGATCCGAAGAATTATTGTGAGTTGACTCTTACTTGGAAGGTTGACCAGCATCAAATTGACCTGGAGGATAAAATCGCAAACCCTATCCACTTGGAGAGTTTATTTGCAGAAAACTCTATAATTAATGTTACATTTGATATCAGAAAAAAATATTTATACTAAAAGAAATGTTATAGAAGAAAATGAAATATATTAGATTATCTAATAAAAGTTTTATAACTGTTAATTCTTGTATTTACCGTTTTATTTCCATCTATATATATCATGTATCGAATTTATTTATAATATTTGTAGATTTTTTGTTGTTAATTATTTCCTTACTAAAACATTTTGATCAATTTAAGCATATATTGTGTGGTATTAATTTTGCATATTTTTGCAGAAGGAAATTATATAATATTAGTCGGGTACATTGTTGAAAATGTTTTTATATATAAATAGAATAGTTTTCTGGTTGTGAAAATTAGATATTTGTGCATGCAATTAAATATGGTGTGTATAGTGGGTAATAATATTTTATTATGATTATCCACATAGCTGGTAGCATATCTGTGATAAAAAAAATAAACAAGCCAGTAGCATATATTTGAATACATCATAGAAAAAGTTTCTTTTCTGGTATGCTATATTGAATAGTACACATGATCCTGGACACTGTTAGGTGGTAGATACACTGGGCTGCACTTGAAAAGAAGTAAGCAGTCTTCTTCAAAAATTAAAAGAATACATATATATGAAGGAAAGTAAATTACACTGAATCTTAAAAAGCTCGGTGTTATTTCTTTATCTAATAACATCAATTAGAGTACATTTACTTGATCAAATGATTATACTACAATTTTTTTTTGTATATACTTAAATTTTATGATCAAATCGAATAACAGAACAAAGTTATATTAGAGCCTTTGAGGATAAGTAGGAAGACAAAAATCGAGAGAAACAATGATAGATTATGTTTTTTATTTGAAACCTCATATATTATAATCAGTTTTAATTCGTAACCCAATCATTTTAGTCGTACAAAAATTCAATTGAATTTAATAATCCTAGGAGATTATGTAAGAATTTTCTAGGTACCTTTTTCCTCGTATAAAGCATACATCGTTATGATCGAAAAACAAACATCATCAACTTTCTCTTCGATATTATTACAATCTTTTCATATTCACTAGATCACAATACTTCACTATAATGGCACATAGTAATCCTGATCCAACCACCTCTCGCCATGTGGCCGTAATCGGAGCCGGAGCCGCCGGTCTCGTAGCTGCTCGTGAGCTACGTCGTGAAGGCCACTCAGTGGTCGTCTTAGAGCGAGGGAGCCAAATCGGAGGCGTGTGGGCTTACACCTCTCAAGTCGAACCGGACCCGCTTAGCCTCGACCCGACCCGACCCATCGTCCACTCGAGCCTCTACAAATCCCTACGCACCAACATCCCACGAGAGTGCATGGGTTTCACCGACTTCCCTTTTGCGACCCGACCACACGACGGGTCGAGGGATCCGAGAAGACATCCGAGTCACACCGAGGTTCTTGCTTACTTGCGTGACTTTGCTAAGGAGTTTGATATCGAGGAGATGATAAGGTTCGAGACAGAGGTTGTTAAGGCGGAGCCGGTGCCGGAGGAGGAGAATGGTGGGAAGTGGAGGGTTGAGTCGAGAAGCTCCGATGGTGTTGCCAACGAGATATACGACGCAGTTGTGGTTTGTAACGGACACTATACAGAGCCACGTCATGCTCTTATCGCTGGTAAATAAGCAAAACCTTTACTCGTGTCTTGAGTTGTGTCTTTTATTTTCTCTTCTTGTTTTGCTTAAATTTGTGTGTACGGAATCCAAAATTATATTTACTTTACATCATCTTTTTTTGGTAAAACAAAAGAGTTTTTCTTCATTTCTTATTTTGGTTAGAGAAGTAGACTTGGGCATTTAACATTTGTCGTTGTTCAGTTTAAGAAGAATTTTATCCAATTACGAATTGGTTACGCTTACAAAAACAAGATATACAAAAATGCGATAAAAATTGTGTTTTTTCTTTACGTCAATGTCAGCAAATTGATTTTTGTTTTTTGAACTCAGTTTGTGTTGGTTAGACCAAATTAAGCTTCAACATATTATCGCCGGGACGTATTAAATTTTAGTTTGGTTCTAGTTTGATAATTTTTTGTTTAACTGAATTTGAGGCGGTTTGGTCCAAATGATGCGTTCAATAATTTTGATGAGAGTTTTTCCTTGTAGGAAAACTTTTTCTTTAATTATGTTGAGTATAACCAAAAAAGCAGAGTTTCCACATGTGTATTATAATATCAAGAGAACAGAGTTTTCTTGAGGGATGAATTATTTTCCTTCTTATAAAGATTTAGGCTTTTCCTTAGGGGAAAAACTAAAAATAATTTGGTATTTGCAGGCATAGATTCATGGCCAGGCAAGCAAATTCACAGTCACAATTACCGTATTCCTGATCCATTCAAAGATCAGGTACTTGCATAAGAATCTCATCACTATAATCAATGTTGTGATCTCAAATAAATGTTTCTCTTAATTCTTGGATCGTTTCGTTTTTGTTGCGTTTGTAGGTGGTGATAGTGATCGGAAGCTCAGCGAGTGGAGTTGATATAAGCAGAGATATAGCGAAAGTCGCAAAAGAAGTCCATATCTCGTCTAGATCGACTTCACCAGAGACTTATGAGAAGCTTCCCGGTTATGACAATCTATGGCTTCACTCAACGGTACTAACTAAACCGTCCAATGAATGAAAATTATTGCTTTGATGATTCAATTAGTCCATAAGACCTTTAAAGGAATATTCCTTGCTATGTCCATTGTAGATTGAAACAGCCGGTGAAGATGGTTCTGTGGTTTTCGAAAATGGGAAGACGATTTACGCCGATACCATTATGCATTGTACCGGGTAAGATACAAATTGGCTTCAATATTATGTAACACTAATACACTATAGACAAAGAAAAATATATGAATGCGTTTTGGAAATATTTCAGTTGACCTTTTCAATCATATCTTCAGGTACAAGTATGACTTCCCCTTTCTTGACACCAAAGGCAAAGTGACGGTCGATGATAATCGTGTTGGACCATTGTATAAGCATGTATTTCCTCCGGCTCTTGCCCCGGGCCTTTCGTTCATCGGCTTACCATGGCAGGTTTATAATCTTAATAATGTTTTCTAATTTTGTTTTGCGAATATCTTCGTTGCTTATGCATTTGAGCTCATTGTTTGGTTTAACTTGGTGTCTCAGATCACTCCCTTTCCGATGTTTGAGCTTCAAAGCAAGTGGGTCGCAGCGGTTTTGTCTGGCCGAGTTTCGCTCCCATCACAAGACGAGATGATGAAAGACACTAAGGGGTTCTACGATAAGCTCGAAGCCTCGGGTATTCCCAAAAGATATACGCATTTAATGCCTGATGACTCTCAGGTACACAAATTTATTTGTCCACTATTTCCGCAAATGTTATCTAGATAAAAATGGATGACACTAAACATTCTTTTGGTGAAACTTTTGTCGCAGTTCGAGTACGATAATTGGCTTGCGGATCAATGTGACTATCCCCGGATAGAGAAATGGAGAGAAGAAATGTTTTACATTGGTTTCAAGAGAATTTATGCGCAATCCGCTACATATAGGGATAATTGGGACGATGATCACCTCATTGTAGAAGCATACGATGATTTCGTCAAATTTATGTCAAGCTATCCAGAACTTTTGCCAATGCTCAAAACCTAAAATTGATAACTGTCTTGGGAGCTTTTGTTCTGTGAAGACTGTGCGTAGGTATGTTTTGTGTGTCTTGTTGCTGCTATGTTCTCAAAATGTAAAAAAAGTAGAGTATATAATAGCCTAACAGGAATGTATACCAGGGCTAAATAATGTAAGAAAATAATATTTGGGGTGATTTCTGAAATGTGTAATAATACTGGGAGCATTTGTGAAACCCCTCCTTCGAGGGTGAAAAAAGCGAGTTTGCCATTGCATTGCATGATTGCGCACTCATCACTCGTGACAGCAGTTACCACTTATGAGTACGACTTGACTTGTTTGCTGCTAAAAATATAACCAATAGCCAACTTGGTTCGAATAGAACATGAGACAAAACTAATATTACATATTGTGGTTTCGAACATAGAAGGATTACGGGCTTTGGACCCACTAAATCTGATTTGTGATATATTTTATTCCAACCCAATTTTATTTTCCAACTAGATTAGGACCCGCGTTGATATGCGGGTAAGCAAATTAAAAATTATTAATATAAATATTTAAGTTTTAGTTAGTAACTATCTACCGAATTACAAACATATTTTGAAATATTGTTTATACATGAGTTTTAAATTATTAGAGATCAATTTATATCTTAATTCTCATGTCGCAATTCATGTATGCAGACCCATATATATATAAATAAGTGAACAAAATATTCTTACCAATTATAAAAATATATCAATTATATGATAAAATTACAAAAACAATTCAAATATTATAGAGTTAAATCAAATAAATCATGTAAATAATCTCATAAAAACCTATATAATATTTTATAAATAGTTTTAGCAAGCATCACATATCCATCATTGATAAATGTATACCATTAATGTCATTGGTTTATTTCTCATAGAGATCTATACTCATCAAACCATAAACACTCTTGGATTTTAATATCATATATATTATTATTATTTTTTACCCGTATAAATTTTCATTTTATAGATTTTTTTTAACATTGAAAAATACCAATACAGTCATAAGTAGAAGATTTTTTTTTTTTTTGTTAAAATATTTTATAACAATGTTGACAAAATAAATATATTTATAAATTTTTTATTTTTTAGTATTGTTGTGCATATTTTCCTTTTTCAACCAATCATTTCGTTAAAATAAATTTCATCCATTGGTTACCCAATTTGGAGTTGTATTGCATACGTAAAAAAATTCAATCATCCTCGAACGGGATGATCGGCCAAACACTCGGTCTTATTATTCTATAATATATTTTAAATTTTAAATTGTGCATATCTTAAACTTTGAAAATCTCACATAGTCTTTTTATTTTTTCTGTTTTCCAATTTATATAATTTTTTTTTATCATTCACATTTTATTTTTCTTAATTGAAATTTTTAATTTCTCTCCACTCTTTAATTTTTACTATTTATACTCTCTTTATTTTATTTATTAACTTATTTTTATAATTAGTTTGAACTATTATAATATTTTTCTTTCTACTTATTTTTTACTTTCTCTTTATTTTATTATCTTTTTATTTAGTTTGGACTATTAGAATTTTTTTTTTCTAATTAGTTTGAACTGTAGAAATGTTTTACTTTTTCTTATTTGATTAGTTACTTGACAATTATTTTACATGTTTTCCATTTTTATTTTTACTTTTTCTTAATTAATTTTAAGTATTAACATTATAATTTTGTTTACGTGTTATGCTCTCATTGCGCGCATCCTCTTTTATATTAAAAAATAAGATAATTTTCCCTAATTTGTTTTCATTACATCCATTTTAATTTTATGTTCCAATAATTTTATTTTCATTACCTCCATTTTAATTTGATGTAAGATACAATGAGGCATCAAATAGATAGGAGGACCAAGCTACCAAAAATCGTTTCATACCTTGCTGCCAAAAGGTACATATCCTCTCTTTAAATGTTTCTATCAGTTACAGTGATTATGTTACTTTTATAACAACCAGACTGCTTCATCTTTGCATTTCTTTACTAAGTTTGTTTCATCCTTTGCTAGGACTAGCTCATTCAAGGCCCTCGAAGGGACTAATAGCTTGTAGAGGCAAGTCGGTATCTTTGTGAGATTGCGACGATTAAAACCATTGAGACCAAAAACGTTGTTTCCACGGTCGTTATATTGTTCTGTTTTTGCCCTCCTTTTGCTTCCTCTCTCGTTGGACTGTATTAGACTTATCCTTCTGTTTACTATGTCAGTTGGTTTGCATCAGAATTCTCTTTCTTCTGTAATTCCTTGTGTGTGTGGTTGTGATTTGGAGTATTTCATTGTAATATATGCATGCATTTATTTGTACTTTTCTTTTAACAAATGCCAGATGGCGTTGGGGAACAAAGAAAAACTGAAATTTAAAGAAACCAGAGAGAAATTGTCTCTTGCAGAGTAATGAGATTGAGTTCAAACTTCAAAGATTGCATAAGTTTAAATCAGTAAAGGTGAAATAATAACATAAGAATTTGCAGAGTCGTGGCAAAGAGACAGGAAAAAAACTGCAATGGAGAGATATGATGAGAACAGAGAAAAACAGAGCAAGATTATTATTAAAAACAGAGTGAAACAGAGAAAGAAATGATGAGGAGGATATTTGAAACGTAACTAAACTACTAAACACAGTGAAGAAAAATAATTGCTTACATATTTACTAGTAAAATAAAGGAATTGACAGTCCTACTCTGATAATTCATGCCTACAGAAATGCATTGAACATCATTTATTTATTTTCTTAAGAAAGGGCTTTCTATTGAAAAAACATTGAACGTAACATTTTTCCCATTGTGAACAAAAAGAAGAAGACTTTGATAATCTTAAATCTGAATGATTATATATAGGTTTGACTTTGATTTGGTATTTGTGTTCTTTAATGGAATTTCTGCATCCACGTCATGTACAAAGCCAAACAACTTAACTTTGTTTTTGCATAAAAACTTAAAAGACAACATTATCTTGATTTATAGTTAGTTTAACTTAATGACAATTGGTTGGTGCAACAAAAAATTCCTATTATAACTTGACAACTGGTGCAAATTTATGACTAGAAATTATATTAAAAAGAACAAAAATGACTGAGCCATATTAATCATGTGAACCACTAGTGCTAATTATAATTTGCTGCTTCTTATTTCTTTTGTTACGTCTAGGTTGAGTTTGATCCCTTTAATTGAATTTTAAAAGTCCATAAGTTGATCTCTGTTATATATGGTTTAGAGAATATTTTACAGTTGTTAATTTTTTATGTCTCTATTTTAAGTTTGATCCCTTCTATCTAATTTATTTTGGACGAACAGCCTATTATAATTATGCCTACAACTAGCATAATCTTTGTTATTATTGGAAAATACCATATTAAAACAGTGATCTCGATTACGACAGAATTAAATACAGAGACGGCCAAGACTCATTCAGGAAATTATCAAGAATTTCAAGTTGAGGAATGTAATACTATTTTATTAATATAAAAAAAAAGTTGGTAGATAATCTTTCAACATTTTATTTGCAAATTAGCAAAATCTTGATTAAGCTTCCTTGGTTGTGTGCTGTTAATCTCTTTGGGTGTCAACTATGGGTGGTTGTTTGGCTATCCAAATATCATGCGATCAAGTGTTGAACCGCGTTGGTAGCTGCTTTTGCGGGAACGGCAATTATATTCAAAACCTCGAGAAGAATCTGGTGACTTTGGAGAAATCCATGGAAGACCTCAAGGCTATGAGAGATGATCTGCTACAAAGGGTGCAGATGGCGGAGGGCGGAGGCCTACTAAGGCTTCATCAAGTCAAGGTATGGCTCAGGGGAGTCGTAACCATCGAAAACCATTTCAACGACTTAAATAGTACTGGAATTGTTGAACTTGAAAGGTTGTGTTTTCGTGGTGTTTGTTCAAAAAACTTAATATTGAGCTATAGTTACGGGAGAAAGGTTTTCTTGATGTTGAAAGAAGTTGAAGATCACAAATCTAAAGGAGTTTTTGAAGTGGTGGCTCAGCCAATTAAGCAAGTTGTGGTGGAGGAGAGGCCTATTCAAGCGATGATTGTTGGGCATGAAACAATGCTCGAAAGGGCATGGATACATCTTATGGATGATGAAGTCAAAATGATGGGTTTGTATGGCATGGGGGGAGTAGGAAAGACCACCCTTCTAACGAAGATCAACAATAAGTTCTGTGACTCAAATAATGGGGTTGACATTATAATTTGGGTTGTGGTGTCTAGTGATCAACAAATCCACAAGATACAAGAAGAGATTGGGGAGAAGATAGGATTTAAAGGCAAGGAATGGAACCAGAAAAGAGAGAACCAAAAGGCAATTGACATACTCAATTTCCTAAAAAGCAAGAGATTTGTGTTACTTTTGGATGACATATGGAGGAAAGTGGAATTAACCAAGATTGGAATCCCAAATCCAACAAGAGAAAACAAATGCAAAGTAGTGTTTACCACTCGATCTCAAAGCGTATGTGCGAGCATGGGAGTTCATGATCCGATGGAAGTCCAATGTTTGACGACAAATGATGCATGGGATTTGTTCCAGAAAATAGTTGGACAAATAACGTTAGGAAGCCACCCGGACATTCTAAAGATTGCAAGAAAAGTTGCTGAAAAATGTCGCGGCCTGCCACTAGCGCTAAACGTCATTGGAGAAACTATGGCAAGCAAGAGGACGAAGCAAGAATGGAATCATGCGGTTGCTATCTTAACAACATACGCTGCAAACTTTGATGCCATGGAAGAAAAGATTCTTCCAATTTTGAAGTACAGCTATGACAATTTGGATGGTGAGCAGGTGAAATCATGTTTCCTCTATTGCTCTCTACTTCCTGAAGATTGTTATATCTATAAAGGGGGTTTGATAGAGTACTGGATAGGTGAAGGATTCATAGATGAGAAGGAAGGTAGAGAGAGAGCATTAAACCAAGGTTACGAGATAATCGGCACCCTTGTTCGTTCATCTTTGTTGTTGGAGGAAGGAAGCAATACGTCATTTGTGAAAATGCATGATGTGATTCGCGAGATGGCATTATGGATAGCATCTGATCTTGGAAAGCATAAAGAAAGATGCATTGTGCAAGCTGGTGTTGGTTTACGAGAAGTTCCTAGGGTCAAAGATTGGAGAACTGTTAAAAGGATGTCTTTGATGAATAATGAGATTGAAGACATATCTGGTAGCCCCGACTGTCCAGAACTTAGAACTTTGTTCTTCCAGAGATCCGGACTGGTAAAGATATCTAGTGCATTCTTCCGGTCTATGCCTAGGCTGGTCGTTCTTGATCTATCAAGGAATTCAAGCCTCTCTAAACTTCCAGAGCAAATATCAGAGTTGGTCTCCTTGCGATATCTTAACTTGTCATTTACAAACATAGAGCGTCTTCCTGTTGCTTTATATGAGCTGACAACTATCATCAGATTGAACTTGGAATGGATGAGGAGACTTGAGAGTATCTCCGGGATATCAAAATTGTTGAGTTTGAGGACATTGGCACTAGGATATTCTGGAGTGTCGCTGGATATCAGCTTAATGGAGGAGTTGGAGCTCTTAGAACATTTAGAAGTTCTAACCGTAGATATCAGGTCAAGTTTGGTTGTGGAGCAACTAAGAAATGCTCCTAGATTGGTGAGATGTATTCAAATGGCTTGTATTGTAGAGCTTGGAGAAGAATCATTCGTCATGAATCTACCAACTATGGATAATCTTCGACAGTTCGTTATATGGGGTTGTGGAATGAAGGAGATAGAGATAGAGAGGCCAAGTTCATCAAGGAACATAGGTCCCTCAACTCCATACTTCTCAAACCTCGGCAAAGTCATTATGAAATGGTGTGATGGTCTAAAGGATTTGACGTTGTTGGTTTTTGCTCCAAACCTTACATATCTTGAAGTTGATAACTCACAGCAAGTAGAAGATATAATAAACGAAGAGAAAATCGTGAGTAGTGTCACGGAGGAGGAGGAAGAATGTATCATCATTCCTTTTCAAAAACTAGAATACCTTCACTTGTCTCATCTACCGAAGTTGAGGAGCATCTATAGAAGACCTCTGCCTTTTCCATGTTTGAGGGAAATCAAAGTAAATGATTGTCCAGAGCTAAGAAAGATTCCACTGGATTCTAAAAGTGGCCTTGCAAGTAAAGAACTCATCATAAAGTTCGTAGAGAAAGAATTGATGGAAAGGATTGAATGGGAAGACGAAGCCACGAAACAACATTTCGTACGTTTCCTGCAAGTTTGACCCTCGAGCCAAGAAGGTCTCCACTCTCCAACCTTCTAAATAAATATTGTTTACGTTACTATTTTTTTGCTTCGGGTCTTATTTCATTTGCATGGATCTTATCTGTTACTAGGTCACATACACGCGATAATTTATTTATAATTTTGTTTTAAGTTTTATATTTTGAAAATATGAAAATGTGAAAATATGAATTGGTTTTAATTTTTATTATAGACATTGTTGATGATATTTTTATTGTTAATTCTTTTTTTCAACAATATTATTGTTAATAATATGAATTTTGCAAAAGTTTAGTTTTATCATTTTATTATTTCAGAATTTAAATATTTTATATATGTAAACGTGTCAAATAAAATGTATAATAATTAAATACATTGGAGTTCACAATCTATTATAAAAAGTTGAGATTCCTCTCATAAAATATTGATCTTCATATTTGATCATCTTTTAAGAAAAAAATATTTTTTTCACATTGAATTTTGAATAAAAATTGAATTCGACATCAAAATATTAAAAGATTAATATGAACAACTCTTCGTAAATGAAAAATAATAATTAATATTTTCATATAAACCAAATACTATACCTTTTTTTCTTCTTTTATTTTTCAAACTTTTATTTTTTCCTATTTTTTTTCAGGCTAACGTCTCTTACACTTTTTCATATTTTGTTAAAAATAATAATTTTTATTTATCTGATATTATTAAGAAAATATAAAATTTAGAGATTAATTACACTTATTGAATGATTAACTATGATATGACATTTTTTCTTTTATATTGAATTTTTCATAGTTGTTTTTGTTATTAATTACATATAAAATGTAATGTGACAGTGTTAAACTAATTTTTTTAAAATGTATAAATTAAATATTAGGCTTGATATTATTTCAAGGTAAACACTAATTTTTTTAAAATGTATAAATTAAATATTAGGCTTGATATTATTTCAAGGTATATAATATTATGCTTGTTTCCATAGATTATTTCCATAAGAAATTTTGTTTATACATATGTAGTTACTTTCTTTTGTCAACATATATATTTACTAATTATACGTGTATATACTTAGATATAGATATATTTAAGTTAAAAATAAAGAAAAAGGAAAAAAGAGACGAAAGAAAGTGGGAAAGAAAGTTATATTTGGGCTGTAGAAATTTAGATTTTTATGGGCTATGTATAATTATTGTGGGTATAGGTTAGCTTGATTAATAGGTTAATGTGTGGGCTAGTGGACTAAATATTTGAAAGAGTTTTGGCATATCATATTTAAACATTGTTATGTCATAATAAATTTTAGAAAAGTGAATATGAAAAAGACATATAAATTTTTTTTTAAAGAATCACTTTGCAAATAATATGTAAGGATCTAATTTAATCAATATAGCATATAAAGCTCCTATTTTATTTAGAAGTGTCAGATTGAAGAACTCGTCATATACTACTTGGAGGAAAAAAATGGTTGAATGTGAGGACTTCCACTGAATTAAGCAAGTCATCTCGTTTTCTTCATGGAACTTAATGGTGTACACTGTACATTTTAATCGAACCGAAATGAATTGGTTTTGATTAGAGTTCACTAAAACTGAACTAACCAAACCAAACCAAACCAAACCCGAAAAAATACAAAATGCCCACTTTTAGTAATCTCTTAAACATTATTTATGAACTAATTTTGGAGAAAAAAACTTATGTATCACTTCTATAATCATTCTCACACAAAAAAATATAACATAACTTGAAAAGTAATCTGACATGACAAAAATTTTAAGGAAATTATTGAAATTAATCATAACAAAATCTACTACAAATCTTTCCATAACTAAATTTATATTTATTTCATCATTTACACATTATTTATAGAGTGATTTTGGAGAAAAAGCTTATGTGTCACTTCTATAATCATCTTCACAGAAAAAAAATATGACATGGTTTGAAAAATAATATGACAAGACAAAAATTTTAATGAAATTATTGAAATTAATCGTAACAAAATCTACTCCAAATTTTTCTATAACTAAATTTATATTTATTTCATAAAAAATATTTACAATTTTTTTGTGATTCAACTACAAAAAAATGAATTCTTTTAATTACAAAAATAATTTTTTTAGTTATTACTATTTTCTTATTAAAATTTGACAAAAAATATATATGTAAAGCTATGAAAATTATTTTGACTAACCAATGAGTGGCTTTTTGCATAACGCATCTCAAATATAAATTTTATTGGTAAAAAAATCATTAATTTTGTTTTCAATTCAATTAAAAAGCATTAACTCATCGTATTAATCCAAAATCAATAGCACAAATAAATAAATTTCAAAATTACTTTCACCATTATCATTTATTTCTCAAAACAAAATTTCAATCACAAGAATGTGGGGAAAAAGAAGAAAATGAAAAAACTCCAAACCATATTTCAAAGAAAAACTAAAAGATAAAAACAATAAAAAGGTAAAAAATATAGGAGATGAAAAAGAAAAAGTGAATTTTTTTAATCAAATTCTAAGATACAAAGTATGTCATTTTATTTTGAAATTGTTATCTATAATTAGGTAAGATGTGGATAAATATTTTAACACTCCATTTGTATTACTTTAGATGATTTTTGATTAAAGACACACATTAGAAAAACAACATAAGTAATATAATTTTTTATGTTGAAATGATGGTAGTTTAGTTGCATTTGTAAGTCCACTTAAAATAGGCACCATCGCACCTGAAATCAAATTTTTTCTTCGCTATTGTAGAGATTATGCTAATATATCAATATCTTGTGGTCCAATGTTAAAAAAAAATATTTTTGTATTTTTTAAAATAAAGAATTATTTATTATCAAAATAAAATTAATTCAATTAATTACAAAATACTGTAAAATTCAAATGATCATTAAACATTAAATATTTTTTAAAAAACATTAAGTAATTTATACAAAAGGAGTATGAGATAATTAATATGTATCTAAGAAATTTTCTAATAAATAGTAAAAATGAATTATACCATCTTATGCATAATATCAGATTGTTTTAAAACACAAAATTTTCAATAAGTATCGAAAATGATTTCCCTGATCTTACGCATAATATCGAACTTTTTTAATTTTTTAAAATCATTATCTCCGCGTATTAAATAGTGAGATTAAGACAAACACAATTAAAAATAAAATCATTCTGTTACGAGATAAGAAAGCGTACCTGGTAAATGAAAGATGGTTTAGGAGATGACGAAGAACTAAAATTCAAAGAAATCATAGAGAAATGTGTTTCTTGCAGAGTACTGACATTTCCAAAGTTTGAAAAAACAGAGCGAAAGATGATGATGAGGACATGGAGACAAACCAAACACAGTTAATTAGTAGTAATTAGTGTTGTCATATTTACTACTAAAGCAAGGAATTAACAGCTCTGAAGACTCCACTTCACTACCTACCACCACCGAGTCATATTCCCCTCATCACCTTTTTCACTTTTTGTTTGAATTAAATTCTTAATTCCAAGACCTTTTTTTTTTTTTTTTTTTTTTTTGGCAACTCCGCAAAATAGAATTTTTATACAAGTAATGGATTTTCCAGCGAACCCATTTCACAATTCGTTCGACTTTTTCCTCTGAATTTCATCGCCATCTTCAATTTCAATCTCCTTCGTATTAAGTCACCTTTTTCTCATATGACGAATGGAGTAAGTTCTTCACGCATCTTTCGTTTCCAAAAATGGGTTTTTTTTGTTTTTTGGCGTTTCCAAGAGCGTTTTGTTCTCCATGGATGGAGCAAAGAGGCATGCTTCGCCTTCGTTACCTGGAGGTAAATTTCCTCTAAGGATTAGTCAAACTTCACGTTTTTACTATATACATTGACTAGTCTTAGATTTGTTATGCTTACAGTGACATAGACTTTTCCTTTCCCAAGCTATCTTATCGTTTCCTCAATTTCCCTTAATAAGTGTTATTCGTGAATCTTTCTTTCTCTATCTCCCTCCATTGTGCTGAGATGGGAGGATGTTTCTCTGTCTCGTTGTCATGTGATCAAGTGGTGAATCAGTTCTCTCAATGGTTATGTGTCAAGGTGAGTTATATTCACAGCCTCTCCGGGAATCTAGCAGCTCTGGAGAAAGCCATGGGAGTGCTCAAAGCTAAGCGTAATGATGTTCAAGGAAGGGTAGACAGAGAAGAGTTTACTGGGCATCGTCGAAGGCTTGCTCGAGTCCAGGTATGGCTTACGAGTATCCTAACCATCGAAAATCAATTCATTGATCTCCTTACTACTAGTAAGATTGAGCTTCAAAGGTTGTGTCTTTGTGGTGTTTGCTCCAAAGATTTGAAATTGAGCTATCGTTATGGGAAAAAGGTTATCCTGATGTTGAGGGAAGTTGAGAGTCTCAGTTCTCAAGGAGAGTTTGATGCGGTGACTGAGGAAGTTCCAAGAGCTGAGGTTGAAGAGTTGCCTATTCAACCTACAATTGTTGGTCAGGAAACCATGCTCGAGAAGGTATGGAACCGTTTAATGGAAGATAGAGTTGGGATTATGGGTTTGTATGGTATGGGTGGAGTGGGCAAAACCACCCTTCTCACGCAGATCAACAATAATTTTTCTGAAGTATGTGGCGGATTTGATGTCGTCATATGGGTTGTGGTGTCTAAAAATGCAACAGTCCATAAGATTCAAGAAGACATCGGGGGAAAACTAGGCCTTGTGGGGAAGAATTGGGACGAGAAAGCTGAAAACCGGAGAGCCCGTGACATCTACAACGTTCTTAGGAGGAAGAAGTTTGTGTTGTTGTTAGATGATATATGGGAGAAAGTGGATTTAAATACGATAGGAGTACCGTATCCCAACACAGAAAACGGATGCAAAGTAGCATTTACCACTCGCTCTCGAGATGTTTGTGGGCGCATGGGGGTTGATGACCCAATCCAAGTCAGTTGTCTGGACACGGACAAAGCCTGGGATCTGTTCAGAAAGAAAGTCGGGGAAAACACACTGGGAAGCCACCCAGACATTCCCAAACTTGCAAGAAAAGTAGCTGGAAAATGTCGTGGCTTACCATTGGCACTCAATGTCCTCGGAGAAACTATGGCGAGCAAAAACACAGTACAAGAGTGGCAAAGGGCAATTGATGTTTTGACTTCATCTACCACATATTTTTCCGGCGTCGAAGATGAGATTCTTCCAATTTTGAAGTACAGCTATGATAGTTTAAATGGTGAGCAGCTGAAATCATGTTTCCTCTATTGCTCTTTATTTACCGAAGATTATGTTTTCAGAAAAGAGAGATTGATAGAGTACTGGATAGGTGAAGGATTTATAGATGAAAATGAAGGTAGAGAGAGGGCATTAAACCAAGGTTATGAGATACTCGGCACCCTTTTCCGTGCGTGTTTGTTGGAGGAAGAAAAGAATAAATCAAATTTGAAAATGCATGATGTGGTTCGGGAGATGGCCATATGGATAGCCTCGGATCTCGGAAAGCATAAAGAGAGATGTGTTGTACAAACTGGTGTTGGGTTACGTGAAATACCGAAAGTGAAGAACTGGAAGAACGTGAGAAGAATGTCATTGATGGAAAATGAGATTGAAATGATATCCGAGAGCCTCGACTGTCCTGACCTCACAACGCTCTTCCTTCAGAAAAACAAATATTTAGTAACAATCTCAGGTGTATTCTTTCGGTCTATGCCTAAGCTACGCCTTCTGGATTTATCACGGAATAAACGGCTATGTGGATTGCCAGAGCAAATATCAGGGTTGGTTTCTCTGAGATATCTTGACTTATCGTGGACAAAGATAGAGCAACTACCAGTTGGTTTACAAGAGTTGAAAATGCTAATACATCTGAATTTGGAGTCCACACACAAGCTTGAGAGTTTACAGGGGATATCAAATTTGTCGAGTTTGAGGACATTGAAACTTCGACATTCCAAATTGTTGCTAGATATGAGCCTAATGAAGGAGTTGCAGCGCTTAGAACATATAGAGTTTATAAGCATAAGTATCTTGTCAAGTTTGGTTGGGGAGCTATTGGTATATGATCCAAGAATTATGAGATGTATTCAACAAGTTTCTATTGAGGAACGTCCGGAAGAATCAGTAAGAGTACTAGTTTTGCCAGCTATAGATAATCTGTGTAAAGTCTTCATATCGAATTGTGAAATGAGGGAGATAAAGATAGAGAAGACACCATGGAACAAAAGGCTGACAAGTCCATGCTTCTCAAACCTCTCTTATGTGAAAATGGAAAGGTGTGATGGTTTAAAGGATGTGACGTGGCTGCTGTTCGCTCCAAACCTTGTTCGTCTTAGACTTGCCCAGTTAAAGCAAGTAGAGGAGATAATAAGCCAAGAGAAAGCTGCGAGCCTTTTGGAGAAGGAGACATGTAATATTGTTCTTCCTTTCCAGAAACTAGAGTTCCTTACTTTGTATGATTTGCCTGAGCTGAAGAGCATATACTGGAATGCTCTGCCTCTTCAGCGTCTGAGCTATCTCCACATACACAACAATTGTCGGAAACTGAGAAAGCTTCCATTGGATTCTAAAAGTGTCTTCAAAGTTGAAGAATTTGTCATAAAATACAGTGAGGAAGAATGGATAAAAGGGATTGAATGGGAGGATGAAGCCACACGACAACGTTTCTTACCTTCATGTAAGCTGCTTTGAGTAGCCTCCATGACCCAAAACATTGTTCTGTTTTTCTCTTTCTTCTGAAATTGCTTCAGCCTTGTCTGTTTTTCTTCAGTCATTGTCATCTTCGTCATCGTAATGGTTTGTTTCTTTCGGCTTCATAAAACATTACAGACTTTTGTTCCTTGACCTTTAATGAAAGTTCCTGACCATAATAAAATAATATTAACGGTCTTATCTTGTGACGGATAAATTACAAAAGGAAAATAAAAATGGCGGGTCCCACTTTAATCGGAAGATATCAACGGCTGGATTTGTTCACTCTCAGTCTCAGATCAAACTGAAGTAAAAAAAAAAAAAATGCCACTGTCTTTGCAATCTCCGCCTTCTCCAACTCTCTCTGCTTCGATCCAAGTACTCTTTCATTCTTTCAATCGCATGTATGTATTTGTACATTGAATCTATCTATCTATGTGTTTCTTATTGATGGTATCTTTGAACTGTGCAGAAGGGAAGATGGAAGACGGTTGCTGCCGGATTCTCCGTCGCTCCTCTTCCCGCCGTTAACTTCACTCTCCGGCGATCGATTCCTCGGATTCATGCTTCCTCTAGTTCCTCCTCCTCCTCCTCCACTCCATCGTCTTCGTCTCTCGAAGCTGGTATTGTTACATCCTTTATAGGATCGTTTGTTGTCAATTGTCATTAATTTGATTTCTGTAAACATAACAACCCATGATTTGGGTTTGTCTTGTAATCTCTGGAATCACTTGTTAGGAATCTATGGTAGACAAAGTTGCTATTTTTTCTTAGTTTTGGGGGATTTGAATCCCATTTTGTTCTAAATTTGATGATACAATGCTTCTGGTTGATTTATTTCTTACCTTAATAGCTATTGATTTATGGTTGGAGTTGAAATTTTAAATGTTTAAGTGACAAAATTGTGTCTGTTGTATAACTTTGTTCTTGATTGATATAGGTTTCTTAAAGTTCTCAACTTTTATACTTTCTGATTGATTTTTTTTGATGAAATTGTGTTTTACAGGTGAGAAGAATGAGCTAGATGCTGTATCAGCTTTTAGTGAAATTGTTCCTGATACAGTTGTTTTCGATGACTTTGAGAGGTAAGATATATCTCTACTTCATGAGACTTTAGCTACTGGTGGTATACCGGAGCCAAACATTCTGTGTAGCTTAAGATTGTACCGAGTTTATATCTGGATTGAGGATAGAAGAAAGCAATTAGCTTAAGATTTTGTAACACAAGACTCCCTGAAGTTCGTTCGACACAGACGAAGATGCTTCTAAGCTTTTAGTTATTGTGATGCTCTATAATTTCCTTGGAGATAGGATAGCTTTTGGTGGTCTAATTCCGATGGATTGATCCTTTGTTGTATATAACTGATCTGCAGGTTCCCGCCAACTGCAGCTACCGTTAGCTCTGCTCTCCTTCTTGGCATATGTGGTCTACCCGATACGATTTTCCGGGTAAGCATTTAGGCATTTTGATGGTTAGAAGAAGCTATATGCCATCATGTTTTGGCCTTACATGATTGACTCTCTTACATCACGATTAGAATGCTGTGGACATGGCTTTGGCGGATTCTTCTTGTGCAGGGCTTGAAACCACTGAGTCCCGACTCTCTTGCTTTTTCAATAAGGTTGATCTTCTACCCACTTATCTTTTTTCTCTTCCTTGTCTTTTCTCTGCTCAAAGCTTTTTTGCCTAGTTGCTGATGAGAAAAGTACAGGCTATGGTAAATGTAGGTGGCGATCTTGTCAAGCTCGTTCCAGGTCGAGTTTCAACTGAAGTGGATGCACGTCTTGCTTATGACACAAACGGCATTATCCGTAAGGTAGTTTCTATGTCATATATGAGATAATATGATCGGAGTTATGTGTATCTTTAATTCCCTGACATGTGATGTGATATTACAATCTTGTTGATGTCTGTAGGTTCATGATTTGTTAAGACTATACAATGAAATCGATGTACCGCATGACCGGCTACTATTCAAAATCCCTGCAACCTGGCAAGTAAGATTCTTTCAGCAAATACTTAACAAAGCTTTCTTTTTTTACCGGTTTCTTGATATGGTTAGTATTGTTCTTATCGCTCGGATAGGGTATTGAAGCTGCAAGATTGCTGGAATCCGAGGGAATCCAAACGCATTTGACCTTCGTTTACAGGTGCCATTGAACATTTATTTCTACTCTCTATCGTTAGAATATTACATCTGATTCTTGTTCATAATCTCATTTTGCGTTCAACATCAGCTTTGCTCAAGCTGCTGCAGCCGCCCAAGCCGGTGCATCTGTCATTCAGATCTTCGTCGGTCGCCTCAGGGTAACTTTTTTTTTCTTAACAAAGGCTGAGTAATTTCAATGTATGTAAAGTTAATATCTTAAATTCTTCAGGATTGGGCGCGTAACCATTCAGGGGATACTGAGATTGAAGATGCTATTAAATCCGGAGAAGATCCTGGTTTGGCCTTGGTCAGAAGATCATATAACTACATTCACAAGTATGGTTTCAAGTCCAAGCTAATGGCTGCTGCTGTCCGAAACAAACAAGACTTGTTCAGTCTTCTCGGGTAAACTCAAACCGAAAAAGTCACAGCTTGGACCATCAAACAGATTCTGATTCCATTCTAACTCTCAATGTTATCCTCAATCTCAGGGTTAATTATGTCATTGCACCATTAAAGGTACTGCAATCTCTCAAAGATTCACCCACCGCTCCCGACGATGAAAAATACTCATTCGTTCGGAAACTTTCTCCTGAAACCGCAACACACTACAACTTCACCAACAAAGAGGTTAGTTCTGAACCTAACCAACAACTCTGGTTCAGATAAACCAGTGTCTAACCTGTTTGTTTGTTTCTGGTTTAGCTGGTCAAATGGGACCAGCTAAGCTTAGCTTCAGCTATGGGTCCTGCATCAGTGGAGCTTTTATCAGCTGGAGTCGAAGGTTATGCGAACCAAGCGAAAAGCGTTGAAGAGCTCTTTGGGAAGATTTGGCCACCTCCTAATGTCTAAAACAAATCTTTTCTCTTCATCAATAAGCATCTGAATCAATAAGAGAACTAAACTCGATGTTACTTAAGCTATTACACTCTTTAGTCTTCTTTCTCCTTTTTTCGTTTTCGTGTGTCTAGTTCATTGCGGTTTCTGGTCTGAGACTTGGGCTACAGTTTATAGTTCAATTTCAGTTTGGTTTGAACTTTAACTGAACCAATTGATTTTAAATAAAAATTCGGTTAAATTTTTGTTCGTATCATCGGTACCATCAAACAGTCAATTACAGGAAAAAAAAAAAAACTCTGAAGTTTCAGACTAAACAATATAATAAATAAATGTGACTGTCTAATTTCATAAAATCCCCAAATCCTATATATATGTTTTGTATAGTCCAAATGCTAAATGAAATCCTAACCTATTATCTCATTGCCTCCATGTAAAGGGGCACGAATTAAAGAGAGAGAGGTGAGATATTCTCAGTAAGCTAAAGCCGCTGTTACACTGCAATCGTTTCCTAAAACCACAATCTAAGACGAATTTATATCAGTTCTGAATAGCTGCTTTGAAGGTCAGATTCCCAGCAACACAGAAGGACCTAGATCGTGATCTTAGTACCTCTGGAAAGATCACGGATTCTAGTTTTTGTAACTTCTTTCGAATTCGAATTATGAGGTATGATCTGCTCGCAAATTGTATTTGAATATCAGGAAAAATCACTGTTTTTTAAATCTCTCAGATCCGACCAGAACACTTGTGGGGTGGTTTGCCGGCGAACCGTGAGGAGTTAGGCGATGATCTACATACCGTTGGATAGAGGATTCTTTGCAGATTCGGTGGCTGTTTTCCGATTTCGGTTATGAGGTAAGATGAATCCGCAGTCTGCGATTTAAGTTTGTCCCTGATGTCTTACCAGAATTTGTTCTCCGATTTCATAGATTTAAATTTGGAGGAAGGTGTACGCTGTTACATAACGAGTTAGAACACGGTTTTGGCATCGCTGGAAAGGTGACGTTACAAGGATTTCAGTTCAAGTTCCGGTTTTCCAATCCGATCTAAATCCGGTGAGTTATTAATGTTTCTTTCTGGTCAAGAAACATTTATTCTGTCAAAATCTACAAACGCTATTTTTTACTTGAATCGCTTTTCCAAACGCCAACCGCCCAGAACACAAATTCACATCCTTCTAGGTTCACTCCTCCGTATTTGGTCATCCAAAAAGCTAAGGTGAGGGTGTTGTCTAGATTACTTTAATACTAGTTAACAGTAGATGTTCTTACATGTTAGTCTAGGGATGAAATATGATGTTGTTGGTTATATATGCTAAGTCTAGGAATGTTTGATGCTTGTTGATTATTAGCAAGGATTGTTTGACGTGTGGAAGTTGTTTGGTAATTAAATGAAGTTAAAGATTAAAAAAGTATTTTTGAGATTGTTAGAGTATAGGATAGTTCTACGAACGATCGCGTACGTAAGCCCGTTGTAGAACTTTGCGTGTTGGACTACGAACGATCGCGTATGTAAGCCCGTTGTAGTTCATTAGGCCTTAGAGGGCCGTGACGGGGAAGACAGACCCAAAACGCGAGAAAAAGGTTGGCTCCGCCGTGAATTTAAGAAAAAGAAAGAAAAGTAAATAATGTAAAAAGTGAAATGTTTAAGTATGAGATAATGTATAAGTATAAGAGATTATGGTGTAGAAATGTTAGGTATGAATGTTATGTTGCTAGTAATAAGTTGGGTGATTTATGTTCTATTTCTGGTTAAATGTGTTTGATTGCTTATTGTTTTCAAGTATTAGAGTTGTTGTGGGTAACAACCTCACTGTGTAATTTCTTCCCGGAATTACTTACCCCTCTTTCTTCTCTCCTCTCAGGTGATACCGATTTTACAGAATAGTGGCTCAAGGTGTTGTCCGGGTGATAGTTTTAGCGAGATTTATGTTTGGATTTTTAAAACAATTTACTTAGTATTTTTTTTTACATTAGTTTTCACGTCAATGTTTTATTAAGTTGGAATTATGGTTAATGTGGAATGGTTTAAGACTTGAGTTATGAAATAAAGTATTGGTTTTTATAAAAGTATATGTTAGAATTGATAGGTTGTTTACTTACCGTCTCGGCTAAGTAAGTGAATCAGGTGTCACAATAAAAATTGGTTTTTAGACTTCAACTTAAGTCTCTTATCTTAATGTTAATTAATTTAAATTTAAATAGAGTTTATTACTCTAAGAATCAGTTGATACAGTTTGCCTATTTTATTTGACGTTTGCTGTTTTGGGTGACTTTACTTTTTTTTTTTTGTCATGTGGACCACAGGCCGGCCCACTAGCTAATTTCCTCACACGGGAGGGGGTGGGATTCGAAACCCACACCTAAAGGTGTTGAGAGTGCCAAGTTTAAAGTGGAAACCACTGCACTAATGTGCTCTTGGGGGTGACTTTACTAAAATGTGGACATTGGCATCCAAAAACTATTTATTTGACAAGTTAAATAATAATGAGAAAATGGAAACTATTTATTTATTTGTGGGCGAGAAAGAATATTTATAATACGAAAAAAAAATGTGGGAATTTATGTGAACCAAATGAAGATACTGAATAGGATGAACAAAAGCTTGTCCATTTCAGTCAGATTATCTGATCTCTGGTCACTTCTCGATCAACCTTTTTATAATGGTAATTTGCATACATGCATGCAGCATAATTATATGAGAAAATTGGCAAAAATACCATTTATTTGGAAAATACCATTTTTTTGAAAATTCTAAAAAATGTCATAAATGACTGTTCATAAGAGTAAAATAGTATTTTACTTCTCAAACACATGGAATTAGTGGCACACTTTAGAGTTCTCGCCGAAGTTCTCGTCGAATCTCTTTCTCTAGAGAAAAAAAGAGAGATATGAAGAAAAAGGTGGTGGAGAAAAACGGTGACAAAAGTGGTTGGTGAGACAGAGACGGTGGTGGTCAAGATGACGACGACGATTGTGGACAAAGACAATATCGGCAATTGTGGACAAAAACAGAGATGGAGGCAAAAACAGAGACGATAGACAAAAACGGAAACGACGGTGGTGGACAAAAGCAATTGTGAACAAAACCGGCGACAAAGAAGACGGTTGTGGATAAAATAGAGACGAATACGATGGTAGACAAAAATGAAAACGGTTAGTGTTGACGGAGATAGTGGTGGACAATAACGGTGACGATGGACAAAGACGATAATATCGTGGACGAAAATGTATGCCATGAAATCATAATTAAAAGTATAAATATCTTTTTTATTTTATGAACAGTGAATTGTAGAAGATTTTCGAGGGTTTAGAGAAAAATGACATTTTTGAATATTTTTTAAAATAAATTGTATTTTTGCAAAAATTCCTAATTATATTATCTTCAATATTTTACAAATATAAAATGAATTTAGTTCAATCAATTTTTTCTGTGTGGTTGTGTTTTTCTTGTGGCGACGTGTGTGATTGTAAAATGTTGTGGGTTCATATCATTAGAAAATTCAGATAATTACAATGAAAATAACTTAAATTCAATGCAATCTCATTACAAATTCGAATAATTTATGTGAAATAGTGTGAGTGACTGTTATTGTACGTTTTCCCTATTATTGTTTAGCAATAGATTCTATTTCTAGAGAGAGACAGAGACCGTGGTGTCTGCCAGAAACCTATCGGTCATTTACATGTGGATCTAGTTTTCCCACATCCTACAATTATACAAGATCTTGTCTTTTCCATTTGTTGATTATAATATAAAATGGTGGTTGTCAACAACAACAAAAATGTAGTAAATCCATTAAACTGAAAAAACAAAATTAAACACGCTACCGTTAAAAGAATTAGTTGAAATGTTTTTTTTTATAACCAGGGTGTCCGAGTTTTTATCGTCCGACTAATCTTCCAGGATTAATGTAGCCGTCGAGTAGTCTATTCATCGGATTTTCTAATGGGCCGAAAGCATAGTACCACTTCGACTGGCCAAATAGAGGTGAAAGTGTTCCCAGGGAGAATCAAACTCAGGTTGAAAGGTTTTACCTCCTTTCCCTAAGTCCTCTTACCACTAAGCCACCACCACTTGATTTAGTTAAAATGTTCGAATGTATATTATAGTTTACGATTTGTTTTTCTTTACACCTTTTTGAGTCTATCTTTTGCGAAATAGCACAACTAGAAATTATGTTTGGTTACCATTCATACGAAAAATATATTTTATTCGGTTGTCAAAAATTTAATCTATGTGTAATTTTTGAATTTATTTTAACTATTTTCAAATGATTGTACATATTGATTTTATAACCCGTATCAAATATTACATCATTTGGAGAAAAAAAAAGGAGTGGAAAAATTTAGGACTATCTGAGTATTTTGGAAGAAAAAAAAAACCTCTTTAGTATGATTGTTGATCGTATCAGGCAAAAAGCATTATCTTGGTCTTCAACACAGTTATCTTCTGCATGGAAAATGGTTATGCTCAAGTCAATAGTATCTGCAATGCCGACCTACACCATGTCCTGCTTCAAGCTTTCTGTAAGTCTCTGGGAAAAAAAATCCAATCAAGCCTTACTAGATTTTGGTGGGATTCTAAACTGGAAAAGAAAAAAATGTGTTGGATTGCATAGGATAACCTGACTAAAGGAAAGAAGATAGGGGGCCTTGGCTTTCGAGACATCCAGCGCTTCAATGATCCTCTCCTAGCCAAACTAAGCTGGAGAATCCTCAATCATCCCAATTGCCTCCTAGCAAGGGCCCTAATGGGGAAGTACTGCAACTCCACTACATTCCTTGTAACACCCGTGAACCAAAAAGTGGAATTTTGGTGGGTGTGTCGATCGACAGAGAGGTGTATGTCGATCGACACAGAGGTGTATGTCGATCGACACGGGTTGAAATTGGACCGACAGGTTCGATTTAATTATCCGGTTTGGTGGGCCGGTTTAGAGAACCCTAGGGTTCGATATATAAGACAGAAACAGAAGGTTTGGCGGCGTTTTGTTGAGAAGAACAGGAAGATTTGAGAGAGAATCAAGATAGGTTGTGAGTTGTGTGTGTTTGAGAGTGAAGGACAGCTTCTGTTCGGAAGTTTGAGAGGGCAAACGGCTGGGCAATTCGAGGAGGATTGGGGTGAAACTTGGTGGGTAAGTTCTCCGATCTCTGCTCTTGATGTAGGCGAAAACGGTTCATCTTTTCGTTGATTATTCTTCGAGTTATGGCTGTTTGAACTCGATGGGTCTGTGCAGATAGGTTGTCTGCGATCAGTCGGCTTTGGGGTTGATTTCCGATCGAGCCAGAAGGATTCTGGAGGCGATCCACATACCGACGCGTAGCTGTGTCTGCCTAGTTTCCAGAACAGTCGTCCGTTTTGGTTTTGGACCAGTGGTTCGTCGTGTGCAAGTCGTTTTGTAACCGTTGGTCCCATTCTCATTTCGATTCTTCGAGGTGAGTGCGTGATCGTGGGTTGTGTGGGCATAGGAATTGATGGAATGCGGTTGTTTGTTGTTTTTGTGTGTTCTATGATTGGAATTGTGCAGGTGACTCGATGAATCGCGACGGATTCGAGCCTCGAGAGGATAGGCTCGATTCTGGGTGGTTGTGTCGATCGACACCAGGGTGGTGTGTCGATCGACACAGTACATAGTCATACCGATCGACACCTAGAGGTTGTGTCGATCGACACAGAGTCCCTGTACTTGTTCGTGTTGGTTGTTCTTGTTGTTTGCTTGTATGTTCATCCTGGTATTTTATTGATTGTTATGTCTATACTTAAATAACCCGTAGACGGGATGACCGCGACGCTGAGTATTTGTGATAATACTTACGCAACTCTTTTTGCCATGTGTTGCAGGTAAAGAGAAAATGTGATCGTGGAATCGTGGCGAGGAAGAAGAGATAATTTAGGGTCTCAATTAGTGTTGTTTATAGAATTGCTAGGTTGCTAGTAAATTCTGGAACCCTGTGTTAGTGTTATTGGATATTGGTTGTTGGATTGAATTGATTAGTAATTTAATGAAGTATGGGATTCGTTAAAATTGCTGTGTTGTTGAGTTGATTTAATTGTTATGTATTCCGCATGTTTGATTGGACCGTTGAGGATTATCGTTTGTGATAATGATAATCCGGGTTTTTAATTAGAAAATTTTTAAATTTTTGGGTCGGGTCGTTTCAGTTTGGTATCAGAGCCCTTATGGTTCTAGGGCGGGTGCAATTGATTGATTGAGTGATAATTGATTGATTGTTGTGTGGGTATGGAGTCCTAGATCATCTCTTCCGAGCCTTCAATGAGATTCCACGGTAAGTGTTGTATGATTTCTGTTTTGTTCTAGTACTTAGTAATCTGCTGTGAGTGCAGAGTTATGGCTAGAGGTGCTAGAGGCAGAGGTCGTAGGGGCCGTGGTGGTCGTGGTGGGCGTGGACGAGGACTTTAGAGTGAGTCAGATGCCGTGAGTGTGGCCCAGGATACCACGCAGGAGCAGGTGGCAGACTCGCAGGCGTTTCAGGAGGGGTCTGTGGGTGTGACTGCTACGGGTGCCAGCGTGAGGGCTGGTGGGGCCAGTGTGGGTCCCGAAGTAGCTGGTGGTGCGGGGGGCCCAGGTGGGGGTGCTCCCGTAGGTGTGGCCCAAGACCGAAATGATCGTCTGGCGGATTTGCTGCAGTTGATTCTGGAGCGGTTACCAGGTGGGGTACCGGCTCCGGGTCAGGCTCCGGGAGTTCAGCCGGGGATGGCTGGTGTTCAGCCAGTAGTGGCGGGTGTTCAGTCGGGTGTGGCTGAGGTGCAGCCGGTTGTGATGGTTGCGGAGGAGCTCTCATCCTACCTGAGGATGATGGAGCAGATGCAGCACATTGGCACCGGGTTTTTCTCGGGTGGTGCCAAGCCGGAGGAGGCTGAAGAGTGGCGGCGGAGATTGGAGCGTAGCTTTCGCTCGATCAGGTGTCCAGACGGATACAGGGTGGACCTAGCGGTTCACTATTTGGATGGTGACGCCTGGTGAAGAGGCGTCGAGACTAGGCGGGTACAGGCCGAGATGGCTTGGGAGGATTTCTTGGCTGAGTTCAATGCCAAGTATTTCCCGCAAGAGGCGATGGACAGGATGGAGTCGAGGTTTCTGAACCTGACTCAGGGAGATCGGACTGTGAGGGAGTTTGATCTAGAGTACAGCCGACTCCTCGTACATGCTGGTAGGAGCATGGAGGGCGAGCAGGCCCAGGTGAGGAGGTTCCTCGGGGGACTTCTTACCGAGCTGAGGACTCGCTGCAGGGCGAGTAAGTTCGCCACGAGGGCGGAGCTGGTGGAGACTGCGGCTGCGATTGAGGAGGACCTCAGGGAGCAGGTGGTGGTGGTTAGTCCACCGGTGCAGCAGCAGCAGCAGCAGCAGAAGTCGAGGAGATCTCAGCAGCAGACGGGATCGGGCAGGGGTGGCAAGCCTGTTCAGGGTCAGAAGAGGAAGAGGGAGAGCACTTCCGGGGCCAGTCAGGGTGGACAGAGTGGTCCAGGATGTTTCGGGTGCGGGAGCTTGGGTCATAAGGTGGCTAGTTGTCCGCAGAGGAGTGCAGCACGGAGTGCTCAGGTGTGCTATCACTGCAGGGAGTCGGGGCACATTAAGCCCAAGTGTCCGAAGCTGCAGCAGATGGCAGTAGCGGCAGTGCAGCCGTTGGCGGTTCAGCCTTTGGCACAGATTACAGCGGCACCGCGAGTTTTCATGTCGGCAGAGGCTGGCGGCTCTAGCGCCAGACCGATCACAGGTAAATTTCAGACTGGATCTTTTTCTTTTAAATTCTTGTCGTGATTGAGTTTAGTCTGTTTGGGAATTGTGAGTCTGCGTTAGAGTGTCGGGTCTTAATGCACATGGGATTTGTATAGGGACCTTGTTGTGGGCGGATGTGAGTCCCACGTGTTGTTTGATTCGGGAGATACGAATAACTTCATTACTCCGGAGTGTGCGGAGGGCAGTGGGATCCGGAGTGATTCCGGGGAGCAGACGGGAGTAGTTAAGGTTGCTGGAGGCAGGACGTTAGCTACTTTCTAGCGGGCTCGTGGTGTGGACGTTCTGGTGGCGGGAGAGTCGATGCCAGCAGACCTGATCATAAGTCCGGTGGAACTGTACGATGTCATCTTGGGTATGGATTGGTTAGATCGGTATAAGGTACATCTAGATTGTCATCGGGGACGTGTTATGTTCGAGCGAGAGACAGGAAGGTTGGTGTTTCAGGGTGTGAAACCGATTTCCGGGAGTCTCGTGATATTAGCGATACAGGCCGAGCAGTTGATTGAGAAGGGCTGTGAGGCGTATCTGGCGACGATAGTGATGCCGAAAACTGTTGGAGAGGTTGCAGTTGGAGATATTCGGGTTGTTCGGGACTTCCAGGATGTGTTTCAGTCGTTGTTGCGATTGCCACCGTCGCGGTCGGATCCATTTACGATTGAGTTGGAGCCTAGAATGACTCCTATATCTAAGGCGCCTTACCGTATGGCTCCAGCAGAGATGGCAGAGCTGAAGAAGCAGCTGGATGATCTGTTGGGGAAGGGTTTCATCCGGCCTAGTGTTTCACCGTGGGGAGTGCTGGTGTTATTCGTGAAGAAGAAGGATGGGAGTTTCCGGTTGTGCATCGATTATCGGGGGCTCAACCGAGTCACTGTGAAGAACAGGTATCCTCTGCCGCGCATTGATGAGTTGTTGGATCAGTTGCGAGGAGCTACTTGGTTCTCCAAGATAGATTTGGCGTCGGGTTACCATCAGATTCCGATTGATGAGGCGGATGTCAGGAAGACGGCCTTTCGGACGAGGTACGGGCATTATGAGTTTTTGGTGATGCCGTTTGGTTTGACGAATGCACCAACAGCGTTTATGCGGTTGATGAACGGGGTATTCCAGGAGTATCTGGATGTGTTCGTGATCATCTTCATTGATGATATCCTCGTATATTCGAGGAGTCCAGAGGAGCACGAGGTGCACCTGAGGTTGGTTCTGGAGAAGCTGCGGGAGCAGAAGCTGTATGCGAAGTTGAGTAAGTGTAGTTTCTGGCAGCGAGAGATGAGCTTTCTTGGCCACGTTGTGTCTGCAGAGGAGGTGTCTGTGGATCCGGCTAAGATTGAGGCTATCAGAGGTTGGCCTAGACCGAGGAGTGCTACCGAGATCAGGAGTTTTTTTGGGTTGGCGGGTTATTACCGGAGGTTCGTCAAGGGGTTTGCGAGTATGGCGCAGTCGATGACGAAGCTGACAGGGAAGGATGTTCCGTTTGTGTGGTCTTCAGCTTGCGAGGAGAGTTTCGGGAAGATGAAGGAGATGCTGACTAGTACACCGATTTTGGCGTTACCTGAGCCGGGTGAGCCTTATGTGGTGTATACAGACGCTTCAGGAGTTGGTCTGGGTTGTGTACTGATGCAGCAGGGCAAGGTGATTGCGTATGCCTCAAGGCAGTTGAGGAAGCATGAGTGCAATTACCCTATCCACGATTTGGACCTGGCTGCAGTTATCTTTGCAATTAAGATTTGGAGGTCTTATCTGTATGGCGGAAAGGTGCAGGTATTCATAGACCATAAGAGTCTAAAGTATTTCTTCACTCAGCCGGAGTTGAACCAGAGACAGAGGCGCTGGATGGAGTTAGTGGCAGACTATGACCTGGAGATTGGGTACCATCCGGGTAAGGCTAATCTGGTTGCTGATGCGTTGAGTCGGAAGAGAGTAGCTTCAGATCAGGAGCGCGATATGGAGGCTCTGGTGAGCGAGATCAGTACGTTGAGATTATGTGTGATTTCACAGGAGCCATTGGGGTTAGAGGCAGCTAACCAGGCAGATTTATTGAGCAGGATTCGAGTTGCTCAGGAGAAGGATCAGGGATTGATTGATGCTTCTAAGTCAGCCGGTTCAGAGTATGTGGTCTCAGCGAGTGGGATGATACTGGTGAACGGGCGGGTTTGTGTACCCAAGGATGAGGATCTGAGGCGGGAGATCCTGAGGGAGGCTCATTCGAGCATGTTATCGATTCATCCGAGAGCGACCAAGATGTACCGTGACTTGAAACGGTATTATCACTGGGTCGGGATGAAGTGGGATGTAGCCAGCTGGGTTGCAGCGTGCAGTGTGTGTCAGCTGGTGAAGGCTGAGCATCAAGTTCCGAGCGGGCTATTGCAGAGTTTGCCTATTCCGGAATGGAAGTGGGATATGATTACGATGGATTTCATGACGGAATTGCCAGTGTCACGGACCTATGATGCGATATGGGTTATCGTGGATCGTCTGACGAAGTCAGCATATTTTCTGGCCATCAAGAAGGCCGACGGAGCGGTGGTGTTGGCTAGGAAGTATGTGCGTGAGATAGTGAGGCTGCACGAGGTGCTAGCAAGTATTGTGTCAGACAGGGATCCGAGGTTTACTTCAGAGTTCTAGAGAGCATTTCAGGCTGAGATGGGCACTAAGGTGCATATGAGTACCGCGTATCATCCTCAGACGAATGGGCAGTCTGAGAGGACGATTCAGACATTGGAAGATTTGCTGAGGATGTGTGTACTGGATTATGGTGGTGATATAATGCGTTTTTGGCACTTTCTAACCCTTGGTTTGTAAGCTTTTATCGAGTCTTTTACTCTCTATCGAGTCATTTTAGGTACAAAAGTGGCTGGAAGCAATGAATGGGGCTTGCAATCGAATTTGGCAAGAAAGGAATGAAGTTGGGCTTCTTTTTGAACATTCTGGAAGAGGGAGCACCTGAAGCCCAGAGAGCACCTGCACTGGAGTAGGTGCTCCCCAGCGGACAGATTATGGAAACTTCATTTAACCTATTTTCTAAAGCCCTAGATTTAAAAGCCAGCCGCCAAGGCCTATAAAAGGACGATCACGCAGCCCAAAAACGGCAGCCAGCACTCGCGACACACACACACAGCCACAAGGAGAATCAAAAGGAAAGAGAGAGAGATCGTGGGTGAACTCGCGACAAGGTAGAGAGAGAGAGAGACGTATCGCGCCTCACTCATCACGAAAACAGCAGCAGCAGTGATACTTCTTATCGAGAGAGAGAGAGAGATAAACACTTGTTGAGAGAGAAATATTCATTTGGTGGAGAAAGCTTGTGAGCTTGGATTGTTCTCCACGTTTCTATCGAAGTTTTCTAAACCCTTCTCTTATTTATTTCGATTTTAATGATGTTTATCATGTTGTTTGCTGCTGTTCTTCGTTTATCCATGAGCGAGTAGTCATCTAGTTAGGTTGAGGGATTTTCGATGGGAATTGATGTCATGAATTAAGCATAGATAGGATTTTACATAATCATTCGATAGTCTCCACCTATAATCGATCGTATTGCCTAGGTTAGCTTGATCACCTAGCCTTTGATTTTAGGTTTAATTTACTTATCAAAAGTTTGTAAATTGCTGGAATTGATTTAGGTGGGCAATTTGATCCATAGCCAACGAAAGTTGAAGTTAAGGCAAATTGTGAACATATTAACCCTAATCGCTAAAGCTTGATGATCTTTATTAACCTCAACGACAGTTAGGGTGTTAGATTGATTCATTAAAGTTGTAGTTGCCACGAAAGTGGATCTGCTTATATTTATGGTTGAGTTCTAGACTTGCTCGTAATCGCATACCTGAATAATTGCTTGATTCTTGATTGTTCGATTCCCTGAGAATATTCCCTGACCTAACGCCTTTCCCATAATTGTTTACACCGAATTTACTTTTGTTTTACTTTAATTATCGTGACACATTTAAACCAACTTGAATCGCTTAGCTGAAACTAGTAAGCAATAGAAATAGAGCGTATTGCTGGTCCCTTTAACGAACCTCACTATTCTGCATTCGAATAGGTGAATCTAGGTTTTAATTTTGGAAACCGGATAAAGGACAAGTTTTGTATTTCATCAGGTGGTTATTGGGCGGATCATCTGAACCTGGTAGAGTTTGCTTATAACAACAGCTATCAGGCGAGTATTCGAATGGCTCCATATGAGGCTCTGTATGGGAGGCCGAGTAGGACACCATTATGCTGGACCCAAGTGGGGGAGAGGAGCATGTTTGGTGCGGATTTCGTTTAGGAGACGACGGAAAAGATCCGTGTCTTGAGGCTGAACATGAGAGAGGCTCAGGATCGGCAAAAGAGTTACGCCGATAGGAGACAGAAGGAGCTGGAGTTTGAGTTGGGAGATATGGTGTATCTCAAGGCAGTGATGTTGAGGGGTCCTAACAGATCCATTTCAGAGAATAAGCTGAGTCCGAGGTTTATGGGTCCGTTCAGAGTGGTGGAACGGGTCGGACCGGTGGCTTATAGACTAGAGTTACCTTAGAGTATGAAGGCTTTTCACAAGGTCTTCCATGTTTCGATGCTGAGGAAGTGTCTGCATGAGTCTGAAGAGGTGTTGGCGAGGATTCCGGAGGATCTTCAGCCTAACATGACGTTGGCGGCGAGGCCTGTAAGGATTCTAGAGAAGAGAGTCAAGGTGCTGCGTCGGAAAAGTATACCGTTGGTGAGAGTCGTGTGGGACTGTGATGGTATTGAGGAGGAGACTTGGGAACTAGAGGCGTTGATGAAGACGAAGTTCTCGAAGTGGTTCGAGAAACAAGCGGTGGCTTGAGTGTCTTTCTAGTTTTCAGAGTTTGTATAGCACGTGGCTATGGGATTATGTATTTCGTTTGATGTTGTTGTAACGAGTATACATTTTTGAGATTTAATAAGATGAGTTTTCCTTATTAAATGTGTTATAAGATGTGAGTTCTTATGGTATGACGGGTGATGTCATGGATTGTGATGACTGGTAGGTCATGTGGAGGCTAGCGATAGAGCTCCATGTGAGTTGGAATTTGTCTATCGGCTAGGGAGGCTAGAAATGGAAGTTCTATGTGAGTTAAAGCTGTCCATGTTCTAGGAGGATTATCTAGTGGTAGAAATTTTATGTGAGTTAGAGCTTGCCTATCGGCTAGGATGGCTAGGAATAGAAGTTTTACGCGGCTTAGAGCTTGCTCATGTTCCAGGAGTGGCTGGAAATGAGACAGTTCATGTTCTAGGAGTGGCTAGAAATGAGATCGTTCATGTTCCAGGAGTGGCTGGAAATGTAAGATCGTTCATGTTCCAGGAGTGGCTGGAAATGAGACTGTACATGTTCCAGGAGTGGCTGGAAATGTAAGCTCTACGCGCGTTAGAACTTGTCTATTTCCTAGGGGGAGTCTGGAAAAGAGGTTTTATGTGAGTTAGAATCATCTTTTCCAGGGACTCTGTGAGACACCCTGGTGTTTGAGTGGTTTCGTATGGCCACGAAAGGTGATTTCAGTCAACAGGTGCCTAAGATGCATGTTACAGAGTGATTTCCCCAGGGGATCGTGGGTCTCCTGGGTATACTTGAGGGGACAGTGATGTTCTCTCCGGGGGAAGTGGTTCCCTTGCATATACTTTGAGGGGCCGAAGCCTCTCCAGGGGATGTGTGATTCCTCTGCAGTCGAGCTTGACGGACTGTGTGTCCTAAGAGTGAGAAGGGCTGGAGCATACCGAGAACCGGATGGGCGGCGGTCCCGAAGGTGGAGGGGTATGATATACTTCGAGAGCTCAAGGGGTGACGATCCTGAGAGCGGAGTGTTGTATATAGATATGAGTATGAGCAATAGTATCTGTAATGTGGTTGTAAGCATAAGATTGGATGAACTTCGGGGATCGGGAGTGGATCTCAGGTGGTGCTGACCGGGTGGGGTCAGAATTGCAGCCGTGGTGAGACGGTGCAAGGGGGCTAGTGTGAGCCTGGTAGAGCTCGGGGATCAGATGTGATCTCGAGTGGTGTTGACCGAGGGTCAAGAGAGTGGATTGGATGTCGAATCTAAGGTGCTTTGCTAACGTGTGGAACCAGGTTCGGACAACCCTGGTGATATATGTAGCGCCGTTGGTTGTACATGTTCTTGTTTGATTGTTGTGCAATCATTTGGTCCAATTCGGGGTCAACGGTTGGTCGTGCATGTTCTTGTTTGATTGTTGGGCGGTCAATCGGGCAGCCCTGATCGGGACCAGGGGATGTTGCATCGTGGATATTCCGGGGGAATCTGGTCGGGTTTTAGACGGAAGTGCGAACTTTAGTGAGACGGGGTTGTGTGGTTTGAGTGTGATCTCGAAGGGTCAGCCGGGTTCGGGTCCGGTGTTTGTGACCAAAGTGCGACGGTGTCGCAGGATTCGAGGTTGAATCCGTGTTAGTGGGGGAGAATTGTAACGCCCGTGAACCAAAAAGTGGAATTTTGGTGGGTGTGTCGATCGACACAGAGGTGTATGTCGATCGACACGGGTTGAAATTGGACCGACAGGTTCGATTTAATTGTCCGGTTTGGTGGGCCAGTTTAGGGAACTCTAGGGTTTGATATATAAGACAGAAATAGAAGGTTTGGCCGCGTTTTGTTGAGAAGAACAGGAGGATTTGAGAGAGAATCAAGAGAGGTTGTGAGTTGTGTGTGTTTGAGGGTGAAGGATAGCTTATGTTCGGAAGTTTGAGAGGGCAAACGGCTGGGCAATTCGAGGAGGATTCGGGTGAAACTTGGTGGGTAAGTTCTCCGATCTCTGCTCTTGATGTAGGCTAAAATGGTTCGTCTTTTCGTTGATTATTCTTCGAGTTATGGCTGTTTGAACTCGATGGGTCTGTGCAGATAGGTTGTCTGCGATCAGTCGGCTTCGGGGTTGATTTCCGATTGAACCAGAAGGATTCTAGAGGCGATCCGCATACCGACGCGTAGCTGTGTCTGCCTAGTTTCCAAAACAGTTGTCCGTTTTGGTTTTGGACCAATGGTTTGTCGTGTACGAGTCATTTTGTAACCGTTGGTCCCATTCTCATTTCGATTCTTCGAGGTGAGTGCGTGATCGTGGGTTGTGTGGGCATAGGAATTGATGGAATGCGGTTGTTTGTTGTTTTCGTGTGTTCTGTGATTGAAATTGTGCAGGTGACTCGATGAATCGCGACGGATTCGAGCCACGAGAGGATAGGCTCGATTCTGGGTGGTCGTGTCGATCGACACCAGGTTGGTGTGTCGATCGACACAGTACATAGTCATGCCGATCGACACCTAGAGGTTGTGTCGATCGACACAGAGTCCCTGTACTTGTTCGTGTTGGTTGTTCTTGTTGTTTGCTTGTATGCTCATCCTGGTAATTTATTGATTGTTATGTCTATACTTAAATAACCCGTAGACGGGATGACCGCGTCGCTGAGTATTTGTGATAATACTTACGCAACTCTTTTTGCCATGTGTTGCAGGTAAAGAGAAAATGTGATCGTGGAATCGTGGCGAGGAAGAAGAGATGATTTAGGGTCTCAATTAGTGTTGTTTATAGAATTGCTAGGTTGCTAGTAAATTCTGGAACCCTGTGTTAGTGTTATTGGATATTGGTTGTTGGATTGAATTGGTTAGTAATTTAATGAAGTATGGGATTCGTTAAAATTGTTGTGTTGTTGAGTTGATTTAATTGTTATGTATTCCGCATGTTTTATTGGACCGTTGAGGATTATCGTTTGTGATAATGATAATCCGGGTTTTTAATTAGAAATTTTTTAAATTTTTGGGTCGGGTCGTTTCATTCCTAGATAGCAAAACCCCAGCCTCAACCTCTTATTGGCTGAGAGGAATAGTGATTGGTAAAGATTTATTGGAGAAGAGATTGAGAAAGGTTATAGGAAATGGATGTGAGACTAAAGTCTGGTCAGACCCTTGGCTCTCTCTTGAAACACCAATGCAACCTTTGGGGCCACCAACAAAGGAAACCAAAGACATATTAGTTGCAGATCTATTCCTACCAAACTCAATGGAGTGGAATAGAGATAGGATTTAGAACCTCTTCTCCGAACTGGAGAACGATTTCACTAGCCTTGAAACCTAGTGGATTGGGCGCTATGGATAAATTGGTCTGGCTAGCAAACATCTCAGGAGACTACTCGGCTAAATCAGGATATCACATTGCAAAAGATACAGCTGAAAAGCAGAGCAATCAGGGAGCAACAATGTCAAGTTTCAATTGGAATGCAGGGCTATGGAATGTCAACACAACACAGAAAATTAAGTTTTTCATGTGGAAAGCTGTAAACAGAGCCTTACCTGTTGGAGAGCAGCTAGCAGCCAGAGGTATACTGGCCCAATCACGATGCATCCGATGTGGTGAACCTGAAACAATAAACCATATCTTCCTGCATTGCCCATTTGCAAAGAAGGTTTGGGAACTAGCCCCTTTTAGGGACATGGTCAACTCTGATGACATCCCCACTCTCCAGATAGATGTAGAGCTAGCTCCACGATTGGTATGTCTTCCACCTTTAGGTAATCAGTTCTGCTCCTCTATTCCCATGGATCCTCTGGAACATTTGGATAGCCCGTAACCTTCTCATCTTCGAAAACCGAACCTTCACGGAGGAATAATCTATCTTTAAAGCCATAAGAGACGCCAAGGAATGAATCTCTACCCAACCTCTGGTCCCAATAGGCCAGACACGGACCAACTCCCAATCTGAATTAGATCCCGATCCGAACAAATTCTAAGTTTTTGCCAATGCAGCCTGGAAACCCGAGATGTGTAACGCCGGTTTGGGTTGGGTGATTCGAGACTAGAGACATGAAATCATCGATAAAGGAGCCACAGGGGAGACATAGATCAGATCGCCTCTCATGGCAGAAGCTTTGGCAGTCAAAGAAGCCATCTCTCAGGCAGCGAATCGACACCATCGGAACTTCGTGATGGCTTCAGACTCAAACAACTCATCTCCCTCATCAATTCCAACACTTTTTAGCTTGAAATCTATGGAATCATCCAAGATATCATCAAGCTTGCTATCGATCTAAACATTTCTTTCGAGTATGTATCTAGATCGGAAAACTCTGAAACTGATTTCTTAGCCAAATCAGCTCTCTCCCTTGTAACAAATAATACCGGTTTAAATCCGATTTAATGAAATCAAACACCTTTTCGACCAAAAACAAAAAAAAAAGGGAAAAGTTTGATCAATGAATATGTTAATAGAAAAACTAAATAAAATCTATAGTTATGATACCTTTTTAAATTATCTTACAATCTGCTTAGTGTAGTATATTTAGTTTTCATTAACCAGTTTGCATTTCTTGTTTTTTCTATCGTATGTTCCATATTACTTATTATGCAAAAATTGTAGACGATATATCATTTATCAATAATTGTATCCATAGATCTTCTCGTTCATATTCTAAGATTAATTTGATCAGCTTGAAAATGGAAATTATTAGTATGTTGGTTAGTAATTTAGTATCTGTTTAAATCCATTGAACATTTGAAACTCAGTTTCTATTGTTAGTTCAAAACTTCAAGTCGCAAACTGAAGTTTATAGCATAATGGATAATTATGGTTTTTGGATAGCATGCTCAAATAACTTTTTGAAAACGAAAAACCTTTGTAAAAACAAAAGAATCGAGAAGGTAAATGCAAAAAGAGTTACTATATTTTCCTTCGTGTTGCTCTTGGCTTTCTCTAACCGTGCTTTTGTTTTTGATGAACCGGATTGTACCAAAACCGATTCCTTTTTTTTTTTAAACGTCGAGATTTATTATTATTCAATTACAAATTATGAGAACTGTTACATACACGATTCTACAACAGACAAGTCTTCTGCTTTATCCAAGCCAAACGATTATATTTTGCCATACGCTGAAGATCTTCTGTAAGTTTGTCCCTATTAATCTGTGCATTAATATCAATAATTCGCATCTTCTGGGGTTCGAACCCCATATGTTCTACTGTAGAAGCATTAATGGATTTTTAACCAAACCACTGGACTAAAGAGATTTCAACAAACAATTTCTTTTTTGGGTTAGATTATTTTAATATATTTTTATTAAAAAAAAAAGAAAAAAAAATTACCATCCAATCCTTGACAGTTCCACATGCAATTGATATGTGGCTAGAAGTGGTTTCACGTGTTATAATAATTGATTATCGTTGTGCAAATCGGTGTTGGGTCGTTTCATCTCACCATTATTGGACATTGGTTCCTGACACTATCGTGATTGAGACAATCTATTATAATTAAACAAAATGTTTCATGTGCTTGACCGAACTAACAAGTGGTTAAATGTAATATTTAATTGCATAACTAATTTTCCTAATGAAACTAGAACTATTTCTTATAAATCAGATATTCGCGTGAATATGATCGGTAACTGTGAAGACTGTCCTACATAGTAGAAAAGATAATTTGAGTGTAAAGTTTCATGGATTTTCAACTCAAAATCAATTCGCAATGAGTGGATTATCTCGTATCCCTTATATATCGCTCAAAGTCCCTTTCTATTTCTGATATGGGTCATTCTTCACACGTCCTCTCGAAATAATTGTCCGTCTATCCATTAATCTCGATAGAATTCCAGTATAGGATTAATTTCAAGTTCGATCGATCGGGCCATCTTCAGACCATATCGATTTTGGTTCGGTTGGGCAGCGTGTGTTCAAATTCTGATACCATATTAAGTTTCATGGACTTCTAATTCAAAACTAATTGGCAATAAGTGGATTGGCCCAAATTCTTTCCCACTTATATATTGGATCAAATTCTTTCCCACTTCAGATGTGAGACTTTTATCTTCATACGTCCCCACGAGATGATGACATTTCTAACCATCAATCTCGACAATGTCCCAATGTAGGATTAATTTAGGGTAAGATCAGTCAGGCCTTTTGCGATGGGTCGGACTGATTTTGGTTCGGCAGAGACAGCATGTGTTCAGACTCTGATACCATATTAAATTTCATTAATTTCCAACTCAAATCTAATTGACAATGAGTAGATTGGTTCGTATTTTTTATATATTAGATCAAATTCTTTCCTATTTTAGATGTGACATTTTTTATTTTCACAGTAACTAAAGTTAAATTTACGACCGGCCAGATCAAATCAATGGTTCAAAACTACATTTAGCTCATTTTTCTGGCAACTAAACTTTACAAAATTTAATGCTGAATCTACAGTGGTTCAAAAGAGTCTTGTTCTCAATATCGATCCGAAATACCTTAGAAATATTTTAAGGGAATTTGTTATTTTAACTTATTTGTTGTTCTATGCCAAAAAAAAAGATTTAGTTTATCTTTACAGTAGTAGTTGGCCGGTCATGTTTTCGTGTTTCTGTGTCTTTCTATGTTTAACTATTCTTAATTAATTAGGTTACATCAATATTATACGGAATTACGGATCGAAGTCAGAATCTTGGAAAAAGGAAATATGAATTAGTGTTTTTTTTATAACTGTGGGGTGTCCGCGTTTTTAACATCCGACTAATCTTCCAGGATGAGTGTAGCCGTCGAGTAACCCAATCACCAGGTTTTCTAATAGGTCAAAAGCATGACACCACTTCTACTAGCCAAATTGAGGTGAAAGTGTTCTCAGGGATAATCGAATTCATATTGAAAGGATTTACCACTAGACCACCACCAATTACTATCGTGTTAAATAAAATGAAATGAATTTCGTATTTAAATCACTAAGCTCTTCATCTTCAATTTTAGTTAGCTAAACTAGTTTTCTCAAAAAAAAAGTATTGTATACAGTGTATATATAACACATACACGCACACCAGAACAATTTGAACTCGGATTATAATACTACAACAATGTTTATACAAACTATAAAGCTATAAATGGTTGAATTCTTTTTCTTTTCATCGTTAAAATTGTGAATAATGCTTAATATCGTTAATTATGCTTCTTATGGTTAAATCTCGCGCAAAATCATTATTTTTTAAAAATCAAATAGATAAATAAACAACCATTTTGTTTTTATGATTTTATCATTCATCATTTATGCAATTAAGCTATCTAGGGATTCAAACTACGTGGACAATTCAATCTTAAACTCATATCATTGTCAAACCTATTCAAACAAACCAAGGACTAATTAACAGATAAGAACGAATTTTTTTCTTATTTACTTAATTTTCAGTATTGAGAAAGTTTTTTTTTTTTTGTTTTGTCAACAACATATTGAGAAAGTTTATAAGTTTACGTTTTCATGAATAATCCATTGTAGAACGGTAAAAAAGCACTAAAAAGTTTCTATAGAGACAAAAAGAAGAAAATTTAAAAATTTCTTTCACTAGAAAATTTAAAAATTTCTAATAATGATTTAGACACGGCATTAATAATAAAACTCCAGAAAATTTACAGTTCTAATTTGTAGACCAAACTCTTTTACTTTTGACATTTGTCTCAATCTCCTCTCTCTTCTTCCAGCGAAGCAGGAAAACATAAATCCATCTATGTGGTTTTTATTTTTTTATTTATTTTTCTACATTTTTTAAGTTTCCGACATTATATAAAGACATTTTACCCTTTCTCGTGCCATCGAACTCTCCAAAAGAAACTCGAAAACGAACCAAAAACAAAACAACAATGGCGAGCTCCGATGCTCTCTTACCAATCTCCGCCAAAGATGAAGAACCATTATCATCTTCCTACACACAATTACCCGACGGGTCAAGATCTGACCCGAATCTCCTCCGTAGAAGACCCTTTAAAGGTCTCCTCGCCGTTTCATTCGGGCTTTTGTTTATTGCCTTTTACGTCGCTCTTATCGCCACACACGACGGATCTAGATCCAACCACGTTAAAACCGATGAAACAGCCACGACAACGTCACGTGCCCGTCTCGCCGGCGTGTCGGAGAAAAGCAATGAATGGTTGTGGAAACTTTCCGGTGACCGGAACACGACGGCGTTCGCTTGGAATAACAGTATGTTGTCGTGGCAAAGAACGGCGTTCCATTTTCAGCCTGAACAGAATTGGATGAACGGTACGCAAAAAAGTTTAATATTAATTTAAGAACATTTAATTGGCTTTTAATTATCTGTTGATTTGGTTTTAAAAATAGCAGCAAAAGAGGAAAAAAGTGTTTCCTCTTTTTTTTTACAAAATTGTCAAAGAATATTCATTCTTCCTTTTCGTGTATATTCAAACTTCCAAATTATACAACAGTGTTTGATTCATTCAAATCAAAGTGAATTTCAATCAAAGAGCATTATATGTATAGTTTCTCGGTTTCTCTGGTCTTGTGATGATTTAAAATACATAATTACTAATCAGTCTAATATTTTTGTTTCTTTTTTTTTATCCAATATGGTGTTGCTCAATGGCAAATTTGGACTTTTCTTTCTGCAGATCCTAATGGTAAGTTTAACTTTCCTTTTGATTTTTTTTTTTTTTTTTTGGTTAGAAAACAAAAGAATTTCTCTTAGATCCCATTACCCTTTTCTGTATATTACTTGTATACAATATGGAAATTTTTTTTATAAGAAATAATTGGAGCGACAAGAAGTAGTAGATCACAGAACACCATATCACACAATCCACGTTATGGGCAAAGTTAATATCAACAAAAATAATAATAATAATTTACACATAAAAAGGTAAAAAGGTTCACAGACAAAATCAGAACAGAGTTACCTCACCAACCAATTGCAAAATTAATATTTTTAGTTTTAAATTTGATTTTGCCAGTTTGTATCCCACGTGCTAAAAAGATTGTACAAAATCATTGGTTACCATAGAAAAGTAATCTTGATTGTATAAATCCTGATGAATGCACAGTTTGGATCTTGTCTCAGTTTGGATAATGCTAGTGGGGTATACTAAACTATACTCTATATCGCTTTCGTACCTAGAACTTTATTATCTACTCAAAGAATCCCCAATATTTTGGAGTTAATCTCATTTTGACCCCAAAATAATGGCATGTTTTGCATTTTGGCCAGGTCCATTGTTCTACAAAGGATGGTACCATTTCTTCTACCAATATAACCCAAACGCAGCCGTATGGGGTGATATTGTTTGGGGTCATGCCGTGTCTAAGGACCTAATCCATTGGGTTCATTTACCCTTAGCCATGGTTGCTGACCAATGGTACGACGCCAATGGTGTATGGACTGGCTCAGCCACATTCCTCCCTGATGGCTCTATCGTCATGCTCTACACTGGTTCCACCGACAAATCCGTGCAGGTATGTGTACCCACAAAAGATTTCATCAATTGTACATATCAATGTTTTAATTGTTGTAGCAAAATGAAAATGACAGTTTTAAAACAGTTTAGTCATAATTATATCACCATATGTACATCAAATCTAGTAAATAGTATTTTTGATAAATATAAATCTTGTAAGAAAATGGATGAATATTCCACCAATATATTAATTGATCAAATCTAACAACTTTTTGATATATTACCAAAATAATACTTTTGATAACTATACTAACTGCAAGAAAAATGGGAGGGTCCAATGATATTTCTATAAAATTAAATTATGTGTGAACATGTGATAGTTTTGATAGATAAGTTTTTGGAACAATAAATGCGACAATAATTCACGAAACATATTATGCTAATGAGTTTATATAGCCAGATTTTTGTTAAGTTAGATACTGAACATGAAAATTAGGTTCAATGATTATATCAATGAAAATAATATAATGTTTTTCAGGTCCAAAACCTTGCCTACCCTGAGGACCCCAACGATCCACTTCTGCTGAAATGGACCAAGTTCTCGGGCAATCCAGTTCTTGTACCTCCTCCGGGTATTCTCCCAAAGGACTTCCGTGACCCGACGACTGCGTGGAAGACATCTTCCGGAAAATGGCGGATCACGATTGGTTCCAAGATCAATAGAACCGGAATCTCACTCGTGTACGACACGACCGACTTTAAAACGTACGAGAAACTTGACACATTGTTGCACCGAGTTCCAAACACCGGGATGTGGGAGTGCGTTGACTTTTACCCGGTTTCTAAGACCGTGGTCAATGGGCTCGACACATCGGTCAATGGACCAGATGTGAAGCACATCGTGAAGGCTAGCTTGGACGACACAAGGATTGATCATTATGCCATAGGGACATATTTCGATTCGAACGGGACATGGATCCCGGATGATCCTACTATCGATGTCGGAATTAGTACTAGTTTAAGATATGATTACGGAAAGTTCTATGCTTCAAAGACGTTTTATGACCAGAACAAGGGTCGAAGAATCTTGTGGGGTTGGATTGGTGAATCTGATAGTGAGGCTGCTGATGTACAAAAGGGCTGGTCTTCTCTTCAGGTATATATTTTGTTTCCTTGACGTAACGTGCTGTCAAAGTTAGGTTATTTATTATGTTCGCTTGTGATCCAAGTTATACTAAATCTGTTGTTTATATGATGATCAGGGTATTCCAAGAACCGTTGTTCTCGACACAAATACAGGGAAGAACTTGATTCAATGGCCAGTGGAAGAAATCAAGTCTCTTAGATTAAGCAGCAAGCAGTTCGATATCGAAGTTGGTCCCGGGACGGTCGTACCAGTCGATGTTGGTACTGCGGCTCAGCTAGACATCGAAGCGGAATTCGAGATCAACAAAGAATCTATCAACAAAATCCTCGGAGACGCTTCGGTGGTGGCTGAGGCTGAGGAATTTAGCTGCCAAAACAGTGGAGGCTCCACTATCCGCGGTGCATTAGGGCCATTCGGATTCTCGGTTCTCGCCGATGAGAACTTGTCTGAGCAAACACCGGTTTACTTCTATGTAGCTAAGGGAAAAGACTCGAAGCTCAAAACTTTCTTCTGCACGGACACCTCAAGGTACTAATTAATATCTTAAAATGATCATAGACTAAAGTCCAACCACGGTATATTATTCGATTATGAAAAGTAACATTTTCTTGTAAACAGGTCATCTTTTGCAAACGATGTCGTTAAACCGATTTACGGTAGCGTCGTACCGGTTCTAAAAGGGGAGAAATTGACCATGAGAATATTGGTAAATTTGATACACTTTGATATATAAATTTCATTAGTATACACTATAGAATAATGATTAAACTTATATATTTTTTTATATTATTATTGAATAGGTGGATCATTCGATAGTAGAAGCATTCGGACAAGGTGGAAGAACATGTATCACTTCAAGGGTTTATCCGACAAGAGCCATTTACGGAGCAGCAAAGCTTTTCTTGTTCAACAATGCTAAAGATGCGACTGTTACGGCTTCGTTTAAAGTCTGGCAAATGAACAGTGCTTTTATTCATCCTTACTCTGAAGAGGTTGCTCGTGCTCTCTCTCGCACCTGATTATTTACCAAACCTCCATTAAAATTGGTTTTTATATATTTTTGTAGAGTTATTTGTAATAAATATTTTTTATATCTTCTTTTTCCAGTTTAGCGGTTTAATTATTTTATTCAATATCTGGTTTGGGTTTGATCTTTTGATTCATCATATGTAAGAAAAAAGGCACTGAAACACACTATCATACGACACTTGAGAACTTTTATTCTTACTACTAATATCATCAGTTACTAAAATTTTGGTGAGATAAAGTTGTTTTTTTAAAGAATTTTGCAAAAGCAGTTCAATTCTTCAGAAGAAAAAAACAATTTCGAACTCTATAAACTAACATTCGATAAGTCGATAATCGAGTTTCGGCCCAATAATTTACTTGGTAAGTTGGATTTTTCGGCTAATCAGTTTATTATGAGAGTAGTTGGATTCGTGATTACATTTCTCATTTTCAATGCAGCTAAAAAATATGATTTTTATTTAATTTGTTTACGCTAAAACCTTCCGATGAGAACAGAGGGTTTAAGAACAGAGCTTTTTTTGTTTGGCTCATCGTCAAAACTCAAAAGTTTCGAAACTGTTCGTTTTCTTCCTACCGCAATGTCTTCTCTTCAATACTTTTCCTCCATAGCAATTTCCTTCGGAACTCCAAAATACGTAAATACCCCTCTCGTTACTCGCTTAGCTCCCATTAAATCCCGTAATTATCGTCTAACGTTGAGGGCAACAACGTCAATTGAGGAAATCCCTCCTAATGCAGTTCGCCGGAAAATAGACCGGAACTGGAGAGGTGGGTTTAGTCTCGGCGTAGATTTAGGTTTATCTCGGACCGGAATCGCACTTAGTAAAGGCTACACTGTTCGACCTCTCACGGTAACCTTCGAATTTTTCAATCTAGTGGCGTTTAAGGTTTAATGGATTGATGTGATTTGCGTATTTAGGTTTTGAAATCGAGAGGACAAAAGCTCGAGACGAGGCTATTAGAAATTGCTGAAGAAGAGGTATAAATTTCGAATTTTGCAACATAATTTATCAAAAAGAAGGATTTTTAGTGATTTGATTGAAGTTTCTTTGTAGGAGGTTGATGAATTCATAATTGGGTTGCCTAGATCTTCTGATGGGAAAGAGACGATTCAGTCGAATAAAGTTCGATCTGTTGCCGGGCGACTCGCTGTTCAAGCCGCCGAGAAGTGAAGCACACTCACTCTCTCTCATACATTTATGTGCTTGATGAAGTGAAGCATATGTATGTATGTATTGATGAAATGTGATAAAGTTGGTAAATTTATGTGCTTTTTCAGGGGTTGGAGGGTTTATGTAATGGATGAACATGGGACATCATCAGAAGCTTCAGACAGAATGATTGTAATGTTAGTTCCTCTTCTTAATCTCTCTCTCTGTTCTTGGTTTAGCAATTCAGGTAGCCTGCAGAGACAATGAAAGGGAGACATGTGAACAATCTTAATGTACATAATGCTCCAAAAACATTGAGCTTTCCTGTAAATGTTGATTACTTATGTGAATTGTTTTTAAACCGATGATGTTTTGAACATTCTATTCTTCCAGGGGACTAAGCAAGAGTGAAAGGCAGAACAGAGAAGATGCGTACGCCGCTGTGGTAAGGAAATGAGAACACGTCTTGAGTTTTAAAATGTAGTGTTTTATGGTTCTTATTGAATCTTATGTTATAGATATTGTTGGAGAGGTATTTCTCTACACAAGGTCGAGGAACCGAGATTATACTTCCCAAGAGTTTAGACCTTCAAGAGAAGATCAAGAACGGTGCACTTCTAGACCCTGACTTTTTCCCTGAATAGCTCGAAGAGTATAACACATTTTAAACTAGTTTGCTTTTGCTATCCTCATAGCCTTGTGGAATACTTGCGATTTTTTATGATTTTGATTCGTTTATGTAGACTTCAGTATATAAACACAAGAATAAGTTTCTGTTTAGGACCTTGTTAGTTAGTGCACATGTCTTACCATTTTGTTGAAGCTAAACCAAAGATCCGGTTTCTGTTTTCCTCGGGGTACTAATCCCAAGTAACCAAAAAATTTCATATTGTGAACCACATTTTGAAAACATGTTCTATTGGATGAAACAGACCGAATTTGCTCCGGTTTGGGTTGTGGACTTGGATTGTGAAACTAATCCTTCCATTAGAAAAGGTTGTTAGCAACAAATCCATTTTATCTGCGCCTGCAACTAGCATCATCTTTGTTAATTATTATTCTTGGAAAATTACAGGAAAACTCACGATTATTGCTGATTCAAATATAGCGACGACTTGGACTAAAAAACTTACCACCAAATTCCAAGTTGGGGGTATAATTTTTAGTATACTCTCTTATATTCTTGGAATCTTACTATATTAAAATGTGATGTCTTGATTGTGGGTGATTTAGATATATGGACGACTTGGACTCATTCACAAAATTACCAACAAACTCTAAGATCTTAACATCTTAGTTCGTGATTCACAAATCGCAAGAACGCCTAGCTGGTTGCACGATGGGTTTTTTCTCGTGTGGCCTTGATCAATTGTTCATCCATGTCTGTAGCTGCCTTGTTGGTGAAGTCAACTATATTTGTAACCTTGAGAAGAATCTTGTAGCTCTGGAGAAAGCCATGACGGTACTCAGAGCAAGGCGAGCTGATGTCTTGACAATGGTGCAGAGGGAAGAACGCCAAGGTCTACAAAGGCTTAACGAAGTTCAGGTATGGCTTACGAGTGTCGAGAATATCCAAAACCAAGCCTATGAATTGCTTCTTCCTTGTACAGATGAACTTGCAAGGTTGTGTCTTTGTGGTCTTTGTACAAAAAACTTGGGGTTGAGCTATAGCTACGGGAAAAGGGTTTTTGAAATGTTGGGAGAAGTTGAAGCTCTAAAATCTGATGGAGTTTTTGATGTGTTAGCTGGGCCACCTACGATAGCTGTGGTGGTGGAGAGGCCTCAAGAACCGAAGATTTTTGGTCAAGAAGAAATGCTCAAAAGGGCATGGACGCACCTCATAGATGATGGAACCGGGATTATGGGTCTGTGCGGTATGGGTGGAGTAGGAAAAACAACTCTTCTGAAACAGATCAACAATAAGTTTCGTGAGGCTATTGACGGGGTTCAAATTGTCATTTGGGTTGTGGTGTCCAGCGAGCTACGGGTTGAGAAGATTCAAGATGAGATTGCTGATAAACTAGGCTTTGGTGGAGAAAATTGGAAACAAAAAGAGAAAGAACAGAAGGTTACTGATATACACACTCATTTGAGGAATAAGAGATTTGTGTTGTTATTGGATGACATTTGGAGGGAAGTGGATTTAAATGAAATAGGAGTCCCATTTCCGACAAGGGAAAACGGATGCAAAGTGGTATTCACCACTCGTTCTAAGGAAGTATGCGGCCACATGGGGGTTGATGACCCAATGGAAGTAGAATGTTTGGATTCCAACGAAGCTTGGGATTTGTTCCGTTCTAAAGTTGGGAAAATCACATTAGAAAGCCATCCAGATATTCTTGAGCTTGCGTGTCAAGTTGCTGCAAAATGTCGTGGTTTACCATTGGCGCTAAATATCATCGGCAAAAATATGGCGAGCAAGAGGACGGTAGAAGAATGGGAAAGAGCAATTGACATTCTTGCTTCTTCTGCTGCAGATTTTCCTGGTATGGAAAAGCATATTTTCCCAATTTTGATGCCTAGCTACAATAGCCTCGGAGAAGACAACCAAGTCAAGTCATGTTTTCAATATTGTGCTCTATTTCCAGAAGATTTTTTAATAGAAAAGGAGAAGTTGGTTGATTACTGGATATGCGAAAAATTCATAGACGAAAAGCAAAGTAAAAAGAAGGCTAAAAACCAGGCTTATGGGATAATTGGTACCCTTGTCGAGGCTTGTTTGTTGATTGAAGAAGGAGAAGACAAATCACGTGTGAAAATGCATGATGTGGTTCGCGAGATGGCATTGTGGATAGCATCTGATTTCAGGAAACAGAAAGAGAGATGTATTGTGCAAACTGGTGCTGGTTTACGTGAAGTACCAACAGTGGAGAACTGGAGTAACGTGAGAAGGATGTCGTTGATGGAAAACGAGATTAAAAATATATCTGACAGTCCCAACTGCCCTCAACTTACAACTCTGCTCCTCCAGAACAATGCGAGGGCGATTGTCTCAGGTGAATTCTTCAAGTCTATGCCCAAGTTAGTGGTATTGGATCTATCACATGTTGGTTTTTCCAATGTATTGCCACAGGAAATATCAAAGTTGGTCTCCTTGCGATATCTCAACTTGTCATATACAGGCATAGAGCAACTGCATCCAGGTTTACTAGAGTTAAAAAAGCTAATATATCTGAATTTGGAGGGGACTGGACTTAAGAGTATTTCTGGGATATCAAATTTGTCAAGTTTGCGGACGTTGGGACTACTACATTGCAGAAAGTTGCAAGATGTCAACCTAGTGGAGGAACTACAGCTCTTAGACCATTTGGAAGTGGTATCCATAGATATCGGGTCAGGTTTGGTTGCAGATCAATTGTTAAATGCTCCCAGAGTAGCGAATGCTATCAAGGAGATATCTATTTACAATTTCAAGGAAGAATCAACATTGACTTTTCCAAACATGGCGGTACTCAGCAATGTCGAGATGTATGGGAGTAGAATGCAAGGGATAATGATAGAGAGGAGAACATCATCAATGAATAATAATCCCACAGCTATGTGCTTTCCAAACCTCTCCACAGTGCGTTTAAGTTATTGCCATGGTCTAAAGGACTTGACCTGGCTTATGTTCGCTCCAAACCTTAATAGTCTTACTGTTGGTATCTCAACGCAAGTAGAGGATATAATCAGCAAAGAGAAAGCTGCGGATATTTTGACAGAGGAGGAGGCGGCGGCAGGCACCATAATTCCTTTTCGAAAACTAAAGCACTTCCAATTGTATAATTTGCCGGAGCTGAAGAGCGTCTACTGGAGCTCTCTCCCTTTTCCATGTTTGAGGAAATTCAACATAGCAAGGTGTCCAAATCTTAGAAAGCTTCCATTGGATTCTAAAAGTGGCAGCAACATTGCGGGTGAAGAGCTTGTACTCGTAGATAACAAAGAACAATACTGGATTGATAAGGTTGAATGGGAGGACGAAGCCACCAAAAAGCGTTTCTTACCTTCCAAATGAGTCACGACCGGTTTGCAAAATATGTCTCAACGGTCATATAGTTCCGCTGCTCTTTTTGTGTCCACTTTCAAAATTTGATTTAACTTATTTGCCATATTTTCATCATGTATGTGTTGTTTGTTTTTGTGTGAATTTCAATAAGAAAACTTGGACAACTTATCATCCAGTTGGGTTTGTAATTTGCTACTGTATTTCCAATTTTTCTCTTTGGCTTGACAAAAGATTTGAAAGATGCCATCATTTGCTACACTCATAGCCAAATTGATACTAGATGAGTACTTTCTTTTGTTCTGTTTATTTATTTATTTATTTTAAATTGGGGAAAACATAGCTGATGGTACGATAAAAGGGACAATACTCTAATTTACTCCAAAACATGTGTACTCCTAACTACTATACTCCTCAATACACTAACCTACTCTTACTAACTCACGAAATGCAGAAAAACCGAAACTAACCTTAATGAAACCTCTCTTTTATGGAGAGTGTTTGATTTTTGTTTTAATAAAACCAGAAAAAGTATTGAGGCGGGATCGGGACATAGTGAGGCGGGATCGGGACAACAGAAAACGGAGTGAGTCGGCTGAAGGACAATACTTTGGCTTCGTCGTCGTCGGGATCGTAGAAGGTAGGAGTTCCGGCGAGGTTCTGGTAGTTCGCAAAAGCTCCGGCGAGGTCGACATTGTTTAGTATGCTCGTCAATTGATTTCTGGAGCTCGCAATTGATTTCTGGAAATTGATTCCCAGAGCTCGCAATTGACGGTTTTCAAGCTAGCAGTTGAAGCTTTAAACTTGGTGATTGAGGTGAGTTGTAGATGTGAAAGCTCGTGATTCAATTAAAGATTTAATGGATTTGAGATTTTGATATTGAAATGTAATGCTAGCTAATATGATTTTTGATAATTTGGGAATTGGTGGATTTGGTTGTGTAACTTTTGGATTGAATTAAAGCTTCGGTTGTGTTGGTTAGTTGTGTTGTATTGTGTTATGATTGGTTGTGTTGTTAGTCCTAGTTAAGCATTGTCTTGAATTTGATTTTGTGCAGGTACAATGAACAAAACAGTGATACATGCTGAATATGGAGGGCAATACGTGGGGAAAGGAGATAAGATTAGATGGGATTCAAGAGAAGCTACCGTGTGCGTTTTACCGTTTAAGGAGGAGATAACATTGGAGATATTAATGGGTAGAATATGCAAGAAGATTGCCGTAGATCAAGCTACGACAAAGCTGAAACTGAGTTATATACCATTGGTATTGAAACCACCAAGAATTTGTTTAATTGTAGATGATGATGATGTTGATGGATACTTATGGGCTATGGATAAAAAGCAGTGTAGGAGCTCTCTGAATGTGGAAGTAATTAAATCAAAGGAGAAAGTTATAACACAAGAGAGTTCGGTTGGAGAAGTAGAGAAAAATGATGAAGCAGAGAAAGAGGGAAATGAAGTAGGGATGGAGGGGAATGGTGGAGCGGAGATTGAGGATCGCCCTGGTGAAGATGACACTCCGATGGTACATTGTCAGGATCTTGTACCTTATATTGAGCTTCCTGATGAAGAAGGACATGAAGGACAACAATTTGTAGATGCGTGGGAAGACGGTAGTGGACTGGAAATAGGGCAAGAGTTTGTGGCAAAAGAAGAAGTTCAAAACTTATTGTTGAGAGCTTCACTTAAGGAATGTTATGATTATGTCATTCTAAATTCTGACAGTTGGAGATACGTGGTTAAATGTAGTGCTGAAGGATGTGATTGGTATTTACGAGTGTCAAGGCCTCAATTTTCAGTGAATGAGATTTGGTCGGTTAAAACATACACGAACCTGCATACATGCTCTCGTGCAACTACAAGTTCAAGTAGCAGTAAAAAGAAAGGGAGTCCACAACTAGTTGCTGATATTATACATGAAGAATTTTCAGGTTCAATGGAAACGCCACCGCCTAAAGTTCTGGTGGATTTGGTTCACTCCAAAGCTGGAGTTTTGTTGTCATATGAAACCGCAAGACGAGGGAGACATCTAGCTGCATCAATTATACGTGGTGGTCCAGAAGATAGTTACAAGAAACTGCCTGCTTATTTGCATGTATTAGAGAAGACCAATGATGGTACTATAACCAGTTTGTTGTTGGATAAAGAAGATAGATTCAAGTACTTATTCATTGCGTTGGGTGCTTGCATCAGAGGGTATAAGGTGATGAGGAAAGTTATAAGTGTGGATGCAACTTTCCTAAAGTATGGTGGTGTTCTAGTGTTTGCTATGGCTCAAGATCCTAATCGTCACCATTATCCAGTAGCATTTGGGGTTCTAGATGGTGAGAATGATGCTAGTTGGGACTGGTTTTTCAAGGAGCTTCTGAAAGTTGTACCAGATACAGAAGAATTGGTTTTTGTTTCGGACATGAATGCTAGCCTCATAAAGGCAATTGCTACGGTGTACAAGAAGTGTACCCATGGATTTTGTACGTTTCATTTGTCGCAGAATGTGAAAGAAAGAGCTCCTAGCGGAAGTAAAGACTATGTTGGGAAGAAATTCAGAGAACTTGCGGGAATTTACACAGAGGCAGAATTCGAGAAGGGTTATGCTGATTTCATTCCAAAAGTGGGAGAAAATTTGGCTAAGAGTGTAACTGTTGACAAATGGGCAAGGTGTTATTCCAAAGGAGCAAGGTACAATATCGAAACTACTAACATGTCAGAATCTATGAATAATGTTTTCAAGAAAGCAAGGATGTATGCTTTACTACCTATGATTGACGCGATTGTTGGAAAAATTTCTGAGTGGTTTAACAAGCACAGGAAAGTGGCCAGTAGTATACCGACTACCCATAAAATGGTCCCCTTTGTGGAGAATGAATTGCATCCTAATTGTAAGACGGGAAACAAGTTGAAGGTGACTGTGCTGAACTCATTTATGCGTCTCTTCTGTGTAATTGGTGAAGACGGGAAAGCGTACAACGTTGACTTAAGGAGCTTAAGTTGTAGTTGCAAACGTTTGGATGTAGATAAGTACCCTTGTGTGCACGCTGTAGGGTCTGTGCTTGTGTACGGGAAAATGGCAGATAGAACAGTAGACATGAATGTCTATGATTTGTGCTCAGATTATTTTACGGTGACCTCGTGGGCGTTGGCGTATTCCGAGACAATTTATACTGTCCCACACGAGTGTCAATAGGTAATTCCTGCAGACGTACTTGCGAAGGTGTCATTACCCCCGCTGTATCCGAAAAAGAGGGGAAGATGTCGAGAAAACAGGTTTACTCATCCTAGAGAATTTCGTAGGAAGAAGAGGAAGATGAATAACAAGTATGTCCCAGGAAGAAGTCTAGGTGAATGGATAGTGTTGTGAATGTATAATACGAACTGGTAAAACTATGTATTATTGTTCCATGTGTTTTGTCTATTTATGTTTGCACTCTCTGCCTAGTTAACTCTGAAAACTGGTAAAACTATGTATTATTGTTCCTTGTGTTTGGTTTATTTATGTTTCCAAACTCTCTGCCTAGATAACTCTGGAAACTGGTAAAACTAGGTATTATTGTACTTTTAATTTCAGTCAACGATTTTTAATTATTAGGTTTAACAATACTATTGAATCATGATTTCAAAACATGTAATACGAACCAGTCATATTGAATCATGTTTGTTGAGCAAAAACCATGACGATCACTTTGTTAATCATATTTGACATACAAAACCAAGTAACCATTACGATCATTTTGTTGATCACTACCCTTATACTAACAGAAGAATGTATACGATATGTTTCTGTAGATATCAAAACATAAAAACCTTGGGGCAAACCTAAAATAGCAATACGTCATGAGTACAACTAGAAAATCAAAGATTGTCATTGGTGTAACTACAATAAATGGAAAATGTGGAAAAACACAACTAGTTTGACGGTTTGGACAACCAAAAACTAGATACAACTGCGTGTAAGAAAAGTAAAACAAAATGGTGAACATATTTAACACGTTTTACACATTCTCGTTTCATTTTCATTTTCCTTTCTTTTTCTCATTTCTTCCTTCTTCTTCTGCTCATTTCTTCTTTTTCTTTCTTTTCCTCATTTCTTCTCCTTCCCTTCATTCTTCACTCACTCTCCGGCGCTGCTCCTCGACCACTCGTGCCTCAGGTTAGTTTCTTATCTCTATGGTTTAGGGTTCATCGATTTGGAGATTTGGGTTCATCGATTTAGGGATTTAGGGATTTGGATTCATCGAATTGAATTGGGGATTTAGGGTTCATCGAATTGGGAACATGCCAAAGTGGAAAAACATATCAATCCTTGGGGAGTTCGATACTGGCTCCAACAGGAGCTACTATGGAGAAACATCTTCGGAAGATGATATGCCATACTTTGGAGAGACCTTCTCATAATACACGAACACTGACACGAACACTGACACGAACACTCCACCAAGAGGAATTCCGAAGCGTTTTCACTGTGGAGGCAAAGTCGTAGTTTTGCATCACACGCTTGGTGTCTTCCCCCACCAGAAATTCTACAGTTGTGTGGAAGATAACAATGTAAGCAACATAAGAAATAATTCTTCTTTCTCATTGGAATTGTACTTTTTGTGTTTGGAATTGTACTTTTTGTGATTGGAATTGTACCTTTTGTGTTTGGAATTGTACTTCTGGAATAGGACGACCAGTGCCACATTTGGAAACTGTGTGACGAAGCAATCGTCGAGGAGCTTGACGATGTGAAGACCAAGTTGAGTGATCAAGAGGCTAAAGTCGAGACAGCTACTAAGGAAATCACCGAACTCAAGAAAATGGTGGCTGACCTTAAGACCACGGTCGATGCTCTTGTGCAAATTCTGGAACTATGAAGAACTTGTTTGAACAACTTGTTTGTTTTGTATGAACTAATAGCTTGTAATGTTCAAGTTTTAACTCTCTTGTAATGTTATATTGAGGTGTTGTTTGAAGTAGTAGTATGAAAACCAAAATGAAAACCAAGTATTCCTAATAACTTAACTTAAAACATCCTTCAAACATCCAAAATGAAAACCAAGTATTCCTAATAGCTTAAAACATCCTTTAAACATCCAAAATGAAAAAAAAGTATTCCAAAGCCAAGTATTCCAACATCCAAAATGAAAACCAAGTATTCCAACATCCAAAATGAAAACCAAGCAAGATGACAAGTTTAAGTGTTCTTGCAGGAACGCTTTCTGTTCTTGCGGGAAGTAAAGGTGCTCTTGCGGGAACGCTTTGTTTTCTTGCGGGAAGTACCCACGGCATTCTTCTCCTCCTCCCTAAACACTTTTTTCTCTTCGGCATTCTCCTTCTCCTCCCTAGACACTTCGTTCTCTTCTTCCATACCAATACCCACGGCATTCTCCTCCTCCTCCGTAGCCAAATATTCCTCCATCGGAGGAACAAATCTCATAACATAATTCACCTTCTTCTCCAATACATCAAGCTTCTCGGACACCTCTTCCTCCATGTTTGTCATCTTCTCACCAAGGTCCTTGCTTCCATTAGGTTCTTTAAGCTCTCAAACCCTCCATCATCACTCTCAGTCTCCTTCTCCTTCCCTTTTCGCTTCCGCTTACCAGTAGCAGTACCAACAACCTCATTTTCCATGTTCCTACCTTCAACATCATCATTGTACAACTTCTCAAACCATATCTTCTTGTTCTGACTCAAAACTCTCATCCAACCATCAAAAACTACATCACAACTTCTATCCTCAATGCCATCAATTATTTCCTCCAAAAAAGGAATCTCCTCCATGGTAGGTTCTACGATACTATGAATGTCCTGTCATAAAAAGTCCAATAAATTTTTCTATCATCCTACTGAATAAATATGTAACAGAATCTAACGTAATTACACTAACCTTTATGTTGCCAAGTGCATCATTAAGCTCCGAAAGTGGATAACCTTTCAAGTTAGTTGATTTGAAAGCACTCTTGCACATCCTAGGACACGCAGGCGATGGAGGTATAATCGGGTCTCTGAATTGCTTCATCATATCAGGGAGCGCCTCAAACACTAAAATCTACACATTTTAACATAAACAAATACCCACATAAGCAAAAATGCATACACTAAACACTTAATCAAAAACGCATACACATACTTACCTCCAAAGGAGTTATGAACATTGGAAAGGTCCAATATGCTTTGGACAATTTTTTGGCTTTGTCCACAGTACGATTTAACCTCTCCATAGTGTGATCAAAAGACAGTCGACCCCATGGAAACGTTCTGCACCACTCAAGATCAGTAACGGCTCTCTGAAAAAACTCTTCTACTGCAGGTGCATCGGCTCCTATCTTAGCATTTCCCATGATGATGCTTGATAAAAAGTACAGTACTGCCACCTTCAATCTATCATCAGAACGTCTCATTGACAACAACTTCTTCTCAACGGATGCATAGGTTGGTTTAACCTTCTTGAAGACCTTTTCAACAAACTTCACATTCCCAAACTTCTTATAATTTGTTGGATATTGTAGACAGTTTAAACCACACAAGAGTGCATGTTCATTCATGGAGTATCGTACTGGAACCCCATTCACCACAAACCAAGCTTCGTTTCTCCCAATTGTATTCACCTTACGGAGAAGGAGCATCCACATTCCCATCGTCATGTGGTTTTTGTCTTTTGGCATGTGAAAGAAATGACTAAACTGAGGGTGATCAAGGAACCATTCCAACTCCTCCGGTTCAAGTGTAGCTGTGATATTCGCAACGGCGTTCTCAATATAACAACTGGTTATGATTTTTACAGACTTGCCATACTCACTCTTAGGGAAACACATCTCGAAAGGCACCATTGCTTCAGTTTCTATCTCATTATCCTACAATTCGAATCACAATTCACTTCAAATACATAAAACTCCTAAACTCAAACTCTCAAAAATAGTGTTTCGATGTACATACCTCTCCATTATTTCCAGAACCGTTAATTGCTTCTTCTTCCTCTCCATTATTTCCAGAACCGCCGATTGCTTCTTCTTCCTCTCCATTATTTCCAGAACCGCCGATTGCTTCTTCTTCCTCTCCATTATTTTCAGAACCGCCGATTGCTTCTTCTTCCTCTCCATTACTTCCAGAACCGCCGATTGCTTCTTCTTCTTCTCCATTACTTCCAGAACCGCCATGACCAATTTCATCTACTATTGCTTCTTCTTCCTCGATTCTTGCTTCTTCTTCGACTCTTTCTTCCTCTTCCGGTGGAACTGGTTCGAGCTCTTCGATTCTTGCCTCCATCACTTCCGGTGGAGGATCGCAAGGCATCTTTGACTTCGTCTTCTTCTTCCCTTTCCGAGGTCGTCCAATGCATGTCTTCACCATCTTCAAATCGTTCGATTTATCTACTAGTTAACTGATATATCATGGTTTTTATCCTTTTTGACCATGATATAAGTCCTTTTCATAGAGTATTTTTGGTATTTTCGAGTCCTTTTAGAGTCTTTGCAGGATAATGGATGATTGGAGCTTACTGGAAGCTTTTGGAGCATTTTGGAGTATTGGGGAAAGAAGAGCTGAAGTGATGAAGTCGAAGTCGATTTTATACGACCGTGTCGATCGACATGGACCTGTATGTCGATCGACATGGTCATATGTGACGAGAAGATTGGTATAACTCTGATTTTAGGATTGATCAACTAAAATTAGATATCATAGGTTGTTTAATAGATGCGAAAGTATTATTGATAACCTGAAATAATCTTAGATGAGCAAAATTACCTATTCGCAAAGAAATTTGGCTTAGGAATTTTGTGAGCGATTAAACTTGAACTATAAAGCTTGATTTAATTCTCTAGGTTCGCGAAGAAATTTGGGATTTAGGAATCTAATCATAGATAGTCTCTGCAACGAAAGTTGATTGATTTTACATTCGTGTTTATGTTCTAGAACGGTTCTTAATAAAATCCTACGGTTTAAATATATCCGTGTCGATCGACACAAACCTTTGTGTCGATCGACACAATCGAATTTCAAATCATCCTACGAATTACCCAAGGCCTAACCTTTGTCTAAATTGAATTCTAAAACCTTGATAATCATTTATTCGTTTGCCTACTGTTTTTATTCATTCACTCATATTTACTTAGCAAAATTTGAACTCACGAATTGGTTGTGTTATTCGATTCCCTGTGGATTTGACCCCTAAGCACTACATCGATCTCTTAATTTGAGAGAGTAGCTCAGGACAAATTTGAGCATATAAAATTTTGGCACCGTTGCCGGGGAGTCGATCTAACCAATCGATTTGTGTTATTAGAACTTTGTCTAAGTTTTTATTTTTGTTTATTTTACTTACTTTTTTTTTCTTTTTGTTTTGTGTATTTCAGGTTTATGCATCAGCGCGTTACCAGAAGCAACCAGAACAAAGAGCTATTTGATCTCAATCCTGAGATTTTAAGGTTAGAACGAGCCAACAGAGCAGCGACAAGGACAGCCAATATGAATCCAATGATCCTTATCAGAGGTGACGATGGGTTTCTTCAGGACTCTGAGGGTCGTAGAAAAAATGCTCAGGGTCAGAGGTTGGATGAGAATGGGGCTGTGATTTTGGAGGAGCAGCATGCTGTACAGCGCCATGAGCCAGCTGGGCGTGGGCGCACTCTAGGAGAGTACAACAGGCCAGACGAATTCTATGCCAACAGGGCAGCGATTCGTCCTCCTACTTTCCAGAGGAATGACTTCGAGTTTAAACCCGCCTATTTCTCTCTTGTGGCTCAGCACCCATTCCATGGCTTATCTTCTGAACACCCCATGGATCACCTTGAGAGGTTTGAGGATTTGGCGTCTAGCATCAAGGCCAATGGAGTATCTAGTGATTACCTCTACTGCAAGCTCTTCTCTTACTCTTTTGGTGGAGAAGCTGCTTACTGGCTGAAGCAGCTAGAGCCTGGATCGCTAACCACTTGGGAGGACACCAAGAACGCCTTCCTCAACAATTTCTTTGATGAGGCGAGATCAGAGGACCTGAGGACTAAGATTTCCACCTTCAAGCAAGGTCCTACTGAAGCATTCAAGGCTTCCTGGGGGAGGTTCAAGAACTACCAGAGAGACTGCCCTCACCATGGTTTCAGTGATGTTCAGCTGTTGGGCATTTTCTTCAGAGGGATTGACTGGAGGTATCAGATGACCCTCGATTCAGCTAGCAACGGGAATTTCAACACCCGATATCCGAAAGATGCCCTGATTCTCATCGACAATTTGGCTTCCAGCAACAGTACCAAAAATGCAGATTTTGAAAGGAAGAAGCTGGGTGGAAACATGGATGGAAGCCAAATCGCAGAGGTTAAGGCTAAGCTGGATACTGTACACAACCTTCTGGTAGGAAAGAAGACAGTTCAGTTTGCTCAAGAGGTAGAAACCTTCATACCTGAGCCCGTGTCGATCGACACGGGAGGCATGTGTCGATCGACACAAGATGAAGAGGAAGATGTCAACTATGTCAGCGGAACTGGGTTTCAGAATCAGAGGTTTGGCAATCAGCAGGGTAACAGAAATTTCAGTGGGAATAACCAGAGGACTGCATTCACTCGGAATCCAAGCTCACCCACCTATTCTCCTAAGCCACAGTTTCAGAAAACTGAGTATCAGAAGCCTTTTCAGAGCACTTACACTAGGAACTACGGTTCCTCTTCCTATCAGGCACCTCCTCCTCAGTCAGCAGAGAGCAGCGAGATGAAATCCATGCTAGAGCAGATCTTGGAAGGGCAACAGAAGATGACTGTGAACTTCAACGGAAAAATGGATGCGATGTATCAGGATCTGAATGGGAAATTCAAGGCTTTGAATACCCATGTCAAGAAGTTGGATACTCAGTTTGCTCAGACTGCATAGAACTCGAGGAGGCAAGAGGGGTTTCTTCCATCTAGGACGGATGCAAATCAAAAGCATAGTGTTGCTGCTATCACCACAAGGAGTGGTAAGATGCTTGGAGAACCAGCAGTGAAGAAGGGACTCCAGCCAGAGCAACTGGGCGAGCTCATTGAGATTTACGAGGAAGAGACTTCCGCTGGAAACCCTGTGTCGATCGACAAGGAAGGTTCATGTCGATCGACACATCTTGAAAAATCGGATTCTGGGAGACACGCTACAGGTGATGTCGATCGACAAGAACCCCATGTCGATCGACACGACGCTCAGACGATCCCAAGTTTATCGAAACCTGCTGCTAAAGCTGAGGAGAGAGTATATGTGCCTAAGATACCTTATCCTCGAAGCCAGAAGAAGTCTAAACAGGAGCTAGAGGATGCTCGATGCAAGGCTGTAATGGATAAGCTAGTTGTGGAGTTTCCTCTTATTGATGCCATCCGGACTAGTCCGGTAATCCGTCGCTACGTGAAGAGGATGGTCACAAAGAATCTAGGTCTTGAAGAAGAGGTAGCTATGATTTCTGAGCAGGTCAGTGCAGTGATTCAGAACAGGGTTCCAGAAAAACTGACAGATCCGGGAAGTTTTGTGTTGGACTGTTTGATCTTCAAGGAAAGATTTCCGCGATCTCTTTGTGATTTAGGCTCTGGTGTCAACCTGATGCCACGCTCTGTTGCTGTTGGTCTAGGAATGACCGATTTCCAGCCTACTAGAATTTTTTTTATCCTGGCTGATCGATCTGGTAGAATTCCAGAGGGTGTTCTAGAGGATGTCCCAATCAGGGTTGGAGACTGCTTGATTCCTACAGACTTTGTTGTTCTGCAATACAACGAGGAGCCCAAAGACCCCCTTATTTTGGGTAGACCATTTTTAGCTACAGCGGGTGCAATGATCGATTTCAAAGGAGGTAGCATTACCTTGAGTGTGGGAGATTTGGAGATGAAATTCGAGATGGATAGGCTGATGAAGAGACCCACCATAGATGGCCAGACATTCTATGTCGACACGCTCACAGACATTGCACAGGAAGTCTTCAATGAGACGCATCCCATTGATCCCATCCTAATGCAGTTCGCCGGAAAATAGACCGGAACTGGAGAGGTGGGTTTAGTCTCGGCGTAGATTTAGGTTTATCTCGGACCGGAATCGCACTTAGTAAAGGCTACACTGTTCGACCTCTCACGGTAACCTTCGAATTTTTCAATCTAGTGGCGTTTAAGGTTTAATGGATTGATGTGATTTGCGTATTTAGGTTTTGAAATCGAGAGGACAAAAGCTCGAGACGAGGCTATTAGAAATTGCTGAAGAAGAGGTATAAATTTCGAATTTTGCAACATAATTTATCAAAAAGAAGGATTTTTAGTGATTTGATTGAAGTTTCTTTGTAGGAGGTTGATGAATTCATAATTGGGTTGCCTAGATCTTCTGATGGGAAAGAGACGATTCAGTCGAATAAAGTTCGATCTGTTGCCGGGCGACTCGCTGTTCAAGCCGCCGAGAAGTGAAGCACACTCACTCTCTCTCATACATTTATGTGCTTGATGAAGTGAAGCATATGTATGTATGTATTGATGAAATGTGATAAAGTTGGTAAATTTATGTGCTTTTTCAGGGGTTGGAGGGTTTATGTAATGGATGAACATGGGACATCATCAGAAGCTTCAGACAGAATGATTGTAATGTTAGTTCCTCTTCTTAATCTCTCTCTCTGTTCTTGGTTTAGCAATTCAGGTAGCCTGCAGAGACAATGAAAGGGAGACATGTGAACAATCTTAATGTACATAATGCTCCAAAAACATTGAGCTTTCCTGTAAATGTTGATTACTTATGTGAATTGTTTTTAAACCGATGATGTTTTGAACATTCTATTCTTCCAGGGGACTAAGCAAGAGTGAAAGGCAGAACAGAGAAGATGCGTACGCCGCTGTGGTAAGGAAATGAGAACACGTCTTGAGTTTTAAAATGTAGTGTTTTTTGGTTTTTATTGGATCTTATGTTACAGATATTGTTGGAGAGGTATTTCTCTACACAAGGTCGAGGAACCGAGATTATACTTCCCAAGAGTTTAGACCTTCAGGAGAAGATAAAAAACGGTGCACTTCTAGACCCTGACTTTTTCCCGCGAAAGCTCGAAGAGTATAACACGTTTTAAAGTAGTTTGCTTTTGTTATCCTCGTGGAATTCTTGCGATTTTTTATGATTTCCATTCGTTTATGTAGACTTCATTATATAAACACAAATATAAGATTCTGTTTAGGACCTTGTTTGTTAGTGCACATGACTTACCATTTTGTTGAAGCTAAACCAAAGATCCGATATTTTTAAATCCGATTTATGTTTTCCTCTGTGCATTAATCCTAAACAACCTTTTTTGGCCGAGTCTGTGGTTGTGTTTTGGAGTGTTCATTGTACTGTATTTTGTTTAAGGAAGTAAGAAGTAAGTAATTTGGCAAACTTGCATATTTATAAAGAAAGAATCAATTTTTCTGGATAATGTTTGTTTTTTCAACAAAGAGATTCGAGCTTCAGATACATATTGATTTTCTCTGATAATCGAAGGAGGGCTTTTCAGAGACAAGTCCATGAGGAGAAAGGAGCGTGGTCATTTTAGACAAGTAATCATCTTATTTTCACAACTCTACAGATTGGTTGCATGACCTGATCAGAGTAGCATATATGGCTGTTCTGTTTGTGTTTATGTTTCCGTTTATTTGCTTTTTGGGTCTGGGGTTGGTTCGTCAGTCTAGAGTTATAAACTGTATACTTTACTGATCTGATCAACTCCAATGTTCACACCACTTGTATAATGAATTGTCTCTGTCAAGAGTTTTGGAAGTGTTTCTCAAGTGAATCTATTTTGTCGTAGAAAAATGAAAATGTTGCTTGTGAGTTGGAAAGTCCCATAGCTGAGCTCAAGATATTTGCAATTCTACAGATTGGGTTCGTTGTTTTTTGTTTGTTTGCATGAACTTATGATAGATTGCAACTATGGCTGTTCTTTGTTTATGTTTATGCTTCTGTCGAATTAACCATATACCCTTAAAAACTCTTTTCATGTTTGTGCTTGCAAATATGGCGATTGTGCTTGTTTTTTTACGGTTGTTATCCTGATCAAGAAACTTAAAACAACAAATTTTTTTATGTTTGTTCCATTCTGACTGTGAAACAGAAAAAATTGGTTCTCATCTTGAATCTTCGTAGTATTATAGTATAGCAGTTGGCAGATAAAATGCTTTACATTTGTTTGCTAAACTTGAAATTTTTTTATGGAAAAGATCGTTGCTTTGTTCCTCTGATCATCAGTGTTCCAATGGTCAGTACATTTATGAATGCTTCTTCTGTGATAAGTACTAAATGTGTGGGTTGTTTCCATAAATATGTAATAAAGTGGGGACCATTTCAGTAGCATCTTTGGACTCCTGCACTAAAGCAAAGTTCAGGAGACAGCATTATTCTTTTCTTCCTTTTTAATAATTGCTTTGCTTTGCTTCTGTGAATCTCGCTCGTCTGTGCAACAATGGGAGGATGTTTCTCTGTCTCGTTGTCATGTGATCAAGTGGTGAATCAAGTCTCTCAATGGTTATGCCTCAAGGGGAGTTATATTCACAGCCTCCCTGAGAATCTAGCAGCTCTGGAGAAATCCATGGGAGATCTCAAGGCGAAGCGAGATGATGTGCAAGGAAGAGTATCTAGAGAAGAGTTTACAGGGCGTCGTCGAAGGCTGTCTCAAATCCAGGTATGGCTTACGAGTGTCCTAACCATCGAAAACCAAGTCAATGATCTTCTTACTACTAGTAAGATTGAGCTTCAAAGGTTGTGTCTCTGTGGATTTTGCTCTAAAAATGTGAAATTGAGTTATCGTTATGGGAAAAGGGTTATCCTGATGCTGAGGGAAGTTGAGAGTCTTAGTTCTCATGGAGAATTAGATGCGGTGACTGAGGAAGTTCCAAGAGCTGAGGTTGAAGAGTTGCCTATTCAACCCACAATTGTTGGTCAGGAAACAATGCTCGAAAAGGTATGGAACCGTCTCATGGAAGATAGAGTCGGGGTTGTGGGTCTGTATGGTATGGGTGGAGTAGGCAAAACCACCCTTCTCACGCAGATCAACAATAAGTTTTCTAAAATAGGTGGTGGATTTGATGTCGCGATATGGGTTGTGGTCTCTAAAAATGCAACAGTCCACAATATTCAAGGGAGCATCGCGAAGAAACTAGGCTTTGGGGGGAAAGAATGGGACGAGAAAAACGAAAGCGAGAGAGCTCTTGACATCTACAACGTTCTTAGGAGGAAGAAGTTTGTGTTATTGTTGGATGATATATGGGAGAAAGTGAACTTAACTGTGATTGGAGTCCCGTATCCGAACAGAGAAAACGGATGCAAAGTAGCATTTACCACCCGCTCTCGAGATGTGTGTGGGCGCTTGGGCGTTAATGATCCGATTGAAGTCCATTGTCTAGACACCTGTAAAGCATGGGATTTGTTTAGAAAGAAAGTCGGAGACAACACACTGGAAAGCCACCCAGACATTCCTGACCTCGCAAGAAAAGTCGCTGGAAAATGCCATGGCCTACCACTGGCACTTAATGTCATTGGCGAAACTATGACATGCAAAAGCACAGTACACGAGTGGCATCGGGCAGTTGACGTTTTGACTTCGTCTGCCACAGATTTTTCAGGCGTGGAAGATGAGATTCTTCCAATTTTGAAGTATAGCTATGATAGTTTAAATGGTGAGCAAGTGAAATCGTGTTTCCTCTATTGCTCTCTGTTTCCTGAAGATTATCAAATCTATAAAGAGGGGTTGATAGAATGCTGGATAGGTGAGGGATTCATAGATGAGAAGGAAGGCAGAGAGAGGGCATTTAACCAAGGTTATGAGATACTGGGCACCCTTGTTCATGCATGTTTATTGTTGGAGGGAGGAAAGGATAAATCGCATGTGAGTATGCATGATGTGGTTCGTGAGATGGCGCTATGGATAGCATCTGATCTTGGAAAGCATAAAGAAAGATGTATTGTGCAAGCTGGTGTTGGATTACGTGAAGTACCAAAAGTCAAGAGATGAGAAGAATGTCGGCAATTAATAATGGCATTAAAATGATATCTGAGAGCCCTGACTGTCCTGAACTTACAACTCTCCTCCTTAGAGGAAACAGATACTTGGCAACTATCTCAGGTGAATTCTTTCGGTCTATGCCTAGGCTAGTCGTTTTGGATTTATCATGGAATGAAAGTCTCTGTGGATTGCCAGAGCAAATATCAAGGTTGGTTTCTCTGAGATATCTCGACTTGTCACATACACAAATAAAGCGACTACCTGTTGGTTTACAAAAGTTGAAAATGCTAATACATCTGAATATGGACTGGACGAGGGAACTTGAGTGTTTAGATGGGATATCAAATTTGTCGAGTTTGAGGACATTGAAACTACAACGATCCAAAGTGTGGCTAAATATGAGGCTAATGAAGGAGCTGCAGCTGTTAGAACATTTAGAGTTCATAAGCATATTTATCTCATCAAGTTTGGTTAGGGAGCTATTGTTATATGATCCCAGAATCATGAGATGTATTCAACAAGTTGCTATTGAGGGGCGAGGGGAAGAATCAGTCAGAGTATTAGTTTTGCCAGCTATGGTTAGTCTGTGTATAATTTGGATATCGGATTGTGGAATGAGGGAGATAAAGATAGAGAAGACACCATGGAACAAGAGTCTGACAAGTCCATGCTTCTCAAACCTCTATCGTGTGGATATACAAGGGTGTGACGGTTTAAAGGATGTGACGTGGCTGCTGTTCGCTCCAAACCTTACTCAACTTAGACTTGCCCAGTTAAAGCAAGTAGAGGAGATAATAAGCCAAGAGAAAGCTGCGAGCCTTTTGGAGGAGACATGTAATATTGTTCTTCCTTTCCAGAAACTAGAAGACCTTCAATTGATTGGTTTGCCTGAGCTGAAGAGCATCTATTGGAATGCTCTGCCTTTTCTACGTCTGAGACGTCTCCACATATCCAGCAATTGTCCGAAGCTGAGAAAGCTTCCATTGGATTCTGAAAGCGTCTTCAAAGTTGAAGAATTTGTCATAATATACAGAGAGGAAGAATGGATACAAGGGATCGAATGGGAGGACGAAGCCACACGACAACGTTTCTTGCCTTCATGTAGGCTGTATTGAGTAGGCTTCATGACCCAAAACTATTATTCTGTTTCTCTCTTTATTCTGAAATTGCATCGCCCTTTCTTTGTTTCTTCTACCTCTGTTTCTTTTGTGTTTGGTTCTGAATTATTAATACTCTTCGAATATTCTAATGTAATAATTATTAAAAAGCTTGATTTATTAGTGTATATAATTTGTATAAATACTGTAATTTTGTAATTGTTGTGAAGTAAATTGTGCAAAACTTGAAAATTTAGAGAAACTGGTGAACACAACACAAGTGACAACGTGTGCACATTTTGGCCAATCGAAGTGGATAAAGATCGAAATCCTTCACACGTGCGAAATCATCTCTTCTCTTCAAAAGTCGAATGTACCGTTCTCGACTCTGCAAAGTTAAGACCTTTAACAATGGCGTTCTCTTCCCTCTCTCCTCTACCCATAAAGTCACTCGACGTCTCACGATCATCACCCACCCCCACAAGATCTCCTTACCATTTTCCCAGATACCCATTGAGGCGTCTTCAGCTAAATTCCCAATCAAACCCAGAAATCAGAGATTCATCAAACCTTACGTGAGTCTCAATATTTCTTTGTTTTTTTTTTTTTTGGGGGTTTTCAGTAACTTAAGGGATTGATAATGTTCTTCGAAAAGGGAAGATTGTTGCTCCGGCGGAGAATCGAACAAGTGGAAGAGGATTTTATCGGCAGCATTAGCGACGGTGGTTATCGCCTCTAGCTCTGGCGTTCCGGCTATGGCAGAGCTTAACAGGTTCGAGGCCGATACACGTGGGGAATTCGGAATAGGATCGGCTGCTCAGTTCGGTTCTGCTGATCTCAGGTATTGTATAGTGTTCTTGTCTCATTAAATCTGTAGAGAGTGTTCACTGTGTTTTTGATGATGAACACTGTTTGTTTTGCAGCAAAACAGTTCACTCCAATGAAAATTTCAGGTAAAATTTTGACTTTTGTTGGTGATGAAGATTTGATTTATTATTGTAACAAAGTTCAAAGTTTGTATCTTTAGGAAGTCAAGATTTAAGTTTTCACTGCTTCAACTAATGAAGTTTTGAATCAAGAAACAATCAATTTGAAGAAGCAAGTCTTTGTTTTGTTTCTGAATTATGTGTAGTGGTTTATTGATATTGTTGCAGGAGAGCCAACTTCACTTCTGCAGACATGAGAGAGTCTGATTTTAGTGGTTCGACTTTCAATGGCGCTTATCTTGAGAAAGCGGTTGCATACAAAGCTAACTTCTCAGGTAGCCTCTCTTAACTGTGCGATCACTTAGTCTTCCCTTTGCAATGGTTATGGATTTATGGTGTTAGACTAATGGAAGAGAACAGATTCTAGAAATAAAAATTGATTCTTTACATGTACCTACCCCTTTTAGTAGACGTTTCTGAATCTCAATTCCTTTGCCTCCATACGCATTTTGACATTGTTTCGAATTCTGTAACTGTTAACTCTCTCTGTTGCATCCTTAGTTCCTTTTGCAGTAGATACGTCATCTTGCTACTCCACTTCTAAAACATTGGATATGTCTATCTTTTGGATTAGCTTCTCAGAGTCTAGTCTTTCAAATTTAGAAGTGTTAACCTAAGAAATCTGAGATTGAAGGACTTGATTCCATGTGTACCAAGAAAGTGTTTATGAGCTGTCACAATTCTTTGGTCTGTCTGCTGTTTCAACTTCTTAAGCCCTTGAAGCAAATTATGTATTGAATAAAATTTCCTTTCATTCTTCTCATATTCCTTAATCTTAATTTGTGGTTTGCATTTCTGAAAAGTAACGAATTTTGATTCTTCAGGTGCTGATTTGAGCGATACATTGATGGACCGGATGGTAAATGACATACATTCTACTTTGTATATATATACTTGCATATAAGACATTTTTCTTTCGGTTAAAGCTCGATTCTTCTCTGGCGATTTTAGGTGCTAAACGAGGCAAATCTGACAAATGCAATTCTTGTCCGTTCGGTTCTAACCCGTAGTGACCTCGGTGGTGCCAAGATCGAAGGTGCCGATTTTAGTGACGCTGTGATTGATCTTCTTCAAAAACAGGTACACCATTACATTTTATCCATAGCTTCCATTAACAAAAGCTGAACAAAGCTTTTTACAATTGGTTTTCTAATTTTTCTTTTGAAAGGCTCTGTGTAAATACGCAAATGGGACAAACCCATTGACCGGAGTGAGCACAAGGAAGAGTCTTGGATGTGGAAATAGCCGGAGAAATGCATATGGCTCGCCTTCGTCTCCTTTACTCAGTGCACCGCCTCAACGTCTGCTTGGCCGTGATGGATTCTGCGACGAGAAGACCGGTCTTTGTGATGCATCGTAGTTTCTATTTGTTAAATTCATGTGTGTGATTACAATGCAGATGTAACATTTTGTATCTTTATATCTTGTATAACACTGGTCATGTAAATGTATGTTTATTGTAAAGAACCCAAAGAAAAAGAAAAATAGATAATACTAAATATATTGAGGTAATGATATGTTTTGTCAAAAATATGAAGTATTTTATCAACTGACTTAATATTTTTGTAATGTTTCCGTTTTTAGCAATTGAATGAGTAATTACTTCAAATTTAGTTGAACAATCATTCATCTTTCAGAATATAGTATGGTCTTGGGATTTGTGGTTTATAGAAGACAGTAGAAACAAACTAATGATGCACGTCACATGCTTTTGTCTCATACTATTATAATCCATTGCTCCCTAACTTTACTCAAAATTACCGACAATATAGGTGATTAAATTGCTATTATATTTGTTTAATTTGTAGTTACCTGTTTTATATATCCGGTAATAACAAGAAAATTGGATTATATCTTAGCTTCTCTAGACCGTGTTTGTCAAACCCAAAGAGCACGCCTACATCATGATGTTCCTTGCACAAAAATATATGCGGAAGATTTTCGATCGTTTTCTTAAAATTCTATAAATAATAAATAATTCCTTAGACTAGAAAATGAAATAATATCCGTCGCTATTCGTGAATATCTTGGAGTATAGCGATGGAGTGTTTAATCGTTGTTATTCATTCATGTTGTACTATTTGATCACAATTTTTTTCTGTTGAGTTTAATCACAAATTATATTTCTTAATTGATAGACGTAAAGATTATTAAAAGAAATATCGAATCAAATTATAGTCTATGGTTTTGTGCCGACCTTGAATCAAACACAATAATTATAAAATTCTTCATGACAAAGTAAATGGCTTTCTTGTGACCAAAAGAAAAATAAGTTTTTCTTTCTTTTTCAACGGTTTGTCTCTACATAACATAATCTTGACTCGACCCAACATATCATAAGAAACTTTGTATCGCTTTCAAGCCACATTCTTCTCCTTCTTCTTTGTTCGCTATTTATGGTTCATACACACTCTTCACGCTTCCTTGGAGTTATTATTCTCATGAACACAACTCCGGTAAGTGGTCGGTCCAAATGTTTTATTTGAATATATTTCTGAATTTTTCTATTTATGTATTTATGTACATTGTGTTTATAGTTACTATCATACAGATTCAATAAATACATAATTCAAGAATAGTTGTCCAGCATATGAAATTCAAGAATCATTTTTTTTTTACTTAAACTGAACACTTCTAAAAGAACGAATTGAATTTGGTGGATATTGTGCAATGAGGATTTAAGTCAAATAACTAGTCTTTTGCGAGTGTATATATAATAATAAGAAGAGACAGTTGTGTATTAAAAAATATTGGGGTTACAATTTAGATTAGAGTTTATATGGTTAATCATACTGAGTACAAGTATACACGCATAAATATACGCATGTATATATACATATAACATAAGTTCAATAATGTAGTAAGCATCAATCAAAGCAAATATAAATCTGTACCATCATCATCTACACTTGATTAGTGTTTGTGTATACGTATATATATATGTATATATGCATTTATATGATATAGTCTTCTCTTTCTGCTCACTTCCATAGATCAATCTGACAACTCGAAGAAGTAGAAGCTGCATATTCTTCTCCCATGTCTGAAACTCTTTTTGGATCTTTTTCTTCATCAACTTGGTACTCCACGTTGCTTGTGTCCTTGGCATTGGTCTGTAGAGAAGCAGAAGCTGTTGCGGCCTCCTCGTTACTTAGCTGAGAAGCAACAAATTTATCGAGAACTCTCCAGTCTGTGACTTGGTCCATCGCTTGCTCATTCCCGCTATTCATGTATATAGAGCTGAAACTCTGATTCCCTTGATCCAATTGCTCCTGGAGTGTGAGATTCGACTGCTGCAAGTTAGCATTATGGTTCGAGTTATTATCGATGTTGCTTGAACCGTAAGGAAGAGAGTTGCAATTACTATTATCTTGTTGGATCTTAGGGCTTTCAAGCTGAGGAAGTTGAAGGAATGATAAAGGAGATACATGAAGAAGATGATGTTGTTGTACCAAGTGGTTGTATTGTAGCTCTAGCTCTTGCTTGCATTGCAAGTTAGGGCTGTTGAGAGCGTAAGAAGATGCATTTAGGCCATAAGGCATATGCTGTTGGTGCTCGTGCTGCTGCTGCTGATGATGATGATTGGGGAGAATCCGTCTTTGACCGTTTGTCTCGAGCTCGGATGCCATAAAAGAGAGCTGATCATCGTACCAATGTGAAGGCGATGAGTCGTAATCTCCCATTCTTCTAACTGCAGCTAGTCTCTTCTTGAAAACCCTACACACAACCCATCCTTCTTCCTACAACCAAAGATCATATAATGAGTTTTACTTAAATGGGTTCAGGAGATCATATATAGATTGAGATTGTTTTACAGAAGATCCAAATAAATTGTAAAGAGAAGTTATGGTTTAGGTTTGATATAATACCTGAGGAGTTCCATTTTCATCAGTTTCTAAGCGGTATTCGTGCATGATCCAATCCGATTTTTGTCCATTTGGGGCTCTTCCCTTGTAAAACACAAGTGTTTTCCTCATACCAATAAGACTATGCCTCAAGTATATAGCCTTATCTCTTCCGGTTGCTTTCCAAAACCCTGCTTTCGTCGCTCTATTGGTTCGAGTCCCGGTAGGATACTTCTTGTCTTTATGGCTAAAGAAGTACCAATCACTCTGCTCTTCATGCCCAATTTTGCACAACTCTATTTCCATGCACAAAAGAATAACAACACGTTTTAAACACTTTCCTTAGGAAATTGATTCAAAGAATGAACAAGGGTATAAATGATTGGATTTGACAAACCTTGAAGATCCCATGGCTCAATCTTGTAAAGATCAATGTCCTTTATAAAATCGATTTCTATTCTCTTTGATGCTACTTTTTTCCTCAAGTAGTAGTCCACAAGTTCTTCGTCTGTCGGATGAAATCTAAAACCCGGAGGGACGTGGGAAAATGTATTCATCCTTTAGTCTTTTTGATCGATTAATAGCCTGCTTATTAGAAAATTAATTACCAAACAAATTGAAATCAAATTCATGAGATTATGAACATAAGATATCGTTATAGCTAGTGTGATTGCGTCTTGATGTATTATTTCGACATAAACATATGATTATGCGTCTATGCTTAGCTCTAAAGAGAGTGAGTTCTACATTCAAGATCGACAGAACTATCATCATACATTTAATATTTATTACAAGAATAGTTTTGCTACATCTATGATATATGAAGACCATGGTTAATTATATTTCTTCGATAATAGTTAGATTCATTTATTTAGACTCATGGTATAGAGTTGTATTTTTGTGACAAAAAAAAAAGTTGTATTTTCCCAAAGACTAAAATCAGTTAAATTAGCCGAACAATTTCCAATTATCATATGATATATGATAGTTAACTTGATTTAATTAGATGCTTGAGTTTCAAATTTATATGTACTAGATCGATTAAAATTATTTTATGCCTATTTGTTGCTTCAATTGTATAATTAACAACATCTCGGTTTTTTTTTATGTAAATATAACCAAACAAGTAAAGATCTTTAAAGAGATGGGTGTTCCATCTCAAGAGACTAATTTGTAGTAGTGTATACAATCTTATGAAAACTTCTAATTATCTCAACAACAAAAGAACTACTTATTTGTTTTTATTTATTTTAAATTGACATTTTAGGTTTATATATGATATTTTGCTTTGCTTGTAACATGAGCAACATTGAGTATGATGATAATGATGATGATGATGATGATGATGATTATAATGATCAAGGTGATTGATGAAGGTGATGATCAAGGATTAAAGATGATTCAAAAGCAAAAACTTTAACCTGAAGAAGAAAAAAAATCCCAAAATTAATTTTGAAGGGGGTATTGGAGATTGAAATAATAGAAAGTTGACGAAAACAAAATTAGGGTTTACCTGCAGAAACTCTAGATACAAGATGATCCAGTTGCTTCTAACAAAGTTTTATGTTTCGGTTATAGTATGATACTCTCGTGCTTGCTGCTAACATCAGAAGTATGAACACTTCAGCAGAGAGAAAGAGAGAGAGAGATCCCTGAAAGAAGAGTGGACAAGATTTGACAGTGCTCCTCGGGAATAGGTTACTGGAAAGAGATATTCAGATCCCGAGAGAGAGAGAGAGAAGGAATGATAGAAAGAATGGGAAAAAGAGAAAGAGAGTAGGGTTAAATAAAGAAGATCAATCGATGAAGAAAAGAAGAAGAGCACACACAAAACAAAAGATGACAATCGTGTCCTAATATATTATATTTTACTTTCTTTCTCTCTCTCTTTCTTTCCCCATCAATCATACTTTCTCTCTCTCTTAGTTCTCTTGGGCCTAGAGAGAGAGGACCACTTTATTTGTTGCAAAAGCTTCGGGGGAGAAGAGAGAGAGATAGAGAGAAAGAGAGAGAGAGAGGTGGCAACATCCAGTACCACCCACCAGCTCTTGATGGATATGCTTGATCATCAATATTAAGGTTATTCTTCCCTCACATTAGCTTATTTTCTTGGTTTTAATTTTGACTTTTTTTATGTCCAAAAATGTCTTATATATATCCTTACGAGAATTAACTCAATTAGTTCAGAACCCAAAGATATTTCCAGTTGATGGTAGGTTTGTTGGAATTATCCAGAAATTTTGGTCGAAATATCTCTCCATCCGGAATTATTCAGATTTTCATTTCAAATTCTTGGTTTTAGTTTTTAGTATCGAAATATCATTTAACAATTGTATTTTCATTTCAAAAAAAAAATCAAATATATACACATTTTTTGCAATGCAATTCGGTAATCAAGTATCTACTACGTAGCTAAGCTAGGAATAAAAAACTCTTTAATACAACTATATATATAATAGGTTTTGTTTCCACTAAATGTCAAATTAGTTATTTCTAATCACAAAATACTCTCTAGTTAGACAACATTGGGAACCAAATTAAAGTTTTCTTAAATATATACAACTTGGAACATCTAATCTATTAATCCAAGAACATAAAACATCACAAAATTTTATTATTATTTCTTTCTGTAATTCACTTCTTTTTTTTCCTTCCAAATTTACATGATAAACAAATATGTATTTACGTATATGTACTTGCGCTCACGTAATCATTCAGATGAAACGAAATGCTGAGACATACCAAAAATATTATGAAAGTGTATGTATCTTCTTGAAGAAATAACCTACAAAATATATATATACCTTTGAAAAGTAATTATTACTCTCTATTTACATATATATATATATATATATATTTTTTTTTTTGAAACTAATTTACATATATTCTCCTACTATTTTCATCTTTTGGAAACTTCAAAAGTAACCATAGACATATATCCGTTTCTGTTTTGGTTCAAGTGACTGGATAAATGACTATCTTCAACTAAATAACAATTGTGTGTGGAAGTTCTCTTGGCCTAGTTGTTTGTTTAAGGATTCATTAATGTTTATACATCAGGATATTTAGAGTTCGAACCCCAAAATATGTGATTTATTAATATTGATGCAGATTAATAGAGAGAAGCTTACATGAGATCTTCAGCGTGGGACAAGATATAATCGTTTGGTGTAGATCAAGGCGGAAGACTTGTCCGTTGTAGAATCGTCGATGTAACAGTTCTCATAATTTGTAATAAGATAATAATAAATCTAGACGTTTAAAAAATAATAATTGTGAACATAAAAAACTTTAACTATATATCAACGTCATTCTCATCGATCTAAAGTCTTATTATAAACTTTAAAATAAAAATTTTGGCAATTGATTCATCAAACTTAATGATTTTGTCTTTACAACAAATAGTAAACACCAAAACCATTAATTTATGTGTTTTAATTTACACCTAAATCCAAAATAATCTTCAGAATTTACATAGGTTAAATCCAAAATAATCTTCAGAATTTACATAGGTTATGTAAATTTTGAAATAATCAAAGATAAGACGCATACAATGAATGACCACAAGATCACATTCATTTGGTTGAATTCAAGTGTTAAATATTTATTAAAAAAATGTGTTGTTTCACAATTTTAGTGTTTACACATTATGCAAAGTGCCGTATTTGAATCCATATAATAACATAGAATATTAGAAACGATTGTGATATACTCCCTCTGTTTCAAAATATAAGTTGGTTTGGCTAAAAATACGAATATTAAAAAAAAATTTCTTCTAAAAAATATCATCTTCTATATAATAAAAATAATTTAACCAATATAAATACGAATGCAAAATACTATTGGTTACATAATAGTCGATAAAGTTAAAAAGTACTTAGAATTTTTAAAATACCTCCAAAACAATTTATATTTTGAAACGGAAGAAGTATATATAAGCTTAATTTGGTCAAACAATTGGGTTTAAAAATCTGTTCTCTATATATATAACCTTTGAAACTAGCTGAATATCAAGTTTTGTATCTCTTGATACATTTTCCCCAATTTCTTTAACAATATATAGGAAAAAGAAAACGCATTGTATATTTACTTTTCTAATACTGAAAGATGAATTTGATTTTTAGGGTTTGGTACAATTTGTTTACAACAGTTTAGTAAAACTGGTCGGCTTAGTCGAGCTCAGCTCAGAGCCGTTCAAAGCGAAGCCGAACTAGCTGGTAAAACTGTGACTCAGTGACTGACTATTTAAACAAAAAACAAAAAACAGCGAGGAGTTTGAGCTGAATGTAAGTGGAATGCGGGACCCACAAGGGAAAAAACTGAATGATGTGCTGACGTGGCGGCTGCTGGTCCGGCGTGAGCGAGCCCTTTATCATTAGTCTCACGATTTGCTGTTGCAGGCCGGTTGGTCACGTGGGTCCCAATCCGTATTCCCGTTCTCTTAAACAAACCCTCCTTATTTTTTTGGTTTTTTTTTCTTGCTTTTTTCTGTTTTTACTTGGTACAATGTAATTGTGTAACTAAAATATGATATAGGATTTTTTAATAACACAAACGAATTTTGATGGTTCGGTCTCCATAAATTGGTCGAATCATCTAAAGTTTTATAAGTGGAAATTTTTTTAATCCATAGAAATTAGTTTTTTTTTCTTGCGAGTTTAAAACGTTAGTAGCCACCTTACAAAAATATAATAATAGGCATCTGTTAATGGAAAAATTATACATATAGGTACCACCACATGATACAACTTGAAATTCGACAGGGGACTACCGTTACTTGCTTCAATAAAAAAATTCTATATATGTATATTGGAAATTTGGTTGTATAACAAAAAAATATATATATCTAAAAATCTAGCCAAAACCCATTTATGTGGCTAAATCTCACCCATTAGGTCTAGGGTTTTTGGCTAGATTTTTAAATATAATTATTTTTTTGGGTATATTACAAATTAACCCATGTATATTTTTCTATTTTCTTAGTGGCAATGGAATTGGCATATATATAACCTTAAAAAACAGCAATAATACACAAACTAATCAATTTTTTTCTCTATATTTCTCCCTATTTCTCTTTTATGTTTTAGTTAGATCATACATTATAGTTTTTTTTTTGGTTATTGTTGCAAATCACCCTAGTTTGTATGTATACTCCAAATTTCTAACCTCTATGCAGAAATTTCTACTTATCAATTTCGTTGACATATTTTTTTGCATACTTTCCCTTAGAGAATTTTCTAACATTTATCCGTGAATGTTTAGCTATATAAATTAATAATAAAGTTGACATGATAATGTTATGTGTTTTCGTCAATAAAAGTTTGATTCTCTATATTTTTAGTCATATTATGGAAAGGCCAAATATCAGAATGTCTTGTCTCCGCAAGTTTCAATGACTGATTCATAACTATCCGTTTTTGGTTTTCATTTGGTAATTTAATATTAATGTTAAATATGTAAACATACATTCAAATAGTTTTTCTTAAAGGAAAAATATAAATACAATGAACAAAACTGGTTCGCTTATTAACTATATCAATATCGTGTAATCATTTAACTAATTAACTAACCAACTAACAAGATAATATTTTTAAAATACATATTAGGTAAGTTATATTTAGAATATAGGTATAGTTTGTGTTTAGGTAAATCCATCAAATATCGGATGGTTATGCGGCTGATGTTAGGGACTTCGGGGCAAAGATTTGGTGTCTAAAATATCATACATTAATAAAACTGCAATAAAGAATTACAAAAATAAAGTAAATTGAGAGAAAATTTGGATATAGACTTCGTTTAATATATATATTTTTGCTTTTGTGTGTTGTTGAAACGAAGCATAGAAGTGAAGCAAAAGTAAAGACCGTGATCCCAAAAGTGTCATTTTTGGTCCCACTTTCGCCTCTTGTCCATTACCTATTTGATATTGAAATTAAATTATTATAAAGTAATTCCATACTTTTGCTATTTATATTCCTACATACCAAAAAGAAATCTACATACTATAAAAAGTATTTTTAGTTCACTTGTTGATTACTAGAATATAATGGTCGGAGCTACGGCATAAATGACAGTTTCATTATTTAGTTTTCTTTTGTTAAGAATACTAAACTAATAATAAATTTTTGTTTGGATTGGTGAATGGTGAGCTCTCATTGGGCCACCTACCATATGTGGAATTAAAATAAGAATAAAATACTATTTTCTTTTCATATAGAATCCAAAATTATACGTTACAATTAACCCACAAAATGGTCAATATAATACTTTTCACATAGATCCTGCTGAAATTGCAAGTTACCACTATGAATAAATATAATAAATTATTATTATTATAAATTTGGATTCTAGAAGAATAATCTCCGTGAATATCTATTGATAATATAATATTCTATTATTTTTTCTTAGAAATTATATCATCCTTAAATTTTCAATTGAGTGTATAAACCTTCAAGACAACTAATTATACTATCCTATATACGCATGGGCCAAGGTGGCAGAAATTTTCTTATTAAATCTAAGTTCAGTTACCTTCGAAAAATATCGTGCTACTATATATTATCTTATAACTTACAATGATTATCATGACACATTAAGTAACTAAGTCGTAATAAATTATTTTCTCTTTGTATATTATTATATAAATGAAACTAATTAAATGAACGGTCCAAGTCCAAGGCTTTTAGTTTTAGGGTTTTAGAGGGAATTTGCGCAGGACCACGTGGTGTAATTGTGTAAATCTATTCGATGAGAAGATAAATTTCTTCACAACTTGTCCCATAACACTAATCATTACGAAAAGCCCTAAAACCACGTGGGAAAGTTTGTTCCTTTTGTCAGTTTCTTGTCCCATGAGAAAAACTTGTTACATGTGAAAACACTTCCATGTGAAAGATTCAACCATTCCTACTTAATGTTTGGTTTTGATCTTAGCTAGCCAGAAGCCGCTATGCCAAATTGATATAGTTATTTAGCTAGCTAGAACTGAAGATGATCAAACATTTTTTGGTTTTTTTGAAGGATGATCAAACATGGATCCAACAAAATTCAAGATCTCAAATCTAGATCGATCCATAGAACCTCATGGCGTGTCAAAACGACTTAGTAATTCCATTGTCACATTTCTACTTATCAATAATGGTTATTTTCTAATATGTACTCTACAAGTGATCAAAATTTCCGAAACAATTGCTATGTAGTTTAAAGATGCATATATGCGCGACATAAAATGTTACAAGCAAAAAATTGCTAGAAATTTTGAACTATTATCTATTGAATTTGTTTTGTTTTGTTTTTTTTATGAGAGGGCTAATAATATGTTATTAGAAAGAAAAAAACCCGTTGACAAGAATATTTAGTAGTATCATGTTTTGTCTGGTATTAGATGTTTTGGTATATACGTTTGTCCGGTATTAAAGACGTTTAACATATTTTGTAGAAATTTAAGAGTCGAAACACTGCCCCATTAATTAATTTTAGGTCCACCACTATTTATATAGTATGTAATTGATAAGCGCACATAAAATTCTAATAATTAGTACTTATTATCATTAATTATTATACGTAACAACAATCTAAATGCATGGCTTTAATCACTATACCATGCACCAAACGACTAATTATTTCATGCGATATAAATCATTGAATCCGAAAATTCCTGGATGATTAGCAATTCGACGAATACTAACTCAACAAACTCAACTAATAATGACTTTTAACTAGTCTTGATTATAATTTCACTGCCCAGTAAGAGATAAAATGTTAATCCAATAAGATATAGATGGTTCTCTTTGTTTGAATTTTTAAACTGTTTTAAGTTTATATAGCTGTTAAACATGTAGATATCTGAAATTTAAAAATTTGGAACCGTATTTTAAAAATTGAGGAAATTTTGTTGGAACAGTCATCAAGAAGCATATGGTTAATAACTTAATATGTGATATTTTAGAATTATATTTGAGTTGACAATATCAGTACATGTATGACTGTAAAAGTCAACCATTTTGCAAAACAAATATGCACACCGACCCTCATGATTCAACAGTTGGGCAGCTAAAGGCGTGTGACTAATAATCACAAGTTAAATTTTATTTATATCTTTCATTTACATATACTTTCAAGAATGTGAGATGTAAATGGTAATGAGAGTTATGATTGCATTTTGGTTTATATGTCTTCTTCGGAACAATAAACGAATTATAGTAGTAATCATAAGATAAAGAAATGAACACAAATTACAAGAGACTCAAATTAAAATAAAGAGGGCAAAAGATAATGAATATAAGTTTCTTTTTGCTAAAAAAAATATAAGTTTCTAGATCTATGCATGTTGTGTCTATGTAGACAGTACACACCGACATTTATTTTTGTTAAAGTCAAGTGAACTGGAAAGAAATAACTGTTGATAAAGCTCCATAAAATGGTCAAATTGAACTACCCAAAATCCAAGTCACTAGCTAGGTTCCTTCAAATTAATGGGATATTTAGAGAAGATCTAAAAGCGGCTCTTAAGGTATGGGAAAGAGAGAAATTGTCCAACCTTGCTTAGGCTCATGCGATACTTAGGCCACTTGCTTTGGTTCATGCGCCACCACAAAGTTTTGTGAGTGCAGAATTTGATATGATTCAATTCACAACAATAGGAATTGGGATCAAAGCTTCTCCATGGAAAAAACATCAAGTCGAATGAAATAATGAACAAAAAGGAATCAAGAAGAAAATATGAATCGTAATTTTATTAGTGGTACACGAAGTCACTCTTCCAGGACAAAGAACAATCGTTATTTCTAGTATTTAAGTCTTTTTCTAGAGATCCCCTTTCTTTTCTTGTCCTCTTCTCTTTTATAATCTTCTTCTTCTTTAACAATTAATTTCATCATTAAATCACAAATTAATTCCAATGTTTGACCACCACCATTAATTCATGAATTTAATCACAAATTAATGTCAAAACTTAACCGTTTTGACTTGGCCATTCAAACATTCACGGACCTTGTATGACGGTGGGCTTTCGATGAAATGGACCGGATTCATGATGCGAGATCAGATGCCAACAGTTAGCCCCCCAGTTCTTGGAGTAAATTATTTTAATACTTTGCTCGGAGAACTAATACCAGCAAGCCATCTACGTCGCGACCTCACATCTACTTCCAAAGATTTGAACAAACATTTTGTTTAAGGTTGCGAAAAACTTGTCTTTCGCGTTTTGAGCTGACTCAAACCAAGTATTTTCGAGTTATACTTGACTTATTTCTTGAGTTAGGCTCGAATTTAAGTACTAGCAATTTAGTATGATAACACAAAACTCTTGATTTAATACGAGCTAGAATCGGTAAAAATAATGAGCTAAAGCTCTTGATTTAATACGAGTCTGATTCGGTTTAGTATAATGAGCTAGAGCTCTTGATTTAATACGAGACAGACTCGGGTTAATATGATGAGTTGAAGCTCTTGATTTAATACGAGACGGACTCGCTTTAATATGATGAGCTGAAGCTCTTGATTTAACAAGAGACGGACTCGGTAAATATATCGAGCTCGGAGCTCATTTGGTATTTGGAGACGGACTTGATGGAGCTCGTAGCTCATTAAGTATTTCGAGATGGACTCGGTAAACTATTGAGCTCGTAGCTCGTTAAGTTCGAGATGGACTCGGTAAAGCTTGTAGCTTATTATGCAATGGGGGCAGACCCGATAAATATACCGAGCTTGCTACTCCCTGCGCGCTTCGAGATAGACTATGCCGAGCTCGTAGCTCGTTATGTCTTTGAGTCGAACTCGATAAATATATCGAGCTCGGAGCTCATTGCGCGCTTCAAGGTGGACTTGGTGGAGCTCGTAGCTCATTTCATAAGTAGGTCTTGGTAAATATATCGGGCTCATAGCTTACTGCGCGCTTTGAGATGGACTCGGTAAAGCTTGTAGCTTATTATGCAATGGGGGCAGACCCGATAAATATACCGAGCTTGCTACTCCCTGCGCGCTTCGAGATGGACTCGGTGGAGCTCGTAGCTCGTTGAATATTTCGAGACAGACTCGGTAAATATTGTGAGCTAAAACTCTTGTAGCATTTTAGCACATCACAAAGTTATGAACGTGTGCGTTCGCCATTAATTTTTTAACAAAGGCATCTCTATCTTTCTTAGGATGTTTGTTCCTAGAAATATTTGTTCCTCGAGGTTGGTATCCTTGAACTCTTTGGTTGTATACTTTCCCTCGAGTATATTTCTTTTAAAACGGGTGTTGTTTCTGGTTGCATGACCATTGTCTTTGCAAATGCCCCAGTACACATTCCCATCTTGAATCGAAAGTTCTAGGGCTTTTCCTCATATGTTTAAACGTATATTTGTTTTAACGAACATATACCTAGCCCAAGAACATATACGTATATTTGTTTAAACGTATATTTGTTCCAATCAATTCGAGCTGTTGCGAACTTTCAACTTATAATATTGTCTTTTGTTTTGATCTTTGATTCTCTTGAACCGCTACCACGTTTTCTGAGAGTCTCACCTTTTCAAGCAATTATGTCTCCCCCCGTTAACGGAGATTCCTTTGACATAATTATTTTGTTCTAAGCCCAACCACACGTCCAACACTGTTTTGAAACCACGAAGGCTTCACATCCAAAGGACTCATCAGTTCGAGATTTTTGTCACGAGGACATATTTTTATAAAATAACCCCTTTTGATTTAAATGAACCAAATGAATTCACTGATTCAGATCCTTCCTGTTACGAGGACATATGTTGTGTTCATAAAATCAGTCTATTGGGTGCCAAATAATAGAATCGCTCATCGGCCAGATTTAAGAATCCAAGCCATAGACGTTGATGGGAAGTAACAGAAGCTAACATCAAATTAGTGGAAGAGGCACAGCCGCTAAAAAGATTGCTTGCTGACTCAGTTTCCATGAACTTGGCTCTGTTTCTCTTTACCAGCAACTGAAATTTTATTTCTTAAATACCATGAGCTCACTCGTTTGTATTTCCCATCACATATAAGTCTAGTCTTGGTCTAGTTGAATTCATCAATTAATATCAACCAAACCGGTGGAGTGAACCACAAGCATCCATAATTGACTTGTCTTTCGATGGTTTTGACGAAATTTTGTCCGAGCTCCTTCTCTTTCCTTGTTTTTGACTACGAGCTCTCTTCTTCTTCTTTTTTTTTGAAACACGTGCTCCTTCTCTTCTAAGCTCGAGAGCTCCTTTTAAGGATTTGATCTTTGTTGGTTGAGTCTCGATCTTAAGTCAAAAGATGTTCAAATTCATCAGAACACTCTTTGTTTACTCGGTGAGGTCTAACCTTAGCTTGGGTGGTCGCACGGTCATGGTTCATCCACCAAGGTTTAGGGCCTGGTTTTGTATACATCATTGTATCAAATAAACTTCGTTCTCCTGGTTTCTCCATAGAACTTTGAGGCATGTCTTTTATGCTAATGAATCAAATTAAATCATTTCCAATATCTGAATCAAATAAACCAAATAGACCAGATCCGGTCGAATTTCTTTGGCTCGGACCAAATATTCGTGAGGGTGATGTTTGGTGGTAGCAAGAAATTTCTTTGCAAGCATGTCTTTGATAGCGTCGGAGCCATCACCTTCCACGAGGCTTTTTTTTTTTATGAGAATTGTCAAAGCTTTGGAGATATATTTGTTCAAATTCTTGGCTGGTGTTGAGATCGCCAGGAAATCTTTTTAGCTACCTCAGTCTCTACGACGCTCTTTTCGAATCTTGATTTGAGATCTACGGAAGTGACGACAATAGGGATATTATTCGAATTCGTAAATGTCTTACTCCACTATCCTTCTTGAATTTCCGTTATGTGAGGAACGGTTCTTTCATTGACGAAGTACATCTACATTAGCTTGATAAACAAACCTTGATCGATTTTTAAAGCCTTTAGAACATCGTTCTGAGATCTCTATTGTGACTCCATAAGGTTCTTCTCCCACCCCATATTCTTTTTATCTGCTCTTTTTTTTTTAGCTCAGCCCTTTAAATACGAAGCACCCGTTCGAGACTCTCTTTGCTACGATTCTTGCTATTCTGGCTCTGTTAATAGGAGGAGAGCCGAAATCATGCACAAGTCCTTCCTTCGAGATATTTATTTATTTATTTTTCTTTTTGCTTTGGAATCCATTTCTTCCTTGTGTTTAGGGGAATATTAACGGTGGACTCTAACTCTTCTCCAAATCCCGGTTTGGGATTTTACAGAATGGAAGAGAAGGATTTTCACACTAAGAGAATCAAAGGGAAGAAGGAAAATTCACAAAGGAACTTCTTTGCGTTCTAATATGACGTTGCTTTCCATTTCGTTTCTCATCATCTTCTTCGTAGATTTGGAGTTTAAGATGCCCTTAAGCACCTAATAAAACCTAAATTCTAAAAATAAAGATG